>OX388342.1:0-1459467 GCA_947579665.1 Sympetrum striolatum | reverse complement strand
TTTATTTATTTTGTACGATCTTTTCTTATGACATTAGACACCCAAATACAATAACATCCACTGTCTGTTGTAAACCCTTAAAACCCTCTTGGTCTTATGACTCAACCAAGCTGGAGGTTCTTCTCACAATTAGATGAAATCTTAAATCGGATAGAATTTAAGATCCCTCAACTCTTTGTTAGAAAAAATGGCGAATTTCTACTGTTCATTTTACGAAATGTTAAGAAAAGGTTTTAAATCAACTTTTTGAAATGCTTTATATAACGAATACATCGGAAAATTCGCCAGTTTTCAGCTCTTCTGTGACCGAAAAATAAAACTTAACTCGATTATGAAATTTAAATATAAAATTAGAGACTTGCCTGCACCAGGGACTCCAGTGATGGGCGATACGACTCTCGGGATTTCTGTAAAAGAGGGAATTGGAGGATTATTACTCGTGTCTAGGTGCGTGTGCATTGCGCAGTGGAGGGGCACTCACTGATGCAAGGTGCGATGTGGGACCTGCTCTGCTGGTATCCTTTGGCGCATCTGTTGCACGTGGTTCCCGTGACCCCGTCCTTGCACGGGCACTGACCCGTCGTCTGGTTGCACGTCTTCCCCGAGGCTCCGATGGGGTGGCACTCGCACGCTGCAAAAAAACAAAACAATCCGATTAAGCGCGATTCACGAGTCAACTCAATTTCGCGGCGCGCTATTCTTTCGTATCGCTTTTGTTCCGGTTTTTGCTTCGGAGAGCGACCGTGTACCCTCAACGAACCGGATTATTCGCTCCGAAAATTAAAATATATTATCCAGAAATTATTTTTTAAAACGTAGTTTTTTCATTGAAATGCGACCCAATTAAATTTTAGAAGATAAATAGAGACATTTAAGAAATATTGATCAAGTATTAGATTAGATAAATTCAAATAAAATATTCATTTTAGTTAGTTTCGAGTCTCCGCTACCCAATATTATTATTTAATTATTTATTGTAGGTAAAAGTAGAACAAAATGTTGAGGGAGTTCAAAATATAAATTGCGTTAGCGTCATCGATCTCCAGTTTCTACGTCGTTTTGTTTCGACGCCAATAGTTTGCTTCCATAAAAGGATGCGAAATCACGTGATTGGATGAGCAAAGGAGAGAAAACTAACATTAGTTCAGCTGCATCCAAATACGCAATTAAATACCGCTAGAGCATGCAAATTGAAAAATTGTGCATTTGGAAATGACGGACATTCGAGAGTTAAGCGCAGAAAATGAGGACGCTCGTCCATTCGCGAAATAGAGGCGGATACTTCGAAGCAGCGGTTAGGAGAGAACCAAAATACACAATGGGCTCCTCTTATTATATAGCGAACCGACTTAATCTGTTCGTACAAATTCAGCGAAAACTTTTGCAGCAATAACTTTGTCGTCGCAGCATTTCTAGTTTATCAGAATTGATATTTTGATCTGGAATGCCAATCTAAAAAGAATTCGTTTAAATACTATCAAATTTCATATCAAACAGGTCTCGCTTGTTTCTTGATGAAAAGACATTCATCAGAAACCTTATAATTGATTCTTGTGCGGAAAGATAGATTACCTAATGTACAATAATTTCGCTGCTTCGATAATTATCCAACGTGTACACGCCTAAAATATATAGTAATTGTAGTATATATGGAGTATATCATTCGTGGGAAAATCTATAAAGAAAATTCCAGTAGGTTGGTAACATGAAAATTTAAGTAAGGAAAATGTGAAATTTCCGAAGTATGACGAGGCATTCAACGAGGTTGCCACAGATTTATATTTGACTAGCGGAGTGCCCATTGATTCTCAACGGAAAAATGAATGTAAATCGAAAGTTAAATGAAATTTAGATATGAAAAGTCTTAAATTTATGAAAAAACAATACTTCTCTTCATCCTATGTGACTTACGAAATCACAAAAACAGCTACACAAATGTAAATCGCAGACTAAACTAATGCACCAGACGCTACAACAAATAAAGGAAACAATTGAGTACCAAATGAATGGAGACGAAATCACAAAATTAGCCACAAAAATCTTGTAAACCACAAACGAAAACGAATGAACCAGTCGCTTAGCACATCCATTATGTCTGACAGACAGCGAGCAAGTGAAATCATCGTAACAATCAAATAAACGAATAAACAAATAAATGCCGCAAACGAATTACCATGTAAAGTAGTTAATCTAATTAGAACGCGTCGTTTTATGAATTAACTCCTAATTTATTCCCTAAGATGGCGTTGGCTGTTCTTCAATTTAATTACTTAACACTTTATTACCCCCCGCCACACGCCGAAAGGCGGCTTGTAGGGTATTAATGTAGATGTAGATGTACTAACACTCTGATGTTAAATTAACTGTAATAATTGTGAAGAAAATTATTATCCTATTAAGAATGTAAGCGGCGCATCTGTTTAATTAAATCGCAATTATATATTGCATTATATCGCTATTATATTCGCAGTTATATTATGCAATTATAATCGCAGATATATTGAGTAGTGTACTCGAAGCAAATATTGCTTTTAACAGTGAAAAGTAACTTTTCTCATCCAAATCTAAGTAGCAATGCGGAAAAAGTTGGTTAAGATTTATGTGTGTGCTGCTGTATAGGCGTAGAAATTTGCGAAATCGCATGGCAAAGATCGGAACGAATCAGGAGAGAAGAAGTATTTGCGGATGACTAAAAAGAAGGCGTGGATTGGACATCGGCACGAGGGATTGGTGAACACCGTAATTAAAGGGATGAGCAAAACCTATGGAGGAATATGTGAAGCGGATAATGGAGGTGATGGGATGTAGAAATTATTTAGAATTAATTAGGAGGATAGAGAGAGATGACCAATCCTGAGGGATTGATAAACAAGGAGAGCGAGAGTAATTCTGGTAGAATATCTGTTTCAATAGAAGTATGAGGGCTTAAGGGATTCATCAGATTTGAATTCAAATCCACGAAATTTTGTCGAATGTGAATTTCCCGGTGATTTCGAATCGCATTGCTTTATCGATTACAATAAGGGTAATAATAAAAGTAAAATTTTGAGCTTTCAATTCATCGAGAGCGTGTCTTCCGTAGGTTTTTTCTCAGGTATGTAGAGCGTAAACTAAAGCAAATCACACTGTGTTTGGTACAGTTGATAAAGTTGCCTGTTTATAAAGTCCTCTGCTCGTATCAGAAGTAATCGGAGTTCAGCAAAGGTAAAAGCCCGTGGTAAGGAAGGGGAATATCGGTAGATTTGAATGTTGGCAACTGAATGACGTTCTGCCACCTGTTGGACTGAATAACTATGAACTCGATGAAAGGAATAAGATTTTTTCATCCTTATAATAACCGATGCAAAATCTTTAAACATTTTTTAAATGATCATCAAATTCAGCATCCAATTCATACTATGGAAGAATCATTCCAGAAATATAAGAATAGCGTAAATGTATATAACATTCAGATGAAACTCATGAAGGATTTAAATGGGATTTGATGAATGAAACATCGGCTTCTGAAGTATACCCAGCAATTCAGACGTCCGAATTATAGTCCCTTTTTTGTTCAAAGCCTAATTAAAATAAATTTGATGTGATAAAGCTCGACTTGGTGGGAGCCAAATAAACACAATTTCCATTGAAATATTTCTGTCTCCGTGGAAGATAACAGGCGGATTGGTTTGTTTAGTCCAATTGAAATATTATTGGTATCACAAATCTATATAGAAACACTTTTCCACTCGGAGCATATGATACCTCCACACATAATTTCTAATATAAGATTCATCATCCTTGCGTTTAATTTTTATCTGCCACAGGGCAATTTCATAATACTCATCTCTAAAGTGATGATGTGCATATATTACTATAAATTTCTCAATGTTTAACGGAATTTACGTAAAATTGAGCAATTTACAATAGATTTAGGAGGTGTGACCTAAGGTTAACTACAATCTGTGGCGAGCTACTAAGGGACATTTATGGCCCGTTAACCGGATTTAATTCGGACGTTTCTCTCCTCGAGGACATAAAATATGAGACTTAATTTCCTAACGTCGGATATAAAACCTCTGGAAACGTGAATCTACGTCGCTTTAATTCAATTTAAAATAAAGAGATACTTGGAATATGAATAATTCGGAGATATATATATATATATAATATATATATATATATATATATATATATATATATATATATATACGAGTAAAATGTAGCTTGCATACAGCAAGCAGATTGACAACATTAATTTCATGTCAGCATCATTTCGGGACGGTCCTCAAAAGAAATAGAAAGGATTGAAAATATTCCGAAAATTCGCTGCAATTTAATCGTCTGGCATCGAACCCGGGTCTTCCTGGTTAACTTACAATGCAGCACAACAGAAGATCACCTTCTCTAACTACGTGTGAAAATTCAGGCAGAAATATTGGCTGCAACTGCCTCAAATGACGTCCTACGTTTCACATATATTCCTTTTGTGAGAAATTGTAATGTGCTCTGGCATCGAACCCAGGAACAGCATGGTCTTATATTAATTTTTTTCTTAGACCGAGTCTTAATATACATCTTCCACATAAGCAAGAACTTCCTATTATATCGATAAGTGCATCAAAAAAATAATGAAAAACTAACCCACTGTATTTTAAACGGGAGACATATTTGCCACCCGGCATCGAACCCGGGACTTTATGGTGATACTTTCTATGCAGTACAACAGAAGATCACCACTTCTAACAATGTCTGTAAATTCAAGCTAAAATATTGGGTGCAACTGCCTGAAACGACGTCCTACTTTTCCCTTATATTCCTTATGAGAGATATTTTAATGCGCTCTGGCATCGAACCCAGGAGTAGTACGGTCTTAACTAATTTTTTTTCTAAAACCGATTCTTACCGTACATCTTCTTGCCTAGCACGAATTTATTATCATTCCGTTAAGTGTATGAAAAAAATAATGAAAAACTACCACAATGTATTTTAAAGGGCCGATTTTTGCATCGTCCTAGCATCGAACTCAGGACTTTTTCCGAGGTGATCATTTACGTTATCGATAGATTCTGACTATATCCATCGGCTCCTTGAGTTTAAATTCCCTACCTATCCGGGAAGTATTTTTTAAAAATTCCCGAAAATCAACGCAATGCATTTAAATGGGAAAAATCGGGACTTTGCGGCCCTCTGGAATCGAACCCATGACACTGAGGTTCAATATCACAATTTTTCTGGTGGTTAAACGATATGGCCAATACGTCGTAAAAATTTCAAGCCGATGACGCTTGTGGTTTAGGCTGTGAATTAGTATCCTATCTATATACCTATCTATCTATTATACGAGTAAAATGTAGCTTGCATACTGCAAGCAGATCGACAACACTAATTTCATGTCGGCATCATTTCGGGAAGGCCGTCAAAAGAAAAACAAGATGCATTGAAAATATTCTGATTATTCGCTGCAATTTATTAGTCCGGCATCGAACCCGGGTCTTCCCAGTGATACTTACTATGCAGCACAATAGAAGATCACCATCTCTAACTATCTGTCAAAATTCAAGCAGAAATACTATCTGAAACTGCATCAAACGACGTCCTACTTCCTACTTTTCCCTTATATTTCTTATGAGAGAAATGTTAATGTGGTCTGGCATCGAACCCAGGATATTACGGTCTTCTGAAAACTGTTTTCTTAAACCAGTTTTAACCATACATCTTCCAGCAAAGCACGAACTTCCTATCATTTCGATAAGTGCATCAAAAAAATATTGAAATACAAACCCTATGTATTTTAAACGGGAGACATATTTACCGCCCGGCATCGAACCCGGGACTTTCTGGTGAAACTTCCTATGCAACATAATAGAAGATATGTATTATTCTTTAACTATGTGCGAAAATTCAAGCAGAAATATTGGCTGCAACTGCCTCAATCGAAGTCTTACTTTTCCCTTATATTCCTTATGAGAGATATGTTAATGTGCTCTGGCATCGAACCCAGGAATAGTACGGTCTTATGAAAAATTTTTTCTCAAACCAATTCTTACCTTACACTTTCCGGCTAAGCACGAACTTCCTATTTTTTCGAGAAGTGTATCAAAAAAAATAATGAAAAACAGCTCCCATGTATTTTAAAGGGCAGATCTTTGCATCGTCCTAGCATCGAACCCAGGATATTTTTTGTGAAAGTCATTGATGTTTTCGAAAGTCCAAGACCATAAATATAGGCACCTTGAGTTTTATTTCTCTACCTTTCCGGAAACTATTTTTTTTTTATTTCCGAAAATCACGGCAATGCATTTAAACGGGAAAAATCGGGAATTTGGGGCCCTCTGGAATCGAACCTTTGACACTGAGGATAAAAGTCGCTTTTTTCCTGGGGGTTATACGTTATGGCCAATATGTCATAAAAATTTCAAGTCAATGACGCTTGTGGTTTAGCCTGTGAATTTGTATCCTATCTATATAGCTATATATATGAATGAATCCGGAGAAGCATCTATATATAATAGATACGAGTAAAATGTTGCTTGCATACTGCAAGCAGATCGACAACACTATTTTCATGTCGGCATCATATCGGGACGGTCCTCATAAGATAAAAATAAAGGATTGAAATTTTTCTTAAAATTCACTGAAATTCCATCGTCTGGCATCGAACCCGGGTCTTTACTGTTGAACTTACTATGCAGCACAATAGAACATCGCCATCTCTATGTGTGAAAATTCAAGCAGAAATATGGGCTACAACTGCCTCAAAAGACGTTCTTATTTTCACGAATTTAAATTGCTCTCTGGATTCAAACCAAGGACGATCATGGAAATCTAAAAAATGTTTCTGAAAGTTATTTATAATCTCTATCTACATGCCGAATTTCAAGTTTCTATATTGTTGGGAAAGGGTTCAAAATAATTATTGAATATCGGATCAGTTACTGATATTAGAGACGCCTGGTGTCGAACCAAGGACACATTGACAGCTGGGAATGCACAGTTTCATTTGTATACAATAAATCTTTCTTAGTCTAAAGTTTGAAGTCTTTATCGTGCCGGGAAGTACCTATAATTTGTTTCCGTTATCTCCGTAAGATATGCATTGAGGAATTTAAATGGTCCTCTGGGATCGATCCAAGGACCATCAGCGAATATGTAAAATTTGATCCTGAAATTTATTATTGATCTCCAACTCCATGCCGAATTCCAAGTTTCCATGCCATCGGGAAAGGGTCCAAAAAAAATCTTAAAAATCGCCACAATGCAATTTAAACGGCCGATTTTTGCCCCGACCTAGCATCGAACCCAGGATATTTTCCGTAAAACTCATTTATGTTTTCGATAGATCATGACCATATATATAGGCTCCTAGAGTTTTGATTCGATACCTATCCGGAAAGTATTTTTTTTAAATTCCCGAAAATCAAAGCAATGCATTTAAACGGGAAAAATCGGGACTTTGAGGCCCTCTGGAATCGAACCCATGACATTGAGGTTCAAAATCGCAATTTTCCGGAGGTTATACGTTATGGCCAATATGTCGTGAAAATTTCAAGCCATTGACGCTAGTGGTTTAGCCTGTGACTTTGTATCCTCTCTCTCTCTCTCTCTCTCTATATATATATATATATATATATATATATATATATATATATATATATATATATATATATATATATATACGAGTAAAATGTTGCTTGCATACTGCAAGCAGATCGACAACACTAATTTCATCTCGGCATCATATCGGGACGGTCCTCAAAAGAAAAAAAAGGGGATTGAAAATATTCCTTAAATTCGCTGCAAGTTATCCGTCCGGCATCGAACACCCGGGTCTTTTTGGTGATACACACTATGCAGCACAATAGAATTTCTCCATCTCTAATTATGTGTGAAAATTAAAGCAAAAATATTGGGCGCAGCTGCCTCAAAAGACGCTCTAATGTTCACGAATGTAAAAGGCTCTCGGGACTCGAACCAAGGACGATCGTGGAAATTTAAAAAATGTTTCTGAAAGTTATTAATGATCTCAATCCATATGCCAAATTTCAAGTTTCTATATTATTGGGAAAGGTTTCAAAATAATTCCTAAAAATCGGATTAACTTCTGATTGCAGAGACACCTGGTGTCGAACCCAGGACACATTGATAGCTATGAATGCATAGTTTGATTTGTTAAGACTGGTTCTTCTATCACGCTAAGTTTTAAGTCGATAGCATGCCGGGAAGAACCTAAAATTTGTTTCCGTTATCTCCATAAGAAATGCATTGAGAAATGTAAATGGCGCCCTGGGATCGAACCAAGGAACATCAGCGAATATGTAAAATTTGATTATGAAATATATTTATAATCTCCAACTCCATGCCGAATTTCAAGTTTCCATGCCATCGGGAAGGGGTCCAAAAAAAATCTTAAAAATCGCCACAATACATTTTAAACGGCCGATTTTTGCCTCGACCTAGCATCGAACCCAGGATATTTTCCGTAAAACTCATTTATGTTTTCGATAGATCATGACCATATATAAAGGCTCCTAGAGTTTCGATTCTCTACCTATCCGGGAAGTATTTTTTAAAAATTCCCGAAAATCTAAGCAATGCATTTAAACGGGAAAAATTGGAACTTTGGGGCCCTCTGGAATCGAACCCATGACACTGAGGTTCAAAATCGCAATTTTTCTGGAGGTTATACGTTATGGCCAATATGTCGTAAAAATTTCAAGCCATTGACGCTAGTGGTTTGGCCTGTGACTTTGTATCCTCTCTCTATATATATATATATATATATATATATATATACGAGTAAAATGTAGCTTGCATACTGCAAGCAGATCGACAAAACAAATTTCTTGTCGGCATCCTATCAGGACGGTCTTCAAAAGAAAAAAATAATGAAAATATCTTAATAATTATCCACAATTTTATCGTCTGGCATCGAACCCGGGTCTTCCTGGTGAACTTACTATGCAGCAAAACAGAAGATCACCTTCTATAACTGTGTGTGAAAATTCAAACAGAAATATTTGCTAAAAATGCCTCAAAAGACGTTCTACTTTTCAATAATGTAAATGACTCTCTGGATTCGAACCAAGGACGATCTAGGAAATCTAAAACATGTTTTTGAAATCTATCTATGTTCTCAATCTATATACCTAATTTCATGTTTTAATATTATTGGGAAGGGGTTAAAATTAATTCTTAAAAATCGGATAATTTACTGATTGTAGAGACGCCTGGTGTCGAACCCAGGAATCATTGGTAGCTGTGAATGCACAGTATAACTTTTTAAAACTTCATATTATTTCATACTAAGTTTGAAGTTGATATCATATCGGGAAGTACCTAAAACTTTTATCTGTTATCTCCATAAGAAATGCATTGAGGACTGCAAATGGCTCTCTGGGATCGAACCAAGGACCATCAGCGAATACGTAAAATTTTATTATGAAATATTATTGTAATCTCCAACTCCATGCCGAATTTCAAGTTTCCATGCCATCGGGAAGGGGTCCAAAAAAAATCTTAAAAACCGCCACAATGCATTTTAAACGGCCGATTTTTGCCTTGACCTAGCATCGAACCCAGGTTATTTTCCGTAAAACTCATTTAGGTTTTCGATAGATCATGACCATATATAAAGGCTCCTAGAGTTTCAACTCTCTACCTATCCGGGAAGTATTTTTTAAAAATTCCCGAAAATCTAAGCAATGCATTTAAACGGGAAAAATCGGGACTTTGGGGCCCTCTGGAATCGAACCCATGACACTGAGGATCAAAATCACAATTTTTCTGGTGGTTAATTGTTATGGCCAATACGCAGTAAAAATTTGAACTCAATCACGCTTGTGGTTTAGGCTGTGAATTTGTATCCTATCTATCTATATACCTATCTATATATATGAATGAATCCGGAGAAGCATCTATATATAATAGATGATATATGAATGAATCCGGAGAAGCATCTATATATAATAGATATATATATATATACGAATAAAATGTTGCTTGCATACTGTAAGCAGATCGGCATACTAATTTCATATCGGCATCATATCGGGACGGTCCTCAAAAGAAAAAAAAAAAAGATTGAAATTTTTCTTAAAATTCGCTGAAATTTCATCGTCTGGCATCAAACCCGGGTGTTACTGGTGAACTTACTATGGAACACAATAGAAGATCTCCATCTCTAACTACGTGTGAATATTCAAGCAGAAATATTGGCTACAACTGCATCAAAAGTCGTTTGAATTTTCACGAATGTTAACTGCTCTCTGGATTCGAACCAAGGACGATCAAGGAAATCATAAAAATGTTTCTGAAAGTTATTTATGATCCCTATCTACATGCCGAATTTCAAGTTTCTATATTATTGGGACAGGTTATTAAATAATTCCTAGAAATCGGATCAACTTCTGATTGCAGAGACACCTGGTGTCGAACCCAGGACATATTTTAAGCTGTAAATGCAAAATTTGATTTGAAAAGACTTGCTCTTGTATCATGCAAAGTTTGAAGTCGATAGCATGCCGGGAAGTACCTAAATTTTGTTTCCGTTATCTCCGTAAGAATTGCATTGAGAAGTGCAAATGGCCCTCTGGGATCGAACCAAGGACCATCAGCGAACATTTAAAATTTGATTACGAAATATATTCATGATATCTATCGACGTGTCGAGTTTCAATTATCCATGTTATCGGGAAAGGATCCAAAAAACATTTTCAAAATCGCCGCAATGCATTTTAAACGGCCGATATTTGCCCCAACCTAGCATCGAACCATGGACAATATTCAAAGATGTCTTTCTGATTTACGTTGGAGTTACACGGCTTCTAGCGATCTCTCGAATTTCAACTCTCTACTATTCCGGGAAGTGCCTCAAAAAAATTTCCGAAAATCCCCGCCATGTATTCTTATGGAGAAAATCGCGACTTTGGGGCCCTCTGGAATCGAACCCATGACACTGAGGTTCAAAGTCGGCTTTTTCCTGGAGGTTACACGTTATGGCCATAACGTCGTAAAAATTTCAAGTCGGTGGCACTTGTGGAACATGGTTAGAATTTTGATCCCCTATATATATATAGGTATATCCGGAGAAACGTCTATATATAATAGATACGAGTAAAATGTTGCTTGCATACTGCAAGCAGATCGACAACACTATTTTCATGTCGGCATCAGATCGGGACGGCCATCAAAAGAAAAAAGTGGATTGAAATTTTTCTTAAAATTCGCTAAAATTCCAACGTCTGACATTGAACCCCGGTCTTACTGGTGAACCTACTATGAAACACAATAGAACATCACCATCTCTAACTATGTGTGAAAATTCAAGCAGAAATATGGGCTACAACTGCCTCAAAAGACGTTCTAATTTTCACGAATTTAAATGGCTCTCTGGATTCGAACCAAAGACGATCTTGGAAATCTAAAACATATTTCTGAAAGTTATTTATGATCTCTATCTATATGCCGAATTTGAAGTTTCTATATTATTGGGAAAGGGTTCAAAATAGTTCCTAAAAATTGAATCAACTTCTGATTGCAGAGACACCTGGTGTCGAACCCAGGACACATTGATAGCTGTGAATGCACAGTTTGATTTGTATGGACATGATCTTTCTATATGCAAAGTTTGAAGTCGATATCGTGCCAGGAAGTACCTAAAATTTGTTTCCGTTATCTCCGTAAGAAATGCATTGAGGAATTTAAATGTCCCTCTGGGATCGAACCAAGGACCATCAGCGAATATGTAAAATTCGATTATGATATATTTTTATGGTATCTAACCTCATACCGAATTTCAAGTTTCTATGCCATCGGAAAAGGGTCCAAAAAAAATCTTAAAAATCGCCACAATGCATTTTAAACGGCCGATTTTTGCCCCGACCTAGCATCGAACCAAGGATAATATTCGTAGATGTCTTTATGGTTTCCTTTATATATGCACGGCATCTAGCGATCCCTTGAATTTCAAATCTCTCCTTTTCCGGGAAGTGCTTCAAAAAAATTTTTGAAAATCCCCGCCATGTATTCTTATGGACAAAATCGCGACTTTGGGGCCTTCTGGAATCGAACCCATGACACCGAGGTTCAATGTCGGATTTTTCCTGGAGGTTACACGTCATGGCCATAACGTGGTAAAAATTTAAAGTCGCTGGCACTTGTGGAACATGGTTAGACTTTTGATCCCCTATATATAACTTATAGGTATATCCGGAGAAGCGTCTATATATAATAGATATGGATACATGAATGAATCCGGAGAAGCATCTATATATAATAGATATCGGAGATATGTATGTATATACATCTACCTAAATCGACTGTTTCTTCGCTCGGCAGCCATTCGATTAGTTTACAACTCCGAATCGTATTTTTTCTAATGGTCCAAATTAACGGAATAGCTTTCAATTTATTGTCCTCCGCTTAATCAGCAAAATGTGTGTAAAACCGTGGGTTATACTTATATTATTGTCTCTCTATTTCGCTTGGAATTGCATTCGTTCGTCTATGGATGTGTAAAGCGATTGCATTTTGAAGCTCTCTTTTATGGCTGCGGGTTTTTTTAGAACTATACGCTTTAAGTTGCACGAAGTGAATCCTAAATGCAATGATGAGGACATGTAAAATTGTGGAAGAACATTACAAAAGTCGTTGAATGAGATATAGCTGCTTCATCAATGCTACAAGTCCTGAAACAGCATCAAAAGCGGACCCACATGTAAATGTTGGGTGAAATTGTCATGCGGAGCAATTGGACCTCTTCTTTTCCTTATTTATGTCAATGACTTGAATGAAGTGGTAGATAGCAATGCGAGGATGATTGCGGACGATATATATCGAAGAATATCGAACGAGGAAGAACGAACATCAAACAATTTAGTCCTGATTAAAATTTGGCGCGAATAATGGAAATTAAAACTTAATTCAATTAAAATGCTCTGAAGTAAATTTCTTTGAAAGGAAACAAGTGCGTCTACAATAAGTGAAATCTACATAAATGTATCGAAATCAGCTGAATATTTTGGGATCACTCTATCAACTTAAACTGTAGCTCATGCAAAAGAAAAATTTATAGTAAATAGATTAAAAAATTACGGCTTTGTAAAGCGCATTGCCGATAACTGCGGTGAAAAGGTGCGAAGGTAAGGTATATCTGGAAAGCCCTTGGGAGGACCAGAAATGGGTGGAAATGCAGATCGAATGAAAAATGTTACGATAGCAAATTCGGTGAGAATGTGCTCAGGTTGGAGAAAGAAAGATTATTCCGCCCTTGGGGGCCGAGGATCTAAGCTATCACTCCAAACCCCAAGGTCCCGGGTTCGAATCCCGGCTGATAGGGTTTTTCCAAACAGGAAATGGTTGTGAGTGTTCGTTGTTGCCTCGGCGAAGCACCCCCTGACAAGTTCATGAACTTCACCGATAAAGGGCAACAGCGGATAAGCAATAAAAAAAAGAGTAGACATTTTAATTTAATACATTTATTGAGGATTTTGGAGTTCTTTCATCCTTTTCCTTCGCCGTTTATGGATTTCTGGGTTTCCGAACACAAACCGAATGCAGGTAAGCAATTCAGCCGGAAGTGAAGCTCCGGGAAGCGTCGCATTTTATGAGCGGCAAATTGCATTTCGATCCTCTCGTGTTGAAGCGATGTATTTGCGACTGGAAAGTTTGTCCATCCCTCTATTTTAATTTGATATTCCTCCGCTCCTCTGATGTTTATCCCGAGCTAATATGGGGAATCTCTGCTTCTTTCTTATTTTTATATCTCTTCACGAGCCATAAGCCTTCTTCCGAGGCGAAAATTCCGTCAACTTTTACAGCCGGGACAACAGTGCCTTCCACTCGCCATTGTTGTGCGGTGACAATGACTTGCCTTCGAGGGAACTATAAAATGAATCTCATAAAGCATCTTTTTTACGCTCTCTGGAGCCGGGGAAGAACTCTCTTTGAACTCGCGAGAGATAAATAGAATTAATCTACTGTGCGGATACTCGAGGAATTCCATGTTTATTTTACGACTTCGTAATAAATGAAAGCTCTCTATTATGTTCACAATTATTGCCTTATATTTATGGATACGAATATAAAAAAAGTGCATTCAATTCGTGCGTCGGCAAACAAGCACCCACAGCCTCATTATCATTCAATTTGAATAATTTAGAAAGACTGAAGTTGGGAGCTGAAATATCTACTGTTAAAATTCACCTAAAGAAAGTGACGGCAGAAAAAGGAGAATTAATGATAATATCGAAGTGCCATGAAATGAGACTGGTGGAGGCCTACCAAACGCAAATGCGAACCCAGGTCTTCCACTTGGAAGGCTCGAGCTTATGTTAGCGTGGAAGATCCGGGTTTGAGTCCCGTCGACTCCTCGAGGGCAATCCAATCGAGAAAAAATCCTGTTTTTGGACGCCTTCTTAAGTATCAGTCTTATAAGTCATAATTTCTCTAAATTTAAATTGCTTAAGCATAATGAAATTGATAAGCTTAACCAATTACTTTAATTTTACTAAATGTAAGTATCGTTATAGAAAGACATGTTCCTTTGACATCCTGCAAATAATTTAGCTTACAAACTTTTTCTCACCTAATCGTATGAACCTCAATTTCATTGCAGTTGTAAGCAGAATGCCAAATTTCCAGTAATCGGTGAATTTTAATCAAAACTGCAAACAATAGGAATTATTTGAGATCCCCTTCAATGGTAAAGAAATATTTTGGCCATATTAAAATTCATAATTTATTATTTCGCGCTATCTGATATATTCTCTGGGATAAAATAAGATCTAAGGAAGGAGTGGCAGAGAAACGCTAGAAAACATACTCAAAATGAATATTTCCAGGCTATAATTGGATTTTTAGAATCGGAAATAATCGAATGAAATTGCATTCCTTCGTTAGACATCCATCGAATCTCCTTTGACGAGTCCGCAAATATATTTTAAATTCTTAAGAGTGCTTTTGGTGGGATTCGGTTGTGCTTCGCCGACCTCCTTCTTGCCTTCCTCTCTCGAATAATATCGATTCACACTTTAAGTTTTACCCTAAATATTTGCGGCGTTGACAATCGATTCAAAATAAATCCCCGCAAAAAAAGAGAATAACTTCTGAGAAGAACATCAATTTCCGGATTAAGGATAACTTTCATCGGTCCGTCCGCTGATTTCCTTCGCAGTTCATTTCAACTTCGCAATCTCAAGATTACCGTTTATATATTCAGAAAAAAATTAATAGCTTTTTCCGTCGGCAGATGGCTCGTTTAATTTGCCAACAATTCAGCGGCTTTCTGCTGCAGCGGCTGTTCTCGGATAAAAAGAGCCCGGAAGTGCACTCCACTGTGCTGTCGTGATAAGCCGCTCGCTGCATTGCAGACCACGGCCGATGCCTACTTAACCACGTGCGCCGTCATCCATCCAAGGATTTGTTGGAAATATTTTCGCGGCCTTAATTAAATGTTCCGGCGTCGGGGAATAATTTCGAGGGTCCCGCCGAATACTACCTCGCTTCTTTTAATCTAATTTGCGTTGGAAAAGAGATTAACTCTCCTTCGCTTTTCTTGAATCGTCGTGAATTTTTCGAGCCTGCGATAAGGCACTGAGTATGCTAATGGATTCTTAAGGATCAAAATTCACGACGTTATTCGGACGAACATTGCATCGAACGAACTAATTGAGCGATGAAAAAGACCAGAGTTACCATAAATTTGCTTACCATCTAAAAGTGATCCTTCAAGAAACCTTTGCGGAATCTTAGAGAGTGCTCCAACGCGCGTTTAATAAGGGAATCAACTTAATTGAATTAAAACACTAAATCGCGCTGAACTTGTTCACCACGCGTCATTAAGTGGCTGGACGGAGCATTGGTCTGCCTTTGCAGCAAAGAAGGAGATTTATTTTTATGGATCTCTCATGCTAAGCCTAGCATATTCGGTGGCTTAAATTATTATTTTGACCCAATTTTGCATAATTTAATACATAGTGAAAACTTGCCACAGCTGGAAAAGAGCGCCTCTAATCTCAAAGCCGCGTGCTTTCAATTCGGGATTCTCGATCAATGTTCACTTTGCTCAAGTATATGCGGATATATCATGAAAAGGCATAAATTATATGAACCCACGTGAAAAGATAAATTCTCTCACAAATAAACGTTATATCTCGTGTCAATGACCTTCGTGCTATCTTCTGGCATTAAAACGTTCCTTTTGTTCACTCTATAACGGAGCAGAAGAATGAGTGACAAAAACAACTGGATCTTCATTCCAAGATGCTCTGAAATGTCACTCTCACCAAGTAGACGCCACTGGAACATCTTTCCTTTGTTTTTGTCGACAAACTATCACGCAAACATTTTATCACTAATGTCCGAAAAAATTAAAACAATAGTTTTAAATTTTCCTGTGTATTTTTAAGACCCACATTTTTCTACTTAACTTTCTTCTCAAGGAATGCCATCCTCACAGAGTTTGTCACGAAACTGTTAGCATAGAAGCGCGGGAGGTAAGTAGTCGAGCGTTTGCGATAAGGTTTTCCTTCTGAAATCCTATTTTACTCAGGTTTTTACACTTCCAAAATTTTAATGTTTTTCGGCCTTTTTGTGTCCGAAGACGCGTGGAACAACGTGAAGTGGAGATCGAACTCGTTCGTTTCTGTCAAATATGCGTCGTTCATCCCTTTCTGTGGAACTGCGCTCTCGACTGAGGAACCGCTGTTGCGACTATTCTAAAATTCCTTTCTCTCACCTTCTCCATTGACGCTGCGGATGTGAGTTTGCTTTAACACCCTGAGGCGAGTGCAGAGACACGATCCTCCCAGAAGAAAGAGGGTCCGTGGCCCCATAAAGGAAGGACACGGATCTTCAACCGTTTCAATCCCTTCGAGCCGTCTTCACCAAACAAAGAGAGTAATCCTAAAAAAACGAGTTTGCAGACATCTAATTCTCTTTTCCTTTCCCAAGGAAGAACGGACATGAAAAAGGTCTGACCGGGACCCGAACTCGGGTCCTATAACCCTTGGGATATTTCCTAGATGCACGACTTATCGCACGAAGTCACTCCTTGTCTCCTTTTCCTTGACCTTCCTAATATTTCCAGATATGAATATATTTGCTCTAAATATTGAATGCAAAATTAATACAATATAATTTGCATAGTTTTATCAGATATTCATTCAGAAATACTTCAATAGCTGTACATTTTTACTTTGTTTTCTCTTATTTTCCCAAGAGGCTCTCGCGCATTAGACGCACCTCGTTTTGAGACCCGAAATTTGAGAAAAATAATTTTATTCCGTAAAGTTTTTAAATTTAGGTTTTATTTATCGTGATCTATAATATAAAATAGAGTGTGTGTGTGTTTGTGTATGTTCGCTAAAAACTCGAGAACCGAGAGTCGCAAAACTTTGAAATTTTCTACATTATTAAAAGTCGACCCCGCGCAGAGTACAGGCTACTTTTTATTTCACTAAAGTCCATGGTTCGAACCCAGACGGGTCAAAACGTTTCCATGAGAAATACACGTAGAGGTAATTTTTTTCGTTGCAGGGTTAATTTCTTTGGCAAAATTAAATTAGAAATAATGGTCCTAGAAAGTCGAATCAAACACCAAAAGAAGAAAAATAGAATAAGAACTCATGATTTGGTCATGGAATAATGCTTTCGATTCGAAATTGCGCACATTTTGATAGAGTACGTGAATATTTTATCGAAATTTTGAGATCGTAAACAACCCATCCCCATGACAATCAACGGGATTCTTGATTTCGAGCTCATGCGTAATTCCGTATGAAGACATGGAGAATGAATGCCCAGATACAATTGATGCTGTAAGATATCTTTTATACATAATTCCTTCTCTGGATTCATTCATATCTATTGTATATAGACGTTTCTCCGGATATACCTACATATATAAGCGATCCAAATTGTAACCATGTTCCACAAGTGCCACGGACTTGAAATTTTTACGACGTGATGGCCATAACGTGTAACCTCCAGAAAAAAACAGACTATGAACCTCAGAGTCATGGGTTCGATTCCAGAAGGCCCCAAAGTCGCGATTTTCCCCATACAGATACATGGTGGGGATTTTCGAAAACTTTTTTGAGGCACTTCCCGGAAAAGCAGAGAATTGAAATTCGAGATATCGCTAGAAGTCGTGCACATCAAAAGGAAACTATAAACAATATAATCTTGATGAATTGTCCTTGGTTCGACGCTAGGTCAGGGCAAATATCTGCCGTTTAAATCACATTGCGGCGATTTTTAAGATTCTTTTGAACACTTTCCCGATAAGATGGAAACTTGAAACTCGGCATGTGGATAGAGATCATTCATATATTTTATGTACGCTATTGAACGTTCCGATGATGGTCCTTGGTTCGATTCCAGATAACGGAAACAAATTTAAAGTACTTTCCGGCATGATATCGAATTCAAACTTTGTATGAAATAAGATGAAGTCCTAATAAGTCATACTGTGCATTCACAGCTGCCTATATTTCATGGGTTCAACACCAGGCGTCTCTACAATCAGTGAATGATCCGATTTTTAAGAATTATTTTGAACCCTTTTCTTATAATATAGAATCTTGAAATTCGGTATATAGATACGGATCATGGATATATTTCAAAAACGTGTTTTAGATTTCATTGATCGTCCTTGGTTCGATCCCAGAAAGCCTTTTTCATTACCCAATGCATTTCAGATGGGGATTATGGAGTCTTATTTCAGGACTTTCCCGGTATGATATGGACTTCAAACTTCGTGTTAATTAAGATCAGGTCCTAACAAGTTATTATGCCAAATCGTATCTTCCAATAGATCCTGGGTTCGACACCAGGCTTCTACAAAAATTAGAAATTGCAACGATTTTAAAGATTTTTTTAATCCCTTCCCGATAACGTTGAAACTAAAAACTTGGCATGCGAATAAAGATTATAAATACATTTTTTATGATTTAAGCAACTTTTACTCGTAGATAGGATACTAATTCATAAGCTAAACCACTAGCATCATTGATTTGAAATTTTTACTGTGTATAGGCCCTAACTTGAAACCCCCAGAAAAAAGGCGACATTGAGCCTCAGTGTCATAAGTTCGATGCCAGAAGGCCCAGAAATCCCGATTTTTCCCATTTAAATGTATTGCTTTGATTTTCGGAAATTTATAAAAAATACTTCCCGGATAGGTAGAGAATCAAACTTGAAGCAGCTTACAGACATACAAATTATATATCGAAACCATAGATGGCTTTAACAGAAAATATCCTGGGTTCGATGCTAAAACGATGCAAAACATCTCCCATTTAATATACATGGGGGTAGTTTTTCATTATATTTTTGATGCATTTATCGAAACGATAGGAAGTTCTTTCTTAGCTGGAAGATGTATGTTAAAACTCAGTTTAAGAAAAAAATTGTATTAAGATCATAGTCTTCCTGGGTTCGATACCAGAGCACATTACAATTTCTCACATAAGGAATATATAAGAAAAATAGGATGTCGTTTGAGGCAGTTGCAGTAAATATTTCTGCTCGAATTTTCACATATAGTTAGAGATGGTGATCTTCTATTCTGCTGCGTAAGATCTGGGTTCGATGCCAGGCGGTAAATATATCTCCCATATAAAACACATTGGGGTAGTTATTCATTATTTTTTTCATGCACTTATCGAAATGATAGGAAGTTCTTGCTTAGATAGAAGTTGTATATTAAGACTCGGTTTAAGAAAAATTAGATAAGACCATGCTGTGCCTGGGTTCGTTGCCAGAGCACATTAATATTTCTCACATAAAGAATATAAGGGAAAAGTAGTACGTCTTTTGAGGCAGTTGCAGCAAATATTTTTGCTTGAGTTTTCATACACAGTTAGAGATGGTGATCTTCCGTTGTTTAGTATTGGGGTACAAGTCAGCTCCATAATACACTTACTTTCTGCAAAGAATAATCTTCGTTGGTTTTGAGTGATATATAGAATATATTTCTGTTATTTGTGTTTAATCATCGTTTCCGAAAACCATTTTTCCCTTTCAGAAAATGTCTCCTAAAAGGCGGTGCTGCTTATCCTAATGTGATCATCGAATATAATTTATAATCTTTAAATCATTTTTGTCTTCATCGAAGAAAGTGTTCATTCAAAGGATATGAGATTAAAACTTTAGGTGACTTTGTAGACTGAATTATAATTTAATTACTTAGTTCGTTGGTTTGGAAAAAATATAGCCTGGCTATTAGCTATCTAACAAAAATGATGAGGCAAGTGTTACGATCAAGACTTTACCAAGAGTAATTATCAATTTGGATTTCCTCGTCGAGAATCAACAGGCACTTTTGCTAGTATAGAATAAAAACAACCTGAAAATTAGCTCGTTGACAACAGGTACAAAAGCAAAAGGTTTTCTACAATTTTACAGAAGTCAAATATCACGAGAAATATCCTTACATATAATTTGCGAAGAGTCCGTCCGTCTGTCCGTCCATCCCCCCTTTATTTCAGAAACGGTTTGGCTTAGAGATTCAAACTGCATTGTGTTTCTACGAGTTTAACCCTTAGGAAAACTATTCCCATTACTGAGAAGGCTCAGGTTCGAACCCAGGAGTCCATAATACAGTTCCATAAGGAATGCACGTAAACTTCACTTTTATCGGTTGCAGGGCTTATTACTTTTGCAAAAATGAATTAGAAAGAATCGTTGTAAAAAGTCGAGAATACCACCGAAAGAAAATAAATTAAAGAAGGTTTTTTATTTTGGTCGTGAAATATCGATTTCGATTCAAAATTGCCGGTATTTTGATAAAATAAAAAGCATTTTTGACTGATTTTGAGGCTATAATCAAGTCCGTTCCCATTAACGACGAATGCGGTTGTTGAATTTTCTATAATATCTATTATATATAATTCCTTCTCCGGATTCATTCATATATATAGTCAGATAGATAGTATACTAGTTAACATGCTAAACCAGAAGCGTCATTGATTTGAAATTTTTACAACGTATAGGCCCTAAACGTGAAACCCCCAGTAAAAAGGCGACTTTGAACCTATGTGTCATGGGTTCGACGCCAGAAGGCCCCAAAATCCCGATTTTTTCCATTTAA
Organism: Sympetrum striolatum; assembly: GCA_947579665.1. NCBI lineage: Eukaryota > Metazoa > Arthropoda > Insecta > Odonata > Libellulidae > Sympetrum > Sympetrum striolatum. Next base: position 1,438,394 of record OX388342.1, on the reverse strand, counting down.
ATGTATTGCTTTGATATTCGGGAATTTCTAAAAAGTACTTCCCGGATAGGCAGAGAATTAAAACTCAAGGAGCCTACAGATATAGATATGATCTATCGAAAACATTAATGACTTTTACATTAAATGTCCTGACTTCGATGCTAGGACGATGCAAAAATCTCCCATTTAAAATACATAGGGGTAGTTTTTCATTATTTTTTTAATGCATTTATCGAAATGATAAAAGGTTCTTTCTTTGCTAGAAGATGTATATTAAAACTCGGTTTAAGAAAAAATTGTGATTAAGAAATCCTCCTCGCCAAAGAAATGTATTCAACTTAAGAGGCTTAAAAGTGCTTCGGCAGCTTAAGTCATTTCGCATATTGGCTCCAACCGGGAATCGAACCCGGGACCAAAGGCAAACGGGCTGTGACAATCCAGGGAGAGGTTTCTGTGCGAGACCTTCACTGCGATTGCGTCGTAATGCAAACTTGCGCTTCGAAAAATATTGAAGGGATCCTCATTTTCTCCCTGTTGCTGTTAGACTGAATTTAATCTGCAAATCGCTTTTTATATGACAAAATTGTTAAATTGAACTCGAAATTAGGATCTAACTAAACTTTTAAGTTAACTTTAAAACCTATTTAGAAGTATCATCTGCAAAAAATAAGGAGGCATCTCAGCCTCTAGAGGCATATAAATAGCTTATTGAGGCTTGGACATCAGTCCTTTTGCGAGTGACATCTTCTTACGCAAAAACATTGTCGTTTTAACCAAAAAATTATGACAATTTTGATGTTTTTGTCGTAATTTCGAAACTTCGAGGCAAAATTACTCACAGAAGATATTTCTTGATTTCGAAAAAAATATATATATTTGTAATGTCCATGTGAGTGGGCCACTTTTGCCGGGTACTACATTTTGATGAGAAAAGAAGTGGCAAAACGCTACACCCTAGAGTTTACAATACGTCATCTTTTGATTGTGCATAAAATGCATTCGACCGTGGATTTAAATTTGAATTGAAATTTACATGTAGATTACCAACGTTTTCTTGAAAAAACCTTAATCAGTATCACCTTAAAGTTAAATTGATACTAATAAGGAACATATACCTAAAGATAGCACTGGGGCATCCATCCCGAGAAGCGGTCTATCCTTTCAGTACGGGAGAGATGCCCTTACAGCCAGTAGTGGGGCTACACTTTGTCCAAGATGGCCAGTCACTGCACGTGGATATTAGATGAACCTATAGCTACAAGTTCTCTCCCTTTAATTCAAAATATTCAACCATTTAAACTGATGCCAACCAGAAACATCATACTTTATGTTACAATAGGGCGGAAAAAACAGTACCTACTTGAAATGATGCTATAAAACTTCGTAAAAAGAATTAATCGCCGTGAAACTCTTGCAGATAGAAGGGTGCCTTCCAACTGACTGACGCACACCGTCAGTAGAGCAAACTTGTGGTTTTCCTTAAAAATACTACGACTTGGGCATCTCTCCCGGTGGGGCATCTCTCCCGGAATTACCTTAGTCTTCCATAAGAGGCGGCCTTCGGGTCACATCTTTTCAGAGCTCTTCGATTTTATTCGATGAGCTCGCTGATGAAGTTTATCGAAGTGGCCGTTCCAACAGAAATATGGTTTGGATAAATTACTCGAAGAGTACAGGGAAAGTTGGAAGACACAGGACTGTTTTATTTTATCGAGCTTTATTTGATTTTCGTTTCCCCATTTTTGAGTGAGATCAAAATACAGAAGCGTAAATCTAATCTTTAATGAACGATGGAGGTCAACACAACTCCATAAATGGAGATGTAAACGAATAGCGAAGTAATAAAAGGAATGCAACGGGGGAATGTGACTGATAAGTACTCATGTGCTTGGGATATTTCTCGAAAAATAAGTTATCGAGGAAGCCCTCCGATGTTAATCTATTATAGGAATTATAGAAGGAATTTTAAAATTTTTGTGCTGTAAAATAATTTAGTTTTCCTCTCATTAGCAATTATTACTCATGTACCTACTCGTACTGATGGAGGTCATCACTCCATTGGCATCACTCCCTAACAATACGATTGCAGAAACTCATCTGCGAAATCGATCCGAAGCAATTTAAAGAGCGACTCGTTCCTTTGTCTGATTCCTAAAATGAGGCAGAAGGAGAGAAATATAGTAAATCAATGAAAGTGGAAGATCTGCTCTTATGTGCGTGCGACGGATGCAAAGCGAGATCAAATTGGGTGGTTACAATGATGTGCTCAGATGAGTGTGTTTTGCATTCTAACAATTATACGAAATCACTGAAAATAGGATTGTAAATTTAAGTTCATGGATTTTAGGTGTGAATATCAAACGTTTGAATATGAATATCAAACGAAAATCATTTTTTCCGATTATATTCTGTATCAACCACCAAGATTATTTGCTATTGAATTTATGAATTTCTCGGAGAAGTGGCTTGATAATGTTGAAAATAAGAATAGTGAATTCATCGTGATTGGCGATTACAACGTCACCATTAATAAAATTTATACCCACTCTACAAAGTTGTTTGGTTTAATTGACAGCTTTGCTTTTAAACAATTTGTCAAAGACTTCACTTGAGTGACAATGTAGTCCTGTTTGTACACTGATTGACACAGTGATTCCTAACAAAAAGGGCAAAAAATCTGATATAATTAAAATCAATGACCACGAATTACTAAATATTGATCGAAAAATTTTAATACTAATGGGTCAACATTTTGAAAGGCCAAGATAAATGAAGTTATGGGTTCAGATAAGAGGAGTTGCAATTGGGAATTGTCTAAACGAAACATCAAATCTATTTGAGAAATCAATTGAAGTCTGTAGGAATCTATGCGCCGGTACAAATAATTCGTTAGAACAAAGATGAAGATTTTCTATGGATTACCGATGAGGCTAAAATACATTTAAACTCATGCATCTTGCATACCAAAGGGTAAAACTCTGTAATTATGGAGAGGACTTTGGTATTAATACCAACTTGCAGCGTTTTAATAAATAAATAAATAATTATAATTAATTAAGGAATCAGTGAGGCTTTTTTATGGATAAAGGAAAGAAAAAAACTTCGAGAGTGAAATTGGAAATTAAAAATATAATCAAAAGGAGATAAGGAATACTATTAATATCTTAAACAGAGGCACTAATGGATATTTTTTGAGGTTAAATACGATGTGTAATGAAAGAAAATTAGGAACACGGCTGTTAAAGAATTAAAATCTCCAATAGCCTTTGAGGATGACCGCAATTTTAAGAACACCCACTCCTTTCTCGTTTTCTGAGTGAATGAGACGATGAACACCGACGGCCATCTGAGATTTTGAACCTCTTATAAATACGATAAGTCCGATAATGATCGCCTGAATAGCTTTTGTGTTTTGGATATCAGTTATCACAAACATATCTCAGGTTGGAATAAGTACTGTAGAGGACATTTCCAACCCACTCTGGTATTTGTATTCGAGTCGATGGATTTATTTATATTGCACAAAGAGCTTTATTCTGTAAGAAATAAGAATAGAGCGTCTGATCAACTCGTTTACCGCGGTTATTGGAGTTCCTATCCCGATCGGTGCATTTCCGCGAAGTGGGATTCCCAATTTACAAATCGTACATTTTGATAGTTTATAGTAGAGCATAGAAAGCCTGTTTTAGAGCGAAGTGGCGACAGCGAATTTAATTTTAGAAACCTTTGAAGAATGTGGGGCTTCATTGTTGAAAATTATAATTATGTCTGTCAGCCAAGATGAATACTGTTCCTGAGTCCTCAACTCTAGCTAATTCCAAAGGTAAATAATCCCCTGGAAGCACAAGACCAGTAAACTGTTTACCAATCCATGAAATAATTCTAGAAATAATACTCTAGCAGCAAATGATAAGAGCTATCTTTTGTTCCGAAAACGCTCCTCGAATTGAATAAAAATTTACAATTTTGATTCATCGTTCGAATTCGTAGATATTCTTTGTATTTTATGAAGAAAAATATCATCACTATTATAGCGTCTTAGGCAAAATTTATACGGTGAGACATTTTTCTGGTGATTTCGCGATTGGCATTAAATCCAAGTTTGGTTCCAACGTAAAGACTGAGCGTTGAATTTTTGACGTGATCTTTGAAGCCGTCGTTTCTCTATTTTCAGATCATTTTTTGTTTCACAGAAAAGAAATAATATTTCCTCTGAGACATTGTCTTTCTGAACTAAGCGACGAAGATTTGAAAATTCGCGCAACAATTGAATCAAATACTGTTTATTTTAATTGGCCCATGTGATATTTTGTTCACATTTCAAAAGGAATTGTTCCAAATCGAAGTAGGGAGTACAAACATTATCTTTCTACGTTACCTATAAAGATATAATCAATATTATAGACTGGAATAAAAGGACATGGAATCGCAATGACACCTTTTCTGAAATCAGAAATCGTCGTTGTAAATTGACTGGAGAGGATCCCAATATTTCAATTCGAGCGCTGTGTATTATTCGATTATGTTCCGGTTTGCATTTCATTGTAAAATACCTCAATGCTCAACGCTGGAGAATGATGAATCCGTTAATATTTCACGAGTCTATTTTCATTTCGATTTGATTATTATTGTTTCGCTTTTGTCGACTATTTCGAGAAGCACAACTTTTAATTAAACTTCGACTCTTTATTGCGCTTCGAACAGCAATATAGAAAAATTGTATAGAGATTTTCCCGCAATTCCATTTACGTTATTGCTATGATAATTTATGTCGTAGGTTGGGTGCCAACGGTGCAGTTGGGTGTGAAAAACGTCCACTGGAACAGACGAAATGAAGCGACGTCGTACTTTCATCAACAACGCTGTCTCCGGAGACCAAATAATTTATCCGATGGTCAATAAAAACGGTTTTTAAGTCCATGTCGCCCTCGGATTCTTATTTTCAGAGGAAAAGCAAAATGTTTGATAAAATTTTCGCAGAAGGTGCATTTCGACTGACGTACGTTTGGCCGAAAGGCTTAATTGAAACAAGGTGCGACATTTTCTCTTGTATGATGCAGCGAACGGAGCAGTTCAAATATTGTAGCTTCTACTCTATGGCCATCGGCCAGATGTGTTACAATGAAGGAAACCATGAAATCGAACGGTGTTCTATAAGTAATTGAGGAAAATTTTTCTGTTGGAAGAGTCTTCTGCTTTCGAGCTAGACTCTGCTTTTAGCGGAGGAAGCAATTGAATACAATCGATAAAAATCAGTGATTGCGATTTCAATTCTTTTATGAAAATGGCTGCAAAGTACCGCTGAAGCTGGTCTTGGCACGGCACAGAGATACCTAACGGCTGCTTTTTCGTTCTCAAACTTTAAAAACACTATTTACAAAATCAATATGAGCGATAACCGATTATTAGTGCCGTGTTAAATAATGGCACGCCATTGCACTTTGGAATAACTTATTCTTATCGGAAGTGGATTAATGAAAGACATTGGAATTATCGCGATTTTTGTTTTTCGATGACATTCTTCGCGTATTATTGAGCGAAACAGAACTAGCGCTACTGACTATTAAAGAGGAAAATGACGACGTTTCTTATGATTGCCCAACCGGTATCTGCCAGAATTATTTCTGACATCGATGTTTTCTCACAACGTAAGATTTTATCACAGTAACTGCAAATGTTTAATTATTGATTCGTTTCTCGATAAAAAAGGAAGTTATCGAAGATATAATATATATCAAACATATTACGGAAAATGTTCCATTTGTAATCGGATCGGTCATTACACCTTAATTAGTTGTTCCAAGGGCATTTAAGAATATATCCATACAAATCCACCCATTCCTCTAATTTAACATTCAAAATCCTCCTCTTGAAAAAGAACGAAATTTCTACTTGGCTCCTTAATTGCTCCCTGCTTATGTGCGAGTATTTGCAATTCGTCGATATCCTACATTAATTAGTTAATGCCGGTGGCTAATCTCTCACCAACGCATTTTGTGGCGGAAGTAAAAATCTGTTCTTACTGATATCTAAATTACAGTCGCAATCTTACGTGTTGTATCGTCTTACATCTCACCGAAAATGTTCAATCGATCAACTGTGAGTATAAAAGTTTAAGAAGAGAAGGCCTACGTATTATTACTATTTATGCTAGGCTATAACATGAAACATAGCTTGTATACCACGACTTTTTAAGTCATTACAGCTGCGATCCTTGCAAATTTCTAGCCTTTTGAACACTGTAAAGGGAAGAACGGTAAAAAGCGGGATTTCTCCTTAAAGCCTTCTTTCGTTCCTTCCCAGGTTTTTATCGGTTCTTTTGGTTTTCAGAGGTCGTAAAGAGCCGGTCATCGCATTCCCTCACGCTCCAAAAGTCACCTATATTTTTACGACTCGCCCGCAAAACACCATCTTTTATTTAACCCTTTTCACCTCCCGATTTCTTCCTCATCTCCACACGTGAAACTCCTCATTCGTCGAGACATTCTCCCATTCCTGAAAAGGCAGATTTATGACGAGGAGGCGAATCAAATCTTCGAAAGTTTATGAGGAGGATTAAAGCAAAGAAAGATTAGAGGCGACGGAGAGGTTTACGATTCGAAAAAGTTGTGAAGATGCCCTAAATGAGCGATGGTAAGTAAACGGTTGACATTTCATTTTATTAATTGAGATAATCAATCGAAGATACTGCCAAGTGAAATATTTATCAAGCTCTTTCGCGGCCTACAACAGGATATAACAATTGAAGTTTTGTGAGAGTGAACGAGAGAAAAGGAATTCCAAGAATTGAAGTACAGCGTGTGACTTCCGAATTCATGACTTTTTACATCCTTCGAGAATTCAAAATAAGAACTCACATTTCCCGAAATTATACTTCTGTTTTATTGTGATTTTTGACAAAATTGGTGTTAAATTTATAATAAGTCAATTGAACATATCCTAAAAAAGGAAGAAGTTTTCCATAAAAGTTGATCGAATTTTTGAGAAAGCGTGTCACCGTTTGGACAGTTTATATCACCGCATTTGAGAGACCATTGCTTTTATATGGAGATCGTTTCTTACTTCAGATTTTGACGCTACGTCAGAGTTATCTATAACGGCATCCTTTGTTCTCTTCGTGGAAACTTTTTCTATTCCCTGCAAATTCCAGCTTGTTTTCCACCCAGAATGACTTCTAGTTCCATCTTTTCATAATGAACCATTCTTTACTGCAAAAGAGGATCTCCGAAACTCTCCGAACGCTGAATTGCCAAAGATAACTTGCAAATAGTACTGACCGGTGCATTAGTATCTTCACCATATTCATTATTTCACACCTCTATCGCACTGAATCTGATTTAATTTACCGATACACAAGCCTTTCAACGTGTAACACAAAGCACTTTCGTTATGAGAAAGTGTCGAATATTCGGTGATACTGTTGGTGCTGATTTCCAGAAGAGTGAACTCCTGACTAACCTTCCCTGACTCGCTCTTCCCTGACTTGCTCTTCCCTGACTTGCTCTTTCCTGACTTGCTCTTCCCTGACTTGCTCTTCCCTGACTTGCTCTTTCCTGACTTGCTCTTTCCTGACTTGCTCTTCCCTGACTTGCTCTTCCCTGACTTGCTCTTTCCTGACTTGCTCTTTCCTGACTTGCTCTTTCCTGACTTGCTCTTTCCTGACTTGCTCTTTCCTGACTTGCTCTTCCCTGACTTGCTCTTCCCTGACTTGCTCTTCCCTGACTTGCTCTTCCCTGACTTGCTCTTTCCTGACTTGCTCTTTCCTGACTTGCTCTTCCCTGACTTGCTCTTTCCTGACTTGCTCTTCCCTGACTTGCTCTTTCCTGACTTGCTCTTCCCTGACTTGCTCTTCCCTGACTTGCTCTTCCCTGACTTGCTCTTTCCTGACTTGCTCTTTCCTGACTTGCTCTTCCCTGACTTGCTCTTCCCTGACTTGCTCTTTCCTGACTTGCTCTTTCCTGACTTGCTCTTTCCTGACTCGCTCTTTCTGGGAACGGATGGGAGGAATTACATGAGAAAGGATTATCAGTACAGAGATCATTTCTTCTTATAGTCTTATTGAATTTGAATATGATATTTGTAATGAGTAGCAATTATTCTTCTGTGTAATTATGGTGGGTTTTTTCTCTCTTATAAGCAAAAGAGGAAAACATTAGCAATCCGTAGTTACAACTAAGAACGTGTAACTAATTAAGTCCTGAATTTACACCCGATATAACAATCAGTGGACATCAAAGTTATCTATACAGGTGTCTCAAAATTCAATTCCCAAGTTTCTTGAAAATGCTGAGCAAAGATCAAAACATAAAAGCTTTTCAATGTAGAATGTCAATAAACAAACACATTATAACATTTGGGAATTTTTCCTTCATTTTCGATTTGATATAACGCAAGAAATTACGAATTTCAGATGATATGCAAGTGTGCCGCGGGAAAGTTTACCCAGAATCGTATTTAGCAATCGGAGGGTGTGTGTGATTTCAAAGGAGGGAATTCAAACTATTTAATCGTTTGAAAGAACGACTATATTACGACAAGGAAATTAATTTAAGTTTTTCCGATCTTTCTTTTAAGGGATGTCATAAAATTCAAATCATAAACTTTTTAAAGTTCATCTCAGTTTTTCAATACATTTGAGGCATATAAGTTAATTAAAATAGAATGATATTTTTTGTAAAATATTATTTTTTAAATTTAATTAATTGATATAATTAATTTAAACAATAAAGACACGTTGATTCGAATCAAGCATGGAGATATAATTATATTTTGAATATCAATTCCATTTAGCGCTAAATATTTCTTTAAAATAAGTTAATGTCATTTTTGTTTTCTTAAGCCCGATCAGAAAACGTATCGATGGCGTTTAGATACGTAACCCTTTCTTTTTCTCCTCTTATTGTTTTAAAACGGTCGTCATCGAACACATACTACACGGAAAATCATTTTCAGGAAAAAGCAACGGCCCAAGGACGCAGCCTTGCGGCACTCACCGAGTAATGCCTTTTCTCGTCACCGCACCGTCCAAATTATCCACCCGATTATTATCTATGATGTTACATAGTTTAGATATTCGATATATAAATAAAAATGACATTTACCTCACTTTACCGAATATCTCCATAATTATCTAGTATAAGAATAATCTCCAACAGAGTACGTCAGCATTTCGAGGATAATGAATGGAGAAAAAACATCCATCCTCAATTGATTCAGTTTTCTTCTTCAACCGGACTTTGTCGCGTGCAAGGGATGTTTTATGCATGCGTACGCACGCTCTCTGTCGGATGTTTGCGTCCACAATCTCGCCATTGCCAGACAATCTGCTCAATTACGCCTCTGTCTTCATCAAGTGCTCTTCCGAGTACAAAAGCACTTCTTATGACAGATAAGTGATTATCCGGCATACGGCCAGAGGACGACTTGTTTGCTAAATAGAATGTAGCCTCTATTTTGGGCGTCCCATGGCCATTCAAGCGTCCGAAGCAGATGTTGTCGAATTGATCAGAGGAAAATAGGAAGGCTTATGCTTGGGATTTAGAATGCGTTGTCACTGGGATTGAATAAATGGCGTTGAATGAGAGCAAAATGGCGTAGTGTCGGTTGCTTCGGATGAAGCAACTTCGATCGTCCGGTTTTCATCCGTTAAGAAAATCCATCGAGAGGACAATTATTATTGTTTTCCATTATTATGCTTTCACTTTAGTAAAACTCTGAGAATGCGTGGGAAAAATAAACACTTTGTAGATATAAAATCTGTAGGTGATGTACCTATTCTTTCTACTCCTTATAAATTTTTAGGCTTGCTGGTTGAGATGATTGAATGATTCCTTCTTGCTGGTTGAGACTTTTTTCACCGGTGAACTGCCATTTACTGTCAGAAAGTAAAGTATACTTAGAAGTTCAGTATAATTAAGATGGATTTACGCTTATATAAGTTCTATAACCGGTCGTAACCTGATGATATCTTCTATGTCATAACACAGCTTATTTAGTTGAAAATGTCCATTAACGACTCTCAACAAATCACGACCATGTCACCATCTTGAGGTCACCATTAGAATCTATATTGCGCTATATTCCCGTTGAGAGGGAATACGATTCTCATTTTCTTTCAGAAGAACGAATATCGTGTCAACTGGTGACACCCCCCGAAGTATTCTTGTCAAATGATGTAAATAATATTTGCCCTTTGAACTTGAATAAAAATTTCCACTTTGCTAAGATGAGTAATGTCTGTTATTGTATAATATTTAGTAAGAAGTTTAGAGGTCGATTTTGAGATTTGCCAACGGGGAAGGTGATCACTTAGTTAATCTATAATACTTAACTACACCGAAGTGTTTCCATGAATTTATTTATGTTGCTTCTGAAATGTTATTTTACTGATAGGAATATGAAGGTATAAGTTTTGTATAAGTATAAGGCTTGAAGTTTATATCGTGAACCTGTGGCCCAATGGGCTATTCAAGACGACGGATGTCTCTCTAAAATTATCTCGAAATTAATGAATAAGTAATTTTAATAGCCCTTTTGAAAGCGATACATAATTCTTAAAATTAAGGCTAATTCAACATCAATGTAAGAAACGATTACTTATTTAATTGTAGAAGAGATTTCATACCAACATCAATTTTACAAGGTATCGATTGTTTTCATACGCTTTGGTTCTTCGGTATATCGATCGACGCAATTCGCCGAAATAAATAGAAAAGTAAGGCACCGATTTTTTATACTGTGATTCTGTTAATACTGAAATACCCTGAATGTCTTCCCCTTTGAATGCATTTCCTTTGTTCTACTGAATCTCCCGCTGTCTATTCTTTCCTTCCCTCTCGTTTCCCTCGAGGGAGCTTTCTCCTCCACGTACTAGCCATCCACCGCACTATTTTCCCCAAGGGGCAATCTCAAGACCTCTGACCCCACAAGATCGTTTGCTCTCCCCTCCACTTTCCCTTTGTTGCCATCGTCCAATCACTTCTCTCCGCGTGCCATTTGACGCCCGCGGGAGTGGCCATCTTGGAGGAAGTGGAGGTCCATTTTACGTCCACCGCATCAACTTTCTCATCGTCACTCCCTTTCTCTAATGCTTTTCTCCATGGCGGCCATTTTCTTTTCTCATCCTCGGAACGACTCCCGAAGATCTTCTCGATCTTGCGAAAAATTCCCTCAAGACACCTCCAAATCGAAATCCCGGAAAATCCGATCTGCGTTTGAGAAATGGAGCGAAAGTTTCCGAATCGTGCGGACGGCGATTCTTCTGATTTCCAGTTTGGGGATTTTATTCGGAAAAGCTCGATCTCGTCGGTCGGTGGATCAGTTTCAATTTTCTTTTATAGATCGTAATCCCCTTGTGCTTTTCCCGTGTGAATGGGAATGCTTTTCATGGTTCACTCGAACGAGGTCGGAGATGAAAGCCATCTCTGGACCTCGGTTACGGAACATACATACATATTCCAACAATGCTATTCAGAAAAATCTCGATGTTTTGTTAGCTACCATTAGCCGGGAGTTGGCAAATGAATTCTAAATGGAAATTTATATTGTATGATAGAAATGGTAATATCAAATGCCTCTGAAGTCAGTCTCTCACAATTATTTATCTTTAGCTGGAAGACATAAATCGGGTAAAGAGATCACCGCATCTCTGAACACCTGCTTCTAATCCCTATCTAATAATTTGCGATTATAATCATTCTTAACAATTTGGTTTAGAACGATTATAATCAATGATGAATGAAGGTTAAAAATTATCATCCTAGTGACCGATTCGGTTTTTCTTCCTTAAACTCACGTAAATATGTTGCATTTATAGCGCAAAAATAAATATTTAATTTCAATATTTGCTATAGTATATTAAGGTACCCAATTTCGCCCAAATGAAGACGTTTTCTTATATGGACTTGGTATCGAAATATAGGTCTCTGAAACTTCTTATCTTTCGATCGCACGATTGAAGTTATCATTTTGGGCCGATTGGATGTCGTGTTCTTGGATGAGCCGAAATGCGGAGAAAAACTGTGTTGCGGAATGAATATCTAAGCAATTTCGCAACTAAATAATTTTTGATTCCACTTTCAAACTTTATAGGAATTTATATGCCCAAATTTATCGCTTCGCAAATATATGCACGAGATTTTAACGCATTTAAAATTCAAACCTCTCTCAAAATTTCGAATTTTCAACCATCCGAGGTCTGGGAGTGGTCTAGAGATCGTGTGCCGTTTCTCAAGCTTTGCTAAGCCACGAAGAGACGTTTTGGTGACAAATGATGCGCAAGTATATCCTGAAATAGGAAGGGCTAAGCCTGAGACAAGTGATAAATTGTAAAGATTTATCGAATGAGTCGTTGTCAGGTATATTTGGACGTCAGGTGAATAAAGTCTAACGAAATTTTTGGCTTTATCCTTAACATTTTATGAGGCACCGCAAATTGAAGTAAGGATTCATTCTAAAGTCGAGGAGAAAGAGATTTTAGAAACTATAGCTCTTTCAAAGAATCACAATTATTCATTCGTTTACCAATAGAATAAACGAAGCACAAAAACCAGAAAAGAACGGAAACGTTACGTAAATGCCTAACCGCAGTTCCTCGCCTCCGGACTTTGAAGATGATTCCACTGAGAGCAAAATATGCATATCGCCGTATCATTTATGTCTTTTGATGGTTTTTGGTGCTTAGTTGATTCTATATTTCAACCATCAGCGGCCTTCCATTATTAAATTATACGTTTACCCGTCAAACATTGCAACTAAATATAGGAACGAGGTGGTTCGTTTCCATCTTCTCACTCCATTTTACCCTCTTACTTTTAGTTCCTCTTCTTATTAGCGATTTACCATAAAAAGTAAAATTCCCTTCACATTGGAAGGATATTCTGGTTTGTATCAAGGAAAATATCCTCCCTTAGGCACTCTCACCGAGGACGTAGGATTCATCTATGTGCGACTGAAACGCACATCCGAGTCCTATTTTATCACTCTGTTCGATCGAATTCTAAAATCTGAGAAATTGGTCTTATGCGAGAGCCACGCAAGAGATTCGGATGAGTTGATTCGAGTCCTTATTCGCTATTCCAATGGTTCTGAGACAATATATTCATAGTAGTTTGATGCGATGCAAGTTGCTACTGAGAGTTTTGCGTCGACAAATTGACGGAAAACGTATGTGAAAAAGGCAACCGTTTCTTTTAGCTTCACGTACGTATGTACGTATGTATTCCGAAGTTTCTGATTTAAATATGGAAGGCTAGGGTTGAATTGTGGAACGCTCTATTCTTGGGCGTGATGACCGTAAATCTCTGGAATTCGTCCGATTTGTGTCTTGAGGATATCTGGGAGCGATGTCCCACCTTTCTCGTGAAAAGATTCGAAATGGCTGAGGATCTCTCGAACCGGTTTGTTACATGAATGACAGCGCTAAAACGGCGATCTATTCAGACAGTTATACAGACATTGCCTTCCTTGAATCCGAGTCCTCGCGAAAATCATTATTAGCGTAAGGGAAATATTTGGAATGTATGAAATATATCGTTTTGTCAATATTTATGCTTGACTTTGCATCGGACGTACGCCGAGAATACGCCTGATATTCTCTAGTACATACGATTTCTACCTCACATTTGAAAGTGAAATCTTTCTCTTCAATTTATGCCGTATGTAAAGTTTCAAAATGACCTTTTAGCGCGTTTTCTAAAAGGATCATTACTTTACATTCAGTATCTGATAATATGCTAGGATTCTTCTGACGCCTTATACACCACTTCCACGACTTTAGTTTCTGATTCCTCTATCCAAAGACCTAAATATATATTACTCAATACCTCTTTATCTCTATAAGGGATCTGATATTCATCTAGTTTTCGTAATACATGATCCTTATGTGATAGCAACTACTTACTCTCTCAAAGTAATTTTTGTTCTGCATCCTACGATGCTGTGATCACCACCAGGGTTGAAGTTGTTTAAAATTTCACAGTTAGTTATCGAATATGGTTTGTTTATAAATCTGTAGTTTATTTCATTTTTGTTCGATTAAGAACCCTCTATGTCCACTTACCTTAGATACCCTGTTAGTGCCTCTCACTGCCTTAGTTCATTGCCTTATCAGGGCGGAGGGGTGTTAACAGAGGCGATGCATAGCCCAGGTATAACTTTGCTAAGAAGGCTTCAACAATATCTCCAGCCAAATAATGAAAGAGGTATTCACCAACCGGCAGTAGGACAGCCTGGTGAATTATTGTCCTAACCCCCCCAAATACAACTACAATTTTCATGATGAGCTTCTTTAATGGAAATTCATCCGGACGTAAAAGCACCACCCATTCGGATGTCCGGGAGGTGGTGGCATTGAAGAGGTCCATCATGAAGAAAAGAATTACTACCCTGCAATTCACAACCTACAACTGCCGCAGCTTGAAGAGTGAAGAACGACTGATGGAACCACTCAATGAAGTAGAGAAGATAAAATTGGATGTCACTGGTCTCAGCAAAGTCCAAAGAAAATCAGAATAATTACTGACACTGAAGGTATTTAATCTTTAACAGGGGTACCAAGGATGGAAGAAATGGAGGCGTTGGATTCCATAATCAGCAAGAGATGGAAAGATAATGCGGTCAAAATCGTATCTGACGGAATCTGCTCACTCGTACTCCTGATAAATAAGCGAAGTACAGTTCATCAGCTACGCACCAGCAGCGCAGACAGCGAAGAGGAAATAAAAAACTTCCACCAAAATTTCGGCAATGAACATGATAAGAAGGCCTACCGCTATGAAATCATTATGAGTGACTTTAATGCTCGTGTGAGACAGCGGGAAGTTGATGACACAGTCGCAGGACAATACGAACTGGGCCAGAGAAATGAACGAGGCCAACGCTTGGTAGAGTATGCGCACATGTGTATGCATAACAAATACATCCCTGAGTATTGTACCTTTCGGCAGGTTCATGTGCATTCATAAATCCCTATTCAACGCCTTCATTCCCTAATAGCTGAATCACCCTTTATGTCATCCAACATCTTTTATCTTTGCATGGGCGTATATATGGGGTTTGACCCCCCCTTAGCATACGACGGAAAAATAAAATCGTGGAATATTGGACTGATATGTACCGTATTTTCTCGTGTGTTACGAGCACCTTTTTTCCCTTTTACTGAGGACGGAAACGGGATGCGCGTCAAACACGATGATGCGCACGAGAATTCCCATTTGCAATGGCAATGGAAAGATACGGCCAAAACCTTCCCTAATACTTTATTACATATCCGTGTATTTTAATAGAAATTACGAGAATGTAGCTGATTACGTCAGAAAGCCCAAGGAAATACAAAGTAAGCATACGTATGCCAAAAATCGAAAGTTTATTCCTTTGAAACAAGATATGTGGAATGAAAAATGTCCGGGCCAGCGATTACTTTGTTGATTTGCTCGGCTCATTGCGGCGCGCCGTAATGAAAGTCTAGAGACGTATTTTCCATCTGCTGAGGCATCTGATTTAAACAGATATTTTTAAATATCTTATACATGTGAATTTTCAAGACTTGAATGAATGCTGTTTATCTGAATTGCAACCGTAACTATTGAAGAACGACTCGAAATAATTAATTTAGTTGATTTTTTCGGCTGTTTTTGATGATAAAGCACGTTGTTCCATTTTAATAAGTAAATGCTGTTTTTTCCACTTAATAATACACATTTTTCCAATTTTTCGAATTTTCTTTACCAAAATTCATTGCCGAATAACGAGGTGTGCGTATTTTTACCAACATATTTTATTTAAAGGTACTTAATGTAACTGTAGTTTTCCCGCAGGTTAACTCGCGTGTATATTAAAGTTTATGTAATTTCTAAATGACTGAGATTGACATTTAGAATTCTGCCTTTTTCCGCGTAAATTCGAGGCAAAAACTAGTTTGCGTACCTTTGTACATTTTTGGATCCACAGACCTCCCCAAGTGAAAGCTCAACCGTGTCTCTTTGTCTTCCCGTCAATATTTGACCCACCCATTTCTTCTGTCGATAAAATTCACTTCATTCACTTCATTTCTATCTTCTGTCGATGCTGAACAACTTCAATTAAAGCCCTCTCCTCCCCAACCATCTCTAGCACCTCCGTGTTTACATAACAAATACGCACTTGTAGAACACATGTAAGATGCAGAATTATTTTTAACCCCGAATGGAACGGTAGAAGTTGGTTTCTTGCAGGTAGGATGAGATAAATATTGGTAAACTATCAGATAACATGAAGGAGTTTCAGCTGGAACTAAGAAATAGATTCTCAGTACTCCATGACTAAGAACTCCACACCAAATTCATGGAAGTCGCGAAGAAAGCGGCAGAGGGAGTAGATGGCATGCATAGAAAACCGAAGAATAAGAAGTAAAGTCATAAAATACGGGAAACAATGAAAATACTAAATGAATGAAGACACTCCAAAGGATAACATCCAATATGCTGAGATTTTGCGTGGCTGTCAGAGTTTTAATCAATGAAGATCTAAGGAATTTGAATGAAATGATTGTACACAACTTACGCAACAACGAAAGTATAAAGATATATGTTGAAAGAAGAAATACTTAGTAATTTCCATAGCAGGTTTACTGATAGACTAGTTTCGTCAACGAGTTGGCATCTTCAAAATAGATTTCAGCCTTACAGAAAGGGAATGGCAGACGAGCATAAAACAGACCAGCAACATTGAGGACAGTATCAGAATACTTTGGCAAGCTATACAAGAAGATGGGAAATGCCGAAGAGGAAAACCAAGAGGAAAGCCAAAGATCACAAAATCTCCTCTCAATTCTCCCAGAATAGGTAATGGCGGCGATTAAGCAGATGAAGAATGGGAAAGCAGAAGGAGCAGATTTGGGGGGGCGGAATATCTGAAAGCTGGTGGAACAGAGATTGCTAATGTTTTAGCACAATTACTCGCTGATTACCTAAAACAAGAGAGAATCCCAAAAAACTGGAACCACACAAGGTGCACAATTCTGCACAAGAAAGGAAGCAAGGAAGTTTTGAAGAACTGCCGCCCATCAGTCTCCTCCCAGTTATACACAAAATATCCATGAGGGTAATAGCTGAATGACTGAAAACGACTCTCTTCAGCTAAGGGAACAAGCGGGATTCCAGAAGGGCTTCAGCACTATGGACCACGTCCGCACGATGCAGAAAAATCTCAACAAAACGAATGAGTACAAGATGCCGCTCGTCCTCTGCTTTGCGGGCCACGAGCGAGGACGAGCTATGGACAGATTCTTACTGTAATTGAAACATCGAGAGATTTTGTGCCTCAGGCTATTCCTGCCAGCATATAAGCTGTGGCAGGAATAGCCTTTGGGTGTATCCTTGTCAGCTAATTTTCTTACTTGATTATCGATATATTTCAGTGGGGAATTTACAAAGGCTGTCTCAGTTAAGGAAAGGAACATTGTATTCAATGAAGAAATCACCCGAACTTAGTTATTCCGATTTGAATTGCAAAACATGTAAGCTGGAGTGACGCGTGAACTGTGCAGTTTTAATGGTTTTATGATGGGAAAGCGCATGGAATGAGCGAAATATTTTTAAGGCATGTGTCGTCATTGTTTTCATCTATTTCACTGAAAGATTCAAAATTTCGCATCCTTACGCTTAGCATACAGGCTGGTGTCAAATTCACTCAGAGTAAAATTTTATAAGGAAAATGCTGCAAACGAGGACATAGAGATGATTATAAACAGTCTAAAAGTCGTTTCTTAAGTTTTTTATCTAAAAGATTTCTTAATTCGAGGTGATTTATTCGTACACTAGCAGAAGTGCCCGTTGATTCTCAACGGGGATGTTACATTTCATAAACACCATGATCGTAACACATACTTCACAATTTTTGATAGATAGCAAATACCAGACTTTTCAATCCAAAATACCAATAAATTTAAGTTACAATGAAGTCTACAAAGCCGCACCAACTCAATACTCAATCTCAAATACTCTGAATGGAAAATATCTCCAACTGAGGCAATATAAAGATATATTGTAATATCACATTAAGATAATAGGTACCACGTTTAAAGAGAAATTTTCAGACAGGTACAGGGGTACTAATGAATCAAACCTAAATGACAGAAATAAATTATATATCGCTCTAATAAGCACCGATGAATATACTTTGCGGAAGGTAAGTGTACTATGGAGCTGACTTGCTTCTCAATTTTAATACGTGCAACTTATACACGGAAGACAAATAACACAAAAGTTATCGCAATATCAAAATAGGAACAAAAATTAAACACCAATAACAGAAGGATAGTAAATGAATATGGAGTGGAAGCACTTAAAAGCAACGAATAAATCAATTTTTACATTCTGCATGAAACAAAATAAAATTTCTTTACCTTTTTGGTCTATAATACGATGCTGGGGATTTGCTACAACTTAAAAACTCGCCGTTCAACTCTCAAAAGATAACAAACACCGAATCTGGGAAATCTTTACTTTCTTCGCTAACTCCATTTCCGTAAATTGCTAAATATACATCAATGCAAATAGATTAGATTCAATACTTAATTCAGAAGAATATATTCTGAACATCCTCAACTTACCAGGATATTTATACGCAATAGTTGAATTGATCGATAGAAATCCATTTTCAGTAAACCACTGCATAAAACTCATTTCATTTTACAAAAAAGACGGTAAACAATTATGTTGATATAAATAAAACTTGGTTGCTACAGACTCGTCAACAAAATGGAAATTTTTAAAAATTTTCGTATATTTGTCCGAGAGGTTGTTCTCAGGATATTGTTTTTAATTGCTAATGTTTAAATATTATATATAATAATAATTAAATATCATAGATAATATGTTTAGATGTTTAAATCTCGTACTAATATAGTCTATATCTTATTTACAGCATTAATCTTATCTGGGAATTCATTTTCCATGTCTTCTTATGGAGTTACGTTTGAGCTCGGAATCAACAATCGCTTTGATCGTCAAGGGAATGGGTTTGTTTACACATGTTAATTTAGACAAAATTTTCATATATTTTATCAAAATTCTCGCAATTTCGAATCGTAAACGATATTTCTCGACCATAATAAGAATCTTTATTCTATTTCCCTTCTTTTGATGCTAGTTTCGACTTCCTACGACTTTTCTTTCAAATTTAGTTTTGCAAAAGAAATGAACCATGCAACGAAAAAAATGAACTTTACGTGTATTTCTTATGAAAAAATTGTTTTAATCGTCTGGGTTCGAACCGTGGACTTTAGGCAAATTTAAAGTACCACTTGATCGTCCCCGGGAAGACATTTAATGATGTTAAAAGTTAGAACATTGAGCGTCGTCTAGTTTTTGAGATTATCTGGAATATACATATATACATACATACTAACACACACACACACACACACACATATATATATATATATATATATACAGCCATTTTTATAGATATAAAAGATAAGATAAGATGTTATTCATATTCATATGAGCTTGATAGGTTTTGGTTTTCAGAATATTCCGTAATGCTTTAATCTACTGATAACAGGCGATTGATTACCTTTCAAATTAATCTCGGTGTATTGTCGATTACGTCATGTCTCAAAAGCCATCGGATCGTATGCGGCTCTAAACTGGAGAGCACGTCTATTTACTCGAAAAGAGAGGAAACTATCAGAGTGTATTAGTAAATCTGGAGACTTAGTTAATTGTATGTACCAAACAGATTGTGATAGACTAAGATATTATTGTTAAAGATTAAAGTATTATAGATATTGATTAAAGTTGCTTCTGAATGTAATAAACCTGTTGTTGAAATTGATATCACGAGTTGTGTCATCAAAACACATATACGCCTAATCGCGGAATAATATATATTTTAATAAATTTAGGTTTATTCAAGATTGACAGTTTCCGTCACACTCTTTCGGTACTCTTTAATCTCGATAAAGAAAAGGAGCAATCTCTTTATGAAGTGTATTTTTCCTACTCATTAGACATCGTGTCATTCGGATTCCTGAGTCTTTCCTATGAAGATTTACTGTTCTAGATTATTTAGTCTGAGTCTACGATACCGTGCTTGTAAAGATAAAGCCGGAAAGATGGCTCTCATCCGAACGGGACATTAACAAGGTTAACTTGTGTTTGTCTCCACTCTTGTTCTCCTAAATTAATTATCCTTTCGTCGCACATTCTGACGGCAATCAGATAAATAATCCACACATGGGAAATGTCGAAAACAACCGTTAACCGTCCCGAGTGAAAAATTTCATCCATGTTTCGCGCGGCCTTTTTCTAAGGGATTTCGATGACGAGATATGCTTTCCGATGCATTCCTCGAGCGGCCACCCATCGAAACATCGGTTAATTCGAGACATCGATCCCTGCTATCGATACGGACTATCGTTTGGCTTCATCGGCGCCACGTTTGGAATGCACGGGTCTCGAGCAACTTTTTCTCTTTTTAGTTTATTTCGAAAGCGTTATCCGTTGCTATAAAAGTCGAGATTTTCTCTCGAGGCAGTGAAAACATTCTCTCTGGCCAGTTTCAGATCGACGGATCGAAAATGTTGTCGATTATGTGCTTCGAATTGCTAAAAATAGCACTCCGTTTATGGATAGAGTGCGTTTCTGGAACATTCTTCAGATGCCTTTATTTTCACGATGAATGAACCTACTCCTTAGTCATACGTTAGCGGGTTTAAGATTCCCAAATTATATCGGACGATCACAGACTAAGAATAAAAGAACAGAAATCCGATTTGGCAAAGTACTCCTTCATTAATAGAGGAGATTGGAATGCTTTACCTGTTCTCATTCCAATAATTCCAAACAATTTAAAAAGAAAACCCGTAGTAATAGCTTATAAATCCCTTGTATATATTCAGCAACGTTATTACCTATATTCTGTTTACTGCTTACATATATTATCTCTTGTCTAGTTATAATTTATTGTAATATTAGAGGGCAATATTGTAACTTTTAGTTTTATAAGTTTTAAATTATATTATTGTGTATAGTAATTAATTTTATGCTTTAATTGTATGAATTTAATTGTAAATTATATGATATACTGCCTTTGGGAGGCTCTTAGGGGTTTTCCTCTCAACTGGGGTGAGGCAGGGTAATGTATTTTCCTCACTTAAGAACCTGGCCTACAGCCTCCTTGTAGTCCTTATAATTAAATAAATAAATAATAAGAGTATCTAGAATGGGATCTTAACAAACTGATATCCTAACATTTCTCTCGATGTGAATTCACAGGATCGTCTCCTCAGAAAGTCAACATATGTGGAGTTGGTAATTGGATTTGCTCTGAGCGATAGATATCTCAGCTTAACTTTTAAAATTTAATCGATCGTAAAATCCATTAGGTGCTTCATTTCGACGATGACAAAGTAAACTGCAGCGAACTCTTCCTCATGACTGCTGCTGTTCGTAGCCTATTATTTTCTCTATGAAAATTGACAACCTTTTTTCAGAATTCAATACGAAGAGGATACCGATGACATTTTCTGATGAATCAATTACCTTTCGAATCAATCGAAAGGAGTCGTATTCGGAAAACGTGAGTCGAATAACTGATAAAAAATTATAAATTATCAGTACAAGTTTACACTTGTAAACAACAGATATTTAGAAAAATGAAATAATCATATATCGTCAAAACTTTGAATCGGGAGATTTATAAGTATTATAAAGATAAAAGAAAATACGAGAGGTATTATAGGCTCATTAACGCGCCACCATTCGACGAATTCATTTCAGCGTACGGATTCTCAATCTCACGTAAACGCTAAAGTATTTCTTATTCATATTATAGCAAACTGAACTGACGAATTTTTTAAAGATGGAGCGTAACCAACAATGGTTATTTATTTATTTTAAAACGAAACCCCATAGAAACCAAACATAATACATTTACAACAAACGCTATCTGATTCTAACATCACGGATTGAGGTGTTACTCGGCGAAACTCCTTCATAATCCTAGAGAAAGTAAAACTTACTAAGCAGAGTCCACAAAAAAGATTTTTTTTTTAATTCTAGGTTGTTGATGTTCTTATTCAAAAGAATCTTTCTGTGCACTCTATTAAGTGAGTTTTACTTTCTTTCCGATTCTGAGTCTGGGATGACTGCATTTTGTAGACGATTGACCCTTTGTCTCTGCCACCCAATCTCGTACGTCGGTGTCATACAGCAAATGGAAAAGAGTGGGGAAATATATTTGCAACTGAAGGTTGGCCAATAAACCCACGTTGCGGGAAAACACCCGCACAAAAAATGAATGCGAGATATTGCGACAACTACTGTCCACAATTACGCGAGTCTGTAAACACGAATTCGTCACTAGTAGAGCGTTACGTATTATTCAGAGCAAAGATAAGAATAATTTTCGATAACTATGCGACATGAATGCATTTTACCATTTTATTTATGGAATGAAAGTAGAAATGCACTTGTTTTCCTGGTGAGTGGTGTTGCTCTACAATTGCACCGATGTTAAGTGACGTCATGGAGCGATTTTATACAGCATTCGTTTATATATATGGTACGTGATTAATTATGAGGAGGATTATTGCATTTCGGTTGGCACTCACCCTTGCACGCCTTCCTGTGGGAGATGGGTTTGGTGGGGTCGCGGAAATAACCCTCTCTGCAGTAGTGGCAGTGCCTTCCGGCGGTGTAGTGTCTGCATTTGAGGCACACTCCTCCGCTCTCTCTGCCGGACAGTTTGAACAGCTCCATGTTGAAGCGGCAGCGGCGCGCGTGCAGGTTGCAGTTGCAGGCTGAGGAAAAAAGAATAATCGACGGGTGAATTCTTGCTGAGTGGAATTCGCGGGATTTCTTTCTGCCATTTTAGATTTTAGACGCACAAAAAATATGAATTTCTCCAGATTCTGTGTATCGTAGCGAAATGCGTGGAAATTAAAGCTTTCAGATGCGCAACAGTTAAACGAACGGCAGTTTCGTATTGCGTTGATTTGATAACGCAATAAACGTATTCGAATACTTCTTATTGATTTAAATTATCGAAGATGGCGGAATAACAATAGGGACTTATTTATAGGTTTCGATTAGCGAATGCAAACTATTTCTCAAATTGAATTTCCTCATTCATCGGAAGCGTTATTCTTCTCCAAGCGTTTCATTATTACTTGACGTAATTGAAATTCTTCCACAAATAAGTATATCTCTCTAATAAGTACAAATATAGTGGCAATATTTTCGGAAACTTTCGGAGAGCTACGAATATATTTCAGCTGTGCACAGCCTACCTATAGATGTCTCGTGCATACTTATTTACTCTTCTGCACTACTTCGTATCTATAGATACGAAGTACGACAATTGATCCAACTATAACTATATATAGTTATACTCGGATCAATTGTAAGAGCGATTCACCTTCCCTACATTCAATATCACCGATGTTACTTCACCAAAATGCCACTTTTAGCCATTAAGTGAGTATCAGCTGAAAATAATTGTGTTTTTCATTAACATTACTTTGGTTAATCGATTTTCACCACAGCAGCAAGAAGAAGCCTATATTTGGACTTAATTTACAGAATCTTTTTGCGAATATTTCGCTCGTCGGTCATTCCGCGTCGATGCAAACACGCGATCGGGGAAACTCTTTTTAAAAGACGTCCGCTCGTTTTTATCGCCTCACAATTAACGGGTGCTCCTTTTTGTTGTCGGTGGCAACGGATCATCTCCGCCACGTTGTCAGAGGTCTGCAGAAGGTGTCGGAGAACCAGTCTTTCGAATGCTTTTGACGGTCGTTATTTATGGCGCTACGACGCCTTGACCTTGAGATGCCCTCGACGACCGCCTTCTGAGGGTGCGGTATTTTTCGCGCCAAATTGAATCGGATTCATGTCCGATACACGTGTCCGTAGTCCCAGTGTCCGTGGATTTTCGGCATCCGACCGATAGGTGTACAGAGCTGCCCATTTTGCCATCAGAAATTTGGAAACAGTCATTTGCGGGTTCAGTTTTACGTCGCAAGAAAGTCGTAATGATTTCGCGGACTTTCGAAGGAGATCGCGTTTTAGTGTTACGGAGCAAACGGAGTGTTTATTGAGAAGAAATTTCGTATCCATAGTAATGGACACATCTTCCGTCATATGTAATGTCTGGATCGAGAGGCACTTTGTGGATTACGCTCAACTAACAGTAAATCGATTTTACGATAACTCCCCGTACATCGCCCGAAAATACCGCATTTTACGATTGTTCGTATTGAACTCAAATGTTCTTATTAGAGGTGTGTGTGGTAATTAGACATGGGCGCCGTTATGATTTTTGTCAGCGGCGGCGTAGAGGGAATATGAAGCCGGCGGCGGCGGCGTAACGGCGTGAACGCTGACTGCTAAATCGTCGGCGGCGGCGCGGCGTAACCGGCGGCGTGTAAAATTTCGTTCGTATACGGCAGGAAAAAAGGCGAATAACTCGAATATCTGAGAGTACATTATTACAATTATATCATATCAATAAAGACAAAGTAGAGCTATCTTGAATACGCAGCACAATGGGCTACAATCGAAAAAACCTGGCAAAAAATCCTTTTCTTGAGTGCGGACTTTAGTACTGGCAATTCTCGAATAAATCCTGCCTATTACTACCAAATTATTTACACTGATTTCTACCTATTAAAATTCTAAAGGTGGTCAAAATTGACCAAAATTGACGAATAATGCCAGGTTTAGATTTTTGCAAAATTCTTCAGCCTCAAACCAAACCCAAATGAGCAGAATCATCGGGAAAAATCAATACAGTGTTAAATAATCAACCCTTAAGCATAATTATGCTTTTTTAATGATCACAGTTGAATATTTGATTTATTGCATCACTTCCATCAGATCTCTGAATTAGCTTCTGCTGGTGAAATACTCACTTCATGCAACATGACTTTTAAGTTATATTTCTTTCTCTTGTCCTCTCTCGGACCCTCCTTTAAGGAAAACGAGCTCACATAAGACTCTGTCTGGGAATATTATATGCAGAACTTATAGAGGTATGGAAATGCGAAGTTTCAAAGTTCACACTCAAAAAATATTTCCTTATTCTTGGCCAGCATTTTTCGATTCTAGCTCGCTCTGCACCGTAAAGGGGTTAATTTGGCAATACGTTGCTTTCCTTATTTTCACAAAAGCATTCTTCTTATAATTACGCTACATTACTTTAAGAACGGTTAAAGAGTGGTATCACAAATTGGGCACAAATAGCCAATAGAATGTCGATAAATGGATGTAGTATTGTTGTGAATTAGTTTTAACACCACATTTGCGCCACATTTTTCAAGTATGGAATCCAGGAATAGACGTTCAATTGAAATTTCCAGAAAATAAAAAATGTATAAATGATGAACGCAAATCAAAACATTTAAGTTAAAACAAACTAAAAGAATAATTAGCAAATGAATGAATGAGAGGAGTATAAATAAATATATTAATAACATTCAGCAGTAGGTTACACTCTGTCAACAAAATCTTTGCACAACACATAGTTTTCATGGATGAATACCATTTTATTCAATCTCTGTGGCTCCGCTTTTCTTATCGTTGAGAGTGAGCCCTCATATACTAAGACTCCTCTCAATGGGAGTGCTGGTTGCGGGAATACACTATGTTCTAATAAAGATATTCAAACCGATTATAATGTTTAAGAACTCTGGATTAGACGTTTTTTATAAATCAGAAGATGCTTCAATTATTAGGAATTGAAGCTAATCCAGGAAAATACTGTTGTACCCTATGAAGAAAATTCTCTTATTGGAGTTAACATTTTGGTTTACATATATGTTCAAGATGGTTTTTATCAAAGTATTCACATAAATTATGATACGTAATGAATACACATTGCTTGCCATCAGGGCCGGCTTTAGACAATTGGCGGCCCCAGGCAAAATGCATTTGGCGGCTCTCCCGTTTGTAATATTGCAAATTGAATAATGGTGTAAACCTGACAAAATATAACAACAGGCTCTTTTACATTGAATAATAAACTAAATTATTAAGATTCTTTCTATCTAATTTTTTTGTGAGTTATTTGAGAGTCAATTAATAATAATAATCTTGTAATGTAATAATTTGGCCAAAATTTGGCGGCCCCAGGCGACCGCCCTATTCGCCTTCCCATAAAGCCGGCCCTGCTTGCCACTACTAAAAAGCCCAACGTATCTCAAACGGCCCCATGTTCATAAGAGAGATTGATGCACGGAGTAGAAATATACGCGTTGAAAGAGAAAGTTAGCCTGAGTTAATTTTAATATTATACCACATGGAGATAAGTAATTGAAAGCTGTTCAGTGAAATTTAATTATAATTAATTATTATCATATTTACAAGGAAAAATAAGAAAAGAAAAATATTTAATTGAAAAATTTGGAAATTCGTAGCGAATTGTTTTGTACTTGTTCTTTAATACTCACTCTCATTTCAGAAACGAAGAAGTTATTATTCTTGATAATTTGCTTCCTTTTATGATCTTTTTCCGATACTTTTAAATTTCCTGGTAAATATTCTGGGAAAATACATCTGAAAATTTTGAAGGGAATGTCGAGAGGTTTCAGAAAAATGCGTTCAAAAAGGTAGTTACCAACTACTTTTCGCTATACTTTATTCATTAAAAACATCCAGCGAGATAGTATTCTGAGAAAAGACTGAATTTTATTTTTGTTATTTTAAATCCCTATTTTCTATCATAAACATTCGAAAACGAACATACATTGCGGAAGTTACATCTTCCGCAATGTATTCTATGAATTATATTACGTATGAAATATATTATTATATATACGTATTATGAAATATTCTACCAAGAGCTTGGTAACGAAATCAAGTTTGCAATCGTACCTACTTTCATTGCTGAGAAAAAGTTTTTTACTTAATCGGTAACAATTTTTTCTGGTGGCTAGGAAATATATTAAAATTTTTAATTTTGATTCAAAATATATAACGCAATAATGTGTTAAAATTTTGTGTTAATTAAATTAATATTTTTTGCGATATCATTTTCAAATTGAGCGGTCTGTTTTAGAGCGTGAAATATCGGGAACTTATTCATTTCCGACTGCGATAAAGTACCAAAAAGATAAAGACAAAAAAATTTCTATTACATAGTTACACATTACACATTCAATATCTATTCAGGGTGTCCCAAAAGTCATGGACCAAACGAAACACAGAGGTAGAACATTACATGGCCTACAGGTTTGCAATTCATTTTGTTGTCCGATCTTCTTTTGTTTTCGAGCTACGAATGTTTTCGTATTTTCTGAGAAAACCATGACTTTCCAGACATTTTTGGCCATGGTTACGTAAGTATTTGAGATGCATTGTTTAATGTTTTCTCTAAAAATGCTAAATAGTTGTTGTAACTCACAAGAGAATATTTTTTACCCTTACTCATACCGTTTAGCCAAAATAAAATTTCAAATTCTTAAATTCTCAAAATTCCGAACTTTGACAAAATCTTTGAGGGCGATTAAAAAAATTCATAATAAAAAAATTTTTGTCACGTATCTTAAAAAACTTTTTCAATGCATCAGCTATTTACCACGTAAATTTTGTTGGGTTATCTTTACGGCATCATACCTAAAATTTGATTCGAAACATAATAAGTCGATGATTCTCAGTTCTAACAAACAAGTCAAAGCCTCTTTAAACCTTAAACTGGAGTCATTAATGTGTTTAATTATCGAAACAAGAAAATGTTTCACCATTTAACATGGCTGTTGCACTCTTCGGCGGTAAGTTAAAATACCCCCTTCCCTCATTACTTGCTTTAATCAACAACAATACCCTTCGATATTACTACAATGTATGGACGATAGTTGGGAGCCGCGGCGTAACTAAGCTTTCGATTAGCATTAGATTAGAATTTGTAATGTGTTCTGGCATCGAACCTAGAAACAGCATGGTTTTATCTAATTTTTTTTCATAAACCAAGTCTTGATATACATCTTCTATCTAAGCTAGAACTTCCTATCATATCGATAATAGATCTAAAGGAATATATGGGAGAAGTAGGACGTCATTTGAGGCAGTTGCAGCAAATATTTCTGCTTGAGTTTTCACTCATAGTTAGAGACGGTAATCCTTTGTTGTTCTGAATAGTATTTATCACCAGGAAGACCCGGGTTCGATGTCGGGCGGAGAAATTTCAGCGAATTTTATGAATAATTTCAATACTTTTTCTACTTTTGATGACCCTCTCGATATGTTGTCGACTTGAAATTTGTGTTATTGTGTTGTGTGTGCAGAATGCAAGCAGCATTTTACTCGTATCGAGGTAAAATTTGGTAGAACTTGTTTTTCTGTGGACATTCTTGTTTAAGTTTTATTCAACTCAAAACTCAAGTAACTATAATGGAAAGACCGGCAATAAATAGCTTTTTCATTTATTCAAAATTAATAACTTTGTTTACTAATAAGATATGATATAATAATTTATAATTCCTTTAAAACTTATGTCTGACAAATATAAACAAGTTTCCGCAAATTCTAAGACAAAAAACTACAAATATGTGAGGAAAACTATGCGTTAAGTGATAGCCGCCTGAGTAAAGTGTACCCCGCCCGGGCAAGGCACACTTGACAAGTGAACGCCACTTTCTGGTGGGACTCACTGTACAGTGACTCCTGCCCGTTAAGTGCTCCTCGACTCCTACACCGGCACCTATTTTGCCGGCACGTGTGTAAACTGCCTAATCGTAACACGTATCGATATCACGTATAACTCAGCGCCCTCGTGGAAAACCAGAGATGTATTCTATCAGTTCAAAGCGTATCTCTTCGAACTACTTGTCAGCATATTTTCGACAGTGGGATCTTGTTTTTAAATCCAAGCCACGCCGCGCCGCCGCCGATAAAATTTCCGGCGGCGGCGCGGCGGCGCGCCGTGGTTATTTCTTCGGCGGCGGCGGCGTGCCCGATATTGTCGGCGGCTGGCGTAATCGGCGCGGCGCCCATCTCTAGTGGTAATACAACCGAACCGAATAAATCTTGAAGAATTCGTCTTTTGGTATCGCATATCTTTCGAAGCCGTCGTTCATTTTGGTTACCACTCGTCGGAAATATGGTCAGTTTTCTCGTCTTTATGGAGTCACATTTAATGCCGAGAATACTTATTAAAAAGATCGCAACTGCTCCAGTGTTTCCCGTTTCACTCGGCGATGCGTAAAGAATTGCTGCGATGAAGCAGCCTCACTCAGATGATTCAGGGCGTACGTTGGGAATTTAGTAAATAAAATCAATCGACGAAGCCGTTACTTTGTGGAGTTGCATCCCAGGTGAGGAGGGAAACAACTTAGCAAAAATTCCACAATAAATATTTATTAAGAAAGAAAGTTGATCATCAGGCCTGAACCTGATTACTTTCCTCCTCACCTTTGCCAAATAAGTTCGGAGAGAGAACGTTCTCAGAGGATGCAACTGATATAATATAACAGCAATCTTGAATGTTATACTTGCCGGCAAATAAAAATTAAGCGAACGTCCGAGCAGCTCCGGAATAAATAACTTTTCTTCGACTAATTAACCGATCAATGCACTTTTATAGCGTCCTTCCTTTGTTTTCGTCAGTTGAGATTCGCGTGGATTTCCGTTTTCCGAATGTTCGAAAATGATTTTAGATTAAAGTTTTAAATTGTTTCTCCTTGATTTTGTTTTTATATTCAACCGTGGGAATATTCTAATAGACAAGACAGACTCAGGTTTCACTTCGTGGTAGTTTCTTGCAATAAACAGATTCGTAATTAAACGTTTACTACACCACCTTGTATGATTATGCGTAGAGGTGTATTTCTTGTGGTGTAGTAAAGGTTTTATTATGAATCGGCTTAATATTCTAATAGATATCCCGGTGCGAACATTTTTAATGAAGCATTCTAAATATTTCAAAGAAACAAAAGAAAAACAAGAGATAAAGGAAAACAAAGTGAAGACAATCTCTTAATTGTTATTGTCCTCTTTATTCACATCGGTTCGCTCGGAAGGAATAAACAACGCTTCTTATTGTATCGTTTATTGATTATAAATTGTTTCGTAATTGTATTCCTTGCATTAATTGTAAAAATGTAGCTTCTCAGATAATGTGGTTTGACACACCGAATACATTTAGAAATCAACGATTTTACAATCAATCTTGCTACTTTATCTAATTTAAGTGTCGCTACTCAAAATTCACTTTAAGGCAAAGTTAAATTTTTTCACTAGCATGTTGCTATTGCGTGATAATAATTCTACGATGAATCAGGTCTTTTAAACAATATATCGTGAGGTATTTTCATCAATAGAAACTAAATAAATCATTTTAAAATTTTGATTGCTGTTGTAGTTTCACACACGTAATAAATAAGGCATAATTTACCTTACTTTGGATCTTAAATATCAAATCAAGGGTGTTATCCTCTACAAAGGAAGATATTTCTAATGATCAATGACTGGTAGCCCCAAAAACAATATTGTGATAAAATATTTACTCCTGACAATTTTCAACAGTCTAACTTGTTTCTCAGATTAGCAATTATCCATTTATCTGCGTTTGCACGGTTTATTTTCCTCATTTAAATGTGACGCCAATCGTAGAAGATGTTTGGTTTTTTTTCTTCGAAGCCGCAGTTATGTTGCCTTTGAATCGATCGACGGTTTGCATTAGTTTTTATCGAACACCGGCAAAAAATTGTTCGCGCGCCTCGAAAAATGCGTGTTTGGCTGCCGCATCGAGGAATGCGTCCCAACATTCGGTCAAAATCTTCCATCTTCCGGACAAAAGGACAGTCATTTTGGTGCTCCCCTTTCTACGAGGCCGTCGTAAAAATATAGGGCAATGGAAAGAGGCGCAAGAAGAGGAGGGAGGGGCAAGGAAAGTTTTTCAAGCATTTTAGAATATGAAGAATGGGAATCTTTAAGTATTCTCTGCACGACATAACAATACATCCAAGTAACGGGATGAATTCGTTGAAAGAAATCATCATTTCCTTTGAACGGAATTTCGATCCTCCTGGAATCTGCGGTGAGACGATTCAATTCATCGGATTTCTTTTGTTGTCCGTGTGAAATGATCACACACTCGATCGACTAAACGTACTCAATAAAATATTTCATTTTTATACTTCGCATAAGGGGAAACAGGAGAAGAATCACAAAAGACAATATCTCTGTGGAAAGAGAGAGCAACAGTTATATTTTTTAAGAAATAACGGAAAAATGAGAGAACAGAAGGTGTAACCCAACAGTTTCGGTGCCAAAATTTTAAGCCGAACATTAAAAGAGAGAATTGAAAAACTGGAGAATAATTAAATCCGTTCGTTTCGCGATTCAGGGAGCTAGAAAATAACTTTTTAAATAATCCGTGGAATTCCACATCTTCAACCCAACACTATCTAACTCGGGCTGTCGAATCTGTAGCAAACTGTCCCTCGACTTCCGGAATTCTTCTTCGAAGAAATTGATGAAGCGGAAATAACAACAATATCACAAGAGAGATAATGAGCATTAAATCCATCGACGGAAGAACTTATCCAATATCTCTTTCTTTCCTTTCGAAAGGATTTCTTCCGAGCGCATCGCAAGTACGCTATTCCTATAATATTTGTCGCAGAAAGAAGCGAAACATAGTGTTTGTCTATTATGGACAGGCGAGAGCCGCTTGTTCGCACGTTGATCGCGTAATCGATAAAGATTTGTTCTCCGGTACTTGATAATCTTTCCGGAGCTTATGTTTTGTTTATTGTGTTTTCGAATCTTATATTGAGATGCGTTTATTTCTGTCGTTCGTCAAATCTGGAATTGGGCCGCTGCTCGTAATCGTTTCGTTAAACTCATTAATCGCAAAGCGGATGTCCTTCTATGAAGATCTCTGAGGCAGAGGATTGCGAGACAGGTGTCGTGTCCCAGTCAAGTTTCAGTTAATCACTCAAAATAATTTTTTGTGTTTATTAAGCTATATATTGTCGCATCTTTTGTTTTTCAATTTAACAGCAATAAAAGTAAACAAAATAGTATCTATATACACTTATTCTTGAAAGTGTTTACATTTTGATGTTTCCAATGATTATAAAAACAAACTGTATCATACACCTAGAATATATGGTATCTTCTGCCATCGCTCAAGTCCTCGTGTTACTATTTTAGTAAGTGCTGATTAGAGCCAACAGCACCTCTAACTTGGTACAACAAGCGGGGTCCTTCCCCGGGACACAAAGGGAATATTTATTTATTTATATGTTTACGAAAGACTTTTATCGAAGTCTAATTATATTTTTTTTGCTTTAGACTGATGCGGGACAAATACAGATATGAAATAAAATATAACATGAAAATCAAGTAAAATGTACATGTTTTAGTAACTGCAGGACCACCCTTTGGTATTTTAAATGTTAACGTAAATCAGGTAATTTGTTTTAATTTTTCCTAAAAACTAATTTATAATGTTTTGAATATGAAACGAGTCACATAAAAACACAAACGAAACTAATAGCGCATGCGATGAAAATATCAGCCATTTCTGAAATGCGTTTTATTCATCCACAGTGCAAAAGCATTATTTACGTCTTAGATACGGTTTAAACTATCCTAAATTACTATTAAGTGACTTCTGTTCGTGTTACGACTTAATTTTTATTCGTTAGCTTCTCTTTCTTTTTAAAGATTACTTTCTAACTAATAACATAATCATAATGATTATCTCGCCGAAAATGGTAAAAGTGAAAAGGAGATGAGGTAATTGAGCCCCCCCGCCGATCATTATCGCTCGACGTCTTTTCAAGCCAACGAGATTGAAGCATTCATGGCGCCTCTTTTATGGCGAAAATCCATCGCCAATTCGAAATTCTGCGTTTAAGGCACACATTCACGGATGTTCAGAATTTTTCTCTCTTCTACAGATATTCCCTGTTAAGAACGCGCGTATTATCGATGAATGTGAATATTTTCAGCCGTGCGAGTGTTTCTATACAAACATTTTTACGTTTCGTTTCCGATATCAGTCATTTTAATCTGGAAATTACTTGTATTTACTCGGAATATCTCGCGGTATCCTCCAAACTTATTTATCTCACTCTATTGATTTTAAGTCGAAATAATCGCCAAAAAAACTATTTGTCAAATACTCGAGGATATGGTGTCATCCTAATAACATTTCCTCGCTTCTAATTTTCACCATTATTGTGAAAGTATTTCAGAAATATTTCGTAAATTAGGTATGATTAGTGAATTAAATCGAATATATGAGCCCTTCTGAATGTGAATGAAATATGATTTTCATGACACATCCACGAAATGTACTCATAAGAAAGGCTTCTTTTGTTTTGGTCATTCACTTTGCGATCTTTCGAACTTGTATTTGATGCAGTTTACAATTTTTATCTGCCGTAAAAAATTTGTTTCATTGTACTCCCTATTTTACATCAGTATTTTCCATTTAAATTAATTATTATTCTAAATAACGAAACTGCCATAAAACAATAAATTAAACAAATATTTAATATTTTTAACTCGTTAATGCTTAAGATCAGTTTAAGCGAAAACTAGCGAATTGAATTAATTTTTTTACCCCAACTCTTGGCAGCGAATATAATGTATATTCTAATTCCTCGAATATAAAAATAGAACTCATAATTAAAGGATCGCAGAAAGAGCGTTTTCAAACGCTTTTTGTGGGAGCAAAATAAAATAACTCGGAAGTAAAAGGAACGTCTTTCGCGTGGATTTTGGCTGTATCTCGCGATCAAAAGGCTAACGTAGTACTTATAAAGTTGTGCGTTCTTTTTTTCTAAGCAATAAAAATATCAACGAATATCGAACGGTTATCTCGAAACACTGCACATTATTTAATTGATTCAATGAAAGGAGGATCCTCCTCAATCCTCCTCCTCTGGATTCCATTCTCTTTCATGCCTAGATTATTCACTGTTCTTTCGTCAATCTTAATCATACTATTTTTCCTTTCCTCCATTTTGCATCCACCATACGCTCATTTCAGGTTGCTTTTTTATTCGTTTTCTTAAGATATATTTTAAGAACATATTTCATAAAATCATAAAAAGGCATTCAGCATACGAGCTATGGTCCTCTAATATTTGCAGATGTGAATAAATTTGCATATTTCATGTTTCCTAGTGGTTGTGACCATAATTTCGAGGAATGCGTATTATGTTTAATCATGTCAAACTATATTCTATGAATACACATTTATTCTTTCAGATAAATTCTTCAGTCACGCCAATTGGATGTTTTGTGACTGCTCAAGATCTGTTCAAATATTGTATGAAATCATGTCCGAATCAGAAATAATCCACGTCTTAGATTAATCCAGATCGCATTACAAGGAATTGGATGTACGTGAGACCAAGTGCAACTAATGGCGTAAAAGAGATAAGAAGGCATTTGTACAGAGCATCAAGTAGCGATGTATGGGCAGACAAAGTGGAAGAGAGTCTTCATGTGTGTATCTGCAGAGAGAAGCAGACATCGAGAACTTTTGGGGATCTCTTTCAAATATGTGACCGCAACTAGATAATGGCGAAGTAGATGCATATAATTTGTAGTTGGAATATATATCGAGCACTTACCAACGGCTTGAATACGTTGTTCTTTTAAATACTGAAATTATTTCTTCGTTTTTATTGCGTCCTGATCTCACTTTACCTACCGCCTTAAGCTGGGGAAAGAGAATTCATCAAATTCATATCAATGGCAGTTTTATAACACGTGAAAATTTCTTCAGGAACAATTCGTTATTTGGACCAGTATCAGATGAAGCGGTGAAGGAAGCAGCGAAAAGCGTACTTTCGCAAATAAAATAGCTCTTTTGTTCGATTGATCGCGATAAGAATGACGTTTATTTTTTCGGTTCCTTTAGGTGCTGCTATTAAACTATTCCGTTGACACATAAATGGTGGTGAAAACAATTAATGAAAATAAGTTATATCGCTGTTGCTAACACAATCTCTATGTATTATTCCCGACGAATGCCAAAACCTTTTCCTTAAAGGAAAAAGTTTCCAATTCATGAAGATTCTGCAATTATTCTCGTTGAGGTAATGATTTCCAGCTCACCTTTCGCTTAGGATTAGACAACGCCTTGTGGTTTATCTTTTCTTGGGGTGAATTTCAATTAGAGAACGATTTTAACCTTGGGTATAAGAAAAGATTATTCTAGCGACGAAAACAATTTAGTCCCGTTGGATCTGCTCACCCTCTCCTGTATCCACTGCTCATTAAATCTGAATGCTCTCCTTTTCGTTGCTTGTGAATATAAAGATTTTCGGCTGCATGTCCCTCCAAAGATAGGAAAAGAGCCAAAAAATAATTTTCTGTTCCGAGAACTCGTATTTTTTATTAATTCCGTGGCTTTTTGGCGCTGTCGTCTTTCGAATGCCTAATCGTAAAATTAGGGACTCACGCGAATTAAAGACTCTTATTCAAGTCGTGTAATATCGTTTTGGATTCGAAATAATTTGGAGAAATGAGACGGAAAATATGCATGATTCTGCAGTTATAAACAACAAGTTCCCATGACGACTGAGGCCATTATTGAAATCCACTCTCATTAGAATTTAGGGAATAACCGTTGGTAAAATACAACCCTCATAGGGTATATTAAATGCAGCCTACGCAATTGATTCCTGGCGTCAAAACTCCCTTACAATCTTAAAATCATTTGAGCCGTTTGTGAGAAAGGTGCAACCTACAAACGTATAAAGATTGCTCGCTCAATATAATAGTACATAATACATCATATATGTGATAGTTAATACTCTATCACTCCTCGGCTTCAGTGGGATCATTTCAAGCAAATACACGAAAATGATATCTTCAAAAAGATGACGTAACCCTTGAAGCAAGATTTCCTTGCATATCTTTAAAAAGACTTCTTTTTACTCTGCGCTAGTGCCTAAAACATTTAACAACGTGTACTGTTTGTTGAAGATTGTTCCTTTGTGTCTGCAATATTCTAAACATCAGGAGAAAGCGCTAGACGGGATCAATTGGATACATTGGAATAAATAGTTAATTTACTCTCGTCCAAATCATTTAATTCGAAATGAGTCGAGTAAGACGACGAATTTTAATCTTATGAAGCACTTTTAATATATTTTATGTATTCATTAGTAACAACTCTCATGTCATCATTAAATCCCCATTATCGTATCCGAATGAATACGCATTAAAAACTCGTGTTTCCAATAAGATTTCATTCATTCAGCTTACTCGGATCTATTTTCGGAGAACAGCGCTTCTTCAGCCCTCACTCCGATGCCTGTTGCAGACATGCCTCTCATTTGTCACTAATTACCACCATTGTTCCCCGTAGGGGTAGAGAGGGAGTGACGCCCACAATTCATCTTCCTTCTCGGCCAAAAGTAAGCCGAACGCTTTCAATGTTCTTTGCCTAAATATCTCCATCTGGAATTCTGAGAAGTGAAGAAGGTTTAATCAGATCTTGATTAAAAAATCCTACAGCCTTTAAATTTCTCAGTTACCAAAGAATCGGCAAACCGCATATTGCAATTTGACTAGTCGATAAATCTTCCATAAACTTACTAGCTTCTAGAAAGAGCCACCTGTTTAGCAGGAAATTGCACTCTCTTGGTGATGACCGCCGTGTTTTTGCGCCATCGATGAGTTTTTACCGAACTGAGGCAAGCATCCACGGAATAAACGGGTTCCGCAATCAGGATTATATCGCTTGAAAGTGATAAAGGT
Organism: Sympetrum striolatum; assembly: GCA_947579665.1. NCBI lineage: Eukaryota > Metazoa > Arthropoda > Insecta > Odonata > Libellulidae > Sympetrum > Sympetrum striolatum. The sequence continues at coordinate 1,401,702 of OX388342.1, read as the reverse complement.
GCTGTTATTTTCGAGATGGTTTGAACCTCCGAAATGTACCTCTATGAAAAAGAAACTGCTCGAGGGTGACAACCCGTGTTCCTATTTAGATAGTGTATTTATCGTATCTACAATCTTAGGTAACGCAATTTAAGCAAGTCACAGAAAACAAAACCAGATTCATTCCCTTTCCTCTGCATAGTAAATATCGGAACGCGCATATTGACTACTTCAATGCATTTAATAACTTGCTTCCGTTGAATTTAAATTCACGCTTTGGTGCGGAGGAATATGATCAAAGAACACGATTACGTCATTTTGCAGCCAAACAATCGATTTGAATTAAGCATCCGATCGTAGTGATTAAAGAACGACAAATATTCGCTGATTTTCTGTCGAAACACATATGTCTCGTCTTGACTTCGTGACGCAATTTATTATTCGAATTCAATGTATATTTTCGGCGGAATTTTGCGATCCTGTTGAAACGCGGACGAAATAATCCCCGCTAGAATTTCAACCAATTTAGTACAGCATTTAATTCTAGCGAAAACTCGTTTTCTGACCTATTGTAAATAATGACCACTCTCGACCGTAAAAAATAATTTAAAATTTCTCTGCAAGTTGGTGAGGCGGCAAATATTCATCGCTTAGTAAATGCTCCCACATTCCGTTAGTGTTAATTCATTTCGGCTGGTTCGGATTGTTAAGATAATTATTCACCGAGTGCTAAAATAAGCGACGAATTGAAGAATCAAGTTGCTTTTTTCCTTCCTTTCTCTTAAGAAAGAATTCGCCACTTAATGATTCATTTGCCTTAGGAAATCACGGAATTGGACGAGGCCACTCCTTCGCCCAATGCGATAAGAAAAAGTTATCCTTTAATGACTAAATAGGAATCATCTCTCGGGGGGTGAGTTATGGGGGAATAGGTCACGGAGGGTCAGACGGTTCCTCTTTTTTCTAGTAATCAATCACGCCGCTGCCTCGTAATGGCGCTTTCTTTAGCCGCCCTTGGCCACTCACACCTCCGAATGCGCCTTCACACTCATTAAACGGGATCGAGTCACGACCCATGTGCACACGATCGACGGAATGTTTTTGATACGCCATCTATGGAGAGAAAGAAATACATTTATATTGTTGTGTTGCCGCTCGTCATCGACATTTACGCAACGACGGGTTATTTGTAAAGAAATGTAGACGGTGTGAAAACAGAAGTGCAATGCTACGGTTCTGGCGAGGGAACATTTGGAAAGTTTTTCGATTAAGTAATTCGGACTAACGAGTCACTATATGGTGCTCTTGCTAATGGAGTTGAATTCTGTTAAACGAATCTCATTAAATCTTTCCACCACCCTCGTGTTCATCCTTTCTTCATCTGGGAAGCAGTGATTTAGAGTAGAGGTAATGTTGCTTCCGGTATTCTAAGGACTTACTGAGAGTCAATAACTGAAGAAGCGTTTGCTGCAGCAGGGAAGGGAAGTGAAAATTAGACGAGACTTCTCCGACGCCATGAATGGTTAGCAAACTTCTTAACGCAAGACCGAGGAGAAATGAAGTCTACAAGGATAAGCGACATCTTGTTAAAGTGCTCATCGAGGGTATCAGACGAGGATGACAGTTATCGGTCAACAGGGGTGATAACATAATTATATCCTTGAAAGCACTTACGCTTCGAGGAAGCCTCTGATAACTGAGCCAGTTACCGAGACGATAAGGCAATGATTCTGTTTTTTAAGAATGTCTTCATTGATTATCGTGTCTGTTGAAACCGGAGATATAAAGACTAGTGCTTTATACGGAATGAAAATCCTTCTTTCTACGAAGATGTAATGCGTTCATTCGTCGAAAGAAAAAACTAGATACGTAAGAATTTAGAGATTTCAATGCCCTGTCGATGCTTATTTGCGAGCCTACGTCTTTCGCGGATTTAGTCAAGAAAACCTGTTTTGTGGGTCCAAAACAGAGCGAATCACGTACGATCTTTTCTTTTTAGTTGAGCTTCTTTTAGATCAGCTTCCTTTTTTTTATTATCATTAAAAAATACAGCGCTATTGATTCCATCCCTACCTTTCTCAAATTGTCTACAATTCCATTTTTCCATCCATCTTTGTTTAAAGAAACTCTTAAATATCATCTTCCGTATCTTCCCAATTAAGTTATTCATTTCCGCATCCCAAAGCGTTCAAAATATCAAACGTTTTTTGTATTGCATAAGGGTGCAGACACTTTATCCCACTCTTTCCTCAACTCCTCTATATTTAGACTGCCTTGTTTCGCCATTTCATAGATTTACGAGAGAAATAACCGCGCAAGCCGCATTCGTCGCTATCTTATTTAAGTTACAAACTTCGCCGTAAAAGGACTCGAGCGAAGTTTCGAGAACTTTTTTGGTTCGAGTCTTTCGAAATCTCTGAGCTGAGGCTTTTCATTCTCGTCTGGAAAATCTCCGAAAGTTGGCGATAAAACGTCACCGTTCACTTTCGTTCGCACACGTCCTCTCGCACCTCCGCCGTACCTCCGCCACACCTCCGCCACACCTCCGCTGCGTGCTTCGATTGGTAAACTCCCTTTCGTCGAGTCCGCGTTTACCGGATGCTCTCTTTTTGCTTTCGTTCCCCATTTTCATGCATCGTTTCGCGGATATTCTTTGATCTCTTTTTAACGGTTTTCCATCTCTCGCTCGAAAAGATGTCTTTTAGTCTGCGGTGGCTCGGAATTTGGTTTCAGAGGCAGACTCGACGTGTTCGCTTCAAACTTTAAGATGAATTCCGCTCCGGATGTAAAATATTCGGCTCGATAAAATATACGGTATTTGATGACATTACCGAAGGAGAGGTCGAGACGTTCATTTGTCAAATTCAGATTGAACCTTTTAAGTTCAATTTACCTTTGAAAGAGCAGATCGTTTTATCTTCATCATGATGGTAACAAAACAAAGCTGTTTTGGAAAGACCTTCTATATGATGCAAGTATTGAAAAGACATTTTAACATAGTGAAACGAATTTCTCCCATTGAAACACTGGACGCGTGTCGATTGGACAGCAGCCTTCACATGCGTTTCTTACGCAGTTCTAAGATGCCAACACGCTGCCGTGAATTTGCCAATCCACGCACCTTCGCGCACGGCGCATAATGTTTTGCTCACTACTTACCCACGTGACACGTCCTAGCAGCTTGATTGACAATTGGTTGCGTTTGAAGGGAAGTTCCAGTCAATGGAATTGTCTCCACGATCCTCGTTTCTGCGAATCTGCCTTCAACTGCGGGAGCTTCTGAATGGAGATTCTTATTTCTCGGCGTGTACTAATAATTCCAGTGGAAAGATTAGCGAAAACATACTTCAGGATTTCTGCGTGCCCAGAATGCATCGGTTCGGTTTATCTTTAACTTAAAGAAATTCGACCATATCTCGGGTGCGTTTGAGAAATTGTCTTGGTTTAAGCTCGCTTCTCGTCGAAAATTACACATCTTAACAACAACTTACCGTGTCATGCGATTACAAACTCCCGATTACCTCTTTTCAGAATTTGTCAGCTTAGGGTCGGTACATAATTGTAACACTAGAGGAAGAAACAATCTACTCATTCCAAATCACAGGACGGAAATGCTACATAAATCCTTTGCAGTGACCTCTGTTAATTTATGGAACGCCCTTCCGCAGAGTATCGAATCTTCCTGTTCTATCCACACTTTCAAGAGGAGATGCCTTTCGTATCTTCTAGAGAATCAATAACGCTAATTATCTCCATCATAGCATTTTACATTTTACCATAAGTCAAGTTCGTTTTTTCCTGGTTTTTTTCATGCTGCACGGAACAACACTTCAAACTTCTTTCTTTACTTTGGAATATTTTGTTCGTTATTGTTACTACAGTTTACATCCAGTATAACCTTTTCTTTTTTTTACTATTTTGGATTTCCATTATATTAACTTACTTTAGATTATTGTTTATGCCTAAATCATGATGTTAACTCTCTTATATAATTATTGTAGAGCGTAATTTTTGTATTGATCGTGTTTTATTTTGCTTTTTTCTAGTTCAGTCATATTTTTATCACAAGTGTATGTATCTACTTACTGTATTCTCTACATTTCATTTTTTATTAACTTTCATTATTTGTCTTGATAATATGTCTCTTACGCTTCTTGTAATTTTCCAGGTTATATGTACATTGTTTTCTTTAATGTCTTTTAGTTTTTGCTATCGGTAGGTTTGTGCAGGTTTTTCACACCCCCCTTCTTTGTGGGTGTTTTCCTGCAGCGGATATTTTTTCCTAAGCTTTTCTTAGGTTTTTTTTTAAATCCGCAATCCCTTCTCACATTTTCTTCTATTTTCCTCTAAGTTTCATTGATACATGTAATATACTTATAATAATGTAACAGCTTAACTACAGGTTAGATGGAAGAGGAGACTTTTTAGTCTCAATCTCGCCTAATAAAGACCCTAATAATAATAATAATAAGTATATATTTCTTGGATACACGAGTTTCGGAAGGTATTCCTTGTATTGGTGCTCCAGTTCATATCCGTGGCATATCAAAAGAGTTTTGCAAATATAGCAGTTTATTTCGAAGAGGTGTTAATCGAAGAAGGCGTAAAGATCAACTATATCCAAATGAACATTACATTTATTAATTTACCCAAACTCGAGAAAGGTAAATCAATACATTTTGAGGACCAGTGTCTTAGAAATGTTGGGAAACGCGTTCTATAATCGAAGTGTATTTTATAAACAGAAAAAACTGATCCCTTTTTCTTGAATACGAAATAAGTACGGCGTATCTCATTTCATAGTACGAATATGACGATATTTTGAACTTTGGTTTCTACTTCCTGGGGCATTTTCCTATTCTTGCAGATAATTGAAAAAATTAATTTGACCTCAAAGATGATCTTTTTGTCACAGCACAGTATGTTACTTCCTCAAAACATAAATGCATTGACTTTGATTTTGATGCGCAATTTCGCTTTCGTGTAACGTGTATTACATTATTTATTGTATACTTTCAATAAACAAAAGAACTCCCACGCTGTCAATTTGGTTTAGTGATTTTGAATCATTAGTTTCGTTTTTTAGTGCCTCTGGAACGAAGCATAAACAGCGAATCGGTGCTTAGAACGGATTCGCGCAAATTAATTCCTTTCGCATAAAATGTCGATGAATTGGCATTGAAAAACGATTTTGCAGTTTCGATCTTCGCAAAATTGGGATCTGAATTACGCATTCTTCAATTCCGATCCGAAAATGGCGATAATGACCACCGACCACTGAGAGGAATGCCTTTGGGAGCAAACGGCATACGTAACAGAATCGTATTCGTAGACACGACTCTAAATTTACACTAGAAGAAATGCGGTAGAATTCCATCACGTAGTACGTGGTTCCAGATTAGCTTCCGATTCATTCTTTTCCTTAGTGATGTACTCGCGGTGGAAACTATCAAATACGACCTTAATAATGTATTTCGCTTACTCCATCGAAAGAGATCAAACGATTCCTCTTCAGTATCGTTGGCAAAATGCGATTCAACAGAACGAGATGTCCATTGGTAGGATTGCAAACCGAGGAATATTTAATTCCGGAAGAGCCGCAGATATACAAAAGGGCATTCGAGAAAGCGTTGCTTAAATTCGATCAATCGCGTTCTCACGGAGGTCTCACCTTTCCGACGACGTCAGATTAACGCTTTGACACCCGATGAAGTCACCACGTGAGTCGCATACGGATCCAAGGATTTCTGACTAAAGCGACCGCCGTCGGATTAAGGGTGAGCCTCCATCCGAGTTCCATCTCACGATTCCCGTCCGAAGGGGGTGAAGCGATGCACGGAATTGTGGGAGAATTATATTCGAGCGAGAAATTAAGGAGTACCGATCCCATTCGAGCTGTAGCGCGTTTAAAAAGAATAATAATTGTAACTATTTTTGAAAACTTTTGCCGCAACAATACGACGCGAAATCCACTTTTTAACTGATCTTCGACAAGAAGTACCGTAAACACAATATCTCTTTAGAGTTAGGTTATTCTAAGAGTAAAAATTACGCCAAAATTTTCTTACCGTTTTCAGCCCTGTTTGAATGCCAGTCAAATCATCAGTAGGTACAAAATATTGAGGGAATGAGGCAATTTAGATGATAAACAAAGTGTTTTGCTCTTTTTTAGGAACGTGTCGAAATTATATCGCAAAAGCGGCTCACTAAGGTGAAAACTTTCCATAAATTTCAAAAATTAGAAATTAATGCCTTCATTCGTGATCAACTGTCATATTAGCAGTGTCAATGGAAGAGGCAAAAGCAAATGAAAGCTGTATCCACTACACGCTCTAAAACTATTTTATTCGTAAGAATACACTCCTTTCTATTTCACCGGATTCCGTTTCTTGCAATCGGTCTGATGTTCGTGGATGCCGTTGTTTCTATTTCGACTTTAAATGCAAGAGTTGGAGAATTGCAGAGTGTATTATTATTCCAAGGAAGTTAAAACTTGAAAAAAGTCCGACGGGACCTGGAAACGAACCCGGGTCTTGTCGGACTTTTTTCGAGTCTTCGACTTTTCCTGGGTGCACGCCATCTCGTGTAACGTAACCTTCAGCAATTTTCCGTTTATTTATATATTGCGGTGTAGCGATATTCAACTATTTTATGTTTCTAGAAGAAGATAAATCCATTTCTATAGACTAATACTGCCTATATCATTATGTACTTATTATATTATATGCCTATATTGTTATTATACATTTTTCCTTCTTTCGTATATCCGGTACTATAACATTTAGCTAGACATTATAGTCAGCTTTAAGTAGTTGACGAAGGATAAAAGGAAGGAAGTATTAAAAGTGGAGCTTTACAATATGCGTTCAAATATTATTACATGTAGGTATATCATCGCACACAATAGATTATTGGATAGCGATTACAGTCGATTAAAATTAAATGATAAATCAATGACTCTGTTTTCGAATGACAGATATTTTAGAAAGGATCTTCCCGGCGAATGTTGTCCGTCCTTCGATGCTTCGCTGCTGGAGATGGTTCCGGAGACCGAAGAGACATCGGCTTGCAACCCGAGAGAACTCCATCCACGACAGATATTTTCCTTATGACTGAATATTTAGTTTTCTGTTAATTTAAACAATTCATATATATTCGAGAGATTACTTTCAGAAATTTATGGTTGTGGCTGAAGATGAACTCAGCGAGTGGAAATGCAGTTATTGCCTAATGTAATAATAATCTCAATATTATTCGACCTCCTCGGTGTTCCTAAACTTATTAAAACTTTTTTCGTTGGGGGCAGTTTTTCACTTATTATTTTCTCTTTTTATTGTTGCACTTATTTTCCCCTTTTACGTACTATTTTATATGGGTGTATAGATTTACTCCTAAGAGGAAAATTTAAACAAAGTTGTCTACTTCACCGGTAAAAAATGCTTCTAATTGAATGTAAATGCGGTGGTTCTACATGACAACTAGCACGTTACGACATATGAGCATCATGTAACAAAACCTGCCTCGGTCTACATGCAGTTGACATCTTTAATTCTTATGATTTTTCTCGGACAGAAATATTACTGAGTACGCAATAAAGAGAAAATAGGCTTTATTTGGCGATTCGTGATTCGTTTGCGTGTCCGTTTAGAAAAGGCCGTTTGGAGCCGATTGAGGGCAATCATTTAATTGGTGAGAAATGAGGATCAGAAGCGGCATTCTCATTAGAGGTAATTGCAAAACTCTGATTACATTTCCTTGAGCAGCGCATTTCTATTTTATCAAATTGATGTCTCACTATTGCATCGCTATTTTGAATTATTTTAATTAAGAAATCTTCCTTTTCTGAATAACCCAGTAGTTTTTTTTCTAAATTTTGGCTTGTTAACCATAAGATGCAATTAATTGGTTTTAAAATTATCGTTTCAATCTCTATACTCTTTGAACGGAAGGTTAAGCTTTCTCATGCAACGAAAGTTTTGCCAAAAATGTTTGCCAAAAAGCAGCTATCGAGTCCTCCAGGGTCATCTCGACTTCCGCGATACATCTGTTGCACGGTCTAAAAAAAGGCAGCGCAAAGGCCGCCTCTTTAATCTATTCAAGATCACGCGATAGTAATTTTTGCGACTGCCTTTCGAGGAAAATAGAAAGACGCGGAATTCTTTCAGCTCTTCGGTCCCTTCTTCACCGCTCCAAGTCTTTCCTCATTGTATCCGCCCCCTTTTTCGTCTTCCCTTCTCAATATCCTTCATTTTAATCATGTTTAATTACTATGTTTTATCTTCTTCGATGGCTCTCAATTATGCGATATGAGGAAAGCGTCGTTTTAGTGGACGCATTTACTTACTTAGATATGGCTAAAGTTGGTTTGTACTATCTCGTGATCTTTAGATTCTATCAACAAAGCTTCCGATGGGAAAAGAGCTGGTTTTATATTGAAAAGGTAGTGAATTTAGAATTCGGCAAGAGTGAATACTCGCGGCAAATACTTGACCTATAATTAATCAACTTCAAATGTAAGCAATTGGTTACTAATATTGAAACTCGAAGATAAGAGATTGCATGATTATGTTAATATTAAAGAGACACTTAAACAGTTCCAGTTATTGCTTCCATAGTTACAGAATAATTTGTAAAAATCACTCGAACAATGACTTTGAAGTGGTTAAATATTTTTAGATTAGCTTCAAGACGTAGGCCAGATATTAATTTCATCTTTCATTGAGCATTTGGGATCTGAACGTTTTTGGCAAATGAAATATTAGTTTCTTAATGTTTTATTCAACATTAAAGTGAAATGGTAACTTCCTGTTTACATTTATGAGCCGATATTCTTTTTCCTCTTCCTCCGCCCCTCTCTTCCTTCATTTGATGACCGTGATAACTCATCAAACTGAATCGATGCAGGTTAAGAGGAAAAACATTCGAGGCAATGTTTGTGAATGTCTGTATCATCATCAGCTATTCAATCCGACGTTGGATGTAGGCCTTCCCAAGTACTTTCCAATTTTCTCAGTCCTGAGTGTCTTGTTGACACGTTACACCTAAGTACTTGATGATGTCTCTATTCCACCTGCCCATAGGTCTTCTTCTTGGTCTCTTCATATATCTTAGTATCCAGTTGATAATTGCAAATGACCAACGGTTGTCATTCTTTTTTGTCACATGGCCAGCCCACCTCAATTTTAATGATCTTACCTTATCTATGATATCTTTCACTCCAGTCATTGTCCTCACGCGGATGCTACGTTTCCTGTCTCTTCTTGTGATCCCAAGCATACAGCGCTCCATGCTACTTTGCGTTGTTTGAAGTCGCTGGGTAATGGCTGCGTTTAACACCCAAGTTTCACTACCATATGTCACAAGACAGGTAGAATTCAGTGGTTGAAGAGTAATAGTCCCAGGTACGTGTATTCCAAGCAAACATCCAGAGTAAAATCGACTGTCTGAGCCTTTACTCGGTGGTATTCCATGACAACAGAAGCAAGCAGACAAGGGAATACACTAATCAGAAGAAATACCACTGACGACCCTTTTCCCCCTTTTTTCTCTCCTATATATGCTGTGAGTTTTACTGTGTTTGCACCTGAAGATGATGCTATGCATCGGTCGGTGTAGTGACTTCCTCGACTCTTGCTGGTCCTTCGTCTGTTTAGTGACTCCGGGTGAACGTCGGTGGACTGTATATCCCTCGATATCGGTGACAGAGAGCTCTTCCGAATCGGTGAAGTGACGCCGGAATCACGACGAGACGAATCGCTTTGGGTCCGTGTAGTGACTCCGAATTCCGTCGAGAACGAACTCTGTTTTCTAAAAGAATCCCAAGCTTTATATACAGATGGTGGTCCAGGGCCGTACGAGCCGTTTCGGAATTTTCCTAGGTGGAGGTTCGCGGGGGTGGAAGTGGCGTAGGATCCCAGGGACAGTCCTTCCGGTCGCTTTCTCCTGAATTTGCACCCTAAGTGCACCCTCTATGTGCAATTGCCGCCTAAGTGCTCTTTCCACATCTGGAGGTACCCTCCGCCTTTCGACATTTGCCTTTCGCGTCCTCTGGCTCTGGGCGACGGGCTCGTCGTACATGTCGACCAGGGTTAACACGTCCCGTGCGGTGTCGATTTCATTGGTTGCTATCCTATGGCTGAATACTTTTAATATAATATATTACGTATAAAATAAAATAATAATATAATATAATAATATAATATAATAATAAAAATATATAAATAATATTTCAATTATACATAGAATGTTAGCTATATATGCTGCAATACGTTTAAAAAAGTTTATGATAACATCTATCGGGTTTAAAAAAATATTTAAGGCGTGATGATCTCAGCCACAGGGTAGGACCAATGCAAGCGGCATATGCCGCACGGAACGTATTAAAATGAAGGAGATGGCGATCGATTTTTGATTGCGCATGAACCTACCAAAAGGTAAGAAACTCATGATGATGATGATGTCAGATTGATTCTGTTAAACATTCAGAGGTTTTTCTTGAAGTTAGACTGGTTTCTGTCCCGCTGTATTTTATTCTTGTAATCTTGAAGATAGATCTTCTACTTTTGGTGCAAAGAGAACTATATCATCTGCAAAACGGAGGTGACTGATGTACTCCCCATTTACTCTTAATCCCTTCTCTTCCCAATCAAGGGCTTTAAAAAATTCTTCTAAAATGGCTGTGAACAAGATGTGAGATAGACCATCACCTTTTTGAATTCCCTTCTCAATCTTGAATTCATCGATCTCCTCATGCAGCATTTTACATTTACATTTAAATCCTGCAATCCGCCAGTGGCGTGTGGCAGGGGGTGTAAGACACCAAAATACCTATCTAACCTGGAGAGCTAATAGCTTCTCTAATGCTTCGCGGGAAATACAAACAAAAGTATTATCTGTCCCGGCAACTACTTCCCTGTATCGCTTTTTTGTCTTCTCCCGAAGATCGCGAAAGTTTATAACTGGGATGACAATATCAGCTATCTCCTCCCCGAGATCGGTAGTGATAAATTTATCAAAAAGCTTCCGCCGATATTTACGTCTTCCATCACTAAGAGAGTTCCAACCGAGGGATTCTATCATAGCTATCACCACAAACACTGCTGTCGAATCTGAAATCTCCCTTTGCAAACCTTGCTGCTCTACGTTGAACCATCTCGAGATCGGAAGTTAATCCTACTTCGTGAGGATCCCAAACCGCACAGCAATACTCACGTAGAGGTCGAATAAGGGAATAGTACGCTATTTCTTTTACTCTCGATGAACATCCCCTCAGAGTTCTACTGGCTAACCTTTACATCCCATTCGCCTATCGTATTACGCTTCGAATATGCTCTTTGCAGGAAAAATGACAGCTGAGCGTAATTCCTAGGTATTTATGATGCATCACGAGCTCCAAGGGATTTCCTGAAATTCTATAAGGTACGCAGGTATCATTGGTGGACCGCGTGAAAGCCATAGCAACGCACTTCTTTACATTCAGCTCGAGCTGCCAATCGCTACACCAACCCGAAATCATATTCAGATCGTTCTGCAAACAACCAGTGTCATCTTGAGCTACGATCTCTCTATGCACTACAGTATCATCAGCGAATAGCTTAACCTTGCATTTAACATTATCCAGAACATCATTAATACATACCAGGAACAAAATTGGTATCACTTCGTTGACGACCGGTAAACCCGACTATTTAATCGGCGTTATAGCAGTTTCTCCAAAAATCCAGGAATCTCAGGCTTTGATTCAAAGTTTTAAATAAGACAAAGCGCGCTCTTTCCTCCTTTCACGTGACACGTGCTTTTTCGCCGTCTGAAGCGGATAACAAGATCACGACGGCAATCAATCTGCACTCCCTTCACCACGGATGTTTCACTCTCCCTCTTTTCACTGTGGCCTATGTTTAACAATTCAAAGTTTCCTTCCTTACGCTCATTCTGCAGCAGCTGATTCCTTAGTTCCGGAGACGTGACTTATGATAGACCACTTCAGACGCTCCAACAACCCCAAATGCCAAATTGCGAATCATCTCGAATGCGTAGAATTGTACATATTCAAAGATTTCAGGCTGCTCCTCGTTGAATTTCATCATTTTGAAAAAAGATCATTATAATTCCACTTGATAATTTATTTTGTCGACCATGGTTTCCCTCTTCAACATGACGCTGTAGCGTCTAAAACGTGAACGGCTGAATTAACTGTGTGTTTAGGAGTGGATTCTGTGTCACGCTGCAGACAGTGAAAATATAAGTGAAAATAATTTTGGTGACGAAGAAGATGCAGGAAGAGCTGATGGATGAATTCGATCCAAGAGCCATGTTCATATAAGAAGAGGATATTCATTCAAAGGGGATCTCAAGTGATCTGGATTTGAAGTTGATTAAATAACAGGCTATTGGAAGGTTCTCGATTAAAAGGACGGAATCTTTACACATTGACACAAAATTGAGTATTTTATGTTAGCACCATTCAGTATTTTTGGATTCTCCCTAGAAGGTGGCCTACTTTTTGTGATGATCCATCACGAAGGCTCTCTTGAATGAGTCGCACTTGCTCATCGATTCGAGAAAGTTACTCTAATAGCAGTACTTTTGCACAATGGTAATACATTTCCACCTGTGCCCCACGCAGTTAACCTGAAGTATGCATATGACTTATGAGAAAGTAACACTGTTGTTGATAATTATCAAAAATTATGAGAAATGTAAACTTGCGGAGACTTAAGAAGGCTCTTGGCTCTGCTTGGCCTACGGACACACTGTTGCTTTCTAGGCGAGCGGAACAGCGGAAACCAGAAAACCTATTATTTTTTTAAGATGTGGTTTAATATTTTACCGCTAGGACAGAAGAATGTGGTGAATACTGTTTGACTCGTAGAACGCATATCGACTGCACGACAAATCGGGAGATTTGTGGAAAGCCATGTACAAAACAAAGCGTATTCATCGAAGGATTCAAAATTAAGGAAGGAATATTTGTACCACTCCGAATTAGAATTAATGGATGATGGCAATTTCGTTGAACTATGTATTAAGAGATGTTGAATAAAATCCATAAATGTTTTTTATGAGTGAATTTTGAGTTTTTTTATCTTCTATAACTTTTCAGGCGATTACATTCAAAAACATCAATATTCTTCATCATCGTGATATTCTACTATGCTTGATTATTATATAATGGGCATTGGAATGTACATAAATTGGGTGTTTCTTAGAAAGTTGGTAATCCGGACGTATCTGTTGTTTCCGAAAACCGGTGGCAACGGAGTTCCTCTAAAGCTGTGCTCCTGAGGTCGTCTGCAGTCCAAATGCGTGGACGATTATTGCAGCGAGGAAACACTCGCGATCAAAATTAATTGGAAGGACTGCAAAACGTAATATTAATTTCTGAATCCGCCTTGTTCGATCCAGTTTCACAACTTCACGGTCTCGCAGAGAAAATATCCGTTTGCCAAATGGGAGACTATCCGAACGAGAAGAAATGTTAATTAGAAAGTGAAATTGATCCCTTTTACCTTTACAATGTTTGCGGTGGTTCCTTAATAATTTACATCTCCTTTAAATATTGTGAGTCGGTTTCTGCAATAAAAACGTTTCCTGACTTCAGATGGAATGCACGGACATTAGTTAACTATTACTTCGAACATACGTAATTTCTTAGTCCACAGTTTCCCCAATTCAGACGTGTTCCAATGAAATGCAGAGCTTCCGATGTGGAAACTTTGGCATTCCTTACGTAAGAATTATAATATATTGACGAACGAAGGTAAAAATCAAATTTAACGCTCTTTATAAAGCAATTTTAGAAGTTAAGGGAAATCGTGAATCTAAATTCACCGTTTTCTGTGAAATTTCGTCTCATTGTGTATTTTCTCCATTTTTCTCTTCGAATATTCGGAAAAAAGCGAGCGCTTTATCGAATAACAATTACCCGATGTCGCATCTAATGTATAGAATCGACGGGAGATAAATCGAATTTTCCCGAAAAGGAGAATCAATGGACCGTCACATTCGATCGACGGACTTATTTCGTTAATTTGCGCACCAAAGTTTCTTCCTACCGAATGTCCCGGGACATTTTCTCTATTAAGACTCGAAACTTGGAAAATTGTTCGGCAGCGCGCCTCAATAGGATAAAGAGCTTAAGAGGGCGTGTCTGGACGGATCTCGCGTTTGGAAAGACGAACACCAGTGAGTGCATTTCATTTTCCCTATGAAGTGGATGTCGTCTTCTTGATCCGTTTAGAGAAATCGGTGGACAGTTTGCTGTGGATTGAGAACGTACTGATTGGGCTTTGGTTTGGTCGTCCACTGAACCAAGACGTTTGTCTTTAAACGTTTCGAATCTCTTGAATGTGTTTCACCGATAGCTTTGCATGAAATGGATTAATATTTTACGAAGCCTCCTCCGAAGATCTTTAAACGCTGATCTTAACAACCCCAGCAAATATGATTTTTATTATCTTATTTGACGCCATCGCAATCTCCTTTGCTTTTATTCATAAAATATAAAAATCTTTTCCGAAGGATTATCGCGCTTATTTATTCGTATGTATTTCTGGACATTTATCGTTACTCTACCGGAAGTGCCGACTCTTAAAAATATGCCGAAGTGGCCAACGGTGTACTGCAATGTCTACGATATCCACTCCCTGTGTCACTAAATAAAATGCGGGAACCTAAATGATGCATTTTCATCGGCCGATTTCTTTTGAAGCAGGTGGGTATGTAATTTGAACTTTCCAAATACGTTTTCCCTTTGACCAATTGTACGGCGTAATTGCATCTCGGGAATAGTCGCAATCTAAGATGGGTGCTGCAGTATCTTCACTTCGCGGCTAATGGTCATATTTTCTCCTGATTGGAAGGTTGATCTCCCGCTAGGAAGGAAACCGTCCGCCAGCCATACAAGGTGTTTCGCCGCCACTCGATGGGTCTTTCTTCGGACCCCAAGGTGCGCATAAATAGATACGATCTCTCAGAAGACGTCTCTAAAGATGCTTATTGACTCCCATTTCGATATCCAAGGATGTGAGTTATTGATGCCCTTCGTTAGGGAACGGACTCTTAACCCTCGCTGTTCAGCGATATATTGTGAGACGAAGCTTATTTGGGATTCCAACATCAAATACTTTGAATGCTTTGCTTTGACCCTCACGGGAGATGCACCTTTGTCGTCATTAATGTCGATCTTACCGCTCAATTGGATAAGAGTTAACAACCCTATCTAATAATGAACCTATTTAGCTATGAAAGTTGTATTAATTAGAATATTTGAAATTAGAAGTTCATTTAAAAATTCTTCGAAGAGGTCGAGAAAGTACTTTAAATTTCATTTTAGTAAGAAATTAAATTCACATTTATCGCAGTTTGACCAAATTTTAGTTGATTTTAAGTTTATGGACATGTAGATACTCGACTTCTGCATATTTTCTGCAAACTATTCAACGGTGCAATTGTTGTTTTCTCAAAGGGAAAATCAATTTGACAGTGATGCATATCGTAAATGTTTCGCAGTTTTTTATTTACAAAAAAATTAAGCTTCAATTTTTTCACTTTTCGATTATAATTTTCCTTACCTTCATAACAAGACGATTACTGAAATCTGTTTCTATTTTTACAAGGACCGAATCTTCCAACGCCCCTCATTACTGGTAATCGCTCCTGTTTTCAAAGCCTCATCCTTTCGTTCTTCCGCATTAAATAATTTAACCCAATTTGATACAAAAATACAAATAGAAATACTAAAATTGCTTTAGAACGGCTGAAACGGAAAATAAGCATTTCGGGGTTCACAGTCAATGTTATTGATTAAAGTTGTGTAAACTCATTCGACATGAATATCTATAACATTCTATAAGATTTGAGCGATGGAGTATACAACAGAAGCAATCTCAATTGACACCACTTTTATAATCATCTTATGCGGCTCGTTTTCAAAGTGGGGATACTCTCGATTTTGAGCGAACTGTTATTTAGTCATCGCTCAAGTAATATCAAAACTTCTGAACGCTCCGCAGCTTTACCTATCGCCCTTTTATATCTGACGTAATTGAGACAAGCTTTTGGAACAAAAGACACGCATTAGAGGCATTGGAAATGTCTCGATGGATTCTGCAGAAGCGGCTGTATTAATTGCTTTCTCTTTCGAGGAAATCAGAGTTAAGTTACTTTTTGGAAGTAAAAATTAATAATTTGTTCCTCGGGCAGTTGATTATCAAAATAAAACAATTACACAGATGAAGTGCTCTTCTAACATCTTGGAAAATACTCTGTGTGAATTTAATTTTTCAATTAGTAACAGTTAGTTTAGCTAAGGTTTCTGTGAGCTGTAGAGTTATTTTCCAATTCGTGTTTATTATTTCCGTACAATTGGACGTAAATAACTTAATAAAATGAGACTAAATAAAATTTTATCTCTAAAATATTAATCAAATTTTAGATCGTAGTAAGAACTGAGAATCTCTACTTTATATGGCATAGTTTAACCAAAAGAATACAGAGAAATGTAGATGAATATACCTCGGAAAAACTTTATTATTATTATTAACAACGCGTCTTATCAACATTTCAATCAAAATTAGTATGGTAGTTATTAATATTCATATCCAAGTCAAAATCAAGGAGTAATCGAGTAATATTAATGAACGTTCGTCTAAAAGTCGAGAACCAGAAGGTTTCAAATTTGCCTCATTGTAAATTTGCCTCATTGTAAGTTTGCACATTATTAAGAGTCGACTTCCCTCAGATGACTTCTTTTTAAGTATAAATTGTCCTCCGTTAGAATCCCATATAAGTTAAATGATTCTCCATTACAGAAGAGGAGCATATACGGAAACTCTATTTCAATTGCAAAATTAAATTAAGAAAAATCATTGTATTAACTCCAAATAAGTTTGATAGAAAAATTCTATGAAGATTCAAATTCATATGATCAAATAAATAGATTTAAATTACGATAGAGTAAGGTATTGGGATTTTTACGGAAGAGTTTTGATTACCTGCCCCATTAAATTAAGTAATTATGAGAAATGGTAGAATCTGGAAGAGGAAAAATATATCCAATTTCTCTTCTCCCCATCAACGGGCGCTTCAGTCAGTTCACAATTTTCCTATTCAATTCGTACGCATTCTGTTGCGTGTGACTTCAATGTGCTTTCTATTCTAACTTCTTTTTAGTTGAGATTTGTTTATTTTCTTTCAGACAGTGGATATTCAATTGGAAAACTATAGAAATCTATTGAATAAAATATAAAAGATATAGAATATTAAAACATTAATATTCTATATCTTTTAAAACATAAAACGGCTCTATAAACTAAGTGGTAAAGTGTGATTTTTGTCATTTTCCCAAATTTTAATTAATAATTGAACCGTTATCATAAAAATCGCCATGAATATGTTTGCTACAAGTGCAAAATGTTTAAGAACAGATGTTTAGTCCAGAAACATACAATGCAATGGCATAAATGATTTGTGGCTAATAACTGCGTTAATTATGCAAGGAATAAAATTAAGCCACTGGGCTGTAGAAATGCTTTCAGGTAAAAAAGGACGTCTTTCTTTGTTTAAATTTGTGGGTCGTTAAGTTCATCCATATTGTGCATCATGTAAAGCGATCATGAGATCATTACTTCGTTCGGTACTTATTCATGAAACAAATTATGTAATTGGAGTTAGACTTTTCGGCCGTCCTCGTGAATTCGGCCTTTCTGTGCTTTCCCGAGTCGAATTAAAGCAGAAATGCGTATGACCACTATTTTGTATCAAAGCGACGCTGATATTGGTTCATTTCTTTCTATTTCCATTGACTTTTAGACCACAATTGGAACCTTTCGCCTCTAGTGTGCCTTTGCGGGCACTTTTCTCACTTTAACTCACGACCTTTCGGACCCATTCTTCTCTCACCCCATTCTTTCCATCCCCCTCTTAATAATCACTTCTTTCTTTTCCCCTCTTTTCCTCTCGACGTATTTCTTTGTTCTTTGCATTAAATCACTGTCCCTTAACTTAATCTTTTTAAATTTCTCCGACACCTGATACGTCTCCAAAAGATGTTCCCGCGATAACAGATTTTCTCTTCTCTCCCTTGCTCTTTCGTTTCCTAATCTCAGCGGCTTTAAAGGTCACTGCGTTGATAAATAAACTACTGTTTTTTTTTCTAAGGAGAGAAACGGGATATTCGCTCCCCTTGCTGTCGAGGAATAGGTTATGAGCTATTCTTTTTGGAATTTCTGTGAATACGTAGAGAATGATACCGAGTCCACTAATTCAGTCGGCAACACATGTGATCAATATTCATTAACATATTTGAGGATATTCAAAATGGCGGAAAGAAGTTTTCCAAAAACTCTTGAAACGTGTGAATAAGAGAGAGAATAGCATCTATTTTAAACAACGCGACGAAGGCTCATCTATTTAAATATCGCCTTATTATATAAATATTTTCCTTCTATTTCTTTGCTGCAATTTCAAAAAATTGCCTTTGTTATATTCTCACAGAAAACGTATATATAGATATTGAGCAAATTTCTTTACGTTCAGTTTGGTCGCGTTCTCAAAGTAGAAAATGAAAAGTCCGCAATAAAATCGTGAGAATAAATTGCTGTTCGATCTACGTGCGAAGATATTTGTCCGTCAATTTAGAAAATTTAGACAGAGATCGCTTTTTAATTAGATTGGATGGAAAATTTGTCGTATTTGAAATAAAGCGTAAGCAAGTAACAAGGTGTGAAAGCTTAAAGATAATTATTTATCGGTGGTTGAGTCGTTTGGCTGCTCCAACGCTAGGATTCTGGGTTCGAGGCCAGGCTAACCGAGTTATATACATGGTTATATACGTTCAAAATATGAAAATGGATGTCGTCGGTTTAATACAATATTTCCGATCTTCGCCGTGAGTCCGTTTACGTTGTGAAAATCAAAAATAAAGAATTTCTCGATCGGTCTACTAATCAAATTCATTCAAAGATACTAACTCGATATGTATGATTGATGTCGAAATTAAGAGGATCCTCGTTCACGAGCACTTTTAAATTAGGTCAGAGATAAAATACGGAATAGGACTGTTAAAACTCATCGTATTTCGTTGGATACACCAGCAGTCACAAATGCAGGCGAGGAGCCACATTTATGATTAATGCGTAATTTTCGCTGAATAATTCCGTTCGGGAAGATGGATGACCTCTCTGCTTGACGACATTCTATGACCTTTCCGCAGTGGGTCACTTCTTCAAATTGTGAGCATTTATACCGGAGAACTGCGAGATTTTAAGAGGTTGTAAAAGAGGGTGATTTTCTGTGAGACTTTTAATATTTTCGAAATTACCTAACCTCACATTTTTCATCTTCAACCGACTTTTCAGCAAAACCCGCTGAGCAAATGAATCTTGTTTCGAGATTGATTTCTCTCCCTCACTCACAGAGGATCAACGAAAAGTAGTTTTTGATTCCATTATTTCTTACATGCAGCTTTTCATGGACGTTTTTTGGATCCATCCAAAAGGAAACCTTTCTTCATACGAGATGCACTCATAGATGAATTACTCATCGTAGGTGTGGAATGCGATTCGATATTGCTTTCAGCTAGATTTCGGAAAATGAAATACAAATATCGCGAGAGTACGTTTTCGCGATTCTCAAAATGAATAAAATCCATTGTTTGGACCTGAACTTTGCGGTAGGATGGTTGAAACCTAGATTATCGAAGAGTAAAACATTCTAACGTGTTTAAGTTATTTCATCGTGGTATTGAACGATTTTAATGATCAATCAGTGGTTTTAATTTAGTTATAATGTGCTCTTTCCTTTTACAATCTTCGGCATATTTATGTCCGTTTTTGATCAAACTAACAGTCAGAGCCAATTAATTATATTATTATTAAATATATTATTTATCGTAAGGATCGACTCTGTAGAATAGGTGGAGGGGTGTTTATAGCTGTAAAGGATTCTTTAAAGAGTCAGTGCGTTGACTTCTTGGAGAACGGTACATGCGAAATGGTATGGTGCTCGGTTCTTGGACGGAGTGGAAAGAAGGTATCCTTTTGTTCCTTTTATCGGCCTCCGGATGGCGACAACGGATGTATAGAGCAACTAGCTGATTCGTTAGAGAATATTCGGAAGAAAGTGAAGGATCCCATCATTGTTGTAGGAGGGGATTTTAACCTTCCCCATATTGATTGGGAGAATTTATCGAGCTCGCACACCGGTAGAGAGAAGACTATATCGCAAACATTGATAGATACGTTTTCGCTTCACGCCTTAGAGCAACTTAATAAGAAGGTTACGAGGACAATTCACGAAGGTCAAGGTAGTGTACTTGATTTATTAGCAACTTCGCATCCTCACTTGATCGATGATCTTAATATTATTGCTGGAATTTCAGACCACGATGTCATAACTGCAGTTATGAAAGCGGAAATAGTAAAATCCCTCAAGCCACCACGGCAGGTTTATATGTTTCGCAAAGCGAGATTTTCAGAATTCAGGGATTATATTAATGCGAAGAGGGAAGACTTCAGTAGTTTTTTGTGTGGTAATACTATTGACGATAGCTGGATGGAATTCCTACGAAAATTAAGGGAAGGCTTAGCTAGGTTTGTCCCAATTAAAACCGTTAAAGAGCGTAAGGATCCGCGTTGGATGAAACCTAATTTGCGAGCGTTGCATAGGAAGCAAAGGATTTTACACGCACGGATGAAGAAGCTGGAGAAAATCGGAGTAGACTTTGATCTTGAGCGACAAAAATATTCGGAGATGCGAAGATTGGTTAAGGATGAATCGCAGAATGAGTTTCAGGAATATAGATCTAAAACCCTTTTAGAGTCTTTAGGAGGTGACCAGAAGGAATTTTGGTCATATGTCCGAGAATCTCGAGGAGGTCAGTCTTCAGTACCCAGCCTCGTTAATGACGTGGGTTTAATGGTTACTGAATCATTAGATAAAGCAAATCTAATTAATCGACACTACCAGGAAAGCTTTACTTTAGACGATGGACGCGCGAACGAATTTTCTGTGCGTGTTGATTCAGAAATGGAACCAATCGAGTTATCGGTGGATGGAATCAGAAAGTTGTTGCGGCAGGTAGACAAGAAAAAAGCGCCAGGACCAGAAGGTATACCATCGTTCGTCATTCAAACACTGGCGAATGAGCTTGCTCCCCTTCTTTTCGTATTCTATAGGAAAACCTTGGACGAAGGCGTTGTACCAATGTCGTGGAGGAGAGCGCATATCACTCCAATTCCTAAGAAAGGACGTTCCTCGAAACCTGAAGATTACCGTCCGATATCTTTAACGTCAATATTTTATAAGACTATCGAGCACATTATAGCGAGTTCAATAATGCGTTTCCTAAGTGACAAGGGGGCAATTAATCAATGTCAACACGGTTTCCGTAAAGGTAGGTCATGTGATACCCAGTTAGCCCTTTTTCTCTATGATGTAGTTAGAGCAGCTGATAAGGGTATAAGAACAGACGCCATATTTCTAGATTTCAGAAAAGCTTTCGATCGAGTATCGCATGTAAAATTAATTCATAAGTTGACGGCTTACGGTATTAACGGAAAAGTTGTTGAGTGGATAAAGTCGTTTCTCGGGGAAAGATCGCAGCGAGTTGCGTTGGACGGAATTTTATCTGATGAGGTTCGCGTCACATCCGGTGTTCCACAGGGAAGTGTATTAGGACCAATTTTGTTGCTGATATATATTAACGATGTTATGGATAATGTTAAATGCAAGGTTAGGTTATTCGCTGATGATACTGTTGTGTATAGGGTGATCGTAACTGAAGATGACATTGGTTGTTTGCAGAACGATCTGAATATGATTTCGGGTTGGTGTAGCGATTGGCAGCTCGAGCTGAATGTAAAGAAGTGCGTTACCATGACTTTCACGCGATCCACTAACTTTACCTGCGTACCGTACAGAATTTCAAGAAATCCCTTGGAGCTCGTGATGCATCATAAATACCTAGGAATTACGCTCAGCAGTAATATTTCCTTCAAAGAGCATATTCGAGGCGTAGTAGGAAAGGCGAATAGAATGCAAAGGTTAGCCAGCAGAATTCTTAGGGGATGTTCACCGAGAGTAAAAGAAATAGCGTACTTTTCCCTAATTCGACCTCTACTTGAGTATTGCTGTGCGGTTTGGGATCCTCACGAAGTAGGATTAATTTCCGATCTCGAGATGGTTCAACGTAGAGCAGCAAGGTTCGTCAAGGGAGATTTCAGATTCGACAGCAGTGTTTCGGCTATGATAGAATCCCTCGGTTGGAACTCTCTTAGTGATAGAAGACGTGAATATCGACGGAAGCTTTTTGATAAATTTGTCACTACCGATTTCGGGGAGGAGATAACAGATATTGTCATCCCAGTTATATTCCTACGCGACCTTCGAGAGAAAACAAAAAAGCGATACAGGGAAGTAGTTGCCTGGACAGATAGCTACTTTTGGTCATTTTTTCCGCGAAGTATTAGAGAAGCTAATAGCTCTCCAGATTAGATAGGTATTTTGGTGTCTTACACCCCCTGCCACGCGCCACTGGCGGATTGCAGGGTTTAAATGTAATAATATGTAAATTAGCATTTCAATCTTATGTTGGACCATTTATCAGTAGCAATAGTCGTGAGGAGGGGTTTCAGTTGTGACCATATTTTAGTATTTTAAATTAGTAATTTTGTGATCGATGAAATCTATTTTGCTCATTCCCATTAAAATAAAAAACCAGATCTGAAATTAACTTAGATTTTTTCGGCTGAAGTACTATCCGTCGGCCTCTTACATTCAATTTATTTTGTAGTGATGCTTTCTTTTAATCTGCCGAAAACTTCCACTGTCCAAAGAAGGTGTAACGAGCTCCTTGCAGTTTACAGCTGTCACTCACCAGTCTATAATGTCTTTGAGGTTAATTCATCCTCTCACAAGTACATGACACATTATATCAATGGGAAGAATAACGAATAAAGAAAGCGTTCTAGTTTAATTGTGTGCTCTTTCTAAGTACGAAATCTTCCCAACTATATCTAGCGGAAAACGCTTCCTTGGACTTCTTCGAGACAAACCATGACAGAGAACCAAAATGGATTTATAACGGGCGGCAGCCTGCGGTGTTGCCAGATTGTGTTCTTCTGTATCACTTATTGCATATTATCCGAGGGTTTTGAATCCGTTCGTTTTTTAGTTGCGAACTGTATGTATGTGTTACACCCCAAACGTGTAATTGCCCATTTCATGAATTGGGCAACGCGCCTGCCCAATTCATGAAATGGGCAATTACACGTTTGGGGTGAAAGGAACCCTACCTACCCTACTCAACCCATCGGCGCCGCGCATATTTAATTCATTAATTAATCTCCGCTACAAATCGTGAAATATGCGCGGCACCGATGGGTTGAGTAGGAGTATGGAAAGCCCTCCCTTATCCTAAATGCCTAATTTTTCCAGCATAGCTCCTTTAAAACTCCTTTCCTACCAGTATTTCTACTCCTCGTCCTCTTCTACTCATCATCCTCTTCAACTCCTCATCCTCTTCTTCTCCTCCTTTACTCCTCATCCTCTTCTACTCCTCATCCTCTTCTACTCCTCATCCTCTTCTACTCCTCATCCTCTTCTACTTCTCTTCTACTCTTCTTCTACTCCTACTTTACTCCTCATCCTCTTCTACTCCTCATCCTCTTCTACTCCTCATCCTCATCTACTTCTCTTCTACTCTTCTTCTACTCCTCATTCTCTTCTACTCCTCCTCTACTCCTCATCCTCTTCTACTCCTCATCCTCTTCTACTTCTCTTCTACTCCTCCTCTACTCCTCATCCTCTTCTACTCCTCACCGCGAAATTAATCGCAAAACCTCATAGACAAGTAATTCGCTCCGAATGAAATTTCTGCCCTTTTACGTTTTATGACCACATCCGGTGTTACGACTTAATTAATCAGAAAAACGAGGACCGGAAACATATTTATCGGATGAGTTGTTGCGTTAAATTAATTTAATTCGTCATGCATTCGCAGCGAGTGATTTATGGCGGAATACTCTCCCCACAGATTCCTCGGATTCTCTGTTTCATTCATCATTCCCTTTTATATGTCCGTTGAAGCGAGGGAAAGAAGGGGAATTGGATTGCCCGAGGGTAAATGTTTTTCGAGAGCATTAAAAGCGTATCTCTTACTTGGGCTACTCTTTCTTTCTCTCCGTCTTTTCCATTTCCTTCCATTCTCTTCTTATTTTCAATCCTCGGAATAAGATTGATGATCAATGCATTCAAACGATTGGAGTCATGAATCTTTGAGACCAAATTTTATTTTTCCGATTGAAAACGACTGAACAGATACATATATGACTATTCCGAGAGAATGAAATATCGAAAGAAAGCATGCTTTGTAGTTCCGCAATTATGTTTATTATTCGACTAATTTGGTCAACGGGTTGATATGTGACCTTTCGTCAACCCGTTGACGTTAGATAATAAACCTGCTGTGGAAAGCATTCGTTCTTTCAGCATTTGTGTTGAGTTCCACAAAGAAACGCTTGGAAAATTAATTTTACTATAGAGAATGAAATATTTTGATGTTTACGCAACCAAAGTATGAATCAAATAGAAGGAATACATCGGACATAACTATACTACTGCTGTACATGTCACTTCGAATACTTTCAGTACCTACAAGAGTTATAATACCTGCCCGGAAAGTGGGAGGCATGATTCCCAGTCACGTCCTCATTTTTCGCTTCTTGTACAACCTAAGATTAAGGCCTCAGTCAAAATCCATCATGGAATAATAACTAATATTTCATAAACAGGAAGAATTTTAAGAGCAAACATGTACCGCAAAAATAAATTGTATCTATCGCATCGTAAATGTAATGATTTCCAAAATAAGTATGAGAAAGAAAAAATGATCGGTCGAGAAGCGGAAGACGACATATATGTTGGAATGACGGGTTTGGCGATCACATCCGTGGTTCCGATGGCATTACGCGGCTCCGAAGAATGTCTCAAGGGGGAGGGAACCCTTACAAGGGAACCCTTTCTGATTCGCCTTAGGGTAACATGACAGGGGAAGTTGATCCCTGGATATCAGAGATGGGTGGAAAAGTTATTATACGACGAAGTTTGGATTATGCTCACGATCGATATAATTAATATATATTACTATTTAGTTAGCGACGGAAGCTTGTCTCGTTATCGAGCTATGATGTCTCGAGATCATCAATCAGGACACTGTTTTTTCCATCGACTTGTACGCTTGAAAGAAACAAAACTCTCAACTTTTCTAAGGAATCCTTCAACATTTATCAATTCCGTCGGAATCTATTCGATGGGAGTACTCATTCGTGTGCTTTTGGCTAAAGTCCACGGTTTTCTGCTTTCTCTCGCGCTTTAACATTTTCTGGTCAAAGCATCTGATTAAGGAAATAAATTTAGATTTGAGCATTAAAGGCTATTATTAAAGATTTTGATAAGAATTAATAATATAATATTAGAGTAATAGAAGATTCTGCAAATATTTCATCTCTTTTCAAACTCACCAGTTATAAAATTAAATTAATAAGTTCAAGGGTAACTTCGTGGAACTTCACACACATTTTGAAAGAAAGAATACTTTCCACAGCACGTTTATTATCCAACTATTAACGGTTTGACATCTTCGGGTATTCTCTGAATATGTCAACCTGTTGACGGAAAATGTCGAATAATAAACTTGCTGTGGAAATTACAAAGCATTCTTTCGTTCAATTCGCTCACAAATTATCTTAAATCCTTCAAAATAACTTAATTTATCAAAAACAGACGTTTACTCGTATTTACGTCCTGAGTTGCTTTCCATTCGTATTAATAAACCTGCAGAATATATTTCATCTTATGCTGTGGAATTTAGTAGATGTAGCATGTAGTTTTCATAAAAAGGCGAATGGGAAGATGTAGCAATATAGATATTCATTGACGAAGAATTTACTTTATGCCTAGTTGAAGTTGCATACTATTTACGGATTCTAAAGGAAATGTTATCAAGATAAGGCAATGATGAGACATTTCGTTTATAATGTAAGGGACATTTTAGTTTCTTTCGAAGATGTTACTGTTCCTCCTCCGTCAGCCGCTTGACAAGATCAAAAAACCAGCTCCCAAAGAAATTTATGTTTGATAGAGGAATATTTATAGCTTTAATAGATCTATCCATTATCCAGAGAAATTTTGTTTCATTATCCCATTCACATTTAAGAAAACCTTTTTCATTTGGTCAATTACGCATCTTCACGCCAAGTAAATTATACCGATCAAATGAAAAATCCTCCGTCCATGCTAGGATTCTCAGTTACGTGCATAAATAATTCGATCATTAATTAAAATAAAAGTATTTACCAATTTCTCATCCATATATCTCCGTTCGAGGTGCATCGATATTTGCCAGATTAACTTACCTTGTCTTATGCTGCCCATTAAATTGAAACTTCTTGGACGAAACATTTTCAGTTTTGATCCGAATAAAAGTTGCCTTATTTTCGACCGATGAAAAGCTTTTGAGGTATCGTTGGAGTATGTAATAAATTTGACTCGGAGGATGAAACCCTTGGAAGGATCCCTTGTTGCTTTGACCCTAATCCCACAGCAACCTCCGAGGAAAGAAAGGAAGCTGTGGGGAGGCAATGGAGGGAGGCAATGGGGGGGAAGGGGGACCTGGAGTTGGCAGAGCATTTCCCCCCAGGCGGTGGCTACAGAAGCTCACCGCCAACCTCAGTCCGTATTTCCCCTCTGCTCTGATTACCCA
Organism: Sympetrum striolatum; assembly: GCA_947579665.1. NCBI lineage: Eukaryota > Metazoa > Arthropoda > Insecta > Odonata > Libellulidae > Sympetrum > Sympetrum striolatum. Next base: position 1,374,962 of record OX388342.1, on the reverse strand, counting down.
CTCCTTTATTTCCTTTCTCATCTCTGCGAGAGAGGCGTTGCTGTAAACGATGGCAATCTCGTTTGCCGAATCTATTTTCAAAGAGGGAATTGTTTATTCGTGAGGATCCCTTAATCCTCACTCGGTTTTTTCGTTTAGGGCACGTTTCGGAGAGCCTCGAAGAACATTTCGGGCACATCGGAACAAAATATAGAAATTAGCGTAGGCCTTGGATAATTCTTTACTTTAATTGACATTATGATTGAAGTATCGCTTCTGCAAATAGTGGATCCATGGCAATTCACTTTCCAGGCATTTTCATCGCATCTCCCATCGCTTATTAGTGAAGATCTGGAAACATCTCCAATTGCATATAGCTTCGATCCATGGCCTCTCTATTCAAGTAATTGCGTTTCTATGGACACCAAGTCAGGGCATTGTTACGTTAGAATTGACCGCACATCCTTAAAATGATAGTTTTCAAAACGTATTTCACCTTTCATTAATATTTCCTCTCGATTGCATTCCGTGCTTTGTGATAGAATTGGCTACCTACGCTCTCTGCGGATGAAGCAACCGAATTAAATGACCGCTCAAAGGAAATTCAATCTGGAGGGAAGAATCTTCTCTGACGTTTCTGCGATTCCTGAAAACTCGATACCTAGGAATTCAAACTGTGAATGCGAAGTGACGCCGGACCTTTGCTTCCGTGGCAAGAGAACGCGGCTGTTCCAACAGAGCTTAATGAGTAACTTCATTCTGACCACAGAGGCTGTTTCGAAAGATAGGGTGAAATCGTAAGGGGGATGCTGATGATCCATTGCTCTGTCCAAAGAGTACTTGGTCGATCATTTCGTCTAAAATGTTTTGCAACTTGTTCACTGCAATCGAAATCATCGCTTTCTGCTGTAAGACTAAGGTAATCGGCTAAGTTTCAGTTCGAGTGAGTTCGATGAACCACTTTACTACTCCATTTTGAAAACATTACTTATTCTAAAACCATATTACTCACACTCGAAAATATTCAGAGAATTTAGGATTAGCGGAGAAAATTTCCGGTTTTGTCATTAAAAATCAGTTTTACTGGGAAAAACGCAGTCTCAAATAAAATCTGTTTTGGGGGTCTCCTCGGTTGTGTAGAGGATATCGCGATAGCCTATCAACGTCCCGGGTTCAAATCCTGGTTAGGGCAAGGTTGTTTAAGAATGGCCGTCATCGACTAAAATACGCCCGACAATAATGACGCATTATTATTATTATAACTGCAAAAACGCATCCACTTCTAGAGATGCTTTATTGGGATTTAACCAATTCAATTAGCTGATGAGTTCTTATTTTCATTGCATACACATGTTAAGCAAACTGTTAGCAATTGCACCGACAGGCAAAATAACTTCTCAGAATGAAGCAGCGATCCACGTGTTCGAACTGATGTTTGAATTTGATCAGGAAAAAGATTCTTGGTCCAACGAAAGGAAGTTATTACAGAAAACCTCTCATCTCATGCTTTAGATCCGAAAAGTAAACAGCATTATTTCGCATTATTTATTAATCCCACTAAAATATTAAACATATAAAAAAACAATTCGATAACTATAACGATAAAATTTGTATTATTATGTTTATCCTAAGTCATTCCTGCTTTGGAAACTTAATTCAAAGCTTACGAAATTATTTATTCATAATATTTAAATATCATTTGAAAAATATTACTTAGATTTAATGAAGAATTAATTATTTATTATAATTTATTAAATATGAGTGAAAAATTCTAAAATTTCAGTTGCTTTATTTATTATTGTTAATTTTTTGAATGAGGAAATTCAAAGTTAAACATTAAATTCCTATTCCTATATAACCAGGCTGAAATAATTGTGAAATTCATATGAAAATCATATCTGTGTCTTATAAGAGGTTTTATATTTATTTGTTTGTAAGAACTATGTTTCATTGATGGAAGGTGTATCGAAGGGTCTATTGGGAGAACAAAGCCATTCTGTGCCTTTGATACATTGGGGTCTCCCAACTCTTCTAATAACTTGGGTATCTTTGACATCCGTTTGTTATTTGTTTAAGTTCTCAAGGTAAAACACGTGGCTTCTATGGGCTCAAGAAAGCAAACAAAAACTCAACATGTAAATGAATTTATACATCCGAAAGTAAAAAGTCAGTGTGACTGCCTAAAAGCTTCTTAAAAGTGAAGAATGTGTTTGGAAAACCAAGGTCACGCCGAAAGGCGTGTGTTATTGATCACTATAGTGGACTATTAAGGAATAAAACAAGAAATAATCTTATTTATAACAAGATTGTGCCACTATTTATAAATAAATTCGCCCGATTTTGAGCGAACCTAAAAATCCTGATTCGATGAAGACAATCGTTTCTTCTTTTTATTTGGTTTGATTTAATTCGAATCTGCATAATTCATTTTATTTGCCGAATTCTAAAAACTATTTTAATTTCTTAAGAAAATTCGCCTTTGCTTATATCCACTGCCGTAATTCATTCCTCACAGCAATTCCAACTACTTTCATGCGATAGCTTCCAATCATTTGACGAGAACTGAAAACCAAACGGAAGAATTATTTAGATTAAATAAACGATACGAAAAATTCAAATACATGTATCGATTTGATGCCAAATTACCAAAACTCATTACGTCTGTCGTTTGCAACTGAATATTATTTTTGGATAAAAATACGAACTCTTTTATCGAAGAGAATATTGAATTACTTATAACAGAAAACCAAACACAAATAAACGTATAAGCGATTTATTTGGGTGAAGATTAATCAATTTGAATAGCTACTTCCTAATGCAACGTGAACAGAGTCAGGAATACCTCGAAACACTCTGTTAGTTCAGGTTGAATGTTTATTGGAGACCTTTTCCACAGATGCGTCCATGATGGACCCTAGAAACTGACGTAAAATACGATTAAACCGCGTCGTCATATAATCGATACCAATGAGAACTCGTTTCAGCGAAGTACTCCTAACTATGAAGTGCCGTTCATTTGCCGCTTTCCTTCTCGCGCCACTTCGCTCCACTCCTTCGCTCATCAATCTCTCATGTCCTTACGAATTTACAAAACTCTTTTCTTGCTCTGCATCTATTTTAGACCCCCATAGGTAATGGAACGAATAAACTGTTAAGGGAATTGTTGTAACTTCACTCACACATACGATGGAGCAATCTTTATTTGCGCTCCTTGGTCGTAACCAGTGAAATTGAAAATCCCTCTTTATGACAATGTATTAATATGCATTAGCTAATCAGTATTTTACTAGGCAGAATATAGCATCAATTACTTTTATTTTATTCTTACACTTTATATCTTACTTTACTATACTTATATACTATACTTACGACTTTATTCTTACGGACAATTCCTTTAAGCATTTCCCAAACAATGGATCGAGATTGAGGATAGACTGTTCAAAGTCACATCCGAATATTATATCAAAAAGGCAAATAAACCCCATTTAACGCTTCTCACGAGTTTAATTTCTTTCCGTTCCTCATTTGTCCATTCATCTCCTTCTTCCACGACCACGCCTCCTCTCAAGAATTCCGAAATGTTACGCTCGAGAGAAATGTTTACACAGCACACGGATGCGTTCCTTCAGACGGACTATTTCAGGTGTTGTGATGAAGCGACTTCGGGAAAGCCGTTGCGTGACTATATTTAGGTTTAGTTTCGAATTGTCGGTCACAGGAACACCGCTTCTACAATTCTAAGAAAATGTATAAACGCCTTTGATCGGACATTAGTGATATAGAGTTGATTAATCGGCGTACACATATTCGGTTGGATAACACAGGCATCAATTGATATTAAAAACATCGGCTCGATCGAACAACATCGAGTCCTTAGTCATTATGGAAGTACTCCGACGGAAAATCCACAAGAACAAGTAAAGGTCGATTGGACCTCTCGGAGGCATCGGTCTGAAGGCCGGTCTGCCATCAGCTACTGAGAGCAGAGAGGAATGAGGTTTACTAGGCAGGATGAGGAGTGGGGTAGTTCCTCACTGAGCCAGAATGCTATAAACGAACATGTCCACGCAATTGGAGCACAATGACTGTAACACTTTTCTGGGCATTCCATGAGGAGATACCAAAATCAGTGCAATTATTCACTCATACCTCAGTAGCTTTCATTTCATCACAGCCATGATCAAGACTGGGGCAAAAGCAAAAGAAAGATACGTTTTTCTCTATCATGTAACAAATGACAAATTAAAATATTCCATTAATCAGAATACGCCCTGGGATTCTACAAATATTTATCATAAGTGGTCCATAGTTTCTCAAAATAGGATTAAATACTGCATTTGAGATAAAATGGAGACGTTCTTCGAGCAGCTGTTCGGAGCACGAAGAAGATTTTTGTCCTCAACGAGCGATTGCCAGAATGGCTCTTTCGGATGGTTTTTTTTTCAATTGGACGAAAAACATGAGTTTGCAATAACGATATACTTAATTTTTCAAATTAACGAGCAATGTTCATAGGAGAAGTGATGCCCAATCCTATTTGAGGTATGTGACGTCGTATGATTTTCTGCCGCCAATTGTGAGAGAATTCGGAATGAGAGGCTCAATTTTATTCCTTTCGCATTATAATTACAAAGGCGTGTAAAGGATTCAGTTAACAAAACATAATGATTTCGGATAAACCGGCATATTCGGAGGGAAAATTGAATCCATTTTGGTACCAAATGTACCACTTCTCCCGGATTTGGCAGCATTGTCTCCTCCCGAATTTACGAATCTGCCGATTCGTGGATTATTTCTAAAATATTGTCTGATTCGGATAATCCAATGCATGAAAAATATTTCAGGATAAAATTATTTTGGTTCGCTCTTATATTTAAATTCCTTCCTTGGCTTCGTCACGGTAACTCAAAAAGAATGTACACTGAATTACAGCACCACAATAATTCAATTGGAATACAAATCTTTAGCTAGGTAATAACAAAAATCTTCCGGAATTTTTACCTCTAGAATTATAAATCTCCCGAAATGAACTGTTCACAAGGGGGCAATCCTATAGGGACTTATTACCTTATTACAAAAACCATTATGGTACTCACTTTCGATTTAAGAAAGTAATCCTCCTCTCTTATCCAAGGTTATGGTTTCTGAATAAAGTGCATTGGGGCTGTACTGAGCTTCAAAGCCGCCTTTTCTGAAGCAATCCAATGTTGTTCGCGCGTCTTTTCCTTTTTCTGGAATTGTGGAGGCTCAATCCAAAATCCAACTCTTTTACAGACAGATATCGATGATTATAAATAACTCTATTTTCGTGATGGTGTGAGCGTTCATGGGCGAGAGAGGGCATTTCAAAGCGCCAAATGAACACATCTAAGCCACTCCTTAAAAACCCATACTTGTCGCATTCGTTAATTTCGTCTCTTCATCGGCTGCATTCCATTCTAAACAAACTCTGAATTGTTAACTCCGGCGAAGCAGTGGGATTGGATTTTCTTTTTGGAATCTCTCTCTGTGATTCGTCAATGACGATGCTGTGAATCGTTCGTCTCGGCTGGAATCTGTAAGGATTTCTCCTGGAAAAAGGTTTTTCTTCGGCTTTATGTGGAGCGGTTTCGCCGTAATTAGGAATTTAATCGTTGAAAGGGTGCTTTCATACCACAAGTGACCCTTCGCGTGACCCTGATGGCCAGTGGACAACAAATGTTAGAATTCTGAATGCTTCTAGAATACGCTCACGTACGCGAAGACGACAAAAATATTTGAGGCTTTTGTATAAGAAAACCGATAGATCTAGTTATGCGAAAGATTTTCATCGTGGGAAGTAAAATTGTGGAAACTGTAATATGAAATAAGATTTCAGATTTCCTTTCCTTCTGAATTGTGATACTATGGCCTCCTTAATGGATAGTACTACAGTTTTCGACTCCACTATCGAATTGATGAATATGGAGTGAAAATGGATAGCATACACAATTGATTAATGACGCTCTGAATAATTTTAGATTCTGCAGACAATAAAAACGCGTTCTTGTGTTATTTCTTCTTCTTTCTTTTAGTTACTGATAATATCGATGTTTAAACTGCCCCCTTAAGAAGCTTAAGCCTCGAAGTTAATTTATGATGAGGGGCGGATATTTGCCTTGAGCAAATGTTTCGAAATAGAGTAGAAAAAGTTTCGAAGTACAAAAATAACATTATATCTGCATATGCATTCGGTATTTTGGTTGAGAATCGCTGGAGGTGTTTTCAGATTGTTGGTCTCCAAAAAGGCTTTTCATATTTAGTGGGAATTTTCGGTAGGAAGATCGTGAATACTCATCGAAACGAGACTGGAGTTGGAAACTTAGGGTTTCAGAAATACTAATGCCGTTTATTTGGAACTATTAATTGATTTTCAGTAGTCGATCATGCCTCACGGCTACTTATTTAATTGTTATTATTTACTTATTGTTTCGTAATTAAAGACTGCATTTCCACGCACTAATCAATGCATACTTAGGCTTCTACATTACCGCTCAGTGGGAGATTTGTACGCTATCTTTTCATCATTTTAAATTTGATTTTCCCCATAAAATGTTTTAAAATATCTTAAGAGATTAGTAATTTTTCTATAATAACAAAATAAAATTTCGTTTCGACGAAGCAGTCACTGTCCATAGTGAAAGTAGGCGAAAAATTCCACTAAGAAAGTCTGATACAGCATGCCTTAAAAAAGTGAATTAAAAATAGTAAATTAAAGATCAAACATCGCCAAAAGGTGGCAAATTAGAGCTGTATGACCTCTTTTGAGACAACGAATCTCGGGCCACAGAGAAATATTTAATCTCCCATTTTAACTTCTTTCCCTTAGGATCATTTCGAAACCGACGACAAATTTACCGTAAAAATATTTATGTATGCATCGGTGAAATTTCGTATAGATTTTGTTACAATGGCTTTCCGTCGTCCCTTATTTGTTCAGTCTGAGAAAACACGCCTTCAACCTGTTCGCACTGCCCCTCCATCCGGGCAACGCGTTAACCAAGTCACTACACTTTTTACACTTATTTTCGAAGATCCCAAATCGCGGGACAAAATTCCCACTTCGTAGTTCCGTAAACTGATTGCACTAATATAATTCTGGATTAACGAGTCGGAAAGATGATTCAACAGTAAGACGTGCGATATTCATAATTACTTTTTTCTGTCTCAAGATTACTTTCGGAATCAATTTGAGTTCATACGGAAATGAAATCTTCAAAACATATTCCGTATTTCGCTTTAAAACATGTTTTAGGTTTCCTTTCCTCATAGAGTCATTTTTTTCAAGTTTTTATTGGTATTCATTATAAGAGATTTCTTGAGTCCAATAAACAACATAAAAATGAAATTAGAGAGGATTCATACACGGGAAGAATCAGCCAATGTTTGGAAAAAATACAGAATTTAAGGAATCAAAACTACAACGACGACCTCATAGATTCATCATCTGGCTTCAATGACAGGGTTATCACACATTTTAAAATTATATTTTATAAGTTAATGAACTAATGTAAGGTCCCAATGGATTGGGATTGAAGTTTACAAAGGCGGACCCTAGAAATTATAGACCCATATCATGAACTCCGCCGCCCGGCAAGATATTGGACCATATCTTCGTAAGCTCACAGATAGCCATCGATTCCTCACCGCAAACCAGCGAAGATCGGAACCCAACTTGCGCTATTTTTACATGATATCTTAGTCTGCCGAAAAGCATTTTGACGCTATTTTCCTCGGTTTCTAGAAAGCATTCGATAGTCCCCCACTAATACGCAAATAAGGAAGTGATCGATTGGGTCAAAGGTTTTTTGAGGGAACAACTAATAGTGCCCAAGGCAGTATACATATCCGCATCGTAAGACCTCCGAATATGATGCATTCGAAGGATGAAAAGTCGAGAAAGTGCAGGGCGTTGCAGATGCAGGTTGGAAATCTTTGAAAGAAAGGAGGTAAGAAGCTGCAATAGCTTTGTAAATCCATGGAAAATATATTTGAGGAAGATACAACCGATCCGATATTGGGCGTTAAAGTATTAGAAATAGACGCTAGGACAAGTCCTTAAGAAGTTCCTTCCTTCCCTCGAATGATACGCGATAAAACAGACAAGAAACGTACATCAGACTGATGCTTACATCCCATGCCACACGCCTAAAGGTGGATTTTAGCGCAGTAAGTAAAAATATCGGAATTTCGCAGAATGAAAACATCAAACGAGCCTCAAAAGTGTCCTCAATACTTCGCCGAGCGAATTCGCGGTCTAAAAATATCCGAAACAGCAAAAATGCTTCCGAAATAGTTTGAGAAAATAATTGGCCTTCATCCGCGTTATCGTCTTCAAATCACTCGGATCGAAGCGATTTGAGACTATTCAGTCGCCTATTAATTCCACACACAACTTAATTGGCTGTTAAGGGAGAATTTATTTTATTGTCCTCCCCGCGTCAGATCAATTAAAATGGACTTTGAGGATACACAGTCTCAGATCTGCGGATCGACGAAATATTTGGATAAATCCGTGTCGTCGATTCGACTGAAGGCGAATCGAGTTTTATTTGAAAAGCTGCCGTCGGAAACGTATTTTTTTATCTTTCCCGCGAGATTGTGTTTATTTGCGAATTTAAATGCTCGATCCAGTTTCTATAAACAATGGATTCCAATTACCTAAAGGGTCAGTGTGTTTACTTTCGAACTCTTTTGCGTCAAAGCGATAGAACTATGGTCTGTTTCTTTATCACGGTATCCGAGTCTCTTTTCTTTCAATTGTTTGGTGAAAAGATTTAAAAATGGACGCTATTCTTATTTTTATCCAAGGTTAAATGTCTTAATCCAACCATTTGCTCTTCAAAAACAGCCTCATGCGAGGCTTAATTAATTTTTTAAGATGCGTTTAAAAGTCCGATTCATCAAATTCTGCGTATGCTAAAATATCCTAAAAATCGAGAATCGGAATGTTTTTACTTTTTAATCGGTTCGACACCAGTCCAGCACATTTAAATTAATATTTTATTCATCAATTTTAATTGCCACGCTTCGACGTGCTTATACGAATTATAAGTCATCAAAATTCGCGCTAAAAAGTTTCTCGTTACGAACAATCCTAAATGAGCAAATATTCCTTTCGTCGAAATAAATTTTCTAAAGCTTCTTCGCTGGAATCGTGTGCACCAAACCGTGTCACATTATGTTTCACAACCGATAGTTGCGTTTTGGTTGAACTCCTCTTTAGATACAAGTCCTCAACCATTCTTTTAAAATTAGGAACGGAAAATATTGAACGAGATTTGCGCAATAAGTGTCGCCAAATACAATGAGAATCAGAATTGCGATTTCAAGTTTGCACGTACACCATTCTCCGTGAGTAATATCTGTCAGAAATGGCGCGGATGCAACTAAACGACGAATTATCGGAACAGATTGAATCCTACAAATAGACAATCCGGATTTCATCTCGACCCTTAAATTCGCATCTTTTGCATCCTAATTACTTCCTGGAATATCGTGATTGAAAATTTGCCAGCAGAAGTGATGATTTAGCAGATGTAAATAATCCTCTGGTTGAAAGATGATGAAATTCTTCCGATGCATTTATGCTTTCCAATGCGATTCGGAAGAAGCATCGAAATATACGAATTGACCGAGAGTCGCCGCGTGCAGCCCCAGATCGATTCATTTGCGACAAAACACGCCAAAATCCATTCCTCCTCCCCGTCTTCGCTTCTCTTTCTTTCGATTGTTTTTGATCACGACTGGTCCAATGCAGAATTCAATCCATCTGCAGATTCCACGTGTTCCCTCGCAGTCATAACCCGAAGTAACTTAATAAATCAATCTTCCGCCTTTTTCCCACCGCATAGATAAATCTATCGCGCCATCTTCCTTTTTGCCGCTCCGTTTCACTTTTTCGTCTGAGGAAAGTTTCCTTCGAGGAAAAGTTCTCTTTCGTAAAAAACGGAAACGCCGACATCTTTCTCGCGTCATCGACCGACGGAAACCATGGCGATTATTAAGAGGAAGAGTAATGTTTACTGCTTTTTCGAAACTTCTTCGTCCGCTTCCGCGAAAGAGAGCGTCGTTATGGAGTTGTTAGTCAAATCCTGACATATGGCCCGGAAAAACTGTTTTCTTTCGGTTTGCTAATTCCTTGAGAATAAATAAATAATGAATCACGCGTCATCGAAATATTTATCGACCAGTAATTCAATTTATAACACGTAGAAAATATAAGCACCGGAGACTTCCTCATACCGAATATCAAATTGAACGTCAGATATTCGGTATAAGAATAGGCCAATGAGATGATATTTTATAATGCTAGTTCTGACAACATAAAGAATCAACTGCCATACTTAGTGACTAAATTACATTAACAAACTCGTCTTTCCATTTATAATCAAATATTCGGACATATTTCGCAATTATATTAACTGAGCGACTGGAAATATTCAATCAAACCATTTATCTCATTTAATCGATTAGAAATATGAAGATTGGATTAAATTAATGGATTTAACTTAATTTTTTGGGTTTTCCTTAACTGTCTTTATGTCAATTTTCAATAATGTTTCCAACGGAATTCGTCGCAGAGATAAATATCAGCGAAGGTTCTGTTTGGAAGACATTGGGATGCCACAGAATGTAAGACACGAAATCCTTATAAAAGTTTGAGAAAAGAGAGTACATACAATAATTTTCCCAGCGATAAATGGAATGTTCTCATGGGTTTGTTTAATATAATTTTACTAAAGTGAACTCATCGCTGAATTTGCTATCAAGTTAGAATTACGATTTAGTAATTATATTACTGATATTGCTTCTAAGTTTTCACAATTTTTTGTATATATGTGTTGAAAAGTATCACATTCTTTAATATATATTCGCATTAAAAACAATGGACACGAAAAAGTGTGACTTGTGTGCATAGAAGAAATGGAATTTAAACTAAATAACTCCGATAACATCGAAACGGATGAGCTTCCGTGAGATCCGTGGCGAATTCCTTATTACTTTCGGATTTTTTCATTAATCTCAATAGTCGCCCGAGATCTGCAAATGGCGAGTTTGAATTATGCGAAGGTTGTCTCCACGGATTTCGTATCCGCAAGAGCGAGTTTCTTTCTTCGGAGAAAGTGGTCAAAGGTTGGAAAGCAAGTGTATTTCAGTAGTTTATCCGTTCTCTCGATCGAGCCATAGAGGAATACAACTTCGTGCAGCATTGAAAAGGCGAATTTCTCCGTGACGTCATCCTTCTGGGTTTCAAAATTGATGAGATTCTAATCATTTCGAGAGAATTGTCGCCAATAATAATTATACGCAGTGTCAGTATTTAAACTTCGTCGCTAGCGAGCAGCATTTCTTCTAATACTTTCTCTGCGTAAAAATTCTCAAGGAAAGGGTTAAAGGTACTTTGCACATAAGGGCGTGCACCCAGGAAAAATCCCAAGGAAAAACGAACTTGAAATGAAGTCTGACAGGGCCGGGATTCGAACCCAGGATCGTCCTCTATTAAGGAGACTTAACCATCTAGGCTAGATGGTTTTGTTGTTCTGGACGGGGATGGTTAAGGCAGTCTCCTTAATAGAGGACGATCCTGGTGTTCGTATCCCGGCACTGTCAGCCTTTTTTCAAGTTCGTTTTTCCAAAGAATTTGCTTTTAATTGCATTTATACTTTGAATTCCTGTTAGCCTTTGAAGGATGACACGTGGTCCATCAATTTACAGATTCATGTGGTTTTCGATCGAAATTTAATTGCCAATTTTCTATTACGTGTAACTCAGTAATATGTTATGTTAGCTTAAGGTGCTAAATGCAGAAGAATTTTAACCTGTAGAAGCAACAAATTCGCTGAGTTGGATAATTCTCAACGGAGTGAAGCAAAGTTGAGCGAATATCTAATTGACCGCGTTTGAACTTTGGAATATGTAGTTCCAGACATGGATGAATATTAACATATTTGATTTCCTTTTTGTTTAGAATATATATATAGAGACTTCTCGAAGCGTAATTTCGTCATTTTCGCGTAAAGAAGTGTGGTCCTCGTGACACGTCCGTGCATATCATCGCCTCACACGTCGTCCTATAAATCCAACCGCAAAAGAAACACCTTCGAGAAAACCTTTTGAAGTAAGCAGGAATTTCAAAATTTGTTCCTCTTTTATGCGGCATAAATTGTTGTTTGAGAAACGTTGGCAAGGTTTACGTATTTTTCCTGAGGAAGAACAGGTTAACATCAAAGGGTTTATTCGTGTGCTGTAATATTTTTTCTTTTCCACGGCCAACTACGAATAGAAGCTTCTCCTTCGAGGAAAAATGATAATAACTACTCTCCCAGGTGCTGCGAGTATAATTTCATATGTCGCAGCTTTCGCGTGAAATTTCAGATTGATTTCGCAAAAAAAGTGTCGCGAAACACGCAAATGGCTATTGAAATAACCAGTGGTAACGTTGAGGGTTATTATTATAAGTAATTAGAGTTTTAGCTAAACAGTTCTGTAGGACTATTTTGAGTTGTGATGCAATCCTGGTCCTCGTGGACATAACTCTCTCTTGAAAACTTTTGCGAAGATGACCTTTGAATTAATTCAATTCCGATGCTTTGTGTAACGTGGGAAATTAGTTCTCACATTTTAGTTCTCACGATAAACTTCGTTTACATCGAAGCACGCCGAGAATTTCGGTAGGCATTTCAATTTGCAAGAATAATGTAACAAAATTATAAAACATGACCGACAATCATAATTCCCATGAATTTCATTAAGAACTTAGAACGTTCAAAAACCGTGAAAAGAAATATAAGGAACGTGAACTTATTGGGACTTTGGTGCTATTTTGAAATAACAGAAATGTTCGCGATATTTAGACTTAATTTCACGTCATAAATTATAACGCCCTAGTAGTTTAGCTGATACCGGGAATGAAAAACTGAAGATGATTTGTGAGGGGAAAGAAAAATCAAACATTCGTTGTACTTTTTGCTTCGCTTTCAGACTTTCAAGAATTTTCTCAGCCAATTAATTACCATTATTAAAAATTCGAAAACGATATCCATATCTGAAACAAAACTCAACATAAAAATTTCGTTCGTTTATAATTGGTTGAAAATTTCTTTTCAGCGATAGGTTTATTTTTACATAATTATACGCTATTTCTACCAATTTCATCTAAATATTAAACATTCTCTTTCTTCGATCGACTGTATATGTTCAGGTTCTTCACTTTCCACTAAAAATGGATTTGGAAAGCCATTTTGAATTGCATTCAAAAGGAGACGATAAAACAAAACTGATCTCAAAAGCAAACGGAAGTTACTGTTTCCTCTATTTCGTGTCATAATAAATTATAAAAAGCTAATTCGACGAGGAGCATGATTGGATTATAAAATGGAAAATCATCGGCGATAATGTTGAATCTTTTTAATCTGTTTGGTGTTGGCCTTTATCATGGAAATACTTGTGTTTTTCAGTTTAATAGGGTGTGTGCAATAATTGTCAGCTAAGGTGTTTGAAATAAAACAAGAGTCTATTCGGGAAAGAAAAAGTCAGGTTTGCGTATATTCCATTGAAATCGTATTGTCGAGTTTCTGCGCAATGAATGAAAATTGCGTTCTATCCAATAAATCAGGTGGGTACCTATTTCCGCTCCTCTATACATTACAAATCTAGTACGAAGAATTGCACGAAAGATTCGTAGAAATTACTCCGATTTCCAAACTTTTTGAATTGATTGAATGGCTCTGAATGAAAAATTCGATGTTTAGAACCGATGAATGAATTCGTTAATTTTGGCGAAGATGCAAGTTATCCATTTAAAACACTTAAAAGAATTTATAGTTACTTATGTCTCTATTCTATAAATCTTTACTTATTACGGGAATATTCCCGCTTTCCTTCGCTGCATGTGTTTGAATTCATACCCATCTTCTCAACAAATGTAAACAAGCTCTTCCATTCCAAGGATAAATCGATGGAAATGTCCTCCTCATTTCGTGTGCTCTCTCCTGAGATTCGATGGGCAGCGATCAGCCGCGAGGAAAACTGCCAATTCCTAATTGCGACGGTGCTATATATACTTCTCCAGGTATAAAGCGAGATTACGTTTACTGTGCCTCGAACAGCGGCGGATACTTCTCACTGTGTCTATGTTTGAGTCTGAGAAAAGATAAAGGTAAACAAAATAACAATTCTAAGATTACCGAATAAAAGAGCAAACTCGCGAATTTACCCTCTTTCGAATTCCATAAAAAGACTAAAAAATACAGGAATAAAGCAAATTAATAGCTCTTAGGCGGCTTTAATCCGAATGACTAGTAACTTATAGTTGTAAAGGAATTTCAATAAATTGCGTTGAAATTATTGTTTAGAAATTGACACTTTGTCCCGTTTTTACTTTCTCCATATACGAAGTATAGAGAAAGTATTGTTTTCATGAAATAAATCGACTTCGAGATTTCAACGGAAATACATGTTTTGGGGTCCCTAGAACACGTTCTGACCATTTTCGGAATGATATCTGTGTGTATGTGTGTGTGTTTGTTTGTGTGTGTGTGTGTGTGTGTGTGTGTGTGTGTGTGTGACAGTGGGCGCTCTAACTTGAAAAATATTAGTCGTATCAATACCAAAATTCATGTATAGTACTGTGGTGTGTGCTGTCAGAGTTGATTAGGTTTTCAAGCAAATCGGTAAACCGGAAGTCGAGCTTCATTCATCAAAGCTCATTTCCGGTTTTCAAAATATCTCCATAAATATGATATATAGGTATATTTTTCCCTTATAAAAGTTTTAGATAATGTGTTTTACTATAACTTTTGTATTTAACATATTTTTGCATCACCGGTTGATTAGGAGTTATTCGTGAAATACTGATGAACCGGAAGTATCTGATTATGTACTTTGTGGGCGCTCTACCATAAAAACTGTTTGTCGGATCAACACCAAATTTCATACATAGTATTTTGGCTTGTGTCGTTAGAGTTGATTCGATTTTGGAGTAAATCGGTTAACCGGAAGTCGAGCTTCATTCTTCAAAGCTCATTTCCGGTTTTCAAAATATCTCCATAAATATGATATTAAGGTGTATACTATTATTTATAAAACTTTTAGAAAATATAATTTACTATGACTTTTGTATGAAACATATTTTTGTATCACTGATTGTGTAGGAGTGATTCGTGAAATACTGATAAACCGGAAGTTGCTGATTATGTTCGTTCGTTCGTTCGCTAAAGGCCACTTCATCGTTTTTCATCGAACATGTCCCGAAAAATTATCTATAATGTTTGTGACGTAAAGATAATATGAAAGAAATTAATCACTTATCTTCCAAGTTTAGATTGAATATAGAGTTCGAAAATACTGTCGTAGATAAATATTTACATCTAAGATATGGAGAAAGTCATGTGCTGGCCACATCAGATTTTTTAAATAATTTTCATCGAACTAAATAGAGAGCTATAGAAATATATTCAAATACAAACTCAATTTTTTAAGGAATGTTTTATAGATACAGTATTCTGGCTGATGATAATGGTGTTCGATTCAATTCAAAACGATTTCAGTTCAAATCATCAGCTCTAACTCTAAATGTGATTAAATCGCTCATTTTTAATAAAGTGGTTCCGCTCAAAATAGCGGATTTCGAATAAACAATCCTCCGTCGTTTTGAAGTATCTTCGGTCAACACACGAGGATCCCCACAAACACGCCCTACAATCTTCATTTGTTTCCCTCGTCTTTGCGTCTTTAGAGCCTGGATTTCCTTAGTTCAATTCCTGAGTAGGACCATCAACAGAAGTGAATCAATAATGCTATAGAAACGCTCTTTCTTCCTCACGATTTCTCCGGTCGTAACTTTCTCTTCTCAACGGATTTGTGTCCGTCCGAATTAAAGCATTCTGAGAGAGTTAATGAAATCGATGGAGACCTATCTTTCCACTGTAATCTCAAAAAGAGCGGCTGTAGCTACGAGTTCGTATTTACTCGGGTAATTTCCCCGTTACATCCGCTATCTCACGCGGTCAGCGTCCGAACAGACGCCAACGATTAGAACAATATGCACCGACAGAGCGAAATTGAAGAGATGTCCTTCTCGACATTTCGTCTCGTAATTCCTCCTTTTCCTTTCGTCTTTCACTTGTCCTTCCACATTCTTCCCTCTCAGGGGAAAACACCTTCCCAATCAAAGGCCTCCTCCAATTAACGATCTGCCGCTCTTTCACGTGCCGAACTCATACGTTACACTGTGCTTTTGTGCATGACTTTAACGTCCGTGTTCCCTGCTTATTTCAAATCCTTTCCCTATTTTTTCCTTTTCTCCTGTTTCGAAAGTTTCTTCTGTCGCGTCGCCTCACGTTCGTTCTTTCTCCGTCCTCTTTCTCTCTCTCCTTTCCGTCCTTTTCCCATTTGCTTCCTTCCCCGGAAGTATCTTATATCCATTCCTTCTCTCTCGCCATCTTTCATGCCGCTCCTTTTATTGCCCTCACCTTCCCCCTAATCCACCTTCCCCCTTTTTCCTGCCGCTCCGTATCAAGCCTATCTTCTACCTTCATCTGTTTTTTTATCTCTCCCCGACGGAGGCGTCATAGCGTCTCAAGCCGAGCGTGGAATTCGTGTTGAGGCTGGGGGAGGGGAAAGAATTACACATTTTTGAATATCTGTTGAATTTTGTTCGAGTATTACGTTAATCAGCTTCATCGGGTATAACGATGTCGATGGTTATATACCAGCTCGCTAATTAATGGAGCAGTCTGCGAAGTCACTTAATTAGGCAGGAGGGAGAGGAATAAAGCAGACGAAGGGCGTAAGCGAAGGGCTGGAAGGGGATCCGAAGAATGTAGAAGGAATAAACGAGAGGCCTTAGCGTGAGGGCGGTAGGTGTGAGGGAGATGGTGGGTGTGGGGGGCGGTAGCTGTAGGGGGCGGTAGGTGTGGGGGGCGGTAGGTGCGGGGGGCGGTAGGTGTGGGGGGACAGACACTTTCTCGATGCATTCGCTGGGAGTAACAGGTCGGTGTTCGCTCGCAGCGGAGCTCCTTCGTGCATCCTTTGATTCTAATTGAACGACCGACAAGTGTACCTGCGTAATCGGAAGAAAGGACTTCTTGGTCCGTTTGCGGATAGTTCGGTAAGAATTCGTACTTTCGAAGGCGTGCAAATGGAAGATGCGTCTCCTCCACTGAGCCTTTCCATTTGCGAGGAAAATGCGCTTTCGGACTCTTTTTTTAAGGCGTATTTCGCGAGAGTGAGTTTCGATTTTTAAACGGATCACCCATTAGGAAAATCACTTCAACTTGGGCCTCATAGCACGGACTATAGAATTAAATGGTAAATTATCGGGATTTTGTAACTACGAGCAATATATCGTGTAGATTGTTTAAGTTGGCGATTGAAAGAAATATTGCAATTGATAATGGAGATGGCTCAAATGTCTTTTCAGCGCGTCTTCTCTACGTCTTTAAATACGAAGTTTTTCATAAACATCGTGAAACGGATCCGACGGCGAAGCATGGCTTTTTATAAAGCATTAATGGAAATAATACATTAGAAAGGTGTTATAACTCATTTTTCTCGCGTTTGCCAACAATTCTTATCTTGATTTCTCTCCATCTCACGAATTGCTGTAGTTTGTTTTGGAGACCGGCAATGTCAGTGGGTCTACAAATTTATAAGCGTCGCTTTGATATTACAATCTGTCAAAACGTCGCCTAAAATCGCAGACATATATTAACGTCTGAGACTCGAATATGGTATATATTCGTCGCTCAAAGAGTTCAGCTAATGATCCTAAAATCGCTACAAATCACGATTTATGTTGGAATATAAATCTTTTTCCAACTTGCGACGCTCGGAACGAAAGAGAATCGCATTTTCACAGAGTGAGTCATGAATTGTTATTTGGAATTCGTTTTCAAACCGTTGAATCGAGTTGTAATGAGGTCGTCAAATTAGAGTGCTTTCATTGAGGTAATATTTATACTGGTAGTACAACTACAATCGATCAGATCAATTAGGAAATCTATTGGGATATGAGTTTGCTTCGAAGTGAGCCATTATCCGTTAAATTAAATTCCATCACCATTTAAGTGGCGCCCTTTCTCATTTAAGTATGGCCTTTTTAGAAACCTCTTCTCTCGGATTGAAACAAATGCTAGGAGAAATCAAATATGGAAAAAATAAAAGAGCAGAGGGATTCAAGCACCTTCGTGCCGCCAAAGCGATATAATTTAGTATTTTTACGATGATGATTGAATCACAAAACCATAATTTTCCGAAAAATAAATGCTTCGAATCATTCATATTTAAAAAAATCCATGGTAAGCAAACTTTTACTAAACCACTACCACAGTAAAGGTTTGATTACAATGGAGTATTTACAAGTTAATAAGTACCACAAAATTAATCCTGAATCTGTACCGATATCTCATATTTATTTTGTTTAAGAGACTCTCTCCTTACAGCATAATAATTGTTCATTATGAATCATTAGTTCTGAAGTTACTAATTGCCTTGAAACAGGATTTATGAATGGAAACACATCTTGAATGGATTTGTAACATCAGATAAATTCATGAGAACTTGTGTATTTCCATAAAACAACACCTTGCTGTATCAGGGATCCCAAAACATTTTCGTCGGTCGACCCCTACATTTATCAACTCTAAACGTGTTGAGTCAATCCATTCTCAATCTCGTCCTAATAAACAAGACGAACTCTCTCTAATATTATGTAATTATAACGGAGAATTTTAGGGATGTTCGTGTATTTTGTGCGTGACTGCAGCGCTCGGATCAATGTCATTTGGGGCTCTTTATTGTTTATTAACTCCGGCAATCACAGATCACTTAAATATCCTTTTATTAAAAGGTTTTCATCGGAATCTCTATTGAAAAATGATTACCAAAAACATTTAATGTTCATGAAGAGCGTAAATTTAAAAATAGAAAATGATAAGGAGGAGGTTAAACGAAATAAAATGAAATTAAAGTTTCAGGATTTGCACCATAATCGCAATTCTCCTTTAATGGAATTCCACCGCTCATTCGTCGAATAATTGGTTTACTTGGATTCTTCAATTTCCAAAACAGAAGGGAATATTGACGCTAGTGATGCATTTTTAGAAGACATTTGTTTCATCGTCTATTTCTGCGAATCAGTCGCCTTCTATAGTTTCAGCGCACCACAAGCCATATTAAATTGGCAGACGAAGTACTGCTGTCATGTCCTCCACGTGGGCAATATTCCACAGATCTCAAATCCTATTCAGTTATGAAATAAATGCAATTATCCACATTGGTTACCAAAATACAATTCGACACTCGAAAAGAGATTGAAAATGTTCAAAATTGGGATAAACTGTTCGTGGATCAGAAGTTACTGTAAAAATCAGTCTTTCAAAGAACTACAGCAAAAAATTCACAACTGATTATTCTGTCTGCAAAGAATTCGGCCGATTAGTCATGCGCACTCGCTCAATAGAAACTTGCATTTGTACGTATGAATACTCCGAGAAGTCCAAACAGAAATTTCCCGTATAAAAGAATATATCATACGGTTCTAACCTTCCCGGATTCTTCACTAGAGGGCTCTCCGACGGCCTCCGGTTCTTGGGGTCCGTTTAACATTCCTCCGAAGCCCGTGGTTCGGATATCGTCCGTCAGCGCACCACAAAAAACTGAAGAAATGGAACAAAGCAGAGGCGTTCCTTTTTGGCATTCCTCGGCCGTCCCTCCACCCACACGCCTCCACTTTAAATACGGTTCAATTTCCCAACGGGGGAATTTCCTTCTTCCCGGAAGGTTTTACCTTGCTTATTTGGGGAAGAACCTGAGTTTGTCAGTCCGCCGCATTACGAGAGGATGGCAACCTTTTAATTAGCTCCTTAATCATTATGTCTTTTCACTCCTGACAAAGTATTCCATAAGCATCTGAAGGATCTCTCTTTGTCTATGATGGAGTGAACTGGAGGCGTGTTTGGAGAGAGAGTCAATTGTGCGAGAAGAACCCGATCTTAAAACGAAGATAAGTTATATGAAGGCGGCAAAATTATAGTGACATGCTTGTATGCGATAAAGAAAGCAATTTATCGAGTACTTTATTCGATTGGACGAACCAATAACTTCGCAGAGAAACTTAATTGATTGAGCACATTTCGCAAAAATCGTTATAATTTCCTTTCTGAAAAGCTTGAAAAACAAATCGTAGAAATCTGTCTTTAGAGATTTCTTTATTTGAATTTCTCACAATTATAGCAATACCACATTTTTCAAGGTAGATAGAAATATTAATTTTTCTACTGTAGAAAGCATGCAGTTTTTATTATTACTGTTTTCAATATTCCACTAACTCTACGAATTAAATAGGAATAATTTATTTTAATTCATTAAAGTTGTTGCATTTTTTGAAAATCTTTGCGAGAATAATCAAATGACTAACGAATAAAATCCAGTGAACGGTTAAGGCACACCCGTTTCCATGACAGTTCATGATAAAAAAATGTTCGGTTAATTCGGATTATTACTTCAAATACCGGGGATGTTGCATTCACAAAAATATTGGGATGTTGCGACGTTAATTGATAAATGCACGATGCCTGCGTATGTTGCTCCTGCGAGGACAAGACGACAAACACCTCTTCGATAGTGAGTTAATATTTCAAATGAGTGTGTTGGACTTAGAATCCGTCGAGGGAATCTGCACGATTCATTGCTCGGTCAAATGGGTTCTCTAAAAGTCATCGCGAGCGCGCATTCGTCGTTTGGAGTCCATTGCAACCGCATGAGCAGCGTCATTTGCGTCTCTCATGAAAGGGAACCAGTGCACGTGACTTTCTCGAATGAATTCAAAACGAGAAGAAGGTAACTACTTTCACGGTATTGTACGTTTGTTTGATCAATTATGAGGTCAAATGGGGCGTTTTTTTTTTTCGTTTGGGATTTCGCTGTAATTACTGTGAATAGTCATCGGATGCTAGTTAGAACACAAGACACGATGTGAGATGATGGCCAACAAATAAGATTTCATTTGATTTTGATCCAGCAATATGACGGATGAAACGATTATATTTTCTCATGAAAAGGTTTAAACTACCTCAGATATCTCAAATCTCATATTAATTCAAAGAAATTCTAATAAATTGAAAAATATGGCTGCATTCATTCAGAGAGGAATTTAAACTTTCCTACGTTCATGAACACCTTAGCTGCGTCGAATGAAGTAAATTAATAAAAAAGCATCAATACGCGCTATCCTCAAAGAAGCGGAATCATTCCCTAATTGCCTTGGAAAGACAACCTCCAAGAGAGGAATCACGCAAGAATTACCCTTTTACGCGAGAAAAGAAGCTGGGAAAAGTTGAAGCATCAGTCACCTTTCTGTTGTTTACCCAACACAGTCGTTTGGGTAGTAGCTGGTCGTGTGGGCCTCTGCCCAGAGCAACTGCAGCCACTACAGACCACATCTACACGCTGCAAAAAGTTCATACGAATGAATATGAGTTTCCACCTGAATTGTGTGGACTATGTGTAGTTCGAGGCCATGAAGAAACCGGCGGACACCATCAACTGAACTCCAAGAAGAGAAGGAGCGATGAAGCGCAGATATAATCAACGAATTGTCGATAATTTCGCTGAAAATAGAGATAAAATGCAAACGTTTGCGGAGGCCGATGCCGGATGGCCGGTGACGTATATTTTTCTTTGGTAAATGTAATATCCTCAGAAAGTAACAAATCTGTACAAAGAGAAACAATAATTAACGTCCCAAGTTGTTCGCTGATTCACTTTCGCAACCGTAAGTTTTTCAATTAAATCTCTAATTTGGAATATATTAACTCATTTAAAATGTATGTCGAACATACAGGGCATTGTGTGTAGCTACGTGATAATTTTATGATTCAACGCTGTTAAACATTTTTCCGAAAATATAAACATGAGATTTTCATCGATTTATTGGTATCAGGAGAATCTTTGAAGAGTCACTCTTGGTTAGTAAAATTCTTGAAGTAGTCGAAAAGTTTATTTCGCTTCCTAAAAACCCATTCCTGGCATGACTTACGTTGAATAATGCCTTCTCCTATATAATGCCACTTTCATTCTTTGCCCCAAGGACAACGGGCTCTGCCGTCCCAAAGAGCGACCTCCCGCTGACTCACAATTAGCCCTCCGTCTTCTTGGATGTGATCTCGCCTTCTTCATTTCTTTATCTCTCAAATCCGATAATTCCACATCTCGAAATTAAAGTCTTTCGATAAATAATGTTTTGTGGCATCGCAAAAATTTCCTAGAAACATAATGGAGATCATTTTTGATAAAATTTACTCCTCTCCACAATTATAGAGAAACCCCAAGGTTCTTTAAATGGGTGGATGGAGCATTTCTTTAAATGGGTGTAATCCTATCAAAGGATTCACCCCAGAAGGCTTCCATCCAACCAATATATGATCTCCTAGGAGAAACTCTAATTTACATCCCCAAACGGTATCTTTGGATATATTTGGAAGTCGCCGGTTAGTGCTGTTTCTGAAGGACGATGAGGCTATTCGCCATTGGCTAAATGCATAGGCGATGAAATGATTACGTCATTGCGTTAACTACTTCCTTTTTAAATGGATAATCCGGATCTAAGAATGAAATAGATTACTAAGAACGAAAACAAACCTGATTGATTTTCCAAGTTTAGTTGTATTTTCAATCAACTTTACCTAGCATTGAGTAGCGATAATTGGTAATAATTGCCACTTGAAAGAGCCTTCTTTGATTCCAGTTCAATGTATCTTACATTGGGGCACAACTTACGGATTTCCACTCAAAAAGTTTTGTTCTTCTTTGGGCCATCCATCCATTCTCGGGACGTCCTTCCAATCTTTTTCAACGCTTCCCTTCAAAACATCCTTTGTATCTGTTCTTCGAATTTGCCCCACCCTTTGGACGCCTTTTCTGGACTTCCAACCTCCCTATTTTTCCATCTGCTTTTTCCTCTAACTTATCCCACATCGCTGACTGAAATACCTAATACTTCACTTTCCTCAGCTCCACTTTGAAAAGTATTTGTAATAGTTCTTGCTAACGGTTCAATCCAAAATGTCGGTATATGTTATCAGCTAAAATGAGAGAGCGACTCCAAAATACTCGAGGCTAATGGATTTTGAGGTTTGGTAGTTTTCTTCCGAGAGTTGAAAATGCTCTAATAAATCAGCAGAAATTCAATACTCCATTATTTTCGATACTGAATTTCACATAAGAAAAGAAAGAGCAAAATGATTCATTTAATTCCAATTAACCGATAGCAGAGGCAATTAAATATTATTTTCTGGCGAAAGAAACTTTATTAAACATAGTATAATCATCGCGTTTGTTATAGTACGACGTAGTTAATCGAAAACATTCTTCCTTGACGCAGACGTACCGAGAAGAGTGGTCAAACGTTATGAAAGGCGGTTTCATCAGTACATTTATGCAATTGAAGAATTAATTTGCTGCTATTATTACTTTACTTTCAACTTGTATGGAAATCCAGTTTATACCTGTACAATATATCAGCCAATCTTATCTGAAGTCCATCAATACTAAATTGCGCTGAACGATTATAGAAATACATTGTCTGTTCGGAATTTAGGAAAATACAGTTATGATTCGTTTCAGCAATATACTGTAGCATCAAAAGCAGATATTAGATTCGTGTCTTTTGCGTTGGTGTGATGAAATCTGTGGTCAGTTTTTTGATAGTTTATCGAGTCTTCGAATTCTAAATGCAGTAGAATTTGACCACGAAAAAGAGGGTCGTTATGATGAATTACATCGAATAGAGTTAAACTAATAAATGTCTTATTGAGAATTCTTTAATATATTACTATAAACTAATATAATTAAGTCTATGGCGTGGGATCTAATCAAGGGGCCAAGTGGAATCCGCTGCTTTTCTCAATTCATCGCGATGTACCCGTCAGGACTCAAACCCGAGAGCGAAGACCGACGAAGCGAAGTGGGCCAACGAAGGCTATTCCCGAAGGACGTTTTTAAAGTAGGATACAAAAGAGAAGGATTAATTCGACAACGCCCAGATTTTTAAGAAATTAATTTCCTAAAATCTCCCTTGCTTCTTCTTCTTTCCTTGAACTGCCCGCGGGAGCTGACTTTTTCTCTAATGTCATCCAAGATCGCTCTCTCGTGGGGTTGCGCATTCTCTCTATTGAACGACTCATCGGAGCGAACAGTCTTAAAAGTTTCCTCTGTAAATCGTTACGAAGGCAACCAGACGCTGGCCCTCTGTGAACCACCCACGATACATTCGGCACAGGTGAAAGGGAAAAGCACGCGTATTCACTCTGAAGATGTGAATATTGTCCACATTCTGCCGTCGAAAGCCTCGCGTCATTTTGAAGACAATGGAGTGTTAAGCAAAGTGATGTTATACGATGAATTGCAGAGGTACAGCGATCAATCTTTTATCTTTTTCACACGCCGGACCCGACATATATTATACAATCACACACTGAATAAAGCAGAATAGATATAATGCGATTTCATCGGCAGAGTAAGAACAAAATCAGAAGAACTACTGACGCCGAAGTAAGATCATTTACAAGGATGGAAGATAGGAGGCGTTGAATTCCGAGATGGTAAAATGATGAGGAAAGAATTGAAAGTGTGTCTGGCATAATTTGCAAATTCTTATTTAAGATTAACGAGCTGTTCTCGGTACAGATAATCCAAGTCTACGCACCAATTGCGGCAAGCAGCGAAGAGGAATTGGAAACTTCCACCGGACTCTCGGCACTGAACATGACATGGAGGCCCATTAAGTCATTATGTGCGATTTTAATGCTCGTGTAGGTCTGGGATTGGCTCTATGGACTGGGAAAACCTGGTAGAGTTAGCAAAATCCGCCGACGTGTATATCCGCAATACGCACTTCAAAACAACTCCAACAAGAAAGTGGACTTGGAATTGAACAAATTATGTCTATAGAATACATATTGGTAAACAAGTTCAACACAGTTACTAACGATGAAGTTTTTAATAACTTCACCACTGGGAGGAACCGCAGAATTGGAAGATAAAATATTAGCAAACAATCGAAAGTAACTTTCAACTTTGCAAATGAAAGTGTGCGTCCAAAGTTATACAGAAGTGAAATATAGTGACTTGGCTGGGTCTCGAATCCAGGTCTCCCACTTTCCGGGCAAAAATTCTAACCACTGAACCACGTCATTCTAACTCTTGTAAACGAATTTTAGGGAAGATACAGAAACCTGTGTGAGGACGATGACTGGTGTGGCATCGAAGACATGGTAAGGCAATTAAAATGAAGATGGGCTGGTCATGCAGCAAACGGCAACGGGTGGTATCTGCTGTTCTCAACTGGATGTCAACAGATGTGAATAGATCGAGAAGAAGACCGATGGAATAGAGATGCCATGTAGTACGTTGCTACGTTCAAAGAAAATCTCAAAATCTCAACACAGAGAGAATTGGAAAGTACTCGATTCCCATATACATGCATACATAGATACTTCCTGTTTCCATTCTCTGATGTCATTTGTTACAGGATAGAGAAAAACGTATCTTTCTTTTGCTTTTGCTCCAGTCTTGATCTTGGCAATGATGAAATTAAAGCTACCGAGGCATGAGTGAATAATTGCACTAATCAAGGTCTCTCCTAACGGAATGCCCAGAAAAGTGTTACTCATAGAGTCATTGTGCCTCACTTGCGTGGACATGTTCCGTTTATAGCATTCTGGCTCAGTGAGGAAAGCAAGAGCAAACTACCCCACTCCTCATCCTGCCTAGTGAACCTCATTCCTCTCTGCTCTTAGTAGCTCATGTCAACAACCGACCTTCGGACTGAATACATTATAGACACACTTTGGAATTGAGATATAATAAATTATTTCGTATTGCGTAATAGATGAAAGAATATAATGCTGTATCATAAGATTTTCGAGAAAGATTCTGAATATGGTGACCTAAATCACTCTGAATTAATGTGATTAAGAATGATTCAGATGCACACGTAAATGCTAGCACCTTTCTCACATCCAAATAGTTAAATGTTAATAGCATAGTTTATATAATATGATATGATATGATGTGATGTGATGTGTTGTAATGTAATGCAATGTAATGCAATGTAATGCAATGTAATGCAATATAATATAAACTTGATTCTACAATATATTCTCTCCAGATTGTCCTTTCTTTCTATCCGTATATTCATGGTCTACCGCCTCTCCTTTATTTTTTCTGCCACAGCCAATGGATTCGTTTTACAATGGGCACTCCACACTGCTCCACGCCGTGCTTGACCCTAAGGAATGACCCGGTGGAAATCTTTCAAAGACTCGAAGTCATTCCAAATGCGATTTCGCCAAAGTTTTTTTAACCTCGGGATCTTTGATGCGCCTCTCGGATTTGCTGAGTCGTGTGTGTCTTGAGTCGCTTTGGACGGACAGCCCTCGAAAGCTGTCCTGGAAACAAGGTCCTTTCACGTCCAAGGGCTTTTTGTAGAAACCTGCTCTTTTCACATCATCGAAAAAGAATCACTTCCGTAGGAAAAGAAAACATTCGAATGGCTGAGAATTTCTTCATGCCGTCTCATCTTACGTTTTAAATCGAAAAATTGATTCATAGAAACGCTTATAAATATATTTCTTCAGTAACTAAGACTTTGACCTAAGATCACCCTCTAAAAACCATTCATTCTGAAATGTAAAACTTGCTCACGGAGGTACTTCAATACTGACACGGTATATCTTCTTTCGAATGGCGATTACTTCTTTGAAGCCTTGAGAGAACTATAGATGTAATAAAACAGACGAATTCAGGCTTCTCTGTTTTTTTAATTACAGATTTTTATTGTGAGAGCGTATTCTATGAGAGTATTCTTTCTTGCTGAACACCAACTAAAATGAGCTCAACAAGTGTGCGATTCGCCAATTATTTCTTCGCGAGTCTTCAGAATAGACGATCGCATTCTTCTGCTCTGTCATAGAAAATATCCCCATGTATAATAAATGCATTCCTCCGAGGGGCCTTTGGAAGATAATATGAGAACTACGGCAAAATGAACGAAGATTTTGTAAAATTTCTTCGTAGTAAACAAACCAGTCCCCCTGGCGACCAAAGCGATTGTTGAATCCGAGAACCTGCGTTTTCTGTTTAGAATACGTGGGGATTTTATGTCTATGCCGAATCAATGGCAGGGACTGCATTTATGAATAGGAGGCAATTGATGAAGTATGATATACAAATAGCAGGAACATATTACATTTGGGAGTTTATTCGAAAACATTTTTTAGGAATTTCTCGGTAGGATAGAGAAATGTAATTCACTGAGGTCTTAATTCGTGCTCTTCTATCTTAGGATTAATAGAAATTTCACCAATTGCCCGTGAGTTCGACGCCAGGATGGTGCAAATGTCTCCCATTTGAAATACATTGAGGCAATTGAAAAAATATATTTTTTTAAATTCCATCTCGATAACATGGAACCGTAAATCCCAGGATTTGCAAAGGGCATAAATAAATTTCATATACGTAGTTTACAGTTTATCTAAGGGTCCTTGGTTCTATGCCAGAGCATCATTTCCATTTCTCCATGCATTTCAAATGTGGATAACGGAAACTTATTTTAGGACCTTCCCTCTATGATATCGACTTAAAAATTTGAATTACCTAAGTTACATCCCTTCCAGTTCGTATTGTGTATTCTTATCTAAGGTTCGACACCTTGCGACTCTATCATTTGAATTGTACGACAATTTTTTTTATATGATACATTTACCGAAATGGTTAGAATCTATTACTTTAAACAGTTTGTGGGGTAATCATCAATATGCTTACACAATGCAAGTAAATTTTACTCGTATAAATATAAGTACAATCTCATTTCAATATAATAAAATATACATTTTAATCAATGCCTAAGGTCTCTCCTATCCAAAAATTCCGCTTTTTTTTAACCTTTTCTAACAACTCCTCAAAAAAGAAAGCTCTTCTTTCCTCTATCCGATACGCAGTCGAATGAGCCTTTTTTCGAGAATACGGAGTACCACCAGAATTCGATTCCAAAGATTTGCTAATGCTATTTAGTCTTTCATGTTGCCCTTCTTTTCTGGGTTTGGATGTAATTCCTTAAGCCATATTATATGATAGGTCAAACGGAAGATGTACACTCGACTACTTTAACCTTCTTATTTGAAAATCTAAGAAGGTAAGAACGGGATTTACTCTTTAGTTCAATGATACACCTCCAACCCAGTTTCTCCATACGAAAGAGCTCTCCATTACTCTATGCATGATACATGTTTCTATTTCTATCACTTACACAGACGATGTATTTTAATCAATACACTTCCACCTCCCGAATCTAGGATTCTGTCGAGGACACGTTTATATAAATGAGGCTTTATAGATATATATTAACCTTAATTTTATCCACCTCTTTCTTAAATTCTTTCCTAGGAGGAATCACAAGGAGGTCTTACGACATTATTCAAGCTATTTTTGTGCAAGTTAAATTATCTTTTCATATTATGAGGTGGCATTTAAGTAAGCAAATTGAAAATATGACACTACATTATAATCGGGAAAAACGCTACCGCAAATTCTTAATTCGCATTTGCGAATACAGGAAACTTAAAATCTCCATTCCTAAGTCTCAAATTTTTACATCAATTGCAAAATATTTTACTGCATACGATTGTGGTTTTACTCACTGTGACAATCCGCAACTTTCAATTTGTAAGAATCGCTTACCTGTAAGGAAACAGAAAAATCAATCAGTTTATTTACAATGAGCAATTTTACCTCGATACGAGGTACAATTAACCGCCAGAAAAATTGTGATTTTGATCCTCAGTGTCATGGGTTCGATTCCAGAGGGCCCCAAAGTCCCGATTTTTCCCGTTTAAATGCATTACTTAGATTTTCGGGAATTTTTAAAAAATACTTCCCGGATAGGTAGAGAATCGAAACTCTAGGAGCCTTTATATATGGTCATTATCTATCGAAAACATAAATGAGTTTTACTGAAAATATCCTGGGTTCGATGCTAGGTCGGGGCGAAAATCGGCCGTTTAAAACGCATTGTGGCGATTTTAAAGATTTTTTTTGGACCTCTTTCCGAATGCATGGAAACTTGAAATTTGGCATGGGGTTAGAAATCATAAAAATATTTCATAATCAATTTTCTGGTATTCGCTTATGGTCCTTGGTTCGATCCCAGTGGGCCATTTGCACTCCACAATGCATTTCTTATGGGGATAACGGAAACACATTTTAGGTACTTCCCGGCATGATATCGACTTCAAACTTTCTATGAAATAAGCTCTAGTCCTAGCAAGTCATTTTGCGCATTTACAGCTTCCAATACGTCCAGGGTTCGACACCAGGCGTCGCTACAATCAGTCACTGATCCAATTTTTAAGAATTATTTTGAACTCCTTCCCAATAATATTATAACTAGAAATTCGGCATATATATAGAACATATAGATACATTTCGAAAACATATTTTATATTTCCTAGATCGTCCTTGGTTCGAATCCAGAGAGCTATTAACATTCGTGAAAAGTAGGTCTTCGTTTGAGGCAGTTGCAGCCAATATTTCTGCTTGAATTTTCACACGTATTTAGAGATGATGATCGTCTGTTGTGCTGCATAGTAATTTCACCAAAAAGACCCGGGTTCGATGCCAGACGATTAAATTGAAGCGAATTTTAAGTATATTTTCAATCTATTTTTCCTTTCTGGGACCGTCCCGATATAATGCCGTTATGAAATTAGTGTTGTCGATCTGCTTGCAGTATGCAAGCTACATTTTACTCGTATAGCTATATAGATAGGATACAAATTCACAGGCTAAACTACAAGCGTCATTGCCTTGAAATTTTTATGACTTATTGGCCATAACGTGAAACCCTCAGGAAAAAAGCGACTTTGATCCTCAGTGTCATAGGTTCGATTCCAGAGTGCCCCAAAGTCCCGATTTTTCCCGTTTAAATGCATTGCCGTGATTTTCGGGAATTTTTACAAAATACTTTCCGGATAGGTAGAGAAATAAAACTCAAGGTGCCTATACTTATGGTCTTGGACTTTCGAAAACATCAATGACTTTCACAAAAAATATCCTGGGTTCGATGCTAGGACGATGCAAAGATCTGCCCTTTAAAATACATGGGAGCTGTTTTTCATTATTTTTTTTGATACACTTCTCGAAATAATAGGAAGTTCGTGCTTAGCCGGAAAGTGTAAGGTAAGAATTGGTTTAAGAAAAAATCTTTTATAAGACCGTACTATTCCTGGGTTCGATGCCAGAGCACATTAACATTTCTCTCATAAGGAATATAAGGGAAAAGTAAGACTTCGATTGAGGCAGTTGCAGCCAATATATCTGCTTGAATTTTCGCACATGGTTAAAGGATGTGGTCTTCTTTAATGCTGCATAGAAAGTATTACCAGAATGACCCGGGTTCGAAGCCAGATGGTAAATATATCCCCCATTTAAAATACATTGATTTAGTTTTCATTATTTATTTTGATATACTTATCGAAATGATAGAAAATTTTGCTTTGCTAGAAGATGTATATTAAAACTCCGCTTAAGAAAAAAATTTAGCTACAACAATTCTTTTCTTGGGTTCGATGCCAGAGCACATTTACTTTTCTTACATAAGGAACGTATGTGAAAAGTAGGACGTCGTTTGAGGAAGTTGCAGCCAATATTTCTGCTTGAATTTTCACATATAGTTAGAGATGGTGAAATTCTGTTTTGCTGCATAGGTTGTATCACCAGAAAGACCCGGGTTCGATGCCGGACGAATAAATTGCCACGAATTTTAAGAATATTTTTAATTCTTATTTTTTATCTTTTGTGGACCGTCCCGATATGATGCTGACATGAAATTAGTGTTGTCGATCTGCTTGCAGTATGCAAGCTACATTTTACTCGTATGATATATGAATGAATCCGGAGAAGCATCTATATATAATAGATATATATATATATATATATAAATGATTTATAATTGCTTGAAATCATTTCGTAGGTAAATCCTATTGGAATATAACCATAATATATAATTATATAACACTAATCCTATATATATATAAATGATTTATAATTGCTTGAAATCATTTCGTAGGTAAATTCTATTGGAATATAACCAGGGATGAAATATTTTGGTATCGCTGTATTCTTTTCCATTGGGAAGAGAAGCATTTTCAATTCTGAGGAAAGATTGAATGGAATCCACTGAGGAATCACCGAAGGACGGAATTAAAAGAACCGCAAAAAGCGATATTACTTTTTGCTGGACCATCGAGTTGCATCAGAGGGATGTCGAAATCCCTTCGACTCCTGAAATCGAATCTAAGGGCATCGCAATCGAAATGGGAGAGAAATCCAACCTTAGCAAGTGTTCCTCAAAAGGACTTTATCTCAAATTGTCCCTCAAAAATGAGTCTTATCGCGCTTGCCTTCGACGGCCGTCTTCGGAAATCGGCTATCGATGTTATCGGCGGTCGTCCAAAGAGACGTCGTCGTCCAAAGAGGCTGTTCCGCTTCACCCTCAGGGTTTTGAGATCGTTGCTACGGGAAGAGTTTACGTGGAAACTGAGGGCGTATTATAGAGCAAGAACGAGATTATCGAAAAAATAAAGGAAATAATTGTTTCGATGATGTCTTTTGTTTCTCAGGAGAAGTACAGGGTAGATTGGATAATTTATTCTTTGGAAAAAAAGAAAATCTATGGACATATTAGAAGTCACAAATAGGGGTTAGAAATGAGAGGGTTAGGGAAAGTTATGAAAGATCAATGTCACAGCAAAAACTTTCGGACAGTCTCCATGGAGATTCTAGAAGAGAAATCTGCCGAAGGATTCGCATTCAATTACCCAAAAATACGGAAAAAACGTACTTCGAGGAAAAATCGCGTTTTTTTCAAATAATTTATAAAGTATCGATAAATCGAATGAAAGAATAAAATAAAAAAATCTGATGTGGCCAGCACATGACTTTCTCCATATATAAGATGTAAATACTTATCTACGACAGTAATTTCGAACTCTATATTCCATCTAAACTTGGAAGATGAGTGATTAATTTATATATTATTATCTTTTACGTCACAAACATTATAAATAAAGTTTTTCGGGATATGCTGGATGAAAAACGATGAAACTGGCCTTCGCCCATAGAGCCCAGAGCGCCCACAAAGTACATAATCAGCAACTTCCGGTTTATCAGTATTTCCTGAATAACTCCTAAACAATCAGTGATACGAAAATATGTTTCACACAAACGTTATAGTAAATTTTATTTTCTAAAACATTTATGAATAATAGTATATACCTAAATATCATATTTATGGAGATATTTTGAAAACCGGAAATGAGCTTTGAAGAATGAAGCTCGACTTCTGGTTGACTGATTTACTCCAAAAACTATTCAACTCTAAAGACTGTAATAGAAGTACTACAAATGAAATTTGGTGTTGATCCGATAAACAGTTTTCATGTAAGAGCGCCCACAAAGTACATAATCATCTTCTTCCGGTTTATCGGTATTTCACGAATAACTCCTAATCAACCGGTGATACAAAAATATGTTAAATACAAAAGTTATAGTAAATAATATTATCTAAAACTTTTATGATAATACAATATACGTATATATCATTTTTATGGAGATAATTTGAAAACCGGAAATGAGCTTTAATGAATAAAGCTCGACTTCCGGTTGATCGATTTACTCCAAAAACTAATCAACTCTGACAGCACACACCACAACACTATATATGAAGTTTGGTATTGATACGACTAATAGTTTTTACGTTAGAGCGCCCAGTATCACACACACACATACACACACACACACACACACACACACACACACACACACACACACATACACACAGGCATCATTCCGAAAATGGTCAAAACGTGTTCTAGGGACCCCAAAACATGTATTTCCGTTGAAATCTCGAAGTCGAATTTTTTCATGAAAATACTTTCTCTATACTTCGTAGAAGGAGAAAGTAAAAATCTGATGTGGCCAACACATGACTTTCTCCGTATTTATTGTAAACATAAGCCTATGTCGGTAATATATAAATAACTACAAAACAATGAGTGTTACAGGAAAATGTTTCATACAAGCTTTGTAGTAAAAAACATTATCTATAACTTTGGTACAGAATTGTATATACCTACATTGCATTCTGACAGAGATATGTATGAAAAACTTCCTTTTCCGGGTAAACAACAACTTACGGTTTACCATTATTGGGGAATAACTCCTAAACAATAAGTGTTACGAAAAAATGATTTGTAGAAAAGTTGTAGTAAAGTACATTATCTACAACTTTTGTGTGTAAATGTATATACCTATATTGCATTCTTACAGAGATGTTTAAGAAACAAAATTTTGTTCCGGATAAACCGTAACTTCCGGTTAAGCGATATTCTCCAAAAACTAATCAACTCTTGGCATTGTTAGAAAAATTCTTAATGTGAATTTTGAAAATGATCGGATAATTACTTTTTAAGATAGAGCGCCCACAAACTTTTTAACCACAGACAGACACACACAGACAGACATGATCGGGAAAATAGCGAAAACGAGCTCTATGGGCCCCAAAACATCTATTTCCGTCGAAATATGGAGGTCTAATTTTTTTGCGAATACAATACTTTCTCTATACTACGTATAGGGAGAAAGTAAAAATGAAAGAACGTCTCGGAGAAGAGATGGGGAATAAGAAATGTTTTTGTAAATATTTTCGAGTTTATTTTATTGCTGGAAGAGGTCCAAATAAAATCACTATCACATAGAATATTCTATATTTCATTTCTACTAAAATTCATTCAAAAGAAGTAGCTCTGGCGCTATGGGGAAGCAATCTGCGACCGTTGCTATGCGAACATAAAGTAATGCATCGTGTTACTAAACACTTGGAATACTGCAAGAGTACTTTATTTGATAGTAGACATGTTGATTTCAGTGGCTAAGGCGAGTGAAATCTGAAATGGTTTTATCACTACGTATTACATATGTATTAAAAACTTTAATTTTTAAGATAATTTTCAGAACTCTTCTTGTTTAAAAGACGATTTTTTTAATACTGTCAAGTTGGCAGGAACAAAATACATTAGACAGATCATTCATGAACAGCGGGCTTAAAACCGCTGCAAACAGAAGCTGATTCTGAAAGCCTGATAATCTGCTTTGCAGAATGGCTCTGCGTGTATGGAACTTTATTTTTAAATGCGAAAACTATGAAAATCGCTGATACGTTGAATATGTAGTCGGGGAACTCTCGCTAATTTCGATTTTATACATTTTCCGTACCTCTCAAAATAAAAAAAAACATTCTGAATTACGACTGCGATTTTTCTTTGGCGCGCGACACTAATCAATGAAAAAGACGAACTGGAATGTTTCCCATCCCTTTGACTGCACTTTTTCCCATAATACTATTTCGTGTATTTCTTTTCTAATTTTAACTCCTCCACAAAACTTTCCCCCATCCTCTTTCCAATAAGTTCCCCCGTAATTGACTTGCTTCTCTCAGCACCCCAAAGACCCTTCCGTTTGTTTCCAGGAGAAGGGATGCTGTTAAAATGGGGAGGAACAGCTCCGGCCAATAGTAATTGTGCTCTCGTTTGTTTGTCCTCTCTTTTCATTTGATCTTTCGCGCGTGTCTGTCCGTGAATCGTGTTCGTTTATTTGCACCCTCTTCCTTATTGTGACGAAAGTGGATTTCGAATTGTGACTCATTTGATTCCGTGCTTTCCTTGGAAGCGCTAAATGATTGTCAGGTAGATTTATTGACAACATTAAGAACATTGATTAAAACGAGCTGTTTCGAACCGAGTTAGTTCATCATGAAGATGTTCTAAAGGCTGCCTCTACGTATTGTAATGGACTTGACTTAAACCTAAATTGTAATTACATTAATATAAGGTGTACAATACATTTGAAAGAGTTGTATTTGAATGAAAGAAATTGCACTATTTCGCTAAAGTAAACCTGTTAAATAGAAGGAAAAGCTTAAGGGTAAGTTTACTCGAAGGGAGCAATAATTGACTTTTTGAAAAATGCCTTTTCAGACATTGGATTCGCATTGAAATATTGAATCCTATTTTAATGATAAAGAATGCTTAGACTATTGAGCGACAAAAATTAATATCCAATGTTACTAACTGAAGATATTTCGTAGTTTACTAAACATTAATTAATTTACCCGCAATGATTTTCATGTAAAGGAATCGAAATTGTCATGAGAATAATCGTAAATTTCCCACGAATTTATGAATCCATTAACAGGAAATTTCTCATTCAGTTTTGTCATAAACCAAACGTAATATACTCTTTCTCATTAAGATTCCCGAGGATCAAACGTGCATTATATCGAGGCGAGAAGAATAACTCTTTGATTCGGTGGCGCTCGCACGCGGAGAATCTCACGGTCATAATTATTCTCTTCCTTTGATACGCGAAAAGGACGTTTATTTTGGGAATTAATCCGACAGAAAACACTTGACCGGAAAATGCGGGATCAAAATGGCGGAGGCGAGCGTTATCATGCGAAGGAATGAATGCGCGGTGAATTAGTGCGTAAGAGAGATTAACATATGCAAAAAATTAAAAGCGGTTCGAATCCGCGGAAATCTGTTTATAATACTCATCTGACGGATATTAGAGATGGAAATCGCGTTTGAATGCATTCGATATACGGTTTGGTTGGCTGCACGCTCTCTACAGTTTACGAATTTTAGGAATACTACATCTGTATATCATCACACATATAATGCATGAATAGGCTATCTTTTTCCTCCTATATATTAATTTTTACTCGATCTTTATACCACATTAAAATGCGATTTTATTTCTAGTATCTGAATATTTAAACGTTTAATATTCCAACGCCAATTGAGATGTAATACTCATAAATACTAATAGTTTAGCTGGAACCGCGGATTTAACCTTCGTTGCGATGTTAAACGCAGATTACAGCTATCGCCAGACTAAAAAGGATTTATTTACGTACAATTACAGAAAGTGAGCCAAAGGAAAGAAAAGCGGAATCAACCGATGCCTACGCTTGATCAAACCATTATAAACATATAAAGCATTAATTCAGAAACTGATGAAAAGGTTTTAATAAAGACTTTTATAGCTTCACTGAAGTAACAGTTCTTTTTTTATAAAATCCACGGAGGAAGGCGTAGTTTTGTGGAAATCCATCACAATAAAATAACAGAAGTAAGTACTTTTTTTCCACAGTTTATTTGAAACGACCGGTTTCAACGATACATCGTCATCATCAGGATGAACCGGTCCGGTTCATCCGGTTCACATCCGGAACCGGAAACCGGTCGTTTCAAATAAACTATGGAAAAAAAGTACTTACTTCTGTTATTTTATTGTTCTTTTTTGTTTGAGAAATTAACTTTATTTCCCAGAGTTTTTTGATGGATTAGAGGTATGCACTTTCTATTAGCGAAACCTCGGAAAGAACTAAGCGAAAGTTCTTCTTCTACTATCTTGTTCATCTAAACATGAAAAAATATGCAGTGATTTTCCAAAAGTCGTTAATTACAAATATTTTATTTTTCTCTTTATAATATTATCTAGGTATATATACAAATCAATCCCTCAAATTATTTTTCTATTTACAGTAGCAACGGAGCAGCATCGACTACGCTCTCGCACTTTTATTTCCAAAAGACTTGTTTACTTTATTTTAATAATCCTGCGTAAGAATGAAGACTATTTGGGAAGAAATACATTTTCGAGCGGTTACTAAGGGAATTATCGTCGTTCATTTGCATCACAAAAAAGAATACCGAGTGTTATCAATTTATGTATTTTCGAGTAAATGTTGCTTGCATGCTACAAGCATATCGGTAACACCAATTTCAAGTCGGCATCATATAGAGAGGGTCCTCAAAAGAAAAAAAAGTAATAAAATATTCTTAAAATTCGCTATAATTTATCCGTCCGGCATCGAACTCGGGTCTTCCTGGTGACACTTACTATGCAGCACAATAGAAGATCATTTTTCTCTAACTATGTGTAAAATTTATTTTCTCTAACTATGTGTGGCAATTCAAGCAGGAATATTTGCTGAAACTGCCTCAAACGACATCCTACTTTTCACATGTATTCCTAATGTGAGAAATTTTAATGTGCCCCGGCATCGAAGCCAGGAACAGTACGGTCTTATCTAAATTTTTTTCTCAAACCGATTTTTAATGTACATCTTCTAGCTAAGCAAGAACTACCCTTCATTTCGTAAGTGCATCAAACAAAATATGAAAAACAACCTCAATGTATTTTAAAGGGCAGAATTTTGCATCATCCTAGCATCGAACCCAGGAATTTTCTGTAAAAGTCATTAATGTTTTCAATAGATCATGACCATATTTATAGGCTCCTTGAGTTTTGATTCTCTACCTATCCGTGAAGTAGTCTTTAAAAATTCCCAAAAATTAAAGCAATGCTTTTAAATGGAAAAAATCGGGACTTTGGGGCCCTCTGGAATCGAACCCATGTTACTGAGGTTCAAAATCGCAACTTTTCTGGTGGTTAAACGTAGTACGTCGTAAAAATTTCAATTCAATGACGCTTGTGTTTTAGCATGTGAATTGGTATTCTATCTATCTATGTATACGATATCCATGAATGAATCCGGAGAAGCGTTTATATGTAATAGATAACGGAGGAAGTGGTTCACCTGTGTCCGTCTGCTCATTTTATTCTCTAATCACCTACTTTTATTGCATCGTGACCATTCGGCGGCCGATTTGAATTTAGTGCACTGTTTTAATATCCGAGGATATCGAAGGTTTATTGAGATGTCAGATCGTCATTAAAGTGATCGCGAGGATGGGTTGGAAAGCAGTAATTACTTCCTCGAGTATCGATACACCGAAGGCGGAAAATCATCCGGAATGTGACGGCCATCGTCCGCAAGATAAAAATTATGGTGCAGACGGTTAAATTATGAAGAGAGAAATGAAAATCTGGCTCAGTGGGATACCTCGGGAAAACATTTGCATTTTATTAGTCTTCGGGGCTCATTTCATTTTGAGACATGAATAATTCATAGCCGAAGCGCTTAATTGAATTAATGAACGCACCCGCTGCTAAATCTTCCTTCCATAACATCGATGCATATGCATAAGAGGCGCGATTACTACAAACAACTTCGGGGATTTTATTCCAGCAATCCGTAAAATTAATTCACTCTCGATCCGTCTTTGCTGATTAAGTCGTTCGATTAATTAATATTCAAATCGCGACTTTTTAGCATCCATTCGTTAAACAAACACATTTTGACTCTTGTAATCGCTTCCGCTCGATGGGGATTGATACGCACATTCTTCTTTTCGACATCGCTTCACTTGAGGAATGCATTTGAAGTAGGTTCTAATGTTCACAGCGCTAAATTTTACGTGAACATTTCAAATATCTACAAATATTTTTCCAGAAAGATCTATTATATCTATCTAGTATCGGATATCGTCGTTGAAAAGCAGAAACGCAAAGATTTCGATGAAATGTCTGAATACGGCGAAGAAGTTTATTTTTTGCGAAGGAAGTACATTTCAAAGAATATTACATCTATTTCAGTATTTCCTGTTTTTTTCGAACGTTATTAAGATTGAAACTCAGAATCTCCGAATTTTGATGAAAATTGAAAACCTTTTGACTGCGCACAGATTACCTAAGCAATTTTATCGATTAATTGTAAAGAGACCGTATGCGAATGTATCGCAACTGGGCCCTAAGGCCACCGACTTAATTAGCTTTGTGATGCGGGTCTTTTCTGGTATTTCAATATCAAATTCATTAGTCAAGCCTTTGGCTTCTGCAAAACATTCAGCGATTATTGCTTTTAAAAGGACGAACGATGCGAAGCTCTGAAATAATAATTTTATTTAGTTTTGGTCCAAATCAAGCTTCGCGTGTTATTTCCACTTAATTTGTTATTTTCCCCACTTCTTAGTCAATATTTAGTTGGATGCACATCTGATCTTAAATTTCAATTTACTATGGAGCAATTTCAGCAACCCGTGTTGAAAAATAATATTTTTCTGAAAATCCGAAATGACGTCTTTAGTTTGATTATTCGAAGATTTGATTTTCAGTTAAGAATTTAAATGCTCTTTAATTTCGTTCGATGTGCAATAAACTTCGTTCAGTCTGATGTTGATTTCTATCGATTTAAATTCCACGGAGGGAATCGATAGACATTTTCAAGGCGTTTTTTTGTGGAACTCCATCACAATAAGTGAAACATACTGTACCAAATAAACTGTGGAAAATAGTGCATGCTTCATGTATTATCTTGTCTATTATTATGTTTGTTCGTTTACCTTTTACGTCCTAAAGATAGAATCAAACAGAGGGATTGAATATTCATTAGAATTTTAATTGAGAAAACATTAGAAACACATTATCAGAAGTCCCACACATTCTCCACCGAAATCGCAAGTAACTCAAGGGGGCGTTAGAGGTCTTCGAGAATAGATGTCGAAAATACGGCAAATTCATTGAGATCGCATGACCCGACGTACGCTTCTTATGCGTTTCGAGGAGCAATTGGGCATCCAGGATATCCGTGAATGGATTCTCTTTTACATAGAATCTAGTGTAACTTTGTGGTACTTATTAACGTTAAAGCACTCCATTTCAACCAATCATTTACTAAACTACAATGCAAGAATTACAATACAAGACCATGGTTTCGCAGCATGTCAACAAGCCTAATTAGTCACCTGAAGATGCAGCCATGCTGCGAAACCATGCTCGCGTATTGTAGTTGTTGCGTTGTGGTTTAGTAAGTGAAATTGACTCTTTTAAACAGTTTACTTTGTTTATCTCATTACATTCACAAGTCTCAGAAATTTCTTCGAAGTTACAATTCTGATCAGTTAATAAAATTAATCCACCTAAAAACTTGATAGAATTTTGCTTTTTGCTTCTATTCATTTCTTTTAGAGGGTTCGAAATCCGGAGAACTTCCCGATTCATTAAATCTCTCATCGATTCTGTGCAAAACCTATACTTAGCCTAAGTTGATGAATTGTTTAAAAATCTCTATCTCTATAATTACTCTCTGTGCTCTCAAATTATGTGTGTCACAATCCGGCGGTAGATCAAAGATATTCAACGGCTATCAATCGCAACGATTTAGCAATTTATAACAAACAGCTAAATACGGTCATTGATTATTCGATTGAGATAGGTAAAGTAGTTATAAATAAGGGTGAAATATTAAAAGAAAATTCTTCGATGTAAATTATATATTTTTGGAGAGATAGGGTATTTCACCTTTATTTTGGAAGATATTGCTTCAATTTATTTTGTAATTGGTGTTATCATATGTATGGTTCTTGTCTATGGAAGAGTGGTCAATATACTTCCTTTCGAATGGGAGTGAGTGAGACCAGCGTTTATAAATTCTATATGATTACGCCTACTACTTCCACAATTGCATTGATCTAAATAGTCTCCAAATTCTTAATCACAAAATCCTCAAATCACGCTGGACCAGCTCTCTCATCTTCCGGGGAAAACGCCTTAGAAATGTAAGGAAAAATCCAACGTCATTTTCCCGAGTAGATACTAAAAAGATGTAAGATATAAAAGTTCAAGAGTAGCAAAATTCAAACGGAAATCGGGGAGTTTCGAAGATACGTAATCTAAGTTCAAATTATGCGAAAGTTACATTTCTCTCCATAATTTTTAACGGAATTATTACATAAATTTCACCGAATAAAATTTCGGAAAAGCTTTGCTTTCGTTAGCTTCACTCTGTATTCATTTTGATTTCCGAGGAACAGTATCTCGCTCGAAAGCTTTTATAAAGAAATAAAAGAACTCGTAAATGTATAAATACTTTACCATTTCTAGTTCTCTCGGAAATCACGAGGAACACCGGATGTTAAAGCAGCGTTAAACTTTATATTCCCGAAATTGTAATATTCCAAATGCACTTGTGATATCGTCCTTAACGAATCCAGAGATATCGCAAGAGATGGTTGACCACTGCACTTAAGGGAGTATGGATCTTTATTTGGCTGTTTTGTAAGGCAACTTCAAAAATTATTTAAACAAAAACTAGAAGCAATAAAGCAGTGCGGTTTTCTTCATCATGTTTTGTTAATTGTTTTTGATTTTTTTAATTAATAAAATTTAAAAATATAACCTCCCCCGTCTTAGGGGGTAAGATGGGGGTTGATTTTGCAGGTTAGACCTTGCGCGCAGGATTTTTCAAAAACAATTTGACCAAAATATTTTTAATTTATGCCAGATGTGTATTTTAATAATACCTACAAATTGTCATAGGGGTTTTTAAAAATTTTGCTTCAATCAAAAGATTTTTGAAAAAATAAAATCATGCCAAAATAGCAACAATTTTTTGACTTAATATTTTTATTTTTACAAAAACCAATAAGAATTTTAAAAAACCCCTATCACAATTTCAAGAGGGATGATGGGGAATTACTTACAAAAAATTTCAGCACCGTAGCTTCAATAGTTATTATAGATATCCTGCGCGCAAGGTTGAAAAATGTTTTTGAGAAAAATCACTTTAAAGTTTAACAACATGTTTATCACTATTTTTTTGACTTATTTGAAGCACAGAGCGCTTAATTCCCTGGCCTTCCGTCTTTTTGCCACCCTGGCCTCCTTAGTGGCTTCGAGGGTTCTCTTGTCTGACCTCTGGATCCTCTGCTTCTCTTCAAAGTTCACAAATGTCACAAAGAATTTACCCACTATGATTCCCAGGTGCTTGAGCACTGCTGCTCTGCTTTTCTGTCCTTTGAACACAAGCGCAGCATCCCTAGTGCCAAGTTCTACTATTTTCTTCAAACAAAACACAGTTTTAGGAACATTTTTTCAAATAAGTCCATTCAAACTCTCATTTACATTTTGGGTGAAGGCCCCCACAACCCGCTGCAACAGTCCATCCTTGGATAGGTCCTCTAACACCTTCTTTAGGTGTTAACTATACATTTTCTCATAACATTTATTTTCTCTTGTTGTCTTTTAGCAATTTCCTATTAACTATGTTTTTGATTATTTTCAGTGTACAAGACCTTTTAATCTTTCATTTGTATGTATTTCTTAATGTAATTTCATTTTTTTATTTTCTTTGAGATTTATCTCCCATTGTTCAACGTTTATCTACTCATATCAAACTCATCTATAATTAATGTCAGTTTAGTGAAGTTGATTTATTTTATCTGATTATTTAGAGTGCAGTTATATTTTTCCATTTTCTTTTTGTACCATTTTTATATTTTCACTGCCTGTCTATCATAACTCTTTTCTTTCTCCTTCATCACCAAATATATCGTTTTCTATCTGAAGGTTTCGCAGGTTTTTCACACTCCCCTTCTGGTGAGTGTTTTCCTGCAGTGGAATTTTTTTTCCTCAGCCCTCAGCTTACGTTTTTTCAATCCACATATTACTTTTCTTCTTTTGCTACATTGACGATGGGTTGGATGTAAGGAGAGACTCCCTAGTCTCAATCTCGCCCAAATAAAGGCAACAACATAACAACATTATACAATATTAACATGGCCAAAAGTATTAGTGGAAATGTCGATAATCGATATCTATGTCTCATCCATAAATATACCATATAATGGTATCGTATTCGCGACACTCAACATGACTTCCCTATTTTTTTTGAGTCAACTATAATTTTCTCTGCAAAGTGATTCCGCCGGAGTACAAGCCTCCGTTCTGTTCCCGAAATATTTATATTCTCTTTTCCGTTCGAGTGGATCGATTAATCTTCCCCTTTTCGCTTCGATACATAAATATCATTCAGAGTATGACGCGATGAGTCACCGCCAAACAGCGCTCCAGGGAATCGCCAATTGGAGGCGCATCCTCGCTCTTCCACGTTCATTTGCCATCCTATTCGTTGTCGAACAGACTTATTTCAATATTTATTTGTCGAAATCATCTATAGAGGGAATCTTTACGTTCGCAAACGAAGGCTACATATTATTCAAAGCGTCGAAATAGTACGAATGTATTCGCGCAGTAAAACAAAGGTTCTCTCCGTTTTATTTTCACTCGACTTAATGTACGTTCAAATTCTTTTATTTAAATACGAAATTCAGCCATCCGCCATCTTCCACTCTTCAAATGACAGGAGTCTATGATCTCGCTCATCTAATTACCTGGCGCGGATTCGATTCCCGATTCGGGCATGCGTTATAGAAGCTAATCACGGAAATGTGAGTGACGTAGAAGAAGCTAGAAAAACTTGGGTCGTGATTTGATCTCATCGATAAATCACACATTAACTGAATCACGAATACCGAAGAATTCGACGTAGTTTCTTATTTGGGGGCGAATGCAAATGAAAGAACAAAGGAAAGATGATGAAGGAACTTCTCTAAATTAAAAGAACTACTAAGTACGTTGCTGTACATTTTACAGTTCAGTAATATATTAACGAACTCGCAAGTCGTGCTTTTGGGACTCAGCGAGTATTTTTCATTACATTTAAGGAAAATTTACATTAAATAACACTCGAAATTGTTATTTGTTTGCATAGTTAATATTTTCAATCAGTTCCTTTGTATTGTTTTAACACCACTTCCTTCTTTTTACGCCAATAGATTATTTATCCATAGCTTCCGGTTCAACATGCGTTTCCCAAACTTTTGTTTTCATGCATAGAATATTTTTTCCTCTTAATTTGCTTTCACTTTGCAGGACGTTCGCTGTAATTAGGTTATTTTCGACGCTGCTGATTTATTTAGCAGACTTAAAAAAACGATCCAATCCATGTAAGTCGAAGAAATGAGGCGAAGGTTCGTCCCTCCAAAACGCTCACAACCGAAAAAAGGGACTCCTGTAAATACACGACTAAAGACGAAATGATAATACCAAGATATACTTTAATGTTTTTTTTTATTTGGAAGTAACCATTATATTTCTAATCTTATTATACATATGTATATACATTATTGTATTTGAACCTATCTGTATATTATCGTCGCGGCACCCTATTTCTCTGATGATCCCATTGCGCCTCCTTGTAAGTAAATGCGGTTCACGACAATAGCATCGATACGTATCCATTGCGGAAAACATACCGTAAGTGTAAGTGATGTTTAAAAGCAGTCCTTCAACGATGGGAGAACGGAAAATAATATCTAGAATTTAATTCTGATGAAAAGCCATTTATCTATAAATAAATGGCTAACATTTATATGTATTTATTATAACCATTCATTCTTTACAGCGATATTCTATTACACATTTTCATATGAAATGGAGTGAATAAACAAAATTGACGAAAGACTTGAAGCAGACCACACTTTTGCTTTCGCTTTTTCTTCCTCCGCGGATTTTATTAAAACAATTTCGCCTTCATCAATGGAATTTGTCGTCCATACGACGTCGTTCGAAAGCTGTGCATTTTAACGAAAAAAGTATGAATTTTTCAGCAGACATAGGGACAAACATTGCGAAAACATTTTAAAATGGCTGTTACGGACTGCGACACTTCTAACCGCCAAATGGACTGGCTTTGGAAATTCATTGAACAGACTAATTCACCC
Source organism: Sympetrum striolatum (assembly GCA_947579665.1). Lineage (NCBI taxonomy): Eukaryota > Metazoa > Arthropoda > Insecta > Odonata > Libellulidae > Sympetrum > Sympetrum striolatum. The sequence continues at coordinate 1,330,374 of OX388342.1, read as the reverse complement.
TTTTTAATTGCAACGTCAAAGGGAATCCGCGTGAAACGATGCAGCAAAATTGCAGGAATTAAAAACAAATTTGTGATTTGGTAAATCTGTGAAGAATAGTTTTGGTTTTATTTCTCTTGAAGCAATGCACGATATCTGGAAAAACATGAGTCGAATGATCGAAGAAAAGGACCTTCTGTTCCACACTTGTGTCACTTCTCATAAAACGAGATCTCTTATAATGTAGAGTCCATTGGAAGGCCGATCAGAGGCGATTTCGCAATCAAGATTGATTTCCATTCGTTTTGAAGTGTTATTGAGGAAGCGTGGGAACGAAATTATTGTTGTGTTGAGTTGTGTTGAGTTGAGCAAAGCAACATACCTGATAGGAAAATTAACTTCAGTAGTAGACATTAATGTGCTGAGAACTGCATATTTTGCCACTTTTCATTCTGTGATGACTTATGGTATTATAATATGGGGTAATTCTGTTAATTGGAAAACCATCTTTATACTGCAAAAAAGGGTTATAAGAGTAATAGCTAAGATTGGAAGAAGGCAATCTTGTAGGCCCTTTTTTAAGCACTTGGGGATACTCACAATGCCCTCAGCCTATATTTATGCTTCTGCTATGTATGTTAAATCGAACTTAAGTAAGTTCGAACTTGGCAGAATCGAACATCCCCATGACACTAGAGGAAGGTTGTCTTTGAGAACTCCTTCTCACAGGCTTAGCCTATATGCAAGGAGCTTCCAGGTAATGGCTCTTAGAATATTTAATGCCTTACCAAGTTCAATAAAGGAGAGTAATATCAATGCATTTTCAAACAAAATGAAAATATTTTTAACAGATAAAGTTTACTACAGCGTAGAAGAATTTATAATCGAAAAGAAATTGTGATTAATTTTATATTGCTACTGAATATCATGTATTTTGAGTGTGTTATGTTATTGTAATTCATTATGTATTGAATTTTTATTATTCATTATTCCAAAATTATTATGTACATTATGTATTCTATTCATTATGTATTGACTGTCTGTGAATATGTTGATTGACTTGTCCTATACATGCCTATGTATGTCTCTGGATTAATAAATATTATTATTATTATTATTATTATTGAATCGGAGTAGAAAAAGGACTTCCGACCGATCTGTGAATTTGAAAGTAACAAAATGAAAGCAAAAAGCTGTAACGCAAGAAGAAAAGCATCTGTGTTATTTGAACAAGTTTATGAACGGAGACGATGTTTTACGGTATTCCGTGTTGAATAACGACTCATTCCACTCTTTCAAAATTATGAATAGCATTATATTAAAAATAATATATTTCCCAAATTACTTTGCTGGAACAATACAAAGTATCCTTCATTCCGCGTATTTTTTTTCGGGTTGTATGTACATTGTAAAATTAAAAAAACGAACATATTGCAATTGAACGAGATGAAATATTATGTCGGCCGCAGATTTAATATTCTTGAAAATGAGGCTGAATACATTATCGATTGTGAGGTTCCTCGGCTGCAGTCTCGTCTCGTTACCCTTGAAATCGCCCTTACAAAGAGATAACTACAATTTCTTCCAATTTAATGAAATAATATAAATTTTATTTGACAACATTTTCCAAATTAAAAAGTCGTTTTATTTGATATTATTAAATTATAATTTATGAAAAGAACACCTCTGCGGCGTAGGTAAAAATAGAAAAAATTCTAACCTTAGAGACATCAAACATCACCTTTTACTTTACTTCAATTACAGGCTTGATGGAAAATTAGAGTAAGACATTTTTGACGTTATATGTTAAGAGTCCATGGAACTACCTGTCGTCTGCATTTCAAACTAAAAAGGCAAATGTTTTCCTTGATGAATTTTCCTCCAAAGAAAGGAAACATTTTTGTTTCCATTCTTTGATCGAAAGAAAACAGAAAATGTTGTTTTTTGGTAAAATGATCCCCTCTATCGTTCTTTCCTTTTCCATGAAGTGAAAATACGCTGGGAGGGGGGTTATACATCTCCCAAGCAAATAAAAATACCGTTAACACAGAGATTTACGAACTTTATTACTTAAAAAATAAACGTTACTGCTTTGCGTTGGGCAATTTGAAATATTTGCTGCGTATGCTGTCACAAACATATTCCTTTTTTAAGTTGATTTGTATTAGCTGTGTTTTTACTTATTTTCGAGTTCAGAAACTACAGACTCATTTCAGACATGACGACGATCCGCTTCAAAGAATTTTACTCCACAGAAAATGCGACCAGTTTGAGAGTCAATCGAGTGGTAATCCATCATGTACAATGAAAGAAAGAGAAGTGGTAATTTTTCCACAATTTTATTAAAATGGCGACCGGTTTCGACGATTAATAGTCATCTTGAAGTCGTCGTTGAAAAAGTATCACCTATCTTTCTTTCATTCACCTGTGGAAAGAGTACCACCTCTCCTTCTTCCATTTTACATATGACCAGTTGCTTGAGCGATCAATCCAGCCATTTCCATCTCATTTCCGTCTCTAAATCGAGGAGTGGATGCATTTTACAGTCGAATTTATTTTTAGCGGTCGAACCTCGTTCATTCGGAGAAGGCTGACTCCGCTCGCATCACCACGTTGTGAGCGATAGCAATCTTATCATAACACTTATCATAAAATTCGGCATGAAATAAGTTATAATAATGATTCTGAGAATCTTATATTTTAATTATTCTATTTTTTTAATTAGGAATAACTGAGGAATGCATCGATACGGAGATGCACTTAGCGCATCTCATCTGTGTAAACGTTTAAAACGTCATTTCCGCTTAAACAAACGAGGCCTCGGAGTAAGAAGCTGACAGCGTAAATAATTCGTACTCCATGCGCTGTTTGACGCAACGCTGACCTTTGAACCGTACTTTTTGCTAACATTCATTCTTTCTTGGCCGTTTCCGCTATAAAAGTAACCGAAACAAGGAACGCCCTCGGAATAATCGTATAATACAGTAATAAAATCTCGAACGGACATTTCAATGGATACAAACTGTTTTTTGCTGCAATTCCTTAAGGTCAAATTAGAATTTTTGCCACTTTTTAACTAGATAATTATTCGCAAAATATTTGTCTTTTGCATATCGAATTCCAACTTTCAAGCGTGTAATCAAAACGGAAATTCGGGAAATTATTATTACATTTTTTGATGCACTTATCGAAATGATGCGAAGCTCGTGCTTGGCTGGAAGATGTATCGTATGAATTGCTTTCAGAAAAAATTTTTATAAGACCGTACTATTCCTGGGTTTAATGCCAGAGCACAATAACTTTTCTCTCATTAGGAATATAAGGGAAAAGTAGGACGTCGTTTGAGGCAGTTGCAGCCAATATTTCTGCTTGAATTTTCACTCAGAGCTAGAGATTGTTATCTTCTATTGTGCTGCGTAGTATATTCACCAGGAAGACCCTGGTTCGATGCCAGACGATTAATTTGCAGCGAATTTTAAGAATATTTTCAATCCTTTTTTTTTTTCTTTTGAGGACTGTCCCGATATGATGCCGATATGAAATTTGAGTTGACAATCTGCTTGCATTATGCAAGCTACATTTTACTCGTGTGTGTATATATATATATATACGAGTAAAATGTAGCTTGCATACTGCAAGCAGATCGACAACAGTTATTTCATATGAGCATCATATCGGGACGGCCCTTAAAAGAAAAAAAAAAGATTGAAAATATTCTTAAAATTCGCTGCAAATTAATCGTCTGGCATCGAACCCGGGTCTTTCTGGTAATACGTCCTATGCAGTACAACAGAAAATCACCACCTCTAACTATGTGTGAAATTTCAAGCAGAAATATTGGGTGCAACTGCCTCAAACGACGTCCTACTTTTCCCATGTATTCCTTATGAGAGAAAATTTAATGTGCTCTGGCATCGAACCAAGGAATTGTACGGGCTTATGAAAATTTTTTTCTAAAACCAATTCTTTTTATACATCTTCCAGCCGAGCACGAACTTCCTATCATTTTGATAAGTGCATCAAAAAATAATGAAATACTAACCCAATGTATTTTAAACGGGAGACATATTTGCCGCCCGGCATCGAACCCGGGTCTTTCTGGTAATACTTTCTATGCAGCACTATAGAAGATCACATTCTTTAACCATATGCGAAAATTAAAGCAGAAATATTGGCTGCAACTGCCTCAAACGACGACTTACTTTTCCCTTATATTCCTTATGAGAGAAATGTTAATGTGCTCTGGCATCGAACCCAAGAATATAACTGGCTCATGAAATTTTTTTTCTTAAACAAATTCTTAATATATATCTTCTAGGTGAGCGAAAAGTTCCTTACATACCGATAAGTGCATCAAAAAAATTAATGAAAAACTATCCCCATGCATTTTAAACGGCCGATTTTTGCCTCGACCTAGCATCGAACCCAGGATATTTTCCGTAAAACTCATTTATGTTTTCGATAGATCATGACCATATATAAACGCTCCTTGAGTTTTGTTTCTCTACCTATCCGGGAAGTATTTTTTTTTAATTCCCGAAAATCAAAGCAATGCATTTAAACGGGAAAAATCGGGACTTTGGAGCCCCCTGGAATCGAACCCATGACACTGAGGATCAAAACCGCAATTTTTCTGGTGGCTGCACGTTATGGCCAATACGCCGTAAAAATTTCAGCTCAATCACTCTAGTGGTTTAGGCTGTGAGTTTGTATCCTCTCTATATCTATTATATATAGATGCTTCTCCGGATTCATTCATATATATACCTATACGAGTAAAATGTTGCTTGCATACTGCAAGCAGATCGACAACACTATTTTCATGTCGGCATCGTATCGGGACGGCCATCAAAAGAAAAAAATGGTTTGAAATTTTTCTTAAAATTCGCTGAAATTCCATCGTCTGGCATCGAACCCGGGTCTTTACTTTTGAACTTACTATGCAACACAATAGAACATCGCCATCTCTAACTATGTGTGAAAATTCATGCAGAAATATGGGCTACAACTGCCTCAAAAGACGTTCTAATTTTCACGAATTTAAATGGCTCTCTGGATTCGAACCAAGGACGATCTTGGAAATCTAAAAAATGTTTCTGAAAGTCATTTATGATCTCTATCTACATGCCGAATTTCAAGTTTATATATTGTTGGGAAAGGCTTCAAAATAATTATTGAAAGTCGGATCAGTTACTGATAGTAGATACGCCTGGTGTCGAACCCAGGACACATTGACAGCTGGGAATGCACAGTTTGATTTGTATACACTTAATCTTTATTAGTGCAAAGTTTGAAGTCTTTATCGTGCCGGGAAGTACCTATAATTTGTTTCCGTTATCTCCGTAAGAAATGCATTGGGGAATTTAAATGGCCCTCTGGGATCGAACCAAGGACCATCAATGAATATGTAAAATTTGATCCTGAAATTTATTATTGATCCCCAACTCCATGCCGAATTTCAAGTTTCTGTGCCATCGGAAAAGGGTCCAAAAAAAATCATAAAAATCGCCACAATGCAATTTAAACGGCCAATTTTTGCCCCGACCTAGCATCGAACCTAGGATATTTTCCGTAAAACTTATTGATGTTTTCGATAGATCATGACCATATATATAGGCTCCTTGAGTTTTGATTCGCTACCTATCCGGAAAGTATTTTTTTTAAATTCCCGAAAATCAAAGCAATGCATTTAAACGGGAAAAATCGGGACTTTGGGGCCCTCTGGAATCGAACCCATGACACTGAGGTTCAAAATCGCAATTTTTCTGGCGGCTACACGTTATGGCCAATATGTCGTAAAAATTTCAAGTCAATGACGCTTGTGGTTTGGCCTGTGAGTTTGTATCCTCTCTATATATATATATATGGAGACATGAATGAATCCGGAGAAGCATCTATATATATATTACGAGTAAAATGTTGCTTGCATACTGCAAGCAGATCGACAACACTAATTTACTATCGGAATTATATCAGGACGGTCCACAAAAGAAAAAAAAAAATTGAAAATATTCCTAAAATTCGATGAAATTTCATCGTCTGGCATCGAACCCGGGTCTTACTGGTGAACTTACTAAGCAGCACATTAGAAAATCACCATCTCTAACTATGTGTGAAAATTCAAGCAGAATTATTGGCTACAATTGCCTCAAAAGACGTTCTAATTTTCACGAATGTAAATGGCTCTCTGGATTCGAACCAAGGACGATCTAGGAAATCTAAAACATGTTTTTCAAATGTCTCTATGTTCTCTATCTATATGCCAAATCACATGTTTTAATATTATTGGGAAGGGGTTTAAATTAATTCTTAAATATCGGATATTTTCCTGATTGTAGAGACGCCTGGTGTCGAACCAGGACATATTGGTAGCTGTGAATGCACAGTATGATTTATTAGGACTTCATCTTATTTCATACAAAGTTTGAAGTCGATATCCTACCGGGAAGTACCTAAAATGTGTTTCCGTTATCCCCATAAGAAATGCATTGTGGAGTGCAAATAGCCCTCTGGGATCGAACCAAGGACCATCAGCGAATATGTAAAATTTGATTATAAAATATATTTATGATTTCTAACCCCATGCCAAATTTCAAGATTCCATGCATTCGGAAAGGGGTCCAAAAAAAATCCTAAAAATCGCCACAATACATTTTGAAACGGCCGATTTTAGCCCTGACCTAGCATCGAACCCGGGATATTTTCTGTAAAACTCATTTATGTTTTCGATAGATCATGATCATATATAAAGGCTCCTAGAGTTTCGATTCTCTACCTATCCGGAAAGTATTTTTTTTAAATTCCCGAAAATCTAAGCAATGCATTTAAACGGGAAAAATCCTGACTTTGGGGCCCTCTGGAATCGAACCCATGATACTGAGGATCAAAATCACAATTTTTCTGGCGGTGAATTGTTATGGCCAATACGCAGTAAAAATATGAACTCAATCACGCTTGTGGTTTAGGCTGTGAATTTGTATCCTATCTATCTATATACCTATCTATATACCTATCTATATATATGAATGAATCCGGAGAAGCATCTATATATAATAGATACCTATATAGATAGATAGGATACAAATTCACAGCCTAAACTACAAGCGTCATTGATCTGAAATTTTTATGACATATTGGCCATAACGTGAAACCCCCAGGAAAAAAGAGACTTTGATCCTCAGTGTCATAGGTTCGATTCCAGAGGGCCCCAAAGTCCCGATTTTTCCCGTTTGAATGCATTGCCGTGATTTTCGGGAATTAAAAAAAAATACTTTCCGGATAGGTAGAGAAGTAAAACTCAAGGTGCCTATATTTATGGTCTTGGACTTTCGAAAACATCAATGACTTTTACAAAAGTTATCCTGGGTTCGATGCTAGGACGATGCAAAGATCTGCCCTTTAAAATACATGGGAGCCGTTTTTCAATATTTTTTTAGATGCACTTATCGAAATGATAGGATGTTCGTGCTTTGCTGAAAGATGTATGGTACGAATAAGTTTTAGAAAAAAATTTTCATAAGACCGTACTGTTCCTGGGTTCGAAGCCAGAGCACAATAACGTTTCTCTCATAAGGAATATAAAGGAAAAGTAGGACGTCATTTGAGGCAGTTGTAACCAATATTTCTGCTTGAATTTGCATACGCGGTTAGAGATGGTGTTTTTCTGTTGTGCTGCATAGAAAGTATTGCCTGAAAGACCCGGGTTCGATGCCGGGCGGTAAAAATATCCCCCATATATAATACTATGGGGTATATTTTCATAATTTTTTTATGCATTTATCGATATGTAAGGTAGCTCTTGCTTAGATGGAAGATGTATATTAACACTTTGTTTAAGAAAAAAATAGATAAGACCATGCTGTTCCTGGGTTCGATGCCAGAGCACATTATAATTTCTCAAATAAGGAGTGTATGTGAATAGTAGGACGTCGTTTGAGGTAGTTGCACCTAATAGTTTTGCTTGAATTTTCACACATAGTTTGATATGGTAATCTTTTATTTTGCTGCAAAGTAAGTAAACCAGGAAGACCGGGGTTCGCTGCCAGGCGATTAAATTGCAGCGAATTCTACGAATATTTTGAATTTTTTTTTTCTTTTGATGTCCGTCCCGATATGATGCCGATATGAAATTAGTGTTGTCGATCTGCTTGCAGTATGCAAGCAACATTTTACTCGTATATATATATATATATACGAGTAAAATGTAGCTTGCATACTGCAAGCAGATCGACAACACTAATATCGGCATTATATCGGAAAGGTCCTCTAAAGAAAAAAAAGGATTGAAAATATTTTTAAAATTCGCTTCAATTTAATCGTCTGGCATCGAACCCGGGTCTTTCTGGTGAACTTAGTATGCAGCACATCAGAATATCACCTTCTCTAACTACGTATGAAAATTCAAGCAGAGATATTGGCTGCAACTACCTCAAACGAAGTCCTACTTTTCACGAAAGTTAACGAATCTCTGGATTCGAACCAAGGACGATCTAAGAAATCAAAAATATGTTTTCGAATTTTATGTATAAGCTTATGCCAAATTTCAAGTTTCCATGCATTCGGAAAGGGGTCCAAAAAATCTTAAAAATCGCCACAATGCATTTTAAACGGCCGATTTTTGCCCCGACCTAGCATCGAACCCAGGATATTCTCCGTAAAACTAATTTATGTTTTCGATAGATCATCTTCATATATATAGGCTCCTTGAGTTTTGATTCTCTACCTACCCGGAAAGTATTTTTTTTAATTCCCGAAAATCAAAGCAATGCATTTAAACGGGAAAAATCGGGACTTTGGGGCCCTCTGGAATCGAACCCATGACACTGAGGTTCAAAATCGCAATTTTTCTGGAGGTTATACGTTATGGCCAATATGTAGTAAAAATTTCAAGCCAATAACGCGAGTGGTTTAGCCTGTGAGTTTGTATCCTCTCTCTATATATACGAGTAAAATGTAGCTTGCATACTGCAAGCAGATCGACAACACTAATTTCAAGACGGCATCATATCCAGAGGGTCCTAATATGAAAAAAATCTGATGTGGCCAGCACATGACTTTCTCCATATATAAGATGTAAATATTTGTCTACGACAGTAATTTCGAACTCTATATTCCATCTAAACTTGGAAGATGAGTGATTTATTAATATATTATTATCTTTTACGTCACAAACATAATAAATAGTGTTTTTCGGTTCATGTTCGATAAAAAACGATGAATTTGGCCTTTCGCCCATAGAGCCCAGAGCACCCACAAAGTACATATTCAGCAACTTCCGGTTAATCAGTATTTCCTGAATAACTCCTAAACTGTCAGTGATACAAAAATATATTTCATACAAAAGATATAGTAATTTGCATTTTCTAAAACATTTATAAATAATAGTATATACCTAAATATCATATTTATGGAGATATTTTGATAACCGGAAATGAGCTTTGAAGAATGAAGCTCGACTTCTGGTTGACTGATTTACTCCAAAAACTATTCAACTTTAACGACTGTAATAAAAGTACTATATTTGAAATTTAGGGTTGATCCGATAAACAGTTTTTATGTAAGAGCGCCCACAAAGTACATAATCATCTTCTTCCGGTTTATCGGTATTTCACGAATAACTCCTAATCAACCGGTGATACAAAAATATGTTAAATACAAAAGTTATAGTAAATAACATTATCTAAAACTTTTATAAGTAATATAATATACGTATATATCATATTTATGGAGATATTTTGAAAACCGGAATTGAGCTTTAATGAATAAACCTCGACTTCCGATTGACCGATTTACTCCAAAAACTAATCAACTCTGACAGCACACACCACAGTACTATATATGAAGTTTGGTATTGATACGACTTATAGTTTTCACGGTAGAGCGCCCACTATCACACACACACACACACACACACACACACACACACACACACACACACACACACACACACACACACATACACACAGACATCATTCCGAAAATGGTCAAAACGTGTTCTAGGGACCCCAAAACATGTATTTCCGTTGAAATCTCGAAGTCGAATGTTTTCATGAAAACAATACTTTCTCTATACTTCGTATATGGAGAAAGTAAAAATGGAATGTAAATATTCTTCGCTGCATTTTATCCGACCGGCATCGAACCCAGGTCAACCTGGTGATACTTACTATGCAGCACAAAAGCAGTTCACCATCTCTAACTGGTGTCGAACCCAGGACCTATTGGCAGACACGAATAGATATTATAGCTCGTTATTACCTGATTTTATTTTATGCAAAGTTTGAAGTTCATAGCATACCATTATGGCCCTGAAATGAGAATCCATTATCCCCTTCTAAAATGCATACGGCAATGTAAATGGCTCTCTGGGATCGAACCAAGGACGATACAGGAAATCTAAATCACATGTTAGAAATGTATCTATGATTTTTATTTACATTCCAAGTTTAAAGCTTCTGTATTATCGGAAAGGGGTTCAAAAAGATTCAAAAAGTTTCAAAAAGATTCGTAACAGTTACTTATTTTAGAGACACCTGGTGTCGAACCCAGGAAATACTGGCAGCTGTGAATTCACAGTATTACTTTTTAGAACTTTATCTTATTTAATGCAAAGTTTAAAGTCGATTTCATGTCGGGAAGTACCTAAAATTTGTTTCCGTTATCTCCATAAGAAATGCATTGAGGAATGTAAATGGCTCTCTGGAATCGAACCAAGGACAATTAGCGGAACGTCAGTGACCTACATAAAAGATATTTATGATCTCTATCTACATGCCGAATTTTAAGTTTCCATCTTATCAGGAAGTGATTGAAAAAAATATTACAAATCGCAATGTAAATTAAACGGTAGAATATTTGCCCTGACCTAGCGTCGAACCAATGATAATATTCGATGATGTCTTAATGGTTTTCCTCGGATACACAGGGCCTCCAGCGATCACTTGATTTTCAACTCTCTACTTTGCCGGAAAATGCCTCAAAATAAATTTCGAAAATCCCCGCAATGTATCTTTATGGAAAAAATCGGGACTTTGGGGCCCTCTGGAATCGAACCCATAACATTGAGGTTCAAAATCGCAATTTTTCTGGCGGTTACGCCTTATGGCCAACACGTCGTAAAAATTTCAGCTCAATTACGCTTGTGGTTTAGCCTGTGAATTTTTATCCTATCTATATGAATGAATCCGGAGAAGCATCTATGTATAATAGATAAGATAGATATGAATGAATCCGGAGAAGCATCTATATATAATAGATATATATACGAGGGTCGTTCAATAAGTCCTTAGAAAAAGATGGAAAAACACTTTTTTTTGGAGTAAATTTTTTTTATTTCTCAACACAATCTCCTTTCAGCTCTATAAATTTTTCTAAACGTTGTTGAAAAATTTTTATGCCGTCCGAAAAATAGGATTTTGGAAGTTCTTCAAAATACTCATTCGTTTGCTTAATGATCTCCTCGTTGGAAGTGAACCGTCGTCCGCTAAGCCATTTTTTCTAATTAGGTAACAGGAAATATTCACTTGGGCCAAATCTGGTGAATAAGGTGGATTTTGCAACAATTCCATTTTTAATTCCATAATTTTGGCCATCAAAACAGCACAGGTGTGCAAACGCACATTGTCCTGATGCATAAGGATTTTTTTCCTCTTCAAATGTGGACGTTTTTCTTTGATTTCATTGCTCAACCGGTGCAATAATGACGCATAATACGTCCCTGTTATCGTTTTTCCTTTTTCCAAGTAATTAATAAAGATGATGCCGTGTGCATTCCAAAAGACCGTGGCCATCACCTTGCCGGCCGATGCCACCGTTTTAGTCTTCTTCGGAGCCCGTTCACCCTTAAAAATCCACTGTTGTGACTGTATCTTTGCTTCTGGAGTGTAGTAATGAATCCAGGTTTCATCCACAGTTATGTATCGACGAAGAAAATCGGCATGATTGCGACGGAAGAGCGCCAAAATAACCTCAGAGTCGACCACACGATTGTGCTTATTCTACTCTGTGAGTAAACGCGGCACCCATCTTGCAGAAATTTTTTTCACAGACAGTTTTTCATGCAAAATTGAAGTGACTATATCTTGCGATATGCCTGTGGTCTCAACTATTTTGCGCACTTTAATCCATCGATCACTCAAAATCATATCGTGGATTTTGTCGATCGTTTTGGAAGTAGTCACTTCCTCTGGGCGTCCCGAACGATATTCATCTTTTGTGGATGAACGGCTACGTTTAAACTCATTTATCCAATTGTAAACAGTTGCAAACACAGGAGCAGATGTGCCATTAACTGCATCCAACTCAGCTTTGATTTTTCTTTCGGCGTTAAACCTTTCAAATACTAATGTTTAATCACAGCCCGAAATTCATTTTTCTAATTGTTATAAACATTGTTATAAACAAACAAATGTTGTTCCCATCAATCCTATTTTTGGACGGCATAAAAATGTTTCAAAAACGTTTAGAAAAATGTATAGAGCTGAAAGGAGATTATGTTGAGAAATAAAACATAATTACCCCAAAAAAAAGTGTTTTTCCATCTTTTTCTAAGGACTTATTGAACGACCCTCGTATATATGATATATGAATGAATCCGGAGAAGCATCTATATCTATTATATATATATATATATATATATATATATATATATATATATATATATATATATATATATATATATATATATCTATTATATATAGACGCTTCTCCGGATATACCTATCTATTATATATAGACGTTTCTCCGGATATACCTATATATATATATATAGGGGATCAAAATTCTAACCATGTTCCAGAAGTGCCACTGCCTTGAAATTTTTACGACATATTGGCCATAACGTGCAACCTCCAGGAAAAAGCCGACTTTGAACCTCGGTGTCATGGGTTCGATTCCAGAAGCCCCCAAAGTCGCGATTTTCCCCATAAGATTACATGGCAGGGATTTTCGAAAATTTTTTTGAGGCACTTCCCGGAAAAGTAGAGAGTTGAAATTTAAGGGATCGTTAGATGCCGTGCATATCTAAAGGAAACCATAAAGACATCTACGAATATTATCCTTGGTTCGATGCTAGGTTGGGGCAAAAATCGGCCGTTTAAAATGCATTGTGGCGATTTTTAAGATTTTTTTTGGACCCTTTTCCGATGGCATAGAAACTTGAAATTCGGTATGAGATTAGATACCATAAAAATATATCATAATCGAATTTTTCATATTCGCTGATGGTCCCTGGTTCGATCCCAGAGGGACATTTAAATTCCTCAATGCATTTCTTACGGAGATAACGGAAAAAATTTGCGTACTTCCCGGCACGCTATCGACTTCAAACTTTGCATGATAGAGGGGCAAGACTTAACAAATCAAACTATGCATTCACAGCTATCAATGTTTCCTTGGTTCGACACCAGGTGTCTCTGCAATCAGAAGTTGATCCGATTTTTAGGAATTATTTTGAAACCTTTTCCAATAATATAGAAACTTGAAATTTGACATATAGATTGAGATGATTAATACCTTTCAGAAACATATTTTTTATTTCCAAGATCGTCCTTGGTTCGAGTCCCGAGAGCCATTTACATTCGTGAACATTAGAGCGTCTTTTGAGGCAGTTGTAGCCAATATTTCTGCTTGAATTTTCACACATAGTTAGAGATGGTGATCTTTTATTGTGTTTCATAGTAGTTTTACCAGTAAGACCCAGGTTCGATGCCAGACGATGAAATTTCAGCAAATTTAAGAAAAAATTAAATCCTTTTTTTTCTTATGAGGACCGTCCCGATGTGATGCCGATATAAAATTAGTATTGCCGATCTGCTTGCAGTATGCAAGCAACATTTTACTCGTATATATATACATTCATAGGGGATCAAAATTCTAACCATGTTCCAGAAGTGCCAATGACTTGAAATTTTTACGACGTTATGGCCATGACGTGTAACCTACAGGAAAAAGCCGACTTTGAACCTCGATGTCATGGGTTCGATTCCAGAAGCCCCCAAAGTCGCGATTTTCCCCATAAGGATACATGGCGGGGATTTTCGAAAATTTTTTTGAGGCACTTCCCGGAGAAGCAGAGAGTTGAAACTTGAGGGATCGCTAGATGCCATGCATATCCAACGAAAATCAAAAAGACATCGCCGAATATGGTCCATGGTTCGATGCTAGGTCGGGGCAAACATTCTCCCGTTTAATTTACATTGCGATTTTTAAGATTTTTTTTAATAACTTCCAGATGACTTGGAAACTTGAAACTTGGCACGTGGATATGTGTCATAAATATATTTTATAATCAAATTTTAGCAACTCGCTGATGGTCCTTGGTTCGATCCCAGAGGGCCATTTACATCCTACAATGCATTTCTTATGGAGATTAGGGAAGCAAATTTTAGGTACTTCCTGGCAAGTTGTTGACTTCATACTTTGCATTTAATAAGATCAGGTCAAACCAAGTCATACTGTGTTTTCACAGCTACCAGTAGGTCCTGGGTTCGACACCAGGCGTCTCTACAATCAGTAATTGATTCAATTTTTAGGAACTATTTTGAACCCTTTCCCAATAATATAGAAACTTGAAATTTGGCATTTAGATAGAGATCATAAATAACTTTCAGAAACATGTTTTAGATTTCCAAGATCGTCCTTGGTTCGAATCCAGAGAGCCATTTACATTCGTGAAAATTAGAACGTCTTTTGAGGCAGTTGTAGCCAATATTTCTGCTTGAATTTTCACACATAGTTAGAGATGGTGATCTTCTATTGTGTTGCATAGTATGTTCACAGTAAGGACCCGGGTTCGATGCCAGACACTGAAATTGAAGCGAATTCTAAGATAGTTTTCAATCCTTTTTTTTTTTCTTTTGAGAACCGTCCCGATATGATGCCAATATGAAATTAGTAATGCCGGTCTGCTGAAACAAACAACTTTCTCGCTGATAATACTTCAAAATTAAGGGAACCGAATTATTATATTATTATTCGGCTTCATGATAATGTTTATCGATGCTCGAGTAAAGTAGATGAAAGAGTTTTCACTACCATATTCTGGAATATTTTCATTTTTCCTTTGGTTCAGGGTACAGAAAAATGTTATTTTCATTTACTTTGTTCCAGTCTTGATCTTAGCTGTAATGAAATGAAAGCTGCTGAGGTATGAGTGAATAATTATGGACTGACAAGAAAAGTGTTACCCATAGAGTCATTGTGCTGCACATTCGTGGACATATTCCGCTTATAGGCTCTAACTACCCCACCCTGCCTAGTGAACCTTATTCCTCTCTGCAAGCTCTTAGTTGCTTAGAGAATGACGTATCTACTGGGCGTCAGGCTGAATACTTTACAGACAGATTATTGAAGTTTTGTACCGAACGACTCTATAGAAGGGACCAATGTGTGAATTCGTGGGCAAGATCGCGTAAAACCAAGGCATGGAAACGGTTATTATACTAAACTAATTTTTCGTTTGCATATTCTCCCGACGATGACTTTGAATCCCATTTTACGAGCGGACGTCGAGGAAAAGAAGCATCTGCGGTGAAGATAAGGCACACAATCGGCTCTAGGTTCGATCCTCTTAGCTGACACACATTGGCCGTTCGCTCTTGCCAGCAGCAGCCGTCTAAGAAGCTTGCATCCAGAATACACGTTATTGCTTTAGTTTAAACAGCAATTACGTCAAGTAAAGTGAATAACATATATCAGCACGTAATAAAGCTTTATCTTGGTTAACTACTCAAAAAGGAACCGACTGACTATTTAAAATAAGATATTACAACTTCTGATTGGTAAATTTTAGTTGTTTGCATAAAGGGAAATGGAATTAATATTAAATATGAAATTCCACTTGCAATTCGTACATCTAGAAAGAGCATTTTTGAAACTCTATGAGGGATATCCTGGTCCACAGTTTAAATAAATATTTATCAGAATTTGAATGCATTTCACTCATTTTTCGTGCTGTAAAAACAGTTTTCTTCCTATATGTATATTTCTTTATTTTTATTAATTGCACGGAAAATTAAGAGGTTGGAAGAAGAAATCAGAGAATGGCTAAAAGTATGAAATTAAATAAACAACCATACGAAAGACAACAAGGACATAATGGAAAACTTGGCTGGTAATCGTCAAATGCAGGATAAAATTAAATAAAAAGTATAACCATTCGAAATGATACCAAATACTAACTGGAAATACCATGACCGTAATCACATGCAGATAGAAATTAAAATCTTGAAACATCTTTTCATGAAATTTGTAATTAAATACGTCAAATAGAAAACGCTTATAAAAGTCGGAATCCCGAAAATCGAAATTAAATCCGAACACACGGTCCAATGGTTTCGAGTGCTTGAATTTCGAGGGTCCAAAAAGTTGTGAAAGTTGAAGAAAGGGAAGTTGGAGATCAATCCACCCTTCATTCGATTATAGAGTTTGCAGAAACAGAGAAAAAAGGCGAAACATTAATAGCGTACTGATTAGGCATCTTGTGTGGGGGAGAGTGGGATCGAGACGAATCGAGATTCCGCAGTTGTGGCAGCCGTACGGTTGCGAAGTAATCTTTAATCTCAATCTAATTTTCCGTCGCGCATAAATTTCAGTATTTCCGGGAAAATCAATGCATTTGTATACTCACTCGAGAAATACGTTTGAGAAACTTCCTAACGCCGAGTGAGACGCCCCTCACAAATAGAGCCTCAATAAGTGAGAGATAACATTGAGAGTTTTCCGATTAATATGCGTTGCCTCAAAGAACGTCAGTCCCGTTATTGAAGGACATAAAGATCATCATTTTGTCTTAAGATCACTCATTTTAATTCAATCATTACGATATTCGAGATAATGTGTTTCCTAACTTCGATATTTCTATTATTGAACCTCTTCTTTTTCGCAAGAGAATGAGAAATTTGTATTTTCCAACGATCTTTTGCCAAATTCGAAATATCCTAGATTAGCCAGAATAAATCACGGCGATGATGAGTCAAAGGAATGTAAGCAGCCATCTTCAGATATAATTTAAATTGCAAATGTTATTACCATTATAAGCTAATCATGAGATTGGTGCAGTATATGCTGGGAATCAAGATAAACCTCTCTTTTCAATGGAACATGAAATTGTGATTTTTCTTGTCGTTTCTAGAATGCGTCTTCTTCGATTCATCAGAATAAATATTTTCCAAAATGTCCATAATTATGTTGCGTCTCATCGCAATTGACACTATTACACTCTGGAAAATGTGATTCTTCGCTTCCATCTATAATTTAGCGCCCCTAATCATTTGCCCCCCTGGGCGGTCTCCCCTCTCTGACCAGCCAATTACTGTTTGCAATAATGTAGAAATATGAAGCCCGTTTCACAGTTCGGAGCAATCATTTTTACGAAGGAGAGAGACGACGCAGGGCAATGACCATTAGCCACATAATGCTTTTAAAAATTCAGTATGACTCGTAAGAGACGCATCCTTGTTGTTTTATCTTCGTTTCATTTTTTTCATTTTCGTTTGAATTCAAACGCAGACGATACATCCAAAAAACGATGGAATCGATAAGTTTGCTTAAGAGAGAATCTGAGGCTGACATATGCAATCATATGAACCAATATGTGGAACATACATTAAAGGATATTCTCGTATTTTAATTCCGATATCGCAGAAAAAACCAAAAAGAATTCCCTTTTTCGACGAGAAATTTCCTCTTGCTAGATTGGACGGTTTGAAATTGAACTACTTCATAAAGGATATTTGGAAAGGAAAAAATAAGCGAGCATTTTCGTTGCGATATTTTTTATTCTTTCCTGAGCCAATAACTTCTGGTGTTATAAATAAGGATTACTGACACAATAAAAGCCTCTAAATTGATAATCTCACTAAAATTATGTTTCGTGACTCGAAACTACATTCTCTCGCGATTACTGTTTATCTCTCGGTTAGAGTATCGTCGGACAATTATATCCATTTTAAAATGACTTTACTTTGTGATGCATTAACTGGAAAAGAACGCTGATTGAGCCAACTGTCGAGGTTTATCCGATATATGACATCTGAAGTAAAGGAGCGTCCATATTGGAGCAATGCATTCCGACTGATATGCATGTATAATATGCATTGTATATGAATGTATATGCGGTGGGCTTAACGAAGGTTTGCATACATCCATTAATAATGTCGTTTATTGAGCGAAGTATCGAAAAACAGATTGCTTGTAAATATAATCGGCGGCAGATGAGGCTCATTGAGACATTATAAGCGATACGAATCATCAAATGGTCGCCCTGTATCTAGAACGAAAAACTTCCATTCTTAGTATTTTAAAGACGCAGCATTCCTAATGATAACGGTCGTAAAAACAATCTGCCGGCGACGAAAGGCAGTCGAGGCGATAAGCGACCGGGAATAAACATCGGCGGTAATTTTAGAGGCTCGTGGTAAGTGTCGGCCACTCAATCCATCCCATCCTGAGGACCGTTGGGTCGAAAGACCCCTGAGGGCCCCTCCCCATTCTCCTGGGTGCAGTGGTTCGGAATAGAGGCTTGGATAGAGGGGGGACAAGGGGCTAAACAAAAAAACGGCGAGATATATGGTCGAACATTTTCGGCTGCATAGTATCAGGTGTGGAGTGAGTTATGATCAGATAGAAAGGAATTCCAGCGTCGTAAGCTATTTTAATCGCAATCTAGTTCCGGCAGTGCGAAGTAAATTCTCTCGCATGTTCTAGATCATTTCCACCAAACATCGAATTGAAACGCGCTGTTTTGCCTTTTAAGCAACTGCGACTGCGCAATGAATGCGATGCAGCTATCACACCTTAAACATAATACCTTTCTTGACGTATCTTTACATGCCTTAACTTACTATCTATGCGTGTGCTAACCACATTCATCACAACATAGAAAAATATAAAAAACAAAAAGATATTCATGAAAATTGTACCAGAGGTAGGCTTACTTTGAGGACACATGGGCTGGGATTGAATGATAGGAACTTAGAGATAATGGCTTTAAAAATGTACAGTATGTTAACAGGTTAATTAGAATGATAAGGGTGAATTATTTTCTAAATGACTGAGAAAATACATGCTTTTGTCATTGTCAAGTCTTGCAGGCAACTTGCAAGTCATTTTATAGTGTAGATGAGTTTTTTGACGAAAAGAATATGCAATTTAGATTAGTCAACTTGCTTATATAGATAATAATGCAAAAATATAATAGGAACTATAGTAAATGCAACTGTAATTAAATGTATGGTAGTGTAGCATTTGTGATTGTTGAGTAATGGTTGTAAAATTTGTACGTGACAGTTGTAATAAGAAGTACGATTTGTAACGTATTTAGTGATTAGTTTACTAGTAGTTTTCATCAATTGCAATGCAAATACTTACATTGACTTATCCTGTACATACTTTGAGTGCCCTTGGATCATTAAATTATTGTTATTGTTTCCTTGTTAAGTACTTATTCTTTCTCATAATTAAGTAGCCAAATCCTATTAAAAGCAATTCAACTAATTTGTCCAGACAACATTTGCCCCTAAACTGTTGGTTTAAACCAAAGGATAAAATAAAGTGAAAATACCCAAATGGGAGATTACATGATACCAGTAGGAGATCTGTGTTTGAGACCCAGTAATGTCGCTATTTTTTATGTTTGTTTATTCTTGCGTTTTTTAACATTCCTTAAATATATGACAATAATAAGGCAGAGTTAGTCCCTCTCTTTTATCCTTAAGTTATCTTAAACTCAAATTTTACATTTATCGACCGTCAGAGGAGGTCAATTTATGATTTCACCGCTTAAAAATAAATCGGTAATCTTTATCAAACACATTTTTTGACTAAATTAATTTCGGTAACTTAACTTCGTAATCTATAAAGAATGTTTTCCTCCATATTTCTGCTTTAAAAATGTTAATCTGTGGCAAAATGCTTTGTACATCGGATAAAAATGAAATTCGTCAAATTTCGAATAAGATGTTACCAATAGTTCCAAACTATATATTCGTCGCGATGCGATTGTAAATTGCCACAGCAGTGAGACAACGCGAAATATGCTACGATGCCTTTATGGAAACGAAATGGTCGAATTTTATGCGTAAATTAAAATCTGAAGGTTTTTAAACAGCTGATAAGGAAATAGTGAAATAAGGTATAAATTACTGAATGAGGTGTTTGCCTGTCAACTTTCCCTCAAAATTAGGAGAATGGTTTTGAAATCTTTAGTTCGCCATTTTGCCACGTGAATATCTAATAGCATTTCGTCCCCAGATTTGGGGGAAAGGACAACAGAGATGAAACACAGGGGTTAAGATTAACTGAAGCAGGGGCGATCTTCCGCCATCGAGAATACAGTGTGCAACAGTTCAGCATAAATATCACGGGAAGGTATTTTTTCCGTCTTTGCCTTTAGCTTGGTACCAACAGTGGATTCTTTCGGGATTTTCACACAGTTGTAAAACAAATTAAGAAGAAAGAATATTTCGTTTAGGAAACAGTGAAAACGTTAATTCGATGAATACCATCGCGAGTATCCATAAACCCTTACTATTTCTTCTTTAGAAAGTGTAACTCACATATTCCCTCAATTAGCAATTGATTTTCGTCTTACCTTCGAACATCCATCCTCCGAGAACATCATTTATCAGTCTTTTTCTTGGTACTTTACTTTTATTGAATTTTATTTTTCTGGAGACTTTTCTCTGGCAAAAGTTCCACTTTTCCTATCGCAGATTTTTTTGCGTTATCATTCAGTTTCGATATTTAATCCTTTTCTTGGCCTTTTTCTCCATGTTCCACGTTCGATTCACCTTCAGACATTTCTTAAACTGTTCTTTTTCATCAAACGTCACTCATTCATACAGTACATCAAGATTCTTATACATTTCGAAATAAATGCGATAAGTCAATGCCAGCGATACGTCTTTCCTCCTTTCAGTTGCGGAATACGCCAATAGATTGAGTCCACCAATGAGCAATAACCGATGGCGTTACTCTCTGGAGCTGAAACGAGTCCTCGAAGTAGAGTCGATGAATTCTGCACTCGATTAAGAGAGGAATCGCAATTTCCCAATTTAATAAGTATTTTGACCCTCCTCTTCCACCTTTCCTTTGTTTACGGAAAGGGGCCCAAGAAAGGGGGCGAGGGGCCCTTCGGTTGGGGTATCAAAGCAGACGGAGGAAGTGAATCTCCGCTGCAGGAGCGCGCATTTATGCTGCTCTTCTGGTTACGCAGGGGTCGGACACATTAACAAGGATATAAAGGAGATTCACCCCCTTCGCTGGATTCGCCGTTTTTAACAATCGTAAATTACCTTCGCTTGATTCCACTAACGAGAAGTCGATTGAGTTTTCCTAAACTTCAGATTTCACAATAACTTTATTGGGACTTATGTTATAGTGAGAATATGTTTTTGAAAACTGTGAGTCGGCAAATCGTTCCTATGCAGATCCTTGTGAATCGGAGGGGTTTTGGTGGAGGTTTAAGTCATTGAAGTAACGGCGATGGACAATGTCATGAAACTATGATTACAGAAAAATACTTTCAGTATCTTTCAGACTTTACTCTGATGAGTGGAGTATTTGTCATTTGTTACAGGATAGAGAAAAATGTATCTATCATTTGCTTTTGTCCCAGTCTTGATCATGGCAGCGATGAAATGAAAGCTACTGAGGCATGAGTGGATAATTTCACTAATAAAAGGTGTTACCTTACGGAATGCCCTTTACTTAGCAATTTAAGCGGAGGCAGAAAACTTATTAAAATGATGATAATGAAAAGGGAATACAGAAAATACGCATTCTTTACGCTTAAATTAATGTATCCTAATCATATCCCAATTAATCGTATCCTAGGCCTCGTTTTGCCGAGTGTAACCTCCACTCCAAGAAATATGCATTTAATCCTTGTTTACCTCCTCTTCACCGTCACATCGAAGCAATTGCCAACTTCGCTGTAATTTCAAACGTCGTTCGAGTACTCCAAATTGACTACGGAATATTACTGCAAAGTAATTACTCAATTTACTCAGTGCACCTCAAATAAATCAACGTGATATATTCTCGTTAAAACCAGGTATCAAAGTTTTCCGCACCGAAGTTGGAGGAACTCCTTAAGGGCAAGGATAGGCCAGCGATATGTTTATCCTAATCTCCGAAACAGCGCAACGGGGCTTCAGCAGTCCCCCTCGATTACACAGCTCCTCACAGGACCAAATAAATGCAATCTCCCGGAAGAAGAGGGGACGTCAGAGATTGATTGCGCCACAATCACAGTTGGTCCAGGGGGAGGAGGGGAATGAGCTCATCTTTTCGAGACTGTATGGCAACCCCCTTGAGAAAGCGGCTCCGGGCTCGAAGCGCTTTCTAAATGACCACTCATCTGCCGGGTTTAAATTATTATTTCTAACAGTTTAAGACATACTTTTTTCGGGCAATCGGTGGTCTAAAAAGAGACAGCGGTTTCATACATTCTTTCCACGCTGTTAGCTATTTCGATTGGGGTTTTTTCATCGGAGGCTTGATGCTTCCTGCGTGCTGTTTTAGCGCAGATTGTTTCACCATATAAACATTAACACTGAGTATTTCGGTTTCAACAAATTTGCTAACGAATAGCAAAATTGCGGAAATCGAAATATTATTCGTAATTCGGAAGAACACACCAATCTGTGGTTGAAGGCTGATCTTACATTAGCTTTTTCCTTTCTCAAAATAA
Source organism: Sympetrum striolatum (assembly GCA_947579665.1). Lineage (NCBI taxonomy): Eukaryota > Metazoa > Arthropoda > Insecta > Odonata > Libellulidae > Sympetrum > Sympetrum striolatum. Next base: position 1,307,702 of record OX388342.1, on the reverse strand, counting down.
TTTTCCCAACTTTCCTGTCCTCAAATCACGTCTTGGGCATCGTCTCATATTCTTTCCCTCGCGTTGACCACAAAATTCGGAATAACTTAGTAAAAGCGATGGATTCTTCATCAAATTATAGATTGCTCTTTATGTAGTCTCACAGATTTTGAAGAAGAATTTGAAATCCAAGAAAATGGCATTTTTTGCGAGGAAATTTGTGGATGCGGTGAAATTTAGGTTGAAGAAATAAAAAAAATCGAATTTCAGTTGTGGTATTGCTATTTGACGTAGAAATCTAACTTTTTTTCCATGTTGAGTTTTGGAACTGATTCGTCAGCATCAATAATCAGGATGGATGCTGTTACAAAGAATCAGAGAATACTTTACCGATCTAAACGTTTTTTCTAAAATAAATAAATTTACACCTAAAATCAAATTTTCCGATTATGACCCAGGTTTACTTTGTTTTAAACGAGGCTTTTATAAACTTCTATAATTTTTTCCATCGCTAACTTTTTCTGGAATATCGTCGTTTTCTGAAAATCACTAGGAAAGGCAATTTGAAAGAGAAGACACCAGCTGCTGTCGTTCATCCAGTACAAGTGTTAAAACGGTTCAAGGATAAGCCCGGATACTATTCGAACGGGTTTCATTTTTATTGCATATTATTAGCCAAGGTCCGTTGTAGTGTCGATCGGCAGAAAAAGGAAGTCTCTGGAGAAATATTGCGGATCTTTAAGTGGTGGGACACTTGTCTTGAGAAGTCATGAGCATCTGTTTCAGATTTACTTTTATGGGAGGGTTAGCGGTTGTTGTCTTCCTGAAAGGCCTTCTCGAATGGTTTGGATGAGCCCACTTGTCGTCCTGAAGATTCCCAATAAGAAGAACGCATTTTTAATGGATACAAACGATACAACGTTGGGATATTTGGCCACTGCGTCAGGATTATCGGCAATAATGTAAGAGACAGATATCAACTGTTTTTCTTTGTGGTCGAATTTCAGTGATCCAAAGCCTTCATGACTTTAGGAAAAAATTCCGAATTTTTATATTTTAACAAAAATAAATAAGAAAGCAGCGTTTTTGCGGAACGTGCTACAGAGTAGCCGTCTGTTGTCGCTACAATTTCTGCATACTGATTATACTTCTATAGCACTATTATTAATATTCAACTTGTGTTAGAGACTGAGGCGATATCACAACGAGACAAGCTCGGAAAAAATAAGAAAAATAAATAACAATTATCACTACTTTTAAGTACTGCCCTCCTTAAAAAGTTATTGACATTTTAAAAACTCGGAAATTTTGAAAAAATGACAATGGGAGCTAATCTTGAGCGTCCTGGATGCAGCAATGGTATGAACCCCATTTATCATTGAGTTGTTCGACTTTTCACTGAATCTCCCCTTAGGAAGCGTCACTTCCGATATGTGAATCAAACGGAGCGTAAAATGGAAAACGGTGAGATTTGCATACGGTCGGGATTCCCTCAATTGACCGCCTCATTAATTTCTAATGGCTTCCCTTATTCCCGGTGTGAAAATAATAAGAAAACCTCTGAATTATTTCGAAGGGCTTTTGTCGAAGACATTATTCGCGGAAGGAAATCATTTGAAAACGTACGAGAGATGGAATACTCGATTATCTCGCCAAAATGGAAAATATGACCACTTCGGAGATGTCCATCGGCTTAGGTCGGTGGAGAAAAATCCCTCCAGATTGGTATTTCAGCCCTTTCTTAATCACATTCGCTCTTCGCGAATCGTCTTCAAAGGAAATGGAAATGGAGAATTCGCTAAGAGAGTTGTCGGAAAGCAAAATATGCGAGTAAAGGCAAAAAGAAGCCATGAAGATGAATAGAAAACACTTCCACGCTATACCACTCAGTGTTATTTGCGGTATAGCGTAGAAGTTTTTCTATTTACTAAAACGCAGTGTTAAACTATTATGCCGGTTAATCAGTTCCTCAGTTGTGCATTTCTTTTAGAATGAAGATGTACAGACGAAGTCAGAATTACATGAGCGAAAAGTGATGACCACATTAGGGAATCAGGAGAAGACTATCGTAGGCGTCTTTTGCTGAGAACTCTAAGAAAGACGGAATCGATAATGCAAGAGATATATACGGAGATATAGTTGCAAATTCATCGACATTGTCGCTACAGTTTCTTAGTTTTAGTGTCTCAATGGAAAATGCTCACCGACGTCTAAACTAACTTCGAATATTTTTGACTTATTTATAATTAAAAAAGCATCGCATTCATTTGATAAAGTATTTAATATTAATTTGTTGCATTTAAATAATAAATGTACACTTTGAAACGGTTCTTTGGAAGATTTTTTGCCACATTTTTCGTCAGTGGCATTATTATATGTATTGTAGTGTTAAAAGCGATTTAAAGTGGCATTTTTTAATGGGATTGTAAATACACAATTAGTTCGTCATCGTAATCGAAGCATGGAAATGGAATTTAATCGCAAACCCAAATAGAAAATTTCAAATTTATTTTCACTTCAAGTATGAAGTGAGTTTGGGAATAAAATGAATAAAGTGGATATTTTATTCCTTAGGAATCGTGACCTAAATAGTAATGCGTAAAGGAAATGGTTAATGACTGCAGAATATTATTGTAAAAGCAAAAACTAGAAATCGATGGCGCAGATTTTATTTTAAATTCATAACTATCAGAAGTAATAAATATAACTTACGTATTTGTGTGGTATTAATTTGACCTTAAAATATTAGCACAAAAATGTAAATGTTGCAAAAAGATCAATCATTGCTTATTGTCAATATGTTCTACGTATGCAGTCATTACCTTAGTTTAAGTTGTTTTACAGAAATTTACATTTATGAGAGAAGTTTCAATGAAAATCAAATAAATATCTTCCTACCCGTGATCATTCTTGTATAAATGAACAAATTTCCCTTGAAATCTCGTCTAAACGGTACAAAATACAATGTAAATATCGCAGAAGCGCAGCAATTTAAAATAAATTATAGATTTGTTTCTTTCCGATTAATGCAACTTCGTGCTTTCAATTTCATTCCTTTCGCATGTCAATAAGAACTTGTGATAATTCTAAAATATTGTGGATGGCGTTCATCAGTCCAATCGACCAACTCCCTTCAATTTCTGCGGATTCAAATTTTACACTTTATCTTTTCCATTGAATATTCAATCCACGTGGGTATTCATAGCGAAAAACTTCAAGTTCCTGATTTGATCAGTTTTATTTAAGATGCAGTTTCCTCTCCAAAGTTAAAGTGAATTAACTGCAGCAAATCAATACACAGCGAGTCCCAATACACTCGGCTCAATGATCATTTTTCGATACCCTTATCCTTTGCCTTTAATTACCTTATCATTTTGCCTCGCATCTCCATTACTCTCTTCGGCAATTCCTCACAATTGCCCACTTCCTCCGCCACCTCAATTAAAACTCACTCTTGCCCAAACACCCCCAGCATAGATCGAAGAATGTCATTAGATGCACCTAGAAAAGAACTCGAATAATATCGTTGAAAATTACTCAATTAATAGTTTGAATGCGCTTCCATGACCATGATATCAATTCGGGTACTTACCAACTAAAAAAAGTTTCCTGTCCTCGATATAGTCATTATCTCAAAAACTATGAAAGGATTGTTTCTATTTTACGTTGAAAACATTGATTCCAGAGAATTGATTCAAGGCCGCTTTAACATCACAATGAAGTATTTTCACTTACAACGTAATATGAAAAGATTAAAGGAACTTCTTTTCAAATTTATGACCTCAAATGGTTTCCTCGTTTGGATAAAAATATATTCTTAGCCAGTGATCTTCTAGCGCGTAACAGCGTCGGAGTCTCGAGAGAAATGAGGCGTCGAATTGAATCCCTCGACGCCACATTAATAAGCGGCGTTCGTTAGCGAATCTCTTGGATTGCGAAGGAGAGAGAGAATTCAGAAAAGCAAAGTGAAGTAAAGCAGCAGAGGAATTGAAAGTAATTTAAATTAGAAGATATATATTTTGAAACTCTGCTTGGAATTCAATAACATAAGGAAAAAATATCCGTTCGTCACGTATTTTGAACAGAGGTAATGGAAATCATAGTCGAGTTTTGAGGAGAAAAATAGGGAATGGCATAATAACCCTCGCTATTCTTAGATCACGTTTTTCAAATCCAAAATCAGGGGTGGGATGAGAACGGAAGCACCCTCGGGAGATAAATCCAATTTGAATGACAACTTGAGTTTCAAAAGATATAGACATAATCGATACGCACAGAAAAATGTAAATGGAAGAACTAAATGAATCATTTATCAAACTTTTCGTTAAACAAAGAGGATTTGACGAGAACCTCTCCTAACGGAGCATCTCCCGTAAAATATCGAAATTTAGGGAACCGCCGAACAATGAGACCACAAATCAAGAGAAGCATCGAATCAAATCAGAGAGAAACAAATATCCAGGATGTTATAAGATTAAAATAATAGTTTTGAATTGAAATGGGCATCCAAGACAAAGAAATTATGTATGAAGAAGGAGAGTAGACGTACACAGTAATTCGAAGATATTCATCATTATTTAGCAGTAGATTTGCCTTCGGAGAAATTAACTACTGAACACTTGTTTCCATTGATGTCCCTGAGATTTGATACAATTTACCTTTGGGTATGATGTCGTACGTTCGATGTGTTTTAGAGAATACGCTATAATATGTTTGGGGACATTGCAAACATTGATAATTCACGCATCGACCCTGTTGCTGTACTAAACTGAGAGGGAATTCAGTGTCGTGAATTAACTGTTTGGAATAATCAAATGTAACGGTTGAGGCGTTGCTTGGCCGACTCTCACGGCTTCTCGAAGCAACAATATTCAAAACAGCTTAATAAACGTCATTTGATTATAATCAAAGAGTTAATCATCATCAATTATTGATGAGATTATATTGAAAGAAAAAGAGGAATTCAAACGGCCTGATTTTTGGGCCTTAATTGCCAGTATTTCTTCATAGAAATTGTGCAAAATATAGAAAAATCAACGAACATTTTAATTAGGAACTGAAAATTACTAAGTGAAACAGAGAAGAATTTAAACTGAATAATACCGCGTTAAGCGGGAAATAGACGAACTGATCCAAATATAATTTTTAACTGACAAAATTTTAATAATTTCTTAGTTTAGATAAAACACAAAGAAATGGTACATCTACATTAATATTTAAGCGAATTGGTTTTAGAGATATTCTTATGAAAAGGCAGGATCGAAATAATAACCGGAGAAGGACGGTTTTAGAAGGAAGGAGAAGAGAGAAAAAAATTAGGAGGCGCTAAGCATGAAAATTTAAGCGAAAAAAATAAAATATTTTCCAACCTCCCGCGCGCAAGGGATTCTGGGAAACGGAAGTTGAGCAGGGTTGAAAAATCCACTTAAACTCAGTTAAGTGAGGAGAAATCCTTTTTGCGTGAAATGGGGAAGGGAGACTTTGTACCCTTAGGGTCACATCATCTTCCCTCCTTTTCGCAGGGTGCACGAGGGTGGAAAATAAAAGGCGGGAGGGTCCACTACAAGCTTTCTCCATTCTGGCGGAGGTACTTTGAGGAAGGATTTTGTCATAACGGTAATGAAAAGTGAAAATCCCCGACGAATCGTCAAGTATTTCCCGCTAAGGAATCCGCTCCAAATGCTGAGTTATAGTTGAGGAGCTGTTTAAGGTTGAATTAAGCAGATGGTGATAATGGAGAAATGAAAAACACGAGGCGGAACGAAGACGGAATTATTTCCATGTTGTTATTTGTGCTTCTCCGTAATGTTCACTTCGGAATTAAAGTCATACGTTACACTCGAATTGAATTATCGCTAGTAATTTAACGTTCGGCGCACTGATATTTTTACTTTCTCCCTATAAGTAGTATAGAGAAAGTATTGTATTCGCAAAAAAATTAGACCTCCATATTTCGACGGAAATAGATGTTTTGGGGCCCATAGAGCTCGTTTTCGCTATTTTCCCGAACATGTCTGTCTGTGTGTCTGTGTGTGTGTGTGTGTGTGTGTGTGTCTGTCTGTCTGTGGTTAAAAAGTTTGTGGGCGCTCTATCTTAAAAAGTAATTATCCGATCATTTTCAAAATTCATATTTAGAATTTTTCTAACAATACCAAGAGTTGATTAGTTTTTGGTGAATATCGCTTAACCGGAAGTTGCGGTTTATCCGGATCAAAATTTTGTTTTTTAAATAGCTCTGTAAGAATGCAATATAGGTATATATAATTATATAATTTATAACAAAAGTTGTAGATAATGTACTTTACTACAACCTTTGTATGAAACATTTTTTCTTTACACTGATTTTTTAGGAGTTATTCTTCAATAATGGTTAACCGGAAGTTGTTGTTTACCCAGAAATGGAAGTTTTTCATACATATCTCTGTCAGAATGCAATGTAGGTATATACAATTCTGTACCAAAGTTATAGATAATGTTTTTTACTAAAAATGTTGTATAAAATATTTTCCTGTAACACTTATTCTTTTGAGTTATTTATATATTACCGGCATATGCTTCTGTTTTCAATAAATATGGAGAAAGTCATGTGTTGGCCACATCCGATTTTTCTTTGATAAATAATCCATTCTTACCGATAGTGATGCATAGGTCATATTCCCTTGCTTATGCTAAACTTACGATAGTATTGCCAACTAAACTCTCTACCACTAATCGCTGAAACATTCCTAAATCTTTGCCTCTAAGAAGTGGTGAAGAGGAGGCCTAATTGGTGGGTTTGAAATGCTCCCGCTTCAACCTCAAGCATACATTTCTATGAATTGATTTAAAATAACACGGACAAGTATGCCATTCATTTTTTGAGGGTGTTAAGGAGCTCTATTGAATATGATACGAAAATTATACAACTCAAGTGCTTTTTTAGCAAAGCTTCCTTACATAGACCACCTTACAACAGGTACTGAGACCAAGCTGTCGAACTGTGAATGAAAATACCGAAAATTTTGCAGAATTGAAAATATAAATTAAAATATCCGAACTTGAGCCTAAATTTGAAACTGCTATATTTTCCACAATATCTGTTCGCATTTCAATTTAGTGTACAGTTATACGTAATAAAATAGGCAAATAATACTAACTAATGTTTAGATATACCGAATGTATACTTTGATATTAAATTTTGATTGTTTAAATCAATTTAATTCCAATTAATTTTAAGCATAAATTAAATGAAATTTTCGTTGAATGCTGAAGATGATTTAACCCTTGCTAGGAATCCAAAATGTAGAATTTTTGCACTTCGAGCGATAATGGAACCGAAATCTACTGAAAGTAGCGAATGTTGTAAACATAACATTTATAAAATTATGCATATAATCTTCAGAAGCTATTTTCCATTCGGAAATAAACATGACAAGGATAGCAACTACTAGAAAGTGATTATGGGTGATTTTAATGCCCGTGTAGATCAGCGGAAACTTGATGACACTATCGCAGAACAATTTGCACCGGGCCATTGAACGAGGTCACCGCTTGGTAGATATTGCAGAAAGTACCATCAGTTTGTATATAACAAATACGAACTTCAAGAAGAATCCTACAAGAAAGTGGAAATGTACAGGTCACCAAGAAAAGATATTTCGATTGAGAAGCAATTGTTGAAATATAATGAAGGCTTGACGACGACATAATGTACTTTCACTATTCGCAACAACCATTTTTAAATAAACTGAAATATTTTAGAAAAGCCTGCGTTCATACAGTTTAACGAAAAACATTGCAACAATATTAGTGGTAATTGTAGAGATTTAAAGAATGAATAAATGCTTGCGAGTAATAGATGAAAACGAATACACGATTTCGCAACAGCAATCATTATAATGAGAAGACATTTATCGTCAGTTTTAACGCCATGCTGTTATCAAATGACCCAATAATACAAATAATGAATTAAAACGGCAACTGATTCGCGTCTACTTTGTTTATCTTCAGAAGATTCATTTTGAGAGACTCTGGAGTCCAATCATTAGCGTCCAGAAGTTCCGCAAATGTATTAAACCCGTGCGATAACTTGAACATCAACATCTGTTTAATTGCTTCGATGAGGAAAACAAGCGAAAGGAGTGTCTAACGATGTTTGTTCGGCTAAACGTCGCCGATGGACGTAGGATGCGCTTTGGAAATTTCATTATCCCCACTCGTTGCTCCAAAATACGGACGCACGGAGCCGCGATTCCATGCCTCGACTCGTTTGACCGGCGGAATAAATAAATACAGAGCGTCAGCTTTTGCTTGTCCAAAAGAAGGTTCCTTAACTACATTAGAATTTGAACGAAACGTAATGTATTGAATATTTCTTGAATATCTTCTCTACGTCTCCAAAATACGGATTATTACAAGCGTTTTATTATTTTTTGGTTTCTCCATAAAATGTATATTATGAAGCGTTTTAATTTGAATATGTCTATAAATACAAACTTCATTGCAACACGGTTAATTCGGGAACAAGATTTTAGATTGTGATTTTTAAAAAAATTGGTACCGTGAGTGAAGTGTACTGAATGCTGGTTTCTCCTCCCAAGTATATTATGAATGTAGGAATATGTGAATTCCATTTTGCAACAAGAATTAATTTAATTCTTTAAATTTTTGTAACGATCGAACCCCTTATCTCCTTCGTTCTTATTTCTGCGACGGATGGAATGTAAAATGCTAACGGATTCATTTGTGAGCTAAGACACGCAATCTCTTGGCCAAAGTCCTGGGACCGTTAAACACATTTCTATAGAAAAATGGAAACCATAAAGTTTAAACGTTTCAACCATTCACCAATATAATATAAACGTTTAAATTTTGTAATAAAACATCTTTCTATTCTAGCATACTTCGTAGTTCATTTCGTAAGTATACGAATTATCTTCTCTTTGGACTCTTTCAAACACTCAGCATCCACTTGCGGTTAAATTGAAGTTAAAAGGGAAACGTTACATATCTCATTAGCCACTCACAGTCGATAATTACACTTTTCATACACAATCAACTTTATCGCTTAACTTTAAAGTCCGTATTCCCTCTAAACGCAGATGGTGCGAGTGACTCTCTCAAGATCAAATTTGACTCCCTGATTCACTGAGCAGAGAGTAATTGGAAGGGCAGTCGAATTGCAGGTGCCTCCCTCATGGACCACGTGATCTCGCTGTATTCGGCAGCCATTTTGGAAAACGTGCGAATCTTTCTGAAAAGCGAATCATCGTTGGCATTTCGATCCCTCGCAGCTAAAAGGAAGCCATCGAGGACTGATCCGACTGTCAACTGTGGATTGCAAATAAGTATAATCTCCTTATGATTGTCTTTCCGCAGATTCCATCCATCAGAGAAAGAAAATAGTGTTTTAAATGTGGCGGTGTTTAATCGAGGGATTCGTTTGATCTGAATCCCGTGATCAGATGCACCGCATACCTTTCGGAGGGGCGCCTTACATCGGCGAAGAATACCATTTTCCGTCACCTTAAAACGATGAAATTTGCTCAAAAACAGATTCGCAAGTTCATAAGAATTGGTCTGTGTCTCGTATTAGCGATTGTAATGAAGGTTCTGGCTGTTTCCGTCAGATGATTCGAGAAATAAAACCTTGGAATTTAGATGAGTAAATTGAGTAATAGCAAATCGCAAACATTATGAGATTATATAATATCTTTGCTAGTACCAAAAAGCATTTCTTAGTTCAAATTATCCGAATTTATTCTTTATATTCGTAGCGTCTATGTATTCTAGCACTAAATATTTGATTATCAAGACGAAACAAATATATACATAATCTTTGAAATTTCTAACTTGACAGCTCTTGAAAGTGATATTTTCTATTTTGAAAAAATTCATTTATAGCAATAATAATTGTTTAAATCAATAATTTCATGGATATCTATAGTTCAACGAATAGATAATTGTATGCTAAAAAGTATGCAAAAGTAAACAGTTTCAAGAACGTTTTCGATAAAAACGCGTTTGAAGTTTGTCTTACGAATATAAATAAAACAGATTAAAATTGCGGTTGTTGATTGCTACTATTGTTAAATAACCTTCTGCTTCCTCGCAGAAGCAGCTTTTTGTCTTCTAACATTCCTACTTCGGCCGCTACTGTCAACTTCTTGCGGTCCTAGTTATCGGAATACATTTGCGTTTTTCCCGATTTCTTAGTATACCTCATCCTTCATTTATAGCACAACAAAGAAATCTTCATTAAAACACCTGCAGCTATATAAGCGGGACTTTCGAGAATTATTTTGGGGAATGTTTCGGAGTCAAAGAGTCGAATTAAAGACGCTCTCCTCTTCCAACTGATATTAAATTGGCAGCAAGTGCTTGCCTAATCAAGATAAAGCATTTTCGGAAGTGCGTCTGAGCTGGACGATATTTGCTCTAACTATTGGGTACCGTTGGGCAGAAATCACGCATTGGTTCTTCATCTGCGAAGCGTAAATACGTTGACCTGCGCAATCCACGTCATTTCCTTCCGGAGGAGGCATCGTAGATTAAAACACGAGAGACTGAGATGAGCTGTACCTTTCTTTATTCGAGCCTCACTTGCACTGTATCGACCGCGTTGTGTGTTTAGGTCACCCGAAGCATTCTTAAAACGCGTTATAAATCCTTAAGGAAATGCCTCCGATAGGATGAACCGCGCTCATAGGCTCAAGATATTAAATAATTTAATATTTCGCTTGAAAGTCTGAAAATCGGAAGTCTGTTCTTTAAATTTCCTTTTATTTTTGAATCAAAAAGTTCCGATATGATGAACGACGTTCAGCCCTTAACGTCTCTTATCACATGTTCTCTTTCGACCAATTCTGCGATCAAAGCGCAACGAGGCGCTGTACTTTTATTTTATTATTCAATAAAAGGAACAAAAGATCTTGTCGTAGTTTCCCTAAACGAGGTTGCACCAATTGACAAATTCCTGCTTTCGATATCCATTCCACTTTTTCTTTGTCTCTTCATTTCCATGAAAAAAATGTTTCCTTTACTTAGATTCCCGTTTATTTTTTCGTCCATTCCGTTCCCAAACAATCGCAGTTGCGAAGACAATCATTTTCGAAATACTACGCGTTCCGACGAAATCACACACATGAGATGTCTGAGAGTTGATGTTCAGCAGTGTTCCTTATATTTAAGTGTTTCAGACGAGATTAAACCAACTTATTCGAATCTGATTAATAAATGTCAACTTTAATACAATAAATTTCACTTGTGTGATGCTTTGTACATCGTAGTGTAAAATATGTTAGCTATGTTCCCGTTATCATATTCTGATGAATGAATACTTTCATTTGTCATTTGGTTCAGAATAGAGAAAAATGTATCTTTTATTTACTTTTGCCATATTCATGTTTGTTTGCCATGTTCATAGCTGTGATGAATTGAAAACTACTGAGATATGAGTGGATAATTATAGACCGAAAATTGTTACCCATAGAGTCATTGTGCTTCACTTACGTGGATATCATCCGCATTCTGGGTCAGTGAAGAAAGCGAACTACCTCACTCCTCATCCTGCCTCGTAAAATCCTATTCCTCTCAGTAGCCTTGGAGATGAGGCCTCATCGGGCTGAATACCTTACAGACAACTATGAGATAGTGTAAAATAATTCGGAATGAACCTTCATTACATAAAATAATGAACTGAATTTAAGTAGCACTTTCTAAGCTCAAGCATTAATAATTTACATTTTTATAATTGAGTTTCGCTTAACATTTATAAAGTAGGAAAGTTACATTTTTAGTCGCGTGGTCTAATATGACCCCAAAATTCTCTGAATTTTTATATCTCTATACAATGATCAAGCAGTTAGTTCAATTTATATAGTTCATAAATGATCTTTTTTCAAACAAATATAGCTTTTTAAACATTATTTTTTCAAATTAAATGTTTAAACATGTAGTTACTTATGAAAAAAATACTAGTATTAAAAATTTACATTAGTTTCAAACTCAAGGTATTTAGAAAAATGTATATGATTTTGATTTCGCACAACATAATTGGACAACATTTTAGCCATCGGTCGGATATTAATAAAAATCCCTCTCACTGCGTTCTCAAAAACGTAAATACATGGGGCGATTGGTTAATATCAGCGAACAATTCTTAACTCAGGCTAGCAACTTAACAGACGCAAGCTTACCGACTGTGAAAAACGATTTATTAGAAAGGATTTCTTGCGTATTTGTTACTTTAAGTGACCTTTTTTGAACACGAACTTACTCAACAAAAATAAATGAAATATTTTGGAATCCCTTAGAAGATTATTAACTTTAATTAAAAATGATTAAATATTAAATCAAAAAACATCCTGTATTTATGTTTGTATAAAATTTATGAAGAAATACTTATAATGTTTCATTCGTCAACGGCAGTACAAATTAAACATAAAATTGTCATATTTCTTTGGAACAAAAACTCCACAAGCAATACAAATTGTTGTGCCTGTTTTATCTTTCTTTCTGTAGCACAAACAACATCTTGCTCTGCGATGGCCATCAGAGGTCTTTTGGCCTCACCTCGTCTGTGGGAGCGGATACACTATTTTGTATTTACATTGAAATTGATATTAGTTAATGGATTCCATTTAATGTATAACTATTATTATTTCCATACCCAGTTTACTCCACATTTGATAGGAAAGAATAGAGGAGATACGCAAACGTTTATACGAGAAATTTAAACGAAAAAGAATCTAATCTTGAATATTATAAAGTAATTAAATTTAACAGGACATCATTCCTGCATAATGATATTTCCGTTTATGCTGGACGTAATGAGAATTATAAAATAAATATCGATTTTCGTTTTAGAAAATAACTTTTGTAATTGTGATAGCTCTGAATTGAAATAGGGCTAATTATGAAAGGACATTTATTGACTTGAGAGTTGAGGTTTGAGGATTCAAAGTTTGTAATTAATCTTCTGATGTGTTGCGGATGAAATATACGTAATATTTCATTCTGAGAACGATATTTTATGATAAGAAAAGACTTACGGCAAAATCATCGAAAGCTTTGAGTGGGCTTGTTTACGGTGACTTCATACAAAGCCTGTCTCTGCATATATAGAATACTAATACATAATAGACACCAGGTTATAACCAATCGAGAAAGCGAATCATTGTGGAGGACCATAGCACAAACTGAGGCCAAGTGACTATTGCTCAGTGTAAATGATTCGAGTTTACCCACTCGATATTACAGAGCGTATAACATCATTATATGTTAATATCGTGCAAATTCGAGGTATTTTCTTAATTAACAAACAATTATAACAAGAGTTGGGACATAACATTGAAAATATTAAATCGGAAATGTTTGATGTTAAAGAGGGTTTTCGTTATAGAATATAAAAATGTGATATCTTCAAGAAGAAGAAAGCAAATGCATAACTCATAAATGAAGTTGGTTTTTTTCCTTAAAATTTATCACAGACAAGAACAAAGCTTGGGAATCAAAGTACTTAGAAAAGTAAATGATTTTTTTTATTCTGCATCAAATAACTGAATAAAATAACAATAAATATTACATGTACGTAAGAACAATCAGGGATACATTCTTATTTGATTTTATGCCACGGAAATTGACTTCACAGAATGAGGCGTTGTGGAAATGCACTATGGGAAAAGAGACTAGCATTAGTACTTCCGTTTTTAAGCTTTCGTTAAGATCTTAAAAACATCAGATATTGTTACATAGCAAAATAAGCTGTTAAATATTAAACTGCGCTAATTAAGACATAGGAAGGGTAAGGTTTTTTCCAAAACATTGCAAGAAACTGGGATTCTGAGGTCCATTTGTTTCGGATGACAGTGCGACGTAATATGATCCAATGAGTAACTGCGATATTCGCAAACAGTTATCTCGGTCAAAAAATATGGATGGAAAACTATTATTCAAGGCTAAACTAAACAAACTATGACTACTAAACAATGACTAAACAGAATTAACATCAGTTTTAACATTTAAAGTTCATAATGAAGATCAACATCAGCAACCGACTTGACTTATATTTGAAGGTAAGATTTTCTAAACGAAGATCTTCCTATAGATCTACATCCGTAGTATCCTAACCTGTCGCGATGAAGGCCTGTTATCCTGATGATCATGCCATATGCCTTATTATGAAGTCTATGCGAAAACAAGAAGTTGCAGCAACGGATGTTGATTGATGAATTTCCACTCTGTTCGCTAAGGCAATAAACATCCGAACGCCATTTTGTGGAACGTTCTTTCGATGGAAATCAGCATCTAGAGGTGCAGGTGATGTGCCCAAGGGAGATCCACAGGTGGAGTCGCTTTTTATTGTGCTTCGGGATGCTTTCGTTAGCCTCGGAACTGTGGCTGTTATCCGATGCAGGGAATTAGAATCGATTTCTAAGACTGAGTAGCTCAGATTACGGTCCATGAGAAAATTTGACTTTTTGGAAACGATTTGTATTATTTGATTCTCTTCAGCTTTTGGCATGGTAACATTATGCGAAATTTTTCACTCGTATTTTCAGCCACCTTCAATCGAAAATTATCCAGCGAGCTCTGTAACATCCCACTCTTTGAACTTTATTTATCGGACAGCGTTTGAAAGATTACAGCAACGCTCGGATTTTGAAAATGTCGACATCGAATGCATTGCCGTAATTATGCACTTGAAACTTTCGACGATTTCTCTTATATTGTGCAATTATATTGTAAATCTATACTGCCATTGAGTAAGTCCAGTCCATCATTCTCAAGTTTGACTATTTTTATTGCTAGAATCAAGTGCTTTCATATGACCCGTTTTCCTTATAAATTTACAATGATATTCGTTCTGAAAATATGTTTTCAACGACATACATTGGCTATTCAGATATGAACATAGCTTAAAATCTGTAACTCCTTTTGGCTCATCATTTTGGTGCTGAAGGTGTAACTGAAGATTTGTTTATCCTAGGATTTAATAACGAAAAACGGTAGAGATTACTCTCCTCGTGGTTAAGCAGTTTCCATAAACCGAAAAGCAATCGACTTTCTTCCGATGTCAGTCCGATCCTTTGAGAAATTAGTGTCATGCGGATTATCGAGGACTCATTGCGAACATCGGGAGATAACCATCGCCTAATCCTAAAGAAAAATCTTCTCGAAACACTCGGCATTTAAGACTCGTCGTCCCTCGGAAATCGCGAACAATGGACCAAAGGCAGTCGCGAATGCTATCTTTCTCGCATAGCGTTCCACTTCTTAAAAATTCCTCTCTTTGGATCCCCCTTGCCTCTCGGATGCCATTGAATGTGCTCCTTCCGATACCATCGGAGAATCCACCAACTAAGAAGGAAGAACTCTTCTGCTTTGTTTTCGCTCCCATAGGGATAGCGATCTTCGATTGTTCGGCCGCAACGCCTTTCAGGAACTGCGGTGCTTCCTTACGGTGAACAGCTTCGATATTTATCGATCGAGCAGTCGCCTGCGGTCTTCGATCTCTCGTCAGATGCCCCTTCGGCCCCATTTGACGATTGGCGGTTTTAATAAATTCAAACGTTCTGCCGATAAAGCTGAGGATTTCCTAATCCATAATCCTTGCACAATCGAAAGCTATAGAAAAGATGGATTTGTAAAATTATAAATTAGTTCAAAAAAATTTCCCCTTCTCATAAAGGAAATTCACGATAGAACTTGTCATAATACTTATGTCGGTCCTTTGGATAATTGACAATTATGGAACATCCCATCTTCCATTTGACTCTTAAATAATGCATTATGATAATGCTCTGAGCTAATTGATTCGACAATCGAATTTCACAACAAAAAACCGACGAAAACATTTTTGGATTAATTTAAAGTTTTTCTCGCTAAACTATTGATTCCGTCACATCATATATTCTTAGCGATTCAGGAAAGAGGGGACAGCTGAGGAAGACAATATTTGCGTTCGTTTGGCTCAAGGAATATCGAGGAAATTTATTTCGATCGAGTGGAAAAGTCAAACGAGCGATTGAAAAAATAGTTTTTCATCGATTGGCAATGATTATATGACTAAGTTGCATTTGAATGAGAATTCCCTTTTTTTTACCGTATGTACTCATATATATATATATATATATATATATATATATATATATATATATATATATATATATATATATATATATATATATATATTACTCGTATATATATATATATATATATATATATATATATATATATATATATATATCGACAACACTAATTTCAAATCGGCATTATATCGGGACGGTCCTCAAAAAAAAAAAGGATTGAAAATATTCTTAACATTCGCTGCAATTTAATCGTCTGGCATCGAACCCGGGTCTACCTGGTGAACTTACTATGCAGCAAAACAGAAGATCACAATCTCTAACTATGTGTGAAAATTCAAGGAAAAATATTGACTGTAACTGCCTCAAACGACGTTCTACTTTTCACGAATGTAAATGGCTTTCAGGATTCGAACCAAGGACGATCTAGGAAATCTAAAAAATGTTTTTGAATTTTATCTTTGATCTCTATCTATATGCCTAATTTCAAGTTTTAATATTATTGGGAAGGAGTTTAAATTAATTCTTAAAAATCGGATTATTTACTGATTGTAGAGACGCCTGGTGTCGAACCCAGGAAATATTGGTAGCTGTGAATGCACAGTATGACTTATTAGGAGTTCATCTTATTTCATACAAAGTTTGAAGTCGATATCATGCCGGGAAGTACCTAAAACTATTTTCTATTATCTCCGTAAGAAATGCATTGAGGAATGCAAATGGCTCTCTGGGATCGAACCAAGGACCATCAGCGAATATGTAAAATTTGATTATTAAATATATTTATGATATCTAACCCCATGCCGAATTTCAAGTTTCCATGCCATTGGAAACAAGTCCAAAAAAAATCTTAAAAATCGCCACAATGCATTTTAAACGGCCGATTTTTGCATCGATCTAGCATCGAACCCAGTTTATTTTCCGTAAAACTCATTTATGTTTTCGATAGATCATGACCATATATAAACGCTCCTTGAGTTTTGTTTCTCTACCTATCCGGAAAGTATTTTATTTTAATTGCCGAAAATCAAAGCAATGCATTTAAACGGGAAAAATCGGGACTTTGGAGCCCCCTGGAATCGAACCCATGACACTGAGGATCAAAGTCGCTTTTTTCCTGGGGGTTTCACGTTATGGCCAATACGTGGTAAAAATTTCGAGTCAATGACGCCAGTAGTTTAGCCTGTGAATTAGTATCCTATCTGGGTATCTGGGTATATCATGAATGAATCCGGAGAAGCATCTATATATAATAGATATACGAGTAAAATGCAGCCATTTTAGTCATTTTACTCGTATATATATATATATACACGAGTAAAATGTAGCTTGCATACTGCAAGCAGATCGACAACAATAATTTCATGTCGGCATCATATCGGGACGGCCCTCAAAAGAAAAAAAAAGGTATTGAAAATATTCTTAAAATTCGCTGCAATTTAATCGTCTGGCATCGAACCCGGGTCTTCCTGGTAAGTTTACTATGCAGCACAACAGAAAATCACCATCTCTTACTATGTGTGAAAATTCAAGCAGAAATATTGGCTACAACTGCCTCAAACGACGTTCTACTTTTCAGGAATGTAAATGGCTCTCTCGATTCGAACCAAGGACGATCTTGGAAATCTAAAACATGTTCATGAAAGTTATTTATGATCTCTATCTATTTGCCGAATTTCAAGTTTCTATATTATTGGGATAGGGCTCAAAATAATTATTAAAAATCGGATCAACTACTGATATAAGAGACGCCTGGTGTCGAACCCAGGAAAAATATTTACGCTGTGAATGCACAGTATGATTTTAAAGGACTTGATCTTATTTTGTGCATAGTTTGAAATCGATATCATTCCGGGAAGTACCTAAAATTTGTCTCCGTTATCTCCATAAGAAATGCATTGAGGAATGTAAATGGCCCTCTGGGATCGAACCAAGGACCATCAGCGAATACAAAAAATTTGATTATGAAATAAATTTATGATCTCCAACCTCATGCCAAATTTCAAGTATCCATGCCATCGGGAAAGGTTCCAAAAAAAATCTTTAAAATCGCCACAATGCAATTCAAACGGCCAATTTTTACCCCGACCTAGCATCGAACCCAGGATATTTTCCGTAAAACTCATTTATGTTTTTGATAGATCATGACCATATATATAGGCTCCTTTAGTTTTGATTCGCTTCCTATCCGGAAAGTATTTTTTAAAAATTCCCGAAAATCACGGCAATGCATTTAAACGGGAAAAATCGGGACTTTGGGGCCCTCTGGAATCGAACCTATGACACTGAGGATCAAAGTCGCTTTTTTCCTGGGGGTTTCACGTTATGGCCAATACGTGGTAAAAATTTCGAGTCAATAACGCCAGTAGTTTAGCCTGTGAATTAGTATCCTATCTGGGTATCTGGGTATATCATGAATGAATCCGGAGAAGCATCTATATATAATAGATACGAGTAAAATGTTGCTTGCATACTGCAAGCAGATCGACAACACTAATTTGATATCGGCATTATCTCGGGACGGTCCTCAAAAAAAAAAAAGGATTTAAAATATTCTTAAAATTCGCTTCAATTGAATCGTCTGGCATCGAACCCGGGTCTTCCTGGTGAGCTTACTATGCAGCAAAATGGAAGATCACCATCTCTAACTATGTGTGAAAATTCAAGCAGAAATATTGGCTGAAACTGCCTCAAACGACGTTCTACTTTTCATGAATGAAAATGGCTCTCTGGATTCGAACCAAGGACTATCTAGGAAATCTAAAATATGTTCATGTAAAGTATGTATGATCTCTATCTATATGCCGAATTTCAAGTTTCTATATTATTGGGAAAGGTTTCAAAATAATTCTTAAAAAACGGATCAGTTACTGATTGTAGAGGCGCCTGGTGTCGAACCCAGGACATATTGTAAGCTGTGAATGCCCAGTTTCATTTGTAAAGATTTGCTCTTGTATCATACAAAGTTTGAAGTCGATAGCATGCCAGGAAGTACCTAAATTTTTTTTCCGTTTTTTCCGTAAGAAATGCATTGAGAAGTGCAAATGGCCCTCTGTGATCGAACCAAGGACCATCAGCGAATATGTAAAATTTGATTATGAAATATATTTATGATATCTATAGACGTGCCGAGTTTCAAGTTTCCATGTTATCGGGAAAGGATCCAAAAAAATATCTTCAAAATCGCCGCAATGCATTTTAAACGGCCGATATTTGCCCCGACCTAGCATCGAACCATGGACCATATTCGAAGATGTCTCTCTGATTTTCGTTGGATATGCATTGCTTCTAGCGATCCCTCGAATTTCAACTCTCTCCTTTTCCGGGAAGTGCCCCAAAAAAATTTTCGAAAATCCCCGCCATGTATTCTTATGGGGAAAATCGCGACTTTGGGACCTTCTGGAATCGAACCCATGACACCGAGGTTCAAAGTCGGCTTTTTCCTGGAGGTTACACGTTATGGCCAATATGTCGTAAAAATTTCAAGTCAATGACACGAGTGGTTTAGCCTGTGAATTTGTATCCTATCTGGGTATATATATGAATGAATCCGGAGAAGCATCTATATATAATAGATATATATATATATATATATATACGAGTAAAATATAGCCATTTTAGTCATTTTACTCGAATATATCTATTAAATATAGATGCTTCTCCGGATTCATTCAAGGATATAGATAGATAGATAGATAGATAGATAGGATACTAATTCACAGCCTAAACTAGAAGCGTCATCGACTTGAAATTTTTACGACTTATTGGCCATAACGTATAACCACCAGAAAAATTGCGGTTTTGAACCTCAGTGTAATGGGTTCGATTCCAGAAGGCCTCAAAGTCGCGATTTTCCCCATAAGAATACATGGCGATGATTTTCGAAAATTTTTTTGAGGCACTTCCCGGAAAAGAAGAGAGTTGAAATTCGAGGGATCACTCGAAGCAGTGCATATTCAACGAAAATCAAAAAGACATCGCCGAATATGGTCCATGGTTCGATGCTAGGTCGGGGCAAAAATCGGCCGTTTAAAATGCATTGTGGCGAATTTGAAGATTTTTTTTGGATCCTTTCCCGATAACATGGATACTTGAAACTCGGCACGTGTATATATATGTTGAATATATTTCATAATTATATTTTACATGTTCGCTGATAGTCGTTGGTTTGATCCCAAACGGCCTTTTGCACTTCTCAATGCATTTCTTACGGAGATAACGGAAACAATATTTAGGTACTTCCCGGCATGTTATCGACTTCAAACTTTGCATGATAGAAGAGCAAGTCTTTACAAATCAAACTGTGCATTCACATTTATCAATGTGTCCTGGGTTCGACACCAGGTGTCTCTGTAGTTAGAAGTTGATCCGATTTTTAGGAATGATTTTGAAAACTTTCCCAATAATATATATACTTGAAATTCGGCATATAGATAGAGATCATAGATTAATTTCATGAACATAATTTAGATTTCCTAGATAGCCCTTGGTTTAAATCCAGAGAGCCATTTACATTCGTGAGAAGTAGAACGTAGTTTGAGGCAGTTGTAACCAATATTTTTGGTTGAATTTTCACACACAGTCAGAGATGGTGATCTTCTATAGTGCTGCATAGTAAGATCACCAGTATGACCCCGGTTCGATACCAGACGATGAAATTGCAGCGAATTATAAGAATTTTTTCAATCCTTTTTTTTTCTTTTGATGACCGTCCCGATTGTTGCCGATATAAAATTAGTATTGCCGATCTGCTTGCAGTATGCAAGCTACATTTTACTCGTATCTATTATATACGAGTAAAATGTAGCTTGCATACTGCAAGCAGATCGACAACACTAATTTCATAACGGCATTATATCGGGACGGTCCCGGAAAGGAAAAAAAGGATTGAAAATATTCTTAAAATTCGCTTCAATTTAATCTTTTGGCATCGAACCCGGGTCTTTTTGGTGAAATTTCTATGCAGTACATCAGAAGATCATCTTCTCTAAATACGTGTGAAAATTCAAGCAGAAATGTTGGCTGCAACTGCCTCAAACGAAGACCTACTTTTCACGAATGTTAATAGCTCTCTGGATTCGAACCAAGGACGATCTAGGAAATATAAAATGTGTTTTTGAAATGTATCTATAATTTCTATATATATGCCGAATTTCAAGTTTTAATACTATTGGGAAAGGGTTCAAAATAATTCTTAAAAATCGGATCAGCGACTGATTGAAGAGACGCCTGGTGTCGAACCCTGGACGTATTGGAAGCTGTAAATGCACAAAATGACTTGCTACGACTTGATCTAATTTCATACAAAGTTTGAAGTCGATATCATACCGGGAAGTACCTAAAATGTGTTTCCGTTATCCCCATAAGAAATGCATTGTGGAGTGCAAATGGCCCTCTGGGATCGAACCAAGTACCGTAATCGAATACAAAAAAATTGATTATGAAATATTTTTATGATTTCTAACCCCATGACAAATTTCAAGTTTCCATGCATTCGGAAAGGGGTCCAAAAAAAATCTTTAAAATCGCCACAATGCATTTTAAACGGCCGATTTTTGCCCCGACCTAGCATCGAACCAAGGATATTTTCCGTAAAACTCATTTATGTTTTCGATTGATCATGTTCATATATATAGGCTCCTTGAGTTTTGATTCTCTACCTACCCGGAAAGTATTTTTTTTTAATTCCCGAAAATCAAAGCAATGCATTTAAACGGGAAAAATTGGGACTTTTGGGCCCTCTGGAATCGAACCCATGACACTCAGGTTCAAAATCGCAATTTTTCTGGAGGTAATACGTTATGGCCAATGTGTCGTAAAAATTTCAAGCCATTGACGCTAGTGGTTTAGCCTGTGACTTTGTATCCTCTCTATATATCTATTATATATAGACGCTTCTCCGGATATACCTATATATACGAGTAAAATGTAGCTTGCATACTGCAAGCAGATCGACAACACTAATTTCTTGTCGGCATCATATCGGGACGGCCCTCAATAGAAAATAAAAAGGGATTGAAAAAGTTCTTAAAATTCGATGCAATTTAATCGTCTGGCATCGAACCTAGGCCTTCCTGGTGAACGTAATATGCGGCACAACAGAAAATCACCATCTCTTACTATGTGTTAAAATTCAAGCAGAAATATTGGCTCCAACTGCCTCAAACGACGTCCTACTTTTCAATAATGTAAATGGCTCTCTGGATTCGAACCAAGTACGATCTAGGAAATTTAAAATATGTTTTTGAAATGTATCTACGTTCTCTATCTATATACTTAATTTCATGTTTTAATATCATTTGGAAGGGGTTCAAAAAAATTCATAAAATCGGATACTTTACTGATTGTATAGACGCCTGGTGTCGAACCCAGTAAATATCGCTAGCTGGGAATGCACATTATGACTTGTTAGGACTTCTTCTTTTTTTTAACAAAGTTTGAAGTCGATATCATGAAGGGAAGTACCTAAAACCATTTTCCGTTTTCTCCATAAGAAATACATTGAGGAATGTAAATGGCTCTCTGGGATCGAACCAAGGACCATCAGCAAATATGTAAAATTTGATTATGAAATATATTTATGATCACCAACTTCATGCCGAATTTCAAATTTCCATGACATCGGGAAGGGGTCCAAAAAAAATCTTAAAAATCGCCACAATGTATTTTAAACGGCCGATTTTTGCCTCGACCTAGCATCGAACCCAGGATATTGTCCGTAAAACTAATTTATGTTTTCGATAGATCATGACAATATATATCGGCTCCTTGAGTTTTAAGTCCCTACCTATCCGGCAAGTATTTTTTTAAAATTCCCGAAAATCAACGCAATGCATTTAAATGGGAAAAATCGGGAATTTGGGGCCCTCTGGAATCGAACCCATGACACTGAGGTTCAAAATCACAATTTTTCTGGTGGTTACACGATATGGCCATTATGTCGTAAAAATTTCAAGCCGATGACGCTTGTGGTTTAGGCTGTGAATTAGTATCCTATCTATATACCTATCTATATATATATACGAGTAAAATGTTGCTTGCATACTGCAAGCAGATCGACAACACTATTTTCATGTCGGCTTCATATCGGGACGGCCATCAAAAGAAGAAAATGGAATGGATTTTTCTTAAAATTCGCTGAAATTCCATCGTCTGGCATCGAACCCGGGTCTTTACTGTAAACTTACGATGCAGCACAATAGAACATCACCATCTCTAACTATGTGTGAAAATTCAAGCAGAAATATGGGCTATAACAGCCTCAGGATACGTTCTAATTTTCACGAACTTAAATGGCTCTCTGGATTCGAACCAAGGACGATCATGGAAATCTAAAAGATGTTTCTGAAATTTATTTATGATCTCTATTTATACGCCGAATTTCAAGTTTCTATATTATTGGGAAAGGTTTCAAAATAATTCCTAAAGATCGGATAAACTTATGATTTCAGAGACACCTGGTGTCGACCCCAGGACACAAGGATAGCTGTGAATGCACTGTTTGATTTGTATTGACTTGATCTTTCTATATGCAAAGTTTGAAGTCGATATCGTGCCGGGAAGTACCTAAAATTTGTTTCCGTTATCTCCGTAAGAAATGCATAGAGGAATGTAAATGTCCCTCTGGGATCGAACCAAGGACCATCAGCGAATATTTAAAATTGGATAATGATATATTTTTATGGTATCTATCCTCATACCGAATTTCAAGTTTCTATGCCATCGGAAAAGGGTCCAAAAAAAATCTTAAATATCGCCACAATGCATTTTAAACGGCCGATTTTTGCCCCGACCTAGCATCGAACCAAGGATAATATTCGTAGATGTCTTTATCGTTTCCTTAGATATGCACGGCATCTAGCGGTCCCTTGAATTTCAAATCACTCCTTTTCCGGGAAGTGCCTCAAAAACATTTTCGAAAATCCCCGCCATGTATCCTTATGGAGAAAATCGGGACTTTGGGGCCTTCTGGAATCGATCCCATGACACCGAGGTTCAATGTCGGCTTTTTCCTGGAGGTTACACGTCATGGCCATAACGTCGTAAAAATTTCAAGTCTTTGGCACTTGTGGAACATGGTTAGAATTTTGATCCCCTATATATATACGAGTAAAATGTTGCTTGCATACTGCAAGCAGATCGACAACACTATTTTCATGTCGGCATCATATCGGGACGGCCATCAAAAGAAAAAAATGGATAGAAATTTTTCTTAAAATTCGCTGAAATTCCATCGTCTGACATCGAACCCGGGTCTTTACTGTGAACTTACTATGTAGCACAATAGAACATCACCATCTCTAACTATGTGTGAAAATTCAAGCAGAAATATGGGCTACAACTGCCCCAAAAGACGTTCTAATTTTCACGAATTTAAATGGCTCTCTGGAGTCGAACCAAGGACGATCATGGAAATCTAAAAACTGTTTCTGAAAGTTATTTATGATCTCTATCTATATGCCGAATTTGAAGTTTCTATATTATTGGCAAAGGTTTCAAAATAATTCCTAAAAATCGGATCAGCTTTTGTTTGCAGAGACACCTGGTGTCGAACCCAGGACCCATTAATAGCTGTAAATGCACTGTTTGTTTTTTATGGATTTTATCTTTCTATATGCAAAGTTTGAAGTCGATATCGTGCCGGGAAGTACCTAAAATTTGTTTCCGTTATCTCCGTAAGAAATGCATTGAGGAATGTAAATGGCTCTCTGGGATCGAACCAAGGACCATCATCGAATATGTAAAATTTTATTACGAAATATATTTATGATCTCCAACTCCATGCCGAATTTCAAGTTTCCATGCCATCGGAAAAGGGTCCAAAAAAAATCTTAAAAATCGCCACAATGCATTTTAAACGGCCGATAATTGCCCCGACCTAGCATCGAACCAAGGATAATATTCGTAGATGTCTTTATGGTTTCCTTTAGATATGCACGGCATCTAGCGGTCCCTAGAATTTCAACTCTTTCCTTTTCCGGGAACTGCCTCAAAAAAAATTTTGAAAATCCTCACCATGTATCCTTATGGAGAAAATCGGGACTTTGGGGCCTTCTGGAATCGAACCCATGACACTGAGACTCAAGGTCAGATTTTTTCTGGAGGTTACCCGTCATGGCCATAATGTCGTAAAAATTTCAAGTCGATGGCACTTGTGGAACATGGTAAAACTTTTGATCCCCTATATATCTATTATATACGAGTAAAATGTAGCTTGCATACTGCAAGCAGATCGACAACTATAATTTCATAACGGCATTATATCGGGACGGTCCCGGAAAGTAAAAAAAGGATTGAAAATGTACTTAAATTCCGCTTCAATTTAATCGTCTGGCATCGAACCCGGGTCTTTTTGGTGAAATTTCTATGCAGCGCATCAGAAGATCATCTTCTCTAAATACGTGTGAAAATTCAAGCAGAAATATTGGCTGCAACTGCCTCAAACGAAGACCTACATTTCACGAATGTTGATAGCTCTCTGGATTCGAACCAAGGCCGATCTAGGAAATATAAAATGTGTTTTCGAAATATATTTATAAGTTCTATATAGATGCCGAATTTCAACTTTTAATATTATTGGGAAGGGGTTCAAAATAATTCTTAAAAATCGGATCAGCGACTGATTGTAGAGACGCCTGGTGTCAAACTCTGGACGTATTGGAAGCTGTAAATGCACAAAATTACTTGCTAGGACTTGATCTAATTTCATACAAAGTTTGAAGGTGATATCATACCGGAAAGTATCTAAAATGTGTTTCTGTTATCCCCATAAGAAATGCATTGTGGAGTGCAAATGGCCCTCCGGGATCGAACCATGGACCCTCAGCGAATATGTAAAATTTGATTATGAAATATATTTATGATATCTAAACCCATGCCGAATTTCAAGTTTCCATGCCATCGGGAAAGGGTCCAAAAAAAATCTTAAAAATCGCCACAATGCATTTTAAACGGCCGATTTTTAACTCGACCTAGCATCGAACCCAGGATATTTTCCGTGAAACGCATTTATGATTTCGATAGATCATTACCATATATATAGGCTCCTTGAGTTTTGATTCTCTACCTATCCGGGAAGTATTTTTTAAAAATTCCCGAAAATCACGGCAATGCATTTAAACGGGAAAAATCGGGACTTTGGGGCCCGCTGGAATCGAACCAATGACACTGAGGTTCAAAACTGCAATTTTTCTGGAGGTTACACGTTATGAACAATATGTCGTAAAAATTTCAGGTCATTGACGCTTGTGGTTTAGCCTGTGACTTTGTATCCTATCTATATACCTATCTATCTATATATATATATGAATGAATCCGGAGAAGCATCTATATATAATAGATATATATATATACGAGTAAAATGTAGCTTGCATACTGCAAGCACATCGATAACAATAGTTTTTTGTCGGCATCACATAGAGTGAGTCCTCAAAAGAAAAAAAAATGGTTAGAAAATATTCTTAATTTCCGCTGCAATTTATTCGTCTGGCATCGAACCCAGGTCTTCCCGGTCATACTCACTATGCAGAACCATAGAAGATCACCATCTGTAACTATGCGTGAAAATTCAAGTAGAAATATAAACTGCAACTGCCTCAAACGACGTCCTACGTTTCCCTTATACTCCTTATGATAGAAATGCTAATGTGCTCTGGCATCGAACCCAGGAATAGTACGGTGTTATCTGATTTTTTTTCTAAAACCAATTCTTTTCAAACATCTTCCAGCCGAGTACGAACTTCCTATCATTTCGATAAGTGCATCAAAAAAATAATGAAATACTAAACCAATGTATTTTATACGGGAGACATATTTGCCACCCGGCGTCGAACCCGGATCTTTCTGGTAATACTTCCTATGCAACATAATAGAAGATCACTATCTCTAACAATGTGTAAAAGTTCGAGCAGAAATATTGGCTGCAACTGCCTCAAACGACGACTTACTTTTCCCTTATATTCCTTATGAGAGAAAAGTTAATGTGCTCTGGCATCGAACCCAGGAATAGTACAGGCTTAAGAAATTTTTTTTCTTAAACCATTTCTCAATATATATCTTCTAGCAGAGCGAAAAGTTCCTTACATTCCGGTAAGTACATCAAAAAAATTAATGAAAAACTATCCCCATGCATTTTAAATGCGGGATTTTTGAATCGTCCTAGCGTCGAACCCAGGACGTTCTCATCAGTAATCATTAATGTTTATAATAGTTCTTGACCATATCTCTAAGGTCCTTGAATTTCGAATCTCTACCTGTCCGGGAAGTATTATTTAAAAAATTTTGAAAATCGCCACCATGTATCCTTATGGAGAAAATCGGGACTTTGGGGCCTTCTGGAATCGAACCCATGACACCGAGGTTCAATGTCGGCTTTTTCCTGGAGGTTACACGTTATGGCCAATTCGTCGTAAAAATGTCAAGTCTTTGGCACTTGTGGAACATGGTAAAACTTTTGATCCCCTATATATATATATATATATATATATAACTTATATATAGGTATATCCGGAGAAGCGTCTATATATAATAGATATAGATATAGAGAGGATACAAACTCACAGCCTAAACCACAAGAGTGATTGAGCTGAAATTTTTACGACATATTGGCCATAACGTATAACCTCCAGAAAAATTGCGATTTTGAACCTCAGTGTCATGGGTTCGATTCCAGAGGACCCCAAAGTCCCAATTTTTCCCGTTTAAATGCATTGCTAATATTTTCGGGAATTAAAAAAAAATACTTTCCGGGCAGGTAGAGAATCAAAACTCAAGGAGCCTATATATATGGTCATGTTCTATCGAAAACATAAATGAGTTTTACTAATAATATCCTGGGTTCGATGCTAGGTCGGGGCAAAAATCGGCCGTTTATATTGCATTGTGGCGATTTTTAAGATTTTTTTTGGACCCTTTCCCGATGGCATTGAAACTTGAAATTTGGCATGGAGTTGGAGATCAAATATAAATTTCAGGATCAAATTTTACATATTCGCTGATGGTCCTTGGTTCGATCCCAGAGGGCCATTTAAATTCCTCAATGCATTTCTTACGGAGATAACGGAAACAAATTATAGGTACTTCCCGGCACGATAAAGACTTCAAACTTTGCACTAAGAAAGATTAAGTGTATACATATCAAACTGTGCATTCCCAGCTGTCAATGTGTCCTGAGTTCGACACCAGGCGTCTCTACAATCAGTAACTGATCCGATTTTCAATAATTATTTTGAACACTTTCCCAACAATATAGAAACTTGAAATTCGGCATGTAGATACACATCATAAATAACTTTCGGGAACATTTTTTAGATTTCCAAGATCATACTTGGTTCGAATCCAGAGAGCCATTTAAATTCGTGAAAATTAGAACGTCTTTTGAGGCAGTTGTAGCCCATATTTCTGCTTGAATTTTCACACATAGTTAGAGATGGCGATGTTCTATTGTGCTGCATAGTAAGTTCAACAGTAAAGACCCGGGTTCGATGCCAGACGATGGAATTTCAGCGAATTTTAAGAAAAATTTCAATCCATTTTTTTCTTTTGATGGCCGTCCCGATATGATGCCGACATGAAAATAGTGTTGTCGATCTGCTTGCAGTATGCAAGCAACATTTTACTCGTATATATATATGGATACATGAATGAATCCGGAGAAGCATCTATATATAATAGATATATGAATGAATCCGGAGAAGCATCTATATATAATAGATACGAGTAAAATGTAGCTTGCATACTGCAAGCAGATCGGCAATACTAATTTCATATCGGCATCACATCGGGACGGTCCTCATAAGAAGAAAAAAAGGATTTAATTTTGCTAGGTCGAGGCAAAAATCGGCCGTTTAAATTGCATTGTGGCGATTTTAAAGATTTTTTTTGGACCCTTTCCCGATGGCCTGGAAACTTGAAATTCGGCATGGAGTTGGAGATCAATAATTCGTTTCAGGATCAAATTTTACATATTCGCTGATGCTCCTTGGTTCGATCCCAGAGGGCTATTTAAATTCCTCAATGCATTTCTAACGGAGATAACGGAAACAAATTATAGGTACTTCCCGGCACGATAAAGACTTCAAACTTTGCACTAAGAAAGATTAAGTGTATACAAATCAAACTGTGTATTCCCACCCATCAATGTGTCCTGGGTTCGACACCAGGCGTCTCTACAATCAGCAACTGATCCGATTTTCAATAATTATTTTGAAAACTTTCCCAACAATATAGAAACTTGAAATTCGGCATGTAGATAGAGATCATTAATTACTTTCAGAAACATTTTTTAGATTTCCAAAATCGTCCTTGGTTCGAATCCAGAGAGCCATTTAAATTCGTGAAAATTTGAACGTATTTTGAGGCAGTTGTAGCGCATATTTCTGCTTGAATTTTCACACATAGTTAGAGATGGCGATGTTCTATTGTGCTGCATAATAAGTTCAACGGTAAAGACCCGGGTTCGATGCCAGACGATGGAATTACGGCGAATTTTAAGAAAAATTTCAATCCAATTTTTTCTTTTGATGGCCGTCCCGATATGATGCCGACATGAAAATAGTGTTGTCGATCTGCTTGCAGTATGCAAACAACATTTTACTCGTATGATATATGAATGAATCCGGAGAAGCATCTATATCTATTATCTATTATATATAGATGCTTCTCCGGATTCATTCATATATCTATTATATATAGATGCTTCTCCGGATTCATTCATGTATCCATATATATATATATATATAGAGAGGATACAAACTCACAGGCCAAACCACAAGCGTCATTGACTTGAAATTTTTACGACATATTTGCCATATCGTGTAACCTCCAGAAAAAATCCTACTTTGAACCTCAGTGTCATGGGTTCGATTCCAGAAGGCCCCAAAGTCCCGATTTTCTCCATAAGGATATATGGTGAAGATTTTCGAAAATTTTTTTGGTGCACTTTCCGGAAAAGGAGAGAATTGAAATTCAAGGGACCGCTAGATGCCGTGCATATCTAAAGGAAACCATAAAGACATCTACGAATATTATCCTTGGTTCGATGCTAGGTCGGGGCAAAAATCGGCCGTTTAAAATACATTGTGGCGATTTTTAAGATTTTTTTTGGACCCTTTTCCGATGGCATAGAAACTTGAAATTCGGTATGAGGTTAGATACCATAAAAATATATCATTATCCAATTTTACGTATTCGCTGATGGTCCTTGGTTCGATCCCAGAGGGACATTTACATTCCTCAATGCATTTCTTATGGAGATAACGGAAACAAATTTTAGGTACTTCCCGGCACGATATCGACTTCAAACTTTGCATAAAGAAAGATCAAGTCCATAGAAATCAAACAGTGCATTCACAACTATCAATGTGTCCTGGATTCGACACCAGGTGTCTCTGCAATCAGAAGTTGATCCGATTTTTAGGAATTATTTTGAAACCTTTGCCAATAATATAGAAACTTCGAATTCGGCATATAGATAGAGATCATAAATAACTTTCAGAAACATTTTTTAGATTTCCAAGATCGTCCTTGGTTCGAATCCAGAGAGCCATTTAAAATCGTGAAAATTAGAATGTCTTTTGAGGCAGTTGTAGCCCATATTTCTGCTTGAATTTTCACACATAGTTAGAGATGGTGATGTTCTATTCTGCTGCATAGTAAGTTCACAGTAAAGACCCGGGTTCGATGCCAGACGATGGAAGTTCAGCGAATTTTAAGAAAAATTTCAATCCATTTTTTTCTTTTGATGGCCGTCCCAATATGATGCCGACATGAAAATAGTGTTGTCGATCTGCTTGCAGTATGCAAGCAACATTTTACTCGTATAGCTATATAGCTATATAGGTATATACATAGATAGGATACAAATTCACAGGCTAAACCACAAACGTCATTGACTTGAAATTTTTACGACATATTGGCCATAACGTGTAACCTCCAGGAAAAAGCGGACATTGAACCTCGGGGTCATGGGTTCGATTCCAGAAGGCCCCAAAGTCGCGATTTTCTCCATAAGAATACATGGCAGGGATTTTCGAAAATTTTTTTGAGGCTCTTCCCGGGAAAGGAGAGAGTTGAAATTCAAGGGATCGCTAGATGCCGAGCATATCTAAAGGAAACTATAAAGACATCTACGAATATTATCCTTGGTTCGATGCTTGGTCACGGCAAAAATCGGCCGTTTAAAATGCATTGTGGCGATTTTTAAGATTTTTTTTGGACCCTTTTCCGATGGCATAGAAACTTGAAATTCGGTATGAGGTTAGATATCATAAAAATATATCATAATCGAATTTTACGTATTCGCTGATGGTCCTTGGTTCGATCCCAGAGGGACATTTAAATTCCTCAATGCATTTCTTACGGGGATAACGGAAACAAATTTTAGGTACTTCCCGGGACGATATCGACTTCAAACTTTGCATATAGAAAGATCAAGTCCATACAAATCAAACAATGCATTCACAGCTATCAATGTGTCCTGGGTTCGACACCAGGTGTCTCTGCAATCAGAAGTTGATCCTATTTTTAGGAATTATTTATGAAAACATTTGCCAATAATATAGAAACTTCAAATTCGGCATATAGATAGAGATCATAAATAACTTTCAGAAACATTTTTTAGATTTCTTAGATCGTCCTTGGTTCGAATCCAGAGAGCCATTTAAATTCGTGATAATTAGAACGTCTTTTGAGGCAGTTGTAGCCCATATTTCTGCTTGAATTTTCACACATAGTTAGAAATGGTGATGTTTTATTGTGCTGCATAGTAGGTTCTCAGTAAAGACCCGGGTTCGATGCCAAACGATGGAATTTCAGCGAATTTTAAGAAAAATTTCAATCCATTTTTTTCTTTTGATGGCCGTCCCGATATGATGCCCACATGATAATGGTGTTGTCGATCTGCTTGCAGTATGCAAGCAGATCGACAACAATAATTTAAAATCGGCATCATATCGGGACGGCCCTCAAAAAAGAAAAAGAATAGGATTGAAATTTCTCTTAACATTCGCTGAAATTTCATCGTCTGGCATCGAACCCGGGTCTTACTGGTGAACATACTATGCAGCACAATAGAAGATCACCATCTCTAACTATGTGTGAAAATTCAGGCAGAAATATTGGCTTCAACTGCCTCAAACGACGTCCTACTTTTCCCACATATTCCTTATGAGAGAAATTTTAATGTGCCCCGGCATCGAACCCAGGAACAGTACGGTCTTATATAATTTTTTTTCATAAACCTATGCTTAATATACATCTTTCATATAAGCAAGAACTTCCTATCAATTCGATAAATGCATGAAAAAATAATGAAAATCTACCTCAATGTATTTTAAACGGCCAACTTTTGCATCGTTCTAGCATCGAACCCAGGATCTATTCCGTTAAAGTCATTAACGTTTTCAATAGATCATGACCATATATATAGGCTCCTCGAATTTTGATTCTCTACCTACCCGGAAAGTATTTTTTTTTAATTCCCGAAAATCAAAGCAATGCATTTAAACGGAAAAAATCGGGACTTGGGGCCCTCTGGAGTCGAACCCATGACACTCAGGTTCAAAATCGCAATTTTTCTGGCCGTTACACATTATGGCCAATATGTCGTAAAAATTTCAAGTCAATGACGCAAGTGGTTTAGGCTGTGAATTAGTATCCTATCTATATATATACCTATATACATGAATGAATCCGCAGAAGCATCTATATATAATAGATATCCGGAGAAGCGTCTATATATAATAGATATGAAATATTTTTTCCATCAAACCAGAGGAGGGCTCGTTAGGTAGAATTCGGATTATTTTTTTTGTACTACTCGATAATTACTCAAAGGCGAATAATTGAAACACCCGAAAGAAAATTTTGCCTATTAAAGAAATTTTAATTAGACCAGCTGATGTAGAAATAAGTTGTAAAGGAAGGAAAGTTGGTGAAAAGGTAGGAAAGTTGGGACACGGCTGTTAAAGTATTAATATTTCCAATGGCCGTTATCGTCGGCGTTCCTCTTCTCATTCCCCACTGACGATGAATGCATACGAAATTGAGTGCCCTCAAAAAGTGTCTTGTTTTCTCGGAATACCGGGGAACGAGAAGAGAAACGCCGACAAAAACGGCCATTGGACATTCTGAACCTCCAATGCTAATGAAAATTGGGACTCAGATGTTAAGGAATTAGAGGTTTAAAATCTCCAATTGCTGTTTTAGTCTGTGTTCTTCTTCTAATTCCCCGGTATTCCGAAAAAACGAGACACCGCACTTTTTGAGGTGCTCTCAAAAAGTGCGGTGACGGCCATTGGGGATTTCAAACCAGTAATAGAAATAAGTTAGAAATTTAAAACATTTTCTCGAGACACTTTTATCGCTTCAGTAATGAGAATCGCTGCAACTTAAATCAACTTTCACATTTAAAACTAGTTGCTGAAATGCTGCTCAGTTCCAAGCATCAATTCCCATAATTTCTTAAGTTGTTGCTGTAAATGAGTGTGCACTAATAGATCTACAGCTAAGGCACATGCAGTTGCAATATATGAATGATCGAGCTTCATATCCTTAAGTTATAGTAAGAGTCTAAGTCATAGCGCGGCAGCCATTATTTTCTCTGAATAACTTCTTTTTTCTTCCTTTCTTTTCATTCCACAACATAGCCACAACAACGCAAGGCATGGTATAAGAAAAGAATGATGTGTTTTGTCATCTATGTTCGCTAGAATACCTTTATATACTTCCTCGTTGACTTCATTCCTGAGAGCGTGGCTAGTCGGATATATAAATTGTTTTCCTCTCCTTCTCAAGGATCGTGCGAAAAAGGTACACTTTGGATGCGATCCATCGATCATTATCAATGTAAGAATCGATATTAGTTCGATATACAACTCTCGAAACAGGACATAACCATCAATTCTCGGACTGATTCGAAATCCATACGGAAATCTATTTCCAGCCTCCGAACGTATTTCTGTGAAATTCTGCTCTTTCTCCATCGACGCCTTTGACGGACCGAAGATGATTTCACGTGGGTGCTGTTTAAATTCGCTCGGTGTTTCGAAACGGGTTCCGGGCTAACACGTGTTCAGGGGACGGGATTAATGGCGAACAACATTCCTACGCGAATGTCGGCGATAATTCGGAGATAAGGATGTAATGTGAGATATGTAGAAACACCGGCCGACCTTCTGAAGGGAATTATTTTTCAGGTTGATGCAGGAAATGCCTAAATCAATCTCGGCCGAACTAAAAGGAGCGAATCGAATAAAACGCGTTAGAACTCTAAAGTGCGAATTGTACACAAATTATTAGCGATTAAATTACGTGACAAAATTGCGAATTATTGTCAGATCATTAGATCTTTGCTTTATCATCTACGCTTCGCCTTTTCTCGTGTAACGATAATCCCCACCGAAAGTTAATCTGCTTGAATCAATCCGAATTATTAAAATGAAATATTCATTACAGCAGATGTATGTGCAAGTACATATTTGTTCTTCAATTTTTTACTTATTTTAATAGTTATTCTTGATCAGAAAGCCGTTGCTGTTTTCAAACACTTGTGAGTAATAACTGGAGAAATTACTTATTTGCTATCGTCCGAAATAGCAACAGGATTGATTCGGGATATCAAAAGAAATGAAGGTTTTCATTTGGGTTTTTAATTATTTATTCCTTATTATCGTTTGTTTCTGCTGATGCTATCCATTATGCAACCAGCTGAAAACAAATATGTCCTAGAAATTTGCGTGTTTCCATCAATCTTTGCAATTCTCGCAATGATAAGAATCATAAAACAAGGTCATTATTTCCTTGGGAATTTTTAGCAGAGTGTTTTAACGAGCGTCTATACTTGTTTATCGTTTATTCACTAATTTCGCCTCAGTTAGACGAAAGTCTGATGTACTCCCCTCATACAGAATACACATCACGATTCATCAATCAATTAATCGAATCTATTAATAACTGCAATAAAAGCAAGAAAATACAATTATCTTCAATGATGTCATTACTTCATAATTACGAAAGAAAAGAATCATAATTAAAGATTATCCAAGATTTTCCAGGATTCGTGGTATGCCGTGGCACACTCCACCGTCACTCCTCTCTCATCTCGTCTGCAAAGTTATACTTCAATTCCACAATTTCGTGAATTATGTTATCTAGCAACTGGGCACTAAAATAATGAATGTTGTGTGATTCATTTACAGAGAAGGTGGAAGTGCCACTCACTTGACATACAAGCATTGGCCAAAGGGTGTATCCATAGAAAAAATGCGACTTTGAACCTCAACATTAGTGGTTCGATTCCAGAAGGCCCCAAAATCCCGAATTTTTTCATAAAGATGCATTGCGGGGAATTTCGGAAAATTTTTGAGACATTTTCTGGAAATTTAGAAGTTGAAATTCGAGGGATCGCTGAAAGCCATGCATATCCCACGAAAACTACAGAGACATCTTCGATGATTATTCTTTGTTCGACGCAGGGCAAATATTCTCCTAGTATTAGAGTACTTTAAATACATTGCGACGATTTTTGTGATAAAAAAATCCCTTCCCGATAACATGGAAACTTAAAACCCGGCAAATGTATAGAGATTAACATTTTATATGAACGCTGTTTAACGTTTCCCTGATGGTCCTAGGTTCGATCCCAGAGAGCCATTTATATTCCTCTATGCATTGCAATTGCGGAGTCTTTTTTTTTGGACCTTCCCGATATGATATCGACTTCAGAATTTGAATTAAAAAACATTTATTTCTAACAGGGCGTTATATGTACATCTTCCAAATGGTCCTTGGTTCGACCCTCGGCCATTTTGGCTACATTCCGTGAAATTTCGAAAAATATTTTAGTGACTTCCCGGCAGGAGAGAGAAATCAAAATCACGGATGTCTCTTCCATATTAATGATCATACGAATGTCACCAGAGGTCCGTGAGTTCGTCGGCAGGTGAGTGCAAACTTCTCGTTTGAAATGCATTGCGACGATTTTTAAGAATATTTTTTAATAACTTTCATATATGCAATTTACTGTTTCCCTAACGATCCTGGGTTCGATGCCAGATCTCCATTTACATTCATTCTTGCATTTCAAAGTTGGTAAACGGGAATCTTACTTTCGGACCTACCCAGAATGATTTCGACTCCAAACTTTGGTTTAAATTAGTTCTATCCCTACTAGGTCGCAATCATAGCTTGCTAAAAGACCCTGGGTTCGACACCAATTGATTCTCCCTTCTGAAATTAATGCCGGAGATTTCAAACATTTCTTTGAAGCGTCTCCCGAATAACCCGGCGTGTGTAGAGCAGTCACGAACATGCCTCACAAACGCAATGCACAGATCTCCTGATGGACCTTGGTTCGAAGCCAGGGCAACATTTGAAAACGATCATACATGCATTTAAAAGGGAATACAGACTTTCATTTGAGAACTTTCCGGATATAGCGGCTTGAAATTTCAGAAACCGTCAGAGGCCTTTGCAAACTCCATTAGTATAAACAGTTCGTAGGTTCATGCAAAAATATATCATTACTTTACTTGCTTGCAATATGCAAGCAACGTTTACTCGTATATATGTATAATTTTATTTCCATTGTTTTCGATAAAACTTCGAAATATCTCACGAAGTGCAAGTGCTGGAAAATATGTGAGAAAAAAATACGGAAAAGTGATCACTATACAAATGGATGATGGCCAAGTAAGATAAAAATATTTAACTTGGTATTATAAATCAGAGATATTTTGATGGAGTTCAGATAAGCTTTCAGTTGGTGATCGATTATTGAATACCGGCATTAACCAACATATGAAAACCGCGATTCTATAGCAGCAACCGACTTAAATCACGAGTTCGGAAGTAAATAAAATGTTTTATCGAAGTTTTCATTAACGACTGATTCAATAATGAGACAGGAGAGGCTATACATGATGAATTATAAATATGCGACAAAAATTCTATGAATGCAAATACGAAACTCAGTAAAATAGAAAGATCAATATAATAAAGATTGAAAATTTGCTAGAATCGCAAATGAGGTTGTTTTTCTTAGGAATAGACTGCCACGAGTTTAATCATCCGAAGAATTCTTATACAGTAAAATCTGCCCAAGGCGGAAGATTCTGCATTTGGCAGGTTAACACGAATTAGATTTATTTAGCAAGGATTTGCGATAGTTCCGCTTGAAGAAAGTGTCGTTTAAGATATAAAATAAGACCCCTTAAATGCAAAGAATTAACAGCGAGCACCTAAATAGGGAAGGTAGACGACAACTAGCTCCCTCTGCTCGTTCTGTTGAAACAACTTGTCGGTGCCGACAGAAAGCGGGGGAACAACTTTCTTTGATATCGTATATATATTGATAATGGATTTCGGAAAGATATGAATTTCCAGAGAATTGACAATCTTTTGTTAGAAGTTCCGATGGCCATGCAGAATCGATGTTCATAAGAATGCGAGAGTGGTTTGAGTAACAACAAATGCTCATATCGAGCATAAAATATCGAATTCCTCTACATCGAGTTTTTCTCCATTTGATCATTCTTCATTTTAGGATTAACCGTATGTTCACTCTTTCGAGATAAATGATCCTGGATGAGAAACAAGCCAATGGTGACTACTAATTGTTCATTAGCAATGTTGAAGGACTAAAACACAGCCGAGGAACCAGAAAATAGAAAAATGATAGAGACACGGAGCAGACAATTAGGAGAGACAGTTATCGGAGGAACGGATATATAAATAATACGCCACAGCATTTCGGACGTCCGATGAACAGCAAAGAGATTCACTTTTGATTTGAAAAGACGTGCTTACAACGCCATCTATCAAAGGAGGAAGCGAAACCTCGAAATGCTAGAAAATAGCGGAGAGAAAAAGTTGAAGCGAAAAATGTCGGATAATTTACACATTCGCGTTCGTGTTTTCTTGATTGAAATAGATTATTGGAACAGCCTGTAGGTGGCGATCGGAGGATATTTATGGCAATAAACACGGTCAGTGGGCGAGTAATTATTTTCAATCGCGAAGTGACTCAAAACGAACTTGCAGAATATTTCGAGGTGTTTTTGCGGAAGTGAATTATGCCTTTCGCACATTCCAATGTGAAGTTGAGTTTAGAAAGATTGCAATTGCGTTAGAATCGATTACATTTTGACCAAATAACGAGCACACTCCGATCGACAATTTTTCGTGTTTCTTCGTCATGGAGATCGATCTCCTTCAAACAGATCTTCTATGCCATTTTGAAAGTTTCCCTTTTTCATGGCTCCGAGTCCACCGACTTATTTAATCGCTGAGTTGAATCATTGGAAATCATCGTTGGTGGACTCATTTCCGTAAATAGACCGATAACATTCATTGTTCATTTTTGGTCGATTCCAAAGTTTTCTACTTAAATTATTATCAATACAATTATATTTACGCTCGAAATTCCATTATTTCATTTTATCGTCAATTAATCACGATGTAATCTATTTCTGTTGTTAAATCCATTTACAATAATACATTGAAGACAAAATTGGAAGAAATCTGTATCGTTTATGTCACAAAAATTTATCTCGTAACAATACATAGACGCTCAATACTCTACCATTCCGGGAAGTACACAAAAAAAGTCCGAAAAATGCATTATTACGAAAAAAATCCGAAATTTGCGGTCTTCTAGGATTGGCCCTATAATCTCTGGGAAGTGAAAAGACTGCGTCAATGACGCTTGTAGTTTAAGAAGTTGTCACCAGGGTGAACCCTGTTGCCCAACTCCGATTTTCAGTTGAAAATTTTGCGTAGACAATGGCCTAGTGATACCTTGTTTAAGGCTCGAATCTGTTATTTATGAGTCACCGATCAATCAGTGAACTGGTGTTCCCCTTGCCAGTGTTTTTCCATTTTGGTGAATCTCATGGAAAATCACAATCGCCATTCCATCAAACAAACAGGATATGGCAAAGAGTGAAGATCTCTCGAGTGGGTGCGTGTATATGACGCACATATTAGAGAGAATCGCTTGGATTTGGTCCATTCCTTTGGTAAATAGATTTGGATATTCAGCAGATACGCCGTTAACCAACTTTACAAGTCTATTTTCGAGTCAATTTATCGCTGCTGAGCTGTTAACACCCTGAGTAAGAACTTGAGCCGTGATCATGGACAACGTTACGTTTTTTATTTCCCCGTTATTTTTCGGATCTTGCGTAATTGAGTCATGGATGAAATTAGGAAATTGAACGTTCATTCTGAATCATTCCTTCTAATCCCTAAACACATTCCTGCTATGAAAGCTCGATGAAATATTATTCTTTAAAGGATTTCATACATATTAAGGTAAATTATTCTCCATTAGATTTATTTAAGAGCGATCTTCAGTTCCTTTGAAAGTGAATTACTTCAATTCATTAGAGAGCAACTTGAAATTTTCTAAAAGAATGCAATTTAGTAACGCGGCACTTTTAAGATTTTGAGAAAACTCTTCTCCAGTAATGATTGTATTTTAAGAACTGAAAACATCGTTTATTAATATTAATATTTTTATATTTGTTTATATCATTATTTATTTATTTGTTTGTATAATTCAAATAGTCGTTGCTCAGCACCATGTCACAATCTATTTCAGAAGGTATGAATTGCGGAATAATTTCAAGAACAGAAATATTTCGTCCAACATGTAATTGAGCAACGCATCACAATTCATTTGTTTTTTGGCTATTTTTCGAACTCGGATTCGAAGTTAGCAAACGAACGCTTTGATGTACGTACTAATAATCCCAAATATGTCAACACAGATCACGTGACTTTGCACTCATATATCGTTCATCATGTACCGTTCGTCAACTCAATTGCTCAGTTTCAGTGTCGTTTTCTTATCATTCATTCACATTTAGAAAATGTCACAGTTTCATCCCCTCGTCACCTAGATCTGCTAAATACATCGCATTAGAACGCTAATGCATAATGCGATGCCAATGGGTAACAATTGAAAAGAAAGAGAAACCTCGACTAAATGAATTCCGATTAAATTAGCGATTTTGCGTCCGAGAGGAGCAAGCCATTCAAAACCGGAAGTGGGATTTTGGGGACCGGATTCTCCGCGGATTTCTCGCTTCGAGAGGAAGCGCACGCCCAACGTCATTTTGGGTTATTCCCTCGATATTATTCGCGTTTTATTTCTGGAATATACGACCGGAATCGATCGACGCTGACAAATTGTTTTAGTGAAAAGGAAAAAGAAGAGTAAAAATACTTCGTTTCAAAGGTGCGACTCATGACAGACTCTTTCAAACCATAGCTAAGGCTAAAATGGTCTCCACCGAACCTCCATTCCGTTTGATGCCAACACATCCATTGAAACTATCCTTATCCGCATCTTTTAGCCGGAGAAATAGCGATGAACCATCTTTTTCTGAAAAAACCGAGATTAAGACTTGTGGTTTTTACAAATCTACGGAGTTAAAGACAACGGGAGATGATAATTATGATGAATGATTTGCGTGTTGCTAAATCCATATTTTCTCAACAAATTTTTACATTTAAAACGATTTTTTTACGTAGGATCTATTTAAAAAACACTAACAGTAATTATTAACATTTCAGAGATAAAATTATAATTTTCCAAGTTGTGGATTTGCAAGACAAAATACGTCCTTTTACTTTTGCATTTACGTAATTTAAACTTATTTTTCGTATCCATAATAGTTTCGTTCTTAAATCTTCCAAACAAAAATCTGTACCTCACTTGATATCGAATTCTTAAAACTGAAATCTCGTATTGAAATCTTTTTCCTAAAAGTTCTTTTAATTCCCTACACAATATCGCTTGATGGATTCACTCGCCGATAAATCTGCCGACTCTGTACTTAAGGCTAGAAGCCGAATTGAAATCTTATTTAGGTTTTTAGAATCAAACTGACTTATGGATAAACTTCCAAATTGAATAACAGTGCGTCATTTGCCACTGAAAGAAGCCATTTTTCAAATTTGACCGATCTGTAATCGGCTCCTCCGTCGCATTTAACAGCGGAGAAATCGAACCTGGTTAAGGGAATTATGGACCCCTCCATCATCTCGTATTATTTGGTCCAGTCAATGCAACGACCGGAACAATTTACAGACGCACCGACACTCGCAGATGATTCCAACAAACATCTGCCGTCGGTAGAGAGAACTCAGCGATCCCCAGAAAGAATTCCAGCGAAAAATATTGGCGAAGGGCATTGACACAATGGAGGGTTCCTTTTTAAAGTAGCCCTAAGATTCGATTCTCCGAGCAGAGATTAGTGGCACACAATACACTTAGGGTGGCCCTAAGTTGCCCTCTGTGCGCCGTCCATGAATGAACGATTGTCACTCGTCCCTCGTTGCCGATTTTTCCACCGGTTGTGGTCTCCGAGATTTCTTGGACGCCCAAGGCACACCGAAATAACGACTAACGATCAGAATTTGATTTCAAACAACCATCTTTCGCCGTAACGTGATTTTTAGCGTGTTGCAAGACGTAAAATAGGCAAAAACGAGGCTAAACACTCGAAAATTTCTTTTGCTAGAATGAAAAATGCGCAGAGTGTGCTTTTAATGTTAGATGTTTATCTTTCTAGAGCGCACGATTAAAAATTTTCGTAAGTTGATTCCTTAAGTCCACAATAATCTACGATGGCAGTACCATCGATTAATGTTATCTTATTTTCGCCAATACCCCAGCGGGGAGACATTGTACAGAGAGGTAATTGAGATGTCTGCCGTAGAAATAATCGGAAGAAGGGCACTCGTCAGGTGTTATCCGTTATTTCGCGATCCTATTAACGATGCGAGGGACCAAAAAAGCAGCCAAATAATTTCAATGTTCGCCAATGTATTCGATGACTGAATTCAATCAAGAGGAAGCCGTTCTCTGACACATTTTTAAATTTTTTACGCTAAGAAATTTATCGCTAGAATACATTAATTTGTAAAATAAAATCGGAAGCTAAGAATACTTTGTTAAGGTGCTTCATTATAGCTGCAATAAGGAAGGTCTTGGTTTCCAAGTTTAATTCCTGTGAACGATCGAATCGCAATCGATGGCCTCCGAAAACGGATTACGCGAAGATTTCGAATTCCAATTTGTTTTGAAGGAGTCCGCTCTCAATCGGGTTCTGATTATAAAATCTAATCGAAAAAAAGTTTGTCTCTCGAACATCCGAATTATTATAGTGACCATCGTTTCTGTTGCGAAACTGTTTGTAAAGATCAAAATCTCGAAAATGGACTTCTGCCGAAACTCCAATGTGCTGGAGGCAAATCCTTAGAGATGTACAGTGAATACGAAAATAGTATCTCCAATGGCCATCCCTCCTCCGATCTTCCGCTATGAGTCATCGAGATAAATAAGTTTGTGCCATCCAATATTGCGAAGGGGTTCACTATTCGCTGATCTTTTATTTGCCATCGGTCTATTTCCGATCTTTTTCTTCTGTCGAATACATCCGCAAATGAGGAATTACAAATATTGAGATGGTGCAAAAGAGTCCTTAGGATGGCAAAGAACATAAAAGATAAGCTGAAAATCACTATTCGTGAATAAATCAAGGAGTCAATTATTCCTAAAACAGGGGTAATGCCAATGGCCAGCGATGACGGCAATTTACCGCATTTTAGAACTGAATACACTTTGATGAATTCATTCAATCGTAGGATACAGTAATTTTGGTTTTTAAACCCGAAATGTTTCTTAACTATTCAGTTATTGAGCTCAAGAACACCTAATCGCGCTTTACCAACGGAATTCACTTATGGACTGCGCGAATCGGACAAACGAAGATGAAGACGGCTTTCGCACTTCTTTAATCTTTCCCACGACAATGAGCTCACGCATCCGGTGCTATTCCTAATCCTAATACCATGGATCCATCTGAAAACCATGGAGCTCATTCTTTTCTTTGGCCATCTTTAGTCTCGATAATTTCTCTCCCGAAAATGCCGCTAATTGGTATGAAATTGCTAATCATCGGGACGTCGCATATCTTTACGGTCGTCATTCTCGAGGCATCTCTTTTTACTGATTGGGAGAAAGTCATCTAGGATGAAAGCATCGGAGGGATTCCGAAGTGAGCATTGCATGTAAAGCGACGTTATCTGCAACAGTTTGAGAGAGGGTTGTTTGGGGCCGCGCGGACCGTTTTTAGGGGTTTAGGAAGAGGGGGTATTGGTGTCTCAATGGGTCTTTCGGGTGGGTGGATGGGTGTGTCCTTGTTCCACCGACACCTGGGTGCGACGTTGCCGGATCTCCTTTCGTGGAATGATGCTCGTAGGTGAGTGCACGTGGGCGTGACGTACCTTATTGGTTTCCTCTTCGCTTCTGTATTTGATCGGATTTTAGCGCTAACTTCGGAAAAGTTAAGCGGTGGCCAAATGCAAGTTTTCGGAAGCTATAAGTCGGACGCCGTCGAGTTGCGTTTGCTTTGATTATCCGTTTCGTTTTATCCGTAAATCAGTTCAGCGGAACGATTAAATTATGCGACGAATGCGTCTCTCGGGTGATCAACGACGATAAGTGGAAGAGCATTCTCTCCGATTGGACACGTATTGGCATTTCAAACTGATAAATTAGGACTTTAAAGAAAGCATTTCTTGCGGGAATAATTACTATCTCCACCGCCTACCTGGCGACTACCGTTTTTATGGAGTGTTTATGTTTACCAATATAATCTATGTTTTTACATCGTTTATGGGAAAAATCGAAAAAATACCAGAATAGGATAAAGCATCTGCCTCTTCCAATTACAGTTTGGTAGATAAAATCAAGAATATTGTCATATCCGAAAGGAGATACTACGTTCTTCTAACAACATCACAAAGTTGCTATTTTACAAATTCTAAAACGTTCTTGAAATAATGTACTTATTACTTGATGACTGTTACTTTTAACGGCTGTTTATTGACAATAATGAAGTAGAGATAATGAGTGACAACGAAATTGGAAGATTAGGAAACAGAGAATATAAAGGTCGGAAAAAGTATCTCACCAATATGCAAAGAAACTATTTCTCTCAAGATGGGGTACTTGCTGCAGGAGTCCAAATACAAAACAATAAAATGTGATGGCGATCAAACGGTTGTGGCAGACTCAGAAAAGGAGCTAAAGAAAACAATGGAATGTATACGAAAAGCCGGAGAAAGGTATGGAACGAAAATTAGCGTAGGAATTAATTAGGAAGAAAATGTTAATATCTTATTAGAAGGAGAGCGAATGAAGCAGGTCCTTCGTAAATCATTTGATTGCATAGTAAATAAAGAAAGGCAGACGAAAGAGCAGCCGTAGGATGGAAAAGAGAGCATTTGAAAGGGTCAGAGATCAATACGAATAAAATACCTATATTTATATTATCAGAGTGAGGAATTATCAAATATTACAACGAAACGGTGATAAAATTTCGATTATTAATACAATACGGAGGAGGAAGGCAAACCTGATAGGACGCAGGCTTAATGTGCAGGATTATCGAGTGGAAAGTATAGGAAGAGTAGAAAAAGGATTGACATGCTCTCAGATTTGATGGGAGCAGTTGATGGAGCAGTTGATGGAGCAGTTGATGTAGCAATTGATGGAGCAGTTGATGTAGCAATTGATGGAGCAGTTGATGTAGCAATTGATGGAGCAGTTGATGTAGCAATTGACGGAGTAGGATATACAAATGTTCAGCTGCAACATGTTCCAGGACAGAACAATGAGGAGTTCACCAAGTCATTTGCA
Source organism: Sympetrum striolatum (assembly GCA_947579665.1). NCBI lineage: Eukaryota > Metazoa > Arthropoda > Insecta > Odonata > Libellulidae > Sympetrum > Sympetrum striolatum. Next base: position 1,262,945 of record OX388342.1, on the reverse strand, counting down.
TATTTTCTGGATTGAGAAAATCAGAAAAATTACTGACACTGAAGTGCATTTATTCTTTTAATGGGTAAAAATGGTGGAAGACTTGGAGGCATTCGATCCTTAATGAACAGGAGATATAAAGATTATGTGGTAAACATTGAGGGTGTATCTGACAGAATTTACGAACTCGTACTCAAGAACGACTGCAAAATAATAGAAGCTTTCGAAATGTGGAGAACAGTGCTGGACATAAGATGGACAGATAGGAACGAGGAGGTGCAGAGAAGAATCTTCTATTGATTAATTAAATCAATAGAAGAAAAAGATACTGGATTGGACTCACATTAAGAAGGAAATGATTGTTAAAGGAAATGATTGAAGAAACAGTAGAGGGAAAGATAAAAAGAGGAAGGAGAAGAATTAAAATGATCGATATTTTGAAGAATGGTAAAGGATATACAGAAATGAAGAGAAGGGCAGAGAAAGATGGAATAATGATAAGACCAAAGACCTGCACCAGATGATGATGACTCAAGATTAATGAGCGTTATTCAGTATAGGTCATCCAAGTTTACGCATCGACAGCGGCAAGCAGCGAAAAGGACATGAAAACTACCAAAGGCTCGGCACTGAACATAGCAAGGAGGCCCACTATTATAAAGTCATTATGGGCGATTTTATTGCTCGTGCAAAACGGGAATAACCAAAGTATAAAGAGGGCCAGCCAACGCCTAGAAATAGAAATGAAATAGATTTGAGCAACTCATTCAACATCATACAACAGACAAGCAATGTCGAGGACAGTAGCAGAATACTTCGGCAACGTAAACAATAGGACTGAAAGTGTCGAAGAGGAAAACCAAGAGGAAAGCAAACACTCACAAGATCCCTCCTCCAGGGAAATTAATGGCAGCGATTAAGCAGATGAAGAATGGGAAAGCAGGAGGAGCGGATGGGGTGTTGGCAGGGTATCTGAGAGCTGGTGGAACAGAGATTGCTGATGTTTTAGCACAATTACTCGCTAATTACCTAAAACAAGAGAGAATCCCAGAAAACTGGAATCACACAAGGTGCACAATTCTGCACAAGAAAGGAAGCAAGGAAGTTTTGAAGAACTGCCGCCCATCAGCCCGCTCCCTGTTGTACACAAAATATCCATGAGGATTAGCTGAGTGTCTGAACAAGATTCTTTTCTTTGCCCAGCCAAGGGAACGAGCAGGATTCCGCTATTATGGACCTCACCCACTCTCTGTAGGAAATTACTAAAAGGACGATTGAGATGTCCTCTGCTATTTGGAGCAAGCCTTCGACTCGGTAGATACCTCCTCTACGCAGGAAGATCAGGAGAATCAAGGGATGGACGCACATCCGACTCTCTATAAGAATGCCGCAACTCTCCAGGATGGCAAAGTGGTCAACCCTTTCGGTTTCGGTGAAAGCGGACCCGGGTTCGATTCCCGTTGGGAGCCAATGTGCGAAATAACCTAAGCTGACGAAGCACTTTTAACACACAACAACAACTAGATTGCCCCAGCTTCGGTAAAGCTGCATGAAGAGAACGATGAGTTTGACAATGAGATGTAAGTTAAACAAGGTGGCTATCCCCATCTTATTCACAGCAGTTTTAGATTGAGAGGTGTTTACGGTTAAGGGATACTACATGAGACACCGCAGATGATATAGTTTGAAGACAATGCAGAAGATCTAACAGCAAGACCAAAAACTAAACGCAGCGGGACAAAAGGTAGGACTCAGGATAAACCTAAAAGAAACGAAGGTAATGAGTACGTATGTCTTTTTCAACAGAAATAATTGTCAGACTTCATGAGAGACCACTGAATTTTGCTCACTATTCACATCAAAACATCATTTAGTAAGAAGGTGCAACGTGGCAGAATAAGCTCAGGCCAGGGAAAATTGGAAAGTACTTGGGAAGGCCTACATCCGACGTTGGATTGAAAATGGACAATGATTATGATCTATATTATTGATAGCTCACTTGTAATCTCATGGTAGATAACTTAACATTAGGAGAAGTTTGCAAGAAACAGAGACCCTTGTCCTCACATATTTACTAGACTTGTTACGACTGAATCTTTTTATCATATTTGTGAAATCGAACATTTAATGTAATCATGACTGTAAATAGCGCGAACATTGGATTCAGTTCCAGTCATATATTTACGACGCTAATGCGATGTTAATCAAATACCAATATATTATTTTTCTCGCCTCGTCGCTCTTTTATTCGCACTCGAAGGGTGCTCATTCCTGAGGGACTGAGAATTGCGCGTCCGTTTCATGGAATGTGTAGTCAATGAATTTCAGCGCTTCGTCTTTGTTTAAATTAACGCTCGAATGAACGAGCGAAGATCATCCGTCGAGAGACGTGTTGGAGAGTGCATTTCGAAGGCACTTAAGAATAACGCTCATTATGCAATTACATTGCAACGAAGATTTCTGCGAATTTGTATTCCTTCGTAACAAATAACGTTGTGCCTTATCGTTGCAAGCAATTTTATGTAATTCATTTCAACGACAAGTCTTACGTAGATTAATGCCCTTATTAAAACAATATTGAAGCTTTCGCGAAGATGCCAATGACTAGACAACTTATCCAGTTAGGCATACCATAGTCAGCATCCATGATCATGGTGTCAATCGAAAAGGAATATTGAAACAACTTATTCAGTCGAGAGTAAGTGACAAAAAGAATGTCTAAACTATCGATTTGTATCTTTCGATACAAATCGATAGTTTTGCACGACTTCTTGCACGTATAAAATATGGACTGTTTTAAATACTTATATCGAACTGAATCAAGCTTTGACCTTGATTAGACGATGTAGACTAGTTGCAAATACACCATTTTATTACGATAAGGAAAGGAGATTCATGTCGTCAATCGAAACTGAAATTATTTTGAAACTTTTGTGTCGTTTTGTTTAAAAATGATATCTTAAGTGCAATTCGTTCAACTAAAATTAAATTCTGATGGCATTGTATATTTGTATATAATGTTCGCCGCTGAAATCCAGACTTCTATTCTGAACGTACAATATTTTAACATGTATATTTGTATAAGGTGGAGCCCATTCACTCAATCGTAAATTGGATTTTCTCTCTATTTCCTTTTTAAAAGTGCGTGTAATTGGCATTGAACAATTGATCAAGTCATTCATAGAAGAAGACAGAACATTCAGGAAACGTGTAAACGTGGACAACAGCAAAGTTGGTTCTGAAAGATTCGTTCAAATGTTAAATCAGAAAATGCGCATGCGTTGTCGGCCTTTTTAGAAACATTCGTATTTTCTTAAAAAGAAAATCAACTTCTCGTCGATTGAAACTCGGTGTAACTCGCGGAATGAGAGCGCCACGATCTTCGAATTCCCACGGGTTGTTTCGGAATTAGCGAGATCATAAATGAGATCATAAGTTAAAAATAATTTTCATGTCACAAAAACGAGTTACGCATTTCTAGAAAATATGGATGTAAACAACACCTTTCACTACTTCAAGGGTCGTTCAGACCGAATATTTCGATATCGATGAATGTATTACTGATTTAATATGTTTTCCGATGAGTGATTATTCATAATCGTAATTTTTAATGCGAAAGGGCGGATTTATCTGAGTGATAACAAAGTTACTAAGAACTAATATATTTGTGTTTCTGCATTAATGTACAGCTACGATTGCAGTTCGAATAGTCTGATATTGCTTTTCCAATTTTAACGAAATTAAATTCATTTGCGATGAAACTGACAATGAGGTCAGCGAATAAGTTTTGGATTTAGATAAGACACCCGTCACCTTGAAAATCATAGTATTTCTAATGCATTGGTTCCCCATATGAAGCAGGGCCGGCCAAAGACGGTGGGGAAAGAGCATTTGTGGGCTGAGGACCTCTGGAGAAATACAGAGCGTTGATTTGATGGTTTATCACATTAATTAATCGCACATAGTGATCGCATTCTAGTTTGAAGCAAAGCATTTGATACATAGAAATGTACAGTTGCGTGGCTTCTAACAAATTATAGGACAAGTACAGCGTTTCTAAGAAGAGCTCCGACGGTCAAGTTTGAGAGAGGAAACGAAGTTGAAAAATTGCGTTCGTAAAGATTTAAAATTAGGTGTGGAATGTATTAAGTTTTTGGTTTTTGAAAAATCGAGTAGTCATTAGAATATTAATTATTACTTTAAATTATAGCGCCAGAATCCCTAAAGTGATTCTAAAAGTTGCCACGCACAAAAGTGATTTATATTTTAGTTATGGATTTAAATGATAAAGATAAGGTTGATATTAGTCATTTCGGGAACGTTTTCTTAAATCATGTAAAACATAATGTATTAGCCTTAGTGTTCTTATTTAAAAGCGTAAATGCCTTCTTACGAATGTCATTTATTTTTGCGTCACTGAGCATCCGCGAGTTCACGCCTTCGCTCGTGAATCACTCGTGATTTTTCGATTTCAAACATTATCGTAGCTTTGCCATGACCAGTGGTTTGATTTACTTTTCAAACTGAATGAGTGAGGTACTCAATTTAGACGAATGTATTTTAATCGGCAAACAAGCAACTTTTCTTGACTTGGTAAAGAAATTATGACTCCACTATCTCCTTATCTCGTGATATCACCTGATGCTGCGAAATAAAACCCTAGAATATATTTCTTATGAATGTATTGAACAATGTTGACCTATTATTCTATTTCAGGCCAAGAGAGATCTTACCTGTGGACCTTTATCGAGCATTGACAGCGAAACGCACAGCCTTTTGTTGCACTTCCAATAAATGATGTAGCGAAAGTTACTAATCGTCTCCTAGAGCCACAGAGCGAACAACGGTCGGAATCTCAAGTTCATCTCCAGTTTGATTATTTAATTCGTTTTGTTATTTGAAAATTACAACAGTTTTATAGTGTCCTTCAGTTTTTATGAATATATTTATTTTATTTAATAACAAACATCAACACGAAGCCAATTACTGCTGACGATTAACAATAATAACAAAGAACAAAATATCAATAAAATCGAGAAAAATCAGCAAATTAGACTTATAATAAAATAACAAATGATTATGAGCAAACAAACAAAAAATCATAGCAAATTGTATTTATCCACGTCAAACTCGCGCAACCATTTTCTGGATGGATTTCGGAGATAAGAAGAATTAACTCGTTAATGAGATGAAAAGAATTGACTTTTCATTGATGTCATTAAATTTCATTACATTACATTCAATTGATTCAAAACCAGTGCCTTCGCCTCGCTGGATATTTCTTTGGTTCTCAGGGAAGAAGAAATAACAGCAACCGGGGTATTCGTGACACATTATTCACCGAGGTTGACGCGTACATTACATTCCTTTTCGTTCATATCGCTAGTTTCGTCCGATAAAAAGATTTCTCTCTCGTGTCTACGCACCGTATTTCTTATTCGAGCGATAAATCCGAAATAATTCCGAATTTAGTCGGAAAAGAACCCTAAAAAGAGATGAATTATGGCCTCGTGATTCTTTTCTGATCAATTCCGCGACCTTCTTCTTAGCATTCATTTCTCATTCACAAAAATTATCTTTGACGTTAAATATCAGCGAGCTCTAAATCGGAAGATTGAAAAAGCAAAGTTTTAAAGTCTGCATTCAGAGAAACTATTTTCGTAATTTTGGCCTAGCTTTTTCTATTTTTATCGGTATCTACGATTCCCCATATTCTAAGAGAAAAGCTTTTATTCCATTTAAACTTAATAATTTGAATAGCGGATGTGTGTACAACGCTGTCTATTTTGGATTCATCTAAAGTAGATGAAAATAGCTATGCAGGAATTTCTACTTAAAATGTCTATTTTATGAATTACTTGAGGGTCGATAAACAGAAAAAAATCAAATAGTTTTAAATTTTCGCGGTTAAGTTATTCTGCATCAAATTTTTAAGTATACTCGTAATTAAAATAATTTTTCTATGAAAACTCAATCTAATGATAAATCAATGCCATACTATTTATCATGAAAAGAAGTGATTCTCCGCAAATGTATATGAAAGGACATAGAATCATCCAGCGATGCACTTCCGTCATATGTTTGAGGGAAGTGTATTTCTGGCAAAAGCTGGCCGAAAAAGCGAAACGAGCCCCGAATTCTGCACTTCTTTTTGCGTTAATTATCGAGTTAACGAATTCGTTTGTTTATGACTTGTGTTGATATGTTCATGGGCGAGATTGAGAGAAAAGATAAGAAATGTTTTTGAAATGAAATGGAAAAAAATCAGCTGAAATTTTGTACAAAGAAGAAGCGAAGATTTGAAGATATATGGTGGCGAGTGAGGCAAAAAGACTGTTTATCATGGGTGAGTTGCTGAGAAAAGATCAGTTGCCATCCAAACAGGACGATTCGTTTCTTATTTTGATACAAAATCATGAAAACTTTTCTGATAGATTTTAATTTATTAAGACATATTATTTATAAAATAGTCAGCTTCGAGAGTATAATAAAACTCATTCCTTAGTAAATCGATGAAATCGTGAAATTTCTTTGTTAAAATGTATATGAAAACGAAGGCTCATCATTGTTGATTTCAAATATTTTTTAAATTAAGAAAATTCTGAACTCGACCAGCTAACTGAAGACAATAACTTCAATACAATTCAATAAATTTGTTAATTTTAATCCAATTTATTATTATTATCTCTTTAATTTGTGTTATTTTTTTCAAATAGGAAATATGTCATCAAATTTTCAGGCTGAAATTGACTGAATACTTTAAATTTATCGTTAAAGATTTTCTTCGAAATTTTCCTTCTTCAATTCATTCTTCCAAACCAAAATCTCGTTTTTTGATGCTGAAAATTTCTTATTGTGATTGATTACCGACGACATTTTTAATCACCTCCCAATCATCTTTCTTTGGATATTCATGCTTCGCCCTTTCAGCTTCGTCGCCCTCTCACTTCCGCTTTCGAGCGCCGTTTTACTCCAAACTTTGTTAGTTTTTCATCTCATGATTAGTCGCATATCTACAGAAAGTATCTCTCCAGCTTTTCCTCCGTCTACTTTTCATAGAAAAGCTGCATATTTATTACAACATCTTTTAAATGAAGTAGATAGAATTGTACATTTAGAGTGTAATGAAGATAGAGCTTGGAATTGCAAATCGCTATTTAATTACTCTTACCGACTTCGGGGCCATTTGACGAGTTGCATCTTCACGTTCTATAAAATCGAACGATGTTTCACCTGCATTCAAAAATTTCACTCTCGATGTATTGCATTGCTCAAAGAACATCGCTGCATGATTGCGACCACTGCCTTACTGATGGCGCTGCTGTTCGATTGATGAGCCCTCCGAAATCCGACTTCGCTGCGCGTATTCATATCTTGTGATAAATACGAAAGTATATTATATAATTACGATATCGATGAAATAAAGCGTTATCGGGAGACTAGTGAAATGGTGAATACGAGAATGCATAGGTGCTGACATCTATATTCTTGCTAAAAGATGAAATGAATGAAGCACTTGAATTTGGTCCTATCAATTTTGCTCGCTCACGTATTTTCTTCGTTTGCATACACCAGAGTTTTATCACAATTGAAAAGCATTACAATTACATTTGAATAAATTTGAAAATTTTGTTGGTTTGCTGAAACGGAATTATTGTAGCGATGATATGGCAAACCGGAGGAAACTGATCTTTCTCATAGTGTCAGTGAAAATATAACAGAATTATGTTTGATGTGAGTATTGGGAATATTCAACTGTCGCAGTGCCGTTTGAGGAAGAATTTATCCTGCTGAATAAAGCGAAATCAACGATTAAATTCCATTTAATTTGACCTTTGCCCTTTACAAATGTCAGCAGGAAATCGAGCTGCGATTCTTTAATATCCCCTGAATATTTTTATTGAAATTTGAATGAATGTGAATTCACGTATCCGATACTAATGTTGGTTAACTTCCATTATCTTCGTACAGATATTTCAACGATACGTAAATTGCACGACGAAGAATAAAATATTCTGATTTAACTGATGAAACATTTATTTTGAACGAAAATGTTAGGACTTGTCGGTATTAATGAGAAACACAAATTTACCTTTTCTACCTTCCTATCTCTCTATGTCTCTATTTACTTATTAGAAATAACTATAGCCATTTGGGATATTTTTTCCCATGAAATTTCAAAAGCAACAAAAATGGCCGTAGACACCCTTCTTTGAGCCTAGTTTAGTCAGCTTTAATTAGCCATCTGCATAATAAGATTAACAAATGCAAATCAAAGAGTATTTGTTCATAAACTTGGCAACCCGATCTATCATTTACTTTATTCTTGTTAGATACTTAACTATCTTTATTTCTGTATCGGTGTGACCTCTTGAAATAATTGCTGAAACATAAACTCATACTAAGTTTTTTAAACGCATTTGTTTTAAATATGTAGCAGATTGTCATGCTCTCTGTCAAGAAAAACAAGGAGAGAATTCAAAACAATTAAATCGCTGATTTTGGCGCTCGAACGGCAACCAATCGATTGCAAAATGTTAGGAATAACGAAAAACTCGCTCCCATCGAATTTTGCACGCATTTCGTCTTTCCGTTGCAGTTTTAACTGGAATCTGTCAAATATTTCAAATTCGTAAATCTAGAAGCAAACGTGAAGAAGAAATTCGTGACATAAGCATGCAGGAAACAGAAGGGAAACTGCCGAAAGGGAACTCAAACGAAAGACCTCATCCTTGACATACATTAAACTTATCAATTATTAACGCGAATCACCTCCGAGATATGTCTCTCGGAGGTAGGGCTCCTCAGCTAAGAGCGAAATGAATTTATGGCACCTCTATCCCACACCACCAATGACGGACATTCTCTTTTTTATCTTCCAAACTCTACTGGGAAGGCTAAACTCCGACGAAACATGGCTGCATTCTCTTTTTTCCCAACTATTAAATTTAAAGGGGAGAGAAAAAATGGGCTATTTTTAAAGTCACAGTCCTTCAAAAAAGTCAACCCTTCCGCTCTAGACGGCAATGATCTCTGATAAGTCCAGGTGTGCGCGGCAGACTAAAGAAGATGACTCAGGAGACAGCGCTCATCGAGCTTCAGATGTTTTGCAGTCGTTTGTTGCGTAAGTGGGACGCAATTATTTAAGGCGCGCAACTAAGGATCACATAATGAATGCTGTGTAGGCGTATATGGCGACAATAAATTATAAAGTGAATAGTTTTGAATATTTACGTAATTATTTCCGCACTGAATTCTGAGTGATCTACAGAAATACATATCCGTTTACAGGGAGGCAATCTCAGCCTACAAAATCCTAGAAGAAGTTTGCTCGTATTTTGAAAGACTTCGCGACAGCGAGAGAAGTTTTATTTGACTGCTGTACTTCTTATCTAATTATTTAAGCCAAAACATTAGCATTCATCTTTGATTGTTGTGAAAAGTGTAATTATTCAAAGTATGTCTGAGTTATTCTTTCCAGCCTGTAAAGGAAGCATCGGAGAACATATAATTTGAATGTTTCTTCAGAATTGAGAATTTTCGAGTAATTGGTAACTTAAGGAATATGCAGAACTGGATATGTATGTGAATTTCATGACCTTCAATAAATTTAGTCGAAGCAAGAGAAATAGAAAACGATAGAGCAATTATATTATCTAACATGCAGGAGCCATTAAAAAAAGAAATATCGGGATATAAATCGGACGACATTTACTTTGTCATGGGAACCCTTCTAACAAGTTCTAAAAAATGGCTTTTTCGAACATAAAACGAATGTTTATGCGACAGTATTTATTTATGCGAATACCTTCATAAATTATGCACAGTACTTTCCTCCAACACAATCTCGTTAATGCCTTTCATTAGCATGATAGACGTTGTTTCCACAACTTTAATAAAATACCATTCGAAATAATAAATTATACAAAGAGTCACAATACATAACTGTGATTATTCCATCACGGATTGCTCTTTCTAAAGCATACTCGGATAAGATTCAAATATATTTTTCTTGGCCTATGTCTCGTTTAATGTGCTTCATCCACGGCTCCCAATTTTATGCTCTAAGTATGTACAGTAGTTGCGACCAAAGAAACGAAAGAAATAACTAAATGTCGCTAAGTTTGAAGGGAATTTATTGAAATTAAGACTCTCTCAAGTCAGATTTATGCACACTAAAGAAATTCACTGATATATTAAAAATATGTTAATCACATTTTAGGTACTCCCTAAATTATGGTTACCGCCAAACAAGAGGTTGAGGGCAAACATGAATTCTGCACTAAATGGCGATCCACGCCAAAGCATTGATAGTGGGTATAATGATTTTACTCACTCCAATAATTGCAGAACATTCACGTACTTGCAAATGGACTGCGATCTAACAATATGCGTAACAAAAACGTTTTAATCTAAGATTTTCACATGATTATTGTCTAGCATTTATGAGATGGCAGTTCCCACTCAGAGACAGAATCAAAATTACACAAAAAGTGACACATTAACGAACATTTTAATAAATACGCAATTTGATTTTCTCGAACAGTAGCTGATGGTGTATCTGTTACGGATTTGATTACATTTTGAACCTCATGCAGGCAAATAAAGAAAACAAAATATTTTAATAAGCTGAACCTTACGTCTACGCCGTTCTTCATCCGTGTATATTATGAATAATAATAATCTTTTTCAAAGCTACGAAGAATATAAATTACGTAAAATAGCTGTCGATGATTCTCCACAGAAATAAACCGAACGCGTCAAATGCGCGTGCTCTCAACGATGCTTACACAGGTCGAATGGACTGGCACAGCCATTAGTCGAAAAAAGACTTTAAATGCTCCGCCGAACGGTCTTTTACTCCCTCTTTTCATTCCGTCTTTCTCCTCAGCCATATCTCGAAAATCTTTCCATACACTCTTTCTCTCTTCCGACTCCCTCCCTCGCCCCCTTAATAATTCATCTTCCAACCTTTTCACTCCACAGGGCGACAACCCCCTCTTCAATTGCCCCCACGTGCCCTTTTCTAAACACCAACCTATCTCTTCTATTACAAACTTAAATACAACTGATTTTAGTGAAATAATTGCTAAATCGTATCTAAGAATCGCCGAAAAAGTTGAGACAAATAGCCACGAGGCAGGTAAACGTCAATTATAACTCGTTTGATAATGAATTCTTCTAAAATAGCCTTATATCCTATTAATTTAACTGGCAATTACTTAGAATGATTTGTAACAACTCTTTGGCCTCTATTTTTTCTTCGTTTGCTATTTTCGAACATTTATTCTTTCCATTCCAAGCCAATTTGTTACGCACCTCATTATAAGTCTTAAGTGAAAGTGTAGCAGTTTTAATTTAAATGGCTATTTTCCTCTTAAGTATCCACTGTAAGTTTTGCAATTTATGAAATAATTCATACCCAATATTTTCGTATTATGGAATTCAGTCACGTTATGCGAAGAAGCAAACGATCATGATAACTGTTCTGCTGTTTCATGATTTCATTTATTTTGAAAAGTGCGATTTATCCTTTCAGAGGTATTCCTCATGTCATTTTTCCATAAAATCACACCAATATCTTAAGTTAAATACTTTTAATTGTCAGAAACATTGACAATTTCACGTTCGCAAGCAAAAATGTTTTCATGTTAACTGTTTTTATGCGCATTTGATGGTAATAACGCTACCACTTATTTGTCAGTCGTAGCTAATGGGCGTGAAAACAGGCGATAGAACGTAGACGTTGGCAGACATTTATATCCAAATTGTAACTGCATCTGTTTGTCATAATTCTACAACGATGAATATTCGGCATTCCATCTCGTTCCGAATATTTTTGAAAATTTATTCGCTTGTCAAGGTGTCCAGTCTTTTATTCTCCCCTTAATTATATGTCCTCGCTCTTTCCTTGCTTTATCCTTCTATCTCCACACCCTTGAATTCAAATAGCTCTGGATCCTCGTTTCCTTGCGTTGATTTCTTCCCGCATTTCGTATTTATCGAAAGGTTTCCTTAAATTTATGCGTATAACTCAACTCATATAAGCGTATCACTCATCGCTTCTCAATAAAACGTATTGTGCCCGAAATTCTACGTGCTTGTCATGGAAAATGCCTGAGAGAGGAGTTCGTAAGTTTGGTAACCTCGGTTCTGTTGTTCACCAATTCATTTCAGCGAAGAGATCCTGAAATCCGAATACTATTATTTTAATCAGAAAGTTTTTGGGACCGTAATCGAAGTTCTGATTTCTGTAAGAGATAGAAAGAAATTGACCAATAGTCGGTTGAGTGAGAATCAGCAATCATAGGTCCTGGATTATGGAGAAGAGACCGTTGAACTTAGGCATTGCCTTGATTGCGTCGTTAATTGATTAACAGAATGAGCACGCAATGCTAAAGTGGTTAATAATACTTCGTAGCGACCACAGACAAATGATTTGAAATTATCATTATTATTTCATACAAAATTACAAGTAGGTAACAACCTGGTGGTAACTTTACATATCACTTTCATCACAATATGTACGTTTCTAAATTAAAATTTTTATCCTATACAATAGCACACCTGCCTTCACCTTGAATTGCCTTCACCTACGCTGGAAGTGGCATTTTTAAATAATGAATACTAATTTTAATCTGCGAACACTTCAGTCAATGTGATTAAAACAATATATTTTGGAGTCCAAAAGTTTATTTTATTTTCTATAGATTAAACCAAAGAAAACTCAAAGTAACCGACGTAGATATTACGTTATTTGCTTCTTAACCGGAAAAGTCTCATTCATCGTTTCCCACAACTATAGTATGTTCAAGCTTAGGGTTATCTCTCCTTTGGTGTTCAACGAATAGCCGTTAATATTTCACAAGAGTTTCACAAAAGTAATTCCTTTAATATACTAATGTTACATTCGCATAAATGATAAACTTTAAAGCGTTCCAATCATCGTCTTTCTTCTGCACGTCTTTGCAAATGGGCGATTTGGGTTTAAAACCGGTCTCTCATTCATTAAATCTTACGAAGTTCCCTCTTCTTTCGTTTCTCTTCGATCCATCGATTTTTCTCTCTCCCTGTCTCTCCCGAATATATTTTCCTCTTTTCTCCTTTTTATTCCGTCTCTCCCACTACCACGCAACTTTTAGACACTGCGAAACTTTATTTTCGTGAAAAGCTTGTGCTGTTAGGTTTTTGCAGCTCCTCGCTTTCAGAAAAAAGAGAAATAAAACGTAGTCTCCACTTCGTGTTCATTCCTTAATTTGTCTCAAGCAAGCCTTTATACGGACGTATTTTTTCTTGAAATTTCTCCAAGAAAGCGTTTTAACATCGTGATTTTTTCAGCGGAAATTCCGCGAGAAATTTTATATGTGATTCCTTTTGAAGATTATAATTAATGTTGTCGAAAAATGGTGCCCTTTCAATTATTTTCGGCGCACTTCTCTAGGAAAGCGCCCTTTTGGTCAGCCTCCCGATCCAAGTCGAATAGAAGTCTCCATTTGACTCGTCGAATAAGCACGAGGAATTCATGTATTTTCTAAAGTACGAGGAAATACATCTCGTGCAGGTCTTTTGATGCTGCTGGTGGGATTAAAAATAGCTCAATTACGAGTTCCGTCTGGGTGCATTTTAGCAGTCTTTTGTCTTAGGGTCCGCGTAACAATGTGGAACTCTTTCCAATCTCGGATGTGTTTCCGGAATGCTTCTTTTTCCGGGACGCAAGTGGATTCGTCGCTTAAATTCATAACCGCCCATCGATGTTTGAAATAGTGCCGTAACGAAAATGCTATGACGACATGTTCACAAGCGGAGAAAGTTCTTTCAGGAGTTCGTGTAACTATATTCACTAAGGAGTTGCGCTACGTGCATTTAATTTCTTCTCGCTGTTTATTAAGGGGCCTCTTTAGACGCTTCGCAGAATGTGTTCCCGGAGAATATTATGCATGGCCAAATCGAATTTCAGCGCTTGAAAACGTAAGACTGTTATATTAAAGTTGACGATTGCGCTCGTCGAAACCGGTAGTAAACTCACGGAAATTAAGGGAATGTAATCAATTTTAGAATTTTTATCTCGGATTAAACATCAGTTAATTGTGCTTTAGAAAGATTTAAATTGCAAAAACAGCGTGTGAATATTCTTCTTTTGTTTTTGAGACGAAAACATTCCCAAATATTATTAAATGCTGAAATTCTTACTGTTCTCATTATATGGCATCGAAAGTTTCCATATTTTAAACTAATTAAATGACTACTATTTGGAGTTTTAAATTCTTGAAACGTCGTTTCAAAGTGAGTCCGCTACGAGCGTCTTCGCACAAACTCATCTACTTTTGTGATACACACATTTTGCGTCGAACTGTATTGAGATTATCAAGGTACTTAATTACGAAAAATTAATCAGTTTTCACTTCAAATCTCAACTTAACTTTACCTACGCAGATTATATTAAATTAATTATTTAAAGCCGATTTCTGAAAGTTAGGAAACAGTTCCGGCAAATAAATAATACTGTTGCACTCTCCACCTGATTTGATTGGTTCTTCTTGCTTGCGTCGAGGCCGATACTGAATTTCTTCACCAATGAGGATTTCTCCATCTGTAGGTCTGAATGGCCGCAATTGGTAATTAAATTAGAGCCAGTTGTCAATGGAAAACAACATTTAACTAAATATCGATCTTTCTTTGTACATAAATTAGGGTGAAACTTGAATCTTCTCCTTGATATTTAAACTCAAAAATTTCCGAAATATTTAGGAAAATAGAAAGAGATAATTTAATGCATTGAATTAAAAGAGAAATGATAGTATTGGAATGAGTTTTTTATCTTTTTAAGTCCACAACTCTTATAAGGATCATACCCTTCTTTGAAAGTAACAGTAAACTCCCTTTACAATGTATTTAATAATAATTGTTCTTTTTACTTAAACTCTAAACTTATGTTTGCGGATAAGAAATCGTCCTAAAACTATCTACAGAATTATTTTTCTCCGTTCAATTATTTCATTTTTTCTACTTAATGGATATATTTAAGTCCACAACATTTTGAGATTGGTTTACATGTTAGCAGACCAAACATGAATGTTAAGCCTAAAATGATGCCTCAACTTAATAATCAACGTTTAAAACACAACTAGCAGCACTTTCACGGTGGACTTCTGATATCAGCCGAAATGTGTTTTACCGATCTTTTGAAGGCCCAAATAAGAAGGCGCTATCTGAGAATATTAACTTTATCCTCTCAACAACCGTAGCTAAATCAACTACTCGTTGGTAATTATGCAAAAACACCGCCATGTAACATTTTTTCATTTTAAGCCATACAAAAGCATTCATTTATATGTATTTATTTAAAGATTCACCAGTGTTGCCACCAATTTATAGTGAATACGAACAGCAAACAAAGAATATAACAAATTTAAAGAAAACATAATCGTTGAGTAAGTTATAATGTGTGAAAACACAACCGCGAAATCTTGCAAAGTGAACAGTTGGCCGAGTGGACTAAATTAAATGAAATGAAGAAAAACGTCGGTAAATGTAAACAATAATTTTTTCAGAAGAAAGTCTCATTAAAGAATCACCAATCACTAAGTAATGAAGCCATTTTTACGCTATCTGACTGCTAATATTTGGGTATTAAAAGGTCTGAATATCTCATCATTACTTCCAAAGTGTATAGAAATGTCCACTTTGTAATGAGAAACCTAAGGCCCGTTTCACATGGACGCGGACGGTCCGCGCTCCGCGCTACGCGCGCGGATAAGGTTCCATTGAGGTTAATGGAAGCTTACACATGAGTGCGGACAGTCCGCACGCGGAGGAGCCATCCGCGTGGCCCCTACGCCCCGCGGATCGTCCGCGCGCGTACGGGCCACAGAGACAGGTTTGTGCTTGCACATGAACGCGGACGGCTGACGCGGACCAAGCAGATTTGTCAAAGTAGAACAATGTTGTCAAGCGTACGCTTCGTCGACCCTCCTCTACCTGCCAATCGGATTAACGCGCCGAATTCGAATTGGCTACCGTAAGATGTTTAAAATACGGATATCTGGAATCTCTTATAGTTAGTTAGTTCTTTCATTGATTTTTTAGTTTGAAATGTATTACAATACTATCAGACAAACCATTAGATTCTGGAGTGAAAAACAATACGAAGCAAATTTGGCGCTCTCTCTTTCTGGACGTATTTTACTCGGTTAACATCAGAATAGGAATCAAATTAAAACTAATTATCTATCCTGTAATAATGTTGAAGGGAGATGTGTTTCTAACCTTTTCAGTCAAGAATCTGAAAGTGATTCGTTGTGAAAGTGTGTTCGTTGTTGCTGTTGCCTCGGTGAAGCACCTCCTGAAAAGTTCATCAGAGCTTAGGCGGACTTCACCGGTAAAGGGCAACAGTAGCTAGGCATGAAAAAAAAAATTCAAACCCTTCCATGAAACCCGATGTACTTGGCTGTGGCTCATCTTCCGATGCTATTGCTGACCGCGACGATGAGAGACGAATAATTAATTCATGTACGTCGTCTTGCAAATTGTCTGCGTGCCATATTTCTTCTTTTACTTTCATCACATGTTCTACATGGTTTTGCCAATTTTGAGCTGAGATCTTGCCGAAACTCTCCGAAATGATCCGCTCCACATCTTTCTTCTTGAATGAAGTATTCTACATCCCAACATAATGTTTGATCGGCGCCCAAACTCTTTCAATCGGGTTCAACTCGCAATGATAAGGCTGATTGCAATGCATCCCTTCGACTTCGCAGGTTCATCTACATTCAACTTTTCAAAATCTTTCCGAATTTGATTGACTGAAAATAGTAAATCTTTTTTTAAACTGTCAGCGTCAAAGTTTATAATTTTACTTGCCAGCCACTCTTTTGTATTATCTTTTTTCCAGCTGACTGTCGGTAAATATTCTAATTTCCTGGAATGATACGATGCATTGTCCAAAACAATTACTGAGCCCCTAGGAATGTTTGCGAGAAGGCAGTTTTCGGACCAGTTTTCATAACAATCCCCGTCAACTTCGTCATGTTCGTCCATGGTATTTTTCTTGCAAAAAAAAATTTAAGGCACCCTCGATGAAACCATTTTCCGTACCAGCGTGTATGATGGCCAAACGACCTCCTCGAGATGTGGGGGCCTTTAATCCAGTGCTTAACCCAGAGAGAAAAGCGTCGAGTGGCGTTTTAATTTGTTTATCACGCCAAGCCTTACTTAAGGTTTGACCAACATTTACCCAAGTCTTGTCAGTATAAACAATTGTTCTTTGCTCCCTTCTATATTTTTGTGGTTGCGTCAGAAAGTCATGGCGACAACGGATGATGTCATTAACTCTCTCATTTAATAAGCTATACCAGCCCTTTCATTCATATACAAAACCGATGTCTGTTAGCAAGCGATATAAATTAAATTTATATATAAATTTATAATATAAATTAAATTCTCGATATATTCTAGAAAATTCAACAACTGCATTCGTCGTTAATGGAAACAGACTTGTTTATAGCCTCAAAATCACTCAAAAATGAATACTATTTTATGAAAATACTGGCAATTTCTAATCGAAATCGATATTTCACGACCAAAATAAGAAACCTTATTTATTTTCCCGTCTTTCGGTGGTATTCTCGACTTTTTACAACGATTCTTTCTAATTTATTTTTGCAAATGAAATGAGCCCTGCAACCGATAAAAGTGAAGTTTACGTGTATTATGGACTTCTGGGTTCGAACCCGGGCTTTCTTGGTAATGGAAATAGTTTACATAGGAGTTTCTTACTCGTAGAAACACAATGCAGTTTGTTTCGAATCTCTAAGTCAAACCGTTTCTGAAATAAAGAGGGGAAGAACGGACGGACTCTTCGCAAATTATATACAAGGATAATTATTCTTACGTTCCCTCTGACCGTTACTACCTGGTATACAGACCAAGCTTCAACCTTTTTTCATTAAATAAATAAATATTTGGAAATCAGGGAGAATTGAATGAATTATCTGTATTCTCTGATTGGGGGTTTTAATACTGAGCGTTCTTTTGCGTTGCGAATTACTGTTGAAGACATTTTGCACTCATGAACTTCGCGTGATTATCACTCTCATTAGCTTCTCTGTATTTTTATGTCTTTAGTTACTCTACGAAAGCTCTTGAGTTAAGTACTTTCCGTGTCGTACTGACCGATCGATAAATTCGAATTGTTTGATTTATTTACCGCAGGTATTTTGGATATGCGTATCAATTATTCATGAGTCCACTTGGTTGACCTTTTTCTGTTTATTACAATGTTTTCGAGGGTTAAACGAGGAAGATCGAGTTCAGGCCTTTAGATGCGGCACATGCAGCTCGAGGCACCATTTTGCTCCATTTTCTCAGAAAAGTAATAAATTACCAGTCAACGTGTATTTATGTTTATAGGGCGTATAAATAAAAAAAAGGAAAAGAGGACTTCTGTATATATATAAAGGAGATCGGACATCTGCTAAATTTAAATCAGGTATAATCATCGTTTTAGATTCTGATGGGTGGGAGTTAAAAGGAAGACCACTAATCAAACGTCTGAGAATTTTTGTTCAATGTAAACGCATCAAATGTTTTGGAATGCGAAGCTATAAATCTCTCGAAACGATCGTTAAAAAGTGTGAATCATTTACGAAATTCTTCGTGAGAATTTGTCCATCTGCCGCCATTATTTCCTTCTTTTAAAACGCTAATATTCATCGAGCGATAAATAGCAAATCATTTTTTCCAAAATTTAATTCCGAGCGAGTTTTAATGCAACTGAATACTATTCTATAGATCAATCTGAGCATTCTTCCGAAATATTTAGTTATCTCATAATTTTACCAGAAGTATATGAGCTTATTTCTTGGCAGCTGTTTTGTTGGAGATTAATAATTATAGAACAGAAAGTATTTTAAAAATAAGCGAGGTATTAGGAGATAAAGTAGGAATAATTCGAAAGGAAGCGCACAACCAGCAGGATGATCCGAGATGGGAATTATCCTGGATTCACTGTTGAACTTAATCCTTATTTTTCTGTGTGTAAAGGCGAAGTCTCAATAAAAATCAATTTTATACATTTACCTAAACTTCGGAAGCTTTAATTGTATTTTTTTAGTTAATTAACTTTCTTGCCGGCGAATATCGGACCGGAATTGCGGTTTCATTCATTGATCTGAATACGCGTTCCTTTAGAACACTCTTCCCTCTCGATATTCGACGGCTGTATTCTTTGGAAAATATTTAAAAGACGTTAAAAGACTACGGATAATCCCGGCAGAAGGAGAAAAAACCACCTCCACCGTTAGTTGCTTCCCCTCGTCGCACTTCCCTCCATCTACGATATCACAATCCCATCTTATTCCTCCGCCACAGGATCACAATTATCTCCTTTGGATTAAAATACGCCGCCACGATTGATTTCCCAAAATTCCTTCCTCCGTCCCTTTATATGAAGGCGTGCATTAAGTTTCGTGTTTGCAGAGTTGGAAATAACTCCTCGTTCGTTCCTCTGCAAGACCAAATGCCTGAGAACCCATTCGATGGAAAAATAGAAATCTATTCCCTCGATTAATATTGATCTACGCAAGGAATGGTTTTGTGAATAATTTAAATTGATATATTTGCCGATGAGTCGCTTCTGGAAGTCGTTCCGTTTTGTCTTGATCTAAATAGATTTACGATTTCCTTACAGTACAAACGGAAGTTTGAAGACTTTTCCCTCAAAGAATGTTTAGCATTTTTTTTTTGCATTATTTACGAGTTTATTTATTCTATCGAGTGTATGTTTATTTTTACTTGATCTTGCGTTATTTCTCATTGTTAAAACATCAAATATTTCGTTGAGATTTTGGTTTTCTTTTTAATGTTTTCTACTCAAAAAATTCAAATCTAAATCAGCATGCTATCTTTTAATGAAGGATAGGAGAATTTAAATTCAGTATTGACGGTTATTCAGCCTTCTCCGAGTGGCCAACGACATCAGTAACTTATGAGTAGCCGTAAATGTTATCAACGATTCACATTTCAACTACCTCCAAATTCGAGCATTAAATCGAAATTATTTTAATACTTGTTTCAAAATCAGACCTCCGTTACTCTGCATTACTTCAAAAATTCTTACGGTAATCAACCGAATAAGATAAAAAATCACGAAATCAACTGGTGGCAGATATTCCTCGCCTTCGAGTGAACTGTGTAATTGACGTTAAAAGGAGGAACGGTGGGCAAACGTTGGCTCGGAAGAAAGATTGACGCAAATTGAATTTGTACAAATTTAGCGCCAATTTGAACTTCCTCCCTTTCAGTGTGAATTTGAGGGATAGCAATGGTTTCGAAAACGTGTTTACTCTTCCTCCTAAAATCCTCGTAATGGAATTTCAAATACTTAAATTTGAATAATTCCCATATTCAGCCAAAATGCTCATCGAAACTATTGAGTTCCGTTGGAACGCCCTCTTTCGTCGGCACTAATGTAAAGCCAGAAAAAATGAATATCTCGCTGCTGTAAATAACGGAGTGCAAACTAAATGGGAAGGAAATGTGTGGAATAGGGAGAGGACATCTTCCGAAGGTCATCGCTTTGATGCAATAATCCAGAAGCATCGACTCCTTTGTGGTCTCCCCTTCTGATGTCTTTTGTTTTTATTTGTAGACTTCGTTTTTCATCTTCGTCGCGCTTGTTACCAAGTTGGAGGCCAAAATGCTCTCCGAAAACAAAACCAGAGGGGATTTAACCTCAGGCGTGATTGACTTTTTTCTTCCCTCGGTGAGAGATATAGCAAGGGGAGTTATTTATATATTTTGGGGTGTTCCTCATTCACGATTTAAGAAGTTATTAAATGGGTCTGTGAAAGAAGTCGATAGTTAATCGAAAATATTTCAAAGGAATAAAATTAGCAGTAACGCCGGATTGCCAATAGAGACTTTTAAGGACTCGAAGATCTCTCAATTTCTGCTGATGAAACTGCGATAGCGAAAGAAATGGAAGACAGGGAAAATAGCTTATATAATAATGTTTGGTAAGATTTATGAGTTTCTAAGTGTTGAAAGGCATTGTTTATGCTATGCTATGGATATTATAATGTTAATAACATACTCTGCTATCGAACCGTTTTGCTGAAGACATTCTATGTTTCTAATCCAGTTAAATCGTTTTCAAACAATTTGGTGAAATTCGTGTCATCAATTTTACTATTTTATTCGTGTTACCACTTTATTGTTCCTGCAACCATATTCTGGTGAATGGAATATTTTCATTTATGATGTGGTATGAGATAGAAAAGAAATTGTCTTTCATATATTCTTATCACAGTCTTGATCATGGCTGTGATGAAATGAAAGCTACCGAGCTACCTGCATTGATCAATATCTCTCCTTACGCCAAGAAAGGCGTTACTCATAGAGTCATTGTGCTCCACTTGCGTGGACATGTCCCGCTTATTAGCATTCTGGCTCTGTGAGGAATGCAATGGCACACTACCTCACTCCTCATCCTGCCTAGGGAACCTCATTCCTCCCTGCAACCTCTTAGTAGCTTATGTGAGATGGGATGAGGTCCTCCGGGATGGATACTTCACAGACAGACCAAAGCGTTCTTCGTCTTCGAAGTGTTAAATTGGCTATTTTGATGAATTAAATGCCGATCACAATTGAAACTCGCGAACCAAGAGACAAAACATCTCCAGAAGAGACGGGAAAGTCGCTCTTCCGACAAAGAGCGTCATTCATCAGAGGGATTCATCCCAAAATCTGGTTAATCGCGTAATCTATCGAAACGGGTTTTCAGTTGGAAGGAAGCCGCATATTAACGAGAGAATCTCTCCTTTGATCCGTTTCTGGACCGCATCAAAGGGAAGGTGAGAACCACCGAACAAAGAGAAATTAGTTAAATTAACGGATGGGAGCGAATGAATCAGAAACAACATCGGCACTATTATATATAAGCTAATTATTAGAATATTAATTTCCTTGAAATCTTGTATCGAATAGAGGTGTTAAGAGGTTTCCAAGGGAACAGTCAATACTTCTACGGATTTTTAATGATATGGGTACTTTTGTCACAGTCTCATACGATTTCAGGCATACGAAATATTGCTCAAAGTTAATTTCCCTTGATACTCATTTTTACTCAGCCAAGCTATGTAATATTGATTTAGGAATATTTCCAGGTGAAATCCTTGATAGTATTGTTTATTAATAAAATTATTTCAAGGATTTTTTTAGTTTTAAAGGTTCTGGCATATGTAACATTTATTCATGACATAATTTAATTTTTTTATTTGATACACTATTTTAGCGATAAAGGTGTCTCGTTATAAAGATGTTACGTGAGTTTAAATAAGAAGAATCTTAATTACAGCTAGATGAGGAGTCTATTAGATCTATTTGGATGCAGAGTATATATTGATGTACTGGAAGACAGACCAAAAGTAAATTCCTTACACCAAAAATGGCAAAACCTTGATAGAAGAGTAAAATACTCCTCGATAAGCATGTGACGTCATCGGAAAGACGCATTCGTTTGCAAGTCCGAAATGATTTTCCATGAATAATGTGCCGTTTGCATACTTGTAATAAAACCTCTCTTTTCAACACTTCGGTAATTAATGGATTCGAAGAGCACGTGTTTTGCGGATAGAACATAATCTTAGCAAGTTCCTTCTTAGTTATTTCGGAGGTCTATAATTCGTCTTCCACTAACTGCCATATCTAAGTAAATCAACATTTCTCGGAGCCCTTGTTTTTCTCTATGAAATCCGCTATCGTTTTCTCATTTGATTAATGAGTGCCCGATTAATACCGCAGATCGACGACTGTGTCCTAATCGCGGGAAAACTTCAAAAGAGAGAGAGCTCTGCTCCATCCTATGGCCATTGAGAGCTGTGTTGGAAATTTGTCACTCCTCATTTGCCCATCGCAGCATTCATCGCCCTTACAAGGCAGTCTCTGTTTTGACCCGGAACACTCAACCTGGTGCCCAAAGCGACCTTGCCTAGTGCCCGCCAAACTTCGGTAAAAAGATTTTTTTATTTGCTATAACAGTATTTCTTGGGTTTGCACTGAGGAGATAGAGAAGAGGTTTGCCGGGGAAGGGGTCCGATACTCGGGTGCCGTGGTCTTTGGCTTTTCTTACATCGAAGGTGTTGGCGTGTCTAAACTTTATCCCCCTTTATCGCCTATGTCCTGAATAACAAGACGCGTATTTATGTCATATTTTTTTCTTAACGCAAATGCGAAGATTCAACTCGGCTAATCAAGGCATCAAATTCCCCAAATGACTAAATGCTGCTTTTCAGCGCTGCTCATGCTACAAACATTTTCATACCAAATTTATTCCCCATAATCAAAGGTGGCAGGTAATTTAGTAAAAGTACTCGGATTACCGGTAACGATTACATTTTGGGTATTTTTTACTTGTGATCGTTACTTTTAGAAAAAAGTAATTTTTACTTGCCTACTCCTCATTCTCCTTGAGTAATCGTTACATTTAAGTAATCGTTACTTTTCAAAAACCTTTATAAATAGTTTTAATAGCTAAATTATTTCGACTATCGACTTCTTTGTCGATTCGAGATTAATTTGAATCCAGCGGAAATGACGTAGATTCGAGTGCAATATATCGAGCTATCGCCGATACAACCGCATTTCCTGCTTTCCTGTGATTGTAGACATGTATTGGTGTTCTGTGGTAGACATTGTAGCTGGTTCGCCTGTAACGCAAGTACACGTTTCCTGCTGTATTATCCGTTGTCATCCTGTTTATCTTGCTCTGATACCTCGTGGGAACTACCGAGAGGTAATTACAAGTTTAATCTACGAGTAGAGAATTATAATTACGAGCATGGAAAACAAAGCTAGGGAATTTCCATTTCCATACCTGAGCAACTTTTTTTGAATTGGACAGCAGTTGCTCGGTGATGAATATGTCTGTACGCTGAAAACAGTGCGTCGGTAAGAAAATTCTTAAGTCGGTGTGGAGCGCTTTTGGTGGTCTTATTTTTTCATTTAACAGACTCCAATCCTTCCTTTCCTTAGTTCACCAATGTTTGCATAACTTTTTACTTTAAATCATAGAAAGAGAAAAGTAATAGGAACCATGTTTAATGATTCTTCAATATGCATAACAACGTACTCTTATTTTAATGCTTACAGTCTCTTAAGCTTGTCCTTGTAATTCATTCAGATTTAATACCTTCTAAACAAAGTTTTTCTTATCTGATGAATTTGAAGGCAATGAATAGTTAACTTTCCTGCACATTGTCATTACCATTGAACTCAATGATGCAAGGCTTGGTGAAGAATGAGTTCCAGTGATCTATTAGTAGTTTATGTAATGATTTAGTAATTAAATATTTTACTAAGAAAAAAATATTAGTCACCATTTCAAATCAATGCATCAGATTTTATTACGATATCTAGTGATAAAGGAAGTGCCTTAAAAACTTTGGGCATAATATACGATGAGGGTCATATTGTAGATTGATAAAGATACCATCAAATGGTAGGAATAACTTGTTGCTAAAAATTTGATCAACAAATTCAAAGGTTAAGTTGAAATTAAAATTTAAGGAACAGTTATTTAAACTAAGCTATTGATGTAACAAGAAACATTTAAATTGGAGTGCTAATTATTTCATCCCAAAGGTCGTGGCGAATTTCCAAAGTAATCTACTTGTAATTGTAATCAATTACATTTTTGGAAAGTAATCGATACTTGTAATCAATTACATTTCAGTCAGAGTAATTGTATTCGAGCCCAATTACTTTTCGTCAGTAATCGGGCCATCACTGCCCATAATCAAATCTTCTTCGGAGATAAAGAATTTCCCACGTTGTGAGGTTGTGATGAAATTATATACGTTGCAATTTTCTCGATCTTATTTACTAAGGAGCGTTTTATTCAAACGACCTACAGCTAATTAGTAAAGTGATAATATTGCCAAGGGATGGCCAGAATATCACCCTGGACGGAAATGTTATTTGGTGCCCGCTTCGCTTTCGGAAGTGCCCTTGGGTGCACCAATAAAGGTTGTGCGCTCAGGGACCACGAGACGAAAGCGTTGGTCTAAACAACGCTATCGTCTCATGGTCATGTTATAATAACGTCTGATCTTCACTCACGGTTTACGGACTAAACGTTATAATTGTATATTTTTGAGTCAATTTATAGCCTCTGATAAAGCCATTCGCTCGATCCGCGTTATTATGGAGTGGTTAATAAATTGGACAATCATTTTCACCTTCGTTCTTCTTTCGAGTTTTTATTTATTAACAGCGTGCGATTGCAATAATGAACTTCATTTTAACCTTTCGATATCGGGTACTGGTCGTATGCTGAAAAAGGAAAAATCAAAGGTCATTGCGCAGTAATTCACTCGATAGGAGATATACTTGTCCATACACTGTGTACTGAAATAGTAGCTATTAAACGTTCAGTTAGCTACGAAGCAATTCGATCAAATAACCTACTCTGTACCACTGGCTTATGTATACATCGGAATTATTTGTTTCTTATATATTCTATTCTCAGAGATAAAATGATTGGAGGAAGACTATTAGCCGTAATGAAACGTGATTCCAATTACTGCATCACACTGACGCTCGAATTTGGATGACGCAGATTTGAAAGTGGTTTTTTTCAGGAAAATGTTCTCAACTGCGAAGCGGCGATTCTTTTTTAAAAGCATTTGAAACTTTTGTGCCTTTAACTGGACGCATGCGCTATGATTTCCCATTATTTTATGCGGCCTTATTATATCCTACGTAAAAAGGTTACAAAAACTACGGTCTTTTATCTATTGATGCAAAACTATTGAAAATTTATTCGATTTACATTTAAAATCGCATATTAGTTTTTCATATTGCTGCGAGCGAGTAGCAACAATTGTGTGCCGATGATTACTTTATTATTTATAATTGAATTAAATGATAACTAAGCCGTCAAAACTTAATTTAGTATTTGTTCGTTGTTCTTGAAACAGACCTTCATTCCCAAATATGAGTCATCATTATGCCTTCAGATTCTCAATGGACCAGCAGTCATCGGCGCATCTTTTAAAGATCGAATCGAAATAGACGATGGATTTTCTTCCGTCGCAACTGCTTTCGTTCGTGGATGAAAAAGTGCGCCCGCCATTTCAAAACGATTTCAACTAACGTCGTAGAGAGTTCTCAGTAATGCAATTTATTGATATACAGATATTGTTTTCGGTTGGAATTTATCTGCATTTTCCGCGTTCTCAGCTGTGAACGTGGGCATATTGAATGATGGCCGAGAATTCGTCACGGTCCAGAAAGATATTGAGAAAATGTATTTATAGCACTTCTCGTCTAAAAAATGACAATGATTGTGCGACTGACCTCATCGCACGTATTCATAAATAACAATGGTCAGTTTGACCCCAACGTGTGCCTCTCTTCCGCTTAACCTCGTATGTCGGCATAATTGGTACACTTGAATGTTAAAACTAAAAGAAAGAGTGCGAGAAAAAGCTATGCAATTGAAGATTGACAAAAAATACCCACGTTACGGGTATTTTTTGTCAATAAAACAATACTAATCTATAGTTCGGGAAACCGTGCTGAAGATGTATCGCTACAAATACTCCCTTTCCATAATAATTCTGTCAGGATTATGAAACATTCAGTTGGAAAAAATATAATCTAAAGGAGTCATTTATTCGGTGCGATAACGGAGCGTTGGGAATCACAGCAATCGGGGTCGACTTTGATCATAATTTGCGAAACTGATCATAATTAAGAATTAACGATTTAGTGGTTACACCGATGATCGAGAGGTCTCAAGACGATATATTTCGGGGATATTTCACAATTGCATCCGCTTAGGTACGATACTCGACCGACTCAGCAAATTCCAACGTTGCAAATGCCCGGGAAGAGTCTTGCTCTACTGGCGTTCTCACAGTGCGATGAGGTCCAGCGAGAACCCGGCTGCTAAACAGCACTTTTTAGTAAATTCCGAAGTTTTTCCATAAAATACGTGAATCGGCTATAGCGCTTTATTTCTCGACGCATCATTACTTTGATGCTTTCAATCGCAATCACTGTGCTCTCCTTCAACTGAACTGTTGTTAGATCGCGTATTTGTTCGATGAATTCGGCAATCGATTCATTACGTGCAATTTAAATAAACAAATTCATTAGCTGCATTTGGTAAAAGTTTGAATGCGTAATCACGCGGTCGATTTGATTACGTCCGTCATAAAAACTGCTTAAATGATCGCTCTTTTCCTATAAATTCGTGGAAGCGATAACAGGTGAGTGCCATTCATTCTTTAAAACATGCGTCATTGCGCCAAAGTTATAAAGTAACATAATCTGTGGAGGGCAATCCTTGAGTTAAACAGAAGATCTAATTATGGAGTACGCCGTTCATGAATTCTAGAATAATCGTTTCCAAATAAATAAAATCGAGTTTCTAGAACAACGCAACCGCTGTGGAGTGAATTTTGGCAGTTGGCAATGCTGTCGCGGTCTGCAGGTACGCCCCTCTTCAATCTTTCCCGATATTTCTGCCTTCATTATGCCTTCGATTCCACAGCGTCTAATTTTGTCCTCTGTTTCCTTCCGCGCAGCCGAAATATCCGGCCATTTGCGCCTTAGAGGCGAAACAAGTGCGTTACTTGGTAGGTGTAGTTGGCAGCTAATTGGTGGATCGAAGTTATTCGCTCTTACAAAATATTCACGGAATAATGTTTAAGTAATGTTCTTCTTCATCAGATAAATGAAGTTTCGATTGCAACTGAATTCGTGAGAAAACACGTAGTCGTTGAAGCCAAACGACCATAACTTGCTAATATTTATAAATAGCGAGAAAAAAGTTAGTTTGAAATAAATTCAATATGATGGATAGATTCGGTGATAACTTATAATCAGGGCTAATTAAAATAAAGCGGCTCAAAATGCGAGAGCTGAATAAAATCGCTTATCGTACATATGTCTACAGATAATTCCGTAAGAGCAAATGCTTTAAAAGCAATTGCCACAATCATCTCTTTATTCAACAGAGCAAAGCTGAATGTTCATAAACGCACCCCAACTACTTTAGTCCAGCATCATAGCAGCAAACCCACCCCTTGCAGATGGGAAACCCTCTTTTGGTCCAGTTCGCTGTTGTCAATTATTATTTCTAATAAATAATTGTCGTATGTACTCACGTGCTTTTATACGAAACTATGAAATTTATATCTCTGAACTGTATTTATACACTGCACTAAAATGTATTTATTGAAGTTATACTTCTTTGCGCTCGTTGTAACGGGATGGGGTGTCGGTCGAAAAACCGCGTAACGCGTGAGATTTTTAGCGTTAGATTTTTTTGAAAAATAATTTCTGAAAAATAATTTCTCAGCCGGGGATCGAACCAGGGACTCTAGCGTGGTAGGCAAGCGTCTTAACCATTCACCATGATGTATGCGTTGCAGAGAGACTTGTAACCCGGCGCGGAATCCCCCTCCAATGTGTTTATGCTTTAATATGCAAAAAATATTACCTGAGATTGCAAAATGCAAAGGCTGGATTTTGAAATTGAAAATTATTAATCGATCAAGTTTTGTCATTTTCGTGGATGAAAAACTGGTTAAAATTAGGGAGAATTCTTATATCAGATTTCGTTTGGGATACTAGGCATTTTTTGAAAAATGGGCTGAAGACAAGCGATTTGAACCACCACTATCAACATCCAATGTGAACATTTTTTTCGTGATATTTTGTATCCCAAAATGACACTTTTCTGACAAGCATCCATATACTCAATTTTTGTCCTGAAGTACATATTGTTTTTTATTATTTTTTCAGAAAACGACAATAATGGATAAACGAGACTTGCAAAAATTAACAGAATCGTCGTCGGAATCCGACTCTGAACTAGCCATTGATGAAAAAAAAATGTTAGCGCGGGAGGAGTAGCAATTTACCACAACCAAAATGACCATAGTAATATGTTCACTTCTCACATGGATGTTCATTCAAGGGCATCAGAATCTCTTGCTCTAGCACAGTCTGCTATTGGAGAAATTTGTGTCAGTAAATGCGTTCCACAAACTGGTCGAGAATTTGTAGTTGTGGCGGTATACATATCCCCTGGTAAAACTGTGAGCCAAATCATAAAGTTTATACACCTTATTAATTTATACTAAAGAAGGTTCCGAACTGCTCGAGGAAAATTTTCATGAAATCCCAATGATAATGAGCGGTGATTTCAACATCAATTT
The DNA here is from genome assembly GCA_947579665.1 of Sympetrum striolatum. Taxonomy (NCBI): domain Eukaryota; kingdom Metazoa; phylum Arthropoda; class Insecta; order Odonata; family Libellulidae; genus Sympetrum; species Sympetrum striolatum. The sequence goes on along the minus strand of OX388342.1, from coordinate 1,233,738 downwards.
TGCCGATGACAAAACAGAGCCATTGATAAATTTCCTAAAAGAAAAGCTAGACTTGGTAATGTCGAATGATAAGAAACAAAGTACGACCAAATACGGGACGACCATCGATGCTGTATTTAGTAGATATCTTGAAAGGTTTTAAACTAGAATATTTGTTAGTTACTTTAGTTATCATAAACCGATTGTGTCTTTCTTGGAATACAGTGCGATTTCTACTGAGGAAACAGAAAATAGTCAAGATGAAAGAATGATTGTAGAAGAGATTATTGATAATGATGATGTATAAGTTTGTAATATAATAATGAAGGCACTCATAATAATATATTGAAGAGAAATAAATTGGATAACAGAGGAAAAGGTCTTATATTTCATTTACACATCCTGTCCGTCTGTGTGTGTGGATGGGCGTGTGCGAATGGCCAAAGAAGTATAACTTCCACCGTCTGGTCCGACGCAGACCCAACTTTTTATGTATTATCGTATGGCATCTTTGAAAATTTTGTATTTAATTTTATGAAGAAATTTAATAATGTTATCAGTAACTATTGAATAATCTGAACAATATTTGCGATTTTTTTAATGTTCACTATTCTATCTTCATTTTCGTTTCGCAGCCATATTTTCCAATGATCTAATCATTTTTGCGAAGTTCTTTTTCTATTACGCCAGCATTTATCTGTGTGAACATGTATCCGTACTGTTTCGTTGGCTATTCAGATTTTTCTTAAACTGTTTTCTCCATAACAATTTTCCATCCGTAGGTTATGTTAGTATTTGCTTATCTTTCTTCTTGTATTTTTTTCTTACCAAGATAGTTTGTGTCCATTTTTAAGGTATTTCTTTCTTAAAAAAATATATGACGAAGGTTTACATGTAAGAAATTTATCTCAACCTTAACACACTTTATTATTGTTACATAAGTACATCCTAAGACCAACTTAACAAAAGAATACCATCATTGGGTTTTCTTGATTGCAAAATGTCTGTTTGAAACGGCATTTACAATTTCTCTGACGGAGAGTAACGTAAAAATCTGTGCATATCACCGAATTATAATCTTATAAATTTCGTAGATATATATGTTTTTCCAATTTTTTCTTAACTGAGTTCTGAGGTCGTTGGTAATAGACACGAAAATTGAGTCCATTTGTAGCCATCATTTTCTAAGATGGATCGATTTCCTCCAACCTTTTCCATCCGAACTTAGATGCGGCGCTTTTACTCGGACATTTTATGCATTTAGCGACCACATTCTCCTTTGGGAAGAAACAGTGTTCTTTGTCCTGTTGTTTTATATCGTCGAGATTCTTTCAGCAAAACGTTCTCTCCTAAACCTCCGAAATACGATCAAATATTCATCGTATTTTTAAACAACAGTTTTAGATCTATAGTTGAAAATAGTCCATACAATAGTTGACAATAGTTGTCCGAATACACTACACGAATGAGATTCGAAGGCATCCGATGGGGAAGCGCCTCCGGAGGGCACATTCCACTTACGGGGATGATATAGGGAAGTGTGGGGATAGAGAGGTCAAAGTGTCGACAGTCGCAACCCGAAATCAAAACGTCATCGAATAAGAGCCGAATGCGGCAACCGGAGTAATTGCCCTTCTCGAAAAACCACTTCATTATTATCTTCGGTAATATTCCCGTTAGCGTGTCTAATGCGTGGGCCTTTCGCCTCTTCGTATAAAATGGTGATCTCATCCTCACGACCCAAAGACGTTGAAAAATGCGTGTTCTATTTCTCTTTGAGAGAAGAGAAGTCGACTCCGGTGTGAAATTTGGTGATGCACCTCGTGACCAAGGGGTCGCTCGCCACAATTCAAATGTGATTTACAAACAGACTGAGGTAACGAAATGGAGAAAATTTTTAAAATGAATGTCGAAGAGCGATTGGAGAAGAGTCGAAGGCCGTTCACAACAGCATAAATTAATGTGTCAGCTGCATAAGCCGAGCATTCATTGAATGGAATTACATCCCGTGGCATCCACAAAAATCTCCATTACGATAAAAGTGTCTCTTCTAGGTCTTTTTATTTTGATTACAGTATGGCTGCTAAAGTTAACTATTTCACGGCACTAAGCGGGCATTAATGAATACATTTTAAATTTATAATAACCCTGATGTGGACGTCGATGGTGTTGTAGCCTAAACGGCTAATTATTCATTGCACCGTTGTATTTCCTTGTATTCAATCAGTGTTGGTCAGCGATTCGATAGCTGCAATATAGAAAGTTATCGATCAGGATCGCACCATCAATGTGTCCATTTCAAAAGTTGCCTCAAGGAACTAGACAACGCAACGGCGGTGACGGGGCTCGAGATATATCGCCGCCTCGAGTTCTCCCGAAGACTCCGCCGTAAGACGCACAATTTCGCCAAAACCGTTCAAACATTTCTAAATTTTCATTATTTCTCACCTCGGAAACCATCGAGCGTCATATAATCATCAATTCTCGTGGTTTCTCTCAAGAAGACTGAGATTTCCTTCGGAATTGAAATCCGCAAATCATCCAGCGGAATGTTGACAGAATTTTATAGTTCTTCAACCTCTTTGCTACTATCTGAGAGGTAATATAATATTGATTCCCAAAGATTGACCTCGGTTGGATCTTTGATGCCTCAGCGATTGAATATCAATTGAGAACGACCGTTCAAAGACAGATTATAAAGCTAGATTTTCTAAATGCCAGTCTCCTCATATTTGTAACGATTTTACTACTACGAACCTTGTGTACTGGAGATTTTCCACCTAGCTGAGTTGTGGAATAGATATTCTAATCTTTTCCTTCGTTTCATATAAAGTCGGACCAAGCGTTCCCTTCTGCATATTCACGAAGCTGCTGTAAACATTTGCGCGGTTTAGAGTTTTCATTACATCTCACGGTTTGAAAATCCCCGGCTGCAATAAACGTCGCGTTTGGAATAGAGGGCGCACCGACGGCGATGAATAAAAGCCGAAAGAGGTAATATCGCCGACGTTTGGGCGGCGTGCATTCGTCAATTACCGTCCAATTCCAAATATAAACACATTGCTCTGCCGAGAACATATAAAAGGGCCGTCAAAACTTTCCAATCGCGAGCAAATGCTTTAACGAGGATTTATGGGGAACGGCGTAAACAAGGCGTTTATGAGAAAACCTTTGGAAAAGATGCAACCAGACACTGCTGAGAACGGAGATCTTTGAAATGAGACAAACGAGATTACGGTCATTCTTGAGAATTATTTAAACTCGAAATAAAGGTTAGCGGTTACTTGCTTCAAAGAATGAATGCAGGGAGTGGATATCAGAATTGAGATTCCATGCAAATTTACTAAAAAATAATTGAAGAGGAAAACCTTAAATAGGAAATGAATTTTAATAAGTTTATCTCACTTGTGGCTGTATATGTTTCGATTGTGGTCGACGGATGTAATTAAAGCGTAGGGACCGAGGTATTGGACACTTCTCTAACAGTCTCTATAAATAGAGGAAGCAACCGAGGTTTGATGTTGGGATGAATGGTAATATTGTAGTCATATCAGGAAGAAATGGACAAATATGAAAGGAAGAATTGTTTGTAAACTATCAGTTTTCCTGCGCAAAATGTTCAAAACGTAAGTGAAGCTCATAAAGTAGTATTTTGTTGTTCTACTGCGAGGTAACCTTGAGTCAATTTCTGAGCGTTTTACCCATTTGGTCAAGCAAAGCCTACGACTTGTTTACAAGGGTGTTTAAACAGCGTGATATCTAAGATAAGTTATATTATAGAAAATGATGGCCCGAGGTATATCCTTTCTCGGCATTGGCGCCAAACAGAGAAAGGCCGAGGCGAATTATGTAAATTAGCTTAGATTGTTGTCGTGGGATGTAAATTTCAAAATATTACAAAAACAGAATCTCATTTGATTATCAGCCCGAAGTTAGTTTGACATGCACTTCTTTCCGTGAAGTCTCACCCCTTTGATAAAATTGAAATTAAAATATTTCTAATGTATTTTTAGCGTAGTTAATTATGACTTATGTTCGCGAAATATAGTCCAAAGTAGAAGATTGAAATACATCAAAATGTGCCCAAAAAACGCATTAAATCAATCTTTTGATGGAATATGAATTGCACTCAAAAATCGCAAATCACACTACTGTACCATCAGTAACTAATTGGAATACTTATTGATTGCATACGTGTATGCCATAGAATGTGTTTCTTTACTATGATCAAGTTTTTGATTACGATGTTCATAATCTACGTTTATAATTAATTCAACACATCTTCGAATACTTCGACGCTTAGATTACAATAAAATCGAATGGGAAAGTACGAGGCTCTAATGTTTTGCTATTGTATTGTTCAGTGATCTCTTATTTTGAGAATGAGGTCCTCCTCTCGTCCCCTTATCACCGAATCAACCGGTAGTAAATGCACAGGAAAGAAAGCAGTTCCTGTTCGATGCCTTGTTTTGATCTCCGTCAGAACGCCATATTTCATCGCTAGCAAAGATATATTTGGAAGGCGCTTTTAAGAATTATGGCGCGCATAACTCTCTCTATTTAATATCATTTATCTCGTGGATATTCTCGCACTTTCTAAACGCCTTCCCTATTTATCACTTTCTTCACTGTCTCTACATTTTCACCTTTTTATTTCGTCTCTTCGCTTTTTCTATTTTTTCGATTCGTCCAAAATCGCTAAGCATGCGCTCTTATTTATGTTTTCAACATTCATCTTTCACTTCTTTTAATTTTTCATTTTTTTAATTCTCCTTTTGCCGTCTTCCCGCTGTCATGCATTGGTTCCAACATTATCTTTGAGCGTAATTCTTTGATTTCGGAGAAAATTGACCAGGAAAACGGACATTAATGTTTAAGGATCAAAAATGTTCTCTAATGCTCAAATTCTACGAATTTCCTCGAATTAAAAACAATAACGTTCCATGCAATTACACGTCTTAGAGCTAGTTCGTCACACACACACACACCATTTCGAATGTAGCTGTTTTTAATTCTTAAGCTACCATTTTCTGTCGATTGTCATCATCCACCATCTTGGAAAAGTTGAAATCACTAAAAGTAACTTTTTGTAAGTTGGCAATCCTGCTGTAGTTTCTCCCTCTATTTAGATAGTAATAATAAAGCGTCTTTGTTCGGGCGTGACTAAAAGTCTCTTCTTCCGTCTAACCCATCAGATGTTTGTGAAGAAGAAGATCCGATTTAATACGGTCTTTATTTCTTGGAACGCGTTCTTTGATACGACGCATCAAACGACATTTTACAGGAATTGAGGTGTGATACTTTATTTTGCTAATCGGATTCGAATTCTTCTGAATAATTTTTGGTGGATTCAAAGGCTATATATCGATATGTAAGATTGGAAGATTCATTTCGATAATTATTAATAATATTAATTCGTAAAAATCACATGTCTTCACTATGTACTAAAGAAAATACGATGGAATTGCTTATCCTTAGTCACTTTCGACAGTGTTTGTTATTTTAATTACGAGTGAAATTTCGTTTCGGCAGAGGGAAATGATTCCAGAATGTCTTAGTTGACCGTGGTACTAATTTATTGGGAGGACGGATATTTACTTGCATTAACACATTTTTTACGCTTCTACAATATTTTACAATTATGTAGTTTAATTTTAGCTTCCAATTCTGCGTCGCTTCAGCTCTGACTTCTCTTCAGGCATAATAACGAGAGCCAAATTACGACTTGTAAGAACAAATGTTGTTTTTTATTGAGTTACACCGCGTGTTTTGTAGATAATTTAAAAATAGATTGGTAATGGATTCTTCATTGTGATAAAAAGACAACATTTGAAACATATTCCAGAATAGAGATTTAACATAAACTTAAACACTCCAAATATTCCCGCCTCTTCAACTCCGCTTCTTATACTGCAAGCGTTTCACATCATGATGCCCAAATTTTATCGCCTCAAATCTTTCATTCCCTCAAAATTGTGTTGAGCGCATCATTGAATTGTGTTTAATAATACCACATTCTCTGTGTTTATCGCTGAAGCTCATTCATTTCCCAGACTTCTTAATTCGCTAAACAAAACGTTCCGAAGGGTCTAAGACAGCAAGTGACGAACCCAGATAATGACATATCGAGGAACTCCCCTTAATATTATATAATGCTTTATTATCTTTATTTATAATGACTTTTGTTTTGCTTGACAACTAAATTAACTCTGATAACTTATAATATGGCTGAACTATTCAGTCGTGGTCTTATTTCTTTACGGAATAAAATTATACCAGTTTAGAAATCCGGAAAATATTCACGCACGGTGTATCAGGCAGTACAAAATCAAACTCAAATCTAAGGAAATGTTTCGAATAAAAATCACCGAATGGAATTGGGTATAATATTAAGAAAAGTTGTAGAACTGTATACCCTACATTTCATCGCCCATTGGATACTTCTTTTAAGCGATATATCGTACATCGCATTTCTCACAATACCTGGGATTTAAGGGGGTTCTGAATTAAAAAAAAATCACAGCGGATTTATTATTCATTTAGTTTTTAACACCTCGGAAATTATGAATAAATCGTCAATAAATCTGCGAATCTGAATTAAAGAGAATGGCGGTCCATGTTGGGATAATTATCATCGAATATATTTGTAATAAAGTAAACTTCGACACCTTCGTCGAAGCAGCGTGGAGCGGATGCAGCCGATGAAGAGAACAGCTTTCCTTTGTGATTCCCATCATGCATTGCGGGCACGCACGGCTGTACATCACGCAGCGGAAGCCGTCAGCCGAACCTAGTCGATCGCGTCAAACGTTAACTACACGTAAGACGTTTCCAGAGAAAATTATCGCGGCGTGAATAAAGGTTTCTCATAAAGTTCGTCAAATAGCGAAAGCAACGGTTCTTAAACCATCGCTCGGTCGGCGAACGTGTTTTGTTTTCGAAATTTCCCCTCGAAAATATTTGGATAAATAGATGGAATGGTTTAGAAAGAATTAAAGTGATAGGTTCCTGATGAGCCACTCGGCAGTTACGAAATCGTTCGAGTTGAAGCTGCAACTGACCGTTTAGCGGTGAATCAAAGATTTCTCCGATTAAAAATCGTCAATTTGCAGCATTACATTTTCCTGAAGGAGAACTCGAAGTTTATAATTTCCTACTGCTGTTCCAGACAGAAGAGAATAAATATAATGAATGAAGATCATTGGGGTGATCGCTTTAACTTTTTCTTTTATGGATTCGCCTACAGATTGTAAGAAATATTTATCATAAGCCGATGCTGTAATTGAAGTACGTACTTACGATCAAATGTACGAATTTAAATTGCATTTCCTCACTAATTCGCCATTCAGGCCTTTCGAATCATGCGCTGTTCACTTTAACCAATGTCCATTTCAAACTAACATTGGATCCTGCATTGAATATATGCATGTTACTGAAAACCAATTCGAAGACCTCAGTATCGAAGAGTAAAGAAATAAAGCGAAGAAAAAAATTCAACCTTTAATATAATTACCAGAAATATATCTGAAGGAAATTAAAATGATGTATCTCGTAGGCAATCAAGGAATATGCGATATTCACAAGGAAAATGCAACATTTCCCTTGTGACTTCGTTATGCTTGCTTATTTCATTTGATTGCAATGAACTCAATAAAGAATGTTTTCTTATTCATCAATTACCAAAGCACTCAAACCATGCGATTGAAAGATATTTTTGAAACATGCAGATTGAATTTAGTGTAATACTTGATTGGCCTACTCTCAATGAATTCAAAAGTGACAAAAGCTTAGTTTTAAGTATAACAATTTAAACAGCTATGCGCCGTAGATATTTCTGTTGCTCAAGTAAACGAAATCCATAAATGCCTCATTTGGGGCTTGAAAATGACATCGCGATATTCGAAGTAGAATTATATGTGCCACTTATTGGAATTTTGGTGCTTCGATAGCTAAGGGGTTTTTTTATAGAGCCGCTTTCGTTAAAGATGCACTGCACTCTTGGGACAAGTTGGCTTTTAACCTTTCCAAAAATCCAATGTAAACTTGACAAAAAACCCGTACAGCATGAATCAACATCATCTTTCTTATGATTCAGTAGATAGTCACCGATTATTCTTCAAAAGCCATTTTTCTCGTTAGAGTAGCAATCTTAAGCAAGATGGGTAACTCGGATATCGTTTTATCTTACGTTTTCGAATAATTTCTTCTTCCCACACTCCTCGTCTACATATTCCCCCTCTCTCTCACGAGGTCCCGGGTTCGAAGACCATGGAAAAAGCTCGGAGAAAACCGGAAATGCCTGAAGAAAGTGATAGAGCTACTCGGTTTTCCTGCGAGGAACATTCCCATCTGCGCCCAACAAAAGCCATCTCTACATTCCAGCTCTTAAGTCCTACAGATTCCAACTCGAATTAGCACGTAACAAATCACTCCCCCAACAGAGTGATGCACCACGTGACTTCCCCCCAAGAAACGAGTTTCGCGCCCCCATTTGACCGAGGATCCTACCCATCATCCCCGCGCCTCTTCCCGCCAAATAAAATAGGCCTCTCGGTAGAGTCCGCTTTTATTCACCAACGAAGATTTGTTTATCGTTTTGTGCGACGCGAAGGCGCTTGGGAAATGCTTTTCTTCTGGGTTATGGCCACTTTTTGTCTTCCTGCGCCCAGATGCGAATGGCAGAGGTTCGGTAACTTTTATTTGCTACAATTGGAATTCCATGTACCCTTCCATTCATGTAAATTCTGCCGTGAGTTAGCTTTTCATCTCTTCTTATCGGCTTGTGATTGGAGGAGGTCCGATGAATTTTAGCATCGAGGAATTTATTTGATCAATTCTTCTCGCCATACTAAAATAAACAAGAGCTGAAAACAGTCATTTTTTTCCGGACTAACATCTAACTAACATCGAACTAACATCATTGGGTTTGAGATGTACGCTTTCTCGAGTCCAACCGATTTCATTCCACCATTTTGCTAACATGAAAATGGATGACAGTGATTAGTTTTCAATCCATCGCGGATGCATAAAATACACTGTGGGTTATATGAGATATTTCCTCTCAAATGATTGTCTCACGTTGCTGAGGATTTACATTCAAAGATCGTCAATTACCTCTGAATCCGATTTGTGGTTTGTAGAATAAATGTGGGATCCTTTACTGGAAGAAAAAGATCGGAGGAAAAGGAATTCAAGTGTCAGAATCGTTGAAAATAGTGTAAAAGTAGCTTGTACCGATATTGCTTGTCTACGGATGCATTTAAACAATCTATACATTTGTATTCAAACGAGGGCTCCCGGACAGTCATGTGGACAGCGCGTTTGCCTTTAGTGAAAGCGGTCCCGGGTTCGAATCCCGGTGGGAGCCAATGTGCGAAATGACCTAAGCTGTCGAAGCACTTTTAACAATACTACTACTACTGTATTCAAACGAGCATTTCCAAAGGAAGAGCTATTTATTTTTGCACTATAATTCGAGATGCGTCTTGTATCTCGAAAAAACGTCGGATTAAAGAGATTAACTTAAATAAGCGGGCGTTAAATAATCTAAGTCTCGCAAAGCCACAGATCGAGCGATAACAAATATTGTTCAATTAAGTTTCACCGATAAGAAAATATCGGTAAAAGGACCCGAGGATGGACGTATTTTGAAACCGATCGTCAAATATATATTAGCCGGAAGTTACTGTCTAGTTTATTCAGTAGTCATCCGCGATATCGATGTTACTTAGAAGCGAAAGAACAGTTTCATATTAATTGCGGTGGCGAGAAGAAGCACGAGTAATGCCATTCGGAATGTCATTCAAATCTGTACTTTCTGTCATTCACCCAAATTTCTGTACAAGCGAAGAAGATGGAAGCCCCTTTCTGCCGATGTCCGAATTTGTTTGGTTCCGGTCGGTAACGGTCCGTTTTCGGCGAGACTCCGTTTCGAGGGACCCCTTCTCTCCTTTGAAAGAAAGCACCTGCTTTGCCTGGAGAATTGAATTCTTCGAGAAGTACCAACCGGGATTCCTTCAGGAGCTATAACATTTTAATTCTTAACTTGCACTCTACGGATGGCAGCAATATCCGTTTCCAGATAAAGTCTGTTCGCAAATGAACGAACCGAAGTATGTCTCAGCGATCATTTCTTCGAGACGATTTCTCTTTGAACTTGCGAGAAATTTGAGTGGATGACAATCCACTTTTTTAATTGTTTTTTGTAAAAATCTGGAAAAAAAGATCAATAATAGCTATCCAATCGCTATAATCTCGCGATATTTCTTTGAATTCTGGAATCGAAATTCGCGATTTCGCATTTATCGTCATATAAATCACTATTGAAGATTTTCTCCAATAATTTGTGACTTGGGTTTTCTATCCTTAAGAACTTTCCAGCCGAGGGTTCGATTACCTCGGACACTTACATTATATTTCGTTCAAAGACTGAGCGCAAAAACTGTGGCGAATCAAGAGATATATGATTAGAATTCTGCATCAGTATGTAGTACAACCTTTACATAAAAATAATTTGATAGTCGGAAATTAAAAAATACAGTTACAGAATTTCACTCTTTCCAGGATTGCGTCAGCGATGATCAAAAGCGCGAATATCACGTAATATCACGTAATATCACGTGTATCACGCAAGATTGACATTTTAAATATGTTTTCAAACATAAATATCGTAGGAATTGGAAAGAGAATTACTGGTGTTGAGAATGTTTTACTTACGCCTCATCCGAATCCGGCAGTAGGAAACAGGACTTACCTGTGAAAGAAAGAGAGAGTGTTAGAAAAATTAATCGGTTCTAAACTATGGATAACTGTAAATTTGTGATATATTTTACGAAAAGTTTTCATTAAATTATAGGTAAGTTACATAATTTTCACTTAGAAATTCTATATCATCATAGTTGTGCGTTATGCATTAAAAATCATCAAATTTCAATTCCATTTAAATGATCGCTATAATCATGAAGATTGAGAATTCAAATCTAATTTTACGATTTTTGCGTTCTCTAGATGTTCCGAATACCTTCAACTCATTCATTGGAGCTCGAAGCTAGAAACAGTCTAATCCCGCAAAGGGATAATTTTTACATATATATCTCCATATTTGGAATATATTAAATGTTTCCTTATTGCATATCTCTTTTCACTTCTAAGAAACATGCATCACTCTGGGTGCATGCAACTGAGACGATAAAAATATTTGCCTTCTCTCAAACGCATACCTTAAAAGTTGGTGCTCTAAAAATTCTTTGTCGAGGAATTTTGCTCTATCTTACCAATTTCATTACAATCCGCAAGAACATTTTAGCTTAGCTTTTTGTCGAAGGCCCATCTGAAAGTTTATCTTAATCATATTTTTAAATGCTACTTTCGAATTCTACACTACAAAATATAGGGAAGTACTTATTTTTTATTCTTGTATACAAAACCTCACGTAAGATTCGTTTCAATTGCCGCATCTTTTAAGAGATAACTCAGATAAGTAATTTCACAGATATCAGTGAATTCGGAAAACATACCTGAAGGATGTTTTCTTATGATAGGAGCTTCTTGAAAACTTCCAAACGTTACTTTGATGTTAATGGAGGATTTAAGTACTCAAGAACAACGTGTTTCTATAGTTACCCACTTATAGTTACTGCCGAGGGCTCTTCTTGAAGAGCGCTCGACACAATGACACCTGAATCTCGCTCATGAGAATCATTGAACAGTGCTTTGGATTATTTTTGGAAGAACAGAAGCCTATAGTCAATCATTTGGTTTTAAACATTTCCCGAAGTGTAAAATGAATACTTCTGATTTTCGTGACATTATTTCGGTTCTCTTTCTTATCTCAGAGCGGCCCTCTGAGTGCACTCTGATCCTAAACACCTCTGATCAAAAAAAAGTTTGATTTTTCAAATTTATTTTCGTTGGTGCTCACTCGGCTGCTCGAATTTCCCAGAACTCGGACTTCTTTATATCTCACTTACATTTCTTCTTTATGCTGCAAATCTGTTGATGATCCTTGCATTATGCAGAGAATAAACTAAAATATTTGGCGTTGATAGTTTCGGCCTTCACGTGAGGGATCATTATAATAATAAAAAGAATTTTAGATTTGATATTTTAATTTACACAAAACCACAAAATACATATATACAAGGCAAACAATCTCGACGAAGACTTGTTTGAACAACTGATGACGATGCTATGCATTGAAACCATGATCGTGTGTGTATGTATATTGTGGTTTTGTATAAACTAAAATATCGGATCTATTATTCTTTTTATCATTCTAAAATATTAATTTATTTTTTGTGGTTTAATAGCAATAAATCTATTTTATGTTTTCGTGATGTTCCGAAGTCCAAATAGTCGATATTCTCCTTTTAGCTGATTGATCTTTGTCGATGTCAAAAGTAACAAAAGTCAAAGATTTATACCCCTTTTAAAATGTAATTATCTACGAATCTATATAAATATCCATTCAAAGACACAGTCAATCATGTAAAAATGTCGGTCCGAAGCACCTTCCATTCAGTGTTATCTCATCTTTAGCATTTCAGAAGGAATGCCATTTATTTCCGGACAATGTTTTCCTTGGCTCAGCACTTCTATAAGTAAGAAAGAAATAGACCTACTGATTCATTGACAAGCGAAACCATTCACAGCATTATATTTATTTCTCCTGTCAGTAGATTACAAAAGTCAATTAGAGGCCATCAAAACATCCCTTTGGACTAACAATCGAAGTTTCATACCGGATGAATATTATGGAAGATATATTTCCGCTTCGATTGTTCTAATATTTTACCTGCATTTTGCAAATTAGTCATTCCGAATCATATGACTGGGTTAAGACGTATTCCTATAATCGAGTAACCGGTATCATAATGATCCAAAGAACTTCCACCGCTTTAATTTTCTTAAATATGCCATTACTCATAAAACGCATATTATATTCAATGTTCAATTCAATATAAAATATGAAATTATCCAAGGGCATCGGCAAAAATGTGGTTGCAAATTTCATCAATGACCAGCAGTTTTTAGATTGAAAATTTGCATATTATCAAAATATCCGTTTCCCATATGAAAGCGGTGGTGCTGCAATATTCTTCTAATAATTATTCTTCAACTAAAGTTTTGAAGAATCTGGATTACATATTTATCAGAGATACACCCGAAATACTTTTAGTTTTCGAACTGAAAAATCTCTTCATAGGACAAGAAAATGGAGACAGTAAATGAGTGCATTTCGGGTGACTATCATCTTCGCTGTTTAGCCTCGATCGCGCAGCCTCATTTATTCTCAATCAGAGAAAATATTTAATTTGGTGAATACAAAAGTGCTATAAATGAGTTTCAAAATATTTGCAATGGATGCTTGATGAAATAATAAAGCGTAAGTTCCACGCAAAGAACAAATGAAATATATCGGAGTTTTCGAACTAGAAATAGACATTTAATGAGTAAATAAAGGAAAAATAATCAAAGAGGAAACAATAGAATTTTGTTTGAACCAAAATGAAAATTATGCGGAAAAGCAGGAGTATGTAAAGGCCCATGTTTGGACCATGTTCAGACAAACATTCTAACAAATTACAACAGATGGAAATAGCACGAACATACGAATAGTCTGGGTATGAACTACGAATATGAAAATATTAATTCAATTTCCTGAAAGTAATGAGTCAAATACTGTAAATTACACATTCGATACGGTTCGAATTGTATTCGAATTGTTTGTTGATCGATCTTTGTTTTTGCGTAGAGTTTTATCGACAAATCGGCCATTAAAATTATGCATACGTTCAAAGTCTTCCAATTTCAGATATCTTGAATTTTTCCGAAGTGCAACAAGATTTAATTTATCAATTAATTGTCGCTGTTAGTAATTTCTCCTTGAAATGTTCGTTAGCATTCGCAGAAAGTTCATTAGCCGATCACTGCCGAGACGGAGAAATTATTTTAATGGACATAAAAATGCGTACAATTCATGTCTAATGATTCTTGATTCAGAGGTACTTTAGGTATATTTTCTTATTGAAATTAAAACTGGCGAAATTCAATCATAACACAGAGCCTCACTTTCTGATGACAGCTTTGGATTAACGAAAAATACGAATTGCGGTTATGCGAATAATATTCATAAGGAATGAGATATAAATTCTAAAATCGCGGGAGAAGAAGAAAACCGTAAGATACGATGTGTCAAGAAAGGACGAATTCCTGAGGAATTAGACAAAATTGTACAGGGAAAAGGAGTGGCAGCCTCTGAGATTGTTACTCTGAAAGACGAATCGAGTAAAGAAGGACGGTTTTCCACCGAATGATCGCTTGCACCATTCAATTGCATATAAAATCTTTATGGCGCGTGTGAAAATGTCAGGCCAATCCTGAAAAATTTCACAATTTTGTTCAACAGTGGAATCTAATCTCAAATTAAACTTAGATAAAATTCATTCCATTGACGAAATAAACGAGGAAAAGGAATTTTTAAATCTAGCAGATTTGTTTGAGATGGCCTTACCACACCTCAGGCGCGAAGTGGAAACGTTTGTCAGCGTTGGTTAGTGGATCGGAGGATAGAATTAGACGTGTAAATATAACTCGAAAAGAAAATGGTCCAAGGTTGTGATGGAGTACATGAGAAACTGTCTTTCACGGGATGTGTGCGATCTTCCCGGCGCCCATTCAACTCTCCGCGGACGACACTTTCAATTGCCTCACTTTTCATAGGATCGATTTTTCTTCCTTCAAAAATGATAATCGCTTTTCTTTCGCTACTTCCAATCGAGTAAGAGAGCTCTTTGATGCGAACACACTGCAAGTGACTGTTTCCTATCTAATTATAATTAACGATGCCATTACCGGTAATTATTTATAATGGCATTCGTTGAACCAGTACTTTCCTTTTGGGTTAGTTATCCATGTAGTTAACTTCATATCGCTACTCCTAGGATTCCTCTTTCTTTGATTAAGTTAAGCTAATTGGTACAACAAATACTCCGATCTTCATTAGTTTTCAAAGAATTTGGATCACGTCACGAAGATCAGTCGAAATGATCAGTAAAATCATTTGCTTACGTAACTCGATCAGTCGCCAAATTAATAGATCTGCCCTTCAGTAGGTAACGTGAAAAGTAATTCGGCTCTCTTCATTACCGCTGAAACGACGCCACGTAACAATAGCAAATGGCAATGGGAGTTTCAGTGGAAGTTTTTGAAATTCATTATAAGTAACTATTAAAACTAAAACTTGGACTGTTTGAATAGAAATCCTTTCAAGCGAGCTCAGTACTATTTTTAATAAATGTTTACACGTGATGAATCAAAATGAAACCATTAGTATTTTTCCTCGCTGTAAACTTTCATTGATATTCTCTTTTGCTCCTCTTTTGGCTAGAGTGTCTAATTGATTGTTCATTGTGCACACGACATTTATCGTTCAAAGTCATCTGCTTCGCTGAATGTGTCACCGAATGGAAGTCGACGCCTCCTCGAAATTAATGGCTCTCAGCCTCGAGTCGTTAGCTCTTTATTAATTATGGGATAATCGGCGGATTTAGACATCTTTATTTGCGTCTTTCAAAGGCAATGCTTGTCTCCAATTAGCCAAGAAGGACGTCCCTTATTTACGACCGATAAAATCTCATCCAAAATTATCTCCTTTGAACGGGTTTCTTTATTAGCCACAACGTTGATCGGATGCTTTTTAGAATGTTGCGGGGGAGTACCAGAAGATGATACGAATACAGCGATACTTTGGCGAACGAGGAAGGTTTGTGCCGGAATCATATTACCCTTGGCAGATACCCTCTGCAAGACTGAGAATTTTCGTGCCGAATTAGCGTTTGCCAGCCATTTTGTTGAAAAGCATTAAAGTATAAAATCTTAGTTTTAATGAAAATTTCGTTTGCTAGGCTACTCTTCTGGGTAGATTTCATTGCATAAATTACCCAATTATCGATACATATCTGTTAATATGTATATGTATGTAATAAGTAGTCGCGATCTAGCCTCATGAATTGATGACGAATGGTCCAAGTGATCAATTTATTCAATTTTTTGCTAATTTCAACTTTAATATAAAAAAGATAATTATCTGCAGTGTGAGGTATTTAGTATTCTCAGTTTTCTCAGTGCAACCACATTGCGCAATTGGGATTGGTGTTAAGCATGTGCATCTTCACCAAACACATCAGGTGCACTTTGTAATCGCTTAGCGAAAGTAATTCTTTGTCGCACTGACGAAAAAAGGAAAGCCACAGGAAGACTATGAAGAAAAACACTTCCACACAGTTACAAGTGTGGAAAATTTACAGTGTTCTCCTTCATTACCTGAATGGCTTTCCAGAAAGTAACGCCTGATCTCGCCATAGGAAGGTTTCAATCGATTCCAATTTCTTTCCACTGTGGTCATCATGAGTACACTCCATCCAAATCATTATCTTGCTTATCTATTTCATTATCGTTCCGTTTTAATTATTGGTTTCAATTACTTCAGGCTGAAAATAATTTTAGATGCAATTCATTTTTACAAATCTCTTCATAATGCGAAATAAAAATATTAATTGAATACGTGTCGAATCATTTCGATTTTATTAATAAACATCGATTGAAATGCACACGCATCAATACACTTGCATGCCAATGAGCTCCCTGTGCATTATTATTAACCTCTTCTATTCACACAAATCCGCCGCAAGTTCCTACTCCGAATTAAAAAAAATTGAATTCCGCCGAAGTTGATTCAACGAACGTTTCTTTTGTGAATCGCAGCACCCAACCAGCTTCTTCTCTTTCTTGTGCTTGGATTGTAATCTAATAATTATTAGACACGAAAACTAACCAAATAAGTAGATTACACCCTAAATGTAGTTTTAGATTTAGCATTCATAATAATACGGAAATAAGGGAACAACACCTTCGCTAAGTTTGTTCCATCCGCTTATCAAAATCATCGCACTTGCCGGAGTGAAACTCCTCTTTTATATGTTTTGAAGAAGATAGTTCTACATTCCTTATCAAAGTAAATAAAAACGGATGGTACTTATTTTACAGTTATTTACGCCACTGAAATTGTAACTAGGTATCACTGTAATCAGATAACCTTTAATCTTCATTTTCAAGCCATTTAACCATCGCGTTCGATCTTTGGTAGAACAGCTGAGAGAAACGTAAAAAACGAATAAAAAATGAGTTGTAGGAGTTATTTGCGCTTGCAGACCCTCGCTTTTTTTAATGGTTCTTGGCATTCTTCCGATTCTACTCTCACAACTGCCATCTCGGTTCAGCCAAATTGCTTCGAATTTCCCACAAAATCCGCCTTTTATATTCTCCGATGGTGCACGCGCATCTGTGCTCGGCTGATGATTTCTCTCCAATGGGAGAAATGAATCCACTTTTAAATTTTATCTTTCAATCGTTCTGAAATGAAAAAAAGAAAACCTTTTCGGTGTAGACTCGATAAAAGCCAATCTAAAGTTAAAAAGCGGTTTCACCTTTTAGTTTGTAACTCATTCTATCGTTTCCTTAGTTTAAATTCGTCTCTTTTTTAGAATGAGTAAATTTCATGATTTAGGTGAGATGTCATGGCTAACGAAGTTTAAATTAAACAAAACTGTGTCTTAAAAATAATGTGCACGTCGATTATAAAAATTAAAATCTACGATTTCGATGAAAGATGGGTAAATGATGCCCTCGAAATGAATTTAATTCGTTCAAGAAGGAAGAACTTCTTCGAAAAATATCTGATGGAAAATATTAGAGATAGCACGGAAGTCGATAAGAAGAATTCAGTTATTTTTAAAGATATCTGTTGATAAAGATTCAAGAATACCTGCGAATGTGTATATCGTCTGTGTCCTACTTGGGAATCAGAGTGGGGTCAGTTTTAAATTAATTTATCAATCGAAGGAATAGTGTTTTATCATGTGCTATTGAGTTTAATTTGCATATTTTTTGGAATGTAGTCTATATTCTCTCTCTATTCATTTGGATCTCTACGTGGCTTATTTATAATGTGCCTCGACAGCTTACGTCATTTCGCACTTCGGCTCCCACGGGGGATGGATCCCGGGACCGCTTTCGCCGAACACGCTGCCCACATGGCTATCCAGGAGCCCCATAAATCGTCGATAGTTTTAAATTCACATGGATCTACACGGAAAATATACAAACTTTTCTTGTACAAGTGTAAGTCTCAAATGTTAAACGGATTGATTTCAGTGATCTTGTAACTCGTCCGACCGGAAGCTCTGAAAACAGAAATAAGTCTCTGATCCTCAAGATGTGATATGACTGCGGTTTTATACTTCGGTCGGTAGTGATTTCAACTTTTTCATTCGAATTAAATTTCAATTTCAAATATATCAAAGGAAGAGTCCTCATTTGAGCGTTATGGAGGGTGCAGACCGAAGGAGGCAAATATCTTTGGAAATAGCGAAATTATTAATTTCTTTAGAATGTCCATTTGAAATCCTTTAGCATCATCTGGTGTTTGTAGAACCGTAGCGAAGTAATCGCTGGTCAATCAGACGAGCAAGAGGCTTGTCGTAACTGTTTTTCATTATCAGGTCAAGATGTTTTATTGATCGATGCGTTAACGGTCTCTCAAATGATTGCGCCTAAAATTGCCTGTTGTTGTTGCAGAAGCAGACGCCTGTGAATGGCGATCCAAGTGCGGATTCGGGATTCGAATGAACGCGATTTTGGGGCGCAATTGCCGTTTGCCATCTGTTTCATTAAATGAAGTGTTTCGTTTGCTTATTTTTTCAATCACCGCCGAAAATATCAACGCCGTAGTAAAAAAAATGGGGTTAGATTGACACTTTTTATAACTTATTAAGTTAAAATAAATTATTGCGAACAATAATTGACTTTGAACACCACTTTTACACACCAAGGTATGTAAAATAAATTTGAGCTAAGATGAGAGCGGAAGAAATGAGGAAATGAGGTGATATTTTAAACTTTAGATTAGAATATTTGAATATTAATACAAATTATGGTCCATTTAATGCTTCAAAGGCTTAGTTTCTGAAATTGCATGAATCTACCGATGTTTACAAACACGTAGCTAAAGATACTTTCTATTTTCCTCCGAATACAAACAAATGACGCCCAATGGCACCTAAATCACAAAATAAATTGCATTTGAAAAGGCCAATCAGACAAGCATTTGAAGTATTAGATAAACGATTAACTGTCCTTAATTAGCGGATTTATTCACCTTTCAATCTCGTAAACGGAGATTATTGTGAACTACATAATGAAGTTTATCTATTCGATGATTTTTCAAATAGGAGCGCTATTTTTGCAGATTCCAATCATTCAAGCGGAATCAGGTTGGCCATCGTCAATAGGCTGGAGTGAGACCCCATTCAATTTTGATACAGAATTTGAATTATCTATTTTAAATAAAAAGGTTTTAGTTTTCGAACATTTTGTATAATCGCTGGAGATGTGGTTGTTAAGTTACTTCATTTGTAGTAAGCCTTTAATTTTTCCCTTTACAATTCAGTAAGAAATGTCTGGTATATATGTATTAATTCAATTTTTCTTTTATTTGATGTTTTATGACATTCTATACACATACTATTATTTTTGTATTTATTTTACTTTTAAATTTTGCGGTAAGTAGACTTAGGTCTGGTGGCCTTGACCCGATTCAAACCTTAATAAGACCTGCTTCTATATTGCATCCAAACTTTGATATCTTTAGGTTACAAGGAATTTAATTATAGAATCCTAATTAATTATCTAATCTATCCACGGAACATATTTACATAACTTATTACTCCCACCCGTCTATGTCAGTGCAGTCTTAAACCATCGACAGTACTTTTATATGGACCAATAATGTATTATTAAAATAACTATGCATTGGCTAGAATGGTAAATAACTTTTCGCTTGTTAGCTTTTTGAAAAAATAATCATTACAGGTTTGCGTGTACTCGTTCATATGAGCAATCTATGTAAAATCATTATTAATCATTAAAAGCAACGCAGACTCGTTTCCATGACCAGGCTCAAAAGCAACCTTTTATAATGTTCTTCGGCAGAATGGAGAAATACGAGAACAGGAGAAGTTAAAACATCGAAAATTAAGGTTGAATTGTTTTGCTATCTCTCGCAGTTTAGTAAAATTAAATCGTTTTCAGTATTCTTGGAATACTCACTTCTTTCATCGAGGCCACTTCCGATGATGAAGTTGGAATTGTGTTCGCCCGCGGAATCGACATTAGGCTTTCGAAGCGAGTCTTTTTTTAGAAGAAAGCGATTTCATTCCGTGAATAACGAAATAAATCACTCCAGAACTTAAAAAGAAGTAGCGCTTCTTTTATTCATGATCTCAACTCCACGGAAGGATTAATTTTTTTATAAACTCCCGATTTTACCAAACACGCTTAAAACCTTTTGTTTCCAAATTCTGTTTTAAAATTCGGAATGTGGCTCGATGACCAATCTCTCCATTGACAATCGCAACAAAAAGAACTCCCGAGGATTCGGTCGGAAAGCCCGCCGAAGCGTGCCACTCTGCCATTGTCTTTCGAAAAAGGTAATTTTCCTCGAAAGGGAAAACGGGGCCTCCTTATTATTACCCCGCTAAAATAATTCGGCGATGTTCTTTATTTGGATGAGAATTCTCGGAGAAAAAAAGAATAAGGTTGGTGTAACGGTGTCCTCAGTGGAATACGAGAGAGAAGAAGAATTTTGGTCATCTCGAATACTCGTGCATCTGTAAATAGCAAATGATTTTCGGCCATCGTTATCTTCGAGAATTTCCATGCTTTCAAGAACGCCATTTAGATATTCACTATTGATAAACTAAAGAGAATGTGTTTATGTTTGCTTAATACGCGAGCACCAAAGGTTGCACAACTTTCAGACTTAATTGATTTTTAATATCGCCGATAACAGGGTACTGTCCTAATTGTCGTACGTTCAACCTGGCACGAGTTTAAGCCACGAGAAATGCAAGTAAGGCATATTTACCGTTTTCAGGCTTTATTTCTTGAGGAAATTGAATTAGAAGGACATTTTGCATCCGGATAAGCACCTGGGGAAATGAAGTTATTTAATTAGCTTATTATTTTGGGGAAACCTCTTTTCGAAATTAAAATTTTTGTACGAAATGAATCCTAACTTAATAAAATTTCTTTAAACCATCTGTCGTGAATAACTCATTCCCGTGACGAGCAATTCGGCCGTCAAAGGCTGCGCCGTGTATTATCCCGTACTAACCGTAGTTAGAATCGTGGATTTAATTTTCACCTTCATTAACCTCGTAAAAACATGGCATTTCTCAAATGCAAAATTTGCGATTTGCAGACTCCAGAATTCACCAAATCAAAATGAGAGAGAAACTTCAATTTGTACGTTAACGCCAAAATAGGACTCCTCGTTAAGTAAGGAAGTCAATATTCGATCTTTTAAATTTTGATAATCGTATGATCCGTATTACATTAACGACCTCGTAGATAACGTAAAGAGTAAGGTTAGATTATTTGCCGATGATACCCTGATATACAGAGAGATTTTGACAGAAAACGATTGTAATGTGCTTTAAGACGGCCTGGACGTAATATCAGGATGGTGTAAAGATTGGCAGCTGGATTTAAATATAAATAAATGCGTTGCCATGAGTTTTACGCGCTCCACAAACATAATTCCCGCGCAGTACCAAATCTCAGGGCATCCATTAGAGTTAGTGCACGACAACAAATACCTAGGAGTCACGTTTAGCAGTAACTTATCTTTTAAAGAACATATTCGAGATGCGATAGGAAAAGCGAATAGAATGCAAAGATTAACTGGTAGAACGTTGAGAGGATGCTCATCGAGATTCAAAGAAATAGCTTACTCTTCTCTTATTCGTCCGAGTCTAGAATACTGCTGTGCGGTTTGGGACCCACACGAAGTAGGTTTAGTCTCAGATTTAGAGATGGTCCAGCGTAGAGCAGCCCGATTCGTTTGCGGGGATTTCAGGTTTGATAGCAGCGTTACGGCAATGATAGAGTCCCTCGGTTGGAATTCACTACAGATGAGAAGATCTGAATATCGTCGGAAACTTTTCGAAAAGTTCATTCGTTCAGAATTTATAGACGAAGTAAGTGAAATGTTAGTGCCAGTAAGGAGCGATCTCCGAGAGGCATCGACGAAGTGTTATAGGGAAGTAATCGCAAGGACGGATAATTAATTTTGGTCGTTTTTTCCCCAGGCTATTAGAGATGCTAATAGGGAGGAATGAATAATGGTGGTGTATTACACCCCCTGCCATACGCCTCTGGCGGCTCGCGGGGTATATATCTAAATCTAAAATCTAAATCATAAATCTAAACAAATCAAAAGCGTAATTTTTGTGCAATAATTATCGGAACTTTTCAAACCATTTAAATGGACACAATAGCTGTATCTCTTAAATGTAGCAGATGAAGAAGGACTAAGTAATCAAACTGCTTATCCGAAGTATTCGTTGGTGGAAATTTATTTAAATATGCAGCGTGTATTTTAATTTATTTCTTATTTGTAAATTTTGTATTCTTTTATTTCTTAATTTTTACCATATTACGTGCAATTCGGTACTTTCATAAGCTATTCACGAGTGTAGAATGAAGAGAAAGGTGCGAAAGAAGGAATGGATTTTTTTACCGATTCGCCTCCGATGTGTTTGGAAACAAAAGAGCATCTGACAAAGGGAGTGACGCAACCGCTCTCATTAATGCAAAATAAATCGAAGGCCAAGGAAACTCATCTCTTTTGAAAGATTTTGACTGAGAAAAAAACCGCAGAGAAAGTCCAAATCGAAAGGAGATTCTCGAAATTTACAAATCAGAAAGGGTAAGGAATATCTAAAGAAAGTAAATTTGGTGATTCCTAAAGCCATTCATTTTCATTAATGCACAACTGATTCACATACAGTTCAGTCAAATTATATATTCGACCTTGCTGTAGGTCACGTATGGCTGATTTTAATATAGCAGTAGTATGTGACTGATTTGCAGTTTCGAAAGACCTGTGCTCACTCAATGGCCAAAATAACAGTGAAATGTAGGTACTTTACTTCAATATCTTCTAAAGTTTGCGTTCCACAGAAATTATTGTTCTTAATTTTTTAAGGTACTGCATGTAGTCGAGTATAAGTGGATAAGCCACCTAATTTTATCACGAAAAAAAAAACTGGGAAAATGAATCCTAAAATAATAAGTTAATAAGAAAACGTGGATCCTCCAAATATCGAATGAAAAATTGAATCGAATCCAAAAAATCATCACATATATTCCGTATCGAAAGAATCTTCCAGAAACAGGTTTTAAACACGTTTTATTATATCGATTATAAGCCATGACGCTTTTTAATTCGATTCTGAGGTCTACATAATTCCCCCAATTCCACATTTTTTCTAGTTCATGAGAAAAATAGCTGAAACATTGCGGGAAGTAACGGATTAACGTTTCGCAAAAGTGTACATTCAATTATTCTGTGAATAATTATTGAAAACTCTTGTTCCTAATGAGATTAATAAAAAAGAAGTTCTTTCGAAGGAAAATGTAGGAAAACAACTCCAAAAAATAGAAATCGTTTCAATAAAATCGTAAAATGCAGCGTCGCAGATGCTCCGTGATTTAATATACACAATATACTTTGGTTTGGAAAACTGTCGGATTGGAGTAGCATTCAGAGTAATTAATTTTAAAAGCAGAATTCGATTTAATCTCGAGCCTCAATCTCATCTGCAAAATGCGAGAACCCAAACGAATCCGAGAGTTGAAGATCCGATTTCACGCCCTTCTTTATCTGTTTGAGAGAAATCCAATAATATTAGCGGCTCCTTTGATGCATGTGCAACCTTGGAGGACTCTTTCGCAGCAATTCAGCCGCTTGCAATGAAAATGGAGGCTTTCTAAATACGGACACTTCTATAATAGGAAGGCCTAGCGCTTTCTCCTCCATCCCTTATGCAATCGAGCAATGGGTACGCGGAGCGAAGCGGGACAGGTGTAGCAGACGCTCGAACACCGTCATTTCACTAAATTAATCACGCACCTATTGTAAATCTAATATGTTAGTGTAATGGAGCCATACTTAAGAAATGAGAGAATCTCCACTGGAATATATTTGGCGAGTTTCGTCTACTCATAGACGTTGCCATTTTCTCAAAAATCTAGTACATGTACGATTCAAGCTGCTCATCGGCGATGCGAAGCTGTTCGGTCTGAGGCTGAATTTCACCTGAAAAACAATCCCTCTCATTGCGGTTGATAACATGAGCAAAGGGGCGAAGTGGTTGTCATGCCAACGATCGAAGCAAACATTTCCTCCGAATCGTCCGTCGATTGGTCCTCCAAAAGCGGGAAAACACGAGGGATTCTTAATCTTTAAGAAAAGGCCCGAGAGTTCCTCTTTTCGAGGCCGTAATGAATGGATCGGACGGCGTTTGAGAAAGCGCGATAAATTACACGAGGAATTGATATCCACTTTTAATCAACTCGGTTGCGGAGCATGCATATTGACTTGTGAGCAGGGAAAGTCTAACATAAGGAGTGGATCATGAATATTTATATAATCATAACCTAAATAAAGAGGAAGCTGCTTTGTAACGCGGAAGAGTTAAACGCTCTCCGAAAGGCTGTGTATGAACGGGCATTGGTCACGTGGCATCAGAACGACGGCGAAACAAAAATCTCATGTATTTTGAAGGATAAAGAGAAACGTTGATAAAGGAAGGAACGAGATGAAATATTTTCAAAATAAGTTAACTTAAAATTATCCGCTTTTAAATTATTTGAACGTCAAGTATGAAAATACGTTTTTCTTCGAATGACTGTCATCGATTTCTGTTCTGCGGAGAAAATAATAGATTGATGTATTTCGCACGAGGTGTTGAGACATCATAAGCCATACTTTATTTTGTTCTTCTTTTCCTTGGATTTGGCATATCCCCCTGGGGTCGCTGGTATTCCTGTTTTCTTTCGAATGTTCCCGAAAATACGAAATAAGCGTCGTTGATATCCATCGGAGAGCGCATTCAGGGGCATTTATCGAAGAAATTCGATAACAACATCGATAGGTCGATATATTCATCGATAGGTCGAAATATTCATCGATAGGTCGAAATAGCGTAGGAAATTTTCTTCAGAAATAATTCCGAAAAATTCCCAAACTGTCCGACAATCACAACATCTGAGAGGTGTTATTATTTTGGAGATTGTTGAATCGTATTTTATGATTTTTTTAATTCCCTTTCGATAAGATGGAAACTTGACACTCGGCATGCAGATAGTGATCATGAATATATTTTGTGTACGCTGTCTTACATTTCGCTGATGGTCCTTGGTTCGATCCCAATGCGTTACTTACATTCCTTAATACATTTCAAATGGGATAACGGTATCCTATTTTAGGGCCTTCCCGGTATGATATCGAATTCAAAATTTGAATTGAATAGGCTTTACTTCTACCATTACGTCATATGAATTCTCATCTTACAAAGTATTCTGGATTCGACACCAGGCGTCTCTACTATTTGAAACGTATGGTGGGAATTTCAAATTATTTATGATACAGTTTCGAAAATATTTTATGCTAAATCCCGGTAGGATATGGAATTCAAAATCATGGAGGTCCCAGAAAACGCGCTCTTCTTTATTTGTAGCTATAAAACTTTCACCAAACGTGCGTGAGTTTTTTCCAGGTAAGTGCAAATTTCTCCCACTTAAAATAAATTGCGGCGAGTGTTAAGAATATTTTCAATCCCTTTTTTTTTCTTTTCAGGACCTTCTCGATATGATGTCGACTTCAAATTTGTATTAGAATGCAAGCAACTTTTACTCGTACATATACATGTATATATTTATAAATATTTGGGTTTACCATACTTTAAAAAAGCCTGCGGTGAATACATTGTTTGTCAACAGTGGAATAATTACGCAAAATTAAATTCGCTGGATGACGTTGCTATGCAAAAATAAATGGATTATTTTGGAGAGATCAAACGACAGTAGCAGTAGAACCACCATATAATAGAAATACTTGTCAAGAGTCCCTTACTTCCATCAGAATATTGCTGTCTGTCTTTGAAAACAGTAAACCTGTGGAGAAAATAAAGGATTCGTTGACAGCGTGACCGTCCTAACCTTTGACCCTAACGGCAGCCTCGAAGGATCAACCCACGAAAAATACCCAAATTGGTGACAAGTGAGTGCTTCTGCGGAATACCACAATGGGGCAAGTGCAGTTTGGAAACGGTAATTTCAGCGAAGAAGAACAGAAGAAGCTCCTGCTACTTAAAAACGTTTAATTACAAGAGACATATTGAGCTCGTTGAGTGATATTTTAGAGTCCAATGGTGAGAAGCCATCTCCACTGGTGCACCTTAATAATAATTCGTCGCTGAGATGTGACTCCACATAAACAGCCCCAGGCAGCGATCACTTGCGTCCCAAAAAGTAATGATATCCTCAATCCGAGAGTCAATTAACGTAACAAACTTTCTTAACTGACGTCGTATGTTAATTTCTCGCTAGAAAACTAATGCATAAGATTGTAAACGATTCGTGCACATAATTCACGAGTATAATTAGTTTAGTTTTGCATTTGAGGTGCATTCCGATCTCCCCACCTGTTGAGTCTCTCTCCCTCGTTGCTTCCGTTGAACATCCGATATTTCAAAACTGAACTGTGAAAGGGAAATTGGATATTCTTCGACCGTTCTGAGGAACAAAAGCTCAATACAAACAATGTTACCACAGAGAGAATTGTCGTGAAGTCGAATGAGGACGATCCCTCTGACTAAATGTAATTTATGGAGCCAACTATTGCAGGACTGTTTCATTTTCCTATATCT
The DNA here is from genome assembly GCA_947579665.1 of Sympetrum striolatum. Taxonomy (NCBI): domain Eukaryota; kingdom Metazoa; phylum Arthropoda; class Insecta; order Odonata; family Libellulidae; genus Sympetrum; species Sympetrum striolatum. Next base: position 1,206,925 of record OX388342.1, on the reverse strand, counting down.
TTCTAGCTCAAAGTTATGCAGAAGTGAACAATAGTGACTTGGCTGGGACTCGAACCCAGGTCCCCCACTTTCCGGGCAGGTGTTCTAACCACTGAACTACGGAGCCTCTGAAAACGGGAGAGAATTGTATCGTTTTGTTTATCGATGATTATTATCTGAATCTGGATTCGAACGGAAATACATTTATGATCTCAAATAAATGTTCTGTGTGAATGAATTAGCATTCTAAAAATAAAAGGCGATCGAGAGACACTGCTCGTCTTTTGAAAGCTGTGATTGAGCTGTGAGATTTTCCTCAAAGTCAAGGTCGAATTACTATATTTATTTTCAGTTTAGCTTTAATTTATCAAATCCATTCATTTAGTTGCGTTTACTACTTTAAATCGTTGCAAAAATTGTAAACATTTTTCGTATCGCAGCAGCACTTTGCGCTGCACTTTCGGGATCACCTGAATTTGAGCAAAGCCTTTAAATTTTTGCCGAGCTGCAGTCGCCGGTGAAGTCTCGTGAACTAGTCAGGAGGTGTTTCAACAGAAACAACGAACGAACGCAAACATTCCCTGATCGGAAAGTCCGATCAGCCGGGATTCGAACCCGTGACCTTGGGGTAGGAGCGATAGCCTATCTTGATTGCTATCTACTGTCCGATAATAAATTACCAATGTAGATCAATTTTATTAATTAAGTTGAATTTAATTCATGTTTTCAGATCAAACGTGACTTTATAAAGAGGAGTTTAGCGTGGTAAAATGGAAACAAGGATTGCAAGTGATTCATGGCCATTATATTTTTGAAAGTGAGAATTTGGGAAAATCATTTTTACTCGATGTGGATGCTTCCGTGCCTAAGCGTCAGTGCTTTGCGATGTGCCAATTCGGGATGACATTCATTAAATACCCTCTAATGTATTTTGTTTCCTATTGCCACTCCAATTATGCTGCCCGAATTTTTCCGGATTGTTTTTTTAAAGAATCACGAACGCCGTTCCTTGTACGTGATCGGGTGAATATGCGAAGACGTGATTTCAGTTATTTTTATCGAGCACTCAACGAATACGTGATCAATTAGTGTTTTTGTTAATAGCTTCGACAGCTTGGGCCATTTCGCACGTGGGTTCATACGGGGAATCGAACTCAGAACCCCTTTCACCAATTTGCCCACATGGATATCCGGAAGCCCGATGAGTAAATTTTTTTATGTATGAGTCACTTGTGTATATGTGTGTGAGTGTGTAGAAGGCTATATCGATATTTATGCTGTTAATTGTATACTTTCTAAGTAATTGTCAATACATTTCCACAAATTTAATTCAATTTGCTGTTTTTTGATTAATTTGTTTAATAGAATAATCAATAAATTCTTTTCCGAATGTATATCGAGCGAGGGAAGAAGCTCATGTAAAATCAGTTGAGAGCTCCGTACCAAAATGAATTTTCCTGTATCAATTTTGGTATGCATTCCATTGAATTAAAGATAAATAGATCCTTCTCGAAAACGCAATGTCCCCTCTTTTCCCGATTTAAGATGTTCACCAAAAGACTTACTTCCTCAGGTGTGCGTGTGTGAAGAGAATTCGGGGAATTTCTTAAGAGATCGTGTAAGCCATGGAAAGGATGAGAGTGGAAATGTGGATTCGCTTGTCTAATCGCTCCAATAATTTTTATGCGATTTCATTCTATTTAACTTTCGCTTTATTAGATTAGTTACCTCCTTCGACCATTGAAGACTCATCGTGGATGAAACAGTTATACTCTTTTGAAATTATGTAAAATGAATTTTAACGTAGCACGAAAAAGAGTGCGCCTTAACACGAAGTTGAATCTTTTTAAATTGATCTAATAAAATGACGTTTAATTCATATTTGATTGCCTTCTTCATCAGTGCAATGCTGCCATTGGTTATGGGTATCTGTAATGTTGTGTTTTTATGCAAATCCAGAACATATGACGTATTGTAATTTTGCATTAACTTACTTGGCAATATCATTTGTTGTTCATCAACAAATCGTCTTGCGAGTTGCAGGTAACTTCGCATAAATATAATTTCCCTCGATCACCTGTCTCTATGAATAACTAGTTGAAACACTACAAATGCATAATTTAATAATCTTTTAATTATAATTGATATTGTAAAATGATATACTTTTATTCGTCCACGCGTTTTCTATCGCAAGAGAGCGATGGCATCGATAACGATTTGCCGAAATAATTTCAAAGTGACCGACGAAATTTCGACGTTTTTCGGATAAATTTGAACTCGATTAGCAAATGGTGACGAGGGTTTGGATCTTCATTCAATAGTAACGAGTTTCTATTCATCATCATTATATACCATCACCTGATGATAATACATTGAAATTCGTCAAGTCAGTATCCTGTTTTTGGTATAAATTAAAATTGATAATATCCAATGATTTTTTTCTTCACTAAAATTGTTTTGAGGACAAAAATTTAAATTTAAAAGAATTTTCTTTCTCATGAATTTTTCGGTGTCGATGAATTATTTTGGAAAAAAATAAATCCGCGTTGAAATTACACTGTGCGTGCGTTTCAAATGTTATTAGACTTTCTGAATCTAGACGCATGTTTTATAGTCTATTATCTGCAAGACATTTGTCAAGTGTTGCCAAACAAATTTCCGAAACTGGACATGGTATTACCTTAAACAACATAAAATTATTACATGAAGCAAAATTTGGATTAAATGCCAACGAAAATCTTTATATTTACAAATTAAAAAATGTTTTGATGATCCAAAATATAGACTTTAACAAAACTTTATATCAATTAGTCGATGAAATAACTTAAATTTCATCTTTCTTTTGTCTTTTGCGCCTTATAACATTCCCCTTCAGTTTCATCCATTCTCTCTGATGATGCCTTCGTAGAAGGTGAAATACGTATCAGAACTTCAGGTAAATTTTTATGGTTTTGGGAGTGGTTTATATATTTATATATTTATTTACTGTTAAGTATCCATCAGTGCCCTTTTCCGATTATCAAATATGTAATACGTCAAGCACAGTATCTGCAACACTTGCATCCGGTTGCTTTCCTACGGATACTTTTGATTAATCAAAGTCGCGTTTAATTTTGACGTGTGTACTGAAAATTTGAAAACAACAGCAGATCAGCTGTAACACATTTATTTCTTAATGAATAAGGATGTACTATTGTAGTAATTAAGGATGAACAAATATTAGCTGTGGATTTATTTAAAGACGAAGGTCGTTCTTCACACACACAAAATCTCGAAAGAATACTCAGACTTTGGATTAACTATCTCAGGAAAGTATTACGGACTAATCTTTGAGGCTGAAGTGCTATAACAAAAGAAAGCCTCTCGCAGAGATTAAATCACAAATCCTCAGTGTTAAATTGCGCAGGATGGAGGCGAATGGTCACTTGGTGACAGAATGGGAGAGATGAAAGGCATTTTGACTGCTAATCGGACGATTAAGAACAATGTCGGATCTAAAAAGGAAAGGATTAATTTAATCAATACAGTCGGATGAATGAAATTAATCAATACTTGGATGTTCCAAGTAGACTTTGCGGGTGATATACGCCCTCATTGGGCCGATCTGATAATCCGAGAAAAATTAAGAAAATGACTAATCGCTTACAGAATTCATGCTTTCTTACTTATTACTTAGTAGTGCAAGGGAGTGCCTTAATCGCAATTGCATGTGAAGGATATCGGTGATAATTTTCGACCATCAGATTTTCTGCTTTAATATAATATGACTTAAGGCATCTTCGCGAACTCTAGCGGAATATCCAGAATCATATTTTCACTCAGATCGTCTCCAATACGACGAAGGAAGCGTATCCAAGAACTTATGTCCGTCCCATGTCCTCCACCTAATGAGATGAAAAAGAAACAAAATGTTTGTCCCTCCTCAAAGCGCATACAGCGAAAATGAGCCACTATTTCCAGTGACGATTTTGCATTCACTGTGCGCGGAATACCAGCGCAGTGGAATGTCACGCCAATTAAAGAAATCTCCACTTTTTATTGCGAGTGAAAACGGAGAATGTTATTCTTGCGTATTATTCCACTGATAGTGAACATCTGAAGGCAGAATCCACCAGAAGCTGGATCTCGTATAAGACAGTCCCGTAGCTGCAGAATTCAACTTTAGAATCACAAGAAGAAAAATCGATTCAATTGCTTTAAAAAAGAATGCTTTTAATTTCGTTTGTCCTAATTGACGATTGTGAGTGCGTATTAAGTACTCGCGGTTTTCGAGAATTTTTGGAAAAGATCTTAGATTCGTTACCTCTAATTCAGTTGAATCCAAAACTTTACCTAATTCGGCTGAGGGGCATCGTAGATTACCACTGCGAATTGAAATTTAAAATTCCATGTAATAGTACTGGTTATTTTTTTTCAGTTAACCAACTAAAGAGATTCCCGATGTAGTGTGCACAGTCTTACTAAATAACCTCGTTATTCTGCTGTTAATTTTTAAATAACCATATAGTTTGAGTATTACTCACCCTATCCGTATTAATCATTTCGTAGTCTATTTCCCCCGTCTACATTAGCAAGTAACGAAGAAAATAAATAAACTTCATGAATTTGTATTTCATTAATCCTTTGGAAAATGTCTACATTTTCGGGAATCGTTCCGTCATATTTCCTTTGAGAAAAACAAAAGATAATCGTATCGTAGAACTAAATAAAGTTAGTTTGGTGAGACCACGATTTGATGGTCAATATAAATACGCATATTGTTTTATTGTCGTGTCGGTAAATATTTTTGAATTGAAAATTCGGAATGAACTGCTGCCAAGGAGATAATAACTAACTTCGCAGTTTGAAAGCGTCGCGAGAGTAAACACGAGGGAAGATCGAGAAATCATAGAGAACAGCGAAGACAAAAGAAACTCGTTCTGGAGCCCTCTGCATTCCTTAAGGGACATTTATCGGATTCCGTCCCCTCCGTGTCTTTAAGCCTTTTTTCTCAGCCACTCTCGCTTCCTTGTCTGAGGATTATCTGCTTTAAACCTTTTCAAACAACTACAGATTAGATTAGGAGGCTATTTAAAAGGCTACTGATAAGTTTTTTGTATGATGAGCTTAAACCGTTTAACAGACGTGAACCTTCCACCGCTAGAGTTACGCTTTCACTAATCGGTGTAGTTAGTTCTCTCCCAAAATGACTGGTTTATATAAATTGCTTTGTTCGTCGCTTATTTCGATGCATTTTAATCTGATTCCTCGTATTCATCACTTCATTGCGTCTCTATTCGTAACGAGCGGGCTATAATTGGAAGAATGTAACTGCACGTCAATGTTGTTGTCAATGAGACAATCAACAATTTTCACACAAACTGAATTTCAGTAATCAACAATTGGCAGTAAAAATGCGCGAAAGTCTTGTCAAATAAACAACTAAATGCAGAATAAAATATTTTATTCGTAAATTTTACGACAGCGAGCGATGTGTCTCAATGGAAAAATGGGATCGAAGCAAATGCTCAATGTAAAAGAATGGCATACTTCAGCCCCATTTCCGCAAAATGTCCATTTATTCGAGGCGGCGCCAAAGAAAACATCAGAGGTGTGAATGAGCCATTCTTACGTCATCAACGAGACGCTCTTTCGGACATCATCTGTTGCATGTTCCATGAATTAAATTCGTTTTCGCTAAACGAGTTCTCTTTTTCGCTTTAATAATCGCGAAGTATAAATCTGTTGATATTTTCTGATCTTTCGGCACAATTAGTGTTTTTGTGTAAACGTGAACAAGTTGTACTTCATTCCGTGGTCTATCGGCTCCCCTTTGCAGAACATTTTCCGCGACCAATTTGCTTATGCGGTTTCGCATACCTTTTCCACGATCCGCAGTTTTATCCTAACCTTTTCATTCCTGGTTTTTCGACGCGTCAATGACTTAAATCAACGACGTGGTTGCGTACTAAAGATTCAGATTTATGATTTCGATTCATCGTCTGAAGATTTTTCCCTCGCGAAACATATTTTAATTTGAAGTTTTTTCTCCGGTTTTGCCTTTCAGCCGCCTCGTAAAACTTTAATAGATGAGATTTGCTCTTTAAAAGTTGAAAAACTAAATATAAAATAAAAATAAATTAAATTAAATAATTTCTCACGCAATCCGAAATTTTGTAGGCGACCTGAATTTTTATTTCTAGAGGTAGTTATCGAGCACAAAAGGGGTCTTCCACCAAATATAGGGCACTTAACTGATATAGACAAAGAATTATCAAACCTACTTACAATAACGATCATATAGTAATTATGGTTGATTTTAATTCGAATCTTAATATTAACTACGCAAAATTTCTTCGTAATACATTCGATGGCCATAATTTAAAAATGCTTCTACAACCCACACATAACACACAAAAATATGTTTGATACATGCTTATAATGTTATTGTCGATCAAAGATGAGAATGATGACGAGAGTGGCCGCCGATGGATCCAATTACTTCATAAATCCGCGGAATTCCAATCAAGTCATTATGCTCGAACATTGCTCGTCATAAGAGGCTATTAATACGGATTCAATCTCCATCGAGACAGTGGCTGCGACAGTCTCAATATTCGCATATGACTTTTAGCTTAGATCGCTACTTCCTAACGATGATTACTAAAGTCGGCAATTATTTAAAATCCATATTTGAAAGAGTAAACTTTGCTGTTAGTAACTGAAGCCATTGCGTTCCCTTTGGTGAGTATACCGAAGCTGCTGTCATACGTATGAAAATATTATTCCTAACGGGAATTAAGCTGGGTTTACGCATGCAATGATTTCTGTTGCCGGTCGACTGGGGTATGAAAACACGCAAAATCATAATAAAATAATCCTTGCACCAGTAAAAGTAGAAAGGAGTTCAAATTCCAAGCGTAAATAAAAGCATTCAGCGTTGTTCGGATGTACGTATAATGTACGAGTAAAATGTAGCTTGTATACTGCAAGCAGATCGACAACACTAATTTACACTACAATAAACACTAAGTCGGCATCATATCGAGTGAGTCCTCAAAAGAAAAAAAAAATGGATTGAAAATATTCTGATTATTCGCTGCAATTTATTCGTCCGGCATCGAACCCGGGTCTTCCTGGTGATACTTACTATGCAGCACAATAAAAGTTCACCATCTCTATCTATCTGTGAAAATTCAAGCAGAAATAATATCTGCAACTGCCTCAAACGACGTCCTACTTTTACCTTATATTTCTTATGAGAGAAATGTTAATGTGCTCTGGCATCGAACCCAGGAATAGAACGGTCTTATGAAAATTGTTTTCTTAAACTAATTTTAACCATGCATTTTCCAGCCAAGCACGAACTTCCTATCATTTCGATAAGTGCATCAAAAAAATAATGAAATACTAAGCCAATGTATTTTGAACGGGAGACATATTTACCGCCCGGCATCGAACCCGGGTCCTTCTGGTAAAACTTCCTATGCAACATAATAGAAGATATTAATCTCTAACTATGTGCTAAAATTCAAGCAGAAATATTGGCTGAACCTGCCTCAAACGAAGTCTTACTTTTCCCTTATATTCCTTATGAGAGAAATGCAAATGTGCTCTGGCATCGAACCCAGGAATAGTACGGTCTTATGAAAATTGTTTTCTTAAACCAATTTTTACTATACACATTCCGGCTAAGCACGAACTTCCTTTTATTTCGAGAAATGCATCAAAAAAAATAATGAAAAACTATTCCCATGTATTTTAAAGGGCAGATCTTTGCATCGTCCTAGCTTCGAACCAAGGATATTTTTTGTAAAAGTCACTGATGTTTTCGAAAGTCCAAGACCATGAGTATAGGCTCCTTGAGTTTTATTTCTCTACCTATCCGGAAAGTATTTTTTTTTAATTCCCGAAAATCACGGCAATGCATTTAAACGGGAAAAATCGGGACTTTGGGGCCCTCTGGAATCGAACCCATGACAATGAGGTTTAAAATCGCAATTTTTCTGGAGGTTATACGTTATGGCCAACATGTCGTAAAAATTTCAAGCCATGGACGCTAGTGGTTTAGCCTGTGAGATTGTATCCTCTCTCTCTCTCTCTCTCTCTATCTATTATATATAGACTAGCGGAAGTGCCCGTTGAAATTCAACGGGGATAATAAGTAAACATATATGAAGTTATACTCTCTCACGATTTTAGCAGCTAATGGTTGACCGGTAGAAGACCCTCTCAGCCTTTAGGTAGATGACTTTATGGTTTGTATATTGGTTCGCATTAAAGATTTTATGTAGGAAAATGGATTGAGAATGAAATTTATGATGTTTGGATAGTATATAAGTATACATATACTTGTAGGTATTTCATTTGTATGCATTCAATATAAATGAGTATACAGTTACAATGGCTCTTATACGATTGTAGAAAGCCAAGAAGTTTTATAGACCTTTAATGATAGATTCCAACACTACATGCCTCTCATTTCTCCCATTCTACAGATACCGTACATTACTTATGAGACAATATTTAAATTCACTAAAGTTTAAATCTTCTGTACGCGTACTTAGTGTCATTTTGGAAAATCTCCAACGCTTATATGTGCGTAAAGCACACACACACTATCGTCATAAAAGGTTGCAATAATACTAACTAAGGTACGTAACCTAACGAACGTACTGGTAGAAAGTCTAACATACTAAAATATTGAAATTTTGATGGCCAGTTTTCAAAATCACGGTTATATCTTAGTGAAACACTTCAATTAAATACATAGGTAAATTACATTATGCATTCATGATTAATTGTACTAATAAATAAGTTAATGACAATACTCGTATGTATGTTATTAACTATGTCCAATTCGTCTATGTTGACGTAAAACTGAGTTCTGCTTATACTTCATCAGTAATAAATGCAATAATTTAATCTTTATTAACTTTAATCGGCAGTTCTAAACTATATAAATTCATTTCACTTCCAATGTATAACTAATTATAACACTTTTGAAGTATCTGAATCATAAAAAATACTTTGCAGCACCTAACGTCTGTGATATGATTTACAATAAAGAAAAAGGCAATGTCGCGAGAAATATCAGTTTAAAGGAAATAGACAAATTTATTCAAAATATTTTGAGGATTTTCAACCGAAAAAACCACTAACAAACTTATTTTTCAGCGATAAACCAACTGAGGCGAGAGGCTAGCTCTTTAAATTTCCGCCATATAGTTTGTTTACATCCATGATGCATTGCGGTTAAAGTTACTTTTAAGAGTTAAATACCAATTAAGGCTTAAGTATCGACAAAAATACGTTTTTTTAGAGTTTACGTGAAGATTACAGTCAAGGTCGACTCTAAATATATGTTATAATACCGGACCTAAGTTTAGAAAATCAGTTTTAACTTAAATATAAATCAATACTATGTAATTGATAGTGACAATAAGTCATAATTACTATCGCATTGATATATTTTTAATTATTTACATTCTCCAAATAATTAGCTGGGCCCGCGCAAATATTTGCGCACATAGAAATTAAAGATTTGACAATACTTCATAAAAAGTACATAGTTCTTAATCAACTTTCCACTAGTGTTATTTTAGGTACCGGAAACTAACATACATCTTATTAGACGTCCATTGACAATATTTTAAATTTATACTGTTCCAGGGGTAAGAAGCCATGCTACAGTAAATTTCCTTCCATAAGGAATATATAGGTAAGGTAGGACGTGAATTGAGGGAGTTACAGGTGAGATTTCAGCTTGAAATCGTACGCATAATTACAGATGGTCATTTTGTACTGACCTAGATATCTAGAGATATTTCTTAAATGCCCAGGGTTCGATGCCAGGATGGACCCGATTCTCCCATGTGGAATACATGGGAGAAATATTAAAAGTAATTATTTACTTCTAATCGATGAGATGCACGACTATGCACCATGATGATGATCAATTTCTTGCATTTTTACTTGAAATTTTACCTTTAGCTCGCAATAAGTAAGTATACCTTACTTGTAGTAACATAGTTGATCGTTATCATACAAAAAAAGTTATTTTTCGTAATAGTTTATATTACTACAAACATTAAGATACTTCATTGATCAACTTATTACTAAAATAATCATAAAGTAATAATTTTGGGTTTAACAATGCAAAGAATTCCAAAACTGAATTTACAATTGTGGAAACTAAAATAAATGTATATTATTTATTAAGCTTTTCGGTACTTCAGACGAAAACGTTTCCTCAGGAGGGTTTAGTTTAAATCAGTCAAAGTATACCTAGTTCTTTTCTTCTGAATGCATTAATTGATAATAATATATAAACAGACACATTAATGTAATTATTGATGACCGATTCCATTTCACAAAAAGTAATCGCTTTCAGTCAATCTATGAAAATTGTCATCGGGCCACCTAATTCAATTGTTTCCCAGGTGGTTACACTTCAATTAAGTACCAATTTAAAATATTCACTCGTCTTCGCGAAACGCAATCACTGTGAAAATTACGTCTGAATGGTTCACTACTGCCTAGTAAAAGTTTCTCGTAAATTAAATAGTTAAAAGCAGGTCAGTTGCTGAAAATAAAAAAATAATGCTGTGACATCGTCAGCAGGTAATTGTCTCGGAGAGGAACACTAGTGTAAAAACCATGGCATTTAAACCAATAACAGTAGGATATTAATTTATGCATCACTAAAAAGAATAAAAATAGGACGATTTAAAGTAGGTTTTTTGTGCTTGTAATTTAAACGGAAACGAATTATGGGTTCCGGATTTCGATCCCGGAGACTCCGGAAATGAAACTATTAAGATCACATTAGGATAAGAAGACATTTCAAGAAAGGCACAAAGAGATAACGGAAACGATGATTATATAGAAATAAATCTATATGCCCCTAAAAACCAACAACAATTTTTTTCGCGGAAAGTAAGTGAGTTGTGTAGCTAACTTTTACCCCAATACTAAAATGTGTAACATAAACACGGAAAACCATCTAATAACACAAACTCAATCACAATGCCAAAACAGAAACGAAAATTAAACAGCTCACGATAAGATAGTACATTTATATGGAGTGAAAGCAATCAAAATTGCCACAAATGAATCACTTTTTGTATTCTGCTTATAACAAAACATAAAATTGCTTTACCTTTTTGGACAGGTAATCGATGTTAGCGATTTGCTACATATTGATCACTGGATGTTCTACTCCTGTGAGAACCCGAGCATCGAATCAAGAGAAATCTTTACGATCTTCACTGACTACATTTTTGTCTATCTCTAAATATTCATCGTTGATAATATATTAGATTTAATACTTAATTCAGAAGATTATATCAAAAACATCCGCAACGTACCTGTTTATTTATATGTATTCAGTTGAATTGATCGAGAGAAAGCAATTATAAGAAGCACAATACTAATAAAACTGTTTTATTTCACGGAAACACTGTTAAAAATTACGTTGATATAAACAAAGTTCGGTTGCTACAGAGAAATAAACAAAATTTGAATTTTTTAAAATTTTGTTATATTTTTCGCGAGATTTTTCGGAGGATATTGTTTTTATCTGCAAATGTTTATAATATAATTATATATATAAATGTATAAATATAATTTCTTCTATTGTATATCTAATATAGTGTATCTCTTATTTTCAGCATTAGTTTTAACTGATCATTTATTCTATATGTCTTCCTATGGATAAACTCATGAGCTCAAAATGAAAAATCTGATGTGGCCAAATCATGACTTTCTCCGTATTTATTGAAAACATAAGCCTATGCCGGTAATATATAAATAACTCCAAAACAATGAGTGTTACAGGAAAATGTTTCATACAAGCTTTGTAGTAAAAAACAATATCTACAACTTTGGTACATAATTGTATATACCTACATTGCATTTTGACAGACATAAGTATGAAAAACTTCAATTTCTGGGTAAACAACAACTTCCGGTTAACCATTATTCAAGAATAACTCCTAAACAATCAGTGTTACGAAAAAATGTTTCATACAAAAGTTGTAGTATAATACATTATATATAACTTTTGTAAATAATTTTATATACCTATAATCCATTCTGACAGAGATAAGTATGAAAAACTTCAATTTCTGGGTAAACAACAACTTCCGGTTAACCATTATTTGGGAATAACTCCTAAACAATTAGTGTTACGAAAATATGTTTGCTACAAAAGTTGTAGTAAAGTATATTATCTACAACTTTTTTGTGTAAATGTATATACCTATATTGCATTCTTACAGAGATATTTAAGAAACAAAATTTTGTTCCGGATAAACCGTAACTTCCGGTTTAGCGATAATCTCCAAAAACTAATCAACTCTTGGCATTGTTAGGAAAATTCTAAATATGAATTTTGAAAATGATCGGATAATTACTTTTTAAGATAGAGCGCCCACAAACTTTTTAACCACAGACAGGCAGACAGACACACAGACAGACATGTTCGGGAAAATAGCTAAACATGCTCTATGGGCCCCAAAACATCTATATCCGTCGAAATCTGGAGGTCTTCTCTATACTACGTATAGGGAGAAAGTAAAAATTTCTTAGGTCGTCATGGAGATGAGTTGTTTATAACATCAAAATATTGATAAAATATTGGTGCATTTTATCAAAATGTTTACAATTTCGAATCGTAAACGATATTCTACGAATGAAATAAGAATCTCCATTCAATTTCCTTTCTTTTGGTACTTGTCTCGACTTTGTACGACTTGTGTTACTAATTTAATTTTGCGAAAGAAACAAAGCCTGCAAGCGATAAAAGTGAAGTTTACGTGTATTCCTTATGGAACCGTATTATGGACTCCTGGGTTCGAACCCGGGCTTTCTTAGTAATGGGAATAGTTTTCCTAGGGGTTTCTAACTCGTAGAAACACAATGCAGTTTGTTTCGAATCTCTAAGTCAAACCGTTTCTGAAATAAAGGGGGGGACGGACGGACGGACGGACGGACGGACACTTCGGAAATTATATATAAAGATGCTTCTCCGGATTCATTCATATATATACCCAGATACCCAGATACCCAGATAGGATACAAATTCACAGGCTAAACCAAAAGCGTCATTGACTTGAAATTTTTACGACATATTGGCCATAACGTGCAACCTCCAGGAAAAAGCCGACTTTGAACCTCGGTGTCATGGGTTTGATTCCAGAAGGCCCCAAAGTCGCGATTTTCCCCATAAGAATACATGGCGGGGATTTTCGAAAATTTTTTTGGGGCACTTCCCGGAAAAGAAGAGAATTGAAACTCGAGGGATCGCTAGAAGCCGGGCATATCCAACGTTAATCATAAAGACATCGTTGAATATGGTCCATGGTTCGATGCTAGGACGGGGCAAATATCGGCCGTTTAAAATGCATTGTGACGATTTTTAAGATTTTTTTTGGACTTCTTCCCGATAACATGGAAACTCGAAATTCGGCATGGGGTAGGATATTATAAATATATTTCATAATCAAATTTTACATATTCGCTGATGGTCCTTGGTTCGATCCCAGAGGGCCATTTAAATTCCTCAATGCATTTCTTACGGAGATAACGGAAACAAATGTTAGGTACTTTTCGGCATGCTATCGACTTGAAACTTTGCATGATACAAGAGAAGGTCTTCACAAATCAAACTGTGCATTTACAGCTTACAATATGTCCTGGGTTCGACACCAGGTGTCTCTGAAATCAGAAGTTGATCCGATTTTTTGGAATTATTTTGAAACCTTTAACAATAATGTAGAAACTTGAAATTCGGCATATAGATAGAAATCATAAATAATTCTCAGAAACACCTTTTAGATTTCCAAGATCGTCCTTGGTTCGGGTCCCGAGAGCCATTTACATTCGTGAAAATTACAACGTCTTTTGAGGCAGTTGTAGCCAATATTTCTTCTTGAATTTTCACACATAGTTTGAGATGGTGATCTTCTGTTGTGCTGCATAGTAAGTTCACAGAAAAGACCCGGGTTCGATGCCAGACGATGAAAAATCAGCGAATTTTAAGAAAAATTTCAATGTTTTTTTTTTCTATTGAGGACCGTCCCGATATGATGCCGATATGAAATAGTATTGCCGATCTGCTTGCAGTATGCAAGCTACATTTTACTCGTATATATATATATATATATATACGAGTAAAATATAGCTTGCATACTGCAAGCAGATCGACAACAATAATTTCATGTCGGCATCATATCGGGACGGCCCTCAAAAGAAAAAAAAAGGTATTGAAAATATCCTTAAAATTCGCTGCAATTTAATTGTCTGGCATCGAACCCGGGTCTTCCTGGTAAGCTTACTATGTAGCACAACAGAAAATCACCATCTCTTACTATGTGTGAAAATTCAAGCAAAAATATTGGCTACAACTGCCTGAAACGACGTTCTACTTTTCAGGAATGTAAATGGCGCTCTGGATTCGAACCAAGTACGATCTTGGAAATCTAAAACATGTTCATGAAAGTTATTTATGATCTCTATCTATTTGCCGAATTTCAAGTTTCTATATTATTGGGATAGGGCTCAAAATAATTATTAAAAATCGGATCAACTACTGATATAAGAGACGCCTGGTGTCGAACCCAGGAAATATATTTACGCTGTGAATGCACAGTATGATTTTAAAGGACTTGATCTTATTTTGTGCAAAGTTTAAAATCGATATAATGCCGGGAAGTACCTGAAATTTGTCTCCGTTATCTCCTTAAGAAATGCATTGAGGAATGTAAATGGCTCTCTGGTATCGAACCAAGGACCATCAGCGAATACAAAAAATTTGATTATGAAATAAATTTATGATCTCCAACCTCATGCCGAATTTCAAGTATCCATGCCATCGGGAAAGGGTCCAAAAAAAATCATAAAAATCGCCACAATGCTTTTTAAACGACCGATTTTTGCCTCGACCTAGCATCGAACTTAGGATATTTTCCGTAAAATTCATTTATGATTTCGATAGATCATTACCATATATATAGGCTCCTTGAGTTTTATTTCTCTACCTATCCGGAAAGTATTTTTTTATTCCCGAAAATCACGGTAATGTATTTAAACGGGAAAAATCGGGACTTTGGGCCCCTCTGGAATCGAACCTATGACACTGAGGATCAAAGTCGCTTTTTTCCTGGGGGTTTCACGTTATGGCCAATACATGGTAAAAATTTCGAGTCAATGACGCCAGTAGTTTAGCCTGTGTATTAGTATCCTATCTGGGTATCTGGGTATATCATGAATGAATCCGGAGAAGCATCTATATATAATAGATATATATATATATATATGATATATGAATGAATCCGGAGAAGCATCTATATATAATAGATACGAGTAAAATGTAGCTTGCATACTGCAAGCAGATCGGCAATACTAGTTTTATATCGGCATCATATCGGAACGGTCATCAAAAGAAAAAAAAGTGATTGAAAATATTCTTAAAATTCGCTGCAATTTAATCGTCTGGCATCGAACCGGGGTCATACTGGTGATCTTACTATGCAGCACTATAGAAGATCACCATCTCTGACTGTGTGTGAAAATTCAACCAAAAATATTGGTTACAACTGCCTCAAAAGACGTTCTACTTTTCAGGAATATAAATAGCACTCTGGATTCGAACCAAGGACGATCTTGGAAATCTAAAAGAATTTTCAAATATTTGTTTATGATCTCTATCTATATGCCATATTTCAAGTTTCTATATTATTGGTAAAGGTTTCAAAATAATTCCTATAATTCAGATCAATTTCTGATTGCAGAGACACCTGGTTTCGAACCCAGGACATATTGGTAGCTGTGAATGCACTGTTTGATTTGTATGGACTTGATCTTTCTATTTGCAAAGTTTGAAGTCGATAACATGCCGGGATGTACCTAAATTTTATTTCCGTTATCTCCGTAAGAAATGCATTGAGAAGTGCAAATGGCCCTCTGGGATCGAACCAAGGACCATCAGCGAACATGTAAAATTCAATTATGAAATATATTCAACATATATATCCACGTGCCGAGTTTCAAGTATCCATGTTATCGGGAAAGGATCCAAAAAAAAATCTTCAAATTCGCCACAATGCATTTTAAACGGCCGATTTTTGCCCCGATCTAGCATAGAACCATGGACCATATTCGGCGATGTCATTTTGATTTTCGTTGGATATGCACGGCTTCTAGCGATTCCTCGAATTTACTCTCTCATTTTCCGGGAAGTGCCTCAAAAAATTTTTCGAAAATCCCCGCCATGTATTCTTATGGGGAAAATCGCGACTTTGGGGCCTTCTGGAATCGAACCCATTGCACTGAGGTTCAAAACCACAATTTTTCTGGCGGTTATACGTTATGGCCAATACGTCGTAAAAATTTCAAGTCGATGACGCTTATAGTTTAGGCTGTGAATTAGTATCCTATCTATCTATCTATCTTTATCCTTGAATGAATCCGGAGAAGCATCTATATTTAATAGATATATATATATATACGAGTAAAATGTAGCTTGCATACTGCAAGCAGATCGACAACACTAATTTCATGTCGGAATCATATCGGAACGGCCCTCAAAAGAAAAAAAAGGGATTGAAAATATTCTTAAAATTTGCTGCAATTTATTCGTCTGGCATCGAACCTACGGCTACCCGGTGAGCCTACTATGCAGCACAACAGAAAAATACCATCTCTTACTATGTGTGAAAATTCAAGCAGAATTATTGGCTCCAACTTCCTCAAACGACGTTCTACTTTTCAATAATGTAAATGGCTCTATGGATTCGAACCATGGACGATCTAGGAAATCTAAAACACGTTTTTCAAATGGATCAATGCTCTCTATCTATATGCATAATTTCATGTTTTAATATTATTGGAAAGGGGTTTAAATTAATTCTTAAATATCGGATATTTTACTGATTGTAGAGACGCCTGGTGTCTAACCAAGGAAATATTGGTAGCTGTGAATGCACAGTATGATTTATTAGAACTTCATCTTGTTTCATACAAAGTTTAAAGTCGATATCATGCCGGAAAGTACCTAAAACCTAATTCTGTTATATCCATAAGAAATGCTTTGAGGAATATAAATGGCTCTCTGGGATCGAACCAAGGACCATCAGCGAATATGTAAAATTTGATTACGAAATATATTTATGATCTCCAACTTCATGCCGAATTTCAAGTTTCCATGCCATCGGGAAAGGGTCGAAAAAAAATCTTAAAAATCGCCACAATGCATTTTAAACGGCCGATTTTTGCCTTGACCTAGCATCGAACCCAGGTTAATTTCCGTAAAACACATTTATGTTTTTGATAGATCATGCCCATATATAAATGCTCCTAGAGTTTCGATTCTCTACCTATCCGGGAAGTATTTTTTAAAAATTCCCGAAAATCTAAGCAATGCATTTAAACGGGAAAAATCGGGACTTTGGGGCCCTCTGGAATTGAACCCATGACACTGAGGATGAAAATCACAATTTTTCTGGCGGTTAATTGTTATGGCCAATACGCAGTAAAAATTTGAACTCAATCACGCTGGTGGTTTAGGCTGTGAATTTGTATCCTATCTATCTATATACCTATCTATATACCTATCTATATATATGAATGAATCCGGAGAAGCATCTATATATAATAGATATATGATATATGAATGAATCCGGAGAAGCATCTATATATAATAGAGATATTTGAATGAATCCGGAGACGCATCTATATATAATAGAGATATTTGAATGAATCCGGAGAAGCATCTATATATAATAGAGATATTTGAATGAATCCGGAGAAGCATCTATATATAATAGAGATATTTGAATGAATCCGAAGAAGCATCTATATATAATAGAGATATTTGAATGAATCCGGAGAAGCATCTATATATAATAGAGATATTTGAATGAATCCGGAGACGCATCTATATATAATAGAGATATTTGAATGAATCCGGAGAAGCATCTATATATAATAGAGATATTTGAATGAATCCGGAGAAGCATCTATATATAATAGATATCCTTCCTAAAGCATTTGATATTCCTTCTTTCAAAATTCTTTCGTGTTGCGTTCCGAGCGTAATAAGTCGGAATGTCTTCGTTTATCAAAGTTCTTGCAAAATCATCTGTTTGGCATAATAGGAAAACGCTGTTAATGTTTTTTCTGTGGATTTGTTGCTCTGTCTTGTATGTTTTGTTCAGTGGAGTACACTCTTTGTCCGTTTCCAAGTAGACAACGAGATGAACGAAAATTGGATCCCGGAATTGAGCTGAATACAACATTCGGTCTTAAGTTAACTCACATTTCGTTTTTCGAAAATAGATCATTTAAATCACTTCCAACGATTGATTGTGCTCATCAATGTGAAGGAAATAAATACCATTTTTCTTATCTTTAAATACGCCAAAATGCAGGAACTCTGATTCAACAATGGCATTTGTCATCAGGGGGACCGGTTGTTTTCACTCTTTAAATTTTACAATAATTTCGTGTATTTCGTGTAAATTTTGATTATTTTAATTCGAAAACAATAATACATGACCAAAATAAGATCTTTATTTATTTTCACTTCTTTTGGTGCTTGTCTCAATTTCTTATGACCATTCTTTCTAATTTAATTTTGCAAAAGAAATAAAGCCTGCACCGGCATAAATGAACTTTAAGAGCATTTCTTATGGAAATGCTTTGACTCGTCTGAGATCGAACCGAAGACGAAATGTCAACATTTTTACATTAAAAACACTCTCGTATATGAATGCAACGTTGTGTTTAAATTTCAAGTCAATCGACCGAGTATGTTTCGAGTTTTGCGGCTACACACATACGCAGGCTGAATTATTATGTATAAGAAGATATAAATATATACACATTAGTGATTATTATGTAAGATTTAAAATATATTTTTATATACTTATTTTTACATATACTTATTTTTTCTTGAATTAATTATAATTTGTATATTATGTGATTAGCTGCCATCATAATTTTTCAAACTGCGGCGAACTTCCTAAAGAAATAGATATATATAGGAGGAACGCATTCATGGGAATAAAAATATGTGTTTAAAAAAGAAGAAGACGCTTAGACCTTTACCTCAGTATTTTTTATTAACTCACGACCATGGTTTCGATCTATAAGATCATCCTCACCTGAGGATCATCTAAGGTTATCTTCAAATGTAGGGGAATGAAAAAAGAAATTATTGAAACTGCAACCGCGAAATTTATGTTTCCAAGAATCCTTTTTGTATCCAAGGAAAGTTTCTTTAAATAACGTAGGATTGGACGTCTGAAGGTCGGACTTTGATATATATTATTATGATTTGTTAACAGAATTTCCCTTGTTGCGTTCGTCGGTGGCTGTGGTTGCAAATTTCCGTCTCTTGTTTCATCTGTTTCTGTTTTAGCGTTCTCTCGAAATGGGATCCTCTATTCTACAAGTAACGTCACATCCTCCATCTTGCTGTAACCCACTCCTTAGTCCACTCTTCGCAGATCTGCTTTTTGAACTTCCCACATTTAAATCATCTTTAAAATTAACAGCCGCTGGCAACGACGTCATGATGCAGAAGAGAATCCTTGTACTTTTTCCGAATTGTTTATTAAAAACAAATAATAACAATCTGGAGAAAGTACAAGAATTCTCTTCTTAACCATTGAATCATTTTTCTTGAGTATTACTTAAACAGCAGTATTGGTAGGACATCGCTCGACAAATCCTTAAGATCGCTGTTTTATGTGAATACATAAAAGTATGCACAGCGATACAAGTGCAGCAATGTCTCCATCCAAATCTTAGGATTCGATAAATCGTCCTCGTCAATATCGAGAGAAACGTCTCACCAAAACGCAATTCGTAGACTGATCACCTCAATGCACGACTTAATTACGATAAAAACTTATTCATTTAAAAATATTTCCGTGAAAACAGATTAGCGAAAAATCTCTGATTTTTAATTATGCCTTTTTGTCACATTCACAAGTGCGATTCTATAAAAGATATTAACTCACGTTACAGACATTTGTTTAGTCATAACATAATCTATATATATAAGACCTTGCATCATTTTCTTCGTCTTTCCCCTTCTTTTGGCGAAAAGATCTCCTTCAGCCTCCGCCCACCCACTGTGATCCGCCAGTTGGTACATGTCCCCCGCGAAGACGATATATTTGCCCACGCCCACTCCCCCTTGGTGTCGAGCGCTAATTCTCAAATGTTTTGTTTGCGCCCATGCCAACAGTTGAAGCCGGCGGTGGTCCTCCCAACGGTGTAAATCCCTCCAGGTCCTTTATAGGGCCATTGCCGCTGTGACCGTCTAATTTTATTTCTAGAAAGAAAAGTCCCCAAATCCAAGAAGGTCTATTGGAGATTTGAAGAACGTCAATGCGAAAGTAAACAGGGAATTCAGTAGCTGGCGATTCGATTGTGTTTGCCTTCGACAGGTTTCTGCATTCTTCGGGAAGACCTTGTCTTACAGACCTCGATAATGACAAATATCGTCGATTCTGCAGTACTGTGGGAGTCGGCATATAGAGGTAACACTGACTTTGCTTATGACGTAAAATATACTCGATTTTATGCTTCGCTTTCAAATTTTATATTTGTGTTCATATTTTACTTCCTCAATTTAAAATATCGCATGTTTAAGGCTGAAAATTATTAACAAAATTGGAGAATGAGAAGAATGCGATTGAACAATCTAGTTACTCTGGAAATGCCTGATGATGGTCTTGTTGAATCCAGTTGCTCCTTTTCTTTCTTTCGCGATGTTGAAAACATCATCCATTGCTTATTTCATTTTAAGTTTAAAGTAAATTACCGCCAATGCAATGATTCACTAAACAATATTAAAATGCGATTCGTACCGCCAGTCAAGACGAAAAGCAGGAAGATATTCATTAAATAGAGACGCGGAGAGTTCACATCAATAAAAGGTAATTCAGCATTAATCAGTTATTAACGAGCGAAGAGAAGAGGGTTCCAAGTATATTATTATTCTTATAATAGTGTATTACGTAAGGAATATTTTACTTTTTAGATGAAACAGACTATGGAAATATGAATATAAGATAAGAATAATAATATTTTAACACTGGCTCGACGATGATCTTTTTGTAACTGAAGCTCGAAGATGTGAGTTCGTGGAAATATTTAATGAAATGGAAGAAAAATTAGTAATTTGTATCTCTGACCTGAAGTACTGCAACGTAGGAAAAACGTCGTCGCTTCAAAGCTACAGTCATCGCGGTAAAATCCGAAAGACATCACATCTCCTTTGTATACCTCTTTCGACATTTATAAATGCACACTTTAGGTCGTATTACAAATGATGCCCTCTCTCTCTTTGTGGTGACTTCTCTTGCGGAATGTTTTCGATTCCAAACAGAGAGGGACGAGGATGGTCCGCACTTTGCCTCAAATAGTCATTTTTCGGCTTCAGCGTTTTATCAGAGCTAAAGAGTGCGTCGATGCAGCGTTGCTGAACTTTTCAATCGTGAATTGAAATTTCGTTAGCACGAAAATATTGATTTTTATTAATAAGTAAGAGAGACAGCTGTTGAATCTCAGCAGAGAAATTACAATTGATTGATATCGGCACTGATCCGAAAATACGTTTACAATGAGTACATATGTAACTAATACCATTTGCTATTACAAACCGATAAGCCAATAAAATGAGTCAATAAAGTCACTTCGACTCAATATTCATCCTTATGCCTGTTCAATGAACGGCTTCTTTAATTAATATGACATGCGTTTAACAAATTTAAAATATACTATCAAATAGAACTCGGGATAACTAACACCATATTTAGAGAGAGATGATCAGAGGGTGGGCAGATAACAGAAATGCATTAATTGTCACTCTGAAAACAACCGATGAATATTCTTTGTAGAGCGTAATCAAATAGAACAAACGAAAGGAACAAAGCGATAATGAAAAATTAGATTAAACACAAATTAAGTGAATATATATCAACAGAAATCCATCCAAAAAACCTTTATACGATAATATTTTAAAGGACGTAAGTGTAGTAACTAGTAGTTTAATAACAGCATATTCTAAACGAAAGCCGCAGATGAATATTGTCTGAGACCGCCCTCCCCCGAGACACGCTCTTGTCATGTATCCTGTATATATAAGATGTGCGAATCTTTTAAAATTTTACTAATTTATTAATTCGACTAAAAACAATTATGAGCAAGGTTAAGGTGACACATGAAACGTAAAGAACGTGGAGATTCGACTTTCAGATCGAAATTTTATTTCTGCATTCGGGTTATGGGTTCCATGAACATGGGTTGAAATATTCGGCAGATCTCCAACACACACAAACAAATCCACTTTCGCATGTATATGAGATGGTATTTCATTTATTAAAGAAGAAAACACAGGCGTCATAATACATTTATTTGAAAACTGTAATGGTGTGATAAATTCAATATCCGATAATGTGGTTCTCGAGGGAACTTATGGCGAAAACAATGCGTTCTGCTTTCAACGAATACTTCAAAACGAGCCGTAAGAATAGAGGGAAAAGAAAATGCACTCTCAGTAAAGAAGCAAATCTGTGCGGTGACATGCGTTTTTTTATATCGGTCGCTTACTCGCACAGCTTTTTGGAAGGAACGCAATCGAAGAGATGCATCTCTTCCAAAGGATGACATCCAGTTTTGACCTCTGTTTTCATCCATTTTTTGCTAGGCAACACCCCCGTTAATTGGCTTCAATCCTGCTTCAACTTCAGGACAAAGATATCATTAATTATAGTGTAATATACCGTTTGAACGTATAATATTGTCTATTTGCTTATAATGGCGATTCAGCATTTTAGAAGCTATATGAAGAAGTTTTTCTTAAACAGCGAGCCAAAGAAAATAAATTGTAAACAATTTTCTATCTCAAGCTATTCTTTTATCTGTAAATTTACTAAAATATCAGAAATGCTACGGAGAAGAATGATCATTTAGGCCACATTCCATTACTTGATGATTTTTGGAAATTTTTCCATCGATGTCCATAAAATTGAACCGACCATAATGTAGCCATAAAGTATGTACTAAGCATTTCTGTTTTTAAAATCGCATTTCAATGAGAAGATGGAAAAGTAATGTATTGAATTCACCTCTTTGGATGGTCACGAGGTTTCATTTTTACGGTCTCAAGGTACGCTAACGAAGAAAACATTTCTAAATCTGCCACCTTTTCTCGGTGTTGACGGCCTCTTCCTTCCAAAATGTTTCTCCGATGCAATTTATTGCGATGTTCTTCCAATATTTGATGGTTCGTTTCATCTTTCACTTCGATATTCTCTGAAATAACACGGACCGACAACGTTTTGGTAACATTGACATCGTTAGTTGTTTGTTAATGTATTTTTTGCGGTTCATTCATCAGTGCTTCTAAAAAAGGTCCACCACCCACAGTTACCGAGAATTTTGCATAAGGATTAAATAAGCAATTCAATTTCTTCCTTAATTTTTAACTTTATATTTTAAGGTTGGAAACACACTAAACGTTTATCTAAAATGTTTAACAGTTCATTCATTCACTATATTTACTATTAATTTATAATCCTAGACCTAATTCTAAGATAAAAAAATGGCGATTTGACAATGTCTCTAAAAAAACGTGGATTTCGGTGCCCGCATGCTCACTTTAACGCTCGTTTCTCAAAGAGCTTATGGTACATCATATATACACTCCTCTTAGAGCTCTTAAAAAGACCTTAATTCTAGCGTACAATTTTATTCCGTTCCAAATAGTACTTGTCGATGTTTAGGTCAAGTACGGATGGTGCACCGTGAATCTCGCGTTAGTGGAGAAGTTGCAGTTTTAGAAATGGCGCGAAAATGAGCCACCTTTAAGAGGGCGTCGCTCATTGGGTCCTGCGGAATTCTCGTAACGGTACTTCCATCACAGATAGCCCAAGATGTAGCGGATTAAACAAAAAAGAAGTTCCGTGCGGCGCATTCCGCAGCGAGCAAAGCGGTGGCCAACAACTGCCGAGCGATCACAACACGTCCCTTGGTCGGCCTCTGATTCCTCGGAAAGACGTCACGCACTCCAGATTGTTATTTGTTTGTCACTCTTCGTAAGAAAGGATAAGGAGATTGTTTATTTCCAGTTGTTTTACGGAATGATGTCGTTAACGTCTTTATTTGTTGTGACGCAGCTCAAAGGGAGAGGAGAAAATGATGGTGGAATTTATGATGCGAAATGATTCTGCTTAATCATAAAACTACGATTCGAACTCGAAGAACGAAATTCCCCCTCATTGCATGGCGCTGCCCGAAAGTAGAGGTACACGATTATCTCTGACGTCATCAGGTCCACGATCCGTTCGTATCAAACTTGTTTGATTTCCCAGTAGTGAAGTTCTCAATCCTTGAACAACACGGTGGCCAGGTTTGATGCCAATGACACTCAATGGCTCCTTGAGCTCTATGATAGCTGTATGGATGTCTAAATTGACTTCCTTTCATCTTTAGTATTTGCCATAGTACTCATGGTTTAGTTCTGTATCAATCAACCTTGAGCTCCCAATATTTAACTGAGAAAAATCCATTCTGTAGCCATTCTTCGAAGAAGAGGTACCTTCCCAGTATCCACCACTTTCTACAAAATAATCGAACTGACAATAGCACAACTTTCTGCCTCTGTCACAACTAGTTTGAGTGTGCAACCCGCTGTCGTGTAACAGATCCACGTCCTTCGATTCGGTCGGGGGAAGAGAAAGACATTCTGCTGATCAGTGACACTGGGACAGTTTCTCGAACCTCAAGATTTGTATCAAAATCCCGTGCGGTTTCGAAAGGCTTCCTCGGTACGCGATCATCTTCTATTCCAATGATCGTTTTCTTTGCCCGACGAAGCATCAGGTCAAACAGTATACGCAAACCCAACACTTCCGAAATCTATTCCCGTTTCTAGGCCGATAAAGGAAATCCTCGAAATGCTGTGAGTAGGGGGGCTGATGTTTGGGTTAGGAGAAGAAATAAAGGTTCAAGAATCTTCGAAAGGGTTGCCTTGAATCGCTTGGAACATCGTCATGACAGATGCTGAAAACATCTTCAGATCGTGTAAAATTAAGATGCGGTTGGAAGTAATTGGTACATAGTAACTTAATAGTCATTACAACCCTTATGTACGGGAATAATGAACTGGCGATCCTTAGTGATTTGAACTTGTCGTTGAACCACATTTTGGAACGACGATTCTAATTAACATTCCTTTGTGATATAGATGGTGATTTCCCTCGGATTCGATAGAGCCATCGACTCATTTACGATGAGCAAGATAATTTTAAATTTCAGGTAAGGATTGATTAATTTTTAATTAATTAATTAAGGCTGCCCAAATTAGCTCTGCTCACTTTCATTTCATGTTAACAAATTTCTGAAATTAGTTTTTCCAGAAACTCCTGCCGATTTGAACATGTTTCTTAAACTTTAAATAATTAGTCGTAAAAGTTGCATTCTTGATAGTATCATACGGAAACATATGAAAATAAATTTGAAGGAATATTGGAAGTCACGAATATGAGCTCGTTTAAATTAAAAGAATTTGGAATAAAAAATTCGGAAACGACAAATACGATGAGATATTGGAAATGCGAGTGGTTAATTCTTCAACATCCCAATTCGAGTATTGTTATTGGGAATAATGAGTTAGACGAGTGTAAAAATGTTCTCTGACTGCAGGAGCTGATTCTGCGCCTTTCTTGAAAGCATAACTTTAACTATTCCACGAAGTAGCAAAAAGAGAAGCGGATAGATTTTACATATAAATAAAATTTTAACTAAAAGTATTTATTTTTAAGCCAATTTCTGCCATATAGGTGATCTGGTTTTTCGTTTCGTTTTGAAGTTAAATTGGTCCATTGATTCGAGCGCGTGCATCTCCCTGTTGTTGTTTTCTGATTTGCTAAAAATCAACTTTTGGCGATTCGCGGTAATTGCTTTTCAGAGGCATCAATTAAAATGGCGAAATCTCATTTTATGCATGAAGGACGGATTCAAGGATCGCAATTCATTTCAACTGTAATATAATTTAGGAGACAAAATGGGAGGATTGGCCTCAGTGGGCGACAGTTTTATCACTTTGCAGAATCCCCGTTTTTGGCGTTCGCATTTAATAGAAGCGCAAGGAGAGGAAACATTCCAATTTTTAAATTTGTCAAGATAAAAATCAAGCAGAGGGTTATAAGATAAAATTAGTTATTTATTTCAATTTTCAGATGTAAAGATCCTCTTAACAAAATAAATTACCTTCAAATAGATTCTTTTGATTATGTGACGTCATCGTATTAACTGACAGAAGTATTATTTGAGACGAAATCCGTGAAATTGAAATAAATCCAACGGCTGCAATCTTAAATGCTCTTCGGACGAAATGAGGGAACCGTTGCCCACGGATACGGCGCTCAAATTTTTGGTGTATTTTGTTAAATATTAAATGTGTTAAATGTTGTAGCATTTGATGACGATTAATTCTATACAAATCCTGGAGAAATTGAGCACACGATGGCAAATTGGATTCAATGGAATTCATGCGAAATGCACTTTCTCAGATTTCAGTGGCACTTGTAAGTGTAGTGGAACGACGCTCGGTTGTGTTTCAATGGAATCGATTCTATTATTCAGAATCTTCTTGAGATTCCAAAAGCTTTTGGTAGCTATTGGTGGAAATATGAGACTAAATACCCGAAAAGGATAAAAGACGTCTTTTGATAATTAAAATTAGTGATTGTGTTTCGCTTTGAGTCTATCAGTTATCGAATAAATTGCGCCGTAAATCTGCAGAGCGGACTTCCAAATCTTCGCCAAGAAGAATCTGCAGATGCTTTGGAGAGAATGACACGATCTCTGGTAGACTCGCAGTCTGGGACGCTCAGGTCCAGTTCCCCTTCTTCCTTATTTACTCTGCGAAGCCGGTTTCTGCCGTCTGTCCGTCTGGAACTCCGTCGGACCGAGTTATTTACGTGATCAATAACCATCATTGAGCCACTCTCTCGGTGTGCCGTCTCGCAATCTTTCAATCATCATTTTCAAATTTCTATCTTTTCTAATTCTAATTTTGCCTGAATATTCCGTTAGAGAGACAAATTTAAAACTGTTTATTGCTTCACTTTCCTCTCGATTCCAATCGTCATTGAAATCGCGTTCCAAACACGAGGAAGATTCTCACGTCCTTTCCCTCTTCCCCTAATCCAATTTGGCAGTCTTTCGCATCGTGATATTGAAAAAGGTTTTTCATAAAATTCTCTCAAATTTCATCGAGGCCTTGTCATTCTAGACATGTAAATCCACAAACTACATAACCTATTCAATATTCATGGTGAATTTCTCAACTTAAAAGTTCAGTTCAGTTCAGTAGAAAGAATGATTATTTCTTGGTGAACTTATGCTTACTGCATCAGCCGAAATGGTTTAGATATTTTGGCAGCTTCGGCCCGCAACAACTAAAAAAACTCTTGGCTTTTGAGAATCTTCCCAATTAATTACTTTTACACCTTGCTTTGGTTATAATTGATTAAATGTTTGCTTTAGATATATTTTCTCTGTAAATTGACTTTCCCATACGTGTAAAATTGAATAAATAAATGTTTTAATCAAATTGCATTATCATTTTGTATTAAAACTTTACTTTAAACGAAGGGCTGTTCGTATCCATATTTTTATGCGGAATTAAAATTATAATTGCCGGTGTAAAATGAGTATAAGAAATCCTTTGGTCCACGCGACTGTGGCGCCGCGAAAATATGCGGGAAATGAATTAATTTCATCATCTGCGTACGTTTATTTCCAGCCCATTTGATATCAAACTACATCTTTACGGCACGCGGATTATCGTTTTATCAATCCGTATGTATTTCAATAACCTCTAAAGATATATTGCCAAGATTTCAACAGAACTTACGAATACTCTCCATATATGTATCTTGTGACTTATCACTTTTACTACTTATGGTTTCTTCAATTGTGCAAGCATCTCCGATCGTTCCTCTCCTTTTACAGCTCGTTCGAGAAACAATACTGTGCTGTTCACTGATTTCTAGATTTACGTTTGAAGCTCCTGTGTTGGACTCCCAGGCACATTGGTCTTCCCCACGATGATTGCAAACAATTCTATAAATGAATGTCGTTAAAAATTATATGAGTGCTGTATGAGATTTAAATACAAAATATCGCTGTTGAAGGAAACTGATGAATAAATACTGCATTCTTATACTTTATCTTTTGAGTCGTCATAGGTGTTTGAATGGAGAAATCACTTAATTACACCCGAGCAGTTAATCCACTAATGAAACAGTGGCAACGTCGCCACGAATTCAGCCGCGCATTCTTGAATAATTTTAAAGCGTACCAAGAGAGTTTTATCACATTTGTGGAGTCGAGTTTGCTGATTGTATTCTCCTCCTATTTTAAGCGTTCTTATGAAAACGCAGGTGCGCCATCTAGACCTTTAACATTCTGACTTTAACTCTGACATTTCGCAGCCGATTTTGATAAATGAGCAAGATTTATTTAGGATATTCTCTACCATTTATTTCAAATCAGTTTTAGAATGTAATTTCAATTAAATGACTTTCATTCGATACTCAAAAAGCAAATCTTTTTCTGGCATTCTTCATAAATTTACAGCAGCTATTTCGGCTCGTATGTTAGCTTCGAGTTCGTCAATGCTCTTCGACTTACATAAACTTTTTAAATAACATTCCTCCCATATTTTTTTACGATAAACACACTCGGTTTTCACAACCGAACGAATGTTTTTGATATAAAGCGCTAAAATTTCTGCGCGTTCTTTCGGTGTGTTGATTGACTCGTAGCCAAAATGGTTCTGAATTTCAGAATCGTGCACATTTATCGGCTGAAAAATGTCAGAGTTAGTCAATGTTGGTTATAAGAATCAAAATTAATCATTCACCTGTCGCTACCAGAAGATTCGGCCGAATGGGCATGAAGTACCACAATTTGAATAATGCTCCTTTTTCTTCTTCCCTTTCCTGGTTTACTCGAGTTAAGATCTGCGTCTGCAAATGAAGGTATACTAATTCTGCTCCATTCTCTCTCTATGAAAATTTTCAAGACTTTTGGGCCGTTTTGTCAATTCACATTCGAAATACCCATCAGATCTCACAATTTTGCAAGGCCGGTGGGCCGCAGAGGAGAAATTTAGCGGTCTCTCAATTCGGTTTTTTTATCTGGTTTAACTGAGATTTCAGAGTAAATTTTCTAATTTACCTCCAACTGAACAAAAATACTTTCTGTATTGTATTCTATACTTATTGTATCTTTCCACTTGTTGCGCCATCCGCTCTATCAGAATAGGGAACTTCATTGCTAGGAGTCGAAATCATCTTTGGTCTATCATTTACAATTCGGTATTTAAAGTAAGTTGAGCACACAAAAACAAAACAATCGTATTTGAAACAAATAAGGAAAAGTCTTCTCTCATTAGATGAAAATATTGATGCGTTTAAGTGCTAAAATTATTTAGAAACCAAGTTAGCTTTCACATTACAAGATTGTTACACAACTTTCATCCAAGAACATCTTTCCTCAGTCTATTTTGAATTCATTTAGAATATCATTAGGCGCCATCGCCTTTCCATCCCCAAAAAAGAATCGCTCTCATCCGTAAAATTCTAGTTTTAATATCTCGCGGAACATCTGAAAGCCATGGCTTTGTAAAGCGTATTGTCGGTAAATGCGATGAAAAGGTGAGAGAGCGATGTTATTTTACCTTGGTCAGACCCCTTCTGGAATATGCGGCAAGTATATGGGATCCGGCGGATGAAACGTGTACTCGCGAACTCAAGAAAGTGCAGCGTAAAGCGGTTCGTTTTGTTAAGAAATGCTACGATAAAAAAGCACAAAAATGCTCTCAGACGTAGGTTGGGAATCCTTGAAAGATAGGAGATAGGAAGCTAGGCTGCGATTGCTTAATAAATTCAGGGAAACTACATTTGCGGAAGATACAATCGGTATCATGCAACCCCCCTGCTACCTCGGTCGATCCGATAATGACCGTAAGTTAAGAGAAATAGATGCTAGGACGAATCGTTTTAGAGATTCATTCTTTCCGCGAACGATACGCGACAATAACCGAGTAATGAAGTAGTTTAGATTCAACTGGTGTTTACACCCCCTGCCACTAGCCGAAAGGCGGCTTGCAGGGTATTAATCTAGATGTAGATGAATGTAGATAATGTGTTAATTCTGCTAGATTTCGAAAAACAAGCGAGTCCATCCCATTGACTATTCAGACGTTTAGATGCATATTAATATCTTCCCTAATCGTTCCCCGGAGGTATTTCTATTAAAATTTCTCCACACCTACAGTTCGGTCGTAAAATCTGATTTTTGCAATGGAAATTCCATACGGAATATATTGCTGCCCTCCGCATTAGCATATTCCCCTGAGGACTTTCCTTACGAAGGTGTAAACCCGGAAGAGGAGTTGATGTAATGGTGCCGCTGTGCCTCCCATTCCATAATAGGTCCTCATGAGGATCGCGAATTGAACGTGAGAAGACATCAACTGCCGCTGAAATCGATTTACTGCAAAATGAGAGTGTAGTTCTATTTTTCGCATCTTCGAGAAAACAATCGCTTATATTGTGGCCTATGAAGATTCGTTGAATATATTGTCAGATTTTCTTCTTTAAAAGGGCGAAATGAAGGGTAATGTCACAACCCCACTATGCAATTCACAATAAGTAAAATCACTGATGCATTTGTGAAACTAAAGCTAAATACTTTCAAATGTTTCTTTACATTTTTGGCAATCGACACGTTAATTTGGCGGCACTTGTATTGCGGGGCTCACATCTGGAGCTCAAATCTTTGCTTTCCCATATGAGGAGCTCCCAACTGCTCTGCTCTCTCGAATGCAACCCTTGTTAACGTTGTTCCAAAGAATCTAATCTTGATTATTGCACATTTCTCTACACTAAGACCTCTTCTACCATAACTGCACCTAAATTAAAGGACAAGATTAAACCTAAGCAGTTTCTTATTGCCAAATATTTTACCAAATTACCAGCATTGATTTTAATATCAATATCATTGTATTGTGTGATTGTAAGGATCGTTTTGCGTAACAAGAATAGGAATCGTAATCCTGCTACTCTTTAGGAGAGAAAGAACAGTCTATATCTATCTTGATAATCGCAACTTTTAATTTGTTTAATAATTTATGAGATTCTTCCCAAAAATATAAGAACGCCGTCAATCGGTCATACCAGGTTGTTGCAATAGTTTAATAATGCCGTCCTTTCTGGATTCATCTCTGACCTTTGACAGGATGCGTATTTATATTCCATAAAAAGGGTTGGAGAGTTCTGACGAATCGATTCATGGCTGTCTTGAGTGCAATACGTGTATGCGGTTGTCGCCCATGACTCACCAAATCGCAGTGATTAACAAATAAATAATTATCTGGAATAACACTGATTTAGAGTTCGACTTATGGTCACGACCGACCCCTCGTTGATGTTGGGCTACTTTAACCGGATCTTGGTCCGGGTTTGACGCCTGGTTTGGCTATTTATGCGTGCGTTTGAGTTAATTGTGACACTGA
The DNA here is from genome assembly GCA_947579665.1 of Sympetrum striolatum. Classification (NCBI taxonomy): domain Eukaryota; kingdom Metazoa; phylum Arthropoda; class Insecta; order Odonata; family Libellulidae; genus Sympetrum; species Sympetrum striolatum. The sequence goes on along the minus strand of OX388342.1, from coordinate 1,175,358 downwards.
GTGACTTATTCGCTCCCTTTTACTCTGGACTTTAGAGTGTTTCCTCATTTTAAAAACTAATTCATTACAATGACGCAGAGATTCATCGGCTAACGACTGACATTATTGATGAATATTTCGGATTTGGCTTATGATCGTTTTATGCAATTAGGGATACATTCGGAGATTTAAAAAAAATGAATCAGTCCATATTTGCTTGTATATAATACAGTGTGGCAGCGTTTTGGCATTATCTATGTCAGGGAATCCAAGATCGTGCGTTGGGTCCTAGAATTATGATAATATTTCGATTAATCGACTCCGTTCATGGACTTATAATATTGAGTTGCAAATTCTCTTTTTTATGGCGAGAATCAGAGTATTGAGTCCGTGTTCATTCTCGAATCTTTATTAGACTTCCATTTTGTCGACTGTTTGATTCGTTATGTTTAAGTTAAAGCAGTATTTTTCTTAGTCTGCTTAGAATTTCCTTAGCATTTAAATCAAATTTAAAACTAATGCTTCGATAACTCGAATGGCTTTGAATTGGAAAAATAATTTCTCGCCCCTCAAATTTTAATTTTTATTCCCTAATCTGTGCGTTCATTTTAGAATTTCCGATCAAATGCGAAATCCGGTTAAAGCTACGTTTCGATTAAGGAACGTCATCCCTGAGCGAATTATCATTAATCAGACAGCTTCTCCCTGTAACTGCCATGAACCAGTAGGTGCTTTCTCTCTTGGTCACAGAAAAGTTCTTCGTATGCTCTAGTTTCATTTTTGTGGAACCGACGTTTTATTTTTAATCCTCGATAAGCTCTAGATGAAGACTTCATTACAATTTCTTCGGAATTTTCATTCCAAATCAATTAAAAGTCACACTGCAATACTTTCTATTCTTTTATGATAACGAAAGAAATATGCAAAATGTCGTCGAATGCATTCAGAGGCCCTCCATTAAAAGGGCACGTGGAATTTCAGCATTGGGAGAATATAGAAAATAAAGAAAAAGCAATGAACAAAATCCATACCGTATCTACTTCATATGTAATTTGAAGGGACTAATTATAATGGTGTTGGTCGTCTACCCTTTGGGATGGCCTGTAAACAATTTTCTCTCGGCATGAACGATAAAAAGTTCACATCTTAATTGATACAAACTTAACAAAACTTGATTCAACGATTTTTTATCGGACGTGTTTTACAGACGAGTTTAAATTTAATATAAAATGGATATCGAATGAGGGCCGTGTTCGACTGCAGATAATAAACACGCGCATGCAGTCTGATTCATTTACTCCGAAAGTTGTCTTTTTACTTTCTCCATATACGAAGTATAGAGAAAGTATTGTTTTCATGAAAAAATTCGACATCGAGATTTCGACGGAAATACACGTTTTGGGGTCCCTAGAACACGTTTTGACCATTTTCGGAATGATGTCTGTGTGTATGTGTGTGTGTGTGTGTGTGTGTGTGTGTGTGTGTTAGTGTGTGTGTGTGTGTGTGTGTGTATGTGTATGTGTGTGTGTGTGTGTGTCTGTGATTGTGGGCGCTCTAACGTAAAAACTATTGGTCGTATCAATACCAAACTTCATACATAGCACTGTAGTGTGTGCTGTCAGAGTTGATTAGTTTTTAGAGTAAATCGGTTGACCGGAAGTCGAGCTTTCTTCATCAAAGCTCATTTCCGGTTTTCAAAATATCTCCATAAATATGATGTATAGGTATATTGTGTACCTTTTAAAAGTTTTAGATAATGTGTTTTATTATAACTTTTGTATTTAACATATTTTTGTATCAGCGATTGATTAGGAGTTATTCGTGAAATACTGATTAACCGGAAGTAGCTGTTATGTACTTTGTGGGCGCTCTAACATGAAAACTAATTGTCGGATCAACACCAAATTTCATATATAGTATTTTGGTTGGTGTCGTTAGAGTTGATTAGTTTTTGGAGCAAATCGGTTCACCGGAAGTCGAGCTTCATTCTTCAAAGCTCATTTCCGGTTTTCGAAGTATCTCCATAAATATGATATTTAGGTATATACTATTATTTATAATAGTTTTAGAAAATTTTATTTACTATAACTTTTGTATGAAACATATTTTTGTATCACTGATTTTTTAGGAGATATTCATGAAATACTGATAAACCGGAAGTTGCCGATTATGTACTTCATGAGCGCTCTGGGCGCTGTGGGCTAGTAGCCATTTCATCGAGCATGTCCCGAAAAACATTATTGAAAATGTTTGTGACGTAATATCAAATATGATATAAATTAATCACTCATCTTCAAAGTTTAGATGGAATACAGAGTTCGAAAATACTGTCGTAGATAAATATTTACATCTTATATATGGAGAAAGTCATGTGCTGGCCACATCAGATTTTTACTTTCTCCATATAAGAAGTGTAGAGAAAGTATTGTTTTCATGAAAAAAATCGACTTCGAGATTTCAACGGAAATACATGTTTTGGGGTCCCTAGAACACGTTTTGACCATTTTCGGAATGATGTCTGTGTGTATGTGTGTGTGTGTGTGTGTTAGTGTGTGTGTGTGTGTGTGTGTGTGTATGTGTGTGTGTGTGATAGTGGGCGCTCTAACGTGAAAACTATTATTCGTATCAATACCAAACTTCATATATAGTACTGTGGTGTGTGCTGTCAGGGTTGGTTAGTTTTTGGAGTAAATCGATCAACCGGAAGTCGAGATTTATTCATTTAAGCTCATTTCCGGTTTTCAAAATATCTCCATAAATATGATATATAGGTATATTGTATTACTTATAAAAGTTTTAGATAATCTGTTTTACTATAACTTTTGTATTTAACATATTTTTGTATCACCGGTTGATTAGGAGTTATTCGTGAAATACTGATAAACCGGAAGAAGATGATTATGTACTTTGTGGGCGCTCTAACATGAAAACTAATTGTCGGATCAACACCAAATTTCATATATAGTATTTTTATTACAGTCGTAAGAGTTGATTTGTTTTTGGAGTGAATCGGTTAACCGGAAGTTGAGCTTCATTCTTCAAAGCTCATTTCCGGTTTTCAAAATATCTCCATAAATATGATATTTAGGTATATACTATTATTTATAAATGTTTTAGAAAATGTAATTTACTATAACTTTTGTATGAATGATATTTTTGTATCATTGATTTTTTAGGAGATATTCATGAAATACTGATAAACTGGAAGTTGCTGATTATGTACTTTGCGGGCGCTCTGGGCTCTATGAGCAAAAGGCCAAATTCATCGTTTTTCATCGAGCATGTCCCGAAAAACATTATTTATAATGTTTGTGACGTAAAAGCTAATAATATATAAATTAATCACTCATCTTCCAAGTGTAGATGGAATATAGAGTTCGAAATTACTGTCGTAGATAAATATTTACATCTTATGTATGGAGAAAGTCATGTGCTGGCCACATCAGATTTTTTAATAGATAATTATGGATCTCAGCCGATAAGGAAAAACAATTCGTATTAGTTTCCAAAATTTGGTCATCGGCTGTAATGCAGGATTTACGGAGTATCCTATATATCTAAAAGCGCTTTTCCAAATCTGATCCGCTGCTGTACTCATTTGAGTGAGTTTTTTCAATGTTTCCTAAGGCTAAATTTTAGTAGATTTAATAAGTTTCGTTTGCTTCGTAGATTTTTCTATTTTAGTCTCTGTTGATATTTATTTTTCTTATATTGGCTGATATTTTAAATAAGATTTTATTGTAAACTTATTGATTGAGAGCAAAAATATAATTCTAGCTCAGAGAGGTTAGCGTAATCTTATTTTCTCTTAACTCACGTATTTCTGTAACTTTGATATGAGGAAAAGTAAAACAGGAATAAACAGCTTCTAACAAACACCTCAATCATTGGTGGGATGATCAGAGAAGAGCAGGATTCTTAAGAAAGAGTTGTCAAAATGGAAGCGAAAAACCGTCAATTCATCATTTTTGTCACGTTCAACTCTTTAGCTTTAGACGTAACAATACTCCTAATGTTCGGAGGAAAAATATTTCAAACTGTCACAGTTAGACAAGTTTTCTCCGTTTTGAGATGTCCTTTGTAATTGTTCAACCGTTGCAACGTAAACCAGAAAAATGTCTCTTAAAGTTTGCTGTCTCTTGTTACGATAACAAATTCCCCTCTCTTAAGATCTCAAAGTTGCTAAGAGCTTATTACAAGTCTTTTTTCGCTGATATGTTATTACTGATATCGCTGATATAATATTAATAATATATTAACTTCTTTCTTATACACGAATCGAAATCTAACGAAATAATTAATTGATGTATTTTCTGTAAAAAATCTTATTGGTATAAAAATACCCATGCGATAAAAATCCCAAGGAAAACGGTCTCGAAAAAACGGGAATCGAACCCGGGAATTCCGTTCTCCTTGGGGTGCACACCCTTATTACAAGTGCAATGTTCATTTAATAGATTCGACATTTCCATCATCGATATATCGATTAATTTAGAGCGAGGATATTGCATGAGAACTTCATTGACGCTCTCATATCTCATTTAGTCTCTAAATTGTTTTAATTACGCGAAAATTATCCTTATGGGAGAATAAGAGAGTAACGCATTCATGAATAATGAATTCTTTTAATGATTGGCAGTTAAATCCTTTTTCACAAGTTGGTTTCCAATTTCAAATCGATTAATAGAAGAGAAAATGCACGGAGGAAATGGATAAAAACACTTTTCTATAAAAAATTATCAAAACTGGTTTCAGCGTAAACTTATCTGTTTCTTACACAGTGATAATAATAATTCTCAGAATGCATGACTTCAAATAAACAATAAGATATCTTAATTTGATGAGTCGAAATGATTAAATATCAATTTTTATTTCTCGTTCGAAATCAATCTATACTATTTTTTAGAGTTAAAAATTTCGTAAAAATTCATATAATGATCGTCGAATATTAATTTCAGCTCCAAATTATGTGAGATTAGATTTTATTGTCATTTTCATTCCCTTTGATCTAAATGAGAGCCATTAGCCCCGTTGAGACTGTACCTCGGCTAATATAAATTATTAGTCGATTTCAGTAATTGGTAAAAGATAAACACAGAATGATGAGTTGCGGGAAATATGCACTAATACCCTGTGACTAAAGCAAAATCAATAATACGAATAAATAACGCGAAACTGGTGGAAATTGAGAATCGTCTTTGTTTAAATTGAGAATGAAAGCCTTTTATTAATACATTGGCGAGGAAATACGCTCTCGGACTATTTATTGTAAAAAAACCGTTTGTCCACCATAAGAAGAACTCCGTTCCCTCGTATTCGCTAACTAAGCGGTGCCATCCGAAACCAGATTTTAACGATTTTATTTAGCTCATTTCAACTGAAACTTAAACATACAAATGATTCTACTGAAACATTTCATAACAAAGTAATCGAAGTTTCCAATCATCACTCCTTAAATAAGAGAGAACGAGATAGTTTTTCCACGCTGATAATATATTTTAGCGGAGAAATATAAGGTCTATGTCTGTAATCGCATAGGATGTTTATTTATTTATTTGCCAATTTAAACTGATATATAAAAATGTTGATATAAGTAAAAACAGAAGCATTCCATCAGATATAATAATAACATGGAAGACAATTAGTAAGTGAGAAAGCAAATCTAATTCTTGTGACTGCTTTAAGAAGGAATCTCTGGTTGATGAAAATGGATCCAGTTGGCAGTGAATTTAAATCCATTATAAATTATTGACATTGAAAGTTTATATAATCGTTTGACATCTTCAGGACGAAGGCTAAATTTGCTTCGCTTTTTCCGCTGAGGGGATTTAAACAGCGGTTCCGATGGTTGCGATCATTGGTTTCCAGGAAAACGAGTGCTTAAGAAGACGTCGAAAGGAAAGTGACAATCGCAAAAGACAAAAAATTAAATCGCGCGCAACAGAAATGAATAGTGGAACTAAACCTTTGAAAGATGGAAAGCGAATTATGGAGAATATCACAGGATTCCATGCCACACACATGCAGCAATCATGTTTACGTTTTCCTTTTGAAAGTGCCGACGGCCGGAGCATCGTTTTGCTTTCTAATGGAAGAGAGGTTGAGATTCTGTGCTGAAATGAAACATCGTTGAGTTTAATTTATAAATAACTCCTCTTCAATTTGCTATCAGAACAGTATCGATTGCCCCGGAATTGGCAGTATATTTTCAAATGGCCCAAAGGTCCTTCCGAAGAGAGACGCAATGATGTTTTTAGAAACAATTTCGCTGTTATTCGATCTAATAAAGAAGAGGTCTATAGAAAAATATTGTTAGGAAGAGGGGCCTTAAGGGCATTTTCGGAAAAATAAGACCGCATGAAATGATGATACAGAGTAATGTACTGAAATGGAGGATGCCTTTCGTTGAATTTCACATAAAATCTCAATACTCTTTCCCTCAAGGGTGTTGTTGTGTGTATACCTCACGTTTCTAGCGACCGGGAGTCAAACCCATGAATACTGATGGATATTTTCAATGCATATTTATAGAGTAACCGTACTTTAGAAAGGGCTTAGAAATAATTCTTAGGTTCGTGTCAATGTAAATCTTATGGGAGGTTTTTGAACCTTCCAGATATCGAACCCAGGTCCATTTCGGGTAACTTCACTGCATAAGAGTTACGGAATTCATGTAGCAATGCCCTTCGGAATTATTGCAAAAATCGAAATGAGAGCCGAAATTCCAATAAATTTCTTATGGAAGAACATCAATACATTTCTTATGGATGTATTTATGTATGAAGAACATTTGGCGCGGTTTGAAATCGTCAAACCATTCATACATTTTGAAAATGACGACTGCGTTTATAAAATATAATCGACACTACTATTCCCGTACTGTCTGATCCATCGTTTTCGGAAAGTATCAAAACATATATGTCTTTCTTAAGGAAGAACCAAGATGGCGTTCAACTTATATTCGAAGTTGCTCTCGCAGTTTAAAGTAGTATCTTCTCTAGCTATATCCCGATTTTCAAGTCTCTATTATATCGTCTAGTTGTTTTTCTGCGTCCCATTGCTTCTCTTACAGCAGTATCATTATGGACCTTCTGGGATGGAACCTGCGATAACCAGGAGAGAAATATCAATTTCCTGGTGGTATCCGACGATGATATCTATAAACCCAAAAAAAATCAAGTCAATAGCAGTAATGTTTCTGGATCTAGGTCTATATCCTATTTACATACGGAAAGGCCTTTTTATATAATAGAAATATATTTCTTTTCAATAATATTTTGCAACGTTACGCGCAAATGTGATAGAAATAAATAAATATTATCTCATTAATCAAAAATATGTAAAATTAGTATTTATATAGCGGTTAACAGAGCATAATCGTTAATTAATGTCAACGAATTAATATCTGTTATTTTTGGCTGAACGAACAATAAAAATGAAAGGGAAGAAGTCACTTCCGCACTGAGATATACATTTATTAAATTAATTGATAAGATCGAGACGTTGTTTTACCTCATCTTCTCTTTTTCGAGGTAAATCTCATAATTTAAACACTCAAAATGCATTTCTCGCTATGTTAGACAGACGCTCAGAGAATATTCGGGGTCCGTGAGGAGTTTCTTCATTCAGTTCAGTTATCGAAATAAAATCGGATTTCCGTTAGCACTTTCACTTCTCCTTGAACTTCCTCTTTGAAACAGCGTCCCCTTTGTTGTTAGCAATCCACGGGAATATTTAACAAAATGGAGGATGATGGGAATGAGTAGATCTTTCCGATCGGTTTCTTGTGATAAATCTTTTCGATGACGCGAGCTATAAATTTAATTAACTCTCCGATGAATTTACTTGCGATTTCCTGAGAAATAAATTAACGGCTGTGACATAGTTACTTCATGAAGCGCTCAAATATTATGTTAATAAGACTAAAAAATCAAGTTTGGGCAGCGAAATCGTTTCCCTTGGATTTTAATCGATACTAGTGGAATTACTAGTTTCATACCGTATTTAAGGTACTGGAAACATTAAAATTAGTCCCATGCTGAACTCAAAACAGCATATTATTGTTTAACACTAGAAGGATGGAGGTGATCATTTGACCACTCTTAAGAGTTTGACATCAACATTTTTCAAGCAAATTTCTTTCGATTTTTTTTTAACTTCCTGACTTTGTTTATTTCCTTACAAAGAGTCATTGTAATTAATAAAATAATTTTTTTCGCAATTTGTGTAAATTTTACAACAAAATATACCTAGAAGGACTGGAAGGGGTCATTTACCAACCTTTTAAATTACCTTTTAACATTATTTAATACCTACGATATAAATTCGTAAAAAAATACTTCGTTCCTTTCACAGGTTTGATTTTTGCAGTATATCAAGAATAAACTTTTCTTAGAACGTTAACAAGGTTTCTAATGAGTTATCTTGTTTATACATTACTTTATTAAACAAAAAGTGGACCAATGTCCAAATTTTGCAGTCTTTCATATCCGAGCTATTGTTGGCAATTTACACCGATGAACTTACATTAAATTTTCATGCTTTATGATGGTAATTTTCCAATCATTTTAATTTAATGGCGATTTGATAATCTGATACTTAAGTATGTCGATTTGATGGCTAAATAATTTAAAATCGCGCATGGATGTTGCATTATATATATTTTCTTCTGTAAAATAATAGAAGCTACAACCAAAAAACTAAACAAAGCCATAAAAAGACATTTCTCTTACTGTCCGGAGGGTTTAAGTTAAAAATAACAATAATACGTAACGATTTAGTATTCTAAAACTAGTAAGCTCACTGAACTCATTCGCTTTTAAAGTTACCCTAGGAAAAAAGTTTAAGAATAAATGTATGCGAATTAAAAGACGTCAAATGAGCATGACTATATTTAATAATTAATGATGTTTGAAAATAGTGCCATCGAAGTCTTCGGCGATAACATCATAAATACTTGTCTTTCAAAACGCGCACCTCCTCCTTCTCCATTTGGTCGGAAGCACCTGTTGCCCTTCATGGCGAACAAAACCAGGAGACGGCGGAAACCCTAAAACACTTCTTTTGTACCCCAAATAGAAAATAACTCTACGGAATAATATTCGACCAAAGGTGTTGTAACGTTAAATGTAAAAGCGTCCAATTAAAAAAATCGTGCATAAAGTTCGGCAAAGGAAAAACAATGAAGGAATATTTCGGTGGAAAATTCTTTGATGAAAGATTAATAAAACAGTCTTTGTTCATAAAAGACACGAAAGTACGATTAGGACTTGGTTTTTATGCATTTCATCCAAAATTTCCAGCAACGATTTCAATTTCCGAATGAGTAGATTCAAACTAATCAATTGAAAGTTTTCGACAAACAAAAGAATCGAGTAATTCGTGTACGGGATGCTAAATTTCTTAAAATTTTTCTTATCCGCCGTAAAAAATTACAACATTTGTTGTACAACATCGAGATGACCTACATTTGTCCATCGCTTTGTCCATGCTTGGAAAGCGCATCGTTCGAACATCAGCCAATCGAATTTCGACGGAGGAACTTCTCTGCAGAACGGCAATCATATTTGAATGATCAACCTGAAGAAACTTCAGAATTGTTTTCAACAAATGAGTTTCGATCTGCAGGGAAAGCTGTCTTTAAAAATCGTTAAAATAGAAGACATTTTGGCAAGAACGTCGATCTGCCTCGTTGTCACGGCAACTCCTTGTTAGTTGTAGTGGCGCGTGTTCAAAGGCATTTGTTTGTACGACAAATATTTGCCTCTGAAACAAACCAATCCCGGCGTAATAATAAAACGGTCGGCAACTCATTCACGAATTACTTCCGAAGGCTCTACAAAATTTTCAAGCGCACATTATGGGAAAATCTTAATCTTCCATAATCTCTTCGAATTCGTTCTGACGCTATATTTTTTCATAGTTAAATATGTTCTACGTGACTTTTGCCGGATAAATAAAATTACTGGGAAATCCAGTGGAGGCGTTTAGCGTTCTTTCTTACTTACTTAGTCATCGTAAAAATGTCATAATGAACTCATACCTTCTTACCTCTTTATTTAACTTTCCATATGGCCTTCCGTATTTGTCGAATTATTTATTCCTTAATCGTTCGTTGTTTAACGAGCCTGTTATCTTATTTACATCAGTAGAACGTGCTCTAACGTCCCCCATCCTCATTTGGAACGGAAGAAAACTATTGAAACTTCTAGCAATGGGCCTTCTATTGATAGTCGTAAAACTACTTTCGTAAGTATTTAACAATTATTCTCGTCGTTAGCGTTCTCAACTCATTCTTTTCCTTTGATATCAATGTGCGACGTAGCAGGCTTATGGAAGGAAAGCGAGGAGCTTTTTTGTTAGGAATAATTACTGAAATTCGTCAAGCGATGCTTCTTCATTTACTTGGAACATGTTATTCGCAGGAACGTTCAAACTCAAGTAGAAAATTCTCCAAAAGTTGCGAAAAAATACAGTTATTGTATTAAATAATGATTTTTGTTAACTTTTCTCATTAAAATTTCTTCTAATGAAAGTAAATTTTTGTTTAATTTCCTCGCAGAAAATTATGAGCATCATATTTATTAAAATTTATTGTACAACTTTCAAGTTCTAGTTTCAAGTAGTCTTAAAATTTCAAATTTAAATAAATTATCAATATGCGTCGATTGTTACTGCGCATATGGTAGTAAAAAACTTGAATAGTAACAGATGAAAGTGTCAGTAGTCGTATGGATTATAATATCTGCTTTAACGATGCCAATAGAAGATTGCTAGAGTGACGTCAAACCGTAAAATGCTTAGCTATAAATATGCAGTGCTGTCAATTTGGCTTTAATTCCGCTTCATTTTACGGGATTTGCTCGCTTTTGGACGATGTTTATAATATTATCTGTTTATATTAAATATTTTACTCAGCATTAAGATTAATGTCACATAGTGAGAACGAAGTTTTGGATGAGTAATCCACGCATAAATTTCGATATTTTCACTTTCTTCCACAGCGAATATCCTCCTTTGAAAGCGACCATAGATCGAGTGTCCGCTTAGAAAAATAAAATCCAAACAAAAAATGACTATTGCAGTTTGTCGGCGTGCGATATTTGACATTTCACGGGTTACAAGTAGAGTATCAAACACGCAATGTAGCAACTCTTTCTATGTGTGCTATCTTATCTGATCATGCATATTTTAACGATAGTGTTCATTTTATATAGGTAATTGGTTTTTACATAGAAACAACGAAGAACGGCAGTCGGTGACACCTTAAGCTTATTTTGCAGTTTTATCTAGGAATATTGACTATTTGAGTTGATTATCAATTTTATTATCAGTTTTTTTGGCAATTAGGACTTTCACTCAATTATATGTTTCATTTGCCGTTCTTGTTTCCCTACGTTGGAGTGTTTTATCGAAGTATAAGATTTGACAACTCTCAAAATAGCTTGACGGCGTTTGCACAGAAAGGCAATTATTTATCAAAATAAACTTTCGTAAATTTAATTTCTTAATTATGCCATTCTCCAAATCCAGAAGAAGGATAATGAACCTAAAATACAAAAATATCTGCAATGAGAGCTTTAACTCAGCTATCCATTCACACGCACTTACTCTACTTACGCGTATACCATTATACTGTAATTATAATTATATCACTACAGTATTTCGTACTTGGACTGTATTTATATTAAATTGGCCTTCGTCTCGTCAGAGAGGCGAAATGTGATTTTTCCATAAATTCCATCGAGGACGCTAAAATACGTCCGGAAGAAGTGTGTCGATGTTTGTGGGAGTGGATCTTTCTTGTTCGCCACCGAAACGAATGAAAATGGAATAAGAGTGCGGAAACTAAAGAAATGGCGTGTGCGTGTGGTGACATTTGATAGTCGAGATTATGTGTACGAGGAACGAGGGAGAGACGGCATTTCGACTCAGCCAACGATTAACAGCTGCGAATTTCATTCGTCTTTTGTCTCCTTTATGCGTAGCATGCGTAGGTAGATAGCAACTCGCGGGTGCACGGGAAACTAACTTATAAATACTTTTGATTTCGCATCTGCTTTCGGTCAACCTGTCTATTTGTAAATAAATGGGTGGAAATAACTTTGCAAAAATCCCACGTTATTTCCACCCATTTATTAGGATGGAGTTCCACACAGTTAAAGCTTCCTCGATTGCTTTCTGTCTATTTGTATTAATAAATCGATTATTTTCTAAAAGAAACATTTCACCTTTTGAAATTCCCTCTCTTTATTGCTCGTGAATTAATTCTTTTCTGTTCTGTTTTCGATTTCATGACGAACTATGTATGCCCACTAATGAATACATGGTAACTGACATTCAACGAAGAAACTTAACATTTAAAATTAGAATTGCAACGTAGACTCAGGGGAAAGATGCCTAATTTGGACCATTATTTATTTTCTTGTATAGTTAAATTACAGATATTACAAAAAATCATTACCCTAATTACACGTTATTTTGTCCTCCCTCTATTGTGTTCTTTCACCCGTTTTCTTCTTCACCTTTCATTTCATCTTCTTTCTCATTTTGTACTTCTCATCTTTTTCCATAATCACTCACTGTCTTTTTTCATTAATTTGTTGTTTATCCAATTCAACACATATGTGAGGAAATTTATCCTGTATGTGTTAAATAAATTATTATTATTATTATTATTACTAATTATTCAACCTCAAACTTTAATATTGTCTAATATACTTTCCCTATTAATCTGGTAGTTTTATATTTGTAATATATTACTCTTGAGATAAAATAAGTGGGGAAAAAACAAACAAGTGTTAATGATCCAAATTGTGAAACCGGTTGCCTAATTTGGACTCACAGTTTCCTAGTTTGGACCGGATTGCCCCTTAACCATCCTGCCCTCTTATTATTAGGGAAATGTTTGCAGAGAGGTGAGTTGCATTGTGCGAGTCCAAACTTTCAAAAAACAATATGACCACACACTCTTCCGTAGCCAGTAAGGAGAAGATGTTTTAATCCCCGCTGTGTGCCTCTCCAAATAATTTCCAAGAAAATATTCACCCAATTATATTAGATATTTATTGTGGAAATAAAATTATTATTACTAAAAAGTAATTACTTCCCTAATTACATCATTCAACAGCCTCCGAAAATGGACCAGCCCAACACGCTGTGGTTCAACTTAGGCAACATGTTTCCGTCGAAATAATATTGGTGCCAGACGAACACACGAGATTCCACACACACATATGCATTACGTCGTAAGTAGCTAACATAATTCGAGTTAAAAGTTTTCCACAGAAAGAGTGATTACTTACTTGAGACAGCAGCTTACGTACTGAGAGTATGTAACAATAGCACAACCAACCAGATCACACTAACGATCATCCACACCGGAAAAATGACTCCATGACCGTCTATTCACGTGCCCTAGGTGATATCACCAACTAGTACTGCCAACTCACCTGCTTGATATACTCTTAGGGGGAATTACTAACGCGGTCCAATTTAGGCAACGGTCCAACATCGGCGACCTTCCCCCATTCATGTTGTATGGGTATCGAGTAAAGTAGTTTATTTAACCTTTTCATTTGAATTAAGAATTCCGACGTATCAAATGAATTTGACAGTTTTCTAACTCAACGATGACGTGTTCAAAATCAATGTCGATATGCGCAATCAACATTCGAAGTGAAAAAAGTCATTTCCGCCTGAACGGGAATCGAAATACTATTAAAATTAAAATGGGATTCTATTAAAACTAATGATTCAGGTGTTCGCTTCGGCAAATAACCTCTTTCATTCGCTCGATATTGTTATTATCTGTATTTACGTATATTCTAAAAATGTCAGTAGTCCCAAGATTTTTACATCTTCCAACCGACTCATTCAGCCAGGCGGAAAACTTAGCAAAATAATTACCATTTGATGGTATCCAAGCCCTTATTCTTACGCAGCCTTATCGAATACATATAGTAGCGGGATTCTTAATAGTAAAAATCACAACTTGAAGTTTAAACCCTTTTAAATCTCAGCATGTTTCATTATATTCTATCTGATAGTTTCCTTCAAAACAAAACTGAAAAACTATGTTAAAACCGAGACATTCCCGGTCAAAACGAGATTCTCATTGTAAATTATCCCGATTATTTACATTGCTTCAGGATAACTTCGTAGCTTTTCTAGGCGTCCCTCGAAAGTGCCGTCGTTTGTTCACAAACTAACCTTTTTTGAATCCGACCTTCGTTATCTGAGACAGCCTCTCTTTCATGTTTACTCCCTGATAACTTAAGGATCGTTTGTCTGCTCTTGAGCACGGAGCGTCGTCCAGTCGACGTCGATAGCAATACGTCGAATCCATGGGGATTTCGAGGACTAAAATGTTTGGTACACAAATGCAAATCGAAGGACAGTATGAAATGGGAAATAAATTAGGAATATCAGTCGAAGGTGAGGGAATCTCGTCCGTTAAGTTTACCGCTGCGTATGAGGTCATCATTGCATTCGCGGGCGAAACAGTTTCAGAGAAATCTGAATCGCAAGGTGATGTCTTCCTCATTCCATCATTTGTGAAATTTACCTTCTAGACAAAAGCTTTACAAGGAATACTGGAAATTACATTGGAGTATTAGGAGGGATAGTAAATAAAATGTCAATTAACAGATCTTCTCCTGAGGAACTTCACGCTAATCAGAGACGCATGTAATATATTTAATAGATGTCAGTTTTTTTATTTACGATTAGGATGAGTGAAACGTCCACCAAAGTATCTTATCTGTTCTTATCCTGTTTAATAAAATGCTGAGAATATCGTTTAAAGTTATTTAACTACAGTGACATATGTTTCCATAAACTTAGTAAATCGTGTTAACAAAATGTTCACAGTTACTTGTCATTGGCGAGTCTTGCATTAAACGAAATTCCCAGAATTCCTCAAGTTTCTTCCTTCGGTACTTCCACTAACACTCCTACAATTGTCGACATTTAATATTTGGTTCGTTTTACTGATTTATGTAAGAACCTGACAAGCCGCCTTTCGGCGTGTGCCAGGGGGTGCGAGCACCTAATTTTCCTAACCGATCGCTTTCGCGTATCTTTCGGGGAAAAAAATGAATTCTTGAAACGATTCGTTGTAGAACCTATTTCCCTGATCTTTCTCGCAGTATCAGAACGGCCTATAAAACTGGGAGGTCACATTATATCGGTTACTTTTTTAGAACGTAATTTCTCTGAACTTAGTTGGTATATTTGTCCTTTGAATTAGTCTTCTAGTAATCTTTTAAAGAATCCCATCCCGCGTCCTGTATCATCTGAGTAATACTCGCTGTTTTATCGAAACAATTCTTTCCAAATCGTATCGCCTTTCGTTATACCTTTTCTATATCCCTTCACTTATCGGCGGGGTCCCATACACTACATGCATACTCAAGGTGAGGCCTAACTAACGCTAAGTAACATCGCTCGCGAACTTTTTCTCTTACCTACTATTCTTTTGACAAAGCCGAGTTTCTTAAGTGCCTTTCCACATATATTTCGGATGTGGGTACTCGATGATAAATAATTCGCGATAATTACTCCAAGATACTTCACCGATTCTATTGCCATTAAGTCATCCCACGGAAGCTGTACGAATAATCATTTGCCATGGATTTTCTTTCGAAGAAGTTCGTACGACTCAACACTTGTCAAGAGTTAGCTGCCAATCATCGGACCAGTTCATAATTCTATCTAAGTCGTTCCACGAATCTATCCTCTAAGCTCTTTAGTAGCATTATTAAAAGTGCTTCGACAGCTCAGGTCCTTTCGCGCATTGACTCACACCAGGAATCGAACGCGGGACCGCTTTCACCAAAGGCAATTGCCAAGAAGCACTCTATTTACCTGCTAATATCATCTGCAAATATCCTAACTGTACTATCATTGTGGTTGATGAGAACGCTGTCGTATTCTAGAAACAGCAAGTGTCTGATCAGCTATCCTGCGGGACGCCCGAGATCTCCTTAACCAAGTTGGAACTAATACCTAATTACTTCTGCATTGATATCCGCTACCCCTAATTTATACAGCAATATATGATGAGGTGCCTTATCGAAAGCCTTCCGAAAATCTAAAAAAATATCGTATCGAATTTCTTATGTTTTTCGCACATTTAAGATCATCCTTCTTGGACGAGAGTACATTTTTTGTACTCACTCTAAAATTGTGGAAGCCAGAAATGGCCTGAGCATTGGAATCACATTTAACAATACTGGTGTTCAGGTGTTATTACGGTGCAAAGAGTGGTTCTGATCACCTTCCTTTGGAAGTTGCGAACGGAGAATTCTGTCTGTAAGCGTAGCTTATGAAATATCTTGAAGCCTCATTTTTAGAGGAAATATCAACTCCTCGACAAGCAATACCATTCAGAAACTTATATGTGGAATCGCCCATAGACACAACCCCTTAGATCATTACTTTAATGTAATAAGAATTCATTATTTTCTGAGTACGAACCTTGCCCCAAACCCCTCTGGTGACAAATTGCGAAAAAAACTGAACCTCAAATATCCCTAAAATAATTGTACCGAGAAAAGGCAGTTTAGGTAAGTAAAAGACCGAGAGGGTATTTCCCGAGATCGACTCAACTTTTTGATGTTCTTCGCCCCCTCATTATCGCGACATCCAAATGTAAAAATCAATGAGCGGTGTTTTTCATCTCCTGAGGGGGTTGTCGAGGGCCTGCGATAAGAGCAGGGAATTGGTGATAATAGCGAGGATCTGCTATGGAACAAAGAGGTCTTCATAATTTGATGGTTTTATTTTTACGCAACACTTAATGTCATCGCGCTTTCTGTAGCCAACTACGTTGTCGGCCAACGTGAGTGGTTTAACTTAATAGTGGATGCATAGTTTCCAAATTCGATTAATTTATGCTATGACAACAGTTTATCTTCACTTTGTAACTTTGTAAACTTTCAATTCCTTATTTTTCCAAATTGGCGTATCATTATTTCATTTAACCATGATCTTACGTCTTAAAGTTAAGGCAGCAAGTTCTATTATGCCAGCGGTGCAGTTTGTTTAATCAAAGCATCATTTTCCCACACGCCCCTCCCCTGGTCAGACTTTTCGTCCCGCCATTCGATTTGGTCCGATTACTATATCTCCTCTCCAACACGTTGGAAAAGCAAATGCGAATCTCTTTGGTGGTAATTTCATGAGGTTATGGTCGACTTTCAGTTTTTCGATTTCGCAATGATACTCGAGGAAATCGTTTTTATACGACTATCGCATTTTCATCGATTATAAGATAGAAGAAGACCTAATTTACCGACAGTATCAAAATGCAAATACACTGAAAAGGTGTTTATTTGAGAAGAGAATAAGAAAACTTTGCGTACTTCCAAAAGATAATTTATTGCGCTCAGTTTCACTAAATTTTTAGCATCTTCAGGCACAAGGAGCATTTAAAAGGGAAGGTTGGGGTATCACATTGTAGCACATTATTGTATTGCCGAATTTTGCAATTTTTTTGCGTGGAAACATATATATCAATAGGAATATCTTTAGGCATTCACCATCTTGAATGTACATTAATTATTCATGTATGAACGAAATTTATACTCCGAATAAATACTACTACTATTCCTGTCCCTCCTATTTTCTCGAAATCATTTCGCATGCGTGCGTGCTATGTATTGAATCGAATCCGGTTAATGAATGGTATTTGGGTTCGAGGCAAACGTCCATTTCCTTGCGAATACTCCGATCGTTCGAAAAGCTGTCGAAGTGCGCACTTTAACCAATCGATACCCTTTCGATCGGAGAAAACAACGGAAGGCTAGATTCAAACGGCGGGAACTTAAATCACGTGACGGAAGACGTCCAATGCGCAAACCGATTTCGGTGTTAAGACGCTTCCCTCTTTATTCGACCGAAAAACTTTCCGCAAAAATCCACGAACGGATTGCTTCGGCGAAATCACTTTTTATCATAAAGAGTTTTCCGTTTCTACGACGAAACAATCTCAAGCGACGTATTTGTTATTTCCGCGTTTCTTTCTTGTTTTTTTAATTTCGATTTTCGGTGAAATGCCGCTCGCTCGCTGAGATCGATCCACAGACGACAGTCCTTTGTTCTTCACCGAGGGAGTGGAGCGTCCTGCGATGGAATTAAAACATTCACGAAACGCTAATGCTGGGATAAATAGGACAAAGCGAAAATATATTTAACAAAAATACCGTCGGTCGATTTACTTAGATTAAAACAAGAAATGCTACTAAATTGGTCTCCGCCCAATCAATCAACTGCAGACGAGCCCTAAAATGTTACGCTAAGAATTTATATAGTTTTAATATTTTAGATAATTTACCACGTTTATTCAAACTCTGGGATGTTATCAATTGCTCGTAATAAACTAAAATAAGAATTTAAACTTCCCGTTTTTCTGCAATTTCTGTTTAGAGTTGGAATATGCTGTTTAGGGGTAGCTCTTTTGTTCACATCTCCTCAAGAATTTGTAAAAAACTTATATTGGGCACATTATTATTCACAGTTCACCAGTGTTACACAGTGATTTATGTTTTCAGTCTTGATATATATCCGTCTCAAGTACAGATTGGTAATAAAACATCTTTTTGACGAATGACTGAACTTTATTATGTGAACCGAGGAACGAATCGAAGCAACTCTTTGATTACTTTCACGAATAATCATTCCTCCACAGCATTTTTCGTTTAATCTCAATTATTTCGGATTGAATAACTTCGGCCTTTAGTTCGTGGAACGTGATGCATGTAATAAAATACAAGGATGAAATTTAACTTTGTCTATATTCCACAGATTACTGTAATCTGTGGAATATACACAAAGTTAAATTTCATCCTTATGTTTTATTACATGATTATTTCGTTTTATCGGGTAATCACTCAGACTAACATTGTTTTCGAAACTGAGGATTCGAAAATGCTAGGATCAAAAGTTACGCTAAGCTGTGAGCTCTTCCTCGACCTTTCACGGAAGTTTAAAAAGTATTCTACAAAAGCTACCGATAAAAATCACAGTCCATGAAAGATTTACATGTAAATAGAGTTGAGCAATGGTCTTTTCAATATCTATACGGTATCGAACTGAAAAATGTATATTTCAGTGATCATTGTTTCCTCCGATTTCAAATTATTTGTGATTCCTCCTTCATCACAGAGGAAGCAAAAAAAAACAACCTTTGACACTTTCCTTGTTTACCTGCCGTTGACATGCGAAAGGCACACATTCCAAGAAGTGCGTCAGTGGTTTTGAAAGGACGCTCCGTTTAATCGATGCGAGGTTGTTTTCGGGCCAAATCACTCCCGTGGGGCCGCCCTCAGCGGACGATGCGTCTTAGGAAAGATCTCTCTCATCGCCTCAATTGTCGACCGCCCGCCGTCTTTAACGCTGATCGATTCAAGGATGTCTGTTTAACATTTCAGAACGACGTTCACAGGGAAATATTGAGGTTTGGAGACTTTTATTTATTAGAAATGTGAATGAAGGAGGATACGTGACGATCCTGAGTAAAGATAGAAGTTCTGTGACACCTACGTAGACGATAATGTTTAAACGAACAATGAGAAATGGGATATGAAAAAATACATCCGGGCAAATGATGGGAGAATGAAAGATGCGTGTTAGATACGCAAGTGCTCTGAGTGACAGTGCAGTATTATGAGGAGGCTCGCGAAAATGGTTTTCAATTTGAGAGATACGACTAAGGAAGCTTAGAAAGTAAGAGATCTTTTAGGAATGCATAACATCTTCAAAAGAAATGGAGATCTAAAGTAAAGATTATAACATCCCTAGACGCATTGCTTCGATTCTCATCGAAATACAGCGAATATTAAAACGCTGTAAAGATTCGATACATATACGTGGCCCCCCATTGGCATTCTTTCCATACTCTTTTCTTAACTATGTATTCACTCCAATGCCCTTCGTTGGCGACAAAGAATAATTATTTTGGACGATAGGATTGTAAATGCAGGTGATTCGTTTTGAGCTATTAGACTTCATCCTTTCTGAATTGGAATGGTGAAAAGGGTGGAAATTGGAAGAACACCGAACGAAGTTTTTGAAACATTCACGAAATGAGAAGGCTTCTTACAGTTGGAGCAAATCACATTGCTTTCCTTCCAAAGAATGCGATGATTCTTTGGTTATGCACGGACGGCCATGGCTGTTGGATGAATTGTCTGTTGAATTTCCGTTTGCTGTACCCAAAAAAACTCCTCTTTAAATCAGTTTTACGTATTTACTATCGATATTTGATAGAATTTGATCTCGGAATTTGTTTAGTGGAACTTCTCAAAGGTAAGTAGGCCCCATCAGCTACCAAACTTACATCTTTTGAAAATTATAACCAATCAGAGACATTTTAAAAGAGTAAGTTGTTTGTCTTTGCCTAGAAACAATTCTTACGATAGTATTCTGCAATAATATCAATGAGATTAGATCGTATCAAGAATATTTCTTGTTTGATGGCGGATGCCAATTTTCATCAGGAATAATATAGAAACGATTGATTTCCATTGATTTTGACTACTCAATCCATTTAACGGAAATCTATTTTTTGCGAGCAAAGAGTTTGAAAAGGAGATTCCAATCATTACACGATTATAGCTGACCTATAGAATAGAGTCGGTGCAAAATCATCATAACTCCATTCCATTTCTAATCGCTAAATAACTCTAAAACAATATATTTCCTGTTGAAACTTCTGCATTTCGCGAGGAAAGTCGCGAAATAGAAAATGGTTCATCATAACTGTGATCATTTCATCAAAACATTCTACACTCGTGTTTAACACAATTGTATCATTCAGAATGTAATTCGGATATCTAAATTTGTTTTGACGCCATCTCCCGTTGAAATTGTAGCGTTTCTTGCGGAGTATGATCCAGTTGGAGTTAATCGAGTCAAGGTTCTTTCAATCTCGTTCGTTTGCCTTTTTGAATTACGATTTACGTTATGTACAATTGCCTTCCACAAAGGAATTTATTATCACGCCCTCCTGAAGAAAGATTACCGGTATCTCGATAATAAATTACGAGTTAAATGACGAATCTCAATATCTGGGTCTTCAAAGAATCACATCTTGGCTGGAGCCAATCCAGGAATTGGCAACCAAACGCGCGAGGGCCTTCTTTGCCCGCCTTTCCACCAGAAAGTGCACCTCCAACGACTGGCCGTCAGCCACGGGACCTTTTCCTCACAAGGAGGTGCTCCCCCCAAGAGGGAGAAATAAGTGGACCATCCGATGAAATACCACCAACGAAGGAGCCCGAAAGAGCTCCATAGGGCAAGACTGGAGTCAGCACTAACAGAAACTGAGTCTTCAAAGAATTGTATGAAATTTCAGGAAAGTCCTACAAAGCGAAGAAACGCTATTTCTTCTTTAAAGATGTTTTATCGCAAGAAGTTACGGTCTCCTGCATTTTCTTTCCTTAGTGGAGCACTGTTTATCCACTCCTCTTTGATTCACTATCTTTCTCTTGCCTTTTTCGTATTCTGTGCGCCAGAAGACGAATGAAGACAAATTGCGCAATCAGGAACTGAGAAACTCACCATTGCTGTAGTATTCTGTCAAAACTCTTTAACGCGCAAAGACAATACGATTCACATAAGTAAACCGCCTTTTGGTGTTTGGCAGGGGATGCATACAAATATTTCCCTGCTTTCCCGAATAATTCTCGGAAAAATTAATTCTTTTAACTGCTCGTTCTATTTTCCTGACTGCTGAATCAAAACGGTCTGTACAACAGAGAGATGTTATAGGCTCTAAGAATCCTTATTTTCCGAATGTATTAAGTAAATGAAGCTCTTCTTCAAATCTTCCATTTTCTAAAGATTCCCATCTGATGTCCTTAAGAACGTGAATAACGCGTGACACTTTTACTTACGGAAAAAGTGTCACCAATGCAATGCATTTGGTGTACATTCAAGTAAAATGACATTCATATAACAAAGAAACTGTGCTTGAATGAATATTTCTTCTAGTTCGGAAAATAATGTAAGAGGAATGAGCTCCATTAGATGCAACAAATCCCACCAATCGTGCCTACTACACTTTCTGAATAAGAATTGAAGATCGAAGTTATCGTTTTTATGCTAAACCGAGAGATCGCACGAATTAAACAGCAGCGACGGAGGATTCAGCAATTAAAACTATTTGTGAAGTCGTTTGCTCTGAAAGAGAAGCGATTGGACGTGGCCGACTCCTTCCCTACTAATCCTTAATGACTCCTTCCCTGCTAATCCTCGTTAATCTGAGAATTTCGCGGTAATCCGTTGTTCGCGTTCTTTTCCATCCTCAAGATGGCGGCAACGGAGAAGAAAAAAAATAATGTGTTGCGATATATTGTGCTTTGCTTGACGACACCTCTTGGTGAACTGCCTGTAAAATCTCCAGATGCATGTCTCAATAACAGTTATAATCACTTTGCTATAGTCACTGCCATTTCTACAAACTGCAAAGAATAACTTAATTCCGTTTCGAAAGAAATTTGTTCTTTTCTTATCGCGCTATGGTCTCACGAATGCGAACGGTAACGAAACAACGCAAACATTTTTTGCCCGCTCTCAATATTCACCTGATCTCGGTGTGAGTGCCTCCGAGTTGGTATTCAGCTGTCGACGGTTGAACCACCAAGGAGGCAATGGTTTGAAGGTTGAGAGCAAGATTTGAAATGCGATCTTATTTTACCGAAAAGTATCATTTACTACGCGGTCATAGACCGAGAATTCCGTTAAAAATAGTGATTACATCGTTAATATTTGAAATAATCGAGCAAAGGCCGAATTTCAAATTGAAAATTTTATATTTTAAAAATTTATTAATCGATTCGTTGGCTTAAGTTACTCCCTGGCACTATTGAAATCACTCTTAATTTAAGTTGATATATTTTCCCTCGTTTAATAATTTATTCTTAAAAACTATGAATAGGCACCAGGCCAGGTGGTAACCATTCCTGTGGGGGGAGTGAAAAATTCAATGATCTGCATTTCACCATAGTCGGGAGGAAAACCCCCAAAACCTTCCGAAGGCAGTACGTAATACATATAATTACAAAATTTAAAAAAATATTTCAAGATTTACTACAATATTTAAAAATTTACTACAATATTTAAAATATACAACAATGTTACAACAAAATCACGTAACCCTTTTAATTTTATTCATGAATACTTTGTAGGAAGAGGGAAAAGGTTATAAAACTTCTCCAGGTAAATTGTTCTATTCTGTTACTCTCCGATTAAGAAATAAATATTTATAAACATCTGTTCTCTGTTTAAGAGACTTTATGATTGTTGTCGTTTCTCCCGAGCTAATCCGGTTCCCTGAGTCTATTATTTAATTTTCATAACTAATAAATATATTAAAACTAAGATATTTAGAAAGAAGCTAACGAACATATTGAAAGCAAGTTAATTTAAACTAAGAATAACTTAATTCGACAATTATAGAAATTCTCTCCCCATGAATTCGTCTTGCAGTCTCATATATTTCAGGAATGTAATTTAATGATTGCTATGGAAATATTTGTAATAATAGCAGTTTCAGCATCCTGTATACCAATATGGAAGTAATAAAAAAGTTACTAATTAATTGAATAAAACCCCTTCATTATAAGTTTTAACTCTGCGATATCGCAAAACGGCAGTCTGCCTTATAAAGGAGAGAACATATTTGTATTTGCTACGCCAGTGTTTCTTTTCTAGTTTCGCTATGACTCTCGAGTACCATCATGGAAATCCAATTAAGTCATTGGTGCAATTAACTTTTGCGTCGCAAACAGAAAAAGCGAATTAAAAAGGAATAAATATATTTTTTACGCTTGAGTTGGTGAATTGAATATAAATAAAGGTCGGTTCGAAGGAATCATTTTGATCATGCTGATGAACTCAACCATTTTCATCTATTCCATAATATATATTTAAATACATTTGTTCTCTTCGCAGAAATCAAACGAAAATTTCTCCGTGGAGTAACACGCGCGGGGATCCAACGAAGAAACAACTACTGAATTCCAAACCTGCAGACGTTTTCTTTTTTCTTGAATGAGAAGGGGGAACGCGAATTTACTCTCAATTTCACGGACGCCGAGTACCCATAACTCCTCTGCAGTAATTTGCAGAGGGGGAAAGAAGGACTTCTTTTATTTATTTTCTATATTTTCCGTTATGCATTACCACCGAGTCTCTTAAATTGGCCCAACGCGGCAAATTCGATTATCATTCCATTCTTGCAATAGATATTTAGGAGGAATCGCTAAAAAGGAAATAGCTTTAAAGATTGATGTATACCATTAATACCAAGTTTAATGGAAACTTCCGATTGATTCATCAAGACAACAATGGGAACCTGACTTTGCTGAACTTATTCTTATAACTTATGCTTACTCTTCTCTTATTCGTCCGAGTCTAGAATACTGCTGTGCGGTTTGGGACCCACACGAAGTAGGTTTAGTCTCAGATTTAGAGATGGTCCAGCGTAGAGCAGCCCGATTCGTTTGCGGGGATTCCAGGTTTGATAGCAGCGTTACGGCAATGATAGAGTCCCTCTGTTGAAATTCACTACAGATGAGAAGATCTGAATATCGACGGATTCTTTTCGAAAAGATCATTCGTTCAGAATTTATAGACGAAGTAAGTGAAATGTAAGTGTCAGTAAGGAGCGATCTCCGAGAGGCATCGACGAAGCGTTATAGGGATGTAATCGCAAGGACGGATAATTAATTTTGGTCGTTTTTTCCCCAGGCTATTAAAGATGCTACTAGGGGGGATTGAATAATGGTGGTGTATTACACCCCCTGCCATACGCCTCTGGCGGCTCTGGGTAATTATCTAAATCTAAACGTTTGCCCCTCCTTAGGATAAAATAATCTTAGGATACCATTAACCGATTCTAAAACATCACGAAATCGTTACTTTTCGTAATAAACTTACACTCATTGATTAACTTGAACGGTCAATGCTTTACTCCAACGGTTAATTAACACACGTTATCCGATGATAATATATATCTTAGGTAACGAATGATGTATTGAACAACGAACGCATACACAAGATAGGATTGAGCACCCATTGCTAATCTAATTGGTCGATTTAAAATTACTTCGTGCATCTATATAGAAATATTTATCTATTATATATAGATGCTTCTCTAGATTCATTAATGTATATACCCAGATACCCATATGCCCAGATACCCAGATAGGACACTAATTCACAGGCTAAACCGCAAGCGTCATTGAATTGAAATTTTTACGACGTACGACGTTTAACCGCCAGAAAAATTGCGATTTTGAACCTCAGTGTCATGGGTTCGATTCCAGAGGGCCCCAAAGTCCCGATTTTTCCCATTTAAAAGCATTGCTTTGATATTCGGGAATTAAAAAAAAATACTTCCCGGATAGGTAGAGAATTAAAACTCAAGGAGCCTATATATATGGTCATGCTCTATCGAAGACATTAATGACTCCTACAAAAAATATCCTGGGTTCGACGCTACGACGATGCAAAAATCTATCATTTAAAACACATAGGAGTGGTTTTTCATTATTTTTTTGGTGCCCTTATCGAAATGATAGGAAGTTCTTGCTTATATGGAAGATGTATATTAAGACTAAAATTTAGAAAAAAATTTAGATAAGACCGTACTGCTCCTGGGTTCGATGCCGGGGCACATTAAAATTTCTGTCATAAGAAATATATGGGAAAAGTAGGACGTCTTTTGAGGCAGTTGCGTTAGCTTTCAATATTTATTTTGATGTACTTATCAAAATAATAGGAAGTTTTTGCTTTGCTAGAAGATGTATATTAAGACTTGGCTCAAGAAAAAAATTAAGATACGACAATGCTGTTCCTGGGTTCGATGCCAGAGCACATTAAAATTTCTCTCATAAGGAATATAAGGGCAAAGTAGGACGTCACTTGAGGCAGTTGCAGCCAATATTTCTGCTTAAATTTTCACACATAGTTAAAAATGGTGATCTTCTGTTGTGCTGCATACAAACTATTACCAGAAAGACCCGGGTTCGAGGCCAGGTGGTAAATATATCCCCAATTTTAAATACATTGAGGTAGTTTTCATTATTTATTTTGATGCATTTATCGAAATAATAGGAAGTTCTTGCTTAGATAGAAGATGTATATTAAGACTCGGTTTAAGAAAAAAATTAAGATAAGACCATGCTATTCCTGGGTTCGATGCCAGAGCACATTACAATTTTTCACATAAGGAATATATGTGAATGGTAGGACGTCGTTTGAGGCAATTGCAGCCAATATTTCTGCTTGAATTTTCACACATAGTTAGAGATGGTGATCTTCTCTTGTGCTGCATAGTAGGTTCACCAGGAAGACCTGGGTTCGATGCCAAACGATTAAATTGCAGCGAATTTTAAGATTATTTTCAATCCGTTTTTTTCTTTTGAGGACCGTCCCGATATAATGCCTATATGAAATTAGTGTTGTCGATCTGCTTGTAGTATGCAAGCTACATTCTACTCGTATCTATTATATATAATTCCTTCTCCGAATTCATTCATATATATAGGGATATAGGTATATAGATAGGATACAAATTCACAGGCTAAACCACAAGCGTCATCGACTTGAACTTTTTATACCATGGCCCTAACGTGAAACCCCCAGGCAAAAGGCCACTTTGAACCTCATTGTCCTGGGTTCGATGCCAGAAGGCCCCACATTCACGATTTTCCCCATAAAGATACATTGCGGGGATTTTCGAAACCTTTTTTGAGGCACTTCCCGGCAAATTAGTCAGTTGACATTCTAGGGATCGCTTGAATCCGTAACTATCCGTCGAAAACGATAAATACATCTTCGAAGATTATCCTTGGTTCGACGCTAGGTCAGGGAAAATATCTCCCATTTAAAATGCATTGCGGTGATCTTTAAGAATTACCAATAAGATGGAAACTTGAAACTCGGCATGTAGATAGACATCATAAATATTTTCTATGTCTATGTAATTTACATTCCTCAATGCATTTCTTATGGAGATAACGGAAACGAAGTTTAGGTACTTCCCGGCATGATATCAACTTCAAACTTTGCATTAAATAAGATCAAGTCCTAACAAGCCTTAATGTGTATTCACAGATACCAATAGATTCTGAGTTCGACACCAGACGTCTCTAAAATTAGTAACTGAAACGATTTTTAAATTTTTTTTGAACCACTTCACGATAACAACGAAACTTGAAACTTGGCATGTGAGTAAAGATCATAGATATATTTCATATGCGGTGTTTTGGGTTCCCCTGATTGTCCTTGGTTCGATCCCAAACAGCCATTTACATTACCCTATGCATTTCAGATGGGGATAACGGAGTCTTAATTTTGGACCTTCCTGGTATAATATCAACTTACAAATTTGAATCAAATAAGTTATATTTCTATCAGGGTGTTATATGTATTCATATCTTACAAAAGATTCTGGGTTCGAACTCAGGCGTCTCTGCTATTTAAAAACAATGCTGGGAATTTCCAATTATTTATGATCCGGTGTCGAAAATATTTTAAGCTACATCCGGTTAAGATAGGGAATACAAAATCATAGGGAAACACGCTCTTCTTTATTATATCTATGAAACTGAAACCAAATGTGCGTCAGGTTTTCGCCAAGTATGCAAATTTCTCCTATTTAAAATAAATTGCGGCGAATTTGAAGAATATTTTCAATCCCTTTTTTACTTTCTCCATATACGAAGTATAGAGAAAGTATTGTTTTCATGAAAAAATCGACTTCGAGATTTCAACGGAAATACATGTTTTGGGGTCCCTAGAACACGTGTTGACCATTTTCGGAATGATGTATGTGTGTATGTGTGTGAGTGTGTTTTTGTGTGTGTGTGTGTGTGTGTGTTGTGCTCTCTAACGTGAAAACTGTTAGTAGTATCAATACCAAAATTCATATATAGTACTGTGGTTTGTGCTGTCAGAATTGATTAGTTTTTGGAGTAAATCGGTTAACCGGAAGTCGAGCTTCATTCATCAAGGCTCATTTCCGGTTTTCACAATATCTCCGTAAATATGATAGATAGGTATATTGTATACCTTTTAAAAGTTTTAGATAATGTGATTTACTATAACTTTTGAATTTAACATATTTTTGTATCACCGGTTGATTAGGAGTTATTCGTGAAATACTGATAAACCGGAAGTAACTGTTATGTACTTTGTGGGCGCTCTAACATGAAAACTATTACTTGGATCGGCATTAAATTTCATATATAGTATTTTGGTTGGTGTTGTTAGAGTTGATTAGTTTTTGGAGTAAATCGGTCAACCGGAAGTCGAGCTTCATTTTTCAAAGCTCATTTCCGGTTTTCGAAATATCTCCATAAATATGATGATTAGGTATATACTATTATATACAAAAGTTTTAGAAAATGTAATTTGTTATAACTTTTGTATGAAATATGTTTTTGTATCACTGATTATGTAGGAGGTATTAGTGAAATACTGATAAACCGGAAGTTGCTGATTATGTACGTTGTGGGCGCTCTGGGCGCTGGGGCGAAAGGCCATTTCATCGTTTTTCATCGATCATGTCCTGAAAAACATTATTTATAATGTTTGTGACGTAAAAGATAATATGATATAAATTAATCACTCATCTTCCAAGTTTAGATGGAATATAGAGTTCGAAAATACTGTCGTAGATAAATATTCACATCTTACATATGGAGAAAGTCATGTGCTGGCCACGTCAGATTTTTTTCCTTTTCAGGACATTCTCGACATGATGTAGACTTGAAATTTGAATTATCAATATGTTTGCAGAATGCAAGCAACTTTTAATCGTATTATATATGTACCCATTCTTCAATAGCAGTTTCATCGGCTGTAGAATAAAAAAGTGATTACATGTCATTTTCAGAGTGGATGGAATATCGATCAAAACATCAATATGGAATTGAACCTCAGCATAAATTAGTTATGATTAATAATCAAGTTGAGTAAACATTAATTTAAGGGAACGGACTATTTATTTTAAAGTTGTTTCTGTTTCGGTCTACGAACATTTTAGATGACAAACATTCTTCAAGAACTGATTAAATTCTTAGACCCATATTTCCAATTAGTGTATATTAGGAACAAATGAAAAGATTAACTTTTACACACCACAGACAATTTTATTCAGGAACGACCATGGTTTCGACTCATGGAGTCATCTTCAGGTGACTCCATGAGTCGAAACCATGGTCGTTCCTGAATAAAATTGTCTGTGGTGTGTAAAAGTTAATCTTTTCATTTGTTCCTAATGGCGACTTACCACGAAGTCACGGCCCAAGCAGTGGATTCTATAGTGTATATTGTTTGCCGTGCACGTTATATTTTTATTATTCCACTGGGGAAGTCATCTTGCCCAAGTAAATGGGCATTGCCGATTAAGAGACGACCCTTAAGTTCCTAAATACTGTTCATCTTGGAAATATGTTTGAATCTAAATCGTTCTCCATGATTAAGAAACTTATTTATTTTTTCTCGATCTTTCAAATGTCCCATCTTAACGGAAAAATTGGAACTAACTGGGTGACGCTTTTATATGTTGAGTATTATGTTATTATTATAACAGAAAAACTGTTTCATTAATATGTTTTTATTTACTTATTTTAGGTTGGTTGAAGTAATATTTCAACCGAATCTAATACGTTCTATATCGACGGTATCCCCGCATCAGATGCTCGTTGTAATGAAGTTGTGGATTGTTTTCATTCGATTGCATCCTGAGCTATTGTATTTTGACCTGACGAATGTTAGCATCATTGAAAGCTACAATTCATCTACATCTACATTAATATCCTGGAATCCACCTTTCGGCATATGGCAGAGGGTGTAAACACCAGTTGTCTGATCTGCCTTTTTACTATTTTATTGCCCCGTATCGTTCGCGGAAAAATGAACTTTTAAAACGATTTGTCCTAGAATCGATTTCTCTTCATTAACGCTCATTATCGCAGCAAAGGGGTACAGATTTTATCTTGTGAAAATGCACTTTCCCTGAATTAATAGCAGCTTCGAATCTTCTGTCTTTCAAGGATTCCAAACCTGCATCTGAGAGAATTTTGTGACGCTTGTTTTTTCATCGCACGCATCGCCTTGCGCTACACATCATCGAGTTTACACGGTTAATCCTCCGGATTCATTCGGTGACAGTTCTATAGATATAAATAAAGAAGAACGAGTTTTCTGGGACCTCTATGATTTTGAATTCTCTATCCTACAGGGATGTAGCTGAAAATATTTTCGAAACTGTAGTAACTGTAACTGTAAGTAATTTAATAATAACGGTCGTGTTTTTTTTCCAATTAGCGTTGGAGTTACGAAGATGCCTGGTTTATTCTACGGTTTTCCACAAAGTTTCACCTTCTCACATCGATAATATAGAATAGATAGAAAGATAATCTGGTAATAATCGAAGGTGCATCTTACAGGAATTAAAAATTTTTATTCAAGATAATTTAGCGATGCCCACTACAGATCATCCAAGTTCAAGCGCCAACAGCGGCAGGTAGCGAAGAGGAAATTCAAAACTTCTACCAAACTCTCGGCACTAAACATGACAAAGAAGCCCACTACTATAAAGTCATTATGGGAGATTTTAATACTCGCGTAGGTCAGAGAGAAGCCGATGACACTGTCGCAGGGCAGTGCGGACTGACCCAGTGAAACGAATAAGGCCACCACTTGGTAAAGTTTACAGAATGCACAAATATGTACATAGCAAATATGTACTAAAAGGAATTCTACAAGGAAGTGGACATAATGAGGTCCCAATGAAAACAAAAACGAAATAAACTGTGTATCGGTATACAAACTATACACAGTAATTAACTGTGAAGTTTTGAATTACTCCAACAATGGGAGTGACCACAGAATAGTAAGATGCAGAATAACCATTGGATGGAAAGGAAGAAGTTGATTTCTTGCAGGAAGCACGACATAAGTATAGATAAGCTCACAAATAAGGAGTTTAACTAGAAATAAGAAACCGACTCTCAGCATTGAAAGAAGAAGAACTGGAAACTGAAGTGATGGAAGTCGTAAAGTAAGCGGCAGAGGAAGTAGAAAACATGCCAAGAAAACCTAATGATTAGAAGTTTAGTGATAGAACCCTACAAATGATGAAACGACGGAAGTAAGTGAAGACTAGAGACATTCCAAGAGATATCATCGAATATGCTGATACTTGCAAGATTCTCAGAGTGAAAAATAAGGAAGACGTGAGGAGTGAGAGAGTTGGTGAGATCGGTAGGATTATATTGTACCATAACTCAGTATCTATAAGAATGCAACAGCATCTGTAATACAGGAGGCGAATGTATTCAATTGAAAAATTAACGAAGGGAATTCCATCTTATTCAGTTATGAAAGATGTTTCTAAAACCCTAGATTGGGAGGAAAAAGGTTTACGGATAAATACATTCTCAGCACTTCAGGAGGAAAAACTCGAAACCAAGAAGATGTTTCTAAAACCCTTGATTGGGAAGAGAAGGGCTTCAGAGTAAATGCGGAGTACATCAGTCAGCTCCGTTTTGCACATGATATAGTTCTCTTTGCAGCCAAAGGAGGAGATCTAACTTCAAGACCTCAAGAGCTAAACATAGTTGGATAGAAGATAGGACTGATAAACCAGAAAACAAAGGACATATATAATTCCTTTGCAGCGCAAGAACCAGTCAATCTTCAAGAAAAACCTCTGGATGTTTGCTTGGAGTACACGTACCTGGGACTACTTGTAAAAACAGGAGAGAAAAACAAGATTAATGAAGTAAACAGAAGAATGAAACTTGGATGGAGCGCCTTCAGAGGGAACTTCCACATTCTAAAGTCAAGAATACCGATGGTTTTGAATAGGAAGGTCTTCAACCAATGCATTCTTCCTGTCTCGAACTACGGAAGTGATACTTGGGTGTTAAATTCAGTAATAATCCAGCGACTCCAGACAACTCAAAGGACTTCTCAAACTCTCTCAAAACCAAGATCGTCTCTAAGGGTGGTGCTCCGCCGCGCGGATATGGCTCTTGCATCGCCATTGAAAAGTCGCTTTTTTTGTCGGAATCGCAGATTGTCGCAGGATTTTATTTCAGATTCCTCTTAAGAAAGCTTGCAATAATATTGTGGTATAAGTTAGACCGTGTACATCGTGGTACATCACTACTATTTTCCTCACTTTAGGTGAAAATATTCCGTAAAATAAGGGTTCGCCATTTTGTTGTATAAATAATGAAAATATTCAATTGTTATCATTCAAACCCAGTATGATGAAGTATAAAAACTAGGTCCGCTCATTTTGGTTCAGGATTGACTTGAAGTTGAAGAATTTTACGAAAATATCAAAGACAGGCACTTTTCGTAAAATTTGGTCAACTTTGACCCCCTGTAGAATTGTAATGCGCAAGAAATAACGCAAATTATTTTGCTGCTTTATGCTGAATTTATTAAAAAATGACTATGCGAAGTTTCAAAGTCCGCACTAAAAAATAACACTTTCTTATTTTTGGCCAGCTATTTTCGATTCCGCTGTGCGTCAGTCTCGTTGCAATCGACTGAATTGGATGCGATTCGGAACGAATTGTTGTAATGTAACGTAACGTAAAAATGTAACGAAGTTACTTTCTCTCGTCATTTTATGTTTGTAATTTAAGATTTTTAACCTGGCAAAACAGTTCAAACAAACAACTTTAGATGCAGTTTTCATTTATACATGTCTTTTTCTTTCCCAGCTCTAAAAAAACATGAGTAATTTACCAGTAATGGATAAGTTTGCTTAAGACGAATAAAAATCCTTCAACTCAAGAAGTTAGCATAAATCTTAAGTGGAATTACGGAAATACAACCTTGGAATTCGTGGTTCGTTCGCTAGGGATTCAAAGAGAATCTCGGATAATTACCTCCATTCGGAGGTGTTATTAAGCAATGGCTGCATGAAAAATTCCGAGAGAATGCCACGAGAAAGAACGTTTCTTAGAAGCGGATTCTCTTTTTCCATGAAAACTTGGAATATCATGTTAAATGTTAACTTAACATTCGGTAGTTGAAATTAAAAGTTATTCATTGGACTTCCTCTCCGAACATTTCCATCCCTTTTTCTAATGAAATGTTTCTCATTTTCTTCGAAGATTGCGTGATTTCTAAACTCACGCTTTCTTTCAGTTGCTTCTCTTTGGGAAACAAAATGGCGTAAGACGCACAACTCAACGTTTGTAATATTTACATTTGCTTTTACTGAATAAGAAATACATAATATTAGGAGATACATAATATTAGTAGATACATAATATTAGTAGAATGTGCAGATATTGTTAGAGAAATTATATAATCAACTCAACGTATGATCAGACTCATACTCGCATACTCATGGAATAACTAATGATCGGTACATGACCCACTTATATCATAAATTTTATCATTATAGCTTTAATATTTAATTTAAATCAAGTGTCAAAATTGACAGGGAAGTTTCGTATTTTATAAATACAATGAAGTTTTTCAATCTCAGCTTCAATTGCAATGATTCTTCAGTATTTCGCATTGGCTCGATCGAATTTTGAGAATATCGTTTCTTCATTTAATTTCTCACATATTTTTCCTCTGTCTCTTATCTTTTGAATGTTTAATATGACTGAGTGGGCGACAGTTTCCTTTCAAATTATTTTCAGAGACCATAAAACTCCATAAATGAGTCGAGCGAAAAATAAGGAATTACTCTTCCTTGTTGTATTTCTCAAATAAATTCCCTGAAAATCATCCCAAAGAGTTAAGAATCAATTCGTCAACGGATAAGCGTCTTCTGCCAAAGCGTTTGGAAGATTCGAAAAATAGTTCTTCGTCTCAGAAAATATACCACCGAAGTGTTTTACTTCGCCGTTAGATGACGCTAGCGAGAATTGTTCCGGATACATTCTCAGAGTACCAATCGATGGACTCCGGCTAGAGTGATCAATCTCAGGTATTTTTCTTGTTAGAATGCATATTAATTACGCGCCATGAAAGCCTCTTTCATGGGGGTGCCGAAAACTCTTTTCGCATCCATTTCTATTGAAAATACTCACCTCTGCATTCATGCGGATCCCTCGCTGTAGCTCTGCCCCACGGCCTGTCGAAGTGGAATGGTCTACAGCGTTCGCAGTCCCTTCCGGCGGTGTTGTGTCTGCATTCGCACGCCAATGTTCCTCCCGCTGGACCCTCTACTACAGAGCACCTGGAGGCGTGCCCGTTGCATTTGCAGCGACCTCCAACGGCGAGATCAGCTACCGCGAAATGGACTCCACCCGGAGTCTGCTGAGGTTGCTGCTGTTGGAAGGCCGATGTTGTCTGAGTGCCATTAGTCACAGCTGCAGTCGCAGTGGGAGCTTGCGGTGCCACAAGCACCACTTGTATGTCAGTAGCCGTCACCCAATCTTGAAGGACTGGGCTGGAATCGAGGTCCGCTGCACTTGGCCTTCCTTCCAAAGTGCTGAAGGCGATTCTTGCAGGAGCTGCTGGACTTGACGCGCCCAGCTCGGTACAAAGCGCCTCCTGTTCATTCGCTCTCGTGATAGCGGCTCTCGGAGCCCTACCGAAGGCCCTCCTGCAGTCTGTCGCGTAAAACTGAAGCGCTTGCCACGTTCTTCCGTAGTCCATGCTTTTGTAAAGTGCCAGGGCATCGGGTCGAGGGGAACCCGGGCAAAACTGGACGCTGACGTATGTCACTTCGAATTTTTTACCCAACGGAAGCCGAAGTGTCACGTTAGCCGGTCGTCTGTGGAGTCCATTGCCTACGGAGGAAGCATGGTGCAGGTGGTGATGGGACAGCAATGCAGATCTCCAGCAGGTTAGGTTAGAGGGGTTGTTGAGATCGGTGAGGAACGATGGTGGATATCGCCTTTTCCCGTCGCAGTAAACGCAACCCGAATGACTCCTCAGATTCAAAGATCTCAGAGGTAACGCCGGAGGAGGCAGAGTCGTTAATGCACCGACGGATGGAGGAGGAGCCGTCGGGGTCTCGGGAGTTGGGGGAGGAGGGACGTCGCAAAGCCGCACCGGAGGGTTTCCGCAAACGCTGGAAGCCTCCACCGGTCTTCCGAAAGCCGCGTTGACGAAATCTGGAACACATCTCCGAGGTGCGGGTCTGGGAGGAGAGGAAGATCCATACTGGAAGATGGAGGACCCTCTGAGCCTTGTTCCGCTTTCTTCGTCTTCATCGTCATCTTCGTCGTCGTCCTCGTCGTCGATTATGTCGTCTTCGTCGTCTTCGTCGTCCTCCTCGTCATCTTCGTCTTCTTCGGACGTGGTCAGTGGAGAGGCGATGGGCCCCGAAGCAGGGATGAGGGAGGCGGACGATTCGTAGCAAGCGTCCGGAGGATTCTGCTGGGCCGCGAACATCTGGAGGAAACCACTTCCTCCGACTCCTCCAGGACTCCCTCCACCGACACTGCTGCCGCTCTGGGCGAAGTTAACGGCCAGGATGAGGAGGATGAAAGTCGAAAGTTTGGCAGCGATCATTCTCGAGATGTCTTCAGTAAGTCGCAGCGGAAGAATCTGATAACGTGTCTCCTCGACACGTTTACTGAAAAGTCTCCGCGAATCGGTGTTTATCGATCTACCGAATGATTGTTTAAAATTCGAAGAATCTCCAGATGAGTTAGAAAGGACGTTGCCTCTGGAAGGAGGTTTTGTCCTTTCTCTCGATGGAGGGTTTAATTCACCCTTAGAGATAAAAATCACTGGAGATTCTCTTATCTTCGACGATAGTAAAGCAGTGGAATCCGGATTTGACCACTATGGAATCTGATTGCTTGGAAGGCAGCTCGCGAATGAGTCTTTCGTTGAGGTCACCGACCAACTCTTTCACTCCTGAAGATTTCAAACACACGCACTTGGTGGATGTGGCAGCAGGATGTCCTTATCCTTGAGAAACGCCTTTCGAGACGAAAGCGGCCCCTTTTAAAGACGCGGATGGCGATGGTTCGTAATCATGTCACTGCTCGTCCAGTTGATGCTTTTTCATACAACTCCCGAAATGTTTGCTTCGAGTCCTAGCAATTACAATTTTAAAAGTGTATTTCGAGACCTCTTCTAATCAGGTGGCAGATCTCTAAAGGATTTAAGGATCGGATGCACGAGTTTCCATTCCCAAGAAAGATATCAAAGATAGCATAACGCTAAGGGTAAATGGCCCTCGTTCGAAACCCCTCAGACGACTTTTAATTGCGAAAACATGTGTTAGCGACACTTTTCTTGGGTTGGGCATCAACTGTTGTCAGATTTGACCGGGTCGTTAACATAAAATTACTTGATAAATAACACCTCCGTGATGTCAACGGGCACTCATGTAAGCGGTAACCGGCCTTCCTAATGTGTCTATTGGTCCAGCGCAGCTAAATTCACTGTTTCGAAGCGGGCAGTGCCCGACCGCAGCGACCGGCCAATGAGGCCTCCCTCGCCGGGAGAACTTCCGACCGAACGCCGGTGAAAGAAAGACTGCCTTCCGTGAAGGAACTGCGTGCATCCACGAGCGACTTCCAGAGCCCTTGTGGCCGCCGCAGGCTCCAGCAACCCCGCCTTCTCTCTCCCCACCACAATCCTTCCCCTTCTCTCACCTAAACGCATGCGCTGGCTACCGCTTCATTTGTGGAGAGGGGGTGGGTGCCTCATTACGAGTGTTTAGTACATTGTCGCTTTTTTACCTGGTCCATT
Organism: Sympetrum striolatum; assembly: GCA_947579665.1. Taxonomy (NCBI): domain Eukaryota; kingdom Metazoa; phylum Arthropoda; class Insecta; order Odonata; family Libellulidae; genus Sympetrum; species Sympetrum striolatum. The sequence goes on along the minus strand of OX388342.1, from coordinate 1,138,665 downwards.
CACTCAGTCGGAATTTACAAGTAGCGATGATGAGAAAAGATGGAGCAAACTTCACAAGGATGTTATTGATTCTCAACAATTTCTCATTCATAGAAAGTACTCCTGAAACCCTGATGGGCATTCTACCGCGTTTTCACGCTACGGTCGGTTTCATTTAGTTTTCACGAATGGTTAAATTTAAGAAGAAAATTTTATATTATTATTTCCTCGGCTATTGACGCTCGTAAACGACACGCCAAATTGGAGATGAAATGTCATCATAGAATGCACCGAATGACGCTAAGTAATTCTAATGTTGGATGTTTTTTAGACAAAACGGCGTCTTAAGAGTTATTTCTAGAATATTGAGCATTGATATTCTTACTTCTTTAAGAAAGGTATTTAAAGTACTACATAACGTTAATTGACGAATTTATAACCTCTTGGACGAAATATGAGAACCATCTAAATTCGTGCTGAGCAATAAGTGTTTGGTTTGTTTTTTTGGCGGCTTAGGAATTATTGCCAAATCTTTTGGTTAACTCTTACCATTTCTACGTTTTAACGATTTATATCTTTTGCGCTTAAACTTGAATTTCTACGAGAGGTTTATTTGCATTCTTTCTTCATTCTCAATTTTTTTCATGTGTTCACGTTGTAATTTTTTTCGCCTTTCCTCTTTTTTACTATCTTCTTTTCCTCTTTGCTTCCTATTTCGATGATTTTACAACAAATCCCCGACCTTATATGTCCTTTATTGCCATGTCTAATTGTCTGAGATCTTCTCTCTCTAGTTTATATATATATATATATATATCTATTATATATAGACGCTTCTCCGGATGGACCTATATATTATTACTATATATAAAGCTGCAATCCTGACTCATTGATACAAACTGTTTGGCTATTTCCAATCGAGCTAGAAGGCTGAAATTTTCAGGTAAATTTAATCGTCTGGCATCGAACCCGGGTCTTTCTGGTGATACATCCAATGTAGTACAACAGAAAATCACCACCTGTAACTATGTTTGAAAATTCAAGCGGAAATGTTGGCTTCAAATGCCCCAAATGACGTCCTACTTTTCCTATATATTCCTTATGAGAGAAATTTTAATGTGCTCTGGCATCGAACCCTGGTACAGCATGGTAATATCTAATTTTTTTCTTAAACCGAGTCTTAATGTAAATCTTCTAGCAAAGCAAGATTTTCCTATTATTTCGATTAATACATAAAAATAAATAATGAAAACTAACTCAATGCATTTTAAATGGGGGTATATTTACCATCTGCCTTCGAACCCGGGTCTTTCTTGTAAAACTTTCTATGCAGCACTAAAGAAGATCACATCCTTTAACCATGTGTGAAAATTCAAGCAGAAATAAGGGCTACAACTGCCTCAAACGACGTCCTATTTTTCAATAATGTAAATGGCACTCAGGATTCGAACCAAGGACGATCTAGGAAATCTAAAACATGTTTTTGAAATGTATCTATGTTCTCTATCTATATGCCTAATTTCAGCTTTTAATGTTATTGGGAAAGGGTTTTAATTGATTCTCAAAAATCGGATAATTTACTGATTGTAGAGACGCCTGGTGTCGAACCCAGGAAATATTGTTTTCTGTGAATGCACAGTATGTCTTATTAGGACTTCATCTTATTTCATACAAAGTTTGAAGTTGATATCATGCCGGGAAGTACCTAAAATATTTTTCTGTTATCTCCATAAGAAATGCATGGAGGAATGTAAATGGCTCTCTGGGATCGAACCAAGGACCATCAGCGAATATGTAAAATTTGATTATGAAATATATGTATGATCTCCAACCTCATGCCGAATTTCAAGTTTCCTTGCCATCGGAAAATGGTCCAAAAAAATCTTAAAAATCGCCACAATGCATTTTAAACGGCCGATTTTTGCATCGACCTAGCATCGAACCCAAGATATTTTCCGTGAAAATCATTTATGTTTTCGATAGATCATGACCATATATATAGGCTCCTTGAGTTTTGTTTCTCTATCTATCCCGAAAGTATTTTTTTTTAATTCCCAAAAATCGAAGCAATGCATTAATACGCGAAAAATCGGGACTTTTGGGCCCTCTGGAATCGAACCCATGACACTGAGGTTCAAAATCGCAATTTTTCTAGAGGTTACACGTTATGGCCAATATGCCGTAAAAATTTCAATTCAATCACTCTTGTGGTTTAGGCTGTGAGTTTGTATCCTCTCTATATCTATTATATATAGATGCTTCTCCGGATTCATTCATATATATAGATAGGTATATAGATAGGTACGAGTAAAATGTTGCAAGCAGACCGAACACACTAATTTCATATCGGCATTGCATCGGGACGGTCCTCAAAAGAATAAAAAGAAGAATGGAGAATATTCTTAAGATTCGCTTTAATTGAATAGTCTGTTATTGAACCCGGGTCTTTCTGGTGAACTTACTATGCAGCACAAAAGAAGATTACCATCTCTAACTATGTGCGTAAATTCAAGCAGAAATTTTGGCTACAACTGCCTCAAAAGACGTTCTAATTTTCACGAATGTAAATGGCCTTCTGGATTCGAACCAAGGACGATCTTGGAAATCTAAAACATGTTTCTGAAATGTATCTATGGTGTCTATCTATATGCAAAATTTCAAGTTTCTATATTATTGAGAAGGTTTCAAAATAATTCCTAAATATCGGATCAACTTCTGTTTGCAGAGACACCTGGTGTCGAACCCAGGACATATTGATGGCCGTGAATGCCCAGTTTGATTTTTAAGGACTTGCCCTACTATCATGCAAAGTTTGAAGTCGATAGCATGCCGGGAAGTGCCTAAATTTTGTTTCCGTTATCTCCGTAAGAAATGCATTGAGAAATGCAAATGGCCCTCTGGGATCGAACCAAGGACCATCAGCGAACATGTAAAATTTGATTATGAAACATATTCATGATATCAATCCACGTGCCGAGTTTCAAGTATCTATGTTATCGGGAAAGGATCCAAAAAAAATCTTCAAAATCGCCGCAATGCATTTTAAACGGCCGATTTTTGCCCCGACCTAGCATCGAACCATGCACCATGTTTGGCGATGTCTTTTTCATTTGCGTTGGACATCCACGGCATCTAGCGATCCCTTGAATTTCAACTCTCTACCTTTCCGAAAAGTGCCTCAAAAAAATTTTCGAAAATCTTCACCATATATCCTTATGGAGAAAATCGGGAATTTGGGGCCTTCTGGAATCGAACCCATGACACTGAGGTTCAAGGTCGGATTTTTTCTGGAGGTTACACGATATGGCCAATATGTCGTAAAAATTTCAAGTCAGTGGCACTTGTGGAACATGCTTAGACTTTTGATGCCCTATGAATGAATGAATGAGTGTGTATATAGGTACGAGTAAAATGTAGCTTGCATACTGCAAGCAGATTGACAACACTAATTTAATATCGGCATTATATAGGGAAGGTGCTGAAAAGATAAAAAAAGGATTGAAAATAATCTTAAAATTCGCTACAACTTAATCGAAATTTTTCTTAAATTTTGCTGAAATTTTTATCGGCTGGCATCGAACCCGGGTCTTACTGGTAAATTTACTATGCAGCACATTAGAAGATCACCATCTCTAACTATGTGTGAAATTTTAGGCAGAAATATTGGCTGCAACTGCCTCAAACGACATACTATTTTTGACGAAAGTAAATCTCTCTCTGGAATCGAAGCAAGGACGATCTTGGAAATCTAAAATTTGTTCTTGAAATTTATTTATGATCTCTCTGTAGGTGCTTAATTTAGAATTTCTATATTATTGGAAAAGGGCTCAAAATAATTCTTAAAAATCGGATCAACTACTGATTGTAGAGACACCTGGTGTCGAACCCAGGAAATATTGTAAGCTGTGAATGCATAGTTTGATTTGTAAGGACTTGCTCTTGTATCATGCAAAGTTTGAAGTGGATAGCATGCCGGGAAGTACCTAAAATTTGTTTCCATTATCTCCATAAGAAATGCATTGAGGAACGTAAAAGGCCCTCTGGGATCGAACCGAGGACCATCAGCGAATATAAAAAATTTGATTGTGAAATATATTTGTGATACCTAATCCCATGCAGAATTTCAAATTTCCATGCCATCGGCAAATGGTCCAAAAAAAAACTTAAAAATCGCCGCAATGCATTTTAAACAGCCGATTTTTGCCCCAACCTAGAATCGAACCATGGACAATATTCGATAATGTCTTTTTGATTTTCGTTGGATATCCACGACTTCTAGCGGTCCCTAGAATTTCAACTCTTTCCTTTTCCGGGAAGTGCCTCAAAAAAAATTTCGAAAATCCTCACCATGTATCCTTATGGATAAAATCGGGACTTTGGGGCCTTCTTGAATCGAACCCATGACACTGAGACTGAAGGTCAGATTTTTTCTGGAGGTTACCTGTCATGGCCATAACGTCGTAAAAATTTCAAGTCGATGGCACCTGTGGAACATGGTTAAACTTTTGATCCCCTATGAATGAGTGTATATATATATAGGTACGAGTAAAATGTTCTAATTTTCAGGAATTTAAATGGCTCTTTGGATTCGAACCAAGGACGATTTTGGAAATCTAAAAAATGTTTCTGAAAGTTATTTATGATCTCTATCTATATGCTGAATTTGAACTTTCTATATTATTGGCAAAGGTTTCAAAATAATTCCTAAAAATCGGATCAACTTCTGATTGCAGAGACACCTGGTGTCGAACCCAGCACACATTGATAGCTTTGAATGCACTGTTTGATTTATATGGACTTGATCTTTCTATATGCAAATCTTGAAGTCGATATCGTGCCGGAAAGTACCTAATATTTGTTTCCGTTATCTCCGTAAGAAATGCATTGAGGAATTTAAATGTCCCTCTTAGATCGAACCAAGGACCATTAGTGAATATATAAAATTTGATTATGATATATTTTTATGGTATCTAACGTCATACTGAATTTCAAGTTTCTAAGCCATCGGAAAAGGGTCAAAAAAAAATCTTAAAAATCGCCACAATGCATTTTAAACGGCAGATTTTTGCCCCAACCTAGCATCGAACCAAGGATAATATTCGTAGATGTCTTTAGGGTTTACTATGGATATGCACGGCATCTAGCGATCTCTTGAATTTCAAAACTCTCCTTTTCCGGGAAGTGCCTCAAAAAAATTTTCGAAAATCCCCGCCATGTAATCTTATGGGGAAAATCGCGACTTTGGGGCCTTCTGGAATCGAACCCATGATACCGAGGTTCAAATTCGGCTTTTTCCTGGAGGTTTCACGTCATGGCCATAACGTCGTAAAAATTTCAAGTCGGTGGCACTTGTGGAACATGGTTACAATTTTGATCCCCTATATATATATATATAGGTATATCCGGAGAAACGTCTATATATAATAGATAGGTATATCCGGAGAAGCGTCTATATATAATAGATACGAGTAAAATGTTGCTTGCATTCTGCAAGCAGATCGACAACACTAATTTCATATCGGCATCATATCGGGACGGCCCTCAAAGAAAAAAAAAGGGATTGAAAATATTCTTAAAATTCGCTGCAAATTAATCGTCTGGCATCGACCCAAGGCCTTCCTAGTGAACCTACTATGCAGCACAACAGAAAATCACCATCTCTTACTATGTGTGAAAATTCAAGCAGAAATATTGGCTTCAACTGCCTCAAACGACGTCCTTCTTTTCAATAATGTAAATGGCTCTCTGGATTCGAACCAAGGACGATCTAGAAAATCTAAAACATTTTTTTAAAATGTCTCTATGTTCTCTATCTATATGCCTAATTACATGTTTTAATATTATTGGGAAGGGGTTTAAATTAATTCTTAAATATCGGATATTTTACTGATTGTAGAGACGCCTGGTGTCGAACCCAGGACATATTGGTAGCTGTGAATGGACAGTATGATTAATTAGGACTTCATCTTATTTCATACAAAGTTTGAAGTCGATATCATGCCGGGAAGTACCTAAAACGTTTTTCTTTTATCTCCATAAGAAATGCATTGAGGAATGTAAATGGCTCTCTGGGATCGAACCAAGGACCATCAGCGAATATGTAAAATTTGATTATTAAATATATTTATGATATCTAAACCCATGCCGAATTTCAAGTTTCCATGCCATCGGGAAAGGGTCCAAAAAAAATCTTAAAAATCGCCACAATGCATTTTAAACGGCCGATTTTTGCCTCGACCTAGCATCGAACTCAGGATATTTTCAGTAAAAATCATTTATGTTTTCGATAGATCATGACCATATATATCGGCTCCTTGAGTTTTAAGTCCCTAACTATCCGGCAAGTATTTTTTAAAAATTCTCGAAAATCAAAGCAATGCATTTAAACAGGAAAAATCGGGACTTTGGGGCCCTCTGGAATCGAACCCATGACACTGAAGTTCAAAATCGCAATTTTTCTGGCTGTTACTCGTTATGGCCAATACGTCGTAAAAATTTCAAGTTAATGACGCTTGTGGCTTAGGCTGTGAATTAGTATCCTATCTATCTATCTATCTATCTATATGAATGAATCCGGAGAAGCATCTATATATAATAGATAGTCTATCTATTATATATAGATGCTTCTCCGGATTCATTCATATATATAGCTATATAGATAGGATACAAATTCACAGGCTAAACCACAAGCGTCATTGAATTGAAATTTTTATGACATATTGGCCATAACGTATAATCCCCAGGAAAAAAGCGACTTTGATCCTCAGTGTCATAGGTTCGATTCCAGAGGGCCCCAAAGTCCCGATTTTTCCCGTTTAAATGTATTGCCGTGATTTTCGGGAATTAAAAAAAAATAGTTTCCGGAAAGGTAGAGAAATAAAACTCAAGGTGTCTATATTTATGGTCTTGGACTTTCGAAAACATCAATGACTTTCACAAAAAATATCCTGGGTTCGATGCTAGGACGATGCAAAGATCTGCCCTTTAAAATACATGGGAGCTGTTTTTCATTATTTTTTTTGATGCACTTCTCGAAAAAATAGGAAGTTCGTGCTTAGCCGGAAAGTGTAAGGTAAGAATTAGTTTAAGAAAAAAATTTTCATAAGACCGTACTATTCCTGGGTTCGATGCCAGAGCACATTAACTTTTCTCTCATAAGGAATATAAGGGAAAAGTAAGACTTCGATTGAGGCAGTTGCAGCCAATATTTCTGCTTTAATTTTCGCACATAGTTAAAGAATAATATCTTCTATTATGTTGCATAGGAAGTTTCACCAGAAAGTCCCGGGTTCGATGCCGGGCGGTAAATATGTCTCCCGTTTAAAATACATAGGGATTGTATTTCATTATTTTTTTTATGCACTTATCGAAATGATAGGAAGTTCGTGCTTGGCTGGAAGATGTATGGTTAAAACTGGTTTAAGAAAACAGTTTTCAGAAGACCGTAATATTCCTGGGTTCGATGCCAGAGCACATTAACATTTCTCTCATAAGAAATATAAGGGAAAAGTAGGACGTCGTTCGATGCAGTTTCAGATAATATTTCTGCTTGAATTTTCACAGATAGTTAGAGATGGTGATCTTCTATTGTGCTGCATAGTAAGTATCACTAGGAAGTCCCGGGTTCGATGCCGGACTAATAAAATGCAGCGAATAATCAGAATATTTTCAATGCATTTTTTTTTCTTTTGACGGCCTTCCCGATATGATGCCGACATGAAATTAGTGTTGTCGATCTGCTTGCAGTATGCAAGCTACATTTTACTCGTTATATATAGACGCTTCTCCGGATATACCTATATATATATAAGTTATATATAGGGGATCAAAATTCTAACCATGTTCCACAAGAGCCACCGACTTGAAATTATTACCACGTTATGGCCATGACGCGTAACCTCCAGGAAAAAGCCGACATTGAACCTCGGTGTCATGGGTTCGATTCCAGAAGGCCCCAAAGTCGCGATTTTGTCCATAAGAATACATGGCGGGGAATTTCGAAAATTTTTTTGAGGCACTTTCCGGAAAAGGAGAGATTTTAAATTCAAGGGACCGCTAGATACCGTGCATGTCTAAAGGAAACCATTAAGACATCTACGAATAATATCCTGGGTTCGATGCTAGGTCGGGGCAAAGATCGGCCGTTTAAAATGCATTTTGGCGATTTTTAAGATTTTTTTTTACCCTTTTCCGATGGCATAGAAACTTGAAATTCGGCATGGCGTTAGATATCATAAAAATATATCATAATCAAATTTTCCATATTCGCTGATGGTCCTTGGTTCGATCCTAGAGGGACATTTACATTCCTCAATGCATTTCTTACGGAGATAACGGAAACAAATTTTAGGTACTTCCCGGCGCGATAACGACTTCAAACTTTGCATATAGAAAGATCAAGTCCATCCAAATCAAACAGTGCATTCACAGCTATCAATGTGTCCTGGGTTCGACACCAGGTGTCTATGCAATCAGAAGTTGATCTGAATTTTAGGAATTATTTTGAAACCGTTCCCAATAATATAGAATCTTGAAAATTGGCATGTAGATAGGGATTAAGTTAGATTAAGTGTATACAAATCAAACTGTGCATTCCCAGCTGTCATGTGTCCTGGGTTCGACACCAGGCGTCTCTACAATCAGTAACTGATCCGATTTTCAATAATTATTTTGAACCCTTTCCCAAAAATATAGAAACTTGAAATTGGGCATGTAGATAGGGATCATAAATAACTTTCAGAAACATTTTTTAGAATTCCAAGATCGACCTTGGTTCGAATCCAGAGAGCCATTTAAATTCGTGAAAATTAGAACGTCTTTTGAGGCAGTTGTAGCCCATATTTCTGCTTGAATTTTCACACATAGCTAGAGATGGCGATGTTCTATTGTGCTGCATAGTAAGTTCATTAGTAAAGACCCGGGTTCGATGCCAGACGATGGAATTTCAGCGAATTTTAAGATAAATTTCAATCCATTTTTTTCTTTTGATGGCCGTCCCGATATGATGCCGACATGAAAATAGTGTTGTCGATCTGCTTGCAGTATGCAAGCAACATTTTACTCGTACCTATATATATTCATATATATACACATTCATAGGGGATCAAAATTCTAACCATGTTCTACAAGTTCCACCAACTTGAAATTTTTACGACGTATTGGCCATAACGTGTAACCTCCAGGAAAAAGCCGACTTTGAACCTCGGTGTCATGGGTTCGATTCCAGAAGGCCCCAAAGTCGCGATTTTCCTCATAAGATTACATGGCGGGGATTTTCGAAAATTTATTTGAGGCACTTCCTGGAAAAGGAGAGAGTTGAAACTCGAGGGATCGCTAGATGCCGCGCATATCAAAAGGAAACCATAAAGACATCTACTAATATTATCCTTGGTTCGATGCTAGGTCGGGGCAAAAATCGGCCTTTTAAAATGCATTGCGGCGATTTTTAAGATTTTTTTTTAACCCTTTTCAAATGGCATAGAAACTTGAAATTCGGCATGGCGTTAGATATCATAATTATATTTCATAATCAAATTTTACATATTCCCTTATGGTCCTTGGTTCGATCCCAGAGGGCCATTTACATTCCTCAATGTATTTCTTATGGAGATTACGGAAACACATTTTAGGTGCTTCCCGGCATGCTATCGACTTCAAACTTTGCATGATACAAGAACAAGTTTTTACAAATCAAACTGTGCATTCACAGTTTACAATATGTCCTGGGTTCGACACCAGGTGTCTCTGGAATCAGAAGTTGATCCGATTTTTAGGAATTATTGTGAAACCTTTCCCAATAATATAGAAACTTGTTATTCTGCATATAGTTAGAGATTATAAATAACTTTCAGAAACATGTTTTAGATTTCAAAAATCGTCCTTGGTTCTAATCCAGAGAGCCATTTACATTCGTGAAAATTAGAACGTCTTTTGAGGCAGTTGCAGCCAATATTTTTACTTGAATTTTCACACATAGTTAGAGATGGTGATGTTCTATTGTGCTGCATAGTAAGTTCACAGTAAAGACCCGGGTTTGATGCCAGACCATGGAATTTCAGCAAATTTTAAGAAAAATTTCAATCCATTTTTTTCTTTTGATGGCCGTCCCGATATGATGCCGACATGAAAATAGTATTGTCGATCTGCTTGCAGTATGCAAGCTACATTTTACTCGTATATATATATATATATGGATACATGAATGAATCCGGAGAAGCATCTATATATAATAGATACATTCATAGGGGATCAAAATTCTAACCATGTTCCACAAGTGCCACCGACTTGAAATTTTTACGACGTTATGGCCATGACGTGTAACCTCCAGGAAAAAGCTGACTTTGAACCTAGGTGTCATGGGTTCGATTCCAGAAGGCCCCAAAGTCGCGATTTTCCCCATAAGATTACATGGCGGGGATTTTCGAAAATTTTTTTGAGGCACTTCCCGGAAGAGTTGAGAGCTGAAATTAAAGAGATCGTTAGATGCCATGTATATCTCAAGGAAACCTTAAAGACATCTACAAATATTATCCTTGGTTCGATGCTAGGCCAGGGCAAATATTCTCCCGTTTAATTTGCATTGCGATTTTTAAGATTTTTTTTAATTACTTACAGATGACTTGGAAACTTGAAACTTGGCACGTGGATATATATCATAAATATATTTTATAATAAAATTTTAGAACTCGCTGATGGTCCTTGGTTCGATCCCAGAGGACCATTTACATCCTACAATGCATTTCTTATGGAGATTACGGAAGCAAATTTTAGGTACTTCCTGGCAAGATGTTGACTTCAAACTTTGCATTTAATAAGATCAGGTCAAATCAAGTCATAATGTGTTTTTACAGCTGCCAGTAGGTCCTGGGTTCGACACCAGGCGTCTCTACAATCAGTAATTGATTCAATTTTTAGGAACTATTTTGAACCCTTTCCCAATAATATAGAAACTTCAAATTCGGCATATAGATAGAGATCATAAATAACTTTCAGAAATATGTTTTAGATTTCCAAGATCGTCCTTGGTTCGAATCCAGAGATGGCCGTCCCGATATGATGCCGACATGAAAATAGTGTTATCGATCTGCTTGCAGTATGCAAGCAACATTTTACTCGTACCTATATACACACTCACTCATTCATTCATTCATTCATAGGGGATCAAAATTCTAACCATGTTCCACAAGTGCCACCGTCTTGAAATTTTTACGACGTTATGGCCATGACATGTAACCTCCAGGAAAAAGCCGATTTTGAACCTAGGTGTCATGGGTTCGACTCCAGAAGGCCCCAAAGTCGCGATTTTCCCCATAAGATTACATGGTGGGGATTTTCGAAAATTTTTTTGAGGCACTTCCCGGAAAAGGAGAAATTTGAAATTCAAGGGATCGATAGATGCCGTGCATATCTAAAGGAAACCATAAAGACATCCAAGAATATGATCCTTGGTTCGATGCTAGGTCGGGGCAAAAATCGGCCGTTTAAAATGCATTGTGGCGATTTTTAAGATTTTTTTGGACCCTTTTCCGATGGCATAGAAACTTAAAATTCGGTATGAGGTTGGATACTATAAAAATATATCATAATCAAATTTTACATACCCGATGGTGGTCCTTGGTTCGATCCCAGAGGGACATTTAAATTCCTCAATGCATATCTTACGGAGATAACGGAAACAAATTTTAGGTACTTTCCGGCACGATATCGACTTCAAGATTTGCATAGAGAAAGATCAAGTCCAAACAAATCAAACAGTGCATTCACAGCTATCAATGTGTCCTGGGTTCGACACCAGGTGTCTCTGCAATCAGAAGTTGATCCGATTTTTAGGAATTATTTTGAAACCATTACCAATAATATAGAAACTTGAAATTTAGCATATAGATAGAGATCATAAATAACTTTCAGAAATATCTTTTAGATTTCCGAGATCGTCCTTAGTTCGAATCCAGAGAGCCATTTAAATTCGTGGAAATTAAAACGTCTTTTGAGGCAGTTGTAGCCCATATTTCTGCTTGAATTTTCACACATGGTTAGAGATGGTGATTTTCTATTGTGCTGCATAGTAAGTTCACAGTAAAGACCCGGGTTCGATGCCAGACGATGGAATTTCAGCGAATTCTAAGAAAAATTTCAAATCATTTTTTCTTTTGATGGCCGTCCCGATATGATGCCGACATAAAAATAGTGTTGCCGATCTGCTTGCAGTATGCAAGCAACATTTTACTCGTATATATAAGATATATATATATATATAGGGGATCAAAATTCTAACCATGTTCCACAAGTGCCACCGACTTGAAATTTTTACGACGTTATGGCCATGACGTGTAACCTCCAGGAAAAAGCCGACATTGAACCTCGGTGTCATGGGTTCGATTCCAGAAGGCCCCAAAGTCCCGATTATCCCCAAAAGATTACATGGCGGGGATTTTCGAAATTTTTTTTGAGGCACTTCCCGGAAAAGGAGAGAGTTGAAACTCGAGGGATCGCTAGATGCCGCGCATATCTAAAGGAAACAATAAAGACATCTACGAATATTATCCTTGGTTCGATGCTAGGTCGGGGCAAAAATCGGCCGTTTAAAATGCATTGTGGCGATTTTTATGATTTTTTTTGGACCCTTATCCGATGGCATAGAAACTTGAAATTCGGTATGAGGTTAGATATCATGAAAATATATCATAATCAAATTTTAAATATTCGCTGATGGGCCTTGGTTCGATCCCAGAGGGACATTTAAATTCCTCAATGCATTTCTTACGGAGATAACGGAAACAAATTGTAGGTACTTCCCGGTACGATATCGACTTCAAACTTGGCCTATAGTAAGATCAAGTACATGCAAATCAAACAGTGCAATCACAGCTATCAATGTGTCCTGGGTTCGGCACCAGGTGTCTCTGCAATCAGAAGTTGATCTGATTTTTAGGAATTATTTTGAAACCTTTGCCAATAAGATAGAAACTTCAAATTCGGCATATAGATAAAGATCATAAATTACTTTCAGAAACATTTTTTAGATTTCCCAGATCGTCCTTGGTTCGAATCCAGAGAGCCATTTAAATTCGTGAAAATTAGAACGTCTTTCGAGGCAGTTGTTGCCCATATTTCTGCTTGAATTTTCACACATAGATAGAGATGGTGATCTTCTACTGTGCTGCTTAGTGAGTATCACCAGAAAGACCCGGGTTCGATGCCAGACGATGGAATTTCAGGGAATTTTAAGAAATATTTCAATTCATTTTTACCTTTTGATGGCCGTCCCGATATGATGCTGACATGAAAATAGTGTTGTCGATCTGCTTGCAGTATGCAAGCAACATTTTACTCGTATATATATATACGAGTAAAATGTTGCTTGCATACTGCAAGCACATCGATAACAAAAGTTTTTTGTCGGCATCACATAGAGTGAGTCCTCAAAAGAAAAAAAAATGGATGGAAAATATTCTTAATTTCCGCTTCAATTTATTCGTCTGGCATTGAACCCAGGTCTTCCCGGTCATACTTACTATGCAGCACCATAGAAGTTCACCATCTGTAACTATGTGTGAAAATTCAAGTAGAAATATTAACTGCAACTGCCTCAAACGACGTCCTACGTTTCCCTTATATTCCTTATGAGAGAAATGCTAATGTGCTCTGGCATCGAACCCAGGAATAGTACGGTGTTATCTAAATTTTTTTCTAACACCAATTCTGTTCATACATCTTCCAGCCGAGTACGAACTTCCTATCATTTCGATAAGTGAATCAAAAAAATAATGAAATACTAAACCAATGTATTTTAAACGGGAGACATATTTGCCGCCCGGCATCGAACCCGGATCTTTCTGGTAATACTTTCTATGCAACATAATAGAAGATCACTATCTCTAACTATGTGTGAAAATTCGAGCAGAAATACTGGCTGCAACTGCCTCAAACGACGACTTACTTTTCCCTTATATTCATTATGAGAGAAATGTTAATGTGCTCTGGCATCGAACCCAGGAATAGTACGGGCTTAAGAAATTTTTTTTCTTAAACCAATTCTTAATATATATCTTCTAGCTGAGCGAAAAGTTCCTTACATTCCGGTAAGTGCATCAAAAAAATTAATGAAAAACTATCCCCATACATTTTAAATGCGGGATTTTTGCATCGTCCTAGCATCGAACCCAGGAGGTTCTCATTAGTAGTCATTAATTTTTTTAATAGTTCTTGACCATATCTGTAAGCTCCTTGAATTTCGATTCTCTACCTGTCCGGGAAGTATTATTTAAAAAATTTTGAAAATCGCCACCATGTATCCTTATGGAGAAAATCGGGACTTTGGGGCCTTCTGGAATCGAACCCATGACACCGAGGTTCAATGTCGGCTTTTTCCTGGAGGTTACACGTTATGGCCAATATGTCGTAAAAATTTCAAGTCGGTGGCACTTGTGGAACATGCTTAGACTTTTGATCCGCAGTGTATATATATATATATATATAAGTACGAGTAAAATGCTGCTTGCATACTGCAAGCAGATCGACAACACTAATTTCATATCGGCATTATATCGGGACAGTCCTCAAAAGAAAAAAAAAAGGATTTAATTTTTTCTTAAAATTCGCTGAAATTTCATCGTCTGGCATCGAACCCGGGTCTTACTGGTAAACCTACTATGAAACACGATAGAAGATCACCATCTCTAACTATGTGTGAAAATTCAAGCAGAAATAATGGCTACAACTGCCTCAAAAGACGTTCTAATTTTCACGAATGTAAATGGCTCTCGGGACTCCAACCAAGGACGATCTTGGAAATCAAAGCATGTTTCTGAAAGTTATTTATGATCTCTATCTATATGCCGAATTTCAAGTTTCTATTTTTTTGGAAAAGGTTTCAAAATAATTCCTAAAAATCGGATCAACTTCTGAATGCAGAGACACCTGGTGTCGAACCCAGGACATATTGTAAGCTGTGAATGCACAGTTTGATTTGTAAAAACTTGCTCTCGTTTCATGCAAAGGTTGAAGTCGATAGCATGTCGGGAAGTACCTAAATTTTGTTTCCGTTATCTCCGTAAGAAATGCATTGAGAAGTGCAAATGGCCCTCTGGGATCGAACCAAGGACCATCAGCGAACACGTAAAATTAGATTATGAAATATATTCATGATATCTAACCTCATGCCGAATTTCAAGTTTCCATGCCATCGGCAAATGGTCCAAATAAAATCTTAAAAATCGCCGCAATGTATTTTAAACGGCCGATTTTTGCCCCAACCTAGCATCGAACCATGGACAATATTCGAAGATGTCTTTATGATTTTCGTTAGATATCCACGGCATCTAGCGATCCCTCGAATTTCAACTTTCTACCTTTCCGGGAAGTCCTTCAAAAAAATTTTCGAAAATTCCCGCCATGTATTCTTATGGACAAAATCGGGACTTTGGGGCCTTCTGGAATCGAACCCATTACACCGAGGTTCACTGTCGGCTTTTCCCTGGAGGTTACACGTTATGGCCAATATGTCGTAAAAATTTCAAGTCAGTGGCACTTCTGGAACATGGCTGGAATTTTGATCCCCTATGAATGTGTATATATATGAATATATATATAGGTATATCCGGAGAAACGTCTATATATTATATAAGTATATCCGGAGAAGCGTCTATATATAATAGATATATAAGTATATCCGGAGAAGCGTCTATATATAATAGATATCCGGAGAAGCGTCTATATATAATAGATATCCGGAGAAGCGTCTATATATATATAGATAGGTATATAGATAGATAGGATTCAAATTCACAGCCTAAACCACAAGCGTGATTGAGTTCAAATTTTTACTGCGTATTGGCCATATCAATTAACCGCCAGAAAAATTGTGATTTTGATCCTCAGTGTCATGGGTTCGATTCCAGAGGGCCCCAAAGTCCCGATTTTTCCCGTTTAAATGCATTGCTTTGATTTTCCAGAATTTTTAAAAACTACTTCCCGTATAGGTAGAGATTTGAAACTCTAGGAGCCTATAAACATGGTCAGGATCTATTGATAGCATTAATGAATTTCACAGAAAATATCCTGGGTTCGTTGCTAGGACGAATAAAAAATCTGCGGTTTAAAATACATGGGAGTAGTTTTTCATTATTTTTTTTGATGCTTTTATCGAAATGATAGGAAGTTCGTACTTGGCTATCGTACCCGGGTCTTTCTGGTAATACTTTCTATGCAGCACAATAGAAGATCGCCACCTTTAACTACATTTGAAAATTCAGGCAGAAGTATTTGCTACAACTGCCTGAAATGACGTCCTACTTTTCCCATGTATTCCTTATGAGAGAAATTTTAATGTGCCCCGGCATCGAACCCAGGAGTAGTACGGTCTTACCTTAATTTTTTTCTTAAAGGAATTCTTACCATACATCTTCTACCCAAGCACATACTTCCTATCATTTCGATAAGTGCATCAAAAAAAAAATCTGATGTGGCCAGCACATGACTTTCTCCATATATATAAGATGTAAATATTTATCTACCGCAATAATTTCGAACTCTATATTCCATCTAAACTTGGAATTTGAGTTATTAATATTATATATTATCTTTGATGCCAAAAACATGATAAATCATTTTTACGGGACATGATCGATGAAAAACGATGAAATTGGCCTTTCGCCCATAGAGCCCAGAGCGCCCACAAAGTACATAATCAGCAACTTCCGGTTTATCAGTATTTCATGAATAAGTCCTACACAATCAGTGATACAAAAATATGTTTCAACCAAAAGTTATAGTACAGTGGCGGAAACAATTATCGCAACACCAGTTGGCGTCAGAGCGCGGATTACGTGGAAACTAACTGAAATCACTCTAACTCCGACAATTCGGCAACTCTGTATTGAGGCAGTAAAACCGGGAATATTCAAAGTCCATACGAATGGAAAATAGACTTTTAGTTTCGTTTTTATATGCAGACATTTAAGACTCGCCTTCGCGAGATTTCCAAGTAGTGCCTTTGCCTCATTGTCTTCATTTTTTGCCATGTATTATTCAAAGTTAGTCGTGATAAAAACAGTTGTGGAGAATGTCAATATAATACACTGGGAGATAGTTACAAACAAGATTGTTTGATAGCGGAATATCAGACGTTAAAATGAACATTTTGAGGTATTATTTCGCGAATTAAAGGTCTAAATACTAGAATTGTGATGGAATTTAATTCTAGCAAAGAGAATACAACACTTAAAAATTCGAATTTAGAAACCACTAAGAATCGTCCTATTCTTACCTTTCTATTATATCTCGAGCACTGTAGTTTTCCACTGCTTAAGGTATTAAAAATATCCCTTCGATGAATCCAATCTAATCCGTGTGTTGAAGGAGTTCAACTTTTCCAAGAGCTTTTTAGCAAATAGAGCTTTTTAGCAATTAACGATTTGACAGGAATTTTCATCGCTATTATTAACTTTTAAATAGTGGAATCGGTAATCAACAATTTTCAGCTCTATCAGGCTATATGTAATCGGGAGTAATATTTGTGTAACAACATATGGTGTTTCTCATGAGACATCAATGCACTTTAACCATGCTGACTGAAAAAAATTTAATAAATTGCAACGGTACCACATCTTTATTGATGTTACAGTCATTCATCACACCACTATTACGATTTTCCTCTTCAGTGACTGTATTACTCTACAACAGTTAATTTCAATTTAATTTATCCAGAGCTGTAATATATTTGATTAATGAGCTAGAATGCAATCGAAATTATACCAACAATTGAAATCATAACTGCAAATAAAAAATAATGATTCGAATGTCCGATAATCAATCATTAAATATTCCGTAGTCGCCTCCTAGTGTAAACATAATCACACTCTTTCGACGAATTACAGGTACTCCACAGATTTTACACTGTAGAACGGGCGACACTTAAGAAAATACTTGTTGCAGTATAATCTAAACTTGTATTAAGTTTCCAAGAGGCCGGTATTCACTTCTCTACTTTCTCCGTAGCGATGAATAAAATTTTCCGTTTCCAATTTGATCATCTTGATTTCCGTATGTTAAAATACATCTCAAGGTTACTTAGATCCATATATTAGACGCCATACTCAGCTATTGTTCGCTGATTTTACTAAAATTTGTGTGCACTTTACGGACTCTTCCGAAACACTCCCAACCCCCTCTCCCTCCATGAATACCGTAGTTTAAATGTAGTTTACTACGTTGTTTTGCGGTTTATATGCGAATAGATTAGAGAATAGAGCGAATATACGCAGACAAAGTTATTCTTTAATTTAGCAATTATTTCTGAGTTAAAGGTTCTATTTTAACGAAGGCTTGGACACTTTTTTACGCTTTTCGGGTGAAAATACAGTAAATGATAGTTGGATAGAGTTTCTACGGATAATCAAAGTAGATTTAGTTAAATATGTTCCGTCTAAACAGTTGGTGAGACGAGGAAGAAGTTTGAATCGTTGCATAGGAGTAATTCACTCGCGATTGAGAAAACTTAAACCGTGCGGTGAGATCCATGAGCTTGGTGATCAAAACTATAGAGAAGTGCAAAAGATATTTGAGGAAGGATCACGAAAAGAATACCAGGAATATAGATCTCGAACCCTGTTAGAGCCATTTCACACTTGCCCGGCAGCCGGCTAAACGGCACCGTATAGACGACACACGGTGCGAGCGGTTTCACATCTATCCGGCAGTCGTTTAAACGACAAAGTCCCTTAATTTCATATCCACCCACCTGTTTCATATTCTACGATATATTGTAAATATTACTGAAGAAATGGAAAGGGAGCAGATGATAGCATGTTTTATAGTTTATCGACGAGCGAAAAGGAGGAAGAGAAATAGAAATAATATTTAATACCGAAACATACGTAGCTTATTAAATCTTATTATCGTAGACAGTACAACGTTTTCCGATCCAATCATTTCTTAAAAGAAGGGCCAAATAATCGCCTAGATTCACCTGGACATTGCTGGGATTGAACAATCTTTTATATTTCCCGCCTGAAAACGACCCGGCAACCGTCCGAAGTAGTGGGAAGGCCGGGCTGCTATCCGGTGCCGTGCGCCGTTTGGACGGCACACGGCACTTGCCGGGCAAGTGTGAAAGGCTCCATATGCCTTTCAATAAATGACCGTGTAAACGGTGCCGTTTAGCGGGCTGCCGGGCAAGTGTGAAATGGCTCTTAAAATCACTAGTTGGCGATTAAAAAGAATTTTGGTCATAAGTGTGAGAGACTCGTGGTGGTCAGTTTTCTATGCCTAGCTTTATCAGCGAAGAGGGAATTGCCTTAAATAAATCGGCAGAAATAGCTAACTTACTTAACCCGTACTTCCAGAAATGTTTCTCATAAGATGATGGTCGAATTAACGACTTTACTTCGCGCATTGATTCGGAGATGATTTCCTTAGAGATATAAGTTGATGCGAGTGGAAATTCACTGCAACAGATTGATAGGAAATTCTATCAGAAATCAATTAATAAGGGTACTGTCCCAATGTCGTGGAAGAAATTAAACGTCACTCCGGGGCCTAAGAATGAACAGATTATTATGGGTAATTTTCGTTAACTTCGAATTTCTGCAAAATAATGGAGCATATTATAGCAAGCTCTATTATTCTGTTTCTTACCATAAAGATAGGAATCATTCGGATCCAACACGGATTCCATAAAGATAAATCTTGTAAGACGCACCTTGAGTTTTTTGTGAATGATGTATATAAAGCGTAAGGATGTTAGGTATCATCCAAAAACGTTATTTCCACGCAGCAACAAATTTCGCGACAACCCTTAGTGTTAGTGTGCCACACAAAATATCTAAGTGTCACGTTTAGCTGTAGTTTCTCTTTGAAAGAACATATTGGAGATGCGATAGGAAAAGTGAATAGAATGCAAAGATTAACTAGTAGATCGTTGAGGGGATGCTCATCGTGTTTCAAAGAAAAAACTCATATTCCTCTAATTCGACCTAGCCAAACGAGAAAATACTGTTTCGCGATTACACTGATTATAACTTTTGTATTACAGTTCGTGTACGGCATTTGTTTGATTTGTTGTACACGATACGATTTGTACAGAATTGCCATGATAAAACGGTGAGTGTTACTCAGATGTTGCAGTACGCGGGATGGTAATCATTAAGAGATAGAAGACTAATTCAAATGATAAATTTACTAAGTAAGTTCAGAGAAATTAGGTTCTCAAATGATGCAATCGATATAATGCGACCTCCCTGTTGATGTGGGCCGCTCTGATACTGCGAGGAAGATTAGAGAAATAAATGCTAGAAGGAATCGTATCAAGAATTCATTTTTTCCGCGCATGATACGCAAAAGAAATTGATTAGGAAAATAGAGTTAAGGTGCCTGTACCCCCTGCCACACGCCGAAAGGCGGATTGAAGGGTTCTTACATAGACATATTTTTATGGTGTTTCTGTGCTGTCGACATTTTAACTCAATAATCAGAATTTATCGTATTTATAAAACAACATAATTTAAGAGGAAAAATTCATCCGTCTCCGCTACGATTGGTCTTCGGTTTCCATCAAAGTAACTGGGTTGTCCAAATTGTAGTGCTACCTCCAAAATACTTACGTTTCAATATCATCTCCTAAATTACTACTACTAATTTATTTCTTCTCACATTCAATAACAGTTAAAGGAAAGTTTAATTAACCTTCCTTTGATTTCAAAAAACTCTCAAAGGCACTCGAAATTAATATTTACAATGATAAAAACCTTACACCTTGAGAAATAATGATAATGTAAGAGAAATTGGCCCTATCAAAACTGGAAATCCAAATATCATTGAGGATTATTATTTACCATTATTATTCAATTATTCATTCTACAAACTAAAATCTCAAAAAGGTTTTAATTTTGCCACATAACCGTGAACATATCCTAGTTTTCTATTCATTTTAGTTTTTTTAAGAATTTAACATATCTTCTATCATGTAGCGTGCATGAATATACCGGCCCTGAAATGCAGAAGTGTTTTCGCTCTTTCTACTGTCTATAACCCTCTCCCTCATAGACAAATCCTGGCTGCGCCCCTGCGACAAAGCAATCATTAATTATCATCTGTAAATTCATGTCCACATTCGATAGAATCCGTAGATTCTTACACATAGATGATTATGAAAAAATGTCAGCTCCGTCATAGACTTCCATCCCCGTAATGTTACTCAATTTTCATGTTTTTAAGAGAAGGAGATTATTTAACATAATTTAGAGCAAGTGAAAAATATTTATATGTATTCGTATTTCTCTCAGACTCGGTAACAGTGTGCACTTATACACTATGATTAATAATCGAGAACTACATTGGAATCAATAAAAATATAGGATGATTAATAATATATCCATTCTCCTTCATTCTCCTCCATATGATTCAGCCTCCGAGACATAGAGTTAACCACTTCTTTATTGGAATTCGCTCCAGGTGAGAAGATCTAATAACCGACGAGTGCTCATCGAAAGCTTTATCGGTTCAGAACCTAAAGACGAAGTAAATGAAATTTTAGTGCAACTAAAGACCTAATCGCGATCTCCGAGAAGCATCGACAGAACGTTACAGGGAAGTAATCACAAAACATTACTTTTGGTCGCTTTTTCCCCCAGACAATTAGAGAGGCTGATAGAGTATATTAGTTGATGATGGTGTTATTACAACCCCTGCCATACCCATCTGGCGGCTCGCGGGGTATATATCTCAATCTAAATCTATATAATTGGTTTGGAACTACCGCCGAGAAAATTGGAAACTGTGAACCCGCTAATTGTCCTGGTTGTAGACGAACAATGAATAATAATATGCATAAGAATGTCAATAGTTCTCAAGGCTTTTTTTTTAAGCGTAAAAATGAAAAAGATTCGCTTGCGTGGTCTGCTGGTTGTCCGTCTATCGACGTGAAGACCTAAATTAAGAAATAGTCGCCAATAAGTCTGAGTAAGTAAGCCTGAGCTTACGACCGGTTTGTTGTTGCGAGTGACGCATAGGCTTTCGAAAATCCTCTGCACTGAAAGCGAAAGGTTCATCGTGCTTCGGGAAATCAGGAGGCCCTGTCAAATACCTCTAATTGTGGAAAATGAGTCAAAGGACATTGTCTTTCAGCGAACGACCTCGAATCCTTGGTAGAAGAGGAATTTTCACTGACACACGAAACATTTTCTTGACCTACAATTGGTGATGAATCGGTTCCGAATCTTTCATGTCCAATGGTTATTTTTCCATAATGAATTGCATCTCTCTGGTAAATATTCATCACAGGGGCGTATAAATATATGTGGAAATCATATCTTACATTCGTTCATTTCCCGAACAAGAGAAGTTTAAGATAAAAAACTCATTTAACTTAAGCGGAATTCGAGCTCGTGCCCTTCCTATGCCAATAACATGTGTCAGACAGCTGCAAAATCACCTCTTAATTAGCAACTAGTCAACTTTAGCAACTTAATTAACAACAACAACATCCCAACAAACTGAGAAGTCCATTTTAGCAGCTTATTAATAATTTTATCATGGCAGCATAATCCTGGTTAATTAACTTTATAAAGTCAGACGTTCATAAAATACGTATCAGAACTAAAAACTTGGGTTGTTTATTAGGAAGTCTTTGTTTACTAAAATACGCTAATATAATAATATTATTTGGGAATATTTTTACGAGTGCAATAACATCTAATTTCCTTAGCACCATGGTGAGGAAGGAGCTTTGAATTAGCCAGAGGATTGTTTCTATTGGGCGACTGTAAAATGAGGGTCCTGAGTCTAGCTGATATAGGCACGAAAAGGAAAAATATACCTTGCACCTGCAATACTTGCTTTGAAAGTACTCGACATATGGTTAAAGCTTTTCCAGGCGAGGTAATGCATTTCAACGTTTGTTTTGTATTGGCGCCTGCAATACTTTGAAGGGATCAACGTGTGGTTAAAGACTTTCCTCGCGAATTATCAAAGCCTTAATGCATTTCTACGTGAATTTCTCCGCGCGAAGGCAACACAATTGACTAATGACCAAGGTCACCGAGCTCCCTGTTACAAAATGTAAGACAAGTCCGATATATGCGCAGAAATTGTTCGGTTTTTATGAAATCATGTTTGTTTTAACTTTGGAATTGGTATTTTTACTTTTAACTCCGGACGGACAATGATTTCATGTATTCTAGGTGACAAATGGTGTATATAAATTTATATTACGAATTTTCTTCGTCTGCATGATTAAGTTGGGGAAAAATTATGTTCCGAAAAAATACAAATTTTACATTGTGTCATAGTTAGTAACTCAGTAATCGCTCTAACGACTTCTCGAAGTCTAATTGGTGAATTGAAAACATAAGAGTGGTAATCAAAAATCCTCCTCGGAATGTTTATCACAATTAATGAATATCCTATGTTTGAACTGGACGTTTGAAGAATTACATTTACATCAATATCCAGCAGGCAGCCGTAAGACGTATGTTCGAGTGAGAAACCAAACTACCAAAATAACGCCTTATTAGCGCACAAATTATCCAGAAAAAGAGACCATTATAGGCCATCTATTCTCGGTATAATCTCGCAAAACATCATTTTCCTTTAGACTCCAAAATTCTCGTTATCTAAAGGTGAGAATCACCACATCGCGTATTCCTGCTCGAATCCCACTTATTCCTTATTGCTACGCATTATTAAAACCGAATAGAATTCTTCACATTATTTAGAATTAAATTTCAATTATTTTCCATGTATTTTATTGCATTTAAGATTGAAATTGGAATAAATATATATTTAACCTATCGTTCTATAAATATGATAATTATCTGTGAAAGAGAAACGCCGAAATAAACATGACGAACTCGGGGAGAGATCGCGCGAAGGCTCTAAGAAGAGTTAGAAAGATAGGAAATTTGAGTAAGTTCTAGGCTCCGACTCAAATATTACCGCTTTTCGAGGCTTTCCTCGGTGTTGCCAGTCAGTCACAGAAAGCAGAATTCCAAATAGTTTCTGTGAAAGCCACTGGTGCGCTCGCAAAGTGTTGCGATAATTTTTTCCGCCACTGTACATTACATTTTCTAAAACTTTTACAAATAATAGTATACACCTAAATACCAAATTTATGGAGATATTTTGAAAACCGGAAATGAGCTTTGAAGAATTAAGCTCAACTTCCGGTTAACCGATTCACTCCAAAAACTAATCAACTCTAACGACACAAACCAAAATACTATATATGAAATTTGGTGTTGATCCGACAAATAGTTTTCATGTTAGAGCGCCCACAAAGTACATAATCATCTTCCTCCGGTTTATCAGTATTTCACGAATAACTCCTAATCAACCGGTCATACAAAAATATGTTAAATACAAAAGTTATAGTAAATTATATTATCTAAAACTTTTATAAGGAATACAATATACCAATATTTCATATTTATGGATATATTTTGAAAACCAGAAATGCGCTTTACACAACGTACATAATCAGCAACTTCCGGTTTATCAGTATTTCATGGATAACTCCTAAACAATCAGTCATGCAAAAATATGTTTCATACAAAAGTTATAGTAAAATAAATTTTCTACAACATTTATAAATAATAGTATATACCTAAATATCATATTAATGGAGATATTTTGAAAACCGGAAATGAGCTTTGAAGAATGAAGCTCGACTTCCGGTCAGCCGATTTACACCAAAAACTAATCAACTCTAACGACTGTAATAAAAGTACTATGTATGAAATTTGGTGTTGATCCGACAAATAGTTTTCATGTTAGAGCGCCCACAAAGTACATAATCATCTTCTTCCGGTTTATCAGAATTTCACGAATAACTCCTAATGAACCGGTGATACAAAAATATGTTAAATACAAAAGTTATAGTAAATTATACTATCTAAAACTTTTATAAGTAATACAATAGACGTATATATCATATTTATGGAGATATTTTGAAAACCGGAAATGAGCTTTAATGAATAAAGCTCGACTTCCGGTGAACGGATTTACTCCAAAAACTAATCATCTCTGACAGCACACACAACAGTACTATATATGAAGTTTGGTATTGATACGATTTTTAGTATTCGAGTTAGAACGCCCATTATCACACACACACATACACACACACACACTCACACACACACACACACACACACACACACACACACACATACACACAGACATCATTCAGAAAATGGACAAAACGTGTTCTAGGGACCCCAAAACGTGTATTTCCGTTGAAATCTCGAAGTCGAATTTTTTCATGAAAACAATACTTTCTCTATACTTCGTATATGGAGAAAGTAAAAATCTGATGTGGCCAGCACATGACTTTCTCCATACATAAGATGTAAATACTTATCTACGACAGTAATTTCGAACTCTAAACATTATAAATAATGTTGTTCGGGACATGCTGGATGAAAAACGATGAAACTGGCCTTTCGCCCGTAGAGCCCAGAGCGCCCACAAAGTACATAATCAGCAACTTCCGGTTTATCAGTATTTCAGGAATAACTCCTAAAAAATCAGTGATACTAAAATATGTTTCATACAAAAGTTATAGTAAATTTTATTTTCTAAAACATTTATAAATAATAGTATATACCTAAATATCATATTTATGGAGATACTTTGAAAACCGGAAATGAGCTTTGAAGAATGAAGCTCAACTTCCGGTTAACTGATTAACTCCAAAAACTAATCAACTCTAAAGACTGTAATAGAAGTACTACATATGAAATTTGGTGTTGATCCGCCAAATAGTTTTCATGTTAGAGCGCCCACAATGTACATAATCATCTTCTTCCGGTTTATCAGTGTTTCACGAATAACTCCTAATCAACTGGTGATACAAAAATATGTTAAATACAAAAGTTATAGTAAAACAGATTATCTAAAACTTTTATAAGTAATACAATATACGTATATATCATATTTATGGAGATATTTTGAAAACCGGAAATGAGCTTTAATGAATAAAGCTCGACTTCCGGTTGACCGATGTACTCCAAAAACTAATCAACTCTGACAGCACACACTACAGTACTATATATGAAGTTTGGTATTGATACGACTAATAGTTTTCACGTTAGAGCGCCCACTATCACACACACACACATACACACACACACACACACACACACACACACACACACACACACACACACACACACACACATACACACAGACATCATTCCGAAAATGGTCAAAACGTGTTCTAGAGACACCAAAACATATATTTCCGTTGAAATCTCGAAGTCGATTTTTTTCATAAACAATACTTTCTCTATACTTCGTATATGGAGAAAGTAAAAAAGAATGAACCTTACTTCTCGGTGAATGATAAGTGATGTATGTTTACATTCAACAGTTGCCGATGAAAAAATAATTAATACTGTGGCTTTAAAAGGTCTAAATAAGCAGCAAGGGATGGGGGAAGGCACCCGGAAACAACCGTTCAATGTGAAAGCGCTCATTTGACTATCTCTAACTATGTGTGAAAACTCAAGCAGAAATATTGGCTGCAAGTGCCTCAAACGACGACTTACTTTTCCCTTATATTCCTTATGAGAGAAATGTTAATGTGCTCTGGCATCGAACTCAGGAATAGTACGGGCTTATGAAATTTTTTTTCTTAAACCAATTCTTAATATATATCTTCTAGCTGAGCGAAAAGTTCCTTACATTCTGGTAAGTGCATCAAAAAAATTAATGAAAAACTATCCCCATGCATTTAAAATGCAGGACTTTTGCATCGTCCTAGCATCGAACCCAGGACGTTCTCATTAGTAGTCATTAATGTTTTTAATAGTTCTTGACCATATCTGTAAGCTCCTTGAATTTCGATTCTCTACCTGTCCGGGAAGTATTATTTAAAAGATTTTGAAATTCGCCACCATGTATCCTTATGGAGAAAATCGGGACTTTGGGGCCTTCTGGAATCGAACCCATGACACCGAGGTTCAAGGTCGGCTTTTTCCTGGAGGTTACACGTCATGGCCATAACGTCGTAAAAATTTCAAGTCAGTGGCACTTGTGGAACATGGTTAGACTTTTGATCCCCAGGGTATATATATATAAGTACTAGTAAATGGGTGCTTGCAAACTGCAAGCAAAGAAAATTATGAAGGGATATGTGTCTTTTTAATTATACTACTGTCTATCGTATACCTAATTTTCAAATATGAGATCGAGTTTCATCTAATAATATACTAATTATTTCGAAAGCCTTTCACGTTTAATTGAGACGGGAGTTTTGCAGTTGAGACCTTAAAGAATACGCATACGTAAAATTAAATGAAAGAAATGCGCCAAACAAATTTAAGTAATAATAAAATTCTTCGTAAGATAAAAAGGCGAGAAATCGATAGATGATTCGTTACCTGTAGTACTCGGTTCAGTGCAAGGCATACTTCAATTGATTCCTATGCACATTAAATGGCGTCTAAAGCGGCACTATGAGCTCCGTTTCTAATTAAATAAACAAATAGAAATTAGGCAACGTAGTTGAATAATTTTGAAGAATGTAGAAAAAGAAGTTGAATTTAAAGCGCATATGGAGATGTTGGGAAAATATTTTGCATGCGATGATAAATGCAGAAATTGTTTTTACTTACAAAAATATCCAGCGAACACGTAGAACTACATAATCCGAAGGTCGTTCAAGGTTTTAGGACGTCCCCCTTTGGATTTCAAAGGCCTTCTACGCTTATTTGATACGGGAGATTTGGAGTTGATTCCTAATGAATGTGCATTTGTAAAATTAATTTAAGAAAATACGCCAATCAAAGCAAAGTTAGAATAAAAATCTGCATAAGATAAAAATGCGGAAAATAAATAGACGATTACCTGTGAAGTATTCAATTATATAAACAAACAAATATGCTACAGGTAACGTATCTATGTAAATAATTTTGAAAAACGTAGAAAAAGAACTTAATTCTAAAGCCCGTTTGCAGAATATGAAAAAATAATTTGAGGTGAATACAATAGAAAAGAGTAAACATAGAAAGCATACATTTTTAATCGCAGAAATTGTTTTACTTACGAAGAATCATCCAGCTGATACGTAGAAAAACGTAATCCAAAGTTCGTTCAAGGAAATCAGCGTATTTTATGAGTAGATTTTTGTTGTTTATTTTGATGAAAGTTAAATGTTCTTGATGTATATTAATATTACAAACAAAAGAATATTGAAAAATATTTCAAAAACTTCATACTTTCATCACGGCGTATGTTATTTGAACTGCAAACAAATTTGTATTCCACGTAAATAATGGTCGTAGCCAAAGTTTTTATCTTGGGAAGGGTGCAAATAAAAACAGTATTAATTTGTATTTAATTTAAGATGTTGCCGACATGGCGAAATTGGATGCAGGAAAAATGAAAATTCCTCTTTGAGGTATAATTTAGTTAAATACTCTCCACTGTACGTACATTTTTCATGCTTATGTGAATGAAAACATTTGGTTCTTCATGGACATTTATCGTTTCCCCAGCAGTATCCCATATCATTACGTAAGGTACTACGTATTAATTAAAAAAACGAAAATTTAACTTAATTTTAAATTCTGTATGGATAAGATGACAGAATAAATATATGTTATTAAAATAGAAGACGATACATAATAGGCATACAATTAAAAGCACAATTTTCACACACGAAAGGCAATCCAACATATACGTATAATCCTAACATCGTTCAAGGATATAATTTTATTTCCTGTGTAGATATTTGTTGTTCATTTAAATGAAAGTTACACTTTCTTGATATTCAATTATAATATGGTCCTTCAAGAAAGGCGGGCAGCAACGGGTTTGGCTGCCCGTATGAGCTTTTTGGTTACAATGTATCACAATGTATGTAGTATGAAATTGAGGCATACGTTACTTAAAGCTTCCCCTCCTAAAAGGAACATCATCTAAAGAAGCCACACTATGAGGTGGCACGCGAGACAGGACGCTGGAGCTTATCTGTCGATCTTAAGAGAAACTAAGGGCAAAATACCAAACACACCGAGTGCGGTGAGAAAGTGGTCACTGTGCTAGGACTCCAACACCAAGGTACGAATTCCGGCTAGCAAGATTTTTCTGGCTATAGAATGGTTGAGTGTCTTTGTTAATAGTATTAGTTATTGAAATGGTGGTAATTGGGATCTTCCTGCTTTCATCAGAGATGTTATGAATATTGTTATTAATTATAACGCCATAAAGTAGGAATCGGAAATGGCCATTGCAAAGGAAGTTTTTAGACATAATTTAATATACGATAAATGCATTGGGTTAAGTGAGAATAAAGTGAAATACTACTATACTAAACTATACCGATTTTGATGCTAATGATTCGTATTGTTTGCAGTTATATTATTTCTAAATAATATCGTTGAAACTATTAATTTACATTAATATTCTGATAGTAATATTTTAGGATGATGTAAATTTCAGTTGTACTTACTTTTACTCAGGCATAGGTAGACTTGATCCGGTATAATACGTTCTTCATCAGTAATTAATGAGTATTTTTCATCGAAATTGCTTTCTTATCCCCCTTATATAGATTCAGTGTAGACTTTTAAATTTAATCCTCGAATAATCTCACTACTTACATGACTTTTCCGATTATCTTCGTTTATAAATGGTCTCGTATTTTCTACATAAACTTATGTTATCACAGTATGTATTCCCGAATAATTCATTGACCGTGCAGATATTCGCTGCCATTTTGATGAAAGTTACATTTTTCAACCTTCAGTCATTACATATATGGAAAGAAATTTTTTTTAATTATACCACTGTCTATTGTATGCATAATTTTCAAATAAGTGAGATCGAGATTCGCCAAATAATATGATAGTAAAATAATCATTTCTAAAGCCTTTCGCGTTTATGAGATACGGGAGTCTGTAATGAATACGCATTCGTAAAATTATATTAAAGAAATACGCCAAACAAAGTAAAGTCAGAATAAAAATCTGCATAAGATAAAAATGCGGAAAATAAATAGACGATTACCAGTTTAGTATGTGGTTGAGTGCAAGACATTCTGCAAAATAATCCTATATTCATTAAATGTTGTCTACTACGACAATGAGCTCCGTTTCTAATTAAATAAACAAATAGACAATAGGCAACGTAATTATGTAAATAGTTTTAAAGTACGTAGAAAAAGAACTTTATTCTAAAGTCCGTTTGGAGAAGATGGGAAAATAATATTCATACAATGATACATGCAAAGATTGTTTTTACTAACCAAGAATTATCCAGCGTAGAACAACGTAATCAGAAAGTCTTTGAAGGAAATCAGAGTATTTTATGAGTAGATTTCTGTTTTTTTTTTATTTTGATGAATGTTGAATTACGTAATATATTACGAACTAATTGTGTACTACGTATTAATTAAAGAAACGTAGAAAAAGAACTTAATTTTAAATTCTCTTTGGAAAGGATGACAGAATAATTATATGTAATTAAAATAGAAAAGAATAAACATAATAGGCATAAAATTAAAAGAACAGAAACTCACACACACGAAAAGCAATCCACCATATGCGTAAACCAACGATATCCTAACATAGTTCAATAATACCATGTATTTCCTGATTAGATATTTGTTGTTCATTTAGATGAGAGTTCAGTATATGATAAATGTATTTGGTTAAGTGAGCTATGAATTATAATATATTAATAAATTATAGTGTTCGCGAAACTAATGATTCGTAATGCTTACAGTTATGTTATTTCTAAAGATTGTCGTTAAACCTTTTAATTTACATTAATATCCCTATTTATTAATTTATATTCGTATCTATGTACTTCATTCTAGAATAATCTCACTACTTACATGACTTTTACGATTATCTTCGTTGTTAATGGTCTCGTATTCTCTACATAAACTTATGTTATCACAGCATGCATTCACGATTGTTTCATTGACCGTGCAGATATCCACTGTCTATTTTAACGAAATTTACATTTTTCAGCATTCAGTAATAACATGTATCGAAAGAAAGATTTAAAATAATTAAAAATGCATCAAACCTTTATCATTGCATATGAAAATAGGATCGTAAACAAACTTGTTTTCGATTCAAACAATGGTTGTTGCCATAGATTGAATTTTCAAAATGAGGAGAAAAAAACGTAATAAATTGGCGTTCAAACTAAAATTTTGCAAATTTCCTGCCGGAATGTTAAAATCGGTCGCAAGAAAAGAAAACTTTGATCCTTTAGACGTAATATAGACCAAGTCCCACTGCTTTACGATTACATTTTCCTATTTTTATGAACGAAAGAAATTTGCTCTGCATGGCCATTTTTCGTTTTTCCCGTTTAAATACATTGAAAAATATAATCCTTTCTGGTCTCAAACCTAGGACAAAATCTGTAGATTTTTTTTTCCCAACTCGACTGTCAATTATGAATCTCTTCTGAAAATTTCAGCCTTCCAGCTCGATTAGAAATTCCCAGGATTTTGTGTCAATCAGTAGGATTTGTAGCTTTATATATAGTAATATCCGGAGAAGCGTCTATATATCTATTAAGAGTAAAATGTAGCTTGCATACTGCAAGCAGATCGGCAATACTAATTTCATATCGGCATCACATCGGAACGGTCCTCATAAGAAAAAAAAAGGATTTAATTTTTTCTTAAAATTCGCAGAAATTTCATCGTCTGGCATCGAACCCGGGTCTTACTGGTAAACCTACTATGAAACACAATAGAAGATCACCATCTCTAACTATGTGTGAAAATTCAAGCAGAAATATTGGCTACAACTGCCTCAAAAGACGCTCTAATGTTCACGAATGTAAATGGCTCTCGGGACTCGAACCAAGGACGACCACTAAAATATAAAAAATGTTTCTGAAAGTTATTAATCATCTCAATCTATATGCAAAATTTCAAGTTTCTATATTATTGGAAAAGGTTTCAAAATAATTCCTAAAAATCGGATCAACTTTTGATTGCAGAATCACCTGGTGTCGAGCCCAGGACACATTGATAGCTGTGAATGCATAGTTTGATTTGTAAAGACTTGCTCTTGTTTCTTGCAAAGTTGGAAGTCGATAGCATGCCGGTAAGTACCTAAATTTTGTTTCCGTTATCTCCGTAAGAAAGGCATTGAGGAATTTAAATGTCCCTCTGGGATCGAACCAAGGACCATCAGCGAATATTTAAAATTTGATTATGAAATACTTTTATGGTATCTAACCTCATATGGAATTTCAAGTTTCTATGCCATCGGAAAAGGGTCCAAAAAAAATCTTAAAAATCGCCACAATTCATTTTAAACGGCCGATTTTTGTCCCGACCTAGCATCGAACCAAGGATAATATTCGTAGATGTCTTTATGGATTCCTTTAGATATGCACGTTATCTAGCGGTCACTTGAATTTCAACTCTCTCCTTTTCCGGGAAGTGCCTCAAAAAATTTTTCGAAAATCCCCGCCATGTATTCTTATGGACAAAATCACGACTTTGGGGCCTTCTGGAATCGAACCCATGACACCGAGGTTCAAAGTCGGCTTTTCCTGGAGGTTACACGTTATGGCCAATATGTCGTAAAAATTTCAAGGCATTTGCACTTGTGGATCATGGTTAGAATTTTGATCCCCTATATAATAATAGATATATAGATGCTTCTCCGGATTCATTCATATAGATAGATAGATAGATAGATAGATAGATAGATAGATAGATAGGATACTAATTCACAGCCTAAACCACAAGCGTCATTGACTTGAGATTTTTACGACGTATTGGCCCTAACGTGAAACCCCCAGAAAAAATGCGATTTTGAACCTCAGTGTCATGGGTTCGATTCCAGAGGGCGCCAAAGTCCCGATTTTTTCCATTTGAATGCATTGCTTTGATTTTCCGGAATTTTTAAAAATTACTTCCCTTATAGTTAGAAAATCGAAACTCTAGGAGACTTTATATATGGGCATGATCTATCGGAAACAGTAATGACTTACTCGCAAAATATCCTGGGATCGATGCTAGGGCGATGCAAAAATCCGCCGTTTAAAATCCATTGAGGTAGTTTTTCATTATTTTATTTGATGCACTTATCAAAATAATAGGAAGTTCTTGCTTCGCTACAAGATATATATTAAGAATTGGTTTCAGAAATAAAATTAGAAAAGACTGTAAATTTCCAGGGTTCGATGCCAGAGCACATTATCATTCTCTCATAGGGAATATAAGGGAAAAGTAGGACGTCGTTTGAAGCTGCTACACACAATATTTCTTCTTGAAATTTCACACATAGTTAGGGGTGGTGATCTACTGTACAGCTGCATAGAAGCTATTACCAGTAAAACCCGGGTTCGAAGCCAGGTGGTAAATATATCCCCCATTTCAAATACATTGCGTTAGATTTCATTATTTTTTAAAAATGTATTTATCGATATAATAGGAAGTTCTTGCTTTGCTAGAAGATGTTTATTCAGACTCGGTTTAAGAAAAAAATTTAGATAAGACCATGCTGTTCCTGGGTTCGATGCCAGAGCACATTGCAATTTCTCACATAAGGAATATATGTGAAAAGTAGGACGTCATTTGAGGCAGTTGCAGCCAATATTTCTGCTTGAATTTTCACACATAGTTAGAAATGGATTTGTTCTGTTGTGCTGCATAGTAAGTATGACCTGAAGGAACCGGGTTCGATGCCAGACGATAAAGTTACAGCGAATTTAGGAATATTTTCAATCCTTTATTTTTTTCTATTGATGTGCGTCCTAATATGATGCCGATATGAAATTAGTGTTGCCGATCTGCTTGAAGTATGCAAGCTACATTTTACTCGTATCTATTATATATAGATGCTTCTCCTGATTCATTCATATCTATTATATACGAGTAAAATGTAGCTTGCATACTGCAAGCAGATCGAGACACTAATTTCATGTCGGCATCATATCAGGAAGGCCGTCAAAAGAGAAAAAAAAGGATTGAAAATATTCTTAAAATTCACTGCAATTTAATCGTCTGGCATCGAACCTGGGTCTTAATGGTGAACTTACTATGCAGCACAACAGAAAATCACCATCTCTTACTTTGTGTGAAAATTCAAGCAGATATATTGGCTCCAACTGCCTCAAACGACGTCCTACTTTTCAATAATGTAAATGGCTCTCTGGATTCGAACTAAGGACGATCTAGGAAATTTAAAACACGTTTTTGAAATGTATCTATGTTCTCTATCTATATGCCTAATTTCATGTTTTAATATTATTGTGAAGGGGTTTAAATTAATTCTTAAAAATCGGATAATTTACTGATTGTACAGACGCCTGGTGTCGAACCCAGGAAATATTGGTAGCTGTGAATGCACAGTATGACTTATTAGGACTTCATTTTATTTCATACAAATTTTGAAGTCTATATCATGCCGGGAAGTACCTAAAACTTTTTACTGTTATCTCCATAAGAAATGCATGGAGGAATGTAAATGGCCCTCTGGGATCGAACCAAGGACCATCAGCGAATATGTAAAATTTTGATTATGGAATATATGTATGATCTCCAACCTCATGCCGAATTTCAAGTTTCCTTGCCATCGGGAAAGGGTCCAAAAAAAATCTTAAAAATCGCCACAATGCATTTTAAACGGCCGATTTTTGCCTCGACCTAGCATCGAACCTAGGATATTTTCCGGGAAACTCATTTATGTTTTCGATAGATCATGACCATATATATAGGCTCCATGAGTTTTGATTCTATACCTATCCGGGAAATATTTTTTAAAAATTCCCGAAAATCACGGCAATGCATTTAAACGGGAAAAATCGGGACTTTGGAGTCCCCTGGAATCGAACCCATGACACTGAGGATCAATTTTTCTGGTGGTTACACGTTATGGCCAATACGCCGTAAAAATTTCAGCTCAATCACTCTTGTGGTTTTGGCTGTGAGTTTGTATCCTCTCTATATATATATCTATTATATATAGATGCTTCTCCGGATTCATTCATATCTATTATATATAGATGCTTCTCCGGATTCATTCATATATATACCTATATAGATAGATAGGATACAAATTCACAGCCTAAACTACAAGCGTCATTGATCTGAAATTTTTATGACATATTGGCCATAACGTGAAACCCCCAGGAAAAAAGCGACTTTGATCCTCAGTGTCATAGGTTCGATTCCAGAGGGCCCCAAAGTCCCGATTTTTCCCGTTTGAATGCATTGCCGTGATTTTCGGGAATTAAAAAAAAATACTTTCCGGATAGGTAGAGAAGTAAAACCCAAGGTGCCTATATTTATGGTCTTGGACTTTCGAAAACATCAATGACTTTTACAAAAGTTATCCTGGGTTCGATGCTAGGACGATGCAAAGATCTGCCCTTTAAAATACATGGGAGCCGTTTTTCATTATTTTTTTAGATGCACTTATCGAAATGATAGGATGTTCGTGCTTGGCTGAAAGATGTATGGTACGAATTAGTTTTAGAAAAAAATTTTCATAAGACCGTACTGTTCCTGGGTTCGAAGCCAGAGCACAATAACGTTTCTCTCATAAGGAATATAAAGGAAAAGTAGGACGTCATTTGAGGCAGTTGTAACCAATATTTCTGCTTGAATTTGCATACGCGGTTAGAGATGGTGTTTTTCTGTTGTGCTGCATAGAAAGTATTGCCTGAAAGACCCGGGTTCGATGCCGGGCGGTAAAAATATCCCCCATATATAATACTATGGGGTATATTTTCATAATTTTTTATGCATTTATCGATATGTAAGGGAGCTCTTGCTTAGATGGAAGATGTATAGTAACACTTTGTTTAAGAAAAAAAATAGATAAGACCATGCTGTTCCTGGGTTCGATGCCAGAGCACATTATAATTTCTCAAATAAGGAGTGTATGTGAATAGTAGGACGTCGTTTGAGGTAGTTGCACCTAATAGTTTTGCTTGAATTTTCACACATAGTTTGATATGGTAATCTTCTATTTTGCTGCATAGTAAGTACACCAGGAAGACCGGGGTTCGCTGCCAGGCGATTAAATTGCAGAGAATTCTACGAATATTTTGAATTTTTTTTTTCTTTTGATGTCCGTCCCGATATGATGCCGATATGAAATTAGTGTTGTCGATCTGCTTGCAGTATGCAAGCAACATTTTACTCGTATACCTATATAGATAGATAGATAGATAGGATACAAATTCACAGCCTAAACTACAAGCGTCATTGATCTGAAATTTTTATGACATATTGGCCATAACGTGAATCCCCCAGGAAAAAAGAGACTTTGATCCTCAGTGTCATAGGTTCGATTCCAGAGGGCCCCAAAGTCCCGATTTTTCCCGTTTGCATGCATTGCCGTGATTTTCGGGAATTAAAAAAAAATACTTTCCGGATAGGTAGAGAAGTAAAACTCAAGGTGCCTATATTTATGGTCTTGGACTTTCGAAAACATCAATGACTTTTACAAAAATTATCCTGGGTTCGATGCTAGGACGAAACAAAGATCTGCCCTTTAAAATACATGGGAGCCGTTTTTCATTATTTTTTTAGATGCACTTATCGAAATGATAGGATGTTCGTGCTTGGCTGGAAGATGTATGGTACGAATAAGTTTTAGAAAAAAATTTTCATAAGACCGTACTGTTCCTGGGTTCGAAGCCAGAGCACAATAACGTTTCTCTCATAAGGAATATAAAGGAAAAGTAGGACGTCATTTGAGGCAGTTGTAACCAATATTTCTGCTTGAATTTGCATACGCGGTTAGAGATGGTGTTTTTCCTTTGTGCTGCATAGAAAGTATTGCCTGAAAGACCCGGGTTCGATGCCGGGCGGTAAAAATATCACCCATATATAATACTATGGGGTATCTTTTCATAATTTTTTTATGCATTTATCGATATGTAAGGGAGCTCTTGCTTAGATGGAAGATGTATATTAACACTTTGTTTAAGAAAAAAAATAGATAAGACCATGCTGTTCCTGGGTTCGATGCAAGAGCACATTATAATTTCTCAAATAAGGAGTGTATGTGAATAGTAGGACGTCGTTTGAGGTAGTTGCACCTAATAGTTTTGCTTGAATTTTCACACATAGTTTGATATGGTAATTTTCTATTTTGCTGCATAGTAAGTACACCAGGAAGACCGGGGTTCGCTGCCAGGTGATTAAATTGCTGCGAATTCTACGAATATTTTGAATTTTTTTTTTCTTTTGATGTCCGTCCCGATATGATGCCGATATGAAATTAGTGTTGTCGATCTGCTTGCAGTATGCAAGCTACATTTTACTCGTATCATATATCTATTATATATAGATGCTTCTCCGGATTCATTCATATATATACCTATATAGATAGATAGGATACAAATTCACAGCCTAAACTACAAGCGTCATTGATCTGAAATTTTTATGATATATTGGCCATAACGTGAAACCCCCAGGAAAAAAGAGACTTTGATCCTCAGTGTCACAGGTTCGATTCCAGAGGGCCCCAAAGTCCCGATTTTTCCCGTTTGAATGCATTGCCGTGATTTTCGGGAATTAAAAAAAATACTTTCCGGATAGGTAGAGAAGTAAAACTCAAGGTGCCTATATTAATGGTCTTGGACTTTCGAAAACATCAATGACTTTTACAAAAGTTATCCTGGGTTCGATGCTAGGGCGATGCAAAGATCTGCCCTTTAAAATACATGGGAGCCGTTTTTCATTATTTTTTTAGATGCACTTATCGAAATGATAGGATGTTCGTGCTTGGCTGGAAGATGTATGGTACGAATAAGGTTTAGAAAAAAATTTTCATAAGACCGTACTGTTCCTGGGTTCGAAGCCAGAGCACAATAACGTTTCTCTCATAAGGAATATAAAGGAAAAGTAGGACGTCATTTGAGGCAGTTGTAACCAATATTTCTGCTTGAATTTGCATACGCGGTTAGAGATGGTGTTTTTCCTTTGTGCTGCATAGAAAGTATTGCCTGAAAGACCCGGGTTCGATGCCGGGCGGTAAAAATATCACCCATATATAATACTATAGGGTATCTTTTCATAATTTTTTTATGCATTTATCGATATGTAAGGGAGCTCTTGCTTAGATGGAAGATGTATATTAACACTTTGTTTAAGAAAAAAAATAGATAAGACCATGCTGTTCCTGGGTTCGATGCCAGAGCACATTATAATTTCTCAAATAAGGAGTGTATGTGAATAGTAGGACGTCGTTTGAGGTAGTTGCACCTAATAGTTTTGCTTGAATTTTCACACATAGTTTGATATGGTAATTTTCTATTTTGCTACATAGTAAGTACACCAGGAAGACCGGGGTTCGCTGCCAGGTGATTAAATTGCAGCGAATTCTACGAATATTTTGAATTTTTTTTTCTTTTGATGTCCGTCCCGATATGATGCCGATATGAAATTAGTGTTGTCGATCTGCTTGCAGTATGCAAGCTACATTTTACTCGTATATATATACGAGTAAAATGTAGCTTGCATACTGCAAGCAGATCGACAACACTAATTTCATGTCGGCATCATATCGGGAAGGCCGTCAAAAGAAAAAAAAAATGGATTGAAAATATTCTGATTATTCGCTGCAATTTATTCGTCCGGCATCGAACCCGGGTTTTCCAGGTGATACTTACTATGCAGCACAATAGAAAATTACCATATCAAACTATGTGTGAAAATTCAAGCAGAAATATTATCTGCAACTGCCTCAAACGACGTCCTACTTTTCCCTTATATTTCTTATGAGAGAAATGTTAATGTGCTCTGGCATCGAACCCAGGAATAGTACGGTCTTCTGAAAACCGTTTTCTTAAACCAGTTTTAACCATATATCTTCTAGCCAAGCACGAACTTCCTATTATTTCGATAAGTGCATCAAAAAAATAATGAAATACTAACCCTATGTAATTTAAACGGGAGACATATTTACCGCCCGACATCGAACCCAGGTCTTTCTGGTTAAACTTCCTATGCAACATAATAGAAGATATTATTCTTTAACTATGTGCAAAAATTCAAGCAGAAATATTGGCTGCAACTGCCTCAATCGAAGTCTTACTTTTCCCTTATATTCCTTATGAGAGAAATGTTAATGTGCTCTGGCTTCGAACCCAGGAATAGTACGGTCTTATGAAAATTTTTTTCTTAAACCAATTCTTACCTTACACTTTCCGGCTAAGCACGAACTTCCTATTATTTCGAGAATTGCATCAAAAAAATAATGAAAAACAGCTCCCATGTATTTTAAAGGGCAGATCTTTGCATCGTCCTAGCATCGAACCCAGGATATTTTTTGTGAAAGTCATTGATGTTTTCAAAAGTCCAAGACCATAAATAAAGGCTCCTTGAGTTTTATTTCTCTACCTATCCAGGAAGTATTTTTTTAAAAATCCGGAAAATCACGGCAATGCATTTAAACGGGAAAAATAGGGACTTTGGGGCCCTCTGGAATCGAACCTATGACACTGAGGATCAAAGTCGCTTTTTTCCTGAGGGTTTCACGTTATGGCCAATACGTCATAAAAATTTCAAGGCAATGACGCTTGTAGTTTAGCCTGTGAATTTGTATCCTATCTATATAGCTATATAGCTATATATATGAATGAATCCGGAGAAGCATCTATATATAATAGATAGATATATATATATATATATACGAGTTAAATGTTGCTTGCATACTGCAAGCAGATCGACAACACTATTTTCATGTCGGCATCATATCGGGACGGCCATCAAAAGAAAAAAATGGATTGAAATTTTTCTTAAAATTCGCTGCAATTCCATCGTCTGGCATCGAACCCGGGTCTTTACTGTTGAACTTACTATGCAGCACAATAGAACATCGCCATCTCTAACTATGTGTGAAAATATAAGCAGTAATATGGGCTACAACTGCGTCAAAAGACGTTCTAATTTTCACAAATTTAAATTGCTCTCTGGATTCGAGCCAAGGACGAACTTGCAAATCTAAAACATGATTTTGAAAGTTATTTATGATCTCTATCTACATGCCGAATTTCAAGTATCTATATTGTTGGGAAAGGGTTCAAAATAATTATTGAAAATCAGATCAGTTACTGATTGTAGAGACACCTGGTGTCGAACCCAGGACACATTGACAGCTGGGAATGCACAGTTTGATTTGTATACACTAAATCTTTCATAGTGCAAAGTTTGAAGTCTTTATCGTGCTGGGAAGTACCAATAATATGTTTCCGTTATCTCCGTAAGAAATGCATTGAGGAATTTAAATGGCCCTCTGGGATCGAACCAAGGACCATCAGCGAATATATAAAATTTGATCCTGAAATTTATCATTGATCTCCAACTCCATGCCGAATTTCAAGTTTCCATGCCATCGGGAAAGGGTCCAAAATAAATCTTAAAAATCGCCACAATACAATTTAAACGGCCGATTTTTACCCCGACCTAGCATCGAACCAAGGATATTTTCCGTAAAACTCATTTATGTTTTAGATAGATCATAACCATATATATAGGCTCCTTTAATTTTGATTCGCTACCTATCCGGAAAGTATTATTTTTAATTTCCCGAAAATCAACGCAATACATTTAAACGGGAAAAATCGGGACTTTGGGGCCCTCTGGAATCGAACCCATGACACTGAGGTTCAAAATCACAATTTTTCTGGTGGTTACACGATATGGCCAATACGTCGTAAAAATTTCAAGCCGATGACACTTGTGGTTTAGGCTGTGAATTAGTATCCTATCTATATACCTATCTATCTATTATATATAGATGCTTCTCCGGATTCATTCATGGATATACCTATATAGATAGATAGATAGATAGATAGATAGATAGGATACTAATTCACAGCCTAAACCACAAGCGTCATTGACTTGAAATTTTTACGACGTATTGGCCATAACGTGTAACCTCCAGAAAAATTGCGACTTTGATCCTCAGGGTCATGGGTTCGATTCCAGAGGGCCACAAAGTCGCGATTTTCTCCATAAGAATACATGGCGGGGATTTTCGAAAATTTTTTTGAGGCACTTCCCGGAAAAGGAGAGAGTTGAAATTCGAGGGATCGCTAGAAGCCGTGCATAGCCAACGAAAATCAAAAAGACATCGCCGAATATGGTCCATGGTTCGATGCTAGGTCGGGGCAAAAATCGGCCGTTTAAAATGCATTGTGGCGAATTTGAAGATTTTTTTTGGATCCTTTCCCGATAACATGGATACTTGAAACTCGGCACGTGGATATATATGTTGAATATATTTCATAATTGAATTTTACATGTTCGCTTATGGTCCTTGGTTCGATCCCAGAGGGCCATTTGCACTTCTCAATGCATTTCTTATGGAGATAACGGAAACAAAATTTAGGTACTTCCCGACATGTTATCGACTTCAAACTTTGCATATAGAAAGATCAAGTCCATACAAATCAAACAGTGCATTCACAGCTATCATTGTGTCCTGGGTTCGACAC
This sequence comes from Sympetrum striolatum, assembly GCA_947579665.1. Lineage (NCBI taxonomy): Eukaryota > Metazoa > Arthropoda > Insecta > Odonata > Libellulidae > Sympetrum > Sympetrum striolatum. Next base: position 1,097,250 of record OX388342.1, on the reverse strand, counting down.
CAGGTGTCTCTGCAATCAGAAGTTGATCCGATTTTCAGGAATTATTTTGAAAACATTCCCAATAATATATAAACTTGAAATTCGGCATATAGATAGAGATCATAGATTCCTTTCATGAACATATTTTAGATTTCCTAGATAGTCCTTGGTTTGAATCCAGAGAGCCATTTACATTCGTGAGAAGTAGAACGTAGTTTGAGGCAGTTGTAACCAGTATTTTTGGTTAAATTTTCACACACAGTCAGAGATGGTGATCTTCTCTAGTGCTGCATAGTATGATCACCAGTATGACCCCGGTTCGATGCCAGACGATGAAATTGCAGCGAATTATAAGAATTTTTTCAATCCTTTTTTTTTTCTTTTGATGACCGTCCCGATTGTTGCCGATATAAAATTAGTATTGCCGATCTGCTTGCAGTATGCAAGCTACATTTTACTCGTATATATATATGAATGAATCCGGAGAAGCATCTATATATAATAGATAGAGAGGATACAAAGTCACAGGCTAAACCACTAGCCTCAATGGCTTGAAATTTTTACCACATATTGGCCATAACGTATAACCTCCAGGAAAATTGCGATTTTGAACCTCGGTGTCATGGGTTCGATTCCAGAGGGCCCCAAAGTCCCGATTTTTCCCGTTTAAATGCATTGCTCTGATTTTCGGGAATTAAAAAAAAATACTTCCCGTATAGGTAGAAAATTAAAACTCAAGGAGCCTATATATATAGTCATGATCTATCGAAAACATAAATGGGTTTAACGGAAAACATCCTGGGTTCGATGCTAGGTCGGGGCAAAAATCGGCCGTTTAAATTGCATTGTGGAGATTTTTAAGATTTATTTTGGACCCTTTCCCGATGGAATGGAAACTTGAAATTCGGAATGGAGTTGGAGATCAATAATAAATTTCAGGATCAAATTTTAGATATTCGCTGATGGTCCTTGCTTCGATCCCAGAGGGACATTTAAATTCCTCAATGCATTTCTTACGGAGATAACGGAAACAAATTATAGGTACTTCCCGGCGCGATAAAGACTTCAAACTTTGCATTATGAAAGATTCAGTGTATACAAATCAAACTGTGCATTCCCGGCTGTCAATGTGTCCTTGGTTCGACACCAGGCCTCTCTAATATCGGTAACTGATCCGATTTTCAATAATTATTTTGAACCCTTTCCCAACAATATAGAAACTTGAAATTCGGCGTGTAGATAAAAATCATAAATAATTTTCAGAAACATTTTTTAGATTTCCAAGATCGTCCTTGGTTCGAATCCAGAGAGCCATTTACTTTCGTGAAAATAAGTACGTCTTTTGAGGCAGTTGTAGCCAATATTTCTGCTTGAATTTTCACACATAGTTAGAGATGGCGATATTCTTTTGTGCTGCATAGTACGTTCAACAGTAAAGACCCGGGTTCGATGCCAGACGATGGAATTTCAGTGAATTTTAAGAAAAATTTCAATCCATTTTTTCTTTTGATGGCCGTCCTGATATGATGCCGACATGAAAACAGTGTTGTCGATCTGCTTGCAGTATGCAAGCAACATTTTACTCGTATATATATATGGATACATGAATGAATCCGGAGAAGCATCTATATATAATAGATAGATGCTTCTCCAGATTCATTCATATATATAGCTATATAGCTATATAGATAGGATACAAATTCACAGGCTAAACCACAAGCGTCATTGACTTGAAATTTTTATGACATATTTGCCATAACGTGAAACCCCCAGGAAAAAAGCGACTTTGATCCTCAGTGTCATAGGTTCGATTCCAGAGGGCCCCAAAGTCCCGATTTTTCCCGTTTAAGTACATAGCCGTGATTTTCGGGAATTTTTAAAAAATACTTTCCGAAAAGGTAGAGAAATAAAACTCAAGGAGCCTATATTTATGGTCTTGGACTTTTGAAAACATCAATGACTTTCACAAAAAATATCCTGGGTTCGATGCTAGGACGATGCAAAGATCTGCCCTTTAAAATACATGGGAGCTGTTTTTCATTATTTTTTTGATGCATTTATCGAAATAATAGGAAGTTCGTGCGTAGCTGGAAAGTGTAAGGTAACAATTGGTTTAAGAAAAAAAAATTCATAAGACCGTACTATTCCTGGGTTCGATGCCAGAGCACATTAACATTTCTCTCATAAGGAATATAAGGGAAAAGTAAGACTTCGATTGAGGCAGTTGTAGCCAAAATTTCTGCATGAATTTTCGCATATAGTTAAAGAATAAAATCTTCTATTATGTTGCATAGGAAGTTTCACCAGAAAGAACCGGGTTCGATGCCGGGCGGTAAATATGTCTCCCGTTAAAAATACATAAGGTTAGTATTTCATTATTTTTTTGATGCACTTATCCAAATGATGGGAAGTTCGTGCTTGGCTGGAAGATGTATGGTTAAAACTGGTTTAAGAAAACAGTTTTCAGAAGACCGTAATATTCCTGGGTTCGATGCCAGACCACATTAACATTTCTCTCATAAGAAATATAAGGGAAAAGTAGGACGTCGTTTGATGCAGTTGCAGATAATATTTCTGCTTGAATTTTCACAGATAGTTAGAGATGGTGATTTTCTATTGTGCTGCATAGTAAGTATCACCTGGAAGACCCGGGTTCGATGCCGGACGAATAAATTGCAGCGAATAATCAGAATATTTTCAATCCATTTTTTTCTTTTGACGGCCTTCCCGGTATGATGCCGACATGAAATATGGTTGTCCATCTGCTTGCAGTATGCAAGCTACATTTTACTCGTATATAGATAGGTATATAGATAGATAGGATACAAATTCACAGCCTAAACCACAAGCGTGATTGAGTTCAAATTTTTACTGCGTATTGGCCATAACAATTAACCGCCAGAAAAATTGTGATTTTGATACTCAGTGTCATGGGTTCGATTCCAGAGGGCCCCAAAGTCCCGATTTTTCCCGTTTAAATGCATTGCTTAGATTTTCGGGAATTTTTTAAAATTACTTCCCGGATAGGTAGAGAATCGAAACTCTAGGAGCCTTTATATATGGGCATGATCTATCGAAAACATAAATGAGTTTTACGGAAAATAACCTGTGTTCGATGCTAGGTCAAGGCAAAAATCGGCCGTTTAAAATGCATTGTGGCGATTTTTAAGATATTTTTTGGACCCTTTCCCGATGGCATGGAAACTTGAAATTCGGCATGGAGTTGGACATCATAAATATATTTTGTAATCAAATTTTACATATTCGCTAATTGTCCTTGGTTCGATCCCAGAGAGCCATTTACATTCCTCCATGCATTTCTTATGGAGATAACAGAAAAAGGTTTTAGGTACTTCCCGGCATGATATCGACTCTAAACTTTGTAAGAAACGAGATGAAGTCCTAATAAATCATACTGTGCATTCACAGCTGCCAATATTTCCTCGGTTCGACACCAGGCGTCTCTACAATCAGTAAAATATCCGATATTTAAGAATTAATTTAAACCCCTTCCCAGTAATATTAAAACATGAAATTAGACATATAGATAGAAAGCATTGATCCATTTGAAAAACATGTTTTCGATTTCCTAGATCGTCCTTGGTTCGAATCCAGATAGCCATTTACATTATAGAAAAGTAGAACGTCTTTTGAGGCAGTTGGAGCCAATATTTCTGCTTGAAATTTCAATCATAGTAAGAGATGGTATTTTTCTGTTGTGCTGCATAGTATGTTCGCGGGAAGGCGTAGGTTCGATGTCAAGCGATTAAATTGCCGCAAATTTTAAGAATATTTTCAAACCCTTTTTTTTTTTTGAGGGCCGTCCCGATATGATGCCGACATGAAATTAGTGTTGTCGATCTGCTTGCAGTATGCAAGCTACTTTTTACTCGTATATATATATACTACTTTTTAGTTATTTATGAACTCTATCTATATGCCGAATTTCAAGTTTCTATATTATTGGGAAAGCTTTCAAAATAATTACTAAAAATCGGATCAACTTCTGATTTCAGAGACACCTGGTGTCGAACCCAGGACATATTGTAAGCTGTGAATGCATAGTTTCATTTGTAAAGACTTGCTTTTGTATCATGCAAAGTTTGAAGTCGATAGCATAACGGGAAGTACCTAAATTTTGTATCCGTTATCTCCGTAAGAAAGGCATTGAGGAATATAAATGTCCCTCAGGGATCGAACCAAGGACCATAAGCAAATATGTAAAATTTGATTATGAGATATATTTATGATATCTAACCTCATGTTGAATTTCAAGTTTCTATGCCATCGGGAAGGGGTCCAAAAAAAATCTTCAAAATCGCCGCAATGCATTTTAAACGGCCGATTTTTGCCACGGCCTAGCATCGAACCAAGGACAATATTCGAAGATGTCTTTTTGATTTTTGTTGGCTATGCATGGCATCTAGCGATCCCTCAAGTTTCAACTCTCTGCTTCTCCGGGAAGTGCCTCAAAATAATTTTCGAAAATCCCCGCCATGTATTCTTATGGACAAAATCGCGACTTTGGGGCCTTCTGGAATCGAACCCATGGCACCGAAGTTCAAAGTCGGCTTTTTCCTGGAGGTTACACGTTATGGCCAATACGTCGTAAAAATTTCAAGTCAGTGGCACTTGTGGAACATGGTTAGAATTTTGATCCCCTATGAATGAATGAATGTGTATATAGGTACGAGTGCAATGTAGCTTGCATACTGCAAGCAGATCGGCAATATTATTTTATTTCGGCATCATATCGAGACGGTCCTCAAAAGAAAAAAAAAGGATTGAAAATATTCTTAAAATTCGCTTCAATTTTAGCGTCTTGCATCGAACCCGGGTCTTCCTGGTGAACTTACTAAGCGGCACAATAGAACATAACGATATCTAACGATGTGTGAAAATTCAAGCAGAAATATGGGCTACAACTGCCTCAAAAGACGTTCTAATTTTCACGATTTTAATTGGCTCTCTGGATTCGAACCAAGGACGATCGCGGGAATCTAGAACATGTTCCTGAAATGTATCTATAATTTCTATCTGCATGCTGAATTTCAAGTTTCTATATAATTGGGAAATGGTTCCAAAAAATTCTTAAAAATCCGATCATTTACTGATTGTAGAGACGCCTGGTGGTGAAACCAGGAAACATTGGTAGATGTGAATTCACAGTTTGATTAGTAATGACTTGATCTTACCTTATGCAAAGTTTGAAGTCGTTATCGCGCCGGGAAGTACCTAAAATTTGTTTCCGTTATCTCCGTAAGAAATGCATTGAGGAATGTAAATGTCCCTCTAGGATCGAACCAAGGACCATCAGCGAATATGGAAAATTTGATTATGATATATTTTTATGATATCTAACGCCATGCCGAATTTCAAGTTTCTATGCCATCGGAAAAGGGTTCAAAAAAAATCTTAAAAATCGCCGCAATGCATTTTAAACGGCCGATTTTTGCCCCGACCTAGCATCGAACCAAGGATAATATTCGTAGATGTCTTTATGGTTTCCTTTTGATATGCACGGCATCTAGCGATTCCTCGAGTTTCAACTCTCTCCTTTTCCGGGAAGTGCCTCAAAAAAATTTTCGAAAATCCCCGCCATGTAATCTTATGGGGAAAATCGCGACTTTGGGGCCTTCTGGAATCGAACCCATGTCACCGAGGTTCAAAGTCGGCTTTTTTCTGGAGGTTACACGTTATGGCCAATACGTCGTAAAAATTTCAAGGCATTGGCGCTTGTGGAACATGGTTAGAATTTTGATCCCCTATGAATGTATATATATATATATATATAGGTATATCCGGAGAAGCGTCTATATATAATAGATATAGGTATATCCGGAGAAGCGTCTATCTATTATACGAGTAAAAAGTAGCTTGCATACTGCAAGCAGATCGGCAATACTAATTTCATATCGGCATCATATCGGGTCGGTTCTCAAAAGAACAAAAAAATGATTCAAAATATTCTTAAAATTCGCTGCAATTTTATCGTCTGGCATTGAACCCGGATCTTACTGGTATATTACTATGCAGCACAATAGAAGATCACCGTCTCTAACTATGTGTGAAAATTCAAGCAGAAATATTGGCTACAACTGCCTCAAAAGACGTTCTAATTTTCACGAATGTAAATGGCTCTCTGGATTCGAACCAAGGACGATCTTGGAAATCTAAAATATGTTTCTGAAAGTTATTTATGATCTCTATCTATATGCCGAATTTCAAGTTTCTATATTATTGGGAAAGTTTTCAAAATAATTCCAAAAATCGTATCAACTTATGATTACAGAGACACCTGGTGTCGAACCCTAGAAATATTGTAAGCTGTGAATGCACAGTTTGATTTGTAAAGACTTGCTCTTCTATCATGCAAAGTTTGAAGTCGATAGCATGCCGGGAAGTACCTTAATTTTGTTTCCGTTATCTCCGTAAGAAATGCATTGAGAATTGCAAATGGCCCTCTGGGATCGAACCAAGGATCATGAGCGAACATCTTAAATTTGATTATTAAATATATGTTCATGATATCTATTTACGTGCCGAGTTTCAAGTATCCATGTTATCGGGAAAGGATAAAAAAAAATCTTAAAAATCGCCGCAATGCATTTTAAACGGCCTATTTTTGCACCGACCTAGCATCGAACCATGGACAATATTCGAAGATGTCTTTTTGATTTTCGTTGGATATGTACGGCATCTAGCGATCCCTCGAATTTCAACTCTCTACTTTTCCGGGAAGTGCCTCAAAAAATTTTTCGAAAATCCCCGCCATGTAATCTTATGGGGAAAATCGCGACTTTGGGGCCTTCTGGAATCGATCCCATGACACTGACGTTCAAAGTCGGCTTTTTCCTGGAGGTTACACGTTATGGCCAATACGTCCTAAAAAAAGTCGTTGGCACTTGTGGAACATGCTTAAACTTTTGATCCCCTATATATATATATATATGACTTATAGGTATATCCGGAGAAGCGTCTATATATATATACGAGTAAAATGTTGCTTGCATACTGCAAGCAGATCGACAACACTATTTTCATGTCGGCATCATATCGGGACGGCAATCAAAAGAAAAAAGTGGATTGAAATTTTTCTTAAAATTCACTGAAATTCCATCGTCCGGCATTGAACCCGGGTCTTACTTGTGAACCTACTATGAAACACAATAGAACATCACCATCTCTAACTATGTGTGAAAATTCAAGCAGAAATATGGGCTACAACTGCCTCAAAAATGTTCTAATTTTCACGAATTTAAATGGCTCTCTGGATTCGAACCAAGGACGATCTAGGAAATTTAAAACATGTTTTTGAAATCTATCTATGATCTCTATCTATATGCCGAATTTAGCGTTTAAATATTAAAGGGAAGCGGTTCAAATTAATTACTAAAAATCGGATCGGTTACTGATTTTAGAGACGCCTGGTGTCGAACCCAGGATACATTGGTGGCTGTAAATGCACAGTATGATTATGTAGGACTTGATTTTATTTTTTGCAAAGTTTGAAGTCGATATCATGCCGGGAAGTCCCTAAAATTTGATTCCGTGATCTCCATAAGAAATGCATTGAGGAATGTAAATGGCCCTCTGGGATCGAACCGAGGACCATCAACGAACATAAAAAATTTGATTATGAAATAAATTTGTGATATCTAACCCCATGATGAATTTCAAGTTTCCATGCCATCGGCAAATGGTCCAAAATAAATCTTAAAAATCGCCGCAATGCATTTTAAACGGCCGATTTTTGCCCCGACCTAGAATCGAACCATAGACAATATTAGAAAATGGCTGTTTGGTTTTCGTTGGATATCCACGGCATCTAGCGATCCCTTGAATTTCAACTCTCTACTTGTCCGGGAAGTGCCTCAAAAAATTTTTCGAAAATACTCACCATGTATCCTTATGGAGAAAATCGGGACTTTGGGGCCTTCTGGAATCGAACCCATGATACTGAGATTCAAAGTCGGATTTTTTCTGGAGGTTATCCGTCATGGCCATCACGTCGTAAAAATTTCAAGTCGATGGCACTTGTGGAACATGGTAAAACTTTTGATCCCCTATGAATGAGTGTATATATATATAGGTACGAGGAAAATGTAGCTTGCATACTGCAAGCAGATCGGCAATTGTGGTATCATATCCGCATCATATCGGGAAGGTCCTCAAAAGAAAAAAAAAAGGATTGAAATTTTTCTTAAAATTCGCTGAAATTTCATCGTCTGGCATCGAACCCGGGTCTTACTGGTGAACATACTATGTAGCACTATAGAAGACCACCCTCTCTAACTATGTGTGAAAATTCAAGCAGAAATATTGGCTGCAACTGCCTCAATCGACGTCCTACTTTTCCCTTATATTCCTTATGAGAGAAATGTTAATGTGCTCTGGCATCGAACCCAGGAATAGTAAGGTCTTATGAATTTTTTTTCTTAAAGCAATTCTTACCATAAATCTTCTATCCTATTACGAATTTCGTAACATTTCGATAAGTGCATCAAAAAAATAATGAAATATTAACCCAATGTATTTTAAACGGGAGACATATTTACATCCCGGCATCGAACCTGGGTCTTTCTATTAATACTTCCTATGCAACATAATAGAGGATCACCATCTTTAACTATTTGTGAAAATTCAAGCAAAAATATTGGCTGCAACTGCCTCAAACAACGACTTACTTTTCCCTTATATTCCTTATGAGAGAAAAGTTAATGTGCTCTGGCTTCGAACCCAGGGATAGTACGGTCTTATGAAATTTTTTTTATTGAACAAATTCTTAATATATATGATCTATCTGGGCGAGAAAATCCTTACATTCCGATAAGTGAATCAAAAAAATTAATGAAAAACTATCCCCATGCATTTTAAATACGGGATTTTTGCATCGTCCTAGCATCGAACCCAGGTCGTTCTCATTAGAAGTCAATAACGTTTTCAATAGTTCTCGACCATATCTGTAAGCTCCTTGAATTTGGATTCTCTAACTGTCCGGGAAGTATTATTTAAATATTTTTGAAAATCGCCACCATGTATCCTTATGGAGAAAATTGGGACTTTGGGGCCTTCTGGAATCGAACCCATGGCACCGAAGTTCAAAGTCGGCTTTTTCCTGGAGGTTACACGTCATGGCCATAACGTCGTAAAAATTTCAAGTCGGTGGCACTTGTGGAACATGGTTAGAATTTTGATCCCCTATGAATGTATATATATATATATATACGAGTGCAATGTAGCTTGCATACTGCAAGCAGATCGGCAATATTATTTTATTTAGGCATCATATCGAGACGGTACTCAAAAAAAAAAAAAAGGATTGAAAATATTCTTAAAATTCGCTTCAATTTTAGCGTCTTGCATCGAACCCGGGTCTTCCTGGTGAACTTACTAAGCGGCACAATAGAAAATCACTATATCTAACTATGTGTGAAAATTCAAGCAGAAATATTTGCTACAACTGCTTCAAACGACGTTCTACTTTTCACGAATGTAAATGGCTCTCTGGATTCGAACCAAGGACGATCATGGGAATCTAGAACATGTTCCTGAAATGTATCTATAATTTCTATCTGTATGCTGAATTTCAATTTTCTATATAATTGGGAAATGGTTCCAAAATATTCTTAAAAATCGGATCATTTACTGATTGTAGAGACGCCTGGTGGTGAAACCAGGAAACATTGGTAGCTGTGAATTCACAGTTTGATTAGTAATGACATGATCTTATCTTATGCAAAGTTTCAAGTAGATATAATATCGGGAAGCACCTAAAATGTGTTTCCGTAATCTCCATAAGAAATGCATTGAGGAATGTAAATGGCCCTCTGGGATCGAACCAAGGACTATAAGGGAATATGTAAAATTTGATTATGAAATATAATTATGATATCTAACGCCATGCCGAATTTCAAGTTTCTATGCCATCGGAAAAGGGTTCAAAAAAATCTTAAAAATGGCCGCAATGCATTTTAAACGGCCGATTTTTGCCCCGGCCTAGCATCGAACCATGGACAATATTCGAAGATGTCTTTATGGTTTCCTTTTGATATGCGCAGCATCTAGCGATCCCTCGAGTTTCAACTCTCTCCTTTTCCGGGAAGTGCCTCAAATAAATTTTCGAAAATCCCCGCCATGTAATCTTATGGGGAAAATCGCGACTTTGGGGCCTTCTGGAATCGAACCCATGACACTGAGGTTCAAAGTCGGCTTTTTCCTGGAGGTTACACGTCATGGCCATAACGTCGTAAAAATTTCAAGACGGTGGCACTTGTGGAACATGGTTAGAATTTTGATCCCCTATGAATGAATGAATGAATGAATGAATGAGTGAGTGTGTATATAGGTATATCCGGAGAAGCGTCTATATATAATAGATAGGTATATCCGGAGAAGCGTCTATATATATATAGGTATATCCGGAGAAGCGTCTATATATATTAGATATCTATTATATAAAGATGCTTCTCCGGATTCATTCATATATATAGCTATATAGCTATATAGGTATATAGATAGGATACAAATTCACAGGCTAAACCACAAGCGTCATTGACTTGAAATTTTTATGACATATTGGCCATAACGTGAAACCCCCAGGAAAAAAGCGATTTTGAACCTCAGTGTCATGGGTTCGATTCCAGAGGGCCCCAAAGTCCAGATTTTTCCCATTTAAATGCATTGCGTTGATTTTCGGGAATTTTTAAAAAATACTTGCCGGATAGGTAGGGACTTAAAACTCAAGGAGCCTATATATATGGTCATGATCTATCGAAAACATAAATGAGTTTCACGGAAAATATCCTGGGTTCGATGCTAGGTCAAGGCAAAAATCGGCCGTTTAAAATGCATTGTGGCGATTTTTAAGATTTTTTTTTACCCTTTTCCGATGGCATAGAAACTTGAAATCGGTATGAGGTTAGAAACCATAAAAATACATCATAATCTAATTTTACATATTCGCTGATGATACTTGGTTCGATCCCAGAGGGACATTTAAATTCCTTGATGCATTTCTTACGGAGATAACGGAAACAAATTTTAGGTACTTCCCGGCACGATATTGACTTCAAACTTTGCATATAGAAAGATCAAGTCCATGCAAATCAAACAGTGCATTCACAGCTATCAATGTGTCCTGGGTTCGACACCAGGTGTCTCTGCAATCCGAAGTTGATCGGTTTTTTAGGAATTATTTTGAAACCTTTGCCAATAATATAGAAACTTGAAACTCGGCATATAAACAGAGATTATACGTAACTTTCAGAAACATATTTTATATTTCCAAGATCGTCCTTGGTTCGAATCCAGAGAGCCATTTAAATTCGTGAAAAGTAAAACTTAATTTGAGGCGGTTGCAGCCAATATTTCTGCTTGAATTTTCACACATAGTTAGAGATGGTGGTGTTTTATTGTGCTGCATAGTAAGTTCACAGTAAAAACCCGGGTTCGATGCCGGACGATGGAATTTCAGCGAATTTTAAGAAAAATTTCAATCCATTTTTTTCTTTTGATGGCCGTCCCGATATGATGCCGACATGAAAATAGTGTTGCCGATCTGCTTGCAGTATGCAAGCAACATTTTACTCGTAATAGATATATAGATGCTTCTCCGGATTCATTCATATATATAGGGATATAGATAGATAGGATACAAATTCACAGCCTAAACCACAAGCGTGATTGAATTGAAATTTTTACCGCGTATTGGCCATAACGTGTAACCGCCAGAAAAATTGCGATTTTGAACCTCAGTGTCATGGGTTCGATTCCAGAGGGCCCCAAAATCCCGATTTTTCCTGTTTAAATGCATTGCGTTGATTTTCCGGAATTTTTAAAAAATACTTCCCGGATTGGTAGGGAATTTAAACTCAAGGAGCCGATGGATATAGTCAGGGTCTATCGATAACGTAAATGACCATCTCGAAAAAAGTCCTGAGTTCGATGCTAGGACGATGCAAAAATCGGCCGTTTAAAATACATTGAGGTAGATATTCATTATTTTTTTTCATGCACTTATCGAAATGATAAGAAGTTCTTGCTTATATGGATGATGTATATTAAGATTAGGTTTTTGAAAAAAATTAGATAAGACCGAATTGTTCCTGGGTTCGATTCCGGGGCACATTAAAATTGCTCTCATAAGGAATATATGGGAAAAGTAGGACGTCATTTGAGGCAGTTTCAGTGAATATTTCCGCCTTAATTTTCACACATAGTTAGAGGTGGTGATCTTCTGTTGTGCTGCATAATAAATATTACCAGAAAGACCCGGGTTCGATGCCAGGTGGTAAATATATCTGCCATATAAAACACATTGGGAAGGTTTTTAATTATTTCTTTCATGCACTTATCTATAAAATAGGGAGTTCTTGCTTAGATAGAAGATGTATATATAAAAACCCAGTTCAAGAAAAAATAGATACGACAATGCTGTTCCTGGGTTCGATGCCAGAGCACATTAAAATTTCTCTCATAAGGAATATATGGGAAAAGTAGGACGTCGTTTGAGGGAGTTGCAGCCAAAATTTCTGCCTGAATTTTCACACATTGTTAGTGATGATGATGTGCTGTTGTACTGCATAGTAAGTATGACCTGAAAGACACGGGTTCGATTCCAGACGATTAAGTTGCAGCGAATTTTAAGAATATTTTTAATCATTTTTTTCTTTTGAATACTGTCTCTATATGATGCCGATATGCAATTAGTATTGCCGATCTGCTTGCAGTATGCAAGCTACATTTTACTCGTAATAGATATATAGATGCTTCTCCGGATTCATTCATATATATAGCTATATAGCTATATAGGTATATAGATAGGATACAAATTCACAGGCTAAACCACAAGCGTCATTGACTTGAAATTTTTACGACATATTGGCCTTAACGTGTAACCTCCAGGAAAAAGCCGACATTGAACCTCGGGGTCATGGGTTCGATTCCAGAAGGCCCCAAAGTCGCGATTTTCTCCATAAGAATACATGGCAGGGATTTTCGAAAATTTTTTTGAGGCACTTCCCGGGAAAGGAGAGAGTTGAAATTCAAGGGATCGCTAGATGCCGTGCATATCTAAAGGAAACCATACAGACATCTACGAATATTATCCTTGGTTCGATGCTATGTCACGGCAAAAATCGGCCGTTTAAAATGCATTGTGGCGATTTTTAAGATTTTTTTTGGACCCTTTTCCGATGGCATAGAAAATTGAAATTAGGTATGAGGTTAGATATCATAAAAATATATCATAATCGAATTTTACATATTCGCTGATGGTCCTTGGTTCGATCCCAGAGGGACATTAAATTCCTCAATGCATTTCTTACGGAGATAACGGAAACAAATTTTATGTACTTCCCGGGACGACATCGACTTCAAACTTTGCATATAGAAAGATCAAGTCCATACAAATCAAACAGTGCATTCACAGCTATCAATGTGTCCTGGGTTCGACACCAGGTGTCTCTGCAATCAGGAGTTGATCCGATTTTTAGGAATTATTTGGAAACCTTTACCAATAATATAGAAACTTCAAATTCGGCATATAGATAGAGGTCATAAATAACTTTCAGAAACATTTTTTAGATTTCCAAGATCGTCCTTGGTTCGAATCCATAGAGCCATTTAAATTCGTGAAAATTAGAACGTCTTTTGAGGCAGTTGCAGTCAATATTTCACCTTGAATTTTCACACATAATTAGAGATGGTGATCGTCGGTTGTGCTGCATAGTAAGTTCACCAAGAAGACCCGGGTTCGATACCAGACGATTAAATTGAAGCGAATTCTAAGAAAAATTTCAATCCTTTTTTTTTCTTTTGACGGCCTTCCCGATATGATGCCGACATGAAATTAGTGTTGTCGATCTTCTTGCAGTATGCAAGCTACATTTTACTCGTATATATCTATTATATATAGATGCTTCTCCGGGTTCATTCATATCTATTATATATAGATGCTTCTCCGGATTCATTCATATCTATTATATATAGATGCTTCTCCGGATTCATTCATGTATCCATATATATATACGAGTAAAATGTAGCTTGCATACTGCAAGCAGATCGACAGCACTAATTTCATAACGGCATTATATCGGGACGGTCCCGGAAAGGAAAAAAAGGATTGAAAATATTCTTAAAATTCGCTTCAATTTCATCGTCTGGCATCGAACCTGGGTCATTTTGATGAAATTTCTATGCTGCACATCAGAAGATCATCTTCTCTAAATAAGTGTGAAAATTCAAGCAGAAATATTGGCTGCAACTGCCTCAAACGAAGACCTACTTTTCATGAATGTTAATAGCTCTCTGGATTCGAACCAAGGACGATCTAGGAAATATAAAATATGTTTTCGAAATGTATCTATATGTTCTATATATATGACGAATTTCAAGTTTTAATATTATTGGGAAGGGATTCAAAATAATTCTTAAAAATCGGATCAGTGACTGATTGTAGAGACGCCTGGTGTCGAACCCTGGACGTATTAGAAGCTGTTAATGCACAAAATGACACTCTAGGACTTCTAATCTAATTTCGTACAAAGTTTAAAGTCGATATCATACCGGGAAGTACCTAAAATGTGTTTCCGTTATCCCCATAAGAAATGCATTGTGGAGTGCAAATGGCCCTCTGGAATCGAACCAAGGACCATCAGCGAATATGTAAAATTTGATTATGAAATATATTTATGATTTCTAACCCCATGCCAAATTTCAAGTTTCCATGCATTCGGAAAGGGGACCAAAAAAAATCTTTAAAATCGCCACAATGCATTTTAAACGGCCGATTTTTGCCCCGACCTAGCATCGAACCCAGGTTATTTTCCGTAAAACTCATTTATGTTTTCGATAGATCATGTTCATATAAATAAGCTACTTGCGTTTTGATTCTGTACCTATCCGGGAAGTATTTTTTTTTAATTCCCGAAAATCAAAGCAATGCATTTAAACGGGAAAAATCGGGACTTTTGGGCCCTCTGGAATCGAACCCATGACACTGAGGTTCAAAATCGCAATTTTTCTGATGGTTACACGTTATGGCCAATATGTCGTAAAAATTTCAAGCCATTGACGCTAGTGGTTTAGCCTGTGAATTTGTATCCTCTCTATATATATATCTATTACTAGTAAATGGGTGCTTGCAAACTGCAAGCAAAGAAAATTATGAAGGGATATGTGTCTTTTTAATT
Source organism: Sympetrum striolatum (assembly GCA_947579665.1). Lineage (NCBI taxonomy): Eukaryota > Metazoa > Arthropoda > Insecta > Odonata > Libellulidae > Sympetrum > Sympetrum striolatum. Next base: position 1,082,077 of record OX388342.1, on the reverse strand, counting down.
ATACTACTGTCTATCGTATACCTAATTTTCAAATATGAGATCTAGTTTCATCTAATAATATAATAATTATTTCGAAAGCCTTTCACGTTTAATTGAGACGGGAGTTTTGCAGTTGAGACCTTAAAGAATACGCATACGTAAAATTAAATTAAAGAAATGCGCCAAACAAATTTAAGTGATAATAAAAATCTTCGTAAGATAAAAAGGCGAGAAATCGATAGATGATTCTTTACCTGTAGTACTCGGTTCAGTGCGAGGCATACTTCAATTGAATCCCTGTACATTAAATGGCGTCTAAAGCGGCACAATGAGCTCCGTTTCTAATTAAATAAACAAATAGAAATTAGGCAACGTAGTTGAATAATTTTGAAGAATGTAGAAAAAGAAGTTGAATTTAAAGCCCGTATGGAGATGTTGGGAAAATATTTTGGATACGATGATAAACGCAGAAATTGTTTTTACTTACAAAAATTATCCAGCGAACACGTAGAACAACATAATCCGAAGGTTGTTCAAGGTTTTAGGACGTCCCCCCTTGGATTTCAAAGGCCTTCTACGCTTATTTGATACGGGAGATTTGGGGTGGATTCCTAATGAATGTGCATTCGTAAAATTAATTTAAGAAAATACACCAATCAAAGCAAAGTTAGAATAAAAATCTGCATAAGATAAAAATGCGGAAAATAAATAGACGATTACCTGTGAAGTATTCGGTTCAGTGCAAGACATAATGAAATTGAATCCTATGTTCATTAAATGGCGTCTACCACGACAATGAGCTCCGTTTCTAATTATATAAACAAACAAATATGCTACAGGTAACGTATCTATGTAAATAATTTTGAAAAACGTAGAAAAAGAACTTAATTCTAAAGCCCGTTTGCAGAATATGAAAAAATAATTTGAGGTGAATACAATAGAAAAGAGTAAACATAGTAAGCATTCATTTTTAATCGCAGAAATTGTTTTACTTACGAAGAATCATCCAGCTAATACGTAGAAAAACGTAATCCAAAGGTCGTTCAAGGAAATCAGCGTATTTTATGAGTAGATTTTTGTTGTTTATTTTGATGAAAGTTAAATGTTCTTGATGTATATTAATATTACAAAAAAAAGAATATTGAAAAATTTTTCAAAAACTTCATACTTTCATCACGGCGTATGTTATTTGTACTGCAAACAAATTTGTATTCCACGTAAATAATGGTCGTAGCCAAAGTTTTGATCTTGGGAAGGGTGCAAATAAAAACAGTATTAATTTGTATTTAATTTAAGATGTTGCCGACATGGCGAAATTGGGTGCAGGAAAAATAAAAATTCCTCTTTGAGGTATAATTTAGTAAAATACTCTCCACTGTACGTACATTTTTCATGCTTATGTGAATGAAAACATTTGGTTCTTCATGGACATTTATCGTTTCCCCAGCAGTATCCCATATCATTACGTAAGGTACTACGTATTAATTAAAAAAAACGAAAATTTTACTAAATTTTAAATTTTGTATGGATAAGATGACAGAATAAATATATGTTATTAAAATAGAAAAGACGATACATAATAGGGATACAATAAAAAGCACAATTTTCACACACGAAAGGCAATCCAACATATACGTATAATCCTAACATCGTTCAAGGATATAATTTTATTTCCTGTGTAGATATTTGTTGTTTATTTAAATGAAAGTTACACTTTCTTGATACTCAATTATAATATGGTCCTTCAAGAAAGGCGGGCAGCAACGGGTTTGGCTGCCCGTATGAGCTTTTCGGTTACAATGTATCACAATGTATGTAGTATGAAATTGAGGCATACGTTACTTAAAGCTTCCCCTCCTAAAAGGAGCATCATCTAAAGAAGCCACACTATGAGGTGGCACGCGAGTCAGGACGCAGGAGCTTATCTGTCGATCTTAAGAGAAACTAAGGGCAAATACCAAACACACCGGGTGCGGTGAGAAAGTGGTCACTGTGCTAGGACTCCAACACCAAGGTACGAATTCCGGCTAGCAAGATTTTTCTGGCTATAGAATGGTTGAGTGTCTTTGTTAATAGTATTAGTTATTGAAATGGTGGTAATTGGGATCTTCCTGCTTTCATCAGAGAAGTTATGAATATTGTTATTAATTATAACGCCATAAAGTAGGAATCGGAAACGGCCATTGAAAAGGAAATTTTTAGACATAATTTAGTATACGATAAATGCATTGGGTTAAGTGAGAATGAAGTGATATACTACTATACTAAACAATAGCGATTTTGATGCTAATGATTCGTATTGTTTGCAGTTATATTATTTCTAAATAATATCGTTAAAACTATTAATTTACATTAATATTCTGATAGTAATATTTTAGGATTATGTAAATTTCAGTTGTACTTACTTTTACTCAGGCATAGGTAGACTTGGTCCGGTATAATACGTACTTCATCAGTAATTAATGAGTACATTTCATCGAAATTGCTTTCTTATCCCCCTTATATAGATTCAGTGTAGACTTTTCAATTTAATCCTCGAATAATCTCACTACTTACATGACTTTTCCGATTATCTTCGTTTATAAATGGTCTCGTATTTTCTACATAAACTTATGTTATCACAGTATGTATTCCCGAATAATTCATTGACCGTGCAGATATTCGCTGTCCATTTTGATGAAAGTTACATTTTTCAACCTTCAGTCATAACATATATGGAAAGAAAATTTTCGTTAATTATACCACTGTCTATTGTATGCATAATTTTCAAATAAGTGAGATCGAGATTCGTCAAATAATATGATAGTAAAATAATTATTTCTAAAGCCTTTCGAGTTTATGTGATACGGGAGTCTTTAATGAATACGTATTCGTAAAATTATATTAAAGAAATACGCCAAACAAAGTAAAGTCAGAATAAAAATCTGCATAAGATAAAAATGCGGAAAATAAATAGACGATTACCAGTTTAGTATGTGGTTGAGTGCAAGACATTCTGCAAAATAATCCTTTATTCATTAAATGGTGTCTACTACGACAATGAGCTCCGTTTCTAATTAAATAAACAAATACACAATAGGCAACGTAATTATGTAAATAGTTTTAAAGAACGTTATTCTAAAGTCCGTTTGGAGAAGATGGGAAAATAATATTCATACAATAATACATGCAAAAATTGTTTTTACTAACCAAGAATTATCCAGCGTAGAACAACGTAATCAGAAGGTCGTTGAAGGAACTCAGTGTATTTTATGAGTAGATTTCTGTTTTTTTTATTTTGATGAATGTTGAATTACGTAATATATTACGAACTAATTGTGTACTACGTATTAATTAAAGAAACGTAGAAAAAGAACTTAATTTTAAATTCTCTTTGGAAAGGATGACAGAATAATTATATGTAATTAAAATAGGAAAGAATAAACATAATAGGCATAAAATTAAAAGAACAGAAACTCACACACACGAAAAGCAATCCACCATATGCGTAAACCAACGATATCCTAACATAGATCAATAATACCATGTATTTCCTGATTGGATATTTGTTGTTCATTTAGATGAGAGTTCAGTATGTGAGCTATGAAATATAATATATTAATAAATTATAGTGTTCGCGATACTAATGATTCGTAATGCTTACAGTTATGTTATTTCTAAAGATTGTCGTTAAACCTTTTAATTTACATTAATATCCCTATTTATTAATTTATATTCGTATCTATGTACTTCATTCTAGAATAATCTTACTACAGTAAAACTTCTCGGGAGCGACCACCCTCCGTTCTGAGGAAAATCGGTCGTTGAGGGGGGTTGGTCTCTTTGAGAAGTATTAACATTGAGCTGCTTAAAACGTTTTTATCGATTTAGAAACAATAATTCAGTAGTAAAAATTAAGAAAAATATACAATCTAATTTTATTATTTTTATTTTAATAATATACAAAAAACGAAGTCGTACTATTTTTTTACAATACGTATTTATTTTCTTTGAAATTAGAGGAAATTTCTATTTGTTTCATTTTTTTTTGATTTTTCAGAAAGTACCTCTTTTTCCGACTTATTTTTCAGTTCTGAAAATAGACTACTTATTGAATTGTCTTTCATTTGCAAATTTAAAATCATATAGTCTATTTGTTTTAACGCTTGCTGCGCTGTCATCGTAGGTTCGACCGCCTGTTGAATGATGTCAGCAGGGGAACTTTCATCTTCAGATTCGGAATTTGCGCCTATAAAAGGCATAAAATATAAGTCTTAGTATTTTTTTAAATATTTTAAGCATAACGATTAAAAAAAATAATATGCACACTTACCTTGGGCAATAGCATCCTGTATTAAGCGGTCTTCCCAATTTTCGCTGAGATTATCAAAGCATTCTAAGTTGTCCTCGCACTCCAGAGACTCCAGATCATAATCAATCCCTGCCAGTTGCGAAAGCTCCTCTATTTCACCAATAGCATCAGAGTCATCGAAAGAAAAAATTTTTCCAATTTGGAATTAGTGAGTCCACAACTGGCGAAACACTTTGTGATTAAGTCCACATCTAAGTCCTTCCAGGTGCGTTTGGTCCATCCCACGGCGTCGGCAACTGTTATCTTTTTGGCCAGGTCGATAGCATTTTCACATTTTTCCATTCTTGCAATAATGGATCTCAAAACGTATCTCCTGTATTCTAACTTGAACCATTTGATAACGCCATGGTCTAGGGGTTGAAGCTTGGAGGTCGCATTTGGCGGCAAAACAACAGTTTCACATTCTTTAACACAGCTTGATGTTTGTGACAAGTCGCATTATCTAAAATAAGGAGCAAGCTCTTTACGCTTAAAACATCGTGGATTCTTTGATTTCCAAATCATCAAAGGTTTCATTTTCTCTCCTGCTGCGCTAACACAAAATGCTATAGTCATTCTTTCTTTAGCTTGTTTCCCCCCTTTGGAGTCTGCCGACTTGAGCATCATGCTCTTATTTGGAAGAGCACGGAAAAAGAGACCAGTTTCATCAATATTAAAAATGTCACGGTCATCGTATCCTGCTAAGAAAAATGGAAGTCTTGTTTGCCAATCATCACTGACATTTTCACCTACATCGGCAGCTTCTCCACACAATGCGCGGAACACAATGTTGTTTCTTGTTCTAAACTTGTCGAGCCATCCGTTGCTTGCATTGAAGTCTTTTATTCCAAGGGCCTCTGCGATCTCTAGGGCTTTTTCTTTCATCAAAGCTCCGCTTATTGGGATATTCTTGGACCGTGCTGTTTTAAACCATTCCAATAATGCTTCATTTACGTCTGGAAATTTTTCTGTCCTCATTCTCTTCACTCCTCTGAACTTAAAATCTTCCTATTCTTTGCGGAGATCAACTTTTTCTTTAATGATTTTGTTTATTTGAGTTTTTCCACAGTTAAACAAATCCGCCAACTTTCTCTCCGATTTTCCTTTTTCATGCAACTCGTTAACTTCAACTCGCTGCTCCAAACTTAAAATCACTCGTTCCTTAGAAATGTTGAGAGCTCTTTAGCGTAAATTGCAAATGAATTTTTGGATAACTGATGCATTTCCCATCCCCCCCTTATTTTAGACACAACAACCCCCCCCCATCCACAAACATATGATGTCCAATAATAGAGATTGTCCATCCTCTTGAGGGGCTTGACTCTTTTCCATTGGCGAGAGGGTCGTAAAAATTCTCAGAAGACAGAAAGCCTTCAAACATTGGATTACAATGGGATTAACCCCCCTCCCTCCAGCCCTGACAAGTTGCACAAAGAAGACTCCCAATCTTGTGTGACAACCCGAGTGATTTGTTTTTGAAAGGGCGTGTCAAGAAGAGAGGAGTTTCATGCTGACTTTACCTCAACACAATAGAGAGCACAGATCGGACTATAACTAAAAGAAAAAAAGGAACACGGCTGTTTTATTAACATTAAGAGTTAAAAGAGCTCCAAATAGCCGTTTTTTGCACACAAACCGTCGTGCGGAAGTACTCTATCCATAGGGAGTTAAGGTTAACTGTTACTAAGGTATTTTAAGCGTATTATCTCGATAGGTATTTCGGAAACTGTGTTTCCATCTTCGGGAGAACTTTGGACTATAACACCTTACTTTGGCCACGGAAAAAATGTCACCGGACATAATGGCCCTATACCTTGTCAACTACAGTTAAAGGAATAAAAGTAGCTTCTTATTGTAAACTCGGGAAATTCGTCCATCCATCACAACCATCACAATGGTCGTAGGTCATTCAAAATACGAAAGGACGAAAAGGGTCAACCATGTACAGTAGCGGTGGAAAAGCTATATTTTGTTTTGGAAAAAGTGACCCCCAAACGACCTCAAATCCGGTCGTAACCAGAGGGATGGTCTGGTCTGTTCGAGAGGTATTTTTAACATTAAGCGTATAGGGAAAAAAATCGGTGCCTTGAAAACTTGGCCGTTTGCGGAGGTGGTCGTTTAATAGAGGTGGTCTGTTGTAGAAGTTTTACTGTACTTACATGACTTACGATTATCTTCGTTGTTTATGGTCTCGTATTCTCTACATAAACTTATGTTATCACAGCATGCATTCACGATTGATTCATTGACCGTGCAGATATCCACTGTCTATTTTGATGAAATTTATATTTTTCAGCATTCATTAATAACATATATCGAAAGACACATTTAAAACAATTAAAAATGCATCAAACCTTTATCATGGCGTATGAAAATAGGATCGTAAACAAACTTGTTTTCGATTCAAACAATGGTTGTTGCCATAGATTTAATTTTCAAAATGAGGTGAAAAAAACGTAAAAAATTGGCGTTCAAACTAAGATTTTGCGAATTTCGTGCAGGAATGTTAAAATCAGTCTTAAGAAAAGTAAATTTTAATCTTTTAGACGTAATACAGACCAAGTCCTACTGCTTTAGGATTAAGTTTTCATAATTTAATTAACGAAAGAAATTTGCTCTGCATGGCCATTTTTCGTTTTCCCCATTTAAATACATTGAAAAATATAATCGTCTCTGGGCTCAATCCTAGGTCAAAATCTGAGATTTTTCGATTTTTTCCTGACTCGACTGTCAATTATGAATCTCTTCTGAAAATTTCAGCCTTCTAGCTCGATTAGAAATGCCCAGGAATTTGTGTCAATCAGTAGGATTTGCAGCTTTATATATAGTGACTAGCAGAAGTACCCGTTGATTCTCAACGGGGATTTTTAATTTCATGAATATCAGTGTAATAACCTTGATCGTAACAAATTCTTCATAATTGTTGTTAAATAGCGAATACCAGACTTTCGAAACCAATATACCAAGAAATGTAAGTCACAATTAAGTCTACAAATCCACTTTAACTCGATATTCAATTTAACGCAGGTTGATGATCTTTTCCGTGACAATGTGTCAAAATGTATCTACATATGAAAGTGAGGCTTACTTTAGCTTCTTCTCCCTTGGCTTACATCTTCTTTATATCTAAAGGCAGGATCTAGTATCTGAATGAGCTTTTCGGTAACAATGTATGAAAATGTATCTACGTCTGAAAAGAGGCATACATAATAGCTTCTTCCCCTCTGACTTTTATCTCCTAAAGGAGCAATATTCTTCTTCTACGCCAACTGAAGCCGCAAACTTTCGACTGGTCATCATTGAGAGGATATCGTCAGTAACTGAATAAGTGTAATTCCGAGAATGGACAAATACGTCATTGTTGTATTTCTTACGTGAAGAAAAAACTATAGACATTAAATAAGAAATGGTGTATCATGGAACCAGAAGGTATGTTTCATTGTTTTATCTTGGCTATACTTATAACATGAGGTTGTTAGTGAGAATTCGTGACTCGTATAAAATGTAGTGGTATGTTAATTAATGCCCAAAAACGTAGTCGTAGATCTTGGGAATGATTAAGTGCAAGACACAGCGCCATTTTAGGATGAAACGATAAAAGCCATGACAATAGAGGGACAACTTTACCGAAATCAGTCTGTGGAGCTATGCTCGTAAGTCGAAATTCATTATATGATAAGTGCATTGGGTTAAGTGAGCAGAAAAGTATTTGATTACAAACCTAATAAATATTTGCAATTATCTTATTGCTGAAAATATTTTCGATCGAATAATAACATTGGCTGTCTCACTCAGAAATATGTCAGGAAAGTTCCTTTTGGATCCAAGTGATAAGGCTTCGAAAAATGCTAGTTTGATCTCGGTAAACACTTTGCCGATATGTCTGTGTACGGGACTTGGTTAAGATTTTTAGATTTATGTACTCAGTGAGTGACGTATGGCTAGGGAAAATATTTGCAGTGTAAATGATCTGATATATTAATTCCTTCTCCAGTAACTAATGAAAAACTTCTAAAATAAATTATTTCCTGGACCCACAAAATATATTCAGCGTAGAATCTTCACAGTAATCAATAAATACAGACACCACCTACCTCCGTTGAGAAGGTGTATAGTGGCTTAACTAAATTTACATTTTGTGGTTATCTGTATAGTTTCTTATCCCGAAAACAAACTTATGTTCAAGATGTTTAAGAATTATAACCTATTCTTCGGCTGAGGTCAAATAAATAAATTTCAGCGTACAGTATGTTAAATACGTATTGTCATTTGGGTTAGCTGTTTTCAATATCAGAGTTTTATTTCGACATGGCACTCCGTCCAGTAAACACCTAAGTAAATCATACTATATATTCATAACGAAATGCATAAATCAGTAAGTTGATCACGATGCTCGTAATTATAATTGAACGTTGATATTGCTACTGCAGCTATAATTTACGCAGCATTAGTTATTTCTATACGGTTTCGAAAAAAAACAGAATTTTTCACTTTCAACGATTAACAATACATAAAATCATGCAATTTCATAATATTGAAACTGATAAACAATATGACGAAAAGACAAAGCCAATTTATATGAAGATTAAAGTTATAAACAACGCAAAATATACATTACAATACCGGCCATTAATGTTACATAAGTTTTTTAAACGTTTTTACATCTGTTGCAGTAAGAATTTTCAACACAAAATAGAATAGTATTATAGTGCAGTAGAATAGACTTTATTCATTTGTGATTGAAAAACTGAGAAATGATTTCAAAAACTATTATACTTGTGTCTATGATATCCACAATATACTGCGTTTCAAGTAGGGGTCTCCAAACTTTTCAGCTTTATTAACTATCAAACAGTAGATGCGTCCCGCGGGCAGTAGTTTGGATTTGGATTAAAGTAAGAGATTACCCATTCTACTACAATATCGTAGATTTTTTGCGGTCTACAGATAACTGAAATCCCTTTACCTTTTTAGGCTTTGGAATGTTACTTATTCGCTCCTGACCACTCGTCGCTCAAAATGTAAAAGAAAACAAAGACCGATAAAACATAAGAAATAAGGACGTCCGTAATTTCCGTCAAAACTCAAAAATAATATGAGAGATGTCCACAACTTACCACATTATTATTTTAAATCACTGGAATTGACAGCGAGAATGCAAATTCTATCAACGTACGAATTTCAAAATCGTTTTATTTCACTGAAAATTCAGTTAACAATTACGTTACCATAAACAAAACTCGGTTTTCACAGACGCTTAAAGAAAATTGAAAAAATCAATGAAAAAATTTTCGTACCTTTCAACGTGCGTTTCTTCAGAGGATATTGTTTGTCACAAAAAAATTTAAAATGCCTTTCCATTTTTTTTTTCATCATAAATCTTCAACTCTTATTTACAAAATTTATTTTAACTGGCCATGTCTAGTTTAATCCGCCATGTCTTCTTCTTCTAACACATGAGTTCGGAATCAACAATCGCCTTGATTGTCAAGGGTTTGTTTATAACATGAAAATTTAGACGGAATTTTCGTATATTTTATCAAAATTCTTGCAATTTCAAATCGCATACGATATTTCTCAGCCAAAATATCTAAATCTTTATTCTATTTCCCTTGTTTTGAAATATATATATGTATATATTCTTAGATCACATTAGGATAAGCAGTACCACGTTTAAAGTTACATTTTCATACAGGTACAAAGGGGCCAAATGAATCAAGCATTAAACGTAAATGACAGAAATAAATTATATTTAACTCAAATAACCAACGATGAATATTCTACTCGGAAAGTAAATGTATTTTGGAACTGACTGGTATCTCAATCTTAAAATGTGTAACATAAACACGAACCACAAAAGTAATCGCAATGTCAAAATAGAAACAAAAATTAAACACCAATAACAGAAGGATAGAAATGAATATGGAGTGGAAGCACTTAAAAACAACGATTGAATCAATTTTTATATTCTGCATGTAATAAAATAAAATTTCTTTACCTTTTTGGTCTATCATACGATGCTCGAGGTTTGCTACAACTTTACAACTCGCCGTTCAACTCTTCAAAGATTACAAACACCGAATCTGGGAAATCTTTACGTTCTTCTCTAACTCCATTCCCGTCAATCGCTAAATACATCATTGCAAAGAGATTAGATCTAGTACTTAATTCAGAAGAATATACTTCAAAACTTACGAAACGTACCAGGATATTTATACGCAACCAGTTGAATTGATCGACAGAAATCCCTTTTCAGTAAACCACTGTTATAAATCTCATTTCATTTTACGAAAAAGACGGTAAACAATTAAGTTGATGTAAATAAAACTTGGTTGCTACAGACTCGTCAACAAAATTCGAATTTAAAAAAAATTATATCGTCAAGGGAATGAGTTGTTTACTACATGGAAATTTAGACAAAATTTTCGTATATTTTATCAAAATTCTCGCAATTTCGAGTCGCAAACGATATTTCACGACCAAAATAAGAATCTTTATTCTATTTTCCTTCTTTTGATGCTAGTTTCGACTTCCTACGACTGTTCTTTCTAATTTAGTTTTGCAAAAGAAACGAATCATGCAACGAAAAAAATGAACTTTACGTGTATTTCTTATGCAAACTGTTTTACTCGTCTGGATTCGAACCGTGGACTTTAGGAAAATTAAAAGTACTACTTGATCATCCCAGGGAATACATTTAATGATGTTAAAAGTTAGAACATCGTGTGACGTCTAGTTTTCGAGATTATGTGGAACATACAAACATACAAACATACAAACAAACATCCATTTTTATATATATACTAGCAGAAGTACCCGTTGATTCTCAACGGGGATATTTAATTTCATGAATATCAGTGTAATAACCTTGATCGTAATAAATTCTTTATAATTGTTGGTAAATAGCGAATACCAGACTTTCCAAACCAATAAATCAAGAAATGTAATTTACAATAAAGTGTACAAATCCACTCTAACTCAATATTCAATTTAACGCAGGTTGATGATCTTTTCCGTGACAATGTGTCAAAATGTATCTACCTATGAAAGTGAGGCTTCTTCTCTCTTGCCTTATATCTTCTAAACACAGGTTCTAGTATCTGAATGAGATTTTCGGTAACAATGTATGAAAATGTATCTACGTATGAAAAGAGGCATATATAATAGCTTCTTCCCCTCTGACTTTTATCTCCTAAAGGAGCATTTTTCTTCCTTCTACGCCGACTGAAGCCGCAAACTTTCGACTGGTCATCATTGAGAGGATATCGTCAGTAACTGAATAAGTGTAATTCCGAGAATGGACAAATACGTCATTGTTGTATTTCTTGCGTGAAGAAAAAACTATAGACATTAAATAAGAAATGGTGTATCATGGAACCAGAAGGTATGTTTCATTGTTTTATCTTGGCTATACTTATAACATGAGTGAGTTAGTGAGTGTTTGTGAGAATTCGTGACTCGTATAAAATGAAGTGGTATGTTAATTAATGCCAAGGAACGTAGTCGTAGATCTTGGGAATGATTAAGTGCAAGACACCTCGCCATGTTAGGATGGAACGATAAAAGCCATGACAATAGAGCGACAACTTTACCGAAGTCAGTCTGTGGAGCTATGCTCGTAAGTCGAAATTCATTATATGATAAGTGCATTGGGTTAAGTGAGCAGAAAAGTATTTGATTACAAACCTAATAAATATTTGCAATTATTTTATTGCTGAAAATATTTTCGATCGAATAATAACATTGGCAGTCTCACACAGAAATATGTCAGGAAAGTTCCTTTTGGATCCAAGTGATAAGGCTTCGAAAAATGCTAGTTTGATCTCGGTAAACACTTTGCCGATATGTCTGTGTACGGGACTTGGTTAAGATTTTTAGATTTATGTACTCTGCGAGTGACGTATGGCTGGGGAAAATATTGGCAATGTAAATGATCTGATATATTAATTCCTTCTCCAGTAACTAATGAAAAACTTCTAAAATAAATTATTTCCTGGACCCACAAAATACATTCAGCGTAGAATCTTCACAGTAATCAATAAATACAGATACCACCTACCTCCGTTGAGAAGGTGTATAGTGGCTTAAATAAATTTACATTTTGTGGTTATCTGTATAGTTTCTTATTCCGAAAACAAACTTATGTTCAAGACGTTTAAGAATTATAACCTATTCTTCGGCTCAGGTCAAATTAATAAATTTCATCGCACAGTATGTTAAATATGTATTGACATTTGGGTTAGCTGTTTTCAATATCAGAGTTTTATTTCGACATGGCACTCCGTCCAGTAAACACCTAGGTAAATCATACTATATATTCATAACGTGCATAAATCAGTAAGTTGTTCACGATGCTCGTAATTATAATTGAACGTTGATATTGCTACTGCAGCTATAATTTACGCAGCATTAGATATTTCTATACAGTTTCGAAAAAAAACAGAATTTTTCACTTTCAACAATTAACAATACATAAAATCATGCAATTTCATAATATTGAAACTGATAAACAATATGAGGAAAAGACAGAGCCATTTATATGAAGATAAACAACTTAAACAACGCAAAATATACATTACAATACCGGCCATTAATGTTACATAAGTTTTTTAAACGTTTTTACATCTGTTGCAGTAAGAATTTTCAACACAAAATAGAATAGTATTATAGTGCAGTAGAATAGACTTTATTCATTTGTGATTGAAAAACTGAGAAATGATTTCAAAAACTATTATACTTGTGTCTATGATATCCACAATATACTGCGTTTCAAGTAGGGGTCTCCAAACTTTTCAGCTTTATTAACTATCAAACAGCAGATGCGTCCCGCGGGCAGTAGTTTGGATTTGGATTAAAGTAAGAGATTACCCATTCTACTACAATATCGTAGATTTTTTGCGGTCTACAGATAACTGAAATCCCTTTACCTTTTTAGGCTTTGAAATGTTACTTATTCGCTCCTGACCACTCGTCGCTCAAAATTTAAAAGAAATCAAAGACCGATTAAACATAAGAAATAAGGACGTCTGTAATTTCCGTCAAAACTCAAAAATAATATGAGAGATGTCCACAACTTACCACGTTATTATTTTAAATCAGTGGAATTGACAGTGAGAATGCAAATTCTATCAACGTACGAATTTCGAAATCATTTTATTTCACTGAATATTCAGTTAACAATTGCGTAACCATAAACAAAACTCGGTTTTCACAGACGCTTAAAGAAAATTGAAAAAATCAATGAAAAAATGTTCGTACCTTTCAAAGTGCGTTTCTTCACAGGATATTGTTTGTCACAACAAATTTTAAAATGCCATTCAATTATTTCTTCACCATAAATCTTCAACTCTTATTTTCAAAATTTATTTTAACTGGCCATTGATCCGCCATGTCTTCTTATAGAATTACACATGAGTTCGGAATCAACAATCGCCTTGATCGTCAAGGGAATGGGTTTGTTTATAACATAAAAATTTAGACGGAATTTTCGTATATTTTATCAAAATTCTCGCAATTTCAAATCGCATACGATATTTCTCAGCCAAAATAAGAATCTTTATTCTATTTCCCTTGTTTTGAAATATATATATATATATATATATATATATATATATATATATATATATATATATATAAATATATTCTTAGATCACATTAGGATAAGCAGTACCACGTTTAAAGTTACATTTTCATACCGGTACAAAGGGGCATAATGAATCAAGAATTGAACGTAAATGACAGAAATAAATTACATTTCACTCATATAACCAACGATGAATATTCTACACGGAAAGTAAATGTATTTTGGAACTGACTGGTATCTCAATCTTAAAATGTGCAACATAAACACGAACCACAAAAGTAATCGCAATGTCAAAATAGAAACAAAAATTAAAAACCAATAACAGAAGGATAGTTAATGAATATGGAGTGGAAGCACTTAAAAACAACGATTAAATCAATTTTTATATTCTGCATGTAATAAAATAAAATTTCTTTACCTTTTTGGTCTATCATACGATGCTCGAGGTTTGCTACAACTTTACAACTCGCCGTTCAACTCTTCAAAGATTACAAACACCGAATCTGGGAAATCTTTACGTTCTTCGCAAACTCCATTCCCGTCAATCGCTAAATACATCATTGCAAATAGATTAGATTTAGTACTTAATTAAAAAAAATATACTTCAAAACTTACGCAACGTACCAGGATATTTATACGCAACCAGTTGAATTGATCGACAGAAATCCATTTTCAGTAAACCACTGTTATAAATCTCATTTCATTTTACGAAAAAGACGGTAAACAATTAAGTTGATGTAAATAAAACTTGGTTGCTACAGACTCGTCAACAAAATTCGAATTTTTAAAAATTTATATCGTCAAGGGAATGAGTTGTTTACTACATGGAAATTTAGACAAAATTTTCGTATTTTTTATCAAAATTCTCGCAATTTAGAATCGAAGACGATATTCCTCGACCAAAATAAGAATCTTTATTCTATTTCCCTTCTTTTGATGCTCGTTTAGACTCCTTACGACCGTTCTTTCTAATTTAGTTTTTCAAAAGAATTGAATCCTGCAACGAAAAAAATGAACTTTGCATGTATTTCTTATGAAAAAACTGTTTTAGTCGTCTGGGATCGAACCGCGGACTTTAGGCAAATTTAAAGTATCACTTGATCATCCCCGGGAAGACATTTAATGATGTTTAAAGTTAGACCATCGTGCGACGTCTAGTTTTCGAGATTACGTGGAATATACATACACACATACAGGCATTTATATATATATATAAGATAAGATATATAGATGCTTCTCCGGATTCATTCATATATCATATCTATTATATATAGATGCTTCTCCGGATTCATTCATATCTATTATATATAGACGCTTCTCCGGATATACCTATATATATATACACTCATTCATAGGGGATCAAAAGTTTAACCATGTTCCACAAGTGCCATCGACTTGAAATTTTTACGACATTATGGCCATGAAGTGTAACCACCAGAAAAAATCTGACCTTGAGTCTAATTAATTTTACATCGGCATCATATAGGGACGCTCCTCAAAAGAAAAAAAAAAAGGATTGAAAATATTTTTAGGATTCGCTTCAATTTAATCATCTAGCATCGAATCCGGGTCTTCCTGGTAAACATACTATGCAGCACAACAGTAAATCACCATCTCTAACTATGTGTGAAAATTCAAGCAGAAGTATTGGCTACAACTGCCTCAAAAGACGTTCTAATTTTCACGAATGTAAATGGCTCTCTGGATTCGAACCAAGGACGATCTTGGAAATCTAAAACATGTTTCTGAAAGTTATTTATGATCTCTATCTATATGCCAAATTTCATGTTTCTATATTATTGGGAAAGGTTTCTTAATAATTCCTAAAAATCGGATCAACTTCTGATTGCAGAGACACCTGGTGTCGAACCCAGGACATCATGTACGCTATCAAGGCACAATTTGATTTTTAAGAACTTGCTCTTGTATCATGCAAAGTTTGAAGTCGATACCTTGTCGGGAAGTACCTAAATTATACCTTAATAATTAACTTAAATAAAATAGACTTAAGAGCTTTATATCATTCGATTTCGCAACTCCCGCTTGATAATATTTTCCTTATTAACGATTTAGACGGAAAGGTTGAAATGCTTAATACTTTTTTCAGTGTATTAATTAACGAGCATGCTCCTCTTAAAACCAGACGCGTAAAAAATCAACCTACTCTGTGGATAAGTGAGTCAATTCTGCTTTAATGCGACATAGGGACAAACTTCTAAATCAATATAAACGATCCAAACTAATTACGGATTATGAGAGATTCAAATATTTTCAAAATAAAGTAAAAAGTTCAATTAAAAAAGCCAAAGCTAAATTTGCAGATAAACTCCTTAAGCATTCCTCTGGCAAGTCCTTATGGAAAGGATTATCGAAGCTAGGTGTAGGTAAATCTAAATACTTGTTCCCGCATAACTTAAGCTCTGATAGTGTAAACAAACATTTTGTTGACAACTACACGAAATTAACACCCGATGAATTCCGAGAGTCGCTGTTGTCCATAACTACTCAAACACCTCTAACTAAATCTGAATTCAAATTTAAGCCAGTGTCCTCCAGTGAAGTTAAAAAATCTCTCTTGGCCATCAAATCCTCAGCTACAGGCATGGATGGTATTCCGATCCAGTTCATCCATAAAATTCTCTATGCCTTTCTCCCCCACATAACACATATTTTTGATTTCTCCCTTTCTCACGGAATCTTTCCTTCTCAATGGAAAACGTCTGTCATACATCCTATTCCTAAAAAGAGTACTCCATCCGATTTGAACGACTTCCGCCCAATAAGTATTCTTCCATCATTATCCAAGAGTCTCGAACGCCTAGTACATAATCAATTATCAAGGTTTTTGACCGAGAATAATCTCTTCGATCCTTACCAGTCTGGTTTTAGACGCCACCACAGTACTTCTACGGCACTTACTAAAGTCACTGATGACATAAGGATCGCAATGGACAAAAAGAAAATCACTTTTCTTGCCCTAATTGACCTCAGCAAAGCTTTTGACTCAGTACAGATTGATTTACTTCTTGCCAAACTAAGGATATTTAACCTCTCTCCCTCCACCTTATCATGGTTTTCTTCATATCTTACAAATAGATCCCAAACGTGCTTCGCCAACAATATATACTCTTCAGTAATAATAAACAATCACGGCGTTCCGCAGGGCTCTATTCTCGGGCCTTGGTTATTTTCCCTTTACCTCCAAAATCTATCCTCTCACTTGAAACACGTTTCTTACCACCTATACGCCGATGATCTACAAATATATCTATCGTCGGAACCGCAAAACTCTATTGAAGCCATCCACCTAATTAATAATGATATCACCCTCCTACACTCATGGCTTAACTCATTGGCGCTTAAAATCAATCCAAGTAAATCTCAGAGTATATTATTTGATTATCCCAAGATACTGAGAAACATCAACACTCTTACACTACCCAAAGTAAAAATTGACAACATTGAAATCGATTTCAGCTCATCTGTAAAGAATCTAGGAATACTTTTAGATCAATCCTTTACTTGGGTTCCTCAAGTAGCGGAAGTCTGCAGGAAATCATATTCAACTCTTCAAAATATGAAACGATTGCAGTATATTTTACCATTTAAGCTGAAAAAATTACTTGTTCAAGCATTAATTTTTCCTATCTTTGATTATTGTGACACACTAATGAATGAAGCAAACAAAACGGTCACCATTAAATTAGACAGAGCTTTTAATCATGCGGTCAAATTTATCTTCAACGCCAAAAAATTTGATCATGTTTCCCCACTTTTAAAAGAATTAAAGTGGCTTCGTCCCCAGTCAAGAAGAAAACTTCACACTCTTAATCTCGTGTATAAAATTCTCAATGAATGTTGCCCCAGGTACCTCGATAATTACTTTACTATACTGAACAACTCGCAAGGACTAGGAACTCGTCCCACTGGCAAACTCATGATACCAATTCCTAGAACCGAAATTTTCAGTAAATCTCTCCTTGTCATCGGAGCAAAATACTGGAATGAAGTTGCTCAACCAAAATTAATACAATCATCTTTCTTTTCATTTAAACGTGAGATCTTTGAAAAACTCTATCGGTCAGAACAACAAATACCTACTTAGCTCTTTCCATCATTCCTTCAAATCGTCGTTACACCCAATCAATACTCTTCCTTTGTGTTTTTTTCAAATCTGAATAGCTATGTATACATCTCATCTACCCTTTCTTCCTCTCTTCATTTTCAGGTTCATCTCACCCTCTTTCTGCTGAGATAAATTTGAAAAAGTAGACGGACGCCGCTGGCTGACCTTTATTTATTTATTATTTTTTTCTTTGACAAATACTAATTAGTAGGAAATTAATAATATTTTTATATTTTTTCTTTCTTCTGTAAATTCATTGATTTATGTATATTCTGTATGTAATTTTATTATTGTCTGTATTTAATTGCTATTTTTACTGTGTTTTCGTGGGTTTTTTTTCACCCCCCTTCTCTGTGGGTGTTTTCCCGCAACGTGGGTTTTTCTTTAGCAACCTTCAGTTGCAAAGATTTTTTCCCCACACTCTGCTCTGTCTTTTTGTTTTAATTTAATTTGTAATTATTCATCTTCTGACGACATACGAGGTTAGGTGGAAGAGAGGCCCACTTGGGCCTAACCTCGCCAATAAAGGGTCAAATAAATAAATAAATTTTGTATCCGTTATCTCCGTAAGAAATGCATTGAGAAGTGCCAATGGCCCTCTAGGATCGAACCAAGGACCATCAGCGAATATGTAAAATTTGATTATGAAATATATTCATGATATCCATCCAAGTGCCGAGTTTCAAGTTTCCATGTTATCGGGAAAGGATCCAAAACAAATATTCAAAATCGCCTCAATGCATTTTAAACGGCCGATTTTTGCCCCGGCCTAGCATCGAACCATGGACCATATTCGGCGATGTCTTTTTGATTTTCGTTGGATATGCACGGCTTCTAGCGATACTTTGAATTTCAACATTCTGCTTTTCCGGGAAGTGCCTCAAAAACATTTTCGAAAATCCCCGCCATGTAATCTTATGGGGAAAATCGCGAATTTGGAACCTTCTGGAATCGAACCCATGACACCGAGGTTCAAAGTCGGATTTTTTCTGGAGGTTACACGATATGGCCATAACGTCGTAAAAAATTCAAGTTTGTGGCACTTGTGGAACATGGTTAAGCCGGCGCCACACGATGCGTCGAATGTTGGGTACAACGTTTGATCCAATGTTTGGGTCAAATGATTCGACAGTTGATGAGGCAAACGTTTCTGCCACACGATGTGACGAATGTTTGATCCAATACATTTGGTTCAAACATTTGCTCGCTGCTTCATTTGCTGCGGGATATGGCGGAAGATAATGAGATATGTCGCGGCTGCTGCCAAAGTAGTGGTATTATACTGTTCACAGTTATTACTTGAAAATTTGAAACATAAAAGACGTGATAGAAGGTGGTGATTTATCTCTACATAAATCCAAGAAAGGCAAGTAGCAAGCAAATATTTTCAAACAACGCAAATTACCTAATGTTGACTCAATGCATGAGGAAGAATTAAATATTATACGAGAAAACTAATATTATTTCAGGTACAGTGGCTCAGTCACAATAAAAATCTGACGTTCTGAAATTCCGTTCACTTCTCACGAGCCCGTGTGGCCGAGAGTCCAACCTCCCAACCGAGTTCCCTCGAATGCTCGAGACTTCCTTTGACTCGGGCCACAAAGACCGACAACAGTCGGAACATCTTCCAACGCGAACGTTTGACGCTTGACATTGTAAGCTCGATATTCGATACTCTGCTACACAATGCTACGAACTATCAAGCTTCCAACGTTGGAAGGTGTTCGTAGCATCGTCTGGCGCCGGCTTAAGGCCTATTTCACACAGGGCGGATTTTACCGCGTGGATTCCGCTTAAATCCGTCCGCACTAAATAGTGGATAAGGGAGTCCTATGGGAGCTTTCACATATGGGCGGTGTATGCGCGGCAGCCGCGCGGTAACCGCGTGCAGCCGCGCAAATCCACTGAACTGGCGGACGCCGCGCGGCTTCCGCCAAACTAGTGGCTGATGCAATCCATTCTGTGATTGCACACTACGGCGGTTCTGTCCACGCGGATCTTCAGTAGCCTTCTGCAGTTCACCAGGGTGTCTCGTCCTTTGTGCTTTGAGTTCTTATATTCAGCATGTGCGACAACACTATAAATAAGGAACTTCTTATTTCTTTAATTGAGGAAAGACCCGTTTTGTGGGATAAGACGGAAAGTGTTTACAAAGATAGAAATGCTACACGAAGTGCTTGGAAGGAGGTGTTTTTAGCACTTAAAGAAGATTTCCTTACCTTAGGAAATGCAGAAAAAATTTCATTTGGTAAGTACTTTTTATTTTACTTTGTGCATTTATGAAGTACAATTTCCATATTTTTTAATATGAGTATCAATGAATACCATGCATTTTTGATAAAAAGTACAATATATCATATTTTTGAATGCTGCCAGGGAACAGCTCCCACTTCTGATTCAAAGTAATCGCAAAATATATTTCTGACATTATTTGCTGACAAACCACCACGCGAAGATTGTTCTCTTGGTAAATCTTCCAAACCAATAATGTCTGCAGAGATTTCTTCAACGGAAAACCCATTTCTGTCACGAATGAAATTGTGTAATACGATGCATGCTTTCACGATGTCTACTGCAAAGTCTGGTGCAACATTAATTGGTCTGTGAAAGATTCTCCATTTGTTACTCAAAATACCAAACGAGCTTTCAATGTATCTGCGAGCTCTACTCAGGCGGTAGTTAAATATTCTTTTACCTTCAGTGAGACTTGACCCACCATAAGGTCGAAGTAAATGTTTATGTAAAGCGAATGCACCATCTCCAACAAACACGTAGGGCACTAAAGGACCTTCCGCTCCTGGCAGACATTTATCAATTGGTAGATCCTGAGTACCTGTAACAATAGATTTCCATAGTGCACATCGTTTAAAAATTGCAGAATCGCAGTCTTTACCAAAACTCCCAATGTTTACATAAACAAAACGATAATCCGAGTCCGATACTCCGAGTAGTACCACAGAATAATACTCTTTGTAATTATAAAACATGGAACCACTGTTATGTGGACATAAAAGTCGAATGTGCTTCCCATCGACTGCCCCTAAACAGTGTGGAAAGTTAGCATTTTTCATAAAGCCATCAGCAATAGATTCCCACTTTTCCTTGGTAGGTATAGGTAAATATTCCGAATGTATGACAGTCCATATGGCTCTGCATACACATCTCACGATTTTACTAGCGGTTGAAATTCCAACTCTGTAGGCATAATGCAGATCTGTAAATGTACATCCACTTGCTAAGTACCTGGAAAGAGATATTGTAACTGAGTTAACTTTGGGGTTATTTCTCAATTGTGATTTCTTTTTTACTTACAGGCAAGGAAGTAACAAAAATATGGAAAAACATTCGCGATGCTTATGTAAAGCACAGTCGAAAATTAAGAGAAGAGAAAACAAGTGGAGCAGGAGCATCAGGGATAAAAAAATATATTTTTCATGATCAAATGAAGTTTTTATCAAAACTAGATTTGGAGGGAGATACAATAGACAGCCTCGAAGATAATGAGCACCAAGAGTTGGATAGACCATCTCCCAAAAGAGGGGAAATTCAAGAGGACTCGGGTGTATTCAAGAGACCTGAGAAAAAAATGAAAAAGAGGAATCGAGAGCCAGACGACATCGAGAAAGAAATGCTTTTAGCATTAAAGAGAGAAACACCTAATAGGCACATGTCTTTCTTCCAAGGCATTGCCCCATCAGTGGAAGACTTTAATGATAATGAGGTGCTAAACTTTCAGATGGGAGTGCTTCAATTAATTAAAAACATAAAAGATCAGAGAGAAAGAGAAAAATCCTCCAAAGTATCTCCACAGGAAATGAATCATCCTTATACCGAACAGCAGAGAAGGATAAACCCCTACCACCAGGATGAATATTTTGGCAGACAGTTAATGGATCTTTAATATATTATAAAACCGGAAAATAAATAAATCATAAAATATTTTTAAATATCAAATTCTCGTTACTTCATTTGGGATTTCTTGTACTCTGAAGGAGGAGTTTAAGGGGAAGTTTTCTAAGCAAAATAAAATACCTTTCAAGGAAGATGAAACCGTTGTCGTAAAATTATATAACTGGATTAAAATATGTATTAATTTTGAATAAAGGATTACCTAAGGATTGTCTCGACGAAAAGTAACATTCCAATATATAACTGTAAAATGTACGAGGCTTGTCCAGAAAGTAAGTGTACTGAATTTTTGAAGGTTACAAAAATTTATATTTGAACAAAAAAATTACCTGGTTACATTAGTACATATGTAAGCTATTATTCGACATAGTCGCCATTCCTCTCAATGCAGATGGTGAACCGGGGTATTAATTTTTTGATGCCTTCCTTGAAGTAGTTTCCCGCCAAACCCTTCGTTTACTTCTCCACTTCCCCCTTCACCACCTCGTTGGTTGAAAATCTTTTTACACCCATGTGCAGCTTCAGGGAGGTAATAAGATAGTAATCTGAATGTGCTAAGTCAGGGGAATACGCGGGATGGTCAGGACATCCCATTTAAACAAGGCGATCAGTTCCTTCGCCCGGCCCGGCCTCCACTCGATTCAACTTGTGTTGGTCTGTCAGCTGTTTTGGGACCCACCTTGCAGACAGTTTCCGATATCCGAGGGTTTCTGTGATGGTTTTGTGTAGCAGAGATCTGAATATTTGTGGAAACATCGCAGAAAGTTCATCCACAGTCAATCTGTGATCGTCACGGAGCGCATTTTCGATTTTTTCCACAATTTCGTCAGTCACAATTGAAGGTCTACCGCTCCTCTGATCATCATGCACAGACGTACGACCGTTTTTAAACTCGCGACACCACTTGAACCCACTAGTACAATTCATAGTTTTATCACCATATGCAGATTTTACCTCATTATAAACCTCAAACGGAGTTTTTCCCTTCCAAACAAGGTAACGGATGACGCCACGAATTTCGCACTTGGCGGGAGATCGGGTTGACATTTTTCACGAAACTTATTGTAACGTCGACAGTTCTCAACGTACTGACATTGAACCAGTCATGTTGTGTAGGGAAGGAATCAGGCTACACGGCAGAGTAGCCAACATATCAAAAAAATCCCTCCGGCCGTGAAAGCCTCAGTACACTTACTTTCTGGACATGCCTCGTACTATTAGTATGCTTACCTGATTGTCAACGCCAGCATCTCTACCGGTTGAATACAGTCCCTCATTTGAGTATTCTGGTTTTGAATACTGCTTTCCAGTCGAGCCAGCAATTCATCGAATAATGCCGATGGCATACGGAAGTAGTTAAAATATTTATTTTGGTCGTCCCTTAGCTGAGGAAATAACGTGTTAAACGCACTTGCTTCCACTCTCCGTTGATTGATGGGATGAACCCAATACATTCTTTTTCTCTGGATCCTTCTTTTCCTTTTCCTCCTTTCTTCGACGATGTAAAAACCACATTGCAATCACTCGTTTTCTATCCATTGTCCAGAATGATCACGTCTGCTTTGTTCGGCTACCAAACATTAACTGCTCATCCGCGCGGCTTTACTAAGCTGTACCGCTCCGTGTGAAAGGCAAACCGCCCAACAGAAAATCCGCGCAGAATTTTACCGCGCGGAAAAATCCGCCCTGTGTGAAATAGGCCTAAGACTTTTGATCCCCAGTGTATCTATTATATATAGACGCTTCTCCGGATATACCTAGATATACACTCATTCACTCACTCACTCACTGGGGATCAAAATTCTAACCATGTTCAACAACTGCCACTGCCTTAAAATAATCAAATATTAGAAGTTCGCTGATGGTCCTTGGTTCGATCCCAGAGGGCCATTTAAATCCCTCAATGCATTTCTTACGGAGATAACGGAAGCAAATTTTAGGTACTTCCCGGCACGATATCGACTTCAAAAATTGCATAAAATAAGATCAAGTCCATACAAATAAAACTGTTTATTCACAGCGATCAAGGTGTCCTGGGTTCGACACAGGCGGCTCTAAAATCAGTAACTGATCCGAATTTCAATAATTATTTAGAACACTTTCCCAACAATATTGAAACTTTAAATTCGGCATGTAGATAGAAATCATAGATATATTTCAAAATCATGTTTTAGATTTCCAAGATCGTCCTTGGTTCGAATCCAGAGAACGTCTTTTGAGCAGTTGTAGCCAATATTTCTGCTTGAATTTTCACACATAGTTAGAGATAGTGATTTTCTGCTGTGCTGCATAGTAGGTTCACCAGGAAGACCCTGGTTCGATGCCAGACGATGAAGTTTAAGCGAATTTAAAGAATATTTTTATTCTTTTTTTTTTCTTTTGAGGAGCGTCCCTATATGATGCCGATGTAAAATTAATGTTGTTGATCTGCTTGCAGTATGCAAGCAACATTTTACTCGTATATATATATATACAGTAAAACCTCGATAACACGTACTCGTTTAACACGAACCTCTCGATAACGCGAACAGTATCACGGTCCCGGCAGGAATGTATAGTGTCTTACGGGGTTTTGTTCGTTTAACACGAATTTTGGTTACGACGAATTTCGAACAGTTTCCTCCATCCCTTGAATAACATAGTTCGCTTAAGACGAACTGCCTAGCAGAATAAGAACCATGACTTTGAGGATAATACGTTGCCTTGGTCCCTCGCTTTGAAACGATAACCCAAGAAAATGTAAAGCATCCAATAAAATGTAAGACACTCAAGAAAATGCAATGGACCCAATGAGATAGACTGGTAGGCAAGGAGTGACTCAGGGAGATAAGTTTGGATGAATTTTCTTAGCCTTCTAGTGTCGACGACTGTGAGTGAGTCTTTACTGAACAACTGTAGCTACAGGAAAAAAATATCCTTTTGCAATGAGCAAATGAAAGCAAATGAGTATTGATCTTCAAACGAAGCTTAAAATATTAAGTGAGGTGGAACGCGGAGCACGGACGAAAACTCAGATTGCCCACGATTTTGGTATTCCAAATTCTACATTGTCAACGATAATCAAAACTCGCGAAAAAATTGACGAAACGGCTGCATCAGGAGGTGTTGAGCTGAAAGGAAAGTGCATGCGTGGATCACATTTTAAGGACCTCGAAGAGGTTTTAATTGGATGGTTTAATCACGTCCGAGCAGCAGACGTGCCTATAAGTGGACCCATTATACAGCAAAAGGCATTGTCAGTTGCATCTAGCTTGGGAATGAATGACTTTAAGTGGTCCAGTGGCTGGCTGTGGCGATTTCAAAAACGCCGTGGAATCTCTTCGAAAGTGATATGTGGGGAAGCAAATAAAGTGAACGAAGGAAGTGTCAAGGAGTGGCTGGCTGATTTTAAACTTATTCGAGAGAGTACTCTCCTCGAGACGTTTTTAACATGGACGAAACTGGTGTATTTTATAACCTCTTGCCAAGCCGCACTCTGAGCATAAGGGAGAGAAATGCCATGGAGGCAGCCACAGTAAGCAGCGATTGACCGTTGTTCTCACATGCAACTCGGACGGAAGCGAGAAGTTACGAGGGTGGATGATTGGAAAATCGAAGAGCCCCGATGCTTCAAGCACTTCGATCTTTCAAAGCTGCCCTGTGATTACACCCACCACAAGAAGGCATGGATTGACGGCACTGCATTTCGTGAATGGATCGTGCGATTTAATAGACGTATGGCTGCTCAGAATCGTCATGTGTTACTCACTATGGACAACTGCGCTGCCCACAACCTAGGAAAAACTGAGTTGACTAACTTCAAGGTTTTGTTTTTTCCGCCAAACTTAACCACTCGTTTGCAGCCAGATCCAGATCAGGGAATCATTGCTCTATTGAGGAGATATTATCGGACTTATCTGGTACGAGCAGCGATCCTCGCAGCGGAAGGAAGTGGTAAATTAAGTTGGACTGTTTTGGATGCTGTAAGAGCAATTGTAGCAGTTTGGGAATCTGTTTCTGCAAAGCATATAAAAAGTTGCTTCGATAAGGCTTGGACCCATAGTGATGTCGATTCTGCTGTTGGACAAGGAGCGGCTACTGAAAAGGACAAACCTGAGGAATGGGAGCTTCCGCAAACACTTTCGTCAACAAAGGTAAGTATCGTGAGAATATCTCCGCAGTTTGAGCGTTGATTGTATCGACTTTAAAACAGTTTTAAATTGAGTTTTTGCTTAAAATTTACAGGTTGAGTTAACGTTTGAAGAATGTTTGGAGTTTGACAATGATCTGGCCGTATGTTTCTTTCCTGACGAGGAAGTAAACGCGAATAGAGAAGAATCATCATCGGATGAAAGTGAGGAGGAGTCGCTTGAGCCCGTGGAGAAGTCAAAACGGCTCTAAATACGCTCCAACGATATGCACCAACGGAAAATGTTTCTAGGACCTTTTCCGATAACTTGAATCGGATTAGACTTGACTGCATGAACCATTTGCGCCCTACTCTTCGGTAAAATAATTTACATGATTTCTTTAAACCTAACAAAAGTTAAAATTTTGACTTTGAAGACTGGTTATTTTTTATTTACGTAATGACTGTGATGTAAAATAATTTTTTTACGAATTAATTGTAAGTTTATCGCAAAAATTAAACAACGGAATGCATTTACCTACCATTGGTAAAGAAAGACTTAATAGAGATTTTTGTGATCGTTACTTATACGTATACATCATAATAAACGTCAGTATATCAGCAAATATATTCGTACTTTATTGCCGCGATATGGTTAACACGAATTTTTTCTTAACACGAACACTTTGCCCGGTCCCTCGAGATTCGTGTTAGCGAGGGTTTACTGTATATATATATATATATATATATATATATATATATATATATATATATATATATATATATATATATATATATATATATATATACAGCAATCATATCGATAACACTAATTTCAAGTCGGCATCATATAGAGAGGGTACTCAAAAGAAACAAATGGAATGAAAACATTTTTTTAAACTCGCTGTATTTTATCTGTCCGGCATCGAACCCGGGACTTCCTGGTCATACTTACTATGCAGCTGAACAGCAGTTCACCATCTGTATCTATGCGTGAAAATTCAAGCAGAAATATTTATTGCAACTGCCTCAAACGTTCTACGTTCTAGTTTACCCATGTATTCCTTATGAGAGAAATTGTAATGTGCTCTGGCATCGAACCCAGGAACAGTACGGTCTTATCTAATTTTTTTCTAAACCCTAGTCATAATAGTTCTTGCTTATATCGAAGGTATAAGCAAGAAATTCCTATCATTTCGATAAGGGCATCAAAAAATAATGAAAAACTACCTCAATGCTTTTTAAATGACAGATTTTTGCATCGTCCTAGCATCGATCCCAGGACTTTTTCCGAAAAGGTCATTTATGTTTTCGATAGATCATGCCCATACATATAGGCTCCTTAAGTTTTGATTCTGTATTACTATATATATTTTAACTAATTATCTATCTATATGAATGAATCCGGAGAAGCATCTATATATAATAGATAATACGATATACGAGTAAAATGTTGCTTGCATACTGCAAGCAGATCGGCAATGCTAATTTCATATCGGCATCATATCGGGACGGTCCTCAAAAGAAAAAAAAGGATTGATTATATTCTTAAAATTCGCTACAATTTATTAGTCCGGCATCGAACCCGGGTCTTCCTGTAAATATTTAAAATGACCTCTGTGGTTTAGCCTGTGAATTAGTATCCTATCTGGCTATATACATATATGAATCCGGAGAAGCCTCTATATATAATAAGATAGTTAGAAATAAAATAAAAACGATTTTGAAATTCGTACGTTGAAAGAATTTGCATTCTCGCTGTCAATTCTACTGATTTAAAATAATAACGTGGTAAGTTGTGGACCTATCTCATATTACTTTTGACCGAAATTACTCACGTCTTTACTTCCCATCATAATAAAACTCTGATATTGAAAGTAACTCACCCAATTGTCAATACTTGGCATATTCTATGCTGAAATTTATTAATTTGACCTCAGCCGAAGAATAGGTCATAATTCTTACACATGTTGAACATTAGTTTGTTTTCGGGATAAGAAACAGATAACCACAAAATGTAAATTTACTTAGGCCACTATACACCTTCTCAACGGAGGTAGGTGAATAAAATAATTGAAAATATTAAACATCGTTAGCATCACGATCTATTCAGGTTTGTAATCAATTACTTTACAGATCACTTAACCCAACGCACTTATCATATAATGAATTTCGACTTAAGAGCATAGCTCCACAGACTTGTTTCGGTAAGGTTGTTGCTCCATTTTCATGACTTTTATCGTTCCATCTTTTATGGCGTTGTATCTTACACTTAATCATTCCCAAGATCTACGACTACGTTCATAAATATTAATTAACATACCACTTCATTTTATACGAGTCACGAATTCTCACTAGTAACCTCACGTTATAAGTATAACCGAGTTAAAACAATTGGTCTAATTGCAGCATAATTTGAAAAAAATGAATTTAAAATAAATAAAACATACCTTCTGGTTCAATGATACACCATTTCTTATATAATGTCTATAGTTTTTTCTTCATGCAAGAAATATAACAATGAATTATTTGTCCATTCTCGAAATCACACTTATTCAGTTACTGGAGGTATCCTCTCAGTGATGACCAGTCGAAAGTTTGCGGCTTCAGTCGGCTTAGAAAGAAGAAAACTGCTCCTTTAGTAGATTTGGGGGGAATGTCAGAGGGGAAGAAGCTATTATGTATTCCTCACTTTCATACGTAGATACGTTTTGATACATTGTCACCGAAAAGCTCATTCAGCTATAACAACCTGCCTGCATCTCATTCAAACTATATGAGATTAAATATTGAGTTGATACAGCTTTTTAGACTTAATTGCAACTTACATTTCGTGGTATATAAGTTTCGAAAGTCTGGTATTTGCTATCTATCGACAATTACGATGCATGTGTTACGATCAAGGTTGTTACACTGGTATTTATGAAATTTAACATCCCCGTTGAGAATCAACCGGCACTTATGCTAGTAGATATATAAACTAGAGAGAGAAGATCTCAGTTATTCAATATTATTCATTTATTCATGACAGTTATTCAATGTAAGGCTTTTTGATACATTACATTTTTTAATTCTCACTGAATCAAGGCGAAGTGTTGTGGTAATCCATAATGGAAAGAATCTAAGAAAGATTTGTGCTTTTACCACAAATTTATTTTTACAAATGACAGTAACACGAACGGTTTCGACGATTAATCGTCGAAACAGGTCGTGTTACTCTTATTTGTAGAAAGAAAATTGTGGTAAAAGTACAAATCTTTCTTAGATTCTTTCCATTACATTTTTACTTTCTCCCTATGCGTAGTATAAAGAAAGTATTGTATTCGCAAAAAATTCGACCTACAGATTTCGACGGAAATAGATGTTTTAGGGCCCATAGAGCTCGTTTTCGCTATTTTCCAGAACATGTTTGTTTGTGTGTGTGTTTGTGTCTGTCTGTCTGCGGTAAAAAGGTTTGTGGACGCTCTATCTTAAAAATTAATTATCCGTTCATTTCTAAAATTCATATTTAGTATTTTCCTAACAATGTCAAGATTTGATTAGTTTTTGGTGAATATCACTTAACCGGAAGTTGCGGTTTATCCGGAACAAAGGTTTGTTTCTTAAAAACCTCTGTCAGAATGCAATTTAGGTATATACAATTAAGTACAAAAGTTATAGATAATGTACTTTACTACAACTGTTATTTGAAACATTTTTTCGTAACACTGATTGTTTAGGAGTTAATCTTCAATAATGGTTAACCGGAAGTTGTTGTTTATCCAGAAATGGAAGTTTTTCATACATATCTCTGTCAGAATGCAATGTAGGTATATACAATTAAGTTCAAAAGTTATAGATAATGTACTTTACTACAAATTTTGTATGAAACATTTTCCTGTAACACTCATTGTTTTGGAATTATTTATATATTACCGGCATAGGCTTCTGTTTTCAATAAATACGGAGAAAGTCATGTGTTGGCCACATCAGATTTTTAACCTTGTGACAGTGCTTACCGCTGTTGAGAAGGGTTGTTGTACTCCAGAAAATTTATCTCTAATTATTGTTCAAAATAGAATTTTTTCCCTTGCTGAGTTCAAAAACTGTTAGAAGAGGGGGGTTGTCTTATAATCGTGCTTCATCTTAGATTCGTAGTTTAAGTTTCAAAAATTTGGAAATTTAATCGATTAAATTGTCTGATCTTTAATTAATTCTCTCCTAATATAGTTGAAAATCATTGAAACATTGGTTATTTCTCTTTAATGATCACCTCATTTCTTCTTATTATATTTGGAAATCATCATATCATTTTAGAAATGGACTATGTTAAAGTTTGTATGTTTTCCCTACTTATAATCCAAAAGGAGACAGAATATTGTGTTTTGATTAATTTCGTTATTTTCAATAATAATGTTTTGGGAATCAAGGAAATAATCTTTTGTATTTTACCATGAGATTGTGTTGTAAATAAAAAAATAAACGGCATCTCTTATGTTATCAGTCATTCTCTTTATATTTTTTAAGAAGAGAGTCTTGGTACAGTTGTGCCTTGCTCGTTATTGAATTATTCATTAGCCCCAGCCAAATTGCCATAAGATCAATGTATTTTAGACCACCTTAACTCAAAACCTAGCTTCTACCTCCTTTAGTTCAGTTTTCTGTGGCCTTCTGGTTATTATTCTGGGTCCACTCTTTGGAACATGTGTTTTGGAAAACCAAAAAATTGTATGCAGATACTTATATTATCTACCACAAGATCCATAGAAAAGTTTGAGGAGATTATCAAGAGACATGCATCAGCATATCAACATCAAACAAAGTTATCATACTTTTTATATCTAAAGTTAAGCTGTTTCATTACACTATTCAATAGTAAATGTACATGCTGCAGATACTTGAGCTGGTACATAGCCAAATTGTTTTCATAAAAAATATTGACCTTGATTAACCGTTGCTATTATGCCATTTTTCAAAAATTTTTCAGAAACATTCCATAAGTTGAATTTTTTTGGGGTCCCTTTGAATTCGACATAGCAAGGTCTATCTATATTTTTCTATCCTCCCAAGAAAGATGAATATGGATTCCCTGAATTATTTTCTTCCTATTCTGTCTTGATTTCCTGTATTTTTAATTTCTTTCTGACATTTTGATTTTAAAACTTGCAGAAAAATTTATGAAAATGTAAGTTGAGGCAGGACTAGTGCATATGATAACATAGAGAAAGTTTAAGATTACTTTACGATAATAACTTCTGCTTGATCCCTGGTGCTTCATAAGTTACTGAGTATTGACTAGAATAAAGCTCTTGAGTTAATCAACGAGACAGTTATCTTAAGCAATTGTTTTACCAGGGTGAAAAATAAAAATCATTTCTGAACAAAATTCTTATCTGATGCCTTACAGAGATAATTGTGTTGTTACAGCATAAATTACTTCAGTACTGAATGTGGTCTGTAATTTATCTTAAGTATACCTAAAATCAGAGTACATATTTATCTAGTTCAAAGTAAATAATTAATCCTGCGTGAAATGTGAAAGTTATTACTTAGTGTAATGTGAAGGATAGACAGGCATAAAGGTATTGTGAATTATAAAGAAGTTATGAAATATTTTCTTCGTATCACTGTTAATTCTTTTTTCCTTTGTGGTGTTAAGACAGAGGATGGGAGCATTGGTTAAAACAGATTAAACAGCTGATTGGGAGAGCATCTGACTGGCAATCAGGAGATCCAGGTTCTAGTCCCAGTCCTGTCAGACATTTCCATGTCCATTCTTTCTTGGGATTTTTCCTAGGAAAACATTTTGTGCAGTCACCTATATACCCTTGGTGGCTTAGTGGTTACTTTGCTAGTCTTGCAATGCCAAAGTCCCAGGTTTGAATCCTGGTAAGGGCATGGTTGTGTGTTAAAAAAATACGGTTTATTGCAAAAATAGTCATCATTGACTAAAATACGCCCAACAATAAAGACAATTTATTATTATTACTAGCAGAAGTGTCCGTTGATTCTCAATGGGGAAATCCAGATTGATAATTACTCTTAATACAGTCTTGATCGTAACACTTGCCTCATAATTTTTGGTAGATAGCTGCTTACAGCCTATATTTTTTTCCAAACCAGTGACAAAGTAAATGATTTTATAATTAAGTTTACAAAGTCACCTAAAGATTTAATCTCATATCCTTTGAATAAACACTTTCTTCGATGATGACAAAAATGATTTAAAGATTATAAAATACGAGTAAAATGTAGCTTGCATACTGCAAGCAGATCGACAACAGTTATTTCATATCGGCATCATATCGGGACGGTCCTAAATAGATTGAAAATATTCCTAAAATTTGCTGCAATTTAATCGCCTGGCATCGAACCCGGGTCTTCCTGGTGTATTATTACTATGCAGCACAATTGAAGATCACCATCACTAACAGTGGCGGATCCAAGGGGGGGGGCTATGGGGGCTGTAGCCCTCCCCAGAAGTCACAGTAAAAAAAATGTATCATCGTTCATACTATTGAGATGTGAAGAAAATATTGTTTATCTACAACGATAGATAATAATAAGCATAATTAAAATATGTATACTGAGTTTAATTTTATAAAATTTCTTGCAAAAATTGATAAATAGAAAATGAATCTTTAATCCGAACTCTGAAGCCCCCCCCACAGCTCGATCCTAGATCCGCCACTGATCACTAACTATGTGTGAAAATTCAAGCAGAAAAATTGGCTGCAACTGCCTCAAACGACGTCCTACTTATCAATAATGTAAATGGCTCTCTGGATTCGAACCAAGGATTATCTTGGAAATCTAAAACTTGTTTTTAAAATGTATCTATTATCCCTATCTATATGCTGAATTTCAAGTTTTAATATTATTGGGAAGGGTTTCAAAATAATTCCTGAATATTGGATCAGTTACTGATTGTAGAGACTCCTGGTGTCGAATCCAGGACATATTGGCAGCTTACTCGGGCCCATATTATGTAACTAACACATAAAATCATAGAGTTGGCGTTGGCGACGTACCGCTACCGCGATCACATGAGTAAACGCGCTCAGAGCGATTATGGAAGCTTTGTAGTTTGGAGACGTTTCTGGTGAACGCGATGCATAACGTGTTACCAAATCTACTGTATTTTTTACCGGAAGTCGTCATATATATCGCATGAAGCACGGATCGAGCTCATTTCAGCGGTAGATTTTGAACGAGCAGCGTGTCGTGGTAAGTAGTGTTCGTTGTAAGATTTACGCCAGTGCATATTTTAAAGTTATATTGTAAGTTATAGTGTAATGAGATGTTAAGCGGTTGTTATAGATACCTTTTATATTGTAGATATAAAGGGATTGGTCTTGAATAGTTTGTAATTACATGGTACATATTTTAGTGTAAAGTTCCTCCTTAAATGTGCTACATTTTCTTTTCTGGCAAAACGTAGTGAATTTGCGGATCTTGTGGAGAGCAAGAGGCCAAAGCTGGAAAAACAAATGCTTGAGATGGAGAAGTTTGCATTTGCAACAGGAAGAGAGGAGGATAGGCTTGATGGAACAGAGCCTGAAATTGCAACGCCAGTCCATGCCATTGGAAAATGAGATCAAGTCCCCGGTGCTTTCCCTTTTGGAGACTTACCTGAGTTCTTGATTAAATTTTTTTTAATTTCAATTTTAGCTTAAATGATTCAATCACATTTATCTTTTAATTTGAATTGCTCAGTTTAAGTATCTCATTTCATTTTTCAAAATTTTTCCTGTTTATCTTTATTTTTTATATATTTGTTTGTTGCTTAGATTATTCAACAAGTTTGACTAATAAAATGATGAAAATGGTATCATTTTTCATTTGGAAGTCCCGCCTTACCTTTCTGTTGCATCTTCATAATACTATTAAGAGTGGATTGTGAAATTATCAGTGGGGGACCAGCTGGTTTTAGTCAAAAATATTACAATGATATTCATTCATTGGGAATTGAAATTATCAGTTTCTTAGTTTCCACTACTGTGAAAATATTACTGATTATTAAAGATGAAAAAGAGGAGAACCTATGGTCATGCCAGTTTGCTGGGTCTCAAGATTAGTATGGTCCTCAAAAGATGAAGAGAACAAATCAAGGAAATCGTTGGTGGTTCATCTTAAAAGAGGTTAATCAGTAGTACTTTATTTATTCAAACAGATAGTACACTCCTGGCCAAAATTAACGCAGCACCTCCCTAGCGATCCTTACGGCCGGTGCTGCGTTAATTTTGGCCAGGACTGTACAAGGGTACTAAACAGAAAAATTTTTGGGAGCCAATGTGCGAAATGACCTAAGCTGTCGAAGCACTTTTAGCAATACTACTACTACTACCAGAAAAATTTTATAAGCAGCATATTTCAACATACCTTCTAACCAGCCATGGTCTGAAACTTTTCTGTTAATTAATTTGAATGCTTGCTTGATCAATTGCAACTTAAAATCTAACCTTAATCAGAATTTTGTAATTTTCAAATTAACTTCTATTTGCAAGTTTTAAGTACTTTTATTTAATTTGAAGTTTTGATTTGGGCTTAAATTAATTTTCATATGCAACTCCAGTCTTATTTTAATTTTCAATGTGGCTCAAATTACTTGTCTGAGAGAACATTTCTCATTTAATTTTTTGGAAAAAATTTGAGCTTAAATTTTGCTTCTCTTCATTCAAAGTAAATTTCATTTACAATTCCAAAATCAATATTTTCAGTATGGCTCACATGAGCCTCTTAACAAATTTCATTTAATTTTTTTCAAGAACTTCACATCTCTGGTAGTTAAATTTTTAGAAGCATTGAATCCACTTCACTCAATATTTACTTCTGTGCATGCCCAATAACAAACTTTTTTCAGGGAAGTACTCCTGTTTAAAAATGTGCAAGACCGAATTTACATGAGTAGATTTTTCTACAAGGATTCTTTGCTTCTCCACTCCAATTTCTCTTCAGCGCCAGACAGACTAGTGGAGAGGAGAAAAGAAGACACGCCACTCTGATTCAGCCATTTTATTGAAATTCTTAAAGTGTACACTTTATTACAGCATTTTATAAAAAGTTTTGAACTTGAACTGTTCAAATTTTCATTGAAAATCCTTTCAGCCTTGTCCTGGCCACTTTTTGGTATGAGAGTTTGATGAGAGAGATTCACCTGGCCAGAAATTCTCCAGAGTTGCTATTATAGTTAGAAAATTTCTTGATGATGCTCATTGCTCCTCTGTATCCATCAACTGCATCTGTTGTTTCCAAGTACCAGGTTTAATCTTTTATGTCTTTTTCTGGTAACGGCTAGCTACATCATAAGAAAGATGTTTTCCCAATCCTTGCTCTATGGATTCAAAGCATATAAATAACAAGTCACTAGTAAAAATCATTTTGCATCGATATAAGCTTAAAAAAAGCTCTTAATATCCTCAGAACATTGTAATACATAGCCCAACCAATTAAAACTATCCATTTCTCAAGATACAGCACAAAAATATGGGAATGATCAACTAATTATTTTATCATTATGTCATGCAATTAAAACTCACTTATGAAAGTTTCTCAGCAAAATCTACTTCTTTCTGAAAATTGTGAAAAATACTCAAGATCTAAAAAAAAATACTCCCAATGATTCAAATTAGCATCACCCCCTAATACTAATATTATTAAGTAAATGCTCCAAAATTTAACCTATGAATGCTTTAAAATCTTTTTAATAATTGAAGTTACATTCTACTAACTTGAAAACCCAATAAACCTATAACAACCAGTACAATTCAACAAATATCAAAGGAATGTATAATGAAAGCAAATGTTAATCAAAACATTAAAAAATCTTTGCTAACTTACTGAGTTTATGAATAATTGTCTATTTTTATAACATTTAGACTGAAATAATATCAATACTTGAAGAGAAAACCAATAACAACAAAATAAAGTTTGAATAATAATCATATTGAAGAATGTTTTATCTTAACAACAGTAAACAAATTAAATTTCAATTAAAATAACTCTCATTCAGACTTTCAATTGACTTTAAAACAACAAACTTTAATGAAGGTGGAAATTAAATTTTTTAAAACTTTAAATGTTACAAATTTAATTTTTAACAGCTGAAATCTAACTGAAATGTTTAATTCAATTGATCAACTTATTGTTTATTACCTTATATATTCAAAGCATAGATAACTATTTATATTAGCCAATGATGTTCAGCAATTATAACTCACTTACGAAAATATCTTAGAGAAATCTATTTCTTGAAAAAATGCACACAAATCTTAAAAAAAACAGCACTCGATTCAACTTCAAAGTAAAATTGCAATAATCTTCGTATATCATTAAGTAAATACTGAAAAATTCAATCTTCAACAGCAAGTAAGAGAGAAACTGAAAAGTATTCAAGGATTTTTTTTAACTAGAAATGCATCTATGGTCAACTAATTATCAAACAACCTACTAGCTTTAAAAAATGTCAAAATAATCAATAATACTACCAAATGTGATTAAATAAGATTAAAATCTTTAGAAATTGACTTAATTTATGAAGAAATGTCAAATTCTGTATCATTTTCATTACAATACAAGCCACCCATATTATTGATTTAAATGCTATGCTTAAATATTCAATAAATAAAGCTTTATGTTAATGAAAATGAAAGGAAACCCTCATAATATTCTACTCAGACCACCGTTGCAAATAGCAATGATAACAACTAGTATTCAATTTAAAGCTTCATTTGAAGATGAAGAATGCAACTGACAAACCTGCTGCTCTATTCTACCATTGAGTGCAATGAAGAGTAATTTCAACCCACTTATGAAAACGTCAATGAAAATCTATTTATCCTTTAACATTGCTGATGTTTACAAATCTAAAAATAAGCACTGGCCAATTCAAAATCAAAATTTTCTAAATAACAATAACAGAAGGAAATGATGGGTGTTCATCATCATCTAAAAGCAAAACAATATTCAATGTTCTAAAGTCATTTGCATCTTTGGAGTTAAAATTCTCAGAAAAGATAACTACTTAATGAATCACCAGCACCATCTCAAATATTTCCCTATTTGTTCTATAATTAAAAATTGTAATAATTTGCATCTCTAAATTTAAATTCAAGCAAAAGTCATTTGATAAATAATTAAAATCTTGAAAAACCTTTTCTACCAAACAGTTGCCCTGCATAAAAGGAATTCAAACTACTTCGTATATAAATTCTGTTAAATATTTTTGTACACCCAATAAAGTGAACTTTAAATGAATTAACACCTAACATCGCAAAATACTGAAATTTATAAATAAAGGGTCTTGAATTGTAAAATGAGAAGCAAATAGTAGCTACTAGACATGCCAAAATGAAAGTTTGCAATGTAAATAAAAAGATTTTTCTTTTGGATCACAACAAACCTATTGTTTGTAGAAATACTTTCCCAAAATCTAAAGAATATACAATGGAATATAACGAAAATGTTGAGGAATAAAGAAACTTAAAATTAAATTTGAGAATATTCAGATATAAAGCAACAACAGAAGATTTTGAACAATTATATAATGATATTCAGCAGTTTATTACATGTGATGAAGATATTGTTTGAAGTGAGATGAATTCTATGATATTAATATAGCTAGACAAGTCGACACTCAAAGAACAAGTTTAGTAACAGTATAAGAATCTGAGAAACAAGCAAGGATAAAAAGTTCCTAATGAGCTTAAACTGTGAAGCCATATAATGGGAAATGCAAGAAAACCATATAAAATCTAATCAAATAAAGAGGAAATTTGAAACCACTAAAAAGATATTGAAGCACCGAAGAAGAGACTAGGGAAATATGTTAAGACAGCTCTCAAAAGGCAAGATATTAAGAAGTGCAATTCATAGATGTGAAAAGTGAAAGTCGTACACAAGAACTGTACACCAAAACCAGCAACTCTCTCAAGTGGTATTCCTAATAATAATTTTAAAATATTGAACTCATTAAGTATTTGGAAAGAAGAATTAAATTCAAAAAAATATAATAATAAAAAGAGAAGGAACTGAACAAGTATTATGATTTCTATGCAAAAACTATCTCATTTTTGCAATGTGATTTATTTCCTCTTTGTTTGCGTGAATCAAGTTACTTAAATAGTTATTGATACTCATTAAAAATCACTCTTCCAGATATCATTCATCAAATAAGAGAGATATCGACTAACTATCGAAATTACTGATGTTAAAATAATCAAGTTTTTTCAAATGATAAAAAATGACATAATATATCTTTCACACATTAAGACAAAAATTTTTTTAAGAAATTAATCAAGTCAACTAATCTAATGAAAAGAACAAAATACCTGAAGATATGTAAATATATAGCAATCGAATGTAGTATATACATGCAGACCCTTGGGCACAAAAACGTGCCTTAAATGTTGGCATTACAAAATAAACCTTTACAAAAAAGGAAAAACAGAAATAAATCAAACTGTAATAGAGTTAAAATTCTTTGAGCTATCTTGAGCATTAAATAGCAAGTGAAATTGTGAAAACTTTCAAGAAATAAATAAAGTTCTGCAGAAAACAGTTTGAGAACTCCAGGATATGAGCACTCAATTGAAGAAAATGTTGTAGGAAGAAGAGAAATCATAGTGTACGCATAGAGATCCAAAAGCAAAACTATTTGAAGTCATCAAGGTCATTTGTTTATATGAGAAAACATTTCTTTTTAAAGGATTTAACACTCACAGGTAAGGGCTTGAAGAGGGATCCAAGTAACGTATTCCATTCAGAGATACCTCTGTTTAGAAAAGACCCAAGCAACACACCCATGTTGATTCCATGTGGATTTCTGGTGGACACGTTGACAGTGGAAAAGGCACATTGTAACCACATTGTTTCAAT
The DNA here is from genome assembly GCA_947579665.1 of Sympetrum striolatum. Taxonomy (NCBI): domain Eukaryota; kingdom Metazoa; phylum Arthropoda; class Insecta; order Odonata; family Libellulidae; genus Sympetrum; species Sympetrum striolatum. The sequence goes on along the minus strand of OX388342.1, from coordinate 1,043,184 downwards.
ATACAATTACAACAATAATTTTAATAAAGAGGCTATTTTGAAGCAAATATGAGCAAAAATAATGTTATTTTTTATATTTAAGTATGGATAAATAGTTTGCTATAAAATAAGTCAAGTTTTCCTTTTTTTTATCTGATGTGATTTCGCAATGTTGTTTCAATGTTATATTTCAACAAGAAAAAAAATAATAATTTTGCTTTAGCGTAATGCCCTAATTTTGCGTAATTCCCCCCCTACAGGAAAAAAAAATCATTTGAAAGTTTGGTAATGCATTTTATGAAAGCAAAAAAATTATCACCCCGTTGACTGGTGTGATTTGACAATATGGCTTCCATGTGATATTTCAACCAGCAACCACAACCACGGACGAATCGAGTCATCCGGCGCATGTGCACTCAATTCAATTCAAGCAACAAGACAAGACCGTAGTAAACGAACACGGACGGCCGACATTTTGTATTTGTTGATTTTGTTTGATAGCGCATCTTCAGCCTTTTACGACAGCCCTTTTCTGGTTTTTATTGGTAAGTTTTCTTCCCCTTCTCACTTAATTTCTTATTATTTCGAATGTTCTTTTTTTTATTGATCTAGTGCTCAATATTCATTCATTTGAGAAATCTTAGTAAAACGCCGTGGTAAAACACATGTGTTTTGTAAACAAATTTCCTCAAAAGAAGTAATTGCCTCATTTACCTATAATAAATAGTGATTAGATAATCAGTTAAGACAACTTATTTTATCCCTAAGGTTTACAGTATCGTTGTACTTGGCTGCGTGAGTAAAGATAATGGCCAAAAGAATCTGTGATAATGGTACCTACAGTACTAGCAATAATGAAGACATAATAATTCTTCAGACAGACGTTCATAATTCTTCAAAGAAATATGCTCGACAAGTTCTATTGCATGGTGTGTCTGGTGATGTTAAAAAGCAACTTAACGACATATACTCCAACACACTAAATCAGCTAAATACTGCTGCTGCATCTACTAATAGTGATGAAGTCGTGGCTAGTTCTCTTCAGAGTGGCAGCTTCCAGGATCATTTTGGTGCAATCCTGGATAATATTGATTTTCCTGTTGATATGCAAACAATTCGTTAATGATGAAAATGCTGTAAACTGGAATAGGGATGACTACCTACTTCAAACTTATTTTACATATAACGAGTTTGACGAGGTAGAATTAGTAGACGTAAGTGATTATCACAGCTCGGATGAAGAAGATTTGCCAAATTGGGAAGTTCAAGGAAATGAAACCTTGCCTAGCATAGGCCTGAAAGAACTTTTGGATGGTTGCAAAGAGCTTCCTTTAAAAGACCAATTGTTGTCTTGGGCATTGGAATGCGGTGTACAACTAGCGCATTTAACAAAATTGCTTAAAATTTTACACCCATTCCATAAAGAGTTGCCAAATGATGCAAGAACGCTGTTGCGTACTCCTCGCAATTTAAATGTGCAATCCAATGTAATTGAAAATGGCAAATTTCATTATTTTGGAATTGCACCCAATTTGAAAGCCAGGTTATCAAATTTACCTAAAGAATCATTGATGCACATTCATTTAATTTTCAACATTGACGGTCTTCCTCTTTTTAGAGGCTCTAATTCGCAATTTTGGCCAATTTTAGGTGCTATAGATGAGGACAGTAATACTAAACCATTTGTTGTCGGAATTTTCTTCAGTAAAAGCAAGCCAAGCTCAATTCTTGCTTTTATGGATGATCTCATAAAAGAACTAAACCATTTAACACAACATGGTTTTGTATTTGAATCAACATGCTGTCAAATAAGTGTTAGGGCATTTATATGTGATGCTCCAGCTCGAAGTTTTTTAAAGTGCATCAAAAGTCATTCTAGTTATTTCTCTTGTGAAAAGTGCGAAATCAAAGGAGATTACATTGATGGGAAAGTTGTATTTCCAATTACCGATGGTTTAGAGGAAAGAACGAACTCAAGTTTTCGATCGCAGTCCCAAAAGGAACACCACATAGGAGTTTTGCCATTATATGTATTGCCAATCCATATGATTAAAAATGTTCTATTAGACACAATGCATTTGCTATGGTTGGGAGTTGTGAAACGGCTTTTAGTTACATGGGTGAAAGGCAAATCTTCAAACTCGAAACTATCTACCAAACAGGTTCAAATCGTATCTGACCGAACTGAAAATTATATTGCATATATGCCCTCTGAATTTGGAAGAAAACCTCGGGGTTTACAACAGCTAGATAGGTGGAAGGCAACTGAATTCTGTCAATTTCTGCTATATATAGGAGTAACTGCATTGAAAGGGGTTTTGAAACCAGATTATTATCACCATTTCCTGACATTGCATGTTGCATTAACAATTTTACAAAGTGTGACCCATACATCCAAATATCTCGCTTATGCAGATTCATAGTTAGTCAACTTTGTACAAAATGTTCAGAAATTGTATGGCAACTCTATGATGGTTTACAATGTTCATTGGCTTTTACATTTGGCGAAAGATGTTGAATATCACATCGGTATCAACCGAATCACTGCATTCCCATTTAAAGATTTTCTGGGCAAACTTAAAAAACTTGTTCGTTCCCCTAATGTACCATTAGAGCAAGTGTGTAACCGAATTACAGAACTGAGCCATCACAGTGTTGACATGTCTCCAAAATGCAATCACTCCTCAGTTTTAGAACAGCCACAACAAGAAGGGCCATTACCTCTAACCACTGGTAACCAGCAATTCATGCAATATAAGAAAATTACAATTCCTACAAAGAAAATCATTTTAAATTCACAACTTAAAGACAGATGTATCGAGTTACTAGATGGCCGCATAATGGCAGTTAAGAACGTATTGAAATCCATTTCATCTAATGATGTTTTTATTTATTGTACTGAACATAAGAAGAAGAAGAATTTGTATACGAATCCATGCGATTCTATTCCTCATTTTGGAATTTGTGAAGTCTCCAGCGAAACTGAAGGAAAGTTTGTCGTCAATTTGAATGAAATAAAGCACAAATGTCTCCATCTCCCAATATCAGATAGGAGGTATGCTGTATTTCCTATGCTGCATTAAGGGGTCGGGTATTATCTAATTATTTGTTTTTGTATGCACATACAAATAAAGGCTTGAGTCTGGATTTATTCAGCTCTTGCCTACGGGTTGGGCCAGCGTTGCACTACATGCAGGAACCAACCCGATAAATTGAAATAGTAGAATCACAACACACTACACCACATTGATTTTTTGCAAATTGTCATGATTCCATGTCATTGCCTGCATATTATGTCATTATTCCATGTATTTTCATGTATTTTCAATTATTTGCATTTTAGTTTTAAAGTTTTAACTTCGATGCTGTTTTACTCAAAACTATGTTTTTTAGTGTTGCATGCAAGATATTTCCATAACTAATTCACATAAATTCTTGAAATTTTTTAAGTATGATTGTTATACTATTACACTCGACATTGCCAGGTCCATATTTTAAAATGTAGGTATAAAGTGTCCATTGAATAATGAGTGTATGTGTACAAAAGCTGATCAATTTTGTACAGATTTATAATATTTAATATAGTGTAGCACCATGTACTACGTCGTTGAGTTTTTGGAAGAGGGGGCAATAGCAGTTGTCCCAAACACATGGATGACAAACTTGGAATCTTGTCTCTGGCCTCCATCAACTGCAGAGTGGAAAAACAAGTTAACTAAGCTAGTAAAGATTAAGTCGCAACCTGAAGATTGCTTTGGAACATAAGGGTTCTTGGTGCTATAGGAGCCATATTTTATTTTTTTACATATCAAGTTTCTTAGGGTTGAAATATTTGTTTGAGTAAGTTTTTTATAATAAATTGACTTATTCTATTAGAATATGATATACTTTTTATGTATTATCCCGTCGATCATTGTTAAACCTTTTTTAGTGGTCTCATTTTTTTAATTACATATAGGCAATTATGAAAATTGTATTATATATTATAATATGTAAGAACCATACAAGTCTTTGGAAACCTGAAAAGGGGCTTTGAAAAACTTTCCTTGATTTGAAAGTGCTTAAAAAAATTACATTCCTTAATACCATTTCCAATTTGATAGATTTTTAGAAGAGTATTGGTAATGTCTGCTGTATTAAATAAAGTTATTTTATTGTAGAGATACCGAAAAGAGCCAATGAGAAAGCTAAAAAGCTTGAACGAGGAAGGGATACGAGTGAAATCAACACAATAGATTGTGAGAAGAAGACCAACGGCAGGCCAAAGAGGAAAAACACAAAAAGAAAATCCTATTCCAGTTCATCCTGATAGTGAAAATGATCTAAGCAGTGAAGAGGAGTTGACACTGTCCATTCCGCCACCGCCGCCTCCACCATTGTTTCAATTTTCACTGTCACTGAATGCTCCTGCAATAGTGACGGACCTAAATAAAGACGGGGCATCCCTAACTCCCCAGTCTTCAAGTCTGACTCTCCAGACTCAGCAATTTTCACCGTCACTATTGCAGCAGCGTTTAGTGACAGGTCAAAATAAAAACGGGCCAGTAACATCGCTAACTCCCCAGTCTAAGAAGACTAAATTTCAAGCTGATGGAGCAGGATATATTGAATGTGAAAGTTTTGCCACTAACATTGGTCGTCCAGTGGCATTGGAAGATGTAAATACTAGTGGCATGTGAGTGGAGGCACTTCTTCGATTGAATGCGGGTATGTATTGTTTATAAAACCTATGCTCTCTATAAAATTCTATGCTCTCCTTAAAAATATGCTTATTTATGATTTTTTTAATTTTGGAAATCAGTTTATTTTTTCTACATTTTTTTTATTTTGGTTAGGGTCATTTGAGTGTAATACCAAGGCGAGTGTAATCTTTTATCATTTTCATAGATTATAAAATAACACTGAACATTGATATTCCTTGAAACAATTGAAATTGTTTAATATGGTATTGAAAATTGACAAAAATAAAAAAAAGTGTATCCGATTTCATTTGTACACTTAAAAATGATTTAATTTGCAGTTATGGAAGATATATCTTTCAACATTTTCCCAGACACCCAGATTTCATTCCCTGGTCCACATAGTTGGGGGCCTACACTGTATATTCAGCCTAGTAGCCCTCTAAATCTAATATGATGGCAGTCCGTTTCTAATACATGTACCCTATATCACTCAATACTATTCTATATTTCAGAGTTCCACAAGCAAATTCTACGGAAGGTAAAATTGATTGAGACTGAGCAGACCAGGCAACGGGATTCAGCAGTCAAACGGTGCCTACAAGCAGCAGCCGTTTTCCCTGCCAATATCGACCAAAGATGGATTGATTGCTGTGGAGGAGTTTTAAAAGATGGAGGCTAATCAGGATATTATGGCAAATAAATGAAATAAATTAGTCTATTGTAAGACTTTAAACACTACACTATTGAAGATCATGGTTTGATTTTACGTTTTTTTTTTTAAGATGTGCTATACACAGATTGCTCTGGCCAGAAGTTGGCAAGCATGTATCAAAATTAATACTTTTTTTTGTTAAATATGCTTAAATTGTGTCATTTTCATTTTTGCTCGAGCTGTATTAATAGTAAAACTGCTGTTTAAAGTTGTTTTATAATTGTACCTAGAAGTATGGATAGTATATGGCGAACGAAACAAATATATATTTTAACAAGCCAAGAGCTTGAAATTTTAACAGATTTGAAATGTGGCAAAGTTGAAAATGAGATACAGTGTAATAAAAGGCATATAAGTGAATAAAATGGCAATAAAAATCTATTAGTCAAGCTTTTTAGGAAATTTTCCACAAGTTTTTAAGTTTAAACTTCACTTCTCAAAATTGTGCATGTCACTTGTACTCCTTAGCTTCTTTTTTAAAAAATCTAGTGTCAATCTTTTCTGTTGCAGATTTGTCATTTAAAATTGGTAGGAGGAGCTGAACTCGAGATAGCTATTCGGGGAATACTCAGTCGCTGCATGACTAATGGAATGGCCTCAAACTTCAGCTATTTTGGCCTTAGAAATAAAGAGAACTTCAAGCCTTTGAACTTAAAGAAAGTAGTCTTCAGTAAGTACATTTTAAAATATATCTGGTTTGTTATATTTAGACGTGTTCAGGTTCTCATCACCTGAGCAATGCTCATGGGAAGTTTGTAAGGAGGAAGAGAAAAATCCCAATTTCATTTAGGTGGCTTTAATATGTCGGTGCATTTTTATGCTGTACATTTTCAATCTAGTTTACTATAAAGTTACAAAATTATTATTACTATTTTGGATATCTTTATTTTTAAATTCTTCATTCCATATTGAATATTGTTTGTTATTCAAAACAAAGTTTTAAACTACAGGCCTCATAAGGATAATATCTATTTAATCTAATCTGGATTGATGATTTGTGATAATTTGACCTGTTCCTGAATTATATGCTAACTAGTAACTATTTACCTCTGTCAGACCTTTAGCCATTTATTTTGCAAATTGAATATATAATCTACTTATTACTTAAGACACATGAAATTAATTTCCAAGATGACTATTGATTCTACATGAATGAAAAGAACCTCATGCTTAGGAAATATAAAAAATAAAAAAAATTGGGTGAAACTACAAGTTTTCCAAAAATTTATAATTTAGTGTTATATAACTTTAATAATTCACTATTCTTTACAGATGCTGTTCAGCTACTTTATCTAGAAGTTTCTGAAGCAGAATTTTCGAAAATTGCTGGGGATTGGTTCAGATACGCTCCCCGCAAAAAAGGTGGGAACAAACAACGTGAGGAAAAAGACACTAGCCGTGTCCGAACGTCAGCATGCTTGCTGAAGCATGCTTTGACATGACGTAGTGATGAAGTAGCACTAAGCATGCTTGGGTTTAGGCCTTAAGGCTTGAAGGTTCGGACCTTCTAACTACAGTGGCAACACCTTAGTGGAGTAAATTGGTACCAAGTTGAAGATATGAAGCCATCTGGAAGGTTATCTGCAGAACTAATAGCGCCGTGTGTGGTTGTGAGCTCATGATTGCAGAAAACGTGGTGTATGGTGTTTGAGGTGCGAGGTAGTAGGTTCGAATTCAGAAGTTTTAGGAGTGTGGTAGTAGATTTGTTGAAAGAATTAAAAAAAAAGAAAATTAATGGGTAATAATAAAAATGTATATTTCTTAGATTCTTTCATAAACTCCATCTGCATCATTAAATTCAAGTGCTCCCTCCCTTGCTGCACCAACTCTGCGATGTGAGTTTTTAAGATGTCCTCCTCCCTCTTTCTTCTTTTTCTTGGAGGAGTAAACTTCCTTTCGTCCCTTATTTGCAATGCAATAAATTCCTTCGTAACCTCATCAAACCCTGTAATGAAAAATCTTTGAACATGTGCTTACGTTCTTTCCTACGCATTGTGATGTAATATACGTAACATGACACGTGCAAGAACTTAACCTGCACTTCTCAAATGCTATGCTTTCATAACTGAGCCGTACCTTAACTCACTATTACAGAGAGTTTCAATATTACTTACATTTGAACACTCCAGCTGAATGCACCATGTTTCTCAATCTTCAAGCAAGCATTCAAGTCTACAGCGTCGCGAGCTATGTGCTTTGGCTAGATGCTTGGGCTACGTGCTTCGAGGTTCGGACAGACTTCGGCTAACTTTGGAAACAATTGAACGAGCGCATGCGCGAGGCTGAAGCATGCTTCGCCCATAAAGCACGCATTTCGGACATGGCTACTGTAAGGCATGTTGTGTGACTAAGGCTTAGAAAATAATGTCTTAATTATTTATTAAACACTTCCTCCAACCCTTAATTATAATTCATAGCATTTTTTAGCAATAAGACTTTTTTTTTCAATAGTTGTATACAAACTTTCCTTTTAATAGACCTGCCTATTTTGTTAGCATTATGTTAGCTGATGTATTATTGCTTGTGTCCAAAGATATGATGGTAAAATTTTATAAATGTGGAGGAAGCAGCAACAGTGGCCGATTTAAGGGTGGGTGGGAGGTAAGACCTATAGGTGGTGTAGCTTCAGGAAGTTCCATTTTATTCCGATGGGCTTGTTTTGTTGGTCTAAACAGAAATCTGGTCTTTTTATGATTTTTTTCCTTCTCATAAAGTACCGTTTAGAAGGATGTAAAAGCTTTTTAGAAAATGTAGGTTTTGTGGGCATAAGAAAAAATTAGCTCACCTTATGAAATTCCACAACTATTGGGTACAGAACTAATTATCCTCCCTCATTATGATATTGGAGCTCAAACTTCATGTGTTTTGGATAAAATTAAAGGTTTGTGACTTGTTTTTATGTAAAATAGAATGGTGAGGTTTTCATTTGAAAGATGCTGTAATTCATTTGCTGATAACAAGAATTGTGTCCTATCACAGCATGTTAAAAAAATAGAGCATATCTTTTAAAACTCTTGTTTATGAAATGTGGTATCTTTTAGAGAAGGCTAGGTCATTGACAGGCCCAGGGGCAACTGTGCATTCATTGCCTGTTAAATCCATCACTGAGCAGCAACATATTGCAATAATCTAAAAGTCAGACCTAAATCAATTAGTTAATTTTTAATGGAATTGGAATATGATTTAAAAACTTCAGGAAAGTTTTGCCGGATATTGGACTGGCCTAATATTTTCACAAATTAACCTGTTAATGTAATAATTACAGCCATGTAAAAATAATATAGGAAGGAAAAACTACAGTAGATGATTAAAATACATTTTGATTTAAATCTTTAAATTAAAACTATCTTAAAGAAGCTTATGAAATAGTCTTTATGAGTGTAAGTATACATATTATTAAGCACATCTCTCATAAAGATAGACTATCTTTCGGTGTAGCAATAAATATTTCTGATACATACCAACTTAAGATGTCTCCTAGATCCGAATTGAATTTGTACGCCCCTGCTCTATAATTTATAATAATATACTGTAGGTGTTAAGGGTATTAAGTATAATAATTTACTCAACTTTATCTATATGAATATATAAATAACTATTTCCTATATGAAATTTATCCTATAATCAAATTTGTTATTTTTTTTTCAGGAATAATATTGCTGATGAAAGTGAGTTTGAAGATGACACATTTATTTAATACTGCAATGTACCATCTTATTAATAATTATTAAACTTTTCATATTTATGTAAAAGAATTGTTTGTGTCCCCTTTTTATTTTAATAGATTACATCCTAAGTCTTAAGCAAAATTGTCTCCTTTTTGTGAGTTATTTCTAACTGAATAGTGTAAATTTTTTTGTTATAATTTTCAAAGTAGCCTCAACACTTAGTAGTGGTGTAGTTAACTAATTAATAAGGTAAATATAAAGTGCTTGTCAGTAGTCTAAGAACAAATACTATTGAGAATGTATTTATTAAAGATTTAAATGAATTATTGTGATTGGTCATAACTTTAAGTTACTTTTGGTGACAATGAGGTAGAAGATGAAAACGATTCATCACACCATTTTGTAATATATACCGTAATTTAACTTTGTTTACATAAATATAAATGTACAAGAATTATTGTTTACAATGTGGAAGGCCCTCATTGAAACAAGATTGACAAAATTGATCATTCTCACATGGAAACAATGTTGAATTTCCACATTGAAACAACGTTTTGCGTGTTAATGATCAACGTTGAAACCACATTGAAACAACATTGCTGTGTTGCTTGGGGAATACTTTGATGTAAATACTATGATGAATACTATGAACGAAAAATGCAACGAAAACGGATAATTTTAGCGAAATTTCAATCTTTTTCCTCTATTTTGCCCTAATTTTCCTCAATTTATCCAGATATGATCGTAAAAATCAACGAAAACGTATAAGTTTAGCAAAATTTCGTTCTTTTTTCTCTATTTTGCCTTAATTTTCGTCATTTTATCCAGATATGATAAAAAACTGCATCAAAAACTTATTATTTTAGCTAAATTTTATATTTTCGTCTATTTTGCCTTAATATTTATCATTTTATCGAGATATGATCGAAAAAAGCAACGAAAAAGGATAATTTTCGCGAAATATAAATTTTTTTCCTCTATTGTGCCTTAATTTTCATAATTTTATCCAGTTATGATCGTAGAAAGCAACAAAAACGTATAATTTTAGCGAATTTCTATTTTGCCTCAATTGTCGCCATTTTATCGAGATATGAACGAAAAAAGTAAGGAAAACGGATATTTTTAACGAAATTTAAATTTTTTTCCTATATTTTGACTTAATATTGGCCATTTTATGGGGATTTGATAGAAAAAGGAGACGAAAATGAATTGCTTAAAAGCAACGAAAATGGATAAGTTTAGCGAAAATTCAACTTTTTTACTCTATTTTGCCTTACGTTTTATCCTTTCATCGAAATATAATCGAAAAAAGAAATCGAAAACGGATAATTTTAGCGTAATTTCAATCTTTTTCCTCTATAATGCCCTAATTTTCCTCAATTTTTCGAGATATGATCGAAAATTTAATGTTTTTTTTTTTTCATTAACATATCTCTAAAAAACGACAGAAAGTAAGGCAAATGGAGGAAAAAATTAATTAATAATTCCGGTGAAGTAATTTCGGTGAAATTATCCATTTTCGTTGCTTTTTTTGATCATATATCGCTTAAATGAGGGAAGAAAATGGAAAAAATTTCTAAAATTATCCATATTTGTTGCGTTTTTCGATCATATCTCGATAAAATGACGAAAATTATTGCAAAATAGAGAGAAAAAATTAAAATTTCGCTAAAATAAACCTTTTTCGTTGCTTTTTACAATCATATCTGGATAAAATTACAAAAATTAACAAAAATAGAGGAAAAACATTTAAATTTCGCTAAAATTATCCGTTTTCTTTGCATTTTTCGATCATATTTCCATAAACTGACGTAAATTAGGGCATGATACAGGAAAGAGATTGAAATTTAGATAAGATTACCCGTTTTCGTTGCTTTTTTTGATCATATCCCGATAAAATTATGAGAATAAACGCAAAATAGAGGAGAAATTATAAATTTCGCGAAAAATATCCTATTTCGTTGCTTTGTTCGATCATATCTCTATAAAATGACGAAAATTAAGGCAAAATAGTGGAAAAAAATTAAAATATAGCTAAAGATATCCGTTTTCGATGCTTTTTTCCATCATATATCGATAAACTGACAGAAAGTAAGGCAAATAGAGGAAAAAAATTAAATTTCGGTAATATTATTCGTATTCGTTTCTTTTTTCGACCATATCTCGATAAAATGATGAAAATAAACATAAATAGAGGAAAAATTATAAATTTCGCGAAAAATATCATTTTTCATTGCCTTGTTCGATCATATCTCGATAAAATGACGAAAATTGAGGCAAAATAGGGGATAAAATTGAAAATTCACTATAATTATACGTTTTCTTTGATATTTACAAACATATCTGGATAAATCAAAAAAATTAACAAAAACAGAGGAAAAACGTTGAAATTTATATTTATTATCGATAAACTAACAAAAACGATTAATTTTATCGAAATTTAAATTTTTTCCTCTTTTTTTCCTTAATTTTCCTCATTTTTTCGAGATATTATCGATAAAAGCAACAAAAACGAATAATTTTAGCGAAATTTCAATATTTTCCCTTAATTTTCCTCGTTTCATCGAGATATTATCGATAAAAGCTACAAAAACAAATAATTTTAATTTTCCTCATTTTATCGAGATATTATCGAAAAATGCAACAAAAACGAATAATTTTAGAAAAATTTCAATTTTTTTCCTCTTTTTTCCTTAATATTCCACAGTTTTACGAGGTATTATCGAAAAAAGGAACAAAAACGAATAATTTTAGCGATATTTTAATTATTTTCCTCTATTTTGCCTTAACTTTCCTCATTTTATCGAGATAATATCGAAAAAAGCAACAAAAACGAATAATTTTAGCGAAATTTCAATTTTTTTCCTCTTTTTTTCCTAAACCTTCCTCATTTTATCGAGATATGACCGAAAAAAGCAACAAAAACAGAAAATATTAGCTAAATTTCTATTTTTTCCTCTTTTTTCCCCTAATTTTCTTCATTTTATCGAGATATTATCGAGAAAAGCAAAAAGAACGAATAATTTAAGCAAAGATACAAGTTTTCTACTTAATTTTGCCCATGTTATCGAGATATTATCGAAAAAAGCAACAAAAACGAATAATATTTGCAAAATGTCAATTCGTTTCTTCTTTTTTCTGCTTAATTTTCCTAATTTTATCGAGATATTATCGAAAAAAGCAATAGAAACGAATAATTAAAGCGAAATTTCAAAATTTTCCTCTTTTTTTTCCATCATTTTCCTCAATTTATCGACATATGACCGTAAAAAGCAACAAAACTGGATAATTTTAGCGAAATTCTATTTTTTTCCTATTTTGTTTCCTTAATTTTCTTCATTTTATCGAGATATTATTGAAAAAATCAACAAGAACGTATAATTTAAGCGAAATTACAATTTTTTTCCTTAATTTTCCTCATTATATCGAGATTTTATCGAAAAAGCAACAGAAACGTATAATTTTAGCGAAATTTCAATATTTACCTCTTTTTTTCCCTTAATATTCGTCATTGTATCGAGATATTATCGAAAAAAGAAACAAAAACAAATAATTTTGGCGAAATCTCAATTTTTTTCCTCTTTTTTTCCTTAATTTTCCTCATTTTATCGAGATATAATTGAAAATAGCAACAAAAACGAATAATTTTGGTGAAATTTCAACTTTTTTCCTCTTTTTTTCCTTAATTTTCTTCATTTTATCGATATATTATCGAGAAAAGCAAAAAGAACGAATAATTTAAGCAAATATACAAGTTTTCTACTTAATTTTGCCCATGTTATCGAGATATTATCGAAAAAAGCAATAGAAACGAATAATTAAAATGAAATTTCAAAATTTTCCACTTTTTTTTCCATCATTTTCCTCAATTTATCGACATATGACCGTAAGAAACAACAAAACTAGATAATTTTGGCGAAATTTCTATTTTTTTCCTATTTTGTTTCCTTAATTTTCTTCATTTTATCGAGATATTATTGAAGAAATCAACAAGAACGTATAATTTAAGCGAAATTACAATTTTTTTCCTTAATATTCCTCATTATATCGAGATATTATCGAAAAAAGAAACAAAAACAAATAATTTTGGCGAAATCTCAATTTTTTCCTCTTTTTTTCCTTAATTTCCTCATTTTATCGAGATATAATTGAAAATAGCAACAAAAACGAATAATCTTGGTGAAATTTCAAAGTTTTTCCTCTTTTTTCCACTTTGTTTTCCTCATTTTATGAAGGTATGACCGGAAAAAGCATCAAAAAGGAATTATTTTAGCGAAATTTCAATTTTTTCCCTTAATTTTCATCATTTTATCCAGTTATGATCGTAGAAAGCAAGAAAAACGTATAATTTAAGCGAATTAAAAAAAAAGTTCCTCTATTTTGCCTCAATTTTCGTCATTTTATCGAGATATGAACGAAAAAAGTAAGGAAAACGGATATTTTTATCGAAATTTAAATTTTTTTCCCCTAATTTGCCTTAATATTGGCCATTTTATGGGGATTTGATAGAAAAAGGAGACGAAAATGAATTGCTTAAAAGCAATGAAAATGGATAAGTTTAGCGAAAATTCAACTTTTTTCCACTATTTTGCTTTAAGTTTCATCCTGTCATCGAGATATAATCGAAAAAAGAAATTGAAAACGGATAATTTTAGCGTAATATCAATTTTGTTCCACTGTTTTGCTTTAATTTTCATAATTTTATCCAGATATGATCAGAAAAAGAAACGAAAACGGATAATTTTAGCGAGATTTCAATCTTTTTCCTCTATTTTGCCCTAATTTTCCTCATTTTTTCGAGATATGATCGAAAATTTAATGTTTTTTTTGCTTTTCAGTAATATATCTCTAAAAAATGGCAGAAGGTAAGGCAAATGGAGGAAAAAATTAATTAGTAATTCCGGTGAAGTAATTTCGGTGAAATTATCCGTTTTCATTGCGTTTTTCGATCATATCTCGATAAAATGAGGAAATTTTTTGCAAAATAGAGAGAAAAAATTAAAATTTCGCTAAAATAATCCTTTTTCGTTTCTTTTTACAATCATATCTGGATAAAATGACAACAATTAACAAATAATAGAGGAAAAACATTTAAATTTCGCTAAAATTATCCGATTTCTTTGCATTTTTCGATCATATTTCCATAAAATGACGAAAATTAAGGCATGATAACGGAAAGAGATTGAAATTTCGATAAAATTACCCGATTTAGTTGCTTTTTTCGGTAATACATCGATGAAATGAGGGAAGAAATGGAAATTTCTGTAAAATTATCCGTTTTTGTTGCGCTTTTCTATTATATTTCGATAAAATGACGATATTTATTGCAAAATAGAGGAAAATAATAAAAATTTCGGTAAAATTATCCGTTTTCGTTGCTTTTTTTGACCATATATCGATAAAATGACGAAAATTGAGGCAAGATAGAGGAAATAGATTGAAATTTCATTAAAATTATCTGTTTTCGTTTCTTTGTTCGATTATTATTTTCCTTATTTTATCGAGATATTATCGAAGAAAGCAACAAAAACGAATAATTTAAGCGAAATTTCAATATATTCCTATTATTTTGCCTTAATTTTCCTCATTTTATCGAGATATTATCGAGAAAAGCAACAAAAACGAAAAATGTTGGCAGATTTTCAATTTTTTTCCTTAATTTTCAACATTTTATCGAGATATTATCGAAAAAAGAAAAATAATCAAATAATTTACGGGAAATTTCAATTTTTTCCTTACATTGCCTTATTGTATCGAGATATTATCGAAAAACCAACAAAAACGATTAATTTTATCGTAATTTAAATTTTTTCCTCTTTTTTTCCTTAATTTTCCTCATTTTTTCGAGATATTATCGATAAAAGCAACAAAAACGAATAATATTTGCAAAATGTCAATTCGTTTCTTCTTTTTTCTGCTTAATTTTCCTAATTTTATCGAGATATTATCGAAAAAAGCAATATAAACGAATAATTAAAGCGAAATTTCAAAATTTTCCTCTTTTTTTCCATCATTTTCCTCAATTTATCGACATATGACCGTAAAAAGCAACAAAACTAGATAATTTTAGCGAAATTTCTATTTTTTTCCTATTTTGTTTCCTTAATTTTCTTCATGTTATCGAGATATTATTGAAAAAATCAACAAGAACGTATAATTTAAGCGAAATTACAATTTTTTTCCTTAATTTTCCTCATTATATCGAGATTTTATCGAGAAAAGCAACAAAAACGAAAAATGTTGGCAGATTTTCAATTTTTTTCCTCTTTTTTTCCTTAATTTTCAACATTTTATCGAGATATTATCGAAAAAGAAACAAAATCAAATAATTTACGGGAAATTTCAATTTTTTCCTTACATTGCCTTATTGTATCGAGATATTATCGAAAAACCAACAAAAACGATTAATTTTATCGAAATTTAAATTTTTTCCTCTTTTTTTCCTTAATTTTCCTAATTTTTTCGAGATATTATCGATAAAAGCAACAAAAACGAATAATTTAAGCGAAATTACAATATCTTTCCTTAATTTTCCTCATTTCATCGAGATATTATCGTTAAAGCAACAAAAAAGAATAATTTTGGCGAAATTTTAATCTTTTTCCTTTTTTCTCCCTTAATTTTCATAATTTTATGAAGATATGACCGAAAAAAGCAGCTATAACGAAAACGTTTTGCGAAATTTCAATGTTTATCCTAATTTCTCCTTAATTTTCCTCATTTTATCCAGATATTTTCGAATAATGCAACAAAAACGAATAATTTTAGCAAAATTTCATTTTTTTCCTATATTTTCCTCATTTTATTGAGATTTATCGAAAAAAGCAACAAAAACGAATAATTTTTGCGAAAATTCAACGTTTATCCTTATTTTTTCATTTATTTTCCCCATTTTATCGAGATATTATCGAAAAATGCTACAAAAACGAATAATTTTAGAAAAATTTCAATTTTTTTCCTCTTTTTTCCTTAATATTCCACAGTTTTACGAGGCATTATCCAAAAAAGAAACAAAAAGGAATAATTTTACCGATATTTCAATTATTTTCCTCTATTTCTCCTTAACTTTCCTCATTTTATCGAGATAATATCGAAAAAAGCAACAAAAACGAAAAATTTTAGCGAAATTTCAATTTTTTTCCTCTTTTTATACCTTAATTTTCCTAATTTTATCGAGATGTTATCGTAAAAAGCAACAATAACGAATAATTTTAGCGAAATTTTAATCTTTTTCCTCTTTTTTTAAAATTTTTCTCAATTTATCGACATATTATCGATAAAAGCAACAAAAACGAATAATTTTATTGAAATTTCAATATTTTCCCTTCATTTTCCTCATTTCATCGAGATATTATCGAAAAAAGCAAAAAGAACGAATCATTTAAGCAAAATTACAAGTTTTCTTCTTAATTCTGCCCATGTTATCGAGATATTATCGAAAAAAGCAACAAAAAGGTTTAATATTTGCGAAATTTCGATTTTTCCTCTTTTTTTCATTAAATTTCCTCATTTTATCGAGATATTATCGAAGAAGGAAACAATAACGAATACTTTAAGAAAAAAATTCAATTTCTTTTCTCTTTTTTTTCTTAATTTTCCTAATTTTACCGAGTTATTATCGAAAAAAGCAACAAATACGAATAATTTTGGCGAAATTTCAAATTTTTTCCTTTTTTTTCCACTTAGATTTCCTCATTTTATGAAGGTATGACCGGAAAAAGCATCAAAAAGGAATTATATTAGCGAAATTTCAATTTTTTTTCCTTAATTTTCCTCATTGTATGAAGATATGACCGAAAAAAACAACTATAACGAAAAATTTTTGCGAAATTTCAATGTTTATCCTTAGTTCTCCTTAATTTTCCTCATTTTATCGAGATATTATCGAATAATGCAACAAAAACGAATAATTTTAGCAAAATTTCATTTTTTTCCTATATTTTCCTCATTTTATCGAGATTTATCGAAAAAAGCAACAAAAGCGAATAATTTTTGCGAAAATTCAACGTTTATCCCTATTTTTTCATTTATTTTCCTCATTTTATCGAGATATTATCGAAAAATGCTACAAAAACGAATTATTTTAGAAAACTGTCAATTTGTTTCCTCTTCTTTCCTTAATATTCCACAGTTTTACGAGGTATTATCCAAAAAAGAAACAAAAAGGAATACTTTTACCGATATTTCAATTATTTTCCTCTATTTTTCCTTAACTTTCCTCATTTTATTGAGATAATATCGAAAAAAGCAACAAAAACGAAAAATTTTGGCGAAATTTCAATTTTTTTCCTCTTTTTTTTCCTTAATTTTCCTAATTTTATCAAGATATTATCGTAAAAATCGAAAATAACGAATAATTTTAGCGAAATTTTAATCTTTTTCCTCTTTTATTCCTTAATTTTCCTCATTCTATCGAGATATTATCGAAAAAAAAAAACTGATAATTTTAGCGAAATTTTATTTTTTTTCCTAAACCTTCCTCATTTTATCGAGATATGACCGAAAAAAGCAACAAAAACAGATAATATTAGCTAAATTACTATTTTTTCCTCTTTTTTTTCCTTAATTTTCTTCATTTTATCGATATATTATCGAAAAAAGCAACAAAAACGAATAATATTTGCAAAATGTCAATTCGTTTCTTCTTTTTTCTGCTTAATTTTCCTAATTTTATCGAGATATTATCGAAAAAAGCAATAGAAACGAATAATTAAAGCGAAATTTCAAAATTTTCCACTTTTTTTTCCATCATTTTCCTCAATTTATCGACATATGACCGTAAGAAACAACAAAACTAGATAATTTTGGCGAAATTTCTATTTTTTTCCTATTTTGTTTCCTTAATTTTCTTCATTTTATCGAGATATTATTGAAAAAATCAACAAGAACGTATAAATTAAGCGAAATTACAATTTTTTTCCTTAATATTCCTCATTATATAGAGATATTATCGAAAAAAGAAACAAAAACAAATAATTTTGGCGAAATCTCAATTTTTTTCCTCTTTTTTTCCTTAATTTTCCTCATTTATCGAGATATAATTGAAAATAGCAACAAAAACGAATAATTTTGGTGAAATTTCAAAGTTTTTCCTCTTTTTTCCACTTTGTTTTCCTCATTTTATGAAGGTATGACCGGAAAAAGCATCAAAAAGGAATTATTTTAGCGAAATTTCAATTTTTTCCCTTAATTTTCATCATTTTATCCAGTTATGATCGTAGAAAGCAAGAAAAACGTATAATTTAAGCGAATTAAAAAAAAAAGTTCCTCTATTTTGCCTCAATTTTCGTCATTTTATCGAGATAGAACGAAAAAAGTAAGGAAAACGGATATTTTTATCGAAATTTAAATTTTTTTCCCCTAATTTGCCTTAATATTGGCCATTTTATGGGGATTTGATAGAAAAAGGAGACAAAAATGAATTGCTTAAAAGCAACGAAAATGGATAATTAAGCGAAAATTCAACTTTTTTCCACTATTTTGCCTTAAGTTTCATCCTGTCATCGAGTTATAATCGAAAAAAGAAATTGAAAACGGATAATTTTAGCGTAATATCAATTTTGTTCCACTGTTTTGCTTTAATTTTCATAATTTTATCCAGATATGATCAGAAAAAGCAACGAAAACGGATAATTTTAGCGAGATTTCAATCTTTTTCCTCTATTTTGCCCTAATTTCCTCATATTATCGAGATATTATCAAAAAAAGCAACAAAAGCAAATAATATTTGCGAAATTTCGATTCTTTCCTCTTTTTCTTTCTTAATTTTCCTCTTTTTATCGAGATATTATCGAAAAAGGAAACAAAAACGAATACTTTTGGAAAAAATGTCAATTTCTTTCCTTTTTTTCCATTAATTTTCCTAATTTTATCAAGATATTATTGAAAAAAGCAACAAAAACGAATAATTTTGATGAAATTTCAAATTTTTTCCTCTTTTTTCCTCTTAGTTTTCCTCATTTTATTCAGGTATGACCGGAAGAAGCATCAAAAAGGAATTACTTTAGCGAAATTTAAATTTTTTTCCTTAATTTTCCTAATTTTATCGATTAATTTAAAAATTAATTTAAAAAGAAAAAACTCCTATTGCCGTAATTCAACCAAGTAAGAAAACACTGTGACTTACCTTGGGGTGGTTCCACTGCTTCATCTGGAGAGTCCAACGTTGCAGGGGAACACCGGTTTTTGCATTTCCCTGCAACGTTGGACTCTCCAGATGAAGCAGTGGAACCACCCCAAGGTAAGTCACAGTGTTTTCTTACTTGGTTGAATTACGGCAATAGGAGTTTTTCTTTTTAAATTAATTTTTAAATTAATTACTAACAGCCGTGTACTCTTTCTTTTTTCCATTAATTTTATCGAGTTATTATCGAAAAAAAACAGCAAAAACGAATCATTTGAGTGAAATTTCAATTTTTCACCCTTCATTTTCCTCATTTTATCGAGATAAGACCGAAAAAAGCAACAAAAACGAGTAATTTTAGAAAATTTAAATTTTTTTCCTTAACTTTCCTTATTTTATGAGATATGACCGAGAAAAGCAGCAAAAACGAGTAATTTTAGCGAAATTTCAACTTTTTCCTTTTTTTCCCTTAATTTTCCAAAATTTTACGAGATATTATCGAAAAAAGAAACAAAAACGAGTAATTTTAGAAACGTTTAAATTTTTTTCCTCTTTTTTCCTTAATTTTCCTCATTTTATGAGATATGACCGAGAAAAGCAAAAAAAACGAAAAGTTTTAACGACATTAAATTTTTTCTCCTCTTTTTTTTCCTAAATATTCGTCATTTTATCGAGGTATTATCGAAAATAGAAACAAAAACGAATAATTTTACCGAAATTTCAGTTTTTTTCCTTAATTTTCCTCATTTTTACGAGAAATTATCAAAAAAGAAACAAAAACGAATAATTTTGGCGAAATCTCAATTTTTTCCTCTTGTTTTCCTTAATTTCCTCTTTTTATGAAGGTATGACCTAAAAAAGCAACAAAAACGAGTAATTTTAGCGAAATTTCAACTTTTTTCCTTAATTTTCATCATTTTATCCAGTTACGATCGTAGAAAGCAAGAAAAACGTATAATTTCAGCGAATTAAAAAAAAAGTTCCTCTATTTTGCCTCAATTTTCGTCATTTTATCGAGATATGAACGAAAAAGTAAGGAAAACGGATATTTTTAACGAAATTTAAATTTTTTTCCTCTATTTTGCCTTAATATTGGCCATTTTAAGGGGGTTTGATAGAAAAAGGAGACGAAAATGAATTGCTTAAAAGCAATGAAAATGGATAAGTTTAGCGAAAATTCAACTTTTTTCCTCTATTGTGCCTTAAGTTTCATCCTTTCATCGAGATATAATCGAAAAAAGAAATCGAAAACGGATAATTTTAGCGTAATATCAATTTTGTTTCACTATTTTGTTTTAATTTTCGTAATTTTATCCAGATATGATCAAAAAAAGCAACGTAAACGAATAATATTAGCGAAATTTCAATCTTTTTCCTCTATTTTGCCCTAACTTCCTCATATTATCGAGATATTATCAAAAAAAGCAACAAAAACAAATAATATTTGCGAAATATCGATTCTTTCCTCTTTTTCTTTCTTAATTTTCCTCTTTTTATCGAGATATTATCGAAAAAGGAAACAAAAACGAATACTTTTGGAAAAAATGACAATTTCTTTCCTTTTTTTCCATTAATTTTCCTAATTTTATCGAGATATTATCGAAAAATTGCAACAATAACGAATCATTAAAGCGAAATTTCAATTTTTATTATCTTTTTTTTCCTTTATTTACATCAATTTATCGACATATGACCGTAAAAAGCAACAAAAACAGATAATTTTAGCGAAATTTCTATTTTTATCCGATTTCGTTTCCTTAATTTTCTTCATTTTATCAAAATATTATTGAAATAAGCAACAAGAACGAACAATTTAAGCGAATTTACAATTTCCTTCCTTAATTTTCCTCATTTCATCGTGATATTGTCGATAAAAGCAACAAAAACGAATAATTTTAGCGAAATAACAATTTATTCATCTTTGTTTCGTTAATTTTCTTCATTTTATCTAGATATTATCGAAAAAGGAAAAAAAGCGAATACTTTTAGAAAAAATTTCAATTGCTTTCCTCTTTTTATTCCTTAATTTTCCTAATTTTATCGAGATATTATTGAAAACAGCAACAAAAACGAATAATTTTGATGAAATTTCAAATTTTTTCCTCTTTTTTCCTCTTAGTTTTCCTCATTTTATTCAGGTATGACCGGAAAAAGCATCAAAAAGGAATTACTTTAGGGAAATTTAAATTTTTTTCCTTAATTTTCCTAATTTTATCGAGTCATTATCGAAAAAAAACAGCAAAAACGAATCATTTGAGTGAAATTTCAATTTTTCACCCTTCATTTTCCTCATTTTATCGAGATAAGACCGATAAAAGCAACAAAAACGTGTAATTTTTAGAAAATTTAAATTTTTTTCCTCTTTTTTCCTTAACTTTCCTCATTTTATGAGATATGACGGAGAAAAGCAGCAAAAACGAGTAATTTTAGCAAAATTTCAACTTTTTTCCTTTTTTTTCCCTTAATTTTCCAAAATTTTACGAGATATTATCGAAAAAAGAAACAAAAACGAATAATTTTAGAAACGTTTACATTTTTTTCCTCTTTTTTCCTTTATTTTCCTCATTTTATGAGATATGACCGAGAAAAGCAAAAAAAACGAAAAATTTTAACGACATTAAATTTTTTCTCCCCTTTTTTTCCTTAATTTACGTCATTTTATCGAGATATTATCGATTAAAGAAACAAGAACGGATAATTTATGCGAAATTTCAATTTTTTTCTTCTTTTTTTCCTTAATTTTCCTCATTTTATCGAGATATTAGCGACAAAAGCAACAATAACGAATAATCTTAGCGATATTTCAATGTTTATCCTTATGTTTTCCTTAATTTTCCTCATTTTATCGAGATATTATCGAAAAAAGCAACAAAAACGAATAATCTTAGCGATATTTCAATGTTTATCGTTATTTTTTCCTTAATTTACCTCATTATATCGAGATATTTTCGAAAAATTCAACAAAAATGAATAATTTTAGCAAAATTTGTTTTTTTTCCTCTTTTTTTCCTTTATATTCCACATTTTTTCGAATTATTATCGAAAAAAGCAACAAAAACAGATAATTTTAGCGAAATTTCTGTTTTTTCCGCTTTTTCTTCCTTAATTTTCTTCATTTTATCGAGAAATTATCGTAATAGCAAAAAGAACGAATAATTTAAGCAAAGTTAAACGTTTTCTCCTTTTTTAGCCCATGTTATCGAGATATTATCCAAAAAAGGAACAAAAACGAATAATATTTTGATATTTCGATTTTTTCCTGTTTTTTTCCTTAATTTTCCTAATTTTATCGAGATTTTATCAAAAAAGCAACAAAAAGGATAATTAAAGAGAAATTTCAAAATTTTCCTCTTTTTTTTCCTTTATTTTCCTGAATTTATCGACATATGACCGGAGAAAGCAACAAAAACGAATAATTTAAGCGAAAATTTAATTTTTTTCCTTACTTATCCTAATTTTATTTAGATATGTTCTATTTAGATAGATTATCGAAAAAAGCAAAAAAAACGAATTATTAAAGCAAAATTACATTTTATAGGTATTATCGATAAAAGCAACAAAAACGAATAATCTTAGCGATATTTCAATGTTTATCCTTATCGAAATTTTCTTAAACTTAAAAAAATTTTAACGACATTAAATTTTTTCTCCTCTTTTTATTCCTTAATTTACGTCATTTTATCGAGATATTATCGATTAAAGAAACAAGAACAGATAATTTATGCGAAATTTTAATTTTTTTCTTCTTTTTTTCCTTAAATTTCCTCATTTTATCGAGATATTATCGAAAAAAGCAACAAAAACGAATAATCTTAGCGATATTTCAAAGTTTATCCTTATGTTTTCCTTAATTTTCCTCACATTATCGAGATATTATCGAAAAATGCAACAAAAACGAATAATCTTAGCGATATTTCAATTTTTATCCTTATTTTTTCCTTAATTTCCCTCATTTTATCGAGACTTTATCGAAAAATGCAACAAAAACGAATCAATTTATCAAAATTTCAATTTTTTTTCCTCTTTTTTTCCTTTATATTCCACAATTTTACGTTATATTATCGAAAAAAGCAACAAAAACAGATAATATTAGCGTAATTTCTATTTTTTCCTCTTTTTTTTCTTAATTTTCTTCATATTATCGAGAAACGCAAAAAGAACGAACAATTTAAGTTAAGTTACAAGGTTTCTCCTTAATTTTGCCCATGTTATCGAGATATTATCGCAAAAAGCAATAAAAACGAATAACATTTGTGAAATTTCGATTTTTTCCTCTTTTCTTTCATTAAATTTCCTCATTTTATCGAGACATTATCTAAAAAGGAAACAAAAACAAATACTTTTAGAAAATTTCAATTTGTTTCGTCTTTCTTGTCCTTAATTTTCCTAATTTTATCGAGATATTATCGAAAAAAGCAACAAAAACGAATAATTAAAGCGAAATTTCAAAATATCCCTCTTTTTTCCTTCATTTTCCTCAATTAATCGACATATGACCATAAAAAGCAACAAAACTAGATAATTTTAGCGAAACTTCAACTTTTACCTCTTTTTCTTCCTTAATATTCGTCATTTTATCGAGTTATTATCGAAAATAGAAACAAAAACGAATAATTTTACCGAAATTTCAGTTTTTTTCTTTAATTTTCCTCATTTTTACGAAACAATTTTCGAAAAAAGAAACAAAAACGAATAACTTTGGCGAAATCTCAATTTTTTCCTCTTGTTTTCCTTAATTTTCCTCATTTTATTGAGATATTATTGAGAATAGCAACAAAAACGAATAATTTTGGCGAAATCTCAAATTTGTTCCTCTTTTTTCCACTTTGTTTTCTTCATTATATGAAGGTATGACCGGAAAAAGCAAAAAAAAAAGGAATTATTTTAGCGAAATTTCAATTTTTTTCCTTAATATTCATCATTTTATCCTGTTACGATCGTAGAAAGCAAGAAAAACGTATAATTTCAGCGAATTAAAAAAAAAGTTCCTCTATTTTGCCTCAATTTTCTTCATTTTATCGAGATATGAAAGAAAAAAGTACGGAAAACGGATATTTTTAACGAAATTTAAATTTTTTTCCTCTATTTTGCCTTAATATTGGCCATTTTAAGGGGGTTTGATAGAAAAAGGAGACGAAAATGAATTGCTTAAAAGCAATTAAAATGGATAAGTTTAGCGAAAATTCAACTTTTTTCCTCTATTGTGCCTTAAGTTTCATCCTTTCATCGAGATATAATCGAAAAAAGAAATCGAAAACGGATAATTTTAGCGTAATATCAATTTTGTTTCACTATTTTGTTTTAATTTTCGTAATTTTATCCAGATATGATCAAAAAAAGCAACGTAAACGAATAATATTAGCGAAATTTCAATCTTTTTCCTCTATTTTGCCCTAATTTCCTCATATTATCGAGATATTATCAAAAAAAGCAACAAAAACAAATAATATTTGCGAAATATCGATTCTTTCCTCTGTTTCTTTCTTAATTTTCCTCTTTTTATCGAGATATTATCGAAAAAGGAAACAAAAACGAATACTTTTGGAAAAAATGTCAATTTCTTTCCTTTTTTTCCATTAATTTTCCTAATTTTATCGAGATATTATCGAAAAATTGCAACAATAACGAATCATTAAAGCGAAACTTCAATTTTTATTATCTTTTTTTTCCTTTATTTACATCAATTTATCGACATATGACCGTAAAAAG
Organism: Sympetrum striolatum; assembly: GCA_947579665.1. NCBI lineage: Eukaryota > Metazoa > Arthropoda > Insecta > Odonata > Libellulidae > Sympetrum > Sympetrum striolatum. The sequence goes on along the minus strand of OX388342.1, from coordinate 1,018,311 downwards.
CAACAAAAACAGATAATTTTAGCGAAATTTCTATTTTTATCCGATTTCGTTTCCTTAATTTTCTTCATTTTATCAAAATATTATTGAAATAAGCAACAAGAACGAACAATTTAAGCGAATTTACAATTTCCTTCCTTAATTTTCCTCATTTCATCGTGATATTGTCGATAAAAGCAACAAAAACGAATAATTTTAGCGAAATAACAATTTATTCATCTTTGTTTCGTTAATTTTCTTCATTTTATCTAGATATTATCGAAAAAGGAAAAAAAGCGAATACTTTTAGAAAAAATTTCAATTGCTTTCCTCTTTTTATTCCTTAATTTTCCTAATTTTATCGAGATATTATTGAAAACAGCAACAAAAACGAATAATTTTGATGAAATTTCAAATTTTTTCCTCTTTTTTCCTCTTAGTTTTCCTCATTTTATTCAGGTATGACCGGAAAAAGCATCAAAAAGGAATTACTTTAGGGAAATTTAAATTTTTTTTCTTAATTTTCCTAATTTTATCGAGTCATTATCGAAAAAAAACAGCAAAAACGAATCATTTGAGTGAAATTTCAATTTTTCACCGTTCATTTTCCTCATTTTATCGAGATAAGACCGATAAAAGCAACAAAAACGTGTAATTTTTAGAAAATTTAAATTTTTTTCCTCTTTTTTCCTTAACTTTCCTCATTTTATGAGATATGACGGAGAAAAGCAGCAAAAACGAGTAATTTTAGCAAAATTTCAACTTTTTTCCTTTTTTTTCCCTTAATTTTCCAAAATTTTACGAGATATTATCGAAAAAAGAAACAAAAACGAATAATTTTAGAAACGTTTACATTTTTTTCCTCTTTTTTCCTTTATTATCCTCATTTTATGAGATATGACCGAGAAAAGCAAAAAAAACGAAAAATTTTAACGACATTAAATTTTTTCTCCCCTTTTTTTCCTTAATTTACGTCATTTTATCGAGATATTATCGATTAAAGAAACAAGAACGGATAATTTATGCGAAATTTCAATTTTTTTCTTCTTTTTTTCCTTAATTTTCCTCATTTTATCGAGATATTAGCGACAAAAGCAACAATAACGAATAATCTTAGCGATATTTCAATGTTTATCCTTATGTTTTCCTTAATTTTCCTCATTTTATCGAGATATTATCGAAAAAAGCAACAAAAACGAATAATCTTAGCGATATTTCAATGTTTATCGTTATTTTTTCCTTAATTTACCTCATTATATCGAGATATTTTCGAAAAATTCAACAAAAATGAATAATTTTAGCAAAATTTGTTTTTTTTCCTCTTTTTTTCCTTTATATTCCACATTTTTTCGAATTATTATCGAAAAAAGCAACAAAAACAGATAATTTTAGCGAAATTTCTGTTTTTTCCGCTTTTTCTTCCTTAATTTTCTTCATTTTATCGAGAAATTATCGTAATAGCAAAAAGAACGAATAATTTAAGCAAAGTTAAACGTTTTCTCCTTTTTTAGCCCATGTTATCGAGATATTATCCAAAAAAGGAACAAAAACGAATAATATTTTGATATTTCGATTTTTTCCTGTTTTTTTCCTTAATTTTCCTAATTTTATCGAGATTTTATCAAAAAAGCAACAAAAAGGATAATTAAAGAGAAATTTCAAAATTTTCCTCTTTTTTTTCCTTTATTTTCCTGAATTTATCGACATATGACCGGAGAAAGCAACAAAAACGAATAATTTAAGCGAAAATTTAATTTTTTTCCTTACTTATCCTAATTTTATTTAGATATGTTCTATTTAGATAGATTATCGAAAAAAGCAAAAAAAACGAATTATTAAAGCAAAATTACATTTTATAGGTATTATCGATAAAAGCAACAAAAACGAATAATCTTAGCGATATTTCAATGTTTATCCTTATCGAAATTTTCTTAAACTTAAAAAAATTTTAACGACATTAAATTTTTTCTCCTCTTTTTATTCCTTAATTTACGTCATTTTATCGAGATATTATCGATTAAAGAAACAAGAACAGATAATTTATGCGAAATTTTAATTTTTTTCTTCTTTTTTTCCTTAAATTTCCTCATTTTATCGAGATATTATCGAAAAAAGCAACAAAAACGAATAATCTTAGCGATATTTCAAAGTTTATCCTTATGTTTTCCTTAATTTTCCTCACATTATCGAGATATTATCGAAAAATGCAACAAAAACGAATAATCTTAGCGATATTTCAATTTTTATCCTTATTTTTTCCTTAATTTCCCTCATTTTATCGAGACTTTATCGAAAAATGCAACAAAAACGAATCAATTTAGCAAAATTTCAATTTTTTTTCCTCTTTTTTTCCTTTATATTCCACAATTTTACGTTATATTATCGAAAAAAGCAACAAAAACAGATAATATTAGCGTAATTTCTATTTTTTCCTCTTTTTTTTCTTAATTTTCTTCATATTATCGAGAAACGCAAAAAGAACGAACAATTTAAGTTAAGTTACAAGGTTTCTCCTTAATTTTGCCCATGTTATCGAGATATTATCGCAAAAAGCAATAAAAACGAATAACATTTGTGAAATTTCGATTTTTTCCTCTTTTCTTTCATTAAATTTCCTCATTTTATCGAGACATTATCTAAAAAGGAAACAAAAACAAATACTTTTAGAAAATTTCAATTTGTTTCGTCTTTCTTGTCCTTAATTTTCCTAATTTTATCGAGATATTATCGAAAAAAGCAACAAAAACGAATAATTAAAGCGAAATTTCAAAATATCCCTCTTTTTTCCTTCATTTTCCTCAATTAATCGACATATGACCATAAAAAGCAACAAAACTAGATAATTTTAGCGAAACTTCAACTTTTACCTCTTTTTCTTCCTTAATATTCGTCATTTTATCGAGTTATTATCGAAAATAGAAACAAAAACGAATAATTTTACCGAAATTTCAGTTTTTTTCTTTAATTTTCCTCATTTTTACGAAACAATTTTCGAAAAAAGAAACAAAAACGAATAACTTTGGCGAAATCTCAATTTTTTCCTCTTGTTTTCCTTAATTTTCCTCATTTTATTGAGATATTATTGAGAATAGCAACAAAAACGAATAATTTTGGCGAAATCTCAAATTTGTTCCTCTTTTTTCCACTTTGTTTTCTTCATTATATGAAGGTATGACCGGAAAAAGCAAAAAAAAAAGGAATTATTTTAGCGAAATTTCAATTTTTTTCCTTAATATTCATCATTTTATCCTGTTACGATCGTAGAAAGCAAGAAAAACGTATAATTTCAGCGAATTAAAAAAAAAGTTCCTCTATTTTGCCTCAATTTTCTTCATTTTATCGAGATATGAAAGAAAAAAGTACGGAAAACGGATATTTTTAACGAAATTTAAATTTTTTTCCTCTATTTTGCCTTAATATTGGCCATTTTAAGGGGGTTTGATAGAAAAAGGAGACGAAAATGAATTGCTTAAAAGCAATTAAAATGGATAAGTTTAGCGAAAATTCAACTTTTTTCCTCTATTGTGCCTTAAGTTTCATCCTTTCATCGAGATATAATCGAAAAAAGAAATCGAAAACGGATAATTTTAGTGAAATTTCAATCATTTTCCTCTATTTTGCCCTAATTTTCCTCATATTATCGAGATATTATCGAAAAAGCAACAAAAACAAATAATATTTGCGAAATTTCGATTTTTTCCTCTTTTTTTTCCTTAATTTTCCTGTTTTTATCGAGATATTATCGAAAAAGGAAATAAAAACGAAAACTTTTAGAAAAAAATTCTATTTCTTTCCCCTTTTTTTCCCTTAATTTTCTTCATTTTATCGACATATAACCGAAAAAGCATCATAAACAAATAATTGAAGCGAAATTTCAATTTCTTTCCTCTTTTTTTTCCATAATTTTCCTCATTTAATCGAGATATGACCTAGAAAAGCAACAAAAACGAATAATTTTAGCGAAATTTCAATTTTTTCCTCATTGTTTTCCTTAATTCTTCTTAATTCAACGAGATAATATTGAAAAAAGCAACAAAAACGAAAAATTTTAGCGAAAATTCAATTTTTTTACTCTTTTTTTCCCTTAATTTTCCAAATTTTCCTAATTTTATTGATATATTATCGAAAAATTCCAACAAAAATGAATAATTTATTTCTAAATTTCCCTTTTTTTCCTTCATTTTTTTCCTCGTTGTATCGAGATATGACCGAAAAAAGCAACAAAAACGAATAATTTTAGCGAAATTTCAATTTTTTCCTCATTGTTTTCCTTAATTCTCCTTAATTAAACTAGATAATATTGAAAAAAGCAACAAAAACGAATAATTTTGATGAAATTTCAAATTTTGTCCTCTTTTTTCCTCTTAGTTTTCCTCATTTTATTCAGGTATGACCGGAAAAAGCATCAAAAAGGAATTACTTTAGCGAAATTTAAATTTTTTTCCTTAATTTTCCTAATTTTATCGATTAATTTAAAAATTAATTTAAAAAGAAAAAACTCCTATTGCCGTAATTCAACCAAGTAAGAAAACACTGTGACTTTCCTTGGGGTGGTTCCACTGCTTCATCTGGAGAGTCCAACGTTGCAGGGGAACACCGGTTTTTGCATTTCCCTGCAACGTTGGACTCTCCAGATGAAGCAGTGGAACCACCCCAAGGTAAGTCACAGTGTTTTCTTACTTGGTTGAATTACGGCAATAGGAGTTTTTTCTTTTTAAATTAATTACTAACAGCCGTGTACTCTTTCTTTTTTCCATTAATTTTATCGAGTTATTATCGAAAAAAAACAGCAAAAACGAATCATTTGAGTGAAATTTCAATTTTTCACCCTTCATTTTCCTCATTTTATCAAGATAAGACCGAAAAAAGCAACAAAAACGAGTAATTTTAGAAAATTTAAATTTTTTTCCTTAACTTTCCTCATTTTATGAGATATGACCGAGAAAAGCAGCAAAAACGAGTAATTTTAGCGAAATTTCAACTTTTTTCCTTTTTTTCCCTTAATTTTCCAAAATTTTACGAGATATTATCGAAAAAAGAAACAAAAACGAGTAATTTTAGAAACGTTTAAATTTTTTTCCTCTTTTTTCCTTAATTTTCCTCATTTTATGAGATATGACCGAGAAAAGCAAAAAAAACGAAAAGTTTTAACGACATTAAATTTTTTCTCCTCTTTTTTTTCCTAAATATTCGTCATTTTATCGAGGTATTATTGAAAATAGAAACAAAAACGAATAATTTTACCGAAATTTCAGTTTTTTTCCTTAATTTTCCTCATTTTTACGAGAAATTATCAAAAAAGAAACAAAAACGAATAATTTTGGCGAAATCTCAATTTTTTCCTCTTGTTTTCCTTAATTTCCTCTTTTTATGAAGGTATGACCTAAAAAAGCAACAAAAACGAGTAATTTTAGCGAAATTTCAACTTTTTTCCTTAATTTTCATCATTTTATCCAGTTACGATCGTAGAAAGCAAGAAAAACGTATAATTTCAGCGAATTAAAAAAAAAGTTCCTCTATTTTGCCTCAATTTTCGTCATTTTATCGAGATATGAACGAAAAAGTAAGGAAAACGGATATTTTTAACGAAATTTAAATTTTTTTCCTCTATTTTGCCTTAATATTGGCCATTTTAAGGGGGTTTGATAGAAAAAGGAGACGAAAATGAATTGCTTAAAAGCAATGAAAATGGATAAGTTTAGCGAAAATTCAACTTTTTTCCTCTATTGTGCCTTAAGTTTCATCCTTTCATCGAGATATAATCGAAAAAAGAAATCGAAAACGGATAATTTTAGCGTAATATCAATTTTGTTTCACTATTTTGTTTTAATTTTCGTAATTTTATCCAGATATGATCAAAAAAAGCAACGTAAACGAATAATATTAGCGAAATTTCAATCTTTTTCCTCTATTTTGCCCTAATTTCCTCATATTATCGAGATATTATCAAAAAAAGCAACAAAAACAAATAATATTTGCGAAATATCGATTCTTTCCTCTTTTTCTTTCTTAATTTTCCTCTTTTTATCGAGATATTATCGAAAAAGGAAACAAAAACGAATACTTTTGGAAAAAATGACAATTTCTTTCCTTTTTTTCCATTAATTTTCCTAATTTTATCGAGATATTATCGAAAAATTGCAACAATAACGAATCATTAAAGCGAAATTTCAATTTTTATTATCTTTTTTTTCCTTTATTTACATCAATTTATCGACATATGACCGTAAAAAGCAACAAAAACAGATAATTTTAGCGAAATTTCTATTTTTATCCGATTTCGTTTCCTTAATTTTCTTCATTTTATCAAAATATTATTGAAATAAGCAACAAGAACGAACAATTTAAGCGAATTTACAATTTCCTTCCTTAATTTTCCTCATTTCATCGTGATATTGTCGATAAAAGCAACAAAAACGAATAATTTTAGCGAAATAACAATTTATTCATCTTTGTTTCGTTAATTTTCTTCATTTTATCTAGATATTATCGAAAAAGGAAAAAAAGCGAATACTTTTAGAAAAAATTTCAATTGCTTTCCTCTTTTTATTCCTTAATTTTCCTAATTTTATCGAGATATTATTGAAAACAGCAACAAAAACGAATAATTTTGATGAAATTTCAAATTTTTTCCTCTTTTTTCCTCTTAGTTTTCCTCATTTTATTCAGGTATGACCGGAAAAAGCATCAAAAAGGAATTACTTTAGCAAAATTTAAATTTTTTTCCTTAATTTTCCTAATTTTATCGAGTCATTATCGAAAAAAAACAGCAAAAACGAATCATTTGAGTGAAATTTCAATTTTTCACCCTTCATTTTCCTCATTTTATCGAGATAAGACCGATAAAAGCAACAAAAACGTGTAATTTTTAGAAAATTTAAATTTTTTTCCTCTTTTTTCCTTAACTTTCCTCATTTTATGAGATATGACGGAGAAAAGCAGCAAAAACGAGTAATTTTAGCAAAATTTCAACTTTTTTCCTTTTTTTTCCCTTAATTTTCCAAAATTTTACGAGATATTATCGAAAAAAGAAACAAAAACGAATAATTTTAGAAACGTTTACATTTTTTTCCTCTTTTTTCCTTTATTTTCCTCATTTTATGAGATATGACCGAGAAAAGCAAAAAAAACGAAAAATGTTAACGACATTAAATTTTTTCTCCCCTTTTTTTCCTTAATTTACGTCATTTTATCGAGATATTATCGATAAAAGAAACAAGAACGGATAATTTATGCGAAATTTCAATTTTTTTCTTCTTTTTTTCCTTAATTTTCCTCATTTTATCGAGATATTAGCGACAAAAGCAACAATAACGAATAATCCTAGCGATATTTCAATGTTTATCCTTATGTTTTCCTTAATTTTCCTCATTTTATCGAGATATTATCGAAAAAAGCAACAAAAACGAATAATCTTAGCGATATTTCAATGTTTATCGTTATTTTTTCCTTAATTTACCTCATTATATCGAGATATTTTCGAAAAATTCAACAAAAATGAATAATTTTAGCAAAATTTGTTTTTTTTTCCTCTTTTTTTCCTTTATATTCCACATTTTTTCGAATTATTATCGAAAAAAGCAACAAAAACAGATAATTTTAGCGAAATTTCTGTTTTTTCCGCTTTTTCTTCCTTAATTTTCTTCATTTTATCGAGAAATTATCGTAATAGCAAAAAGAACGAATAATTTAAGCAAAGTTAAACGTTTTCTCCTTTTTTAGCCCATGTTATCGAGATATTATCCAAAAAAGGAACAAAAACGAATAATATTTTGATATTTCGATTTTTTCCTGTTTTTTTCCTTAATTTTCCTAATTTTATCGAGATTTTATCAAAAAAGCAACAAAAAGGATAATTAAAGAGAAATTTCAAAATTTTCCTCTTTTTTTTCCTTTATTTTCCTGAATTTATCGACATATGACCGGAGAAAGCAACAAAAACGAATAATTTAAGCGAAAATTTAATTTTTTTCCTTACTTATCCTAATTTTATTTAGATATGTTCTATTTAGATAGATTATCGAAAAAAGCAAAAAAAACGAATTATTAAAGCAAAATTACATTTTATAGGTATTATCGATAAAAGCAACAAAAACGAATAATCTTAGCGATATTTCAATGTTTATCCTTATCGAAATTTTCTTAAACTTAAAAAAATTTTAACGACATTAAATTTTTTCTCCTCTTTTTATTCCTTAATTTACGTCATTTTATCGAGATATTATCGATTAAAGAAACAAGAACAGATAATTTATGCGAAATTTTAATTTTTTTCTTCTTTTTTTCCTTAAATTTCCTCATTTTATCGAGATATTATCGAAAAAAGCAACAAAAACGAATAATCTTAGCGATATTTCAAAGTTTATCCTTATGTTTTCCTTAATTTTCCTCACATTATCGAGATATTATCGAAAAATGCAACAAAAACGAATAATCTTAGCGATATTTCAATTTTTATCCTTATTTTTTCCTTAATTTCCCTCATTTTATCGAGACTTTATCGAAAAATGCAACAAAAACGAATCAATTTAGCAAAATTTCAATTTTTTTTCCTCTTTTTTTCCTTTATATTCCACAATTTTACGTTATATTATCGAAAAAAGCAACAAAAACAGATAATATTAGCGTAATTTCTATTTTTTCCTCTTTTTTTTCTTAATTTTCTTCATATTATCGAGAAACGCAAAAAGAACGAACAATTTAAGTTAAGTTACAAGGTTTCTCCTTAATTTTGCCCATGTTATCGAGATATTATCGCAAAAAGCAATAAAAACGAATAACATTTGTGAAATTTCGATTTTTTCCTCTTTTCTTTCATTAAATTTCCTCATTTTATCGAGACATTATCTAAAAAGGAAACAAAAACAAATACTTTTAGAAAATTTCAATTTGTTTCGTCTTTCTTGTCCTTAATTTTCCTAATTTTATCGAGATATTATCGAAAAAAGCAACAAAAACGAATAATTAAAGCGAAATTTCAAAATATCCCTCTTTTTTTCCTTCATTTTCCTCAATTAATCGACATATGACCATAAAAAGCAACAAAACTAGATAATTTTAGCGAAACTTCAACTTTTACCTCTTTTTCTTTCTTAATATTCGTCATTTTATCGAGTTATTATCGAAAATAGAAACAAAAACGAATAATTTTACCGAAATTTCAGTTTTTTTCTTTAATTTTCCTCATTTTAACGAAAAAATTTTCGAAAAAAGAAACAAAAACGAATAACTTTGGCGAAATCTCAATTTTTTCCTCTTGTTTTCCTTAATTTTCCTCATTTTATTGAGATATTATTGAGAATAGCAACAAAAACGAATAATTTTGGCGAAATCTCAAATTTGTTCCTCTTTTTTCCACTTTGTTTTCTTCATTATATGAAGGTATGACCGGAAAAAGCAAAAAAAAAAAGGAATTATTTTAGCGAAATTTCAATTTTTTTCCTTAATATTCATCATTTTATCCTGTTACGATCGTAGAAAGCAAGAAAAACGTATAATTTCAGCGAATTAAAAAAAAATTTCCTCTATTTTGCCTCAATTTTCTTCATTTTATCGAGATATGAAAGAAAAAAGTACGGAAAACGGATATTTTTAACGAAATTTAAATTTTTTTCCTCTATTTTGCCTTAATATTGGCCATTTTAAGGGGGTTTGATAGAAAAAGGAGACGAAAATGAATTGCTTAAAAGCAATTAAAATGGATAAGTTTAGCGAAAATTCAACTTTTTTCCTCTATTGTGCCTTAAGTTTCATCCTTTCATCGAGATATAATCGAAAAAAGAAATCGAAAACGGATAATTTTAGTGAAATTTCAATCATTTTCCTCTATTTTGCCCTAATTTTCCTCATATTATGGAGATATTATCGAAAAAGCAACAAAAACAAATAATATTTGCGAAATTTCGATTTTTTCCTCTTTTTTTTCCTTAATTTTCCTGTTTTTATCGAGATATTATCGAAAAAGGAAATAAAAACGAAAACTTTTAGAAAAAAATTCTATTTCTTTCCCCTTTTTTTCCCTTAATTTTCCTAATTTTATCGAGATATTATCGAAGAATGCAACAAAAACGTTTCATTTAAGCGAAATTTCAATTTTTTAAATCTTTTTTTTCCTTCATATTCGGCAATTTATCGACATATGACCGGAGAAAGCAACAAAACTAGTTAATTTTAGCGAAATTTTTATTTTTTTCCTATTTTGTTTTCTTAATTTTCTTCATTATTTCGAGATATGACCAAAAAAAGCAACAAAAATTAACAATATTAGCGAAATTTCATTTATTTCCCTCTGTTGTTTCCTTAATTTTCCTCATTTTATCGACATATAACCGAAAAAGCATCATAAACAAATAATTGTAGCGAAATTTCAATTTCTTTCCTCTTTTTTCCATAATTTTCCTCATTTAATCGAGATATGACCTAGAAAAGCAACAAAAACGAATAATTTTAGCGAAATTTCAATTTTTTCCTCATTGTTTTCCTTAATTCTTCTTAATTCAACGAGATAATATTGAAAAAAGCAACAAAAACGAAAAATTTTAGCGAAAATTACATTTTTTTACTCTTTTTTTCCCTTAATTTTCCTAATTTTATTGATATATTATCCAAAAATTCCAACAAAAATGAATAACTTATTTCCAAATTTCCCTTTTTTTCCTTCATTTTTTTCCTCGTTGTATCGAGATATGACCGAAAAAAGCAACAAAAACGAATAATTTAAGTGAAAATTTAATTTTTTTCCTTACTTATCCTAATTTTATTTAGATATGTTCTATTTAGATAGATTATCGAAAAAAGCAAAAAAAAAAACGAATTATTAAAGCAAAATTACATTTTATAGGTATTATCGATAAAAGCAACAAAAACGAATAATCTTAGCGATATTTCAATGTTTATCCTTATCGAAATTTTCTTAAACTTAAAAAAATTTTAACGACATTAAATTTTTTCTCCTCTTTTTATTCCTTAATTTACGTCATTTTATCGAGATATTATCGATTAAAGAAAAAAGAACAGATAATTTATGCGAAATTTTAATGTTAATCCTTATGTTTTCCTTAATTTTCCTCATTTTATCGAGATATTATCGAAAAATGCAACAAAAACGAATCATTTTAGCAAAATTTCAATTTTTTTCCCTCTTTTTTTCCTTTATATTCCACATTTTTACGTTATATTATCGAAAAAAGCAACAAAAACAGATAATATTAGCGTAATTTCTATCTTTTCCTCTTTTTTTCCTTAATTTTCTTCATTTAATTGAGATAATATCGAGAGAAGCATCAAAAACAGATAATATTAGCGTAATTTCTATTTTTTCCTCTTTTTTTTTCTTAATTTTCTTCATATTATCGAGAAAAGCAAAAAGAACGAATAATTTAAGTAAAGATACAAGTTTTCTCCTTAATTTTGCCCATGTTATCGAGATATTATCGCAAAAAGCAACAAAAACGAATAACATTTGCGAAATTTCGATTTTTCCTCTTTTTTTTCCTTTAATTTCCTCATTTTATCGAGATATTATCTAAAAAGGAAACAAAAACGAATACTTTTAGAAAATTTCAATTCGTTTCCTCTTTCTTCTCCTTAATTTTCCTAATTTTATCGAGATATTATCGAAAAAAGCAACAAAAACGAATAATTAAAGCGAAATTTCAAAATAATCCTCTTTTTTTTCCTTCATTTTCCTCAATTGATCGACATATGACCGTAAAAAGCAACAAAACTAGATCATTTTAGCGAAATTTCAATTTTTACCTCTTTTTTTTCCTTAATATTCGTCATTTTATCGAGTTATTATCGAAAATAGTAACAAAAACGAATAATTTTACCAAAATTTCAGTTTTTTTCTTTAATTTTCCTAATTTTTACGAAAAAAATTTACAAAAAAAGAAACAAAAACGAATAACTTTGGCGAAATCTCAATTTTTTCCTCTTGTTTTCCTTAATTTTCCTCATTTTATTGAGATATTATTGAAAATAGCAACAAAAACGAATAATTTTGGCGAAATCTCAAATTTGTTTCTTCTTTTTTCCACTTTGTTTTCCTCATTTTATGAAAGTATGACCGGAAAAAGCAAAAAAAAAGGAATTATTTTAGCGTAATTTCAATTTTTTTCCTTAATTTTCATCATTTTATCCTGTTACGATCGTAGATAGCAAGAAAAACGAATAATTTGAGCGAATTAAAAAAAAAGTTCCTCTATTTTGCCTTAATTTTCGTCATTTTATCGAGATATGAACGAAAAAAGTAAGGAAAACGGATATTTTTAACGAAATTTGAATTTTTTTCCTCTATATTGCCTTAATATTGGCCATTTTAAGGGGGTTTGATAGAAAAAGGAGACGAAAATAAATTGCTTAAAAGCAATTAAAATGGATAAGTTTAGCGAAAATTCAAATTTTTTCCTCTATTGTGCCTTAAGTTTCATCCTTTCATCGAGATATAATCGAAAAAGGAAATCGAAAACGTATAATTTTAGTGAAATTTCAATAATTTTCCTCTATTTTGCCCTAATTTTCCTCATATTATCGAGATATAATCGAAAAAGGAAATCGAAAACGTATAATTTTAGTGAATTTTCAATAATTTTCCTCTATTTTGCCCTAATTTTCCTCATATTATCGAGATATTATCGAAAAAGGAAACAAAAACGAATACTTTTAGAAAAAATTTCTATTTCGTTCCCCTTTTTTTCCCTTAATTTTCCTAATTTTATCGAGATATTATCGAAGAATGCAACAAAAACGATTCATTTAAGCGAAATTTCAATTTTTTTATCTTTTTTTTCCTTCATATTCCGCAATTTATCGACATATGACCGGAGAAAGCAAAAAAAAACAAGTTAATTTTAGCGAAATTTCTATTTTTTTCCTATTTTGTTTTCTTAATTTTCTTCATTATTTCGAGATATGACCAAAAAAAGCAACAAAAATTAATAATATTAGCGAAATTTCATTTATTTCCCTCTTTTGTTTCCTTAATTTTCCTCATTTTATCGACATATAACCGAAAAAGCATCATAAACAAATAATTGAAGCGAAATTTCAATTTCTTTCCTCTTTTTTTTCCATAATTTTCCTCATTTAATCGAGATATGACCTAGAAAAGCAACAAAAACGAATAATTTTAGCGAAATTTCAATTTTTTCCTCTTCGTTTTCCTTAACCCGCCGTTACTCGCGCCCTATTTTGTTACGTGGTTACTCGCGCGGGGTGTTTCTACACCCCACCCGACTTTTTTATTTATCACGGTTATCTTCGAAAACATTCCTGATTATTTTTATATGTTATCATTTATAAATCGTTTTGGATATGATACCTAAATTTTACGTTGATATTACGACTTTTAAAATTTTTATGAGCTATTCAATAATAATACTCAAAAAATTGTACAATAAAACGAAAATTTGACTCGTATACCTTGTAGATGAAATATCTTTGTAGTAATCAACGTATTTGTCGTAAGCAGACATTTTAAAACAATTAAAGTGAAAAATTAATCCAGATTAATGCAATTTAACTCGCGATTACTCGCGCTCAATTTTGTGACGTGAATGCTCGCGCGGAGTGTTTTTGCACCCCACCGGTCTTTCTTTGATATCCTTTTTTTACTACTAATTGTACTCTGAATAGCTTAAAAAGCCTTCTAGGTATATTATACAAGTTGAATAACGACATTTAAAATTTTAATTTTACAAGTAACTGAAAATATTACGCCTGAAAAATGTTATAAATAATTGTAATCTCCGACATGGAAAAGTTTTAGAAACGATATCTTCGCACGAATAAATGTGTCTGTAGTTATGAAAATACTTAAAGATACTAAAAAAGGTGTTTTTTCCATCTAACACCATTTAATGCTACCTTGAAGCTAATTTACTGCATGTTTTGGGAAGCGCGTTCATGAAGCTGAAAAGTAAAAGAAAATATTTCGAGCGGGCTTGAAAGAGTAAACAATGGAAAATCCTTTGACGTATTTGTTATTATTTTTAAAAATTCTTCTCAAATTTTAACGAAGCACGCATGCGTTTATCGCAGTATTCGCAATGCAGTTTAGTTTTTATTTCCTTATTCCTGGGGCATATAACACATCACCCACGACCTCCTTTTATAATCTTCTCTTGAGGCTCTGATGTCGATGGCTCTTCAAATTTTTCTGCTTTTCTTTTTAGTTCTTTTAGCAAGTTTTCTTGCCAGGCCCTCTTTATTATAAAGAGTTTTACCAACCACTTAGGGATTTCTCTGAGGAACATCCTCCTATTTATCCTGATGTCTGGATATACGCTTCTATGTACAATAAAAACATTTATACCCAAAGTGTTTAGCAAATGGTAAAATATTGCAAATGGCCATCTTCAAGTATTTCTTGCCACGCTGTAAGTCCCATACATTTCATCTACACTATCGACGCCGCCTTTTAGCGAATTTTATTCGAAGTCGAATTATTTAGTCGAAATATTACCTCAGGCTTGTGTTTCTTGCCCGTGGATGCATCAATGCTGTTTTCTTTGTGCTTACTTGAAATGATCAACACATACCTTTTATTTTTTGGGACATATGATACCAGGGTCATGTTTTTCCTGAAGAGAAACAAGCTGCTTTTTTACTTCTACAATTTGTGGAGGGAGTTCCTTTTTATTCTTACGGATGGTCCCGACTAGCGTCAACTTTTCCTGGAGTAAATCCTCTAAAACTGGCTTGCTTAGAAACCAATTGTCGGCAGTCGCATTCCTCCCTGTCCCCACAATCGGACCGACAATCCGTTTTACGACGTCCTTGGGACTATTGCTGTGTTTATAAGGACCATCTGGTTGAACCCCAACATAAACTTCTAAGTTTTTGGTATAATACACTCCAGCATCCACTAGAGCGAAAATCTTTGTCCCATACTTGGCCGGTTTGTTGGGTAGATATTGACGGAAAGAACATCTTCCTCGAAAAGGAATCAATTGTTCATCTACAGTGACGAAAGAATGTTATAATTGAGATATAAAAAATTCTCACTTACTAATTAGTTACCAGGAGCTTGGAGGAGGAGATGGATAGACTTACGAAGAAACACTTTCCCAATGGTATAGAAGAGCACAGGAGAATAGAAAAGTCATTTCATCCTTTGCGTTGCATTTCTTCACTGAGTAAACTTATCGCACAAACTCGAACACTAACTTGCTAATGTCGAATCTATGAGGCACCACAAAATAGAATGAGAGACGAAATATTTCCACCCCGGTCTTCGGGAACCGAGTTTCGGCACCCCAAGAAGGACTGTCCCTGTTTCTTCTTCGACGAGGTCAATCGACAATTATTTCAGCCATGCGACCGAAGAAGCAAATCCTTATTGTCATGTCTCATGAAAGTAAGACCTACGTGCTCTCAGAACAAACAGTAGGGGGCAATAAACAAGGCCGCGCTCCCTCAGAGAAAAAAGGGGCTTGGTCTTCCTTTGCGCTGAGGGCGACGCTCCATTGCCACAGGGGACAACGGTGTCCGCTCCGTAATATTTCATTTACATATTCATAATAACAAATACAATAAATGAATTACTTATCTTTTAATTTCTAATTAATATTATCTCAAATTCTGTAACTGGCCTGAGAACTGAAACCTCGCCTTGGAAAGCTTCGCGGAGCTAAATAGTGAGAGGGATTATTAGAGATTACAAGTGAGATAAAATTACATCAACGTACTTACCAATAACATTCATGAGTTATAACATTTACTTAGTGATCATTGATCATGGAACAAACGAATAAAAATATAAAACTTCAAATAATAACCCGTAAAAGAATTAATAAAACATGAACTTCGGAAAATTAACCAAAAATAGGAGTATTATCAAATGAAAAGCGTCATATCTCTGCAAGAAATGGCAAGAAAATCACGATTTTTGCAGAAAATGTCGGGAACATAAAAAAATGAAGCTACTGAGAAGAAGGGGTCAATAAACCTAAGCGTTTAAAAATAGAGGCTGATTGAAAACGGCTGGGGTGTAGAAACACCCCGCGCGAGTAACGGCGGGTTAAATCTCCTTAATTCAACGGGATAATATTGAAAAAAGCAAGAAAAACGAATAATTTAAGCGAAAATTCATTTTTTTTACTCTTTTTTTCCCTTAATTTACCTAATTTTCCTAATTTTATTGATATATTATCGAAACATTCCAACAAAAATGAATAACTTATTTCTAAATTTCCCTTTTTTTCCTTAATTTTTTTCCTCGTTGTATCGAGGTATGACCGAAAAAAGCAACAAAAACGAATAATTTAAGCGAAAATTTAATTTTTTTCCTTACTTATCCTAATTTTATTTAGATATGTTCTATTTAGATAGATTATCGAAAAAAGCAAAAAAAACGAATTATTAAAGCAAAATTACATTTTATAGGTATTATCGATAAAAGCAACAAAAACGAATAATCTTAGCGATATTTCAATGTTTATCCTTATCGAAATTTTCTTAAACTTAAAAAAATTTTAACGACATTAAATTTTTTCTCCTTTTTTTATTCCTTAATTTACGTCATTTTATCGAGATATTATCGATTAAAGAAACAAGAACAGATAATTTATGCGAAATTTTAATTTTTTTCTTCTTTTTTTCCTTAATTTTCCTCATTTTATCGAGATATTATCGAAAAAAGCAACAAAAACGAATAATCTTAGCGATATTTCAAAGTTTATCCTTATGTTTTCCTTAATTTTCCTCACATTATCGAGATATTATCGAAAAATGCAACAAAAACGAATCATTTTAGCAAAATTTCAATTTTTTTTCCTTCTTTTTTTCCTTTATATTCCACATTTTTACGTTATATTATCGAAAAAAGCAACAAAAACAGATAATATTAGCGTAATTTCTATCTTTTACTCTTTTTTTTCCTTCATTTTCCTCAATTGATCGACATATGACCGTAAAAAGCAACAAAACTAGATAATTTTAGCGAAATTTCAATTTTTACCTCTTTTTTTTCCTTAATATTCGTCATTTTATCGAGTTATTATCGAAAATAGTAACAAAAACGAATAACTTTGGCGAAATCTCAATTTTTTCCTCTTGTTTTCCTTAATTTTCCTCATTTTATTGTGATATTATTGAAAATAGCAACAAAAACGAATAATTTTGGCGAAATCTCAAATTTGTTTCTTCTTTTTTCCACTTTGTTTTCCTCATTTTATGAAAGTATGACCGGAAAAAGCAAAAAAAAGGAATTGATTTAGCGAAATTTCAATTTTTTTCCTTAATTTTCATCATTTTATCCTGTTACGATCGTAGATAGCAAGAAAAACGAATAATTTGAGCGAATTAAAAAAAAAGGTTCCTCTATTTTGCCTTAATTTTCGTCATTTTATCGAGATATGAACGAAAAAAGTAAGGAAAACGGATATTTTTAACGAAATTTGAATTTTTTTCCTCTATATTGCCTTAATATTGGCCATTTTAAGGGGGTTTGATAGAAAAAGGAGACGAAAATAAATTGCTTAAAAGCAATTAAAATGGATAAGTTTAGCGAAAATTCAAATTTTTTCCTCTATTGTGCCTTAAGTTTCATCCTTTCATCGAGATATAATCGAAAAAGGAAATCGAAAACGTATAATTTTAGTGAAATTTCAATAATTTTCCTCTATTTTGCCCTAATTTTCCTCATATTATCGAGATATAATCGAAAAAGGAAACAAAAACGAATACTTTTAGAAAAAATTTCTATTTCGTTCCCCTTTTTTTCCCTTAATTTTCCTAATTTTATCGAGATATTATCGAAGAATGCAACAAAAACGATTCATTTAAGCGAAATTTCAATTTTTTTTATCTTTTTTTTCCTTCATATTCCGCAATTTATCGACATATGACCGGAGAAAGCAAAAAAAAAAACAAGTTAATTTTAGCGAAATTTCTATTTTTTCCTATTTTGTTTTCTTAATTTTCTTCATTATTTCGAGATATGACCAAAAAAGGCAACAAAAATTAATAATATTAGCGAAATTTCATTTATTTCACTCTTTTGTTTCATTAATTTTCCTCATTTTGTCGACATATAACCGATAAAGCATCATAAACAAATAATTGAAGCGAAAGTTCAATTTCTTTCCTCTTTTTTTTCATAATTTTCCTCATTTAATCGAGATATGACCTAGAAAAGCAACAAAAACGAATAATTTTAGCGAAATTTCAATTTTTTCCTCATTGTTTTCCTTAATTCTCCTTAATTCAACGAGATAATATTGAAAAAAGCAACAAAAACGAAAAATTTTAGCGAAAATTCAATTTTTTTACTCTTTTTTTCCCTTAATTTTCCAAATTTTCCTAATTTTATTGATATATTATCGAAAAATTCCAACAAAAATGAATAATTTATTTCTAAATTTCCCTTTTTTTCCTTCATTTTTTTCCTCGTTGTATCGAGATATGACCGAAAAAAGCAACAAAAACGAATAGTTTTAGCGAAAATTTAATTATTTCCTTAATTAACCCTTATTTTATTTAGATATGTTCTATTTAGATAGATTATCGAAAAATGCAACAAAAACGAATAATTTTAACGAAATTTCAATGTTTATCCTTTTTTTTCTTTAATATTCCACATTTTTACGAGGTATTATCGAAAAAAGAAATTTCAATTTTTTCCTCATTGTTTTCCTTAATTCTCCTTAATTCAACGAGATAATATTGAAAAAAGCAACAAAAACGAAAAATTTTAGCGAAAATTCAATTTTTTTCCTCTATTTTTCCTTAATTTTCTTCATTTTATCTAGTAATTATCGAAATAAGCTAAAAAACGAATTTTTTAAGCAAAATTACAAGTTTTTTCCTTAATTCTGCCCATGTTATCGAGATATTATCGAAAAAGCAACAAAAACTAATAATATTTGCGAAATTTCAATTTCTTTCCTCATTTTTTTCCTTAATTTTCCTAATTTTATCGAGATATTATCGAAAAAAGCAACAAAAACGAATAATTTTGGCGAAATTTCAAATTTTTTCCCCCTTTTTCCTCTAAATTTTCCTCATTTTATCGAGATAATATTGAAAAAAGCAACAAAAAATAATACTAACGACATTTAATTTCTTTTCCTCTTTTTATTCCTTAATTTACCTCATTTTATCGAGGTATTATCGATAAATGAAACAAAAACAGATAATTTATACGAAATTTAAATTTTTTTCCTCCTTTTTTCCTTAATTTTCTTCATTTTATCTAGATATTATCGAAATAAGCTAAAAAACGAATTATTTAAGCAAAATTACAAGTTTTCTCCTTAATTCTGCCCATGTTATCGAGATATTATCGAAAAAAGCAACAAAAACGAATAATTTTGGCGAAATTTCAAATTTTTTCCCCCTTTTAGCTCTTAATTTTACTCATTTTATCGAGATATTATTGAAAAAAGCAACAAAAAATAATACTAACGACATTTAATTTCTTTTCCGATTTTTATTCCTTAATTTACCTCATTATATCGAGATATTATCGATAAATGAAACAAAAACAGATAAATTATGCGAAATTTCAATTTTTTTCCTCCTTTTTTCCTTAATTTTCCTCATTTTATTGAGATATTATCGAAAAAGGTACAAAAACGAATAATCTTAGCGATATTTCAATTTTTATCCTTATTTATTCCTTAATTTCCCTCATTTTATCGAGGTATTATCGATAAATGAAACAAAAACAGATAATTTATACGAAATTTAAATTTTTTTCCTCCTTTTTTCCTTAATTTTCTTCATTTTATCTAGATATTATCGAAATAAGCTAAAAAACGAATTATTTAAGCAAAATTACAAGTTTTCTCCTTAATTCTGCCCATGTTATCGAGATATTATCGAAAAAAGCAACAAAAACGAATAATTTTGGCAAAATTTCAAATTTTTTCCCCCTTTTAGCTCTTAATTTTACTCATTTTATCGAGATATTATTGAAAAAAGCAACAAAAAATAATACTAACGACATTTAATTTCTTTTCCGATTTTTATTCCTTAATTAACCTCATTATATCGAGATATTATCGATAAATGAAACAAAAACAGATAAATTATGCGAAATTTCAATTTTTTTCCTCCTTTTTTCCTTAATTTTCCTCATTTTATTGAGATATTATCGAAAAAGGTACAAAAACGAATAATCTTAGCGATATTTCAATTTTTATCCTTATTTATTCCTTAATTTCCCTCATTTTATCGAGATATTACCGAAAAATGCAACAAAATCGAATCATTTTAGTAAAATTTCAATTTTTTTTCCTCTTTTTTTCCTTTATATTCCACATTTTTACGTTATATTATCGAAAAAAGCAACAAAAACAGATAATATTAGTGTAATTTCTATTTTTTCCTCCTTTTTTCCTTAATTTTCCTCATTTTATCGAGATATTATCGAAAAAAGCAACAAAAACAGATAATATTAGTGTAATTTCGATTTTTTCCTCTTTTTTTCCCTTAATTTTCCTCATTTTAACGAGATATTATCTAAAAAGGAAACAAAAACGAATACTTTTAGCAAAATTTCAATTTGTTTCCTCTTTTTTCTCATTAATCTTCCTAATTTTATCGAGATATTATCAAAAAAGAAACAAAGAAGGAATAATTAAAGTGAAATTTCAATATTTTTCTCTTTTTTTCCTTCATTTTCCTCAATTCATCGACATATGACCGGAAAAAGCAACAAAACTTGTTAATTTTAGCGAAATGTCTGTTTTTTTCCTATTTTGTTTCCTTAATTTTCTTCATTATTTCGAGATATTATCGAAAAAAGCAACAGAAACATATAATTTTAGCGAAATTCGAATTTTTACTTCTTTTTTTTCTTAATATTCGTCATTTTATCGAGATATTATCGAAATTAGAAACAAAAACGAATAATTTTAGCGAATTTTCAATTTTTTCTATAATTGTTCTCATTCTTACGAGATATTATCGAAAATAAGAAAAAAAACTATTAATTTTAACGAAATTTCAATTTATATCCTCTTTTTTTCCCTAAATTTTCCTCATTTTATCGTCATATGACCGTAAAAAGCAACAAAACTAGATAATTTTAGCGAAATTTCTATCTTTTCCTATTTTGTTTCCTTTATTTTCCTCATTTTATTGAAATATGACCGAAAAAAGCAAAAAAACGAATAATTTTAGAAAATTTCAATTATTTTCCGCTTTTTTTCCTATATTTTCCCTTTTTTTATCGAGATATTATATAATAAAGCAACAAAAACGAATAATTTCAGCTAAATTTATATTTTTTTCCTCCTTTTTTTCCTTAACTTACCTCATTTTATCCAGGTATGAGAGATAAAAGCAACGAAATCGCGAAATTTCAATTTTTTTCCGCTTTTTTTCTTAATTTTCCCCTTTTTATCTAGATAATATCGAAAAAAATAACAAAAAAAAAATTTTAGCAAAAATTCAATTTTTTTCCATTTTTATTTCTTACTTTTTACTCATTTTATTGAGATATTATCGAAAAAAGCATCAATAACGAATAATTGTTTTTCGAAATTTCAACTTTTAACCTCTTATTTTTCCTTAATTTTCCTCACTTTATCGAGATATTATCGAAAAAAGCATCAAAAAGGAATTATTTTTGCGTAATTTCTATTTTTCCTATTTTGTTTCCTTAATTTTCTTCATTTTATCGAGATATTATTGGAAAAAGCAACAAGAACGAATAATTTAAGCGAAATTTTACCTTTTTTCCTCTCTTTTTCTCCTAATTTTCTACATTATTTCGAGATATGACCAAAAAAAGGAACAAAAATGAATAATATTAGCGAAATTTCATTTATTTCCCTCTTTTGTTTTCTTAATTTTCCTAATTTATGATATATTATCGAAAAAAGCAACAAAAACGAATAGTTTTAGCGGAAATTCAATTTTTTCCTCTTTGTTTCCTTCATTTTCCTCAATTTATCGACATATGACCGTAAAAAGCAACTAAACTAGATAATTTTAGCGAAATTTCTATCTTTCCCTATTTTGTTTCCTTTATTTTCCTCATTTTATCGAGATATGACCGAAAAAAGCAACAAAAACGAATAATTTTAGCGAAAATTTAATTTTTTCCTTAACTTTCCGAATTTTATTTAGATATGACAGAAAAAAGATACAAAAACGAATCATTGTAGCGAAATTTCTTTTTTTTTCCTCTTTTTTCCATAAATTTTCCTCATTTTATTGAAATATGACCAAAGAAAGCAAAAAAACGAATAATTTTAGCGAAATTTCAATTATTTTCCGCTTTTTTTCCCTATATTTTCCCTTTTTTATCGAGATATTATATAATAAAGCAACAAAAAGGAATAATTTCAGCTAAATTTATATTTTTTTCCTCCTTTTTTTCCTTAATTTACCTCATTTTATCCAGATTTGACAGATGAAAGCAACGAAATCACGAAATTTAAATTATTTTCAGCTATTTTTCTTAATTTTCCCCTTTTTATCGAGATATTATCGAAAAAAGGATCAAAAACAAAAAATTATAGCAAAATTTCAATTTTTTTCCTCTTTTATTTCTTACTTTTTACTCATTTTATTGAGATATTATCGAAAAAAGCATCAATAACGAATAATTGTTTTGCAAAATTTCAACTTTTAACCTCTTATTTTTCATTAATTTTCCTCACTTTATCGAGAGAGAACTGAATTCTTTTTTTCAAATCTCCTTTTTTTCCTTAATTTTCCTAATTTTATTTAGATATGACCGAAAAAACATACAAAAACGAATAATTGTAGCGAAATTTCGTTTTTTTTCCTCTTTTTTTCCCTTACTTTTCCTCTCTTTATTGAGATTTGACCAAAGAAAGCAAAAAAAGAATAATTTTGGCGAAGTTTAAATTTTTTCCGCTTTTTTTTTTCTTAATTTTCCCCATTTTATCGAGATATTATCTATAAAGGAAACAAAAACGAATAGTTTTAGCAAAATTTCAATTCGTGTCCTCATTTTCCTACTTAATTTTCCTAATTTTATCGAGATATTATCGAATAAAGCAAAAAAAACGAATAATTAAAGCGAAATTTCAAAATTTTCCTCTTTTTTTCCGTCATTTTCCTCAATTTATCGACATATGACCGTAAAAAGCAAAAAAACTAGATATTTTTTTTTGAAATTTCTATTTTTTCCTATTTTGCTTCCTTATATTTATATTTTATATTTTTGTCCTCTTTTTTCCCTTTTAATTTACCTCATTTTATCGAGATATGACAGAAAAAAGCAACGAAATCTAATAATTTTAGCGATATTTCAATGTGTTTCCTCTTTTTCTCTTAACTTTCCTCATTTTATCGAGAGAGAACTGAATTCTTTTTTTCAAATCTCCTTTTTTTCCTTAATTTTCCTAATTTTATTTAGATATGACCGAAAAAACATACAGAAACGAATAATTGTAGCGAAATTTCGATTTTTTCCTCTTTTTTCCCTTAATTTTCCTCTCTTTATTGAGATTTGACCAAAGAAAGCAAAAAAAGGAATAATTTTGGCGAAGTTTCAATTTTTTTCCGCTTTTTTTTCTTAATTTTCCCCATTTTATTGAGAAATTATCGAAAAAAGCAACGAAAACGAATAATTTTGGCAAAATTTCAAATTTTTTTCCTCTTTTTTACCATTAGTTTTCCTCATATTATGCAGGTATGACCGGAAAAAGCATCAAAAAGGAATAATTTTAGCGAAATTTCTATTTTTTCCTATTGTGTTTCCTTAATTTTCTTCATTTTATTGAGATATTATTGGGAAAAGCAACAAGAACGAATTATTTAAGCGAAATTTTAATTTTTTTCCTCTCTTTTTCTCCTAATTATTTTCATTATTTTGAGATATGGCCAAAAAAAGGAATAATAATGAATAATTTTAGCGAAATTTCTATTTTTTCCTATTTTGTTTTCTTAATTTTCCTAATTTTTGATATATTATCGAAAAAAGCAATAAAAACGAATAGTTTTAGCGGAAATTCAATTTTTTTCCTAAATTTTCCTCATTTTATTTAGATATGACCGAATAAAGATACAAAAACGAATCATTGTAGCGAAATTACGTTTTTTTTCCTCTTTTTTCCCTTAATTTACCTCATTTTATTGAAATATGACCAAAGAAAGCAAAAAAAAACGCATAATTTAGGCGAAATTTCAATTTTTTTCTACTTATTTTTCTTAATTTTCCCTTTTTTATCGAGATATTATATAAAAAAGAAACAAAAACGAATAATTTCAGCAAAATGTATAATTTTACCTCCTTTTTTTCCTTAATTTACCTCATTTTATCATATGAATAATATTAGCGAAATTTCATTTATTTCCCTCTTTTGTTTTCTTAATTTTCCTAATTTTTGATATATTATCGAAAAAAGCAACAAAAACGAAAAGTTTTAGCGAAAATTCAATTTTTTTCCTAAATTTTCATCATTTTATCGACATACAACGGACAAAAAAAGCATAAACAAATAATTGAAGCGAAATTTCAATTTTTTTCCTCTTTTTTCCAGAATTTTCATCATTTTATCGAGATATGACAGAAAAATTCAACGAAATCGAATTTTTTTGCGAAATTTCAATGTGTTTCCTCTTTTTCCCTTAATTTTCCTCATTTTATTTAAATATGACCAAGAAAGGAAAAATTGAGATATTATCGAAAAAAGCAACAAAAACAGATAATATTAGCAAAATTTCTACTTGTTTCCTAATTTGTTTCCTTAATTTTCTTCATCTTATCGAGATATTATCGAAAAAGGAAACAAAAACGAATACTTTTAGAAAAAATTTCAATTTCTTTCCTCTTTTTTTCCTTAATTTTATCGAGATATTATCGAAAAAAACACAAAAACGAATAATTTTGGCGAAATTTCAAATTTTTTCCTCTTTTTCCCCATTAGATTTCCTCATTTAATGCAGGTGTGACCGAAAAAAGCATCAAAAAGGAATTATTTTAGCGAAATTTCTATTTTTTCCTATTTTGTTTCCTTAATTTTCTTCATTTTATCGAGATATTATTGGAAAAAGCAACAAGAACGAATAATTTAAGCGAAATTTTAATTTTTTTCCTCTCATTTTCTCCTAATTTCTTCATTATTTCGAGATATGGCCAAAAAAGGAACAAAAATGAATATTATTAGCGAAATTTCATTTATTTCTCTCTTTTGTTTTCTTAATTTTTCTAATATTTGTTATATTATCGAAAATGCAACAAAAACGAATAGTTTTAGCGAAAATTCAATTTTTTTCCTAAATTTTCCTCATTTTATCGACATACAGCCGACAAAAAAAGCATAAACAAATAATTGAAGCGAAATTTCAATTTTTTTCCTCTTTTTTCCATAATTTTCCTCATTTTATCGAGATATAACAAAACAAATAGCATGAAAAAATAATTGAAGCGAAATTTCAATTTCCTTCCTATTTTTTTCCATAATTTTCCTGATTTTATCGAGATATGACCGAAAAAAGCAACAAAGACGAATAATTTTAGCGAAAATTTTTTTTTTCCTTAATTTTTCTAATTTTATTTAGATATGACCGAAAAAAGACACAAAAACGAATCATTGTAGCAAAATTACCGGCCTTGGTGGCCGAGTGGATAGCATGCCATCTAAGCTATCGCTCCTACCCCAAGGTCCCGGGTTCGAATCCCGGCTGAGTCGGAATTTTCCGATTCAGGGAATTGTCGTGTGTGTTCGTTCTTGCTGTTGCCTCGGTGAAGCACCCCTCCTGAAAAGTTCAGTAGAGCTTAGGGGGACTTCACCGGTGAAGGGCAACAGCAGGTAAGCAATAAAAAAAAAAAAAAAAAATTACGTTTTTTTTCCTCTTTTTTCCCTTAATTTACCTCATTTAATTGAAATATGACCAAAGATAGCAAAAAAACGAATGATTTTAGCGAAATTTCACTTTTTTTCCTCTTTTTTTTCCTTAATTTTCCTCATTTTATTGAGATATTATCGAAAAATGCAACAAAAACGAAAAATTTTGGCGTATTTCAAATTTTTTCCTCTTTTTTCCTTTTAGTATTCCTCATATTATGCAAATATGACAGGAAAAAGCATCAAAAAGGAATTATTTTAGCGAAATTTCATTTTTTTTCCTTAATTTTCCTCATTTTATCGAGATATTATCGAAAAAAGAAACAAAAACATTTAGTTTTAGCAAAATTTCAATTCGTTTCCTCTTTTTTCTCCTTAATTTTCCTAATTTTATCGTGATGTTATCGAAAAAAGCAAGAAAAACGAATAATTGAAGCGAAATTTAAAAATTTTCCTCTTTTTTTCCTTCATTTTCCTCAATTTATCGACATAAGACCGTATAAAGCAACAAAACTAGATATTTTAGCGAAATTTCTATTTTTTCCTATTTTGTTTCCTTAATTTTCTTCATTTTATCGAGATATTATTGGAAAAAGCTACAAGAACTAATAATTTAAGCGAAATTTTATGTTTTTTCCTCTCTTTTTCTCCTAATTTTCTTCATTATTTCGAGATATGACCAAAAAAAGGAACAAAAATGAATAATATTAGCGAAATTTCATTTATTTCCCTCTTTAGTTTCCTTAATTTTCCTAATTTTTGATATATTATCGAAAAAAGCAACAAAAACGAATAGTTTTAGCGAAAATTCATTTTTTTTCCTTAATTTTCCTCATTTTATCGACATATAACAAAAAAAACACCATACAAAAATAATTAAAGCGAAATTTCAATTTCTTTCCTCTTTTTTTCCATAATTTTCCTCATTTTATCGAGATATGACCTCGAAAAGCAACAAAAACGAATAATTATAGCCAAATTTCAAAATTTTCCACTTTGTTTCCTTCATTTTCCTCAATTTATTGAAATATGACCAAAGAAAGAAAAAAAACGAATAATTTTAGCGAAATATCAATTTTTTCCTCTTTATTCCCATTAGTTTTCCATATTATTTCGAGATATGACCGAAAAAAGCAACAAAAATGAAAAATTTTAGCGATATTTCATTTATTTCCCTCTTTTCTTTCCTTAATTTTCCTCATTTTATCGAGAGATGACCTAGAAAAGCAACAAAAACGTATTATTTTTTTCAAATTTCCTTTTTTTCTTTTATTTTCCTCATTTTATCGAGATATGACCGAAAAAAGCAACAAAAACGAATAGTTTTAGCGAAAATTCATTTTTTTTCCTTAATTTTCCTCATTTTATTCACATATAACCAAAAAAAACACCATACACAAATAATTGAAGCGAAATTTCAATTTCTTTCCTCGTTTTTCCATAATTTTCCTCATTTTATCGAGATATGACCTCGAAAAGCAACAAAAACGAATAATTATAGCGAAATTTCAAAATTTTCCACTTTGTTTCCTTCATTTTCCTCAATTTATCGACATATAACCGTAAAAAGCAAGAAAACTAGATAATTTTAGTGAAATTTCAATATTTTTCTAATTTTTTTCCTTAATTTTCCTCATTTTATTGAAATATTACCAAAGAAAGAAAAATAACGAATAATTTTAGCGAAATATCAATTTTTTCCTCTTTATTCCCATTAGTTTTCCATATTATTTCGAGATATGACCGAAAAAAGCAACAAAAATGAAAAATTTTAGCGAAATTTCAAATTTTTTCCGCTTTTTTTCTTAATTTTCCCCTTTTTATCAAGATATTATCGAAAAAAGAAACAAAAAGGAATGATTTTACCAAAATTTCATTTTTTTCCCTCTTTTATTTCCTACTTTTTACTCATTTTATTGAGATATTATCGAAAAAAGCAACAATAACGAATAATTTTTTTGCGAAATTTCAACTTTTAACCTCTATTTTTTCCTTAATTTTCCTCACTTTATCGAGATATAATCGAAAAAAGAAACAAAAACGAATAATTTTAGCAACTTTTAAATTTGTTTCCTCTCTTTTCCTTAATTTTCCTCATTTTATCGAGATATTATCGATAAAACAACATAAACAAATAATTGAAGCCAAATTTCCAATTCTTTCCTCTTTTTTGCCATAATTTTCCTCATTTTATCGAGATATTATCGAAAAAGGAAACAGAAACGAATACCTTTAGAAAAAATTTCAATTTCTTTCCTCTTTCTTTTCCTTAATTTTCCTCGTTTTATCGAGATATTATCGAAAAATGCAACAAAAACTAAAGATTTTGGCGAAATTTCAAATTTTTTCCTCTTTTTTCCGGTTAGTATTCCTCATATTATGCAGATATTACCGGAAAAAGCATCAAAAAGGATTTATTTTAGCGAAATTTCAATTTTTTTTCCTTATTTTTCTTCATTTTATCGAGATATTATCGATAAAACAACATAAACAAATAATTGAAGTAAAATTTCCAATTATTTCCTCTTTTTTTCCATAATTTTCCTCATTTTATCGAAATATGACCTAGAAAAGCAACAAAAACGAATAATTATAGCGAAATTTCAAAATTTTCCTCTTTTTTTCCTTAATTTTCCTCAATTCAACGAGATATTATTGAAAAAAGCAACAAAAACGAATAATTTTAGCGAAATTTCAATTTTTTTACTCCTTTTTTCCTTAATTTGCCAAATTTTCCTAATTTTATTTATATATAATCGAAAAAACCAACAAAAAGAAATAATTGTTTTTAAATTTCCCTTTTTTTCCTTTAATTTCCTCATTTTATCGAGTTACGACCGAAAAAAGCAACAAAAACGAATAATTTTAGCAAAAATTCAATTTTTTTCTTTAATTTTCCTAATTTTATTTAGATCTGACCAAAAAAAGATACAGAAACGAATCATTGTAGCGAAATTTCGTTTTTTTTCCTCTTTTTTCCCTTAATTTTCCTCATTTTATCGAGATATTATAGAAAAATGCAACAAAAACGAATAATTTTGGCGAAATTTCAAATTCTTTCTGCTTTTTTTCCTTAATTTTCCCATTTTTATCGAGATATTATCGAAAAAAACTACAAAAACGAAAAAGTTTAGCGAAATTTCAATT
The DNA here is from genome assembly GCA_947579665.1 of Sympetrum striolatum. Taxonomy (NCBI): domain Eukaryota; kingdom Metazoa; phylum Arthropoda; class Insecta; order Odonata; family Libellulidae; genus Sympetrum; species Sympetrum striolatum. Next base: position 989,413 of record OX388342.1, on the reverse strand, counting down.
TTGTTCCGCTTTTTTTCCTTGATTTTTCCTTTTTTATCTAGATATTATCGAAAAAAGCAAAAAGAACGAATCATTTTAGCAAACTTACAAGTTTTCTTCTTAATTCTGCCAATGTTACCCTGATATTATCGAAAAAACGAAAAAAAACAAATAATATTTGCGAAATTTCAATTTTTTCCTCTTTTGTTTCCGTAATTTTCCTCATTTTATCGCGATATTATCGAAGAACGAAACAAAAACGAATACTTTTAGAAAAAATTTCAATTTCTTTCCTTTTTTTTTCCTTAATTTTCCTCATTTTATCGAGATATTATCGAAAAATGCAACAAAAACGAAAAATATTGGCGAAATTTCAAATTTTTCCTCTTTTTTCCGGTTAGTATTCCTCATATTATGCAGATATGACCGGAAAAAGCATCAAAAAGGAATTATTTTAGCGAAATTTCATTTTTTTCCTTAATTTTCCTCATTTTATCGAGATATTATCGAAAAAAAAAACAAAAACGAATAGTTTTAGCAAAATTTCAATTCGGTTCCTCTTTTTTCTCCTTAATTTTCCTAATTTTATCGTGATATTATCGAAAAAAGCAACAAAATCGAATAATTGAAGCGAAATTTAAAAATTTTTCCCTTTTTTTCCTTCATTTTCCTCAATTTATCGACATAAGACCGTATAAAGCAACATAACTAGATATTTTAGCGAAATTTCTATTTTTTCCTATTTTGTTTCCTTAATTTTCTTCATTTTATCGAGATATTATTGGAAAAAGCTACAAGAACTAATAATTTAAGCGAAATTTTATGTTTTTTCCTCTCTTTTTCTCCTAATTTATTTCATTATTTCGAGATATGACCAAAAAAAGGAACAAAAATGAATAATATTAGCGAAATTTCATTTATTTCCCTCTTAAGTTTCCTTAATTTTCCTAATTTTTGATATATTATCGAAAAAAGCAACAAAAACGAATAGTTTTATCGAAAATTCATTTTTTTTCCTTAATTTTCCTCATTTTATCGACATATAACCAAAAAAAACACCATACACAAATAATTGAAGCCAAATTTCAATTTCTTTCCTCTTTTTTTCCATAATTTTCCTCATTTTATCGAGATATGACCTCGAAAAGCAACAAAAACGAATAATTATAGCGAAATTTCAAAATTTTCCACTTTGTTTCCTTCATTTTCCTCAATTTATCGACATATGACCGTAAAAAGCAACAAAACTAGATAATTTTAGCGAAATTTCAATATTTTCCTAATTTGTTGCCTTAAATTTCCTCATTTTATTGAAATATGACCCAAGAAAGAAAAAAAAAGAATACTTTTAGCGAAATATCAATTTTTTCCTCTTTATTCCCATTAGTTTTCCATATTATTTCGAGATATTACCGAAAAAAGCAACAAAAATGAAAAATTTTAGCGAAATTTCATTTATTTCCCTTATTTCTTTCCTTAATTTTCCTCATTTTATCGAGAGATGACCTAGAAAAGCAACAAAAACGTATTATTTTTTTCAAATTTCCTTTTTTTCTTTTATTTTCCTCATTTTATCGAGATATGACCGAATAAAGCAACAAAAACGAATAGTTTTAGCGAAAATTCATTTTTTTTCCTTAATTTTCCTCATTTTATTCACATATAACCAAAAAAAACACCATACACAAATAATTGAAGCCAAATTTCAATTTCTTTCCTCTTTTTTTCCATAATTTTCCTCATTTTATCGAGATATGACCTCGAAAAGCAACAAAAACGAATAATTATAGCGAAATTTCAAAATTTTCCACTTTGTTTCCTTCATTTTCCTCAATTTATCGACATATGACCGTAAAAAGCAACAAAACTAGATAATTTTAGCGAAATTTCAATATTTTCCTAATTTGTTTCCTTAATTTTCCTCATTTTATTGAAATATTACCAAATAAAGAAAAAAAAACGAATAATTTTAGCGAAATATCAATTTTTTCCTATTTATTCCCATTAGTTTTCCATATTATTTCGAGATATGACCGAAAAAAGCAACAAAAATGAAAAATTTTAGCGAAATTTCATTTATTTCCCTCTTTTCTTTCCTTAATTTTCCTCATTTTATCGAGAGATGACCTAAAAAAGCAACAAAAACGTATTATTTTTTTCAAATTTCCTTTTTTTCTTTTATTTTCCTCATTTTATCGAGATATGACCGAAAAAAGCAACAAAAACGAATAATCGTAGCGAAATTTCGTTTTTTTTCCTCTTTATTCCCTTAATTTTCCTCTCTTTATTGAGATTTGACCAAAGAAAGCAAAAAAAAAATAATTTTGGCAAAGTTTCAAATTTTTTCCGCTATTTTTCTTAATTTTCCCCTTTTTATCAAGATATTATCGAAAAAAGAAACAAAAAGGAATAATTTTACCAAAATTTCAATTTTTTTCCTCTTTTATTTCTTACTTTTTACTCATTTTATTGAGATATATCGAAAAAAGCATCAATAACGAATAATTTTTTTGCGAAATTTCAACTTTTAACCTCTATTTTTTCCTTAATTTTCCTCACTTTATCGAGATATAATCGAAAAAAGAAACAAAAACGAATAATTTTAGCAACTTTTAAATTTGTTTCCTCTCTTTTCCTTAATTTTCCTCATTTTATCGAGTTATTATCGATAAAACAACATAAACGAATAATTGAAGCCAAATTTCCAATTCTTTCCTCTTTTTTGCCATAATTTTCCTCATTTTATCGAAATATGACCTAGAAAAGCAACAAAAACGAATAATTTTAGCGAAATTTCAATTTTTTTACTCTTTTTTTCCTTAATTTGCCAAATTTTCCTAATTTTAATTATATATAATCGAAAAAACCAACAAAAATAAATAATTGTTTTTAAATTTCCCTTTTTTTCCTTTAATTACCTCATTTTATCGAGTTATGACCGAAAAAATCAACAAAAACGAATAATTTTAGCAAAAATTCAATTTTTTTCTTTATTTTTCCTAATTTTATTTAGATATGACCAAAAAAAGATACAGAAACGAATCATTGTAGAGAAATTTCGTTTTTTTTCCTCTTTTTTCCCTTAATTTTCCTCATTTTATCGAGATATTATCGAAAAATGCAACAAAAACGAATAATTTTGGCGAAATTTCAAATTTTTTCTGCTTTTTTTCCTTAATTTGCCCATTTTTATCGAGATATTATCGAAAAAACTACAAAAACGAAAAAGTTTAGCGAAATTTCAATTTTGTTCCACTTTTTTTCCTTGATTTTTCCTTTTTTATCTAGATATTATCGAAAAAAGCAAAAAGAACGAATCATTTTAGCAAAATTAAAAGTTTTCTTCTTAATTCTGCCAATGTTACCGAGATATTATCGAAAAAACCAAAAAAAAACAAATAATATTTGCGAAATTTCGATTTTTTCCTCTTTTGTTTCCTTTATTTTCCTCATTTTGTCGAGATATTATCGAAAAATGCAACAAAAACGAAAAATTTTGGCGAAATATCAAATTTTTTCCTCTTTTTTCCGGTTAGTATTCCTCATATTATGCGCATATGACCGGAAAAATCATCAAAAAGGAATTATCTTAGCGAAATTTCATTTTTTTTCCTTAATTTTCCTCATTTTATCGTGATATTATCGAAAAAATCAACAAAAACGAATAATTGAAGCGAAATTTAAAAATTTTCCTCTTTTTTTCCTTCATTTTCCTCAATTTATCGACATAAGACCGTATAAAGCAACAAAACTAGATATTTTTGCGAAATTTCTATTTTTTCCTATTTTGTTTCCTTAATTTTCTTTATTTTATCGAGATATTATTGGAAAAAGCTACAAGAACTAATAATTTAAGCGAAATTTTATGTTTTTTCCTCTCTTTTTCTCCTAATTGTCTTCATTATTTCGAGATATGACCAAAAAAAGGAACAAAAATGAATAATGTTAGCGAAATTTCATTTATTTCCCTCTTTAGTTTCCTTAATTTTCCTAATTTTTGATATATTATCGAAAAAAGCAACAAAAACGAATAGTTTTAGCGAAAATTCATTTTTTTTCCTTAATTTTCCTCATTTTATCGACATATAACCAAAAAAAACACCATACACAAATAATTGAAGCGAAATTTCAATTTCTTTCCTCTTTTTTTCCATAATTTTCCTCATTTTATCGAGATATGACCTCGAAAAGCAACAAAAACGAATAATTATAGCGAAATTTCAAATTTTCCACTTTGTTTCCTTCATTTTCCTCAATTTATCGACATATGACCGTAAAAAGCAACAAAACTAGATAATTTTAGCGAAATTTCAATATTTTCCTAATTTGTTGCCTTAAATTTCCTCATTTTATTGAAATATGACCCAAGAAAGAAAAAAAAAGAATACTTTTAGCGAAATATCAATTTTTTCCTCTTTATTCCCATTAGTTTTCCATATTATTTCGAGATATTACCGAAAAAAGCAACAAAAATGAAAAATTTTAGCGAAATTTCATTTATTTCCCTTATTTCTTTCCTTAATTTTCCTCATTTTATCGAGAGATGACCTAGAAAAGCAACAAAAACGTATTATTTTTTTCAAATTTCCTTTTTTTCTTTTATTTTCCTCATTTTATCGAGATATGACCGAAAAAAGCAACAAAAACGAATAGTTTTAGCGAAAATTCATTTTTTTTCCTTAATTTTCCTCATTTTATTCACATATAACCAAAAAAAACACCATACACAAATAATTGAAGCCAAATTTCAATTTCTTTCCTCTTTTTTTCCATAATTTTCCTCATTTTATCGAGATATGACCTCGAAAAGCAACAAAAACGAATAATTATAGCGAAATTTCAAAATTTTCCACTTTGTTTCCTTCATTTTCCTCAATTTATCGACATATGACCGTAAAAAGCAACAAAACTAGATAATTTTAGCGAAATTTCAATATTTTCCTAATTTGTTGCCTTAAATTTCCTCATTTTATTGAAATATTACCAAAGAAAGAAAAAAAACGAATAATTTTAGCGAAATATCAATTTTTTCCTCTTTATTCCCATTAGTTTTCCATATTATTTCGAGATATGACCGAAAAAAGCAACAAAAATGAAAAATTTTAGCGAAATTTCATTTATTTCCCTCTTTTCTTTCCTTAATTTTCCTCATTTTGACGAGAGATGACGTAGGAAAGCAACAAAAACGTATTATTTCTTTCAAATTTCCTTTTTTTCTTTTATTTTCCTCATTTTATCGAGATATGACCGAAAAAAGCAACAAAAACGAATAATCGTAGCGAAATTTCGTTTTTTTTCCTCTTTATTCCCTTAATTTTCCTCTCTTTATTGAGATTTGACCAAAGAAAGCAAAAAAAAAATAATTTTGCAAACTTTCAAATTTTTTCCGCTTTTTTTCTTAATTTTTCCCTTTTTATCAAGATGTTATCGAAAAAAGAAACTAAAAGGAATAATTTTAGCAAAATTTCAATTTTTTTCCTCTTTTATTTCTTACTTTTTACTCATTTTATTGAGATATTATTGAAAAAAGCATCAATAACGAATAATTTTTTTGCGAAATTTCAACTTTTAACCTCTATTTTTTCCTTAATTTTCCTCACTTTATCGAGATATAATCGAAAAAAGAAACAAAAACGAATAAATTTAGCAACTTTTAAATTTGTTTCCTCTCTTTTCCTTAATTTTCCTCATTTTATCGAGATAATATCGAAAAAGGCAACAAAAACAGATAATTTTAGCAAAATTTCAATTTGTTTCCTATATTGTTTCCTTAATTTTCTTCATTTTATCGAGATATTATCGAAAAATGCAACAAAAACGAATAATTTTGGCAAAATTTCAATTTTTTCCTGTTTTTTTTCCTTAATATTCGTCATTGTATCAAGATATTATCGAAAAAAGAAACAATATTGAATAATGTTAGCGAAATTTAACCTTTTTCCTCTTTTTTTACTTAATTTTCCAAAATTATACGAGATATTATCGAAAAAGGAAACAAAAACAAATTTTTTTAGCAAAATTTCCATTTTTTTCCTTTTTTATCCTTAATTTTAATCATTTTATCAAGATATTAACGAGAAAAATACCACTAACAAATAATTTTAGCGAATTTTCAATTTTTTCCTCTTTTTTCCCTTTATTTTCCTTATGTTATCGAGATATTATCGAAAAAAGCATCAAAAACGAATAATTTTTTTGTGAAATTTCCACTTTTTACCTCTTTTTTCCTTAACTTTCCTCACTTTATCGAGATATTATAGAAAAAAGAAACAAAAAAGCTTGATTTTAAAAACGTTTCAATTTTTTTCCCCTTTTTTTTCCTTAATTTTCCTCATTTTATCGAGATATGACCTAGAAAAGCAAAAAAAACGAAAAATTTTAACAACATTTAATTTTTTTTCCTCTTTTTATTCCTCAATTTACGTCATTTTATCGAGATATTATCGATATAAGAATCAAAAACAGATTATTTATGCGAAACTTCAATTTTTTTTTTTCCTTAATTTTCCTAATTTAATCAAGATATTAACGAAAAAAGCAACAAAAACGAATAATCATCGCGAAAATTTAATTTCTTTTCCTTAATTTTCCTAATTTTATTTAGTTATGACCAAAAAAAGATACAAAAACGAATCATTGTAGCGAAATTTCGTTTTTTTTCCTCTTTTACTTCCTTAATTTTCCCTTTCTTATCGAGATACTATCGAAAAACTAACAAAAACGAATATTTTCAGCAAAATTTATATTTTTTTCCTCTTTTATTCCTTAATTTACCTCATTTTATCGAGATATAATCGAAAAAAGAAACAAAAACGAATAATTTTAGCAACTTTTAAATTTGTTTCCTCTCTTTTCCTTAATTTTCCTCATTTTATCGAGATAATATCGAAAAAGGCAACAATAACAGATAATTTTAGCAAAATTTTAATTTGTTTCCTATATTGTTTCCTTAATTTTCTTCATTTTATCGAGATATTATCGAAAAAGGAAACAAAAACGAATGCCTTTAGAAAAAATTTCAATTTCTTTCCTCTTTTTTTTCCTTAATTTTCCTAATTTTATCGAGATATTATCAAAAAAAGCAACAAATACAAATAATTTTGGCAAAATTTCAATTTTTTCCTGTTTTTTTTCCTTAATATTCGTCATTGTATCAAGATATTATCGAAAAAAGAAACAATAACGAATAATGTTAGCGAAATTTAACCTTTTTCCTCTTTTTTTCCTTAATTTTCCAAAATTATACGAGATATTATCGAAAAAGGAAAAAAAAACAAATTATTTTAGCGAAATTTCAATTTTTTTCCTTTTTTATCCTTAATTTTAATCATTTTATCAAGATATTAACGAGAAAAATACCACTAACAAAAAATTTTAGCGAATTTTCAATTTTTTTCCTCTTTTTTTCCTTTATTTTCCTCATTTTATCGAGATATTATCGAAAAAAGCATCAAAAACGAATAATTTTTTTGTGAAATTTCCACTTTTAACCTCTTTTTTCCTTAACTTTCCTCACTTTATCGAGATATTATAGAAAAAAGAAACAAAAAAGCTTAATTTTTTCAATGTTTCAATTTTTTTACTCTTTTTTTTCCTTAATTTTCCTCATTTTATCGAGATATGACCTAGAAAAGCAAAAAAAACGGAAAATTTTAACAACATTTAATTTTTTTTCCTCTTTTTATTCCTCAATTTACGTCATTTTAACGAGATATTATCGATATAAGAATCAAAAACAGATTATTTATGCGAAACTTCAATTTTTTTTTTCCTTAATTTTCCTAATTTAATCAAGATATTAACGAAAAAAGCAACAAAAACGAATAATCATCGCGAAAATTTAATTTCTTATCCTTAATTTTCCTAATTTTATTTAGTTATGACCAAAAAAAGATACAAAAACGAATCATTGTAGCGAAATTTCGTTTTTTTTTCCTCTTTTTTTTCCTTAATTTTCCCTTTTTTATCGAGATATTATCGAAAAACTAACAAAAACGAATATTTTCAGCAAAATTTATATCTTTTTCCTCTATTTTTCCTTAATTTACCTCATTTTATCGAGATATGACTGAAAAAAGGAACAAAAACGAATAATTTTAGCAAAATTTCAATTATTTTCCTCTTTTATTTCTTACTTTTTACACATTTTATCGAGATATTATCGAAAAAAGCATATATAAGGAATAATTGTTTTGCGAAATTTCAACTTTAAACCTCTTTTTTTTCCTTAATTTTCCTCATTTTATCGAAATATGACCTAGAAAAGCAACAAAAACGAATAATTATAGCGAAATTTCAAAATTTTCCTCTTTTTTTCCTTAATTTTCCTCAATTCAACGAGATATTATTGAAAAAAGCAACAAAAACGAATAATTTTAGCGAAATTTCAATTTTTTTACTCCTTTTTTCCTAAATTTTGCCAAATTTTCCTAATTTAATTTATAAATAATCGAAAAAACCAACAAAAATAAATAATTATTTTTAAATTTCCCTTTTTTTCCTTTAATTTCCTCATTTTATCGAGTTACGACCGAAAAAAGCAACAAAAACGAATAATTTTAGCAAAAATTCAATTTTTTTCTTTAATTTTCCTAATTTTATTTAGATATGACCAAAAAAAGATACAGAAACGAATCATTGTAGCGAAATTTCGTTTTTTTTCCTCTTTTTTCCCTTAATGTTCCTCATTTTATCGAGATATTATCGAAAAATGCAACAAAAACGAATAATGTTGGCGAAATTTCAAATTTTTTCTGCTTTTTTTCCTTAATTTTCCCATTTTTATCGAGATATTATCGAAAAAACTACAAAAACGAAAAAGTTTAGCGAAATTTCAATTTTGTTCCGCTTTTTTTCCTTGATTTTTCCTTTTTTATCTAGATATTATCGAAAAAAGCAAAAAGAACGAATCATTTTAGCAAAATTAAAAGTTTTCTTCTTAATTCTGCCAATGTTACCAAGATATTATCGAAAAAACCAAAAAAAAACAAATAATAATTGCGAAATTTCGATTTTTTCCTCTTTTGTTTCCTTAATTTTCCTCATTTTATCGAGATATTATCGAAGAACGAAACAAAAACGAATACTTTTAAAAAAAATTTCAATTTCTTTCCTCTTTTTTTTCCTTAATTTTCCTCATTTTATCGAGATATTATCGAAAAATGCATCAAAAACGAAAAATATTGGCGAAATTTCAAATTTTTTCCTCTTTTTTCCGGTTAGTATTCCTCATATTATGCAGATATGACCGGAAAAAGCATCAAAAAGGAATTATTTTAGCGAAATTTCATTTTTTTTCCTTAATTTTCCTCATTTTATCGAGATATTATCGAAAAAAGAAACAAAAACGAATAGTTTTAGCAAAATTTCAATTCGTTTCCTCTTTTTTCTCCTTAATTTTCCTAATTTTACCGTGATATTATCGAAAAAAGCAACAAAATCGAATAATTGAAGCGAAATTTAAAAATTTTTCACTTCTTTTCCTTCATTTTCCTCAATTTATCGACATAAGACCGTAAAAAGCAACAAAACTAGATATTTTAGCGAAATTTCTATTTTTTCCTATTTTGTTTCCTTAATTTTCTTCATTTTATCTAGATATTATTGGAAAAAGCTACAAGAACTAATAATTTAAGCGAAATTTTATGTTTTTTCCTCTCTTTTTCTCCTAATTTATTTCATTATTTCGAGATATGACCAAAAAAAGGAACAAAAATGAATAATATTAGCGAAATTTCATTTATTTCCCTCTTTAGTTTCCTTAATTTTCCTAATTTTTGATATATTATCGAAAAAAGCAACAAAAACGAATAGTTTTAGCGAAAATTCATTTTTTTTCCATAATTTTCCTCATTTTATCGAGATATGACCTCGAAAAGCAACAAAAAAGAATAATTATAGCGAAATTTAAAATTTTCCACTTTGTTTCCTTAATTTTCCTCAATTTATCGACATATGACCGTAAAAAGCAACAAAACTAGATAATTTTAGCGAAATTTCAATATTTTCCTAATTTGTTTCCTTAATTTTCCTCATTTTATTGAAATATGACCAAAGAAAGAAAAAAAACGAATAATTTTAGCGAAATATCAATTTTTTCCTCTTTATTCCCATTAGTTTTCCATATTATTAGGAGATATGACCGAAAAAAGCAACAAAAATGAAAAATTTTAGCGAAATTTCATTTATTTCCCTCTTTTCTTTCCTTAATTTTCCTTATTTTATCGAGAGATGACCCAGAAAAGCAAAAAAATCGAAAAATTTTATCAACATTTAATTTTTTTTCCTCTTTTTATTCCTCAATTTACGTCATTTAATCGAGATATTATCGATATAAGAATCAAAAACAGATTATTTATGCGAAACTTCAATTTTTTTTTCCCTTAATTTTCCTAATTTAATCAAGATATTAACGAAAAAAGCAACAAAAACGAATAATCATCGCGAAAATTTAATTTCTTTTCCTTAACCCTCATATGGATTTACAAATTTAGTTACGTCGTTGGATTTTCGGCGCCGCAGAGGCGCTGCGGTATTTTTTGTCATTATCTTCCAAACTTGGCTCTTCTTAGCAAGTTTTTTTATTGATAATGCTACTAACTTCTATATTCTTTATTTTTAACTGTGTTTTGTTTGATTGAACCCATTATTACAGAAGTTATGAATAAAAACCTTTAACACTGCATTATTTTCCGTTTGCTGTCAAATAATGACAGAGGCCATAGAAATAACATTCTTAGGCTAGTCACGAATTTCTAAAATCTATTATTGTATTTAGATGAAGTTTTGTAAAAGAACATTGTAAAAAAGAAAAATTTATGATACTTGGATAATAGATGAAAGAAATTTGGCATAGCAAACTTGGCCCTATGTTAAACAATAATAAATGATTTAGAAAAGTTCATCGTTTAAATATTATGATTATAAATATAATATACCATTTCATGCATAAAATAAGAACCATTAAATGGGTATTGAAAGGCCAAAATAGTGACGAGAAAACTCGCGTAGCCGCAGCGGCGCCGTAAATCCAACGACGTAACTTTATCCATTAGTGGCCCATAAAATGAAAACTATACGCACTATGCGGGCAAAATTAAACGTGTCGACTAAGAATGCAGAAAAAATAGACTACGGAAAGTTTCAGCAAGATCCATGGGATTGGGCAGTATTAAAAGCATTTTAAAAACCACGAGCGCCGCAAAGGCGCAGTGAATCCATATGAGGGTTAATTTTCCTAATTTTATTTAGTTATGACCAAAAAAAGATACAAAAACGAATCATTGTAGCGAAATTTCGTTTTTTTTTCCTCTATTTTTTCCTTAATTTTCCCTTTTTTATCGAGATATTATCGAAAAACTAACAAAAACGAATATTTTCAGCAAAATTTATATCTTTTTCCTCTTTTGTTCCTTAATTCACCTCATTTTATCGAGATATGACCGAAAAAAGGAACAAAAACGAATAATTTTAGCAAAATTTCAATTATTTTTCTCTTTTATTTCTTACTTTTTACTCATTTTATCGAGATATTATCGAAAAAAGCATATATAACGAATAATTGTTTAGCGAAATTACAACTTTTCACAACTTTTTTTTCCTTAATTTTCCTCATTTTATCGAAATATGACCTAGAAAGCAACAAAAACGAATAATTATAGCGAAATTTCAAAATTTTCCTCTTTTTTTCCTTAATTTTCCTCAATTCAACGAGATATTATTGAAAAAAGCAACAAAAACGAATTATTTTAGCGAAATTTCAATTTTTTTACTCCTTTTTTCCTTAATTTGCCAAATTTTCCTAATTTTATTTATATATAATCGAAAAAACCAACAAAAATAAATAATTGTTTTTAAATTTCCCTTTTTTTCCTTTAATTTCCTCATTTTATCGAGTTACGACCGAAAAAAGCAACAAAAACGAATAATTTTAGCAAAAATTCAATTTTTTTCTTTAATTTTCCTAATTTTATTTAGATCTGACCAAAAAAAGATACAGAAACGAATCATTGTAGCGAAATTTCGTTTTTTTTCCTCTTTTTTCCCTTAATGTTCCTCATTTTATCGAGATATTATCGAAAAATGCAACAAAAACGAATAATTTTGGCGAAATTTCAAATTTTTTCTGCTTTTTTTCCTTAATTTTCCCATTTTTATCGAGATATTATCGAAAAAACTACAAAAACGAAAAAGTTTAGCGAAATTTCAATTTTGTTCCGCTTTTTTTCCTTGATTTTTCCTTTTTTATCTAGATATTATCGAAAAAAGCAAAAAGAACGAATCATTTTAGCAAAATTAAAAGTTTTCTTCTTAATTCTGCCAATGTTACCGAGATATTATCGAAAAAACCAAAAAAAAACAAATAATATTTGCGAAATTTCGATTTTTTCCTCTTTTGTTTCCTTAATTTTCCTCATTTTATCGAGATATTATCGAAGAACGAAACAAAAACGAATACTTTTAGAAAAAATTTCAATTTCTTTCCTCTTTTTTTTCCTTAATTTTCCTCATTTTATCGAGATATTATCGAAAAATGCAACAAAAACGAAAAATTTTAGCGAAATTTCACATTTTTTCCTCTTTTTTCCGGTTAGGATTCCTCATATTATGCAGATATGACCGGAAAAAGCATCAAAAACGAATTATTTTAGCGAAATTTCATTTTTTTTTCCTTAATTTTCCTCATTTTATCGAGATATTATCGAAAAAAGAAACAAAAACGAATAGTTTTAGCAAAATTTCAATTCGTTTCATCTTTTTTCTCCTTAATTTTCATAATTTTATCGTGATATTATCGAAAAAATCAACAAAAACGAATAATTGAAGCGAAATTTAAAAATTTTCCTCTTTTTTTCCTTCATTTTCCTCAATTTATCGACATAAGACCGTATAAAGCAACAAAACTAGATATTTTAGCGAGATTTCTATTTTTCCCTATTTTGTTTCCTTAATTTTCTTCATTTTATCGAGATATTATTGGAAAAAGCTACAAGAACTAATAATTTAAGCGAAATTTTATGTTTTTTCATCTCTTTTTCTCCTAATTTTCTTCATTATTTCGAGATATGACCAAAAAAAGGAACAAAATTAATAATATTAGCGAAATTTCATTTATTTCCCTCTTTAGTTTCCTTAATTTTCCTAATTTTTGATATATTATCGAAAAAAGCAACAAAAACGAATAGTTTTAGCGAAAATTCTTTTTTTTTCCTTAATTTTCTTCATTTTATCGACATATAACCAAAAAATACACCATACACAAATAATTGAAGCGAAATTTCAATTTCTTACCTCTTTTTATCAATAATTTTCCTCATTTTATCGAGATATGACCTCGAAAATCAACAAAAACGAATAATTATAGCGAAATTTCAAAATTTTCCACTTTTGTTTCCTTCATTTTCCTCAATTTATCGACATATGACTGTAAAAAGCAACAAAACTAGATAATTTTAGCGAAATTTCAATATTTTCCTAATTTGTTTCCTTAATTTTCCTCATTTTATTGAAATATGACCAAAGAAAGAAAAAAAACGAATAATTTTAGCGAAATATCAATTTTTTCCTCTTTATTCCCATTAGTTATCCATATTATTTCGAGATATGACCGAAAAAAGCAACAAAAATGAAAGATTTTAGCGAAATTTCATTTATTTCCCTCTTTTCTTTCCTAAATTTTCCTCATTTTATCGAGAGATGACCTAGAAAAGCAACAAAAACGTATTATTTTTTTCAAATTTCCTTTTTTTCTTTTATTTTCCTCATTTAATCGAGATATGACCGAAAAAAGCAACAAAAACGATTAGTTTTAGCGAAAATTCATTTTTTTCCTTAATTTTCCTCATTTTATCGACATATAACCAAAAAAAACACCATACACAAATAATTGAAGCGAAATTTCAATTTCTTTCCTCTTTTTTTCCATAATTTTCGTCATTTTATCGAGATATGACCTCGAAAAGCATCAAAAACGAATAATTATAGCGAAATTTCAAAATTTTCCACTTTGTTTCCTTCATTTTCCTCAATTTATCGACATATGACCGTAAAAAGCAACAAAACTAGATAATTTTAGCGAAATTTCAATATTTTCCTAATTTGTTTCCTTAATTTTCCTCATTTTATTGAAATATTACCAAAGAAAGAAAAACAACGAATAATTTTAGCGAAATATCAATTTTTTCCTCTTTATTCCCATTAGTTTTCCATATTATTTCGAGATATGACCGAAAAAAGCAACAAAAATGAAAAATTTTAGCGAAATTTCATTTATTTCCCTCTTTTCTTTCCTTAATTTTCCTCATTTTATCGAGAGATGACCTAGAAAAACAACAAAAACGTATTATTTTTTTTCAAATTTCCTTTTTTTCTTTTATTTTCCTCATTTTATCGAGATATTATCGAAGAACGAAACAAAAACGAATACTTTTAGAAAAAATTTCAATTTCTTTCCTCTTTTTTTTCCTTAATTTTCCTCATTTTATCGAGATATTATCGAAAAATGCAACAAAAACGAAAAATTTTAGCGAAATTTCAATTTTTTTTTCTTTTTTCCGGTTAGTATTCCTCATATTATGCAGATATGACCGGAAAAAGCATCAAAAACGAATTATTTTAGCGAAATTTCATTTTTTTTTCCTTAATTTTCCTCATTTTATCGAGATATTATCGAAAAAAGAAACAAAAACGAATAGTTTTAGCAAAATTTCAAATCGTTTCCTCTTTTTTCTCCTTAAGTTTCCTAATTTTATCGTGATATTATCGAAAAAATCAAAAACGAATAATTGAAGCGAAATTTAAAAATTTTCCTCTCTTTTTCCTTCATTTTCCTCAATTTATCGACATTAGACCGTATAAAGCAACAAAACTAGATATTTTTGCGAAATTTCTATTTTTTCCTATTTTGTTTCCTTAAATTTCTTCATTTTATCGAGATATTATTGGAAAAAGCTACAAGAACTAATAATTTAAGCGAAATTTTATGTTTTTTCCTCTCCTTCTCTCCTAATTTTCTTCATTATTTCGAGATATGACCAAAAAAAGGAACAAAAATGAATAATATTAGCGAAATTTCATTTATTTCCCTCTTTAGTTTCCTTAATTTTCCTAATTTTTGATATATTATCGAAAAAAGCAACAAAAACGAATAGTTTTAGCGAAATTTCATTTTTTTTCCTTAATTTTCCTCATTTTATCGACATATAACCAAAAAAAAACACCATACACAAATAATTGAAGCGAAATTTCAATTTCTTTCCTCTTTTTTTCCATAATTTTTTTATTTTATCGAGATATGACCTTGAAAAGCAACAAAAACGAATAATTATAGCGAAATTTCAAAATTTTCCACTTTGTTTCCTTCATTTTCCTCAATATATCGACATATGACCGTAAAAAGCAGCAAAACTAGATAATTTTAGTGAAATTTCAATATTTTCCTAATTTGTTTCCTTAATTTTCCTCATTTTATTGAAATATTACCAAAGAAAGAAAAAAAACGAATAATTTTAGCGAAATATCAATTTTTTCCTCTTTATTCCCATTAGTTTTCCATATTATTTCGAGATATGACCGAAAAAAGCAACAAAAATGAAAAATTTTATCGAAATTTCATTTATTTCCCTCTTTTCTTTCCTTAATTTTCCTCATTTTATTGAGAGATGACCTAGAAAAGCAACAAAAACGTATTATTTTTTTCAAATTTCCTTTTTTTCTTTTATTTTCCTCATTTTATCAAGATATGACTGAAAAAAGCAACAAAAACGAATAATCGTAGCGAAATTTCGTTTTTTTTCCTCTTTATTCCCTTAATTTTCCTCTCTTTATTGAGATTTGACCAAAGAAAGCAAAAAAAAATAATTTTGGCAAAGTTTCAAATTTTTTTCGCTTTTTTTCTTAATTTTCCCCTTTTTATCAAGATATTATCGAAAAAAGAAACAAAAAGGAATAATTTTACAAAAATTTCAATTTTTTTCCTCTTTTATTTCTTACTTTTTACTCATTTTATTGAGATATTATCGAAAAAAGCATCAATAACGAATAATATTTTTTGGAAATTTCAACTTTTAACCTCTATTTTTTCCTTAATTTTCCTCACTTTATCGATATATTATCGATAAAACAACATAAACAAATAATTGAAGCCAAATTTCCAATTCTTTCCTTTTTTTGCCATAATTTTCCTCATTTTATCGAAATATGACCTAGAAAAGCAACAAAAACGAATAATTATAGCGAAATTTCAATTTTTTTACTCTTTTTTTCCTTAATTTGCCAAATTTTCCTAATTTTAATAATATATAATCGTAAAAACCAACAAAAATAAATAATTGTTTTTAAATTTCCTTTTTTTTCCTTTAATTTCCTCATTTTATCGAGTTACGACCGAAAAAAGCAACAAAAACGAATAATTTTAGCAAAAATTCAATTTTTTTCCTATTTTTTTTCCTTAATTTTCTTAATTTTATCGAGATATTATCGAAAAAGGAAACAAAAACGAATACCTTTAGAAAAAATTTCAATTTCTTTCCTCTTTTTATTTCTTAATTTTCCTCATTTTATCGAGATATTATCGAAAAATGCATCAAAAACTAAAGATTTTGGCGAAATTTCAAATCTTTTCCTCTTTTTTCCGGTTAGTATTCCTCATATTATGCAGATATTACCGGAAAAAGCATCAAAAAGGATTTATTTTAGCGAAATTTTAATTTTCTTTCCTTAATTTTCTTCATTTTATCGAGATATTATCGATAAAACAACATAAACAAATAATTGAAGCCAAATTTCCAATTCTTTCCTCTTTATTGCCATTATTTTCCTCATTTTATCGAAATATGACCTAGAAAAGCAACAAAAACGAATAATTATAGCGAAATTTCAAAATTTTCCTCTTTTTTTCCTTAATTTTCCTCAATTCAACGAGATATTATTGAAAAAAGCAACAAAAACGAATAATTTTAGCGAAATTTCAATTTTTTTACTCCTTTTTTCCTTAATTTGCCAAATTTTCCTAATTTTAATTATATATAATCGAAAAAAACCAACAAAAATAAATAATTGTTTTTGAATTTCCCTTTTTTTCCTTTAATTTCCTCATTTTATCGAGTTACGACCGAAAAAAGCTACAAAAACGAATAATTTTAGCAAAAATTCAATTTTTTTCCTATTTTTTTTCCTCTTTTTCCTCATTTTATTGAGATATTATCGAAAAAAGAAACAAAAACGAATAGTTTTAGCAAAATTTCAATTCAATTCCTCTTTTTTCTCCTTAATTTTCCTAATTTTATCGTGATATTATCGAAAAAAGCAACAAAAACGAATAATTGAAGCGAAATTTAAAAATTTTTCCCTTTTTTTCCTTCATTTTCCTCAATTTATCGACATAAGACCGTATAAAGCAACAAAACTAGATATTTTAGCGAAATTTCTATTTTTTCCTATTTTGTTTCCTTAATTTTCTTCATTTTATCGAGATATTATTGGAAAAAGCTACAAGAACTAATAATTTAAGCGAAATTTTATGTTTTTTCCTCTCTTTTTCTCCTAATTTTCTTCATTATTTCGAGATATGACCAAAAAAAGGAACAAAAATGAATAATATTAGCGAAATTTCATTTATTTCCTTCTTTAGTTTCCTTAAATTTCCTAATTTTTGATATATTATCGAAAAAAGCAACAAAAACGAATAGTTTTAGCGAAAATTCTTTTTTTTTCCTTAATTTTCTTCATTTTATCGACATATAACCAAAAAATACACCATACACAAATAATTGAAGCGAAATTTCAATTTCTTTCCTTTTTTTATCAATAATTTTCCTCATTTTATCGAGATATGACCTCGAAAAGCAACAAAAACGAATAATTATAGCGAAATTTCAAAATTTTCCACTTTGTTTCATTCATTTTCCTCAATTTATCGACATATGACTGTAAAAAGCAACAAAACTAGATAATTTTAGCGAAATTTCAATATTTTCCTAATTTGTTTTCTTAATTTTCCTCATTTTATTGAAATATGACCAAAGAAAGAAAAAAAAACGAATAATTTTAGCGAAATATCAATTTTTTCCTCTTTATTCCCATTAGTTTTCCATATTATTTCGAGATATGACCGAAAAAAGCAACAAAAATGAAAGATTTTAGCGAAATTTCATTTATTTCCCTCTTTTCTTTCCTTAATTTTCCTCATTTTATCGAGAGATGACCTAGAAAAGCAACAAAAACGTATTATTTTTTTCAAATTTCCTTTTTTTCTTTTATTTTCCTCATTTTATCGAGATATGACCGAAAAAAGCAACAAAAACGAATAGTTTTAGCGAAAATTCATTTTTTTTCCTTAATTTTCCTCATTTTATCGACATATAACCAAAAAAAACACCATACACAAATAATTGAAGCGAAATTTCAATTTCTTTCCTCTTTTTTTCCATAATTTTCGTCATTATATCGAGATATGACCTCGAAAAGCAACAAAAACGAATAATTATAGCGAAATTTCAAAATTTTCCACTTTGTTTCCTTCATTTTCCTCAATTTATCGACATATGACCGTAAAAAGCAACAAAACTAGATAATTTTAGCGAAATTTCAATATTTTCCTAATTTGTTTCCTTAATTTTCCTCATTTTATTGAAATATTACCAAAGAAAGAAAAAAAACGAATAATTTTAGCGAAATATCAATTTTTTCCTCTTTATTCCCATTAGTTTTCCATATTATTTCGAGATATGACCGAAAAAAGCAACAAAAATGAAAAATTTTAGCGAAATTTCATTTATTTCCCTCTTTTCTTTCCTTAATTTTCCTCATTTTATCGAGAGATGACCTAGAAAAACAACAAAAACGTATTATTTTTTTTCAAATTTCCTTTTTTTCTTTTATTTTCCTCATTTTATCGAGATATTATCGAAGAACGAAACAAAAACGAATACTTTTAGAAAAAATTTCAATTTCTTTCCTCTTTTTTTTCCTTAATTTTCCTCATTTTATCGAGATATTATCGAAAAATGCAACAAAAACGAAAAATTTTAGCGAAATTTCAATTTTTTTTTCTTTTTTCCGGTTAGTATTCCTCATATTATGCAGATATGACCGGAAAAAGCATCAAAAACGAATTATTTTAGCGAAATTTCGTTTTTTTTCCTTAATTTTCCTCATTTTATCGAGATATTATCGAAAAAAGAAACAAAAACGAATAGTTTTAGCAAAATTTCAATTCGTTTCCTCTTTTTTCTCCTTAAGTTTCCTAATTTTTTCGAAAAAAACAAAAACGAATAATTGAAGCGAAATTTAAAAATTTTCCTCTCTTTTTCCTTCATTTTCCTCAATTTATCGACATTAGACCGTATAAAGCAACAAAACTAGATATTTTTGCGAAATTTCTATTTTTTCCTATTTTGTTTCCTTAATTTTCTTCATTTTATCGAGATATTATTGGAAAAAGCTACAAGAACTAATAATTTAAGCGAAATTTTATGTTTTTTCCTCTCTTTTTCTCCTAATTTTCTTCATTATTTCGACATATGACCAAAAAAAAGGAACAAAAATGAATAATATTAGCGAAATTTCATTTATTTCCCTCTTTAGTTTCCTTAATTTTCCTAATTTTTGATATATTATCGAAAAAAGCAACAAAAACGAATAGTTTTAGCGAAATTTCATTTTTTTTCCTTAATTTTCCTCATTTTATCGACATATAACCAAAAAAAACACCATACACAAATAATTGAAGCGAAATTTCAATTTCTTTCCTCTTTTTTTCCATAATTTTTTCATTTTATCGAGATATGACCTCGAAAAGCAACAAAAACGAATAATTATAGCGAAATTTCAAAATTTTCCACTTTGTTTCCTTCATTTTCCTCAATATATCGACATATGACCGTAAAAAGCAACAAAACTAGATAATTTTAGTGAAATTTCAATATTTTCCTAATTTGTTTCCTTAATTTTCCTCATTTTATTGAAATATTACCAAAGAAAGAAAAAAAACGAATAATTTTAGCGAAATATCAATTTTTTCCTCTTTATTCCCATTAGTTGTCCATATTATTTCGAGATATGACCGAAAAAAGCAACAAAAATGAAAAATTTTAGCGAAATTTCATTTATTTCCCTCTTTTCTTTCCTTAATTTTCCTCATTTTATTGAGAGATGACCTAGAAAAGCAACAAAAACGTATTATTTTTTTCAAATTTCCTTTTTTTCTTTTATTTTCCTCATTTTATCAAGATATGACTGAAAAAAGCAACAAAAACGAATAATCGTAGCGAAATTTCGTTTTTTTTCCTCTTTATTCCCTTAATTTTCCTCTCTTTATTGAGATTTGACCAAAGAAAGAAAAAAAAAAATTTTGGCAAAGTTTCAAATTTTTTTCGCTTTTTTTCTTAATTTTCCCCTTTTTATCAAGATATTATCGAAAAAAGAAACAAAAAGGAATAATTTTACAAAAATTTCAATTTTTTTCCTCTTTTATTGCTTACTTTTTACTCATTTTATTGAGATATTATCGAAAAAAGCATCAATAACGAATAATATTTTTTGGAAATTTCAACTTTTAACCTCTATTTTTTCCTTAATTTTCCTCACTTTATCGATAAATTATCGATAAAACAACATAAACAAATAATTGAAGCCAAATTTCCAATTCTTTCCTTTTTTTGCCATAATTTTCCTCATTTTATCGAAATATGACCTAGAAAAGCAACAAAAACGAATAATTATAGCGATATTTCAATATTTTCCTCTTTTTTTCCTTAATTTTCCTCAATTCAACGAGATATTATTGAAAAAAGCAACAAAAACGAATAATTTTAGCGAAATTTCAATTTTTTTACTCTTTTTTTCATTAATTTGCCAAATTTTCATAATTTTAATTATATATAATCGTAAAAACCAACAAAAATAAATAATTGTTTTTAAATTTCCTTTTTTTCCCTTTAATTTCCTCATTTTATCGAGTTACGACCGAAAAAATCAACAAAAACGAATAATTTTAGCAAAAATTCAATTTTTTTCCTATTTTTTTTCCTTAATTTTCTTCATTTTATCGAGATATTATCGAAAAAGGAAACAAAAACGAATACCTTTAGAAAAAATTTCAATTTCTTTCCTCTTTTTATTTCTTAATTTTCCTCATTTTATCGAGATATTATCGAAAAATGCAACAAAAACTAAAGATTTTGGCGAAATTTCAAATCTTTTCCTCTTTTTTCCGGTTAGTATTCCTCATATTATGCAGATATTACCGGAAAAAGCATCAAAAAGGATTTATTTTAGCGAAATTTTAATTTTCTTTCCTTAATTTTCTTCATTTTATCGAGATATTATCGATAAAACAACATAAACAAATAATTGAAGCCAAATTTCCAATTCTTTCCTCTTTATTGCCATTATTTTCCTCATTTTATCGAAATATGACCTAGAAAAGCAACAAAAACGAATAATTATAGCGAAATTTCAAAATTTTCCTCTTTTTTTCCTTAATTTTCCTCAATTCAACGAGATATTATTGAAAAAAGCAACAAAAACGAATAATTTTAGCGAAATTTCAATTTTTTTACTCCTTTTTTCCTTAATTTGCCAAATTTTCCTAATTTTAATTATATATAATCGAAAAAACCAACAAAAAAAAATAATTGTTTTTAAATTTCCCTTTTTTTCCTTTAATTTCCTCATTTTATCGAGTTACGACCGAAAAAAGCAACAAAAACGAATAATTTTAGCAAAAATTCAATTTTTTTCCTATTTTTTTTACTTAATTTTCCTCATTTTATCGAGATATTATCGAAAAAAGAAACAAAAACGAATAGTTTTAGCAAAATTTCAATTCAATTCCTCTTTTTTCTCCTTAATTTTCCTAATTTTATCGTGATATTATCGAAAAAAGCAACAAAAACGAATAATTGAAGCGAAATTTAAAAATTTTTCCCTTTTTTTCCTTCATTTTCCTCAATTTATCGACATAAGACCGTATAAAGCAACTAAACTAGATATTTTAGCGAAATTTCTATTTTTTCCTATTTTGTTTCCTTAATTTTCTTCATTTTATCGAGATATTATTGGAAAAAGCTACAAGAACTAATAATTTAAGCGAAATTTTATGTTTTTTCCTCTCTTTTTCTCCTATTTTTTTTCATTATTTCGACATATGACCAAAAAAAGGAACAAAAATGAATAATATTAGCGAAATTTCATTTATTTCCCTCTTTAGTTTCCTTAATTTTCCTAATTTTTGATATATTATCGAAAAAAGCAACAAAAACGAATAGTTTTAGCGAAAATTCATTTTTTTTCCTTAATTTTCCTCATTTTATCGACATATAACCAAAGAAAACACCATACACAAATAATTGAAGCGAAATTTCAATTTCTTTCCTCTTTTTTTCCATAATTTTCCTCATTTTATAGAGATATGACCGTAAAAAGCAACAAAACTAGATAATTTTAGCGAAATTTCAATATTTTCCTAATTTGTTTCCTTAATTTTCCTCATTTTATTGAAATATGACCAAAGAAAGAAAAAAAACGAATAATTTTAGCGAAATATCAATTTTTTCCTCTTTTCTTTCCTTAATTTTCCTCATTTTATCGAGATATGACCGAAAAAAGCAACAAAAACGAATAATCGTAGTGAAATTTCGTTTTTTTTCCTCTTTATTCCCTTAATTTTCCTCTCTTTATTGAGATTTGACCAAAGAAAGCAAAAAAAAAATAATTTTGGCAAAGTTTCAAAATTTTTCCGCTTTTTTTCTTAATTTTTCCCTTTTTATCAAGATATTATCGAAAAAAGAAACAAAAAGGAATAATTTTATCAAAATTTCAATTTTTTTCCTCTTTTATTTCTTACTTTTTACTCATTTTATTGAGATATTATCGAAAAAAGCATCAATAACGAATAATTTTTTTGCGAAATTTCAACTTTTAACCTCTATTTTTTCCTTAATTTTCCTCACTTTATCGAGATATAATCGAAAAAAGAAACAAAAACGAATAATTTTAGCAACTTTTAAATTTGTTTCCTCTCTTTTCCTTAATTTTCCTCATTTTATCGATATAATATCGAAAAAAGCAACAAAAACAGATAATTTTAGCATGGTTTCAATTTGTTTCCTATATTGTTTCCTTAATTTTCTTCATTTTATCGAGATATTATCGAAAAAGGAAACAAAAACGAATACCTTTAGAAAAAATTTCAATTTCTTTCCTCTTTTTTTTCCTTAATTTTCCTAATTTTATCGAGATATTATCAAAAAAAGCAACAAATACAAATAATTTTGGCAAAATTTCAATTTTTTCCTGTTTTTTTTCCTTAATATTCGTCATTGTATCAAGATATTATCGAAAAAAGAAACAATAACGAATAATGTTAGCGAAATTTAACCTTTTTCCTCTTTTTTTCCTTAATTTTCCAAAATTATACGAGATATTATCGAAAAAGGAAACAAAAACGAATAATTTTAGCGAAATTTCAATTTTTTTCTTTTTTATCCTTAATTTTAATCATTTTATCAAGATATTAACGAGAAAAAACCACTAACAAATAATTTTAGCGAATTTTCAATTTTTTTCCTCTTTTTTTCCTTTATTTTCCTCATTTAATCGAGATATTATCGAAAAAAGCATCAAAAACGAATAATTTTTTTGTGAAATTTCCACTTTTTTCCTCTTTTTTTCCTCAATTTACGTCATTTTATCGAGATATTATCGATATAAGAATCAAAAACAGATTATTTATGCGAAACTTCAATTTTTTTTTTTCCTTAATTTTCCTAATTTAATCAAGATATTAACGAAAAAAGCAACAAAAACGAATAATCATCGCGAAAATTCAATTTCTTTTCCTTAATTTTCCAAATTTTATTTAGTTATGACCAAAAAAAGATACAAAAACGAATCATTGTAGCGAAATTTCGTTTTTTTTTCCTCTTTTTTTTCCTTAATTTTCCCTTTGTTACCGAGATATTATCGAAGAAACCAAAAAAAAACAAATAATATTTGCGAAATTTCGATTTTTTCCTCTTTTGTTTCCTTAATTTTCCTCATTTTATCGAGATATTATCGAAGAACGAAACAAAAACGAATACTTTTAGAAAAAATTTCAATTTCTTTCCTTTTTTTTCCCTTAATTTTCCTCATTTTATCGAGATATTATCGAAAAATGCAACAAAAACGAAAAATTTTAGCGAAATTTCACATTTTTTCCTCTTTTTTCCGGTTAGTATTCCTCATATTATGCAGATATGACCGGAAAAAGCATCAAAAACGAATTATTTTAGCGAAATTTCATTTTTTTTTCCTTAATTTTCCTCATTTTATCGAGTTACGACCGAAAAAAGCAACAAAAACGAAAAATTTTAGCGAAATTTCAATTTTTTTTTCTTTTTTCCGGTTAGTATTCCTCATATTATGCAGATATGACCGGAAAAAGCATCAAAAACGAATTATTTTAGCGAAATTTCATTTTTTTTCCTTAATTTTCCTCATTTCATCGAGATATTATCGAAAAAAGAAACAAAAACGAATAGTTTTAGCAAAATTTCAATTCGTTTCCTCTTTTTTCTCCTTAAGTTTCCTAATTTTATCGTGATATTATCGAAAAGCATCAAAAACGAATAATTGAAGCGAAATTTAAAAATTTTCCTCTCTTTTTCCTTCATTTTCCTCAATTTATCGACATAAGACCGTATAAAGCATCAAAAATAGATATTTTAGCGAAATTTCTATTTTTTCCTATTTTGTTTCCTTAATTTTCTTCATTTTATCGAGATATTATTGGAAAAAGCTACAAGAACTAATAATTTAAGCGAAATTTTAATTTTTTTACTCTTTTTTTCCTTAATTTGCCAAATTTTCCTAATTTTAATTATATATAATCGTAAAAACGAACAAAAATAAATAATTGTTTTTAAATTTCCTTTTTTTTCCTTAATTTTCCTCATTTTATCGAGAGATGACCTAGAAAAGCAACAAAAACGTATTATTTTTTTCAAATTTCCTCTCTTTTTCTCCTATTTTTTTTCATTATTTCGACATATGACCAAAAAAAGGAACAAAAATGAATAATATTAGCGAAATTTCATTTATTTCCCTCTTAAGTTTCCTTAATTTTCCTAATTTTTGATATATTATCGAAAAAAGCAACAAAAACGAATAGTTTTAGCGAAAATTCATTTTTTTTCCTTAATTTTCCTCATTTTATCGACATATAACCAAAAAAAACACCATACACAAATAATTGAAGCGAAATTTCAATTTCTTTCCTCTTTTTTTCCATAATTTTCCTCAATTTATCGACATATGACCGTAAAAAGCAACAAAACTAGATAATTTTAGCGAAATTTCAATATTTTCCTAATTTGTTGCCTTAAATTTCCTCATTTTATTGAAATATGACCCAAGAAAGAAAAAAAAAGAATACTTTTAGCGAAATATCAATTTTTTCCTCTTTATTGCCATTAGTTTTCCATATTATTTCGAGATATTACCGAAAAAAGCAACAAAAATGAAAAATTTTAGCGAAATTTCATTTATTTCCCTTATTTTTTTCCTTAATTTTCCTCATTTTATCGAGAGATGACCTAGAAAAGCAACAAAAACGTATTATTTTTTCAAATTTCCTTTTTTTCTTTTATTTTCCTCATTTTATCGAGATATGACCGAAAAAAGCAACAAAAACGAATAGTTTTAGCGAAAATTCATTTTTTTTCCTTAATTTTCCTCATTTTACTCACATATAACCAAAAAAAACACCATACACAAATAATTGAAGCGAAATTTCAATTTCTTTCCTCTTTTTTTCCATAATTTTCCTCATTTTATCGAGATATGACCTCGAAAAGCAACAAAAACGAATAATTATAGCGAAATTTCAAAATTTTCCACTTTGTTTCCTTCATTTTCCTCAATTTATCGACATATGACCGTAAAAAGCAACAAAACTAGATAATTTTAGCGAAATTTCAATATTTTCCTAATTTGTTTCCTTAATTTTCCTCATTTTATTGAAATATTACCAAATAAAGAAAAAAAACGAATAATTTTAGCGAAATATCAATTTTTTCCTATTTATTCCCATTAGTTTTCCATATTATTTCGAGATATGACCGAAAAAAGCAACAAAAATGAAAAATTTTAGCGAAATTTCATTTATTTCCCTCTTTTCTTTCCTTAATTTTCCTCATTTTATCGAGAGATGACCTAAAAAAGCAACAAAAATGTATTATTTTTTTCAAATTTCCTTTTTTTCTTTTATTTTCCTCATTTTATCGAGATATGACCGAAAAAAGCAACAAAAACGAATAATCGTAGCGAAATTTCGTTTTTTTTCCTCTTTATTCCCTTAATTTTCCTCTCTTTATTGAGATTTGACCAAAGAAAGCAAAAAAAAAATAATTTTGGCAAAGTTTCAAATTTTTTCCGCTTTTTTTCTTAATTTTCCCCTTTTTATCAAGATATTATCGAAAAAAGAAACAAAAAGGAATAATTTTACCAAAATTTCAATTTTTTTCCACTTTTATTTCTTACTTTTTACTCATTTTATTGAGATATATCGAAAAAAGCATCAATAACGAATAATTTTTTTGCGAAATTTCAACTTTTAACCTCTATTTTTTCCTTAATTTTCCTCACTTTATCGAGATATAATCGAAAAAAGAAACAAAAACGAATAATTTTAGCAACTTTTAAATTTGTTTCCTCTCTTTTCCTTATTTTTCCTCATTTTATCGAGATATTATCGAAAAACTAAACAAAAACGAATATTTTCAGCAAAATTTATATCTTTTTCCTCTTTTTTTCCTTAATTTACCTCATTTTATCGAGATATGACCGAAAAAAGGAACAAAAACGAATAATTTTAGCAAAATTTCAATTATTTTCCTCTTTTATTTCTTACTTTTTACACATTTTATCGAGATATTATCGAAAAAATCATATATAATGAATAATTGTTTAGCGAAATTACAACTTTTCACCTTTTTTTTTCCTTAATTTTCCTCATTTTATCGAAATATGACCTAGAAAAGCAACAAAAATGAATAATTATAGCGAAATTTCAAAATTTTCCTCTTTTTTTCCTTAATTTTCCTCAATTCAACGAGATATTATTGAAAAAAGCAACAAAAACGAATAATTTTAGCGAAATTTCAATTTTTTTACTCTTTTTTTCCTTAATTTGCCAAATTTTCCTAATTTTATTTATATATAATCAAAAAAACCAACAAATATAAATAATTTTTTTAAAATTTCCCTTTTTTCCTTTAATTTCCTCATTTTATCGAGTTACGACCGAAAAAAGCAACAAAAACGAATAATTTTAGCTAAAATTCAATTTTTTTCTTTAATTTTCCTAATTTTATTTAGATATGACCAAAAAAAGATACAGAAACGAATCATTGTAGCGAAATTTCGTTTTTTTCCTCTTTTTTCCCTTAATTTTCCTCATTTTATCGAGATATTATCGAAAAATGCAACAAAAACGAATAATTTTGGCGAAATTTCAAATTTTTTCTGCTTTTTTTCCTTAATTTGCCCATTTTTATCGAGATATTATCGAAAAAAAACTACAAAAACGAAAAAGTTTAGCGAAATTTCAATTTTGTTCCGCTTTTTTTCCTTGATTTTTCCTTTTTTATCTAGATATTATCGAAAAAAGCAAAAAGAACGAATCATTTTAGCAAAATTAAAAGTTTTCTTCTTAATTCTGCCAATGTTACCGAGATATTATCGAAAAAACCAAAAAAAAACAAATAATATTTGCGAAATTTCGATTTTTTCCTCTTTTGTTTCCTTTATTTTCCTCATTTTGTCGAGATATTATCGAAGAACGAAACAAAAACGAATACTTTTAGAAAAAATTTCAATTTCTTTCCTCTTTTTTTTCCTTAATTTGCCTCATTTTATCGAGATATTATCGAAAAATGCAACAAAAACGAAAAATTTCGGCGAAATATCAAATTTTTTCCTCTTTTTTCCGGTTAGTATTCCTCATATTATGCGTATATGACCGGAAAAATCATCAAAAAGGAATTATCTTAGCAAATTTTCCTCTTTTTTTCCTTAATTTTCCTCAATTCAACGAGATATTATTGAAAAAAGCAACAAAAACGAATAATTTTAGCGAAATTTCAATTTTTTTACTCCTTTTTTCCTTAATTTGCCAAATTTTCCCAATTTTATTTATATATAATCGAAAAAACCAACAAAAATAAATAATTGTTTTTAAATTTCCCTTTTTTCCTTTAATTTCCTCATTTTATCGAGTTACGACCGAAAAAAGCAACAAAAACGAATAATTTTAGCAAAAATTCAATTTTTTTCTTTAATTTTCCTAATTTTATTTAGATATGACCAAAAAAAGATACAGAAACGAATCATTGTAGCGAAATTTCGTTTTTTTTCCTCTTTTTTCCCTTAATTTTCCTCATTTTATCGAGATATTATCGAAAAATGCAACAAAAACGAATAATTTTGGCGAAATTTCAAATTTTTTCTGCTTTTTTTCCTTAATTTGCCCATTTTTATCGAGATATTATCGAAAAAAAACTACAAAAACCAAAAAGTTTAGCGAAATTTCAATTTTGTTCCGCTTTTTTTCCTTGATTTTTCCTTTTTTATCTAGATATTATCGAAAAAAGCGAAAAGAACGAATCATTTTAGCAAAATTAAAAGTTTTCTTCTTAATTCTGCCAATGTTACCGAGATATTATCGAAAAAACCAAAAAAAAACAAATAATATTTGCGAAATTTCGATTTTTTCCTCTTTTGTTTCCTTTATTTTCCTCATTTTGTCGAGATATTATCGAAGAACGAAACAAAAACGAATACTTTTAGAAAAAATTTCAATTTCTTTCCTCTTTTTTTTCCTTAATTTGCCTCATTTTATCGAGATATTATCGAAAAATGCAACAAAAACGAAAAATTTCGGCGAAATATCAAATTTTTTCCTCTTTTTTCCGGTTAGTATTCCTCATATTATGCGTATATGACCGGAAAAATCATCGAAAAGGAATTATCTTAGCAAAATTTCATTTTTTTTTCCTTAATTTTCCTCATTTTATCGAGATATTATCGAAAAAAGAAACAAAAACGAATAGTTTTAGCAAAATTTCAATTCGTTTCCTCTTTTTTCTCCTTAATTTTCCTAATTTTATCGTGATATTATCGAAAAAATCAACAAAAACGAATAATTGAAGCGAAATTTAAAAGTTTTCCTCTTTTTTTCCTTCATTTTCCTCAATTTATCGACATAAGACCGTATAAAGCAACAAAACTAGATATTTTTGCGAAATTTCTATTTTTTCGTATTTTTTTCCTTAATTTTCTTCATTTTATCGAGATATTATTGGAAAAAGCTACAGGAACTAATAATTTAAGCGAAATTTTATGTTTTTTCCTCTCTTTTTCTCCTAATTTTCTTCATTATTTCGAGATATGACCAAAAAAAGGAACAAAAATGAATAATATTAGCGAAATTTCATTTATTTCCCTCTTTAGTTTCCTTAATTTTCCTAATTTTTGATATATTATCGAAAAAAGCAACAAAAACGAATAGTTTTAGCGAAAATTCACTTTTTTTCCTTAATTTTCCTCATTTTATCGACATATAACCAAAAAAAAACACCATACACAAATAAAGGAAGCGAAATTTCAATTTCTTTCCTCCTTTTTTCCATAATTTTCCTCATTTTATCGAGATATGACCTCGAAAAGCAACAAAAACGAATAATTCTAGCGAAATTTCAAATTTTCCACTTTGTTTCCTTCATTTTCCTCAATTTATCGACATATGACCGTAAAGAGCAACAAAACTAGATAATTTTAGCGAAATTTCAATATTTTCCTAATTTGTTTCCTTAATTTTCCTCATTTTATTGAAATATGACCAAAGAAAGAAAAAAAACGAATAATTTTAGCGAAATATCAATTTTTTCCTCTTTATTCCCATTAGTTTTCCATATTATTTCGAGATATGACCGAAAAAAGCAACAAAAATGAAAAATTTTAGCGAAATTTCATTTATTTCCCTCTTTTCTTTCCTTAATTTTCCTCATTTTATCGAAAGATGACCTAGAAAAGCAACAAAAACGTATTATTTTTTTCAAATTTCCTTTTTTTCTTTTATTTTCCTCATTTTATCGAGATATGACCGAAAAAAGCAACAAAAACGAATAGTTTTAGCGAAAATTCAATTTTTATCCTTAATTTTCCTCATTTTATCGACATATAACCAAAAAAAACACCATACACAAATAATTGAAGCGAAATTTCAATTTCTTTCCTCTTTTTTTCCATAATTTTCCTCATTTTATCGAGATATGACCTCAAAAAGCAAGAAAAACGAATAATTATAGCGAAATTTCAAAATTTTCCACTTTGTTTCCTTCATTTTCCTCAATTTATCGACATATGACCGTAAAAAGCAACAAAACTAGATAATTTTAGCGAAATTTCAATATTTTCCTAATTTGTTTCCTTAATTTTCCTCATTTTATTGAAATATGACCAAAGAAAGAAAAAAAACGAATAATTTTAGCGAAATATCAATTTTTTCCTCTTTATTCCCATTAGTTTTCCATATTATTTCGAGATATGACCGAAAAAAGCAACAAAAACGTATTATTTTTTTCAAATCTCCTTTTTTTCTTTTATTTTCCTCATTTTATCGAGATATGACCGAAAAAAGCAACAAAAACGAATAATTATAGCGAAATTTCCAAATTTTCCTCTTTTTTTCCTTAATTTTCCTCAATTCAACGAGATATTATTGAAAAAAGCAACAAAAACGAATAATTTTAGCGAAATTTCAATTTTTTTACTCCTTTTTTCCTTAATTTGCCAAATTTTCCCAATTTTATTTATATATAATCGAAAAAACCAACAAAAATAAATAATTGTTTTTAAATTTCCCTTTTTACTTTCTCCATATACGAAGTATAGAGAAAGTATTGTTTTCATGAAAAAATTCGACTTCGAGATTTCAACGGAAATACACGTTTTGGGGTCCCTAGAACACGTTTTGACCATTTTCTGAATGATGTCTGTGTGTATGTGTGTGAGTGTGTGTGTGTGTGTGTGTGTGTGAGTGTGTGTGTGTGTATGTGTGTGTGTGATAATGGGCGTTCTA
This sequence comes from Sympetrum striolatum, assembly GCA_947579665.1. Taxonomy (NCBI): domain Eukaryota; kingdom Metazoa; phylum Arthropoda; class Insecta; order Odonata; family Libellulidae; genus Sympetrum; species Sympetrum striolatum. The sequence continues at coordinate 958,311 of OX388342.1, read as the reverse complement.
ACTCGAAAACTAAAAGTCGTATCAATACCAAACTTCATATATAGTACTGGTGTGTGTGCTGTCAGAGTTGATTAGTTTTTGAAGTAAATCCGATTACCGGAAGTCGAGCTTTATTCATTAAAGCTCATTTCCGGTTTTCAAAATATCTCCATAAATATGATATATACGTCTATTGTATTACTTATAAAAGTTTTAGATAGTATAATTTACTATAACTTTTGTATTTAACATATTTTTGTATCACCGGTTCATTAGGAGTTATTCGTGAAATACTGATAAACCGGAAGAAGATGATTATGTTCTTTGTGGGCGCTCTAACATGAAAACTGTTTGTCGGATCAACACCAAATTTCATATATAGTATTTTAGTTTGTGTCGTTAGAGTTGATTAGTTTTTGGAGTGAATCGGTTAACCGGAAGTTGAGCTTAATTCTTCAAAGCTCATTTCCGGTTTTCAAAATATCTCCATAAATATGGTATTTAGGTATATACTTTTATTTGTAAAAGTTTTAGAAAATGTAATGTACTATAACTTTTGGTTGAAACATATTTTTGTATCACTGATTGTGTAGGAGTTATTCATGAAATACTGATAAAACGGAAGTTGCTGATTATGTACTTTGTGGGCGCTTTGGACTCTATGGGCGAAAGGCAAATTTCATCGTTTTTCATCGATCATGTCCCGTAAAAATTATTAATCATGTTTTTGGCATCAAAGATAATATATAATATTAATAACTCAAATTCCAAGTTTAGATGGAATATAGAGTTCGAAATTATTGCGGTAGATAAATATTTACATCTTATATATATGGAGAAAGTCATGTGCTGGCCACATCAGATTTTTTCCTTTAATTTCCTCATTTTATCGAGTTACGACCGAAAAAAGCAACAAAAACGAATAATTTTAGCAAAAATTCAATTTTTTTCTTTAATTTTCCTAATTTTATTTAGATATGACCGAAAAAAGATACAAAAATGAATAATTGTAGCGAAATTTCGTTTTTTTTCCTCTTTATTCCCTTAATTTTCCTCTCTTCATTGAGATTTGACCAAAGAAAGCAAAAAAAAAATAATTTTGGCAAAGTTTCAAATTTTTTCCGCTTTTTTTCTTAATTTTCCCCTTTTTATCAAGATATTATCGAAAAAAGAAACAAAAAGGAATAATTTTAGCAAAATTTCAATTTTTTTCCTCTTTTATTTCTTACTTTTTACTCATTTTATTGAGATATTATCGAAAAAAGCATCAATAACGAATAATTTTTTTGCGAAATTTCAACTTTTAACCTCATTTTTTTCCTTAATTTTCCTCACTTTATCGAGATATAATCGAAAAAAGAAACAAAAACGAATAATTTTAGCAACTTTTAAATTTGTTTCCTCTCTTTTCCTTAATTGTCCTCATTTTATCGAGATATTATCGAAAACAGAATCATAAACAGATAATTTTAGCGGAATTTCAATTTTTTTCCTCTTTATATCCCTTAATTTTCCTAATTTTTTCGAGAAATAAGCGAAAAAAGCAACAAAACGGATATTTTTAGCGAAATTTCAATTTTTTTCTCTTTTTTTACTTTCTCCATATACGAAGTATAGAGAAAGTATTGTTTTCATGAAAAAATTCGACTTCGAGATTTCAACGGAAATACATGTTTTGGGGTCCCTAGAACACGTTTTGACCATTTTCGGAATGATGTCTGTGTATATGTGTGTGTGTGTGTGTGTGTGTGTGTGTGTGTGTATGTGAGTGTGTGATAGTGGACGCTCTAACGTGAAAACTATTGGTCGTATCAATACCAAATTTTATATATAGCACTGTGGTGTGTGCTGTCAGAGTTGATTAGTTTTTGGAGTAAATCGGTCCACCGGAAGTCGAGCTTTAATCATTAAAGCTCATTTCCGGTTTTCAAAATATCTCCATAAATATGATATATACGTATATTGTATTATTTATAAAAGATTTAGATGATGTAATTTACTATAACTTTTGTATTAACATATCTTTGTATCAAAGCTTGATTAGGAGTTATTCGTGAAACACTGATAAACCGGAAGAAGATGATTATGTACTTTGTGGGCGCTCTAACATGAAAACTATTTGGCGGATCATCACCAAATTTCATATGTAGTTTTTCTATTACAGTATTTAGAGTTGATTAGTTTTTGGAGTAAATCATTTAACCGGAAGTTGAGCTTCATTCTTCAAAGCTCATTTCCGGTTTTCAAAATATCTCCATAAATATGATATTTAGGTATATACAATTATTTATAAATGTTTTAGAAAATAAAATTTACTATAACTTTTTTATGAAACATATTTTCGTATCACTGATTGTTTAGGAGTTAGTCCTGAAATACTGATAAACCGGAAGTTGCTGATTATGTACTCTGTGGGCGCTCTGGGCGCTGGGGCGAAAGGCCACTTCATCGTTTTTCATCCAGCATGTCCCGAACAACATTATTTATAATGTTTAGAGTTCGAAATTAATGTCGTAGATAAGTATTTACATCTTATATATGGAGAAAGTCATGTGCTGGCCACATCAGATTTTTTCCTTAATTTTCCTCTAATATGCAACAAAAACGAACAATTTTAGCGAAATGTAAATTTTCTCCTTATTTTTTTCCTTAATTTACCTGATTTTATCGAGATATTATCGAAAAAAGTAACAAAAACGTATATTTTTTGCGAAATTTCAATTTTTCCTCATCTTTTTTTCCTAAATTTGCATAATTTTTTCAAGAACGGGAACAGAACGAACAGAACAAGAATAATTTTAGCGAAATTTCAATTTTTTTTCCACTTTTTTTGCTTAATTTTCCTTATTTTATCGAGATATTAATTAAAAAAGCAATAACAACGCAACATTTAAGCGGAATTTTAATTTCATTACTTACATTTTCTCATTTTATCGAGATCTTGTTTTTAAAATGTTTTCAAAATGTTTTCAAAATGATGAAAATTAATAAAAATTAAGGAAAAAAATTTATATTTCGCTAAAACTTATCTGTTTTCGTTGGTTTTTAGATGATATTCCGATAAAATTTTGAAAATTAAGTCAAAATTAGAGGAAAAAAATTCAAATTTTGCAAAAATTATCCGTTTTCGTTGCTGTTTTCAATTATATCTCCATAAAATAATGAAATTTAAGGCAATTTAGGTGAAAAAAAATACAAATTTCGTTAAAATTATCCATTTTCGTTGTTCTTTCGATGATATCTCGATGAAATGAAAAAAATTAAGGCAAAATATAGGACATAATTTTAAATTTCAGTAAAATTATCCGTTTACCTTGCTTTTTTCGATGATATCTCGATAAAATTTTCAAATTTAAGGAATGTTTTCAAAATAATTTTAAAATGTTTTCAAAATGTATTCAAAATGTTTTCAAAATGTTTTCAAAATGATGAAAATTAATTAAAATTAAGGAAAAAATTGATATTTCGCTAAAAATTATCTGTTTTCGTTCATTTTTCGATGATATCTCGATAAAATTTTGAAAATTAAGGCAAAATTAGAGGAAAAAATACTAATTTTGAAAAAATTATCCGTTTTCGTTGCTGTTTTCAATTATATCTCTATAAAATGATGAAAGGTAAGGCAATATAGAGGGAAAAAATATAAATTTCGTTAAAATTATCCGTTTTCGTTGTTTTTTCGAAGATATCTCGATGAAATGATAAAAATTAAGGCAAAATAGAGGACATAATTTGAAATTTCAGTACCATTATCCGTTTTCCTTGCTTTTCTCGATGATATCTCGATTAAATTTTCAAATTTAAGGAATGTTTTCAAAATGTTTATAAAATGTTTTCAAAATGTTTTCAAGATGTTTTCAAAATGATGAAAATTAATAAAAATTAAGGAAAAAAATTGATATTTCGCTAAAAATTATCTGTTTTCGTTGCTTTTTCGATGATATCTCGATAAAATTTTGAAAATTAAGGAAAAATTAGAGGAAAAAAATTCAAATTTTGCAAAAATTATCCGTTTTCGTTGCTGTTTTCAATTATATCTCCATAAAATAATGAAATTTAAGGCAATTTAGGTGAAAAAAAAATACAAATTTCGTTAAAATTATCCGTTTTCGTTGTTCTTTCGATGATATCTCGATGAAATGAAAAAAATTAAGGCAAAATATAGGACATAATTTTAAATTTCAGTAAAATTATCCGTTTACCTTGCTTTTTTCGATGATATCTCGATAAAATTTTCAAATTTAAGGAATGTTTTCAAAATAATTTTAAAATGTTTTCAAAATGTATTCAAAATGTTTTCAAAATGTTTTCAAAATGATGAAAATTAATTAAAATTAAGGAAAAAATTGATATTTCGCTAAAAATTATCTGTTTTCGTTCATTTTTCGATGATATCTCGATAAAATTTTGAAAATTAAGGCAAAATTAGAGGAAAAAATACTAATTTTGAAAAAATTATCCGTTTTCGTTGCTGTTTTCAATTATATCTCTATAAAATGATGAAAGGTAAGGCAATATAGAGGGAAAAAATATAAATTTCGTTAAAATTATCCGTTTTCGTTGTTTTTTCGAAGATATCTCGATGAAATGATAAAAATTAAGGCAAAATAGAGGACATAATTTGAAATTTCAGTACCATTATCCGTTTTCCTTGCTTTTCTCGATGATATCTCGATTAAATTTTCAAATTTAAGGAATGTTTTCAAAATGTTTATAAAATGTTTTCAAAATGTTTTCAAGATGTTTTCAAAATGATGAAAATTAATAAAAATTAAGGAAAAAAATTGATATTTCGCTAAAAATTATCTGTTTTCGTTGCTTTTTCGATGATATCTCGATAAAATTTTGAAAATTAAGGAAAAATTAGAGGAAAAAAATTCAAATTTTGCAAAAGTTAACCGTTTTCGTTGCTGATTTCAATTATATCTCGATAAAATGATGAAATTTAAGGTAATATAGAGAAAAAAAATCTGATGTGGCCAACACATGACTTTCTCCGTATTTATTGAAAACATTAGCCTATGCCGGTAATAACTCTAAAACAATGAGTGTTACAGGAAAATGTTTCATACAAGCTTTGTAGTAAAAAATATTATCTACAACTTTGGTGCATAATTGTATATACTTACATCGCATTCTGACAGAGATAAGTATGAAAAACTTCCTTTTCTGGGTAAACAACAACTTCCGGTTAACCATTATTGCGGAATAACTCCTAAACAATCAGTTTAACAAAAAATGTTTCGTACAAAAGTTGTAGTAAAGTACATTATCTATAACTCTTGTGCGTAATTGTATCTACCTATATTGCATTTTTACAGAGATATTTAAGAAACAAAATTTTGTTCCGGATAAACCGTAACTTCCGGTTAAGCGATATTCTCCAAAAACTAATCAACTCTTGATTTTGTTAGGAAAATTCTAAATATGAATTTTGAAATAGATCGGATAATTACTTTTTAAGATAGAGCGCACACAAACTTTTTAACCACAGACGGACAGACAGACAGACAGACAGACACACAGACAGACACACAGACAGACATGTTCGGGAAAATAGCTAAAACATGCTCTATGGGCCCCAAAACATCTATTTCCGTCGAAATCTGGAGGTCGAATTTTTTTGCGAATACAATACTTTCTCTATACTACGTATAGGGAGAAAGTAAAAATATAAAGTTCAATAAAATTATCCGTTTTTCTTGCTTTTTTCGATGATATCTCGATAAAATTTTCAAATTTAAGGAATGTTTTCAAAATGTTTTTAAAATGTTTTCAAAATGTTTTCAAAATGTTTTTAAAATGTTTTTAAAATGATGAAAATTAAGGTGAAATTGAGGAAAAAACATAGAAATTTTTATAGAATAATCCGTTTACGTTGCTTTTTTCGATCATATCTCAAAATAATGACGATGAATTAGGTAATAGAGAGGAAAAAGTGTTAATTATTTAAAAACGTTTCAATTTTCGTAGAATGTTTCTATCATATCTCGATGAAATGGCGAAGAAAAACGCCAAATAGAGGAAAAAAATTGAAAATTTACGCTTTATTTATCCGTTTTCATTGCATTTTTCGATGAAATGTTTTCCAAATGGTGAAAATTAAGGTAAAATTGAGGGAAAACATGGAAAATTTCAATAAAGTAATCAATTTTCCTTGTTTTTTTATATCATGTCTCGATAAAAATGATGAAAATTTAGTCAAAAAGAGGAAATAAATTCAAATGTTGCTAAAATTATTCGTTTTCTTAGTTTTTTTGATGATATCTCGTTAAAATTTTGAAAATTAAGGTAAAATTAGAGGAAAAAAATTGTAATTTCGCTAAAATTATCCGTTTTTGTTGTTTTTTCGATGATATCTCGATAAAATGATAAAAACTATGGCAAAATAGAGTACATAATTTAAAATTTCAGTAAAATTATCCGTTTTCATTGCTTTTTTCGATGATATCTCGATTAAATTTTCAAATTTAAGGAATGTTTTAAAAAGTTTTAAAATGTTTTCAAAATGTTTTCAAAATGATGAAAATTAATTAAAATTAAGGGAAAAATTGACATTTCGCTAAAAATTATCTGTTTTCGTTGTTTTTTCGATGATATCTCGATAAAATTTTGATAATTAAGGCAAAATTAGAGAAAAAAAATCAAATTTTGAAAAAAATTATCCATTTTCGTTGCTGTTTTCAATAATATCTCGATAAAATTATAAAAATTAAGGCAAAATAGAGGACATAATTTGAAATTTCAGTAAAATTATCCGTTTTCCTTGCTTTTTTCGATGATATCTCGATAAAATTTTCAAATTTAAGGAATGTTTTCAAAATGTTTTTAAAATGTTTTCAAAATGTTTTCAAAATGATGAAAATTAATTAAAATTAAGAAAAATAAGTCAATTTTGAAAAAAATTTTCCGTTTTCGTTGCTGTTTTCAATTATATCTCGATAGAATGATGAAATTTTAAGGTAAAATAGAAAAAAAATATAAATTTCGATAAAATTATCCGTTTTCGTTGTTTTTTCGATGATATCTCGATAAAATGATAAATATTAAGGCAAAATAGAGGACATTATTTGAAATTTCAATAATATTATCCGTTTTTCTTGCTTTCTTGGATGATATCTCGATTAAATTTTCAAATTTAAGGAATGTTTTCAAAATGTTTTCAAAATGTTTTCAAAAAGTTTTCAAAATGATGAAAATTAAGGTGAAATTGGGGAAAAATCATGGAAATTTTTATTGATTAATCCGTTTTCGTTGCTTTTTTCGATCATATCTCAAAATAATGACGACAAATTAGGCAATAGAGAGGAAAAAGTTTAAAAATCTCTAAAACTTTCAGTTTTCGTAAAATTTTACTATCATATCTCGATGAAATGGAGAAAAAAACGCCAAATAGAGGAAAAAAATTGAAATTTGGCTTTATTTATCCGTTTCCGTTGCTTTTTTCGATGAAATGTTTTCAAAATGATGAATATTAAGGTAAAATTGAGGAAAAACATGGAAAATTTGAATTAAAGTATTCCGTTTTCCTTGTTTTTTTATATCATAAGTCGATAAAAAAGCTGAAAATTAAGTCAAAATAGAGGAAATTAATTGAAATTTTGCTAAAATTATCCTTATTCTTTGTTTTTTGATGATATATCGTTAAAATTTTTACAATTAAGGTAAAATTACGGGAAAAAATTGTAATTTCGTTAAAATTATCCGTTTTCGTTGCTGTTTTCAATTATATCACGATAATATGATGAAATTTGAGGCAATATAGAGGACATATTTTGAAATTTCAGTAAAATTATCCGTTTTCCTTGCTTTTTTCGATGATATCTCGATAAAATTTTCAAATTTAAGGATTGTTTTCAAAATGTTTTAAAATGTTTTCAAAATGTTTTTAAAATGTTTTCAAAATATTTTCAAAATGATTTCAAAATGTTATCAAAATGATAATAATTAATTGAAATTAAGGAAAAAAATTGATATTTCGCTAAAAATTAACTGTTTTCGTTGTTTTTTCGATAATATCTACATAAAATTTTGAAAATTATGGCAAAATTAGAGGAAAAAAATTCAAATTTTGCAAAAATTATCCATTCTCGTTGCTGTTGTTAATTCTATCTCGATAAAATGATGAAATGTAAGGCAATATAGAGGAAAAAAATATGAATTTCGTTAAAATTATCCATTTTCGTTGTTTTTTCGATGATATCTCGATAAAATAATAAAAATTAAGGCAAAATAGAGGACATAATTTTAAATTACAGTAAAATAATCCGTTTTCCTTGCTTTTTTTGATGATATCTCGATAAAATTTTCAAATTTAAGGAATGTTTTCATAATGTTTTTAAAATGTTTTCAAAATGTTTTCAAAATATTTTCAAAATGATTTCAAAATGTTATCAAAATGATGAAAATTAATTGAAATTAAGGAAAAAAATTGATATTTCGCTAAAAATTAACTGTTTTCGTTGTTTTTTCGATGATATCTACATAAAATTTTGATAATTATTGCAAAATTAGAGGAAAAAATTTCAAATTTTGCAAAAATTATCCATTCTCGTTGCTGTTATTAATTCTATCTCGATAAAATGATGAAATGTAAGGCAATATAGAGGAAAAAAATATGAATTTCGTTAAAATTATCCATTTTCGTTGTTTTTTCGATGATATCTCGATAAAATAATAAAAATTAAGGCAAAATAGAGGACATAATTTTAAATTACAGTAAAATAATCCGTTTTCCTTGCTTTTTTTGATAATATCTCGATAAAATTTTCAAATTTAAGGAATGTTTTCATAATGTTTTCAAAATGTATTCAAAATGTTTTCAAAATGTTTTCAAAATGATGAAAATTAATTAAAATTAAGGAAAAAAATTGATACTTCGCTAAAAATTCTCTGTTTTCGTTGTTTTGTCGATGATATCTCGATAAAATTTTGAAAATTAAGGCAAAATAGAGGAAAAAAATTCAAATTTTGTAAAAATTATCCGTTTTCGTTGCTGTTTTCAATTATATCTCTATAAAATGATGAAATTTAAGGCCATATAGAGAGAAAAAAAATATAAAAATATCGTTAAAATTATCCGTTTTCGATGCTGTTTCCAATTATATCTCGATAAAATGATGAAATTTAAGGCAATATAGTGGAAAAAATATAAATTTCGATAAAATTATGCGTTTTCGTTGTTTTTTCGATGATATCTCGATAACATTTTCAAATTTAAGGAATGTTTTCAAAATGTTTTTAAAATGTTTTCAAAATGTTTTCAACATGTTTTCAAAATGATGAAAATTAATAAAAATTAAGAAAAAAAATTAATATTTCGCTATAAATTATCTGTTTTCGTTGTTTTTTCGATGATATCTCGATAAAATTTTGAAAATTAAGGCAAAAATAGAGGAAAAAAATTAAAATTTTGCAAAAATTATCCGTTTTCGCTGCTGTTTTCAATTATATCTCTATAAAATGATGAAATTTAAGGCCATATAGAGAGAAAAAATATATAAAAATATCGTTAAAATTATCCGTTTTCGATGTTTTATCGATGATATCTCGATAAAATGATTAAAATTAAGGCAAAATAGAGGACATAATTTGAAATTTCAGTAAAATTATCCGTTTTCCTTGCTTTTTTCGATGATATCTTGATAAAATTTTCAAATTTAAGGAATGTTTTCAAAATGTTTTTAAAATGTTTTCAAAATGTTTTCAAAAAAATTTCAAAATGATTTTAAAATGTTTTCAAAATTTTTTTAAATGTTTTCAAAATTTTTTTAAATGTTTTCAAAATGTGTACAACATGTTTTCAAAATGTTTTCAAAATGATGAAAATTAATTAAAATTAAGAAAAAAATTGATATTTCGCTAAAAAATTATCCGTTTTCCTTGCCTTTTTCGATGATATCTCGATAAAATTTTCAAATTTAAGTAATGTTTTCAAAATGTTTTAAAATGTTTTCAAAATGTTTTTAAAATTTTTTCAAAATATTTTCAAAATGTTTTCAAGATGTTTTCAAAATGATGAAAATTAATTGAAATAATGGAAAAAAATTGATATTTCGCTAAAAATTTACTGTTTTCGTTGTTTTTTCGATGATATCTCCATAAAATTTCGAAAATTATGGCAAAATTATAGGAAAAAAATTCAAATTTTGCAAAAATTATCCGTTTTCGTCGCTGTTGTTAATTCTATCTCGATACAATGATGAAATGTAAGGCAATATAGTGGAAAAAAATTTAAATTTCGTTAAAATTATCCATTTTCGTTGTTTTTTCGATGATATCTCGATAAAATGATCAAAATTAAGGCAAAATAGAGGACATAATTTGAAACTTCAGTAATATTATCCGTTTTCCTTGATTTTTTCGATGATATCTCGATAAAATTTTCAAATTTAAGGAATTTTTTCAAAATCTTTTTTAAAATGTTTTCAAAATGTATTCAAAAAGTTTTCAAAATGTTTTCAAAATGATGAAAATTAAGGTAAAATTTAGGAAAAAACATGGAAATTTTTATAGAATAATCAGTTTTCGTTGCTTTTATCGATCATATCTCAAAATAATAACGACAAATTAGGCAATAGAGAGGAAAAAGTGTAAATTTTTTTAAACGTTTCAATTTTTGTAGAATTTTTCTATCATATCTCGACGAAATGGCGAAAAAAAACGCCAAATACAGGAAAAAAATTGAAATTTGGCTTTATTTATCCATTTTCGTTGCTCTTTTCAATGAAATGTTTTAAAAATGATGAAAATTAAGGTTAAATTTAGGGAAAACATGGAAAATTTCAATTAAAGTAATCCGTTTTCCTTGTTTTTTTATATCATAAAATTAGAGGAAAAAAATTGTGATTTCATTAAAATTATCCGTTTTCGTTGCTGTTATCAATTATATCTCGATTAAATGATAAAAATGAAGGCAAAATAGAGGACATTATTTGATATTTCAGTAAAATCATCCGTTTTCCTTCCTTTTTCTTGATGTTATCTCGATAAAATTTTCAAATTTAAGGAATGTTTTCAAAATGTTTTTAAAATGTTTTCAAAATGTCTCAAAATGATTTCAAAATGATGAAAATTAATTAAAATTAAAGAAAAAAAATTGATATTTTGCTCAAATTATCTGTTTTCGTTGCTTTTTCGATGTTATCTCGATATAATTTTGAAAATTAAGGACAAATTAGAGGAGAAAATTCAAATTTTGCAGAAATTATCAGATTATCGTAGCTGTTTTCAATTATATCTCCATAAAATGATGAAATTTAAGGCTTTATAGTGAAATAAATATAAATTTCGTTAAAATGATCCGTTTTCATTGTTTTTTCGATGATATCTCGATTAAATGATAAAAATTGAGGCAAAATAGAGGACATAATTAGATATTTCATTAAAGTTATCCGTTTATGTTGGTTTTTTCGTTGATATCTCAATAAAATTTTCAAAGTTAAGGAATGTTTTCAAAATGTTTATATAATGTTTTCAAAATGTTTTCAAAATGTTTTCAAAATGATGGAAATTAATTAAAATTAAGGGAAAAAATTGATATTTCGCTAAGAATTATCTGTTTTCGTTGTTTTTTCGATGATATCCCGATTAAATGATAAAAATTAAGGCAAAATAGAGGACATAATTTTAAATTTCAGTAAAATTATCCGTTAACCTTGCTTTTTTCGATGATATCTCGATTAAATTTTCAAATTTAAGGAATGTTTTCAAAAATGATTTTAAAATGTTTTTAAAATGATGAAAATTAATAGGACATTTTTATAGAATAATCCGTTTTCGTAGCTTTTTTCGATCATATTTCAAATTAATGACGACAACTTAGGCAACAGAGAGGAAAAAGTTAAAATTTCTCTAAAACTTTTAATTTTCGTAGAATTTTTCTATCATATCTCGATGTAATGGCGAAAAAAAAACGCCAAATAGAGGAAAAAAATTAAAATTTCGCTTTATTTATCCGTTTTCGTTGCTTTTTTCGATGAAATGTTTTCAAAATTATGTAAATTAAGGTAAAATTGAGGGAAAAACATGGGAAAATTCAATAAGGTTATCCGTTTTCCTTGTTTTTTTATATCATATATCAATAAAAATGATGAAAATTAAGTCAAAATAGAGAAAAAAATTCAAATTTTGCTAAAATTATCCATTTTCCTTGCTTTTTTCGATGATATCTCGATAAAATGATAAATTTTAAGGCAAAATCGAGGACATAATTTGAAATTTCAGTAAAATCATCCGTTTTCCTTACTTTTTTTGATTATATCTCGATAAAATTTTCAAAGTTAAGAAATGTTTTCAAAATATTTTTAAAATGTTTTCAAAATGTTTTCAAAATGTTTTAAAAATGTTTTCAAAATGTTTTCAAAACATTTTAAAAATGATGTAATTAATTAAAATTAAGGAAAGAAATTGATATTTCGCTTAAAATTATCTGTCTCGTTGTTTTTTCGATGATATCTCGATAAAATTTTGAAAATTAAGGCAAAATTAGATGAAAAAAATTCAAATTTTGCAAAAATTATCCGTTTTCATTTCTGTTTTCAATTATATCTCGATAAAATGATGAAATTGAAGGCAATATAAGGAAAAAAATATAAATTTCGTTAAAATTATTCGTTTTCAATGTTTTTTCGATGATATCTCAATTAAATGATAAAAATTAAGGCAAAATAGATGACATAATTAAAAATTTCAGTAATATTATCCGTTTTCTTTGTTTTTTGAAGATATCTCGTTAAAATTTTGAAAATTAAGGTAAAATTAGAGGAAAAAAATTGTAATTTCGCTAAAATTATCCGTTTTTGTTGCTGTTTTCAATTATATCTCGATAAAATGATGAAATTTAAGGCAATATAGAGGAAAAAAATATAAATTTCGTTAAAATTATCCGTTTTCGTTGTTTTTTTCGATGATATCTCGATAAAATGAAAAAAAATACTGCAAAATAGAGGACATAATTTGAAATTTCAGTAAAATTATCCGTTTATCTTGCTTTTTTCGATGATATCTCGATAAAAGTTTTCAAATTTAAGGAATATTTTCAAAATGTTTTTAAAATGTTTTCAAAATGATGAAAAATTAATTAAAATTAAGAAAAAAAAATGATATTTCGCTATAATTATCTGTTTTCGTTGTTTTTTCGATGATATCCCGATTAAATTTTAACAATACTACTACTACCAACAATACTTTCTCTATACTTCGTACATGGAGAAAGTAAAAAGAGGAAAAAGATTGAAATATCGGCTAAATTATCCGTTTTCAATGCTTTTTGCTTTCTCCATATACGAAGTATAGAGAAAGTATTGTTTTCATGAAAAAAATCGAATTCGAGATTTTAACGGATATACATGTTTTGGGGTCCCTAGAACACGTTTTGACCATTTTCGGAATGATGTGTGTGTGTGTGTGTGTGTGTGTGTGTGTGTGTGTGTGTGTGTGTGTGTGTGTGTATGTATGTGTGTGTGTGATATTGGGCGCTCTAACGTAAAAACTATTTTTCGTATCAATACCAAACTTCATATATAGTACTGTGGTGTCTGCTGTCAGAGTTGATTAGTTTTTGGAGTAAATCGGATAACCGGAAGTCGAGCTTTATTCATTAAAGCTCATTTCCGGTTTTCAAAATATCTCCATAAATATGATATATAGGTATATTGTATACCTTATAAAAGTTTTAGATAATCTGTTTTATTATAACTTTTGTATTTAACATAAACTATAAAAGTTTGAAAACGGATAATTCAACCGAAATTTCAATATTTTTCGTCTATTTTGCCTTACTTTTCGTGATTCTGCCAGGATATGATCGAAAAAGCATCGAAAACGGATAATTTCACCGAAATTTCAATCTTTTATCCTCTATTTTCCCTTAATTTTCGGTATGTTATCGGGATGTAATCAAAAAAAGCATCGAAAACGGATAATATTCGCGAAAATTCAATTTTTTTCCTCTTTTTCACCTTTATTTTCGTCATTTTATCAAGATATGATCGAAAACAGGAATGAAAACTGATAATTTTAGCGGGAATTCAATTTTTTCCTCAATTTTGCCTGAACTTTCGTCATTTTATCGAGAAATTATCAAGAAAAGCATCGAAAACGAATAATTTCACTGGAATTTCAATTTCTTTCCTCTATTTTGCCTTAATTATCGGCATTTTATAGAGATGTTATCGTAAAAAGCATAGAAAACAGATAATTTCACAAAACTTTCAATTTTTTCCTCTATTTTTCCTTAGATTTCGTGATTTCAAAAAGATATGATGGAAAAAAGCATCGAAAACGGATTATTTCACAAATATTTCAATCTTTTTTTCTCTATTTTTCCTTAGTATTCGTGATTTATCCAAGATATGGTCTAAAAAACATCAAACACGGAGAATTTCACCGAAATTTCAATCTTTTTCCTCTATTTTGCCTTAGTTTTCGGTATGTTATCGGGATGTAATCAAAAAAAGCATCGAAAAGGGATGATTTCAAAAATATATTAATTTTCTTCCTCTATTTTTCCTTAGTTTTCGTAATTTTGCCATGATATGATCGAAAAAAGCATGGAAAACGGATATTTTCACCGAAATTTCAATTTTTTTCCACTATTTTTCATTAATTTTTGCATTTTATCGAGATGTAATCAAAAAATCTGATGTGGCCAGCACATGACCTTCTCCATATATAAGATGTAAAAATTTATCTACCGCTGTAATTTCGAACTCTATATTCCATCTAACCTTGAATATGGGTGATTAATATTATATATTATCTTTGACGCCAAAAACATGATATATAATGTTTTACGGGACATGATCGATGAAAAACGATGAAATTGGCATTTCGCCCATAGAGCCCAGAGCGCCCACAAAGTACATAATCAGCAGCTTCCGGTTTATCAGTATTTTATGAATAACGCCTAAACAATCAGTGATACAAAAATATGTTTCAATCAAAAGTTATAGTAAATTTCATTTTCAAAAACATTTGTAATTAATAGTATATACCTTAATATCATATTTATGGAGATATTTTGAAAACCGGAAATGAGCTTTGAAGAATGAAGCTCAACTTCCGGTTAATCGATTTACTCCAAAAACTAATCAACTCTAAAAAAACTAACAAAAGTACTATATATGAAATTTGGTGTTGATATAATGAATGGTTTTCATGTTAGAGCGCCCACAAAGTACATAAAAGCTACTTCCGGTTTATCGGTATTTCACGAATAACTCCTAATCAACCGGTGATATAAAAATATGTTAAATACAAAAGTTATAGTAAATATTATTATCTAAAACTTTTATAAGTAATACAATACACGTATATATCATATTTATGAAGATATTTTGAAAACCGGAAATGAGCTTTAACCCTTAAACTGCGGGAAACGTATAAAAACGTTTTCCTGTCAGAATGCGAGAACTGCGGGGAAAACGTTTTTAAACGTTTGACCCGCTCTTCCTTGCCCATGCTTGGCCTTCCTCAATTTTATGGCGGTGCCTGTAAATGAGACGCACCCTCACAAAATCGTTTGCACTGTCCTAAATGTGGAAAACCCTTCGCCGGGGTTTTCCGGCCTCTGCGTAATTCCAAAATTTGTAGTGCACTCGTAATTTCACATTTTCCTCACTCGTTAAAAATCAATGTATCTACTAACTGTTTGGTATCAAATTAATCAGCTAAAAGCAAGGGAAAAAAATAAGACAATTAAATCATTGGCAATTGCTTCCACGTTAGAGGAACAACCAAAAGTCTTGAACTATAACCGCTGACCGCGGGCATCGGAAAAAGGTCTACCCGGATTATGGGGGTTTTCTGCCTGCTGCAATTAGTCTGACCCACCAGGAGAAGGGACCCTTTCTCTAACTTGCCTCCCGCACACGACTGTCGCGAAAGAAAAATACACCCGCATCTTAAGGGTTAATGAATGAAGCTCGACTTCCGGTCAACCGATTTACTCCAAGAACTAATCAACTTTGACAGCACACACCACAGTACTATATACGAAGTTTGGTATTGATACGACTAATAGTTTTTACGTTAGAGTGACCACAATCAAACACACACACATACAGACACACACACACACACACACACACAAACACACACATACACACAGACATCATTCCGAAAATGGTCAAAACGTGTTCTAGGGACCCCAAAACATGTATTTCCGTTGAAATCTCGAAGTCGAATTTTTTCATGAAAACAATACTTTCTCTATACTTCGTATATGGAGAAAGTAAAAAAGCAACGAAAACGGATAATTTTAGCGATTTTTCAATTTTTTTCCTCTTTTTCACCTTAATTTTCGTCATTTTGAGAGATATGATTGAAAGAAGCATTCAAAATGGATAATTTCACCGATATTTCAATCTATCTCCTCTAATTTGCCTTAGTCTTGGTGATTTTGCCAAGATTTGATCGAAAAAAGCATTGAAAACTTAATTATTTGACCGAAATTTCAATCTTTTTCCTCTACGTTGCCTTTGTTTTCGGTATGCTATCGTGATGTAAACAAAATGAGCATCGAAAACGGATAATTTCACCAAAAATGTAAATTTTTTAGCTATATTTTGACTTTAATTTCGGCATGTTATTGAGAGATAATCGAAAAAATCATCGAAAACGGATAATTTCACCGAAATTTCAATCTTTTTCCTCTAATTTCCTTAGTTTTCATGATTTTAAGAAGATTTGATTTAAAAAATCATCGAAAACGGATAGTTTCACCGATATTTCAATCTTTTTTCTCTATTTTGCCTTAGTCTTCGTGATTTTTATAAGATATTGTCGAAAAAAGCATCGAAAACTGATTATTTCACCGAAATTCCAATCTTTTTCCCTTCTTTTGCCTACCTTTTCGTTATTTAGCTAAGATATGATCGATAAAAGCATCGAAAACGGATAATTTCACCGAAATTTCAATCTTTTATCCTCTATTTTCCCTTAATTTTCGGTATGTTATCGAGATTTAATCAAAAAAAAAGCATCGAAATCGGATGATTAAACGATATTTCAATCTTTTCCCTCTATTTTGCCTAACTTTTCATGATTTTGCGAAGATATGATTGAAAAAAATATTCAAAACGGATAATTTCACCGATATGTTAATCTTTATCCTCTATTTTTCCTTATTTTTCGTGATTTTAACAAGATAAGATCGAAAAAAGCATCGAAAACGGATAATTTCACAGAAATTTCAATCTTTTTCCTCTTTTTACTTTCTCCATATACGAAGTATAGAGAAAGTATTGTTTTCATGAAAAAAATCGACTTCGAGATTTCAACGGAAATACACGTTTTAGGGTCCCTAGAACAAGTTTCGACCATTTTCGGAATGATGTATGTGTGTATGTGTGTGTGTGTGTGTGTGTGTGTGTGTGTGTGTGTGTGATAGTGGGCGCTCTAACGTGAAAATTATTAGTCGTATCAAGACCAAAATTCATATATGGTGTGGTGTGTGCTGTCAGAGTTGATTAGTTTTTGGAGTAAATCGGTTTACCGGAAGTCGAGCTTCATTCATCAGAGCTCATTTCCGGTTTTCAAAATATCTCCATTAATATGATACATAGGTATATTTTATTATTTATAATAGTTTTAAATAATATGTTTTACTATCATTTTTGTGTTAAACATATTTTTGTATCACCGGTTGATTAGGAGTTATTCGTGAAATACTGATAAACCGGAAGTAGCTGATTATGTACTTTGTGGGCGCTCTAACATAAAAACTGTTAGTTGGATCAACACCAAATTTCATAAATAGTATTTTAATTTGTGTCGTTAGAGTTGATTAGCTTTTGGAGTAAATCGGTCAACCGGAAGTTGAGCTTCATTTTTCAAAGCTCATTTCCAGTTTTCTAAATTTCTCCATAACTATTATATATAGGTGTAATTTATAATTAAATAAAGTTTTAGAAAATGTGTTTTACTATAACTTTTGTATGAAACATATTTTTGTATCACTGATTGTGTAGGAGTTACTTGTGAAATACTGATAAACCGGAAGTTGCTGATTATGTACCTTGTGGGCGCTCTTGGCGCTGCACAGTGGGCTAGAATCGAAAAAAGCTGGCCAAAAATACGAAAGTGGTTTTTTTGAGTGCAGACTCTGAAACTTCGCATGGTCATTCTTGAATAAATTTTGCATATAACTGCGAAATAATTCCTCTTGATTCCCACGCGTTACAATTCTACAGGGGGTCAAAGTTGACCAAATTTTGCGAAAAATGCCGGTCTTCGATTTTTCGAGAAATTCTTCAACTTCAAAACGATGCTGAATCCATTAAAAGTAAGTTATTGGATAAAAAACAACTCCACGTTATAAACCTGTACTTTATCTTTCACTAACTATAATTTAATGATTGCGAATGAATAATTGCATATTTTATGCAACAAAATGGTGGACTCTCGTTTTAGAAAAACTTTTTACCTAAAGCGAGGAAAATAGTTGAGACGGACTCCGAGGGACATAAAGATATTTGTACCACGTTATTCTTTGAAGCTTTTTGAAGAGGAATCTGAAATAAAACCTTGCAACAATTTGCTACCCCAATAATAATAACGAATTTTCGACAACACTGCATGGGCAAATCCGCGCGGCGGCCAATGGCCCTCCGGGAAGATCTCGGTTTGAGAGGAACTAGGAACGTACCAACGCTTTTCGATGATATGTTTTGATGTTTATAAGCAAAGTTTTTCCACTATTAATATTAGAAATGAGAAGTCATAATTTAAAACCCCAGTTTCATTCCGTGTGATCGGTGAAAATGTCCAATTTGGCTGTATTTTAAGACATATGTCTATTCCTACGTCTATGACGTCGCATTTTCTTTCATATCGCTATATCGCTAATTTATCATCAAAATCATGCAGTCAAGAATAACTCTAAAGAAATTTCTAGTTTGCACCTTACCTTCTGCCTTATATACAATCCTCGTCTGAGGAGTCTGCATCTCCATACGCGATTACCTCTTCTTCATTCAGGATGAGGAGCTGCTTCACTTCTCTACTTAGAATCCTGGATCTATTTGCTGCCCGAATTGGTGCTGACATAGATATTAGTGGATCAGAAGTAAGAAGCAATCTTCGCACTAATTCTTCATTCGTAGCAACTCGGGAGTGTTTCCTTGTAAAACGTTCTCGGAATCTCCTCGTGTCCTTATTTCTTGCTTCTATCGCCTCTTCTGAGAGTTGGCCTAGTGGTAGAATTGCTTCTTTTGCAATTTTAGCTCCGTGAATCAGCACTTTATGAATTGTTGGTGAAATATAGTACCATGGATACAACTTTACATACATCTCTGCTGTAGCCCCGCAATAATCGTGAAATGCTCTTTCATTCAGAGTAAATCAGCTTGAAATTGCCTTTTAGATCGTAGCAAATCTTTTTATAAGATCCTCGTTTATCCCTGAAAAGTAAATGTTTATGTATTCAATATTGAAGCATCATAGCTAAAGTAAGAGTTACTTTGGCTTCCTTTACTGCTTCGTAGCTAGGATACAGCCTATGACCATGACTTTTAGCTGTTTCACGGAGAATTTTATATTGAGTTTTACTCAACTCAGAAGATATAATTAGTGATAATGCATCTTCTCCTGACAACTGAGATTGCACATGTTCCCTTGTCTTCCACCTAGAAAGAACCCTCTGTGGAGAGTGTGCATCTATTTGTTTCTGTTTTCCTTCGTTTCGATCTGTCACTTGAAAAATGGAAATCTACTTCCGGCCGTCCTCTTGCGTCTACCAAAATGAATTTAATTTAAGTCCGATTGTTCGTTTCTTAGAGGTAAATTATCAATTTCAAATACTAAACATTTCAAATCACTATTTTATACGTACCTGTGGTCATAGAAGTACTTGGTAAGTTCTGGATAATAATATTAGGAAAATTAATATTTACATTGAGCCAATTGGAATTGCGCAGAATAAACCTTTCATTAACACGGAAACTTTGTTTCCATTTTCTTGGATATGCCGGAAAAAAACTATTCTTCAGATAAACAGTAAGAGCTTCCTGCCCATCTATGGATCTTTCTAAGTGAAGTTTTCTTGTCAAAAAATCCATTAAATGCTGCTTTTTACTAGAAAATGACTCATTCTTTTCCTCCATCATTTTATTATGTAGCGTTAACGTGGCGTAAATGTAGCGACTAATTCGCAGATTAGTCATGTTTTTTTACAGAATTACAAGCAAGGTATAAAGGCGATAAACTAGAAACCCAATACAATGTTTCTAATGTCTGATAATGCAATAGAGATTCCATAACTATATCTATTCTACAGTATGACGTTAAGAAAATAATACAGTAGACAGTTTCAAATAACGATGAGAACATTTCACATGCATAGAGAAAATAATTGTTTTTCACCAGGATACTTAGAATTTACAAGTAAAAAGAGAAAGTAATTTAACAAAACAACTTACCATAAAAATATCCTCCAAAAAGTGTCGACAACTGAACCAGGAAATGCTGAAGGGAACTACCCGAACTTCTTGAATATACTACTTAAAGAATGCAAGGAGCTACTAAGAGAGCACAATCTACTTCTTCCACAGGCAAAGCCAAACTGTAGTTTTCATAGTTTGAGAAAATTTTGAACTAGAAAGCACGAAAATGAAGTTTGAAGGGTAACCGTTAATCCGCAAGAAGCACAGCTGCATGCAATAAAACGAACCGAAAGTTTAACTCGGGGACACCGCGGCACACGCCCACGTCTGGGCTGGTTTCCAATGGTATTGAGGGTCTGTGAGAAATAGTATAGCTCAAAAACATCAAAGACAGCTTTTATAATATTTTACAAAGTGAAAATTAAAAAATGGTAACTCTATTCTGATACTTGATGAAAGATATACGCTGTTGCTAAATTCACTCTTCCTTTAAGAATGATGGTTGAATGTAAATTATATTGCTCATTATTTCTTCGTCTAGAGTTTGTAAAAAGTTAATTTCAGCATTCAAAAGTTATCATTGAGAGGCATGAAGGTTCGAAGGTCTTCAAACACTTCTCTTCCTGGAGGGCCGTACTCCGCCGCGCGGATTGGCCCATGCAGTGTTGTCGAAAATTCGTTATTATTATTGGGGTAGCAAATTGTTGCAAGGTTTTATTTCAGATTCCTCTTCAGAAAGCTTCAAAGAATAACGTGGTATAAATATCTTCATGTCCCTCGGAGTCCGTCTCACATATTTTCCTCGCTTTAGGTAAAACGTTTCTCTAAAACGAGAGTCCACCATTTTGCTGCATAAAATATGCAATTATTCATTCGCAATCATTAAATTATAGGTTGTGAAAGATAAAGTACAGGTTTGTAACGTAGCGTTGTTTTATATCCAATAACTTACTTTTAATATATTCTGCATCGTTTTGAAGTTGAAGAATTTCTCGAAAAATCGAAGACCGGTATTTTTCGCAAAATTTGGTCAAATTTGACCCCCTGTAGAATTATAACGCGTGGGAATCAAGAGAAATTATTTCGCAGTTATATGCAAAATTTATTCAAGAATGACCATGCGAAGTTTCAAAGTCCGCACTCAAAAAAACCACTTTCGTATTTTTGGCCTGCTTTTTTCGATTCTAGCCCGCAGTGCGCTGGGGAGAAAGGCCATTTCATCGTTTTTCATCGAAAATGTCCCGGAAAACATTATTTATAATGGTTGTGACGTAAAAGATAATATGATTTATATTAATCACTTATATATCTTCCGATTTTTGATTGAATATAGAGTTCGAAAATACTGTCGTAGATAAATATTTACATCTTATATATGGAGAAAGTCATGTGCTGGCCACATTAGATTTTTTGCCTTAGGCTTCGTGTTTTTGCCAATATTTCATCGAATAAAGTATCGAAGATGGATAATTTCACCGAAATTTCAATCTTTTTTCGTCTATTTTGCCTTACTTTTCGTGATTTTGCAAGATTAGAAAGAAAAAAGCTTTGAAAACGGATAATTTAGCCGATATTTCAATCTTTTTCCTCTTTTTGCCTTAGGCTTCGTGTTTTTGCCAATATTTCATCGAATAAAGCATCGAAAACGGATAATTTCACCGAAATTTCAATCTTTTTTCGTCTATTTTGCCTTACTTTTCGTGATTTTGCAAGATATGTAAGAAAAAATCTGATGTGGCCAGCACATGACTTTCTCCATATATAAGATGTAAATATTTATCTACGACAGTAATTTCGAACTCTATATTCCATCTAAACTTGGAAGATGAGTGATTAATTTATATATTATTATCTTTTACGTCACAAACATTGTAAATAATGTTTTTCGGAACATGCTCGATGAAAAAAGATGAATTTGGCCTCTCGCCCATAGAGCCCAGAGCGCCCACAAAGTACATATTCAGCAACTTCCAGTTTATCAGTATTTCATGAATATCTCCTAAAAAATCAATGATACAAAAATATCATTCATACAAAAGTTATAGTAAATTACATTTTCTAAAACTTTTATAAATTTTAGTATATACCTAAATATCATATTTATGGAGATATTTTGAAAACCGGAAATGAGCTTTGGAGAATAAAGCTCGACTTCCCGTTAATCGATTCACTCCAAAAACTAATCAACTCTAACGACTGTAATAAAAGTACTATTTATGAAATTTGGTGTTGATCCGACAAATAGTTTTCATGTTAGAACGCCCACAAAGTACATAATCATCTTCTTCCGGTTTATTAGTATTTTACGAATAACTCCTAATCAACCGATGATACAAAATTATGTTAAACACAAACGTTATAGTAAAACAGATTATCTAAAACTTTTATAGGGTATACAATATACCTATATATCATATTTATGGAGATATTTTGAAAACCGGAAATGAGCTTTAATGAATAAACCTCGACTTCCGGGAATCCGATCTACTCCAAAAACTAATCAACTCTGACAGCACACCCCACAGTACTATATATAAATTTTGGCAGTGATACGACTAATAGTTTTTACGTTAGAGCGCCCAGTATCACACACACACATACATACACACACACACACACACACACACACACACACACACACACACACACACATACATCATTCCGAAAATGGTCAAAACGTGTTCTAGGGACCCCGAAACATGTATATCCGTTGAAATCTCGAAGTCGATTTTTTTCATGAAAACAATACTTTCTCTATACTTCGTATATGGAGAAAGTAAAAAGCATTGAAAACGGATAATTTAGCCGATATTTCAATCTTTTTCCTCTTTTTACTTTCTCCATGTACGAAGTATAGAGAAAGTATTGTTGGTAGTAGTAGTATTGTTAAAAGTGCTTCGACAGCTTAGTTCATTTCGCACATTGGCTCCCACCGGGAATCGAACCCGGGACCGCTTTCACCAAAGGCAAACGCGCTGTCCACATGACCATCCGGGAGCCTGAAAGTATTGTTTTCATGAAAAATTTGACTTCGAGATTTCAACGGAAATACATGTTTAGGGGTCCCTAGAACACGTTTTGACTTTTTTCAGAATGATGTCTGTGTGTATTTGTGTGTGTGTGTGTGTGTGTGTGTGTGTATGTGTGTGTGTGTGTGTGTGTGTGTGTGTTTGTGGGCTCTCTACCGTGAACACTATTGGATGTATCAATACCAAACTTCGTATACCGTACTGTGATGTGTGCTGTCAGAGTAGATTAGTTTTTGGAGTAAATCGGTTGACCGGAAGTCGAGCTTCATTCATTAAAGCTCATTTCCGGTTTTCAAAATATCTCCATAAATATGATATATACGTGTATTATATTACTTATAAAAGTTTTAGATAATAAAATTTACTATAACTTTTGTATTTAACATATTTTTGTATCACCGGTTGATTAGGAGTTATTCGTGAAATACCGATAAACCGGAAGTAGCTGTTATGTACTTTGTGGACGCTCTTACTTAAAAACTATTCATTGTATCAACACTAAATTTCATATATAGTTTTTTGGTTAGTTTTTTTTAGAGTTGATTAGTTTTTGGAGTAAATCGGTTTACCGGAAGTTGAACTTTATTCTTCGATGCATATTTCCGTTTTTGCAAAATATCTCCATAAATATAATATTAAGTTATATTTTATTATTCATAAAGGTTTTAGAAAATGATATTTACTATAACTTTTGGTTGAAACATATTTTTGTATCACTGATTGTGTAGGAGTTATTCATGAAATACTGATAAACCGGAAGTTGCTGATTATGTACTTAGTGGGCGCTCTGGGCTCTATGGGCGAAAACCCAATTTCATCGTTTTTCATCGATCATGTCCCGAAAAACATTATCTATAATGTTTGTGACGTCAAAGATAATATATATATATATATATATATATCATCATCATCATCATCAGCCATTTTCAATCCGACGTCGGATGTAGGCCTCCCCAAGTACTTTCCAATTTTCTCTGTCCTGAGCTTCTCGTTGCCACGTTACACCTAAGTACTTGATGATGTCTCTGTTCCACCTGTCCATAGGTCGTCTTCTTGGTCTCTTCACATCTCTTGGTATCCAGTTTAGAACGGCAGATGTCCAACGGTTGTCGTTTCTTCTTGCAATATGGCCGGCCCACCTCCATTTCAGTGATCTTACCTTATCTATTATGTCTGTAACTCCAGTCATCATTCTCACCCAAGTGTTGTGTTTCCTGTCTCTTCTTGTGATTCCCAGCATACAGCGCTCCATGCTCCTTTGCGTTGTCTGAAGTCTCTGGGTTATTGCAGCATTTAACACCCAAGTTTCACTTCCATAGGTCAAGACAGGTAAAATGCATTGGTTGAAGACCTTCCTCTTCAAAACCATTGGCATTCTTGACTTCAGAATGTGTGAGTTCCTACCAAATGCGCTCCAGCCAAGTTTCATTCTTCTGTTTACTTCATTAATCCTGTTTTTCTCTCCTGTTGTTACAAGTTGTCCCAGGTATGTGTATTCCAAGCAAACATCCAGAGGTTTTCCTTGAAGTTTGACTGGCTCTTGCACTGTAAAAGAATTATACATTACCTTTGTTTTTGTTAGGTTTATCCTGAGTCCTATCTTCTGTCCTGCTGTGTTTAGCTCTTCAAGTCTTGAAGTTAGATCTTCTGCGTTAGCTGCAAAGAGAACTATATCATCTGCAAAACGGAGGTGACTGATGTACTCCCCATTTACTCTTAACCCCTTCTCTTCCCAATCAAGGGTTTTAAAAACTTCTTCTAAAATGGCTGTGAACAAGATGGGAGATAGACCGTCACCTTGTCGAACTCCCTTCTCAATCTTGAATTCATCGGTCTCTTCATGAAGCATTACAGAAGCTGTGGCATTCTCGTAGACACTGCGCAAGAGGCGGATGTACTCAGAATCTATCCCTTGGTTCTTCAGAGCTTTCAGAGTGGAGGAGGTACTTACCGAGTCGAAGGCCTGTTCATAATCTACAAAGCAAAGGACGAGTGGCATCTCGTATTCATTCGTTCTGTTTATAATTTCCTGTAATGTGTGGATGTGGTCCATAGTGCTGAAGCCTTTCCGGAATCCCGCTTGTTCTCTAGGCTGGGCTGGAGACAGGGTCATCTTAAGACGTTCCGCTATTATCCTCATGAATGTTTTGTAGACAACTGGAAGGAGGCTAATGGGGCGATAGTTCTTCAAATCTTCTTTGCTTCCTTTCTTGTGCAGAAGGGCAATCCTTGCGTGGTTCCATTCCTTGGGAATCATTCCTTGTTTTAGACAATTACTGAATAATTGTGCTAAAACATTAGCAATCTCTGTTCCACCAGCTTTCAGATATTCCGCCAAGACCCCATCTGCTCCTCCTGTTTTCCCATTCTTCATCTGCTTAATCGCCGCCATTACTTCTTCTGGGAGGATTGAGAGGAGATTTTGTGAGCTTTGGCTTTCATCTTGGTTCTCCTCTTCGGCGTTTCCTATCTTCTTGTATAGGTTGCCAAAGTATTCTGCTACAATCCTCAATATTGCTGGTCTGTTATATGTTGTGGTGCCATCTCCTTTCTGTAAGGCTAAAATCTGTTTCTTACCAATTGCTAGGCGTCTTCTAGCCCTCTTTATGCTTTTGTTATTTTCTATGGCCTCTTGCACAATCTTTTCATTAAAATTCCTCACGTCTTCCTTGATTGCTACTCTGATGGCTTTGAAAGCTCGGCATATTCGATATTATCTCTTGGAGTGTTTAAATTCTTCAGTTCCTTCCGTCGTTTCATCATTTTCCGGGTTCTATCACTAAATTTCTTATCCTTAGGTTTTCTTGGCATGCTTGCTACTTCCTCTGCCGCTTTCTTTACAATTTCCATAACTTTGGTTTCGAGTTCTCCCTCCTGAAGTGCTGAGAATCTATTTCTAAGTTCCAGCTGAAACTTTTTCTCGTTATCTGATAGTTTATCAATATTTATCTCCTCCTTCTTGCAAGAAACCAACTTCTTTCGTTCCATTCGGGGGTTAATATTGATTCTGCATCTAACAATTCTGTGGTCACTTCCAGTGTTGAAATTATTCAACACTTCACAGTTAGTTACAGTGTAGAGTCTGTTTACCAATATGTAGTCTATTTCATTTTTTGTTCCATTGGGACCTCTCCACGTCCATTTCCTTGTAGGATTTTTCTTAAAGTATGTATTTGTTATATACATATTGGTGCATTCTGCAAACTCTACTAAGCGGTGACCTCGCTCATTTCTCTGGCCCAGTCCATATTGTCCTGCGACAGTGTCATCAGTTTCCCGCTGGCCTACACGAGCATTAAAATCTCCCATAATGACTTTATAGTAGTGGGCCTCCTTGTCATGTTCAGTGCCGAGAGTTTGGTAGAAGTTTTCAATTTCCTCTTCGCTGCTTGCCGCTGTTGGTGCGTAGACTTGGATGACCTGTACTGAGTAACGCTCATTGATCTTTAGTATGAGTTTACAAATTCTATCTGATACACCTTCGATTTTCACCACATTATCCTTCCATCTCTTGTTGATCAAAAATCCAACGCCTCCATTTCTTCCATCCTTGGTACCCCTGTAAAAGAATAAATGTCCTTCCTTCAGAGTAAGTAGCTCCTCTGATTTTCTTCTGACTTCGCTGAGACCGATGATATCCCATTTTATCTTCTCTGCTTCATTGAGTAGTTCCAGCAGTTGTTCTTCACTCTTCAAGCTGCGGCAGTTGTAGGTTGTGAATTGCAGGGTAGTAATTCTTTTCTTCATGATGGACCTCTTCAATGCCACCACCTCCCGGACATCCGAATGGGTGGTGCTTTTACGTCCGGATAAATTTCCATTAAAGAAGCTCATCATGAAAATTGTACTTGTATTTGGGGGGGTTAGGACAATGATTCACCAGGCTGTCCTACTGCCGGTTGGTGAATGCCACTTTCATTATTTGGCCGGAGATATTGTTGAAGCCTTCTTAGCATGGTTGAACCTGGGCTATGCATCGCCTCCAACCTCCGTTAACACCCCTCCGCCCCGATGAGGCAATGAACTGTGGCGGTGATGAGGAGGGGATATATATATATATATATATATATATATATATATATATATATATATATATATATATATATATCATCATCATCATCATCATCATCAGCTATTTTCAATCCGGCGTCGGATGTAGGCCTCCCCAAGTACTTTCCAATTTTATCTGTCCTGAGCTTCTCGTTGCCACGTTACACCTAAGTACTTTATGATGTCTCTGTTCCACCTGTCCATAGGTCGTCTTCTTGGTCTCTTCACATCTCTTGGTATCCAGTTGAGAACGGCAGATGTCCAACGGTTGTCGTTTCTTCTCGCAATATGGCCGGCCCACCTCCATTTTAGTGATCTTACCTTATCTATTATGTCTGTAACTACAGTCATCATTCTCACCCAAGTGTTTCGTTTCCTGTCTTTTCTTGTGATTCCCAGCATGCAGCACTCCATGCTCCTTTGCGTTGTCTGAAGTCTCTGGGTTATTGCAGCATTTAACACCCAAGTTTCACTTCCATAGGTCAAGACAGGTAAAATGCATTGGTTGAAGACCTTCCTCTTCAAAACCATTGCCATTCTTGACTTCAGAATGTGCGAGTTCCTTCCAAATGCGCTCCAGCCAAGTTTCATTCTTCTGTTTACTTCATTGATCCTGTTTTTCTCTCCTGTTGTTACAAGTTGTCCCAGGTATGTGTATTCCAAGCAAACATCCAGAGGTTTTCCTTGAAGTTTGACTGGCTCTTGCACTGTAAAAGAATTATACATTACCTTTGTTTTTGTTAGGTTTATCCTGAGTCTTATCTTCTGTCCTGCTTTGTTTAGCTCTTCAAGTCTTGAAGTTAGATCTTCTGCGTTAGCTGCAAAGAGAACTATATCATCTGCAAAACGGAGGTGACTGATGTACTCCCCATTTACTCTTAACCCCTTCTCTTCCCAATCAAGGGTTTTAAAAACTTCTTCTAAAATGGCTGTGAATAAGATGGGAGATAGACCGTCACCTTGTCGAACTCCCTTCTCAATCTTGAATTCATTGGTCTCTTCATGAAGCATTACAGAAGCTGTGGCATTCTCGTAGACACTGTGCAAGAGGTGGATGTACTCAGAATCTATCCCTTGATTCTTCAGAGCTTTCAGAGTGGAGGAGGTACTTACCGAGTCGAAGGCCTGTTCATAATCTACAAAGCAAAGGACGAGTGGCATCTCGTATTCATTCGTACTGTTTATAATTTCCTGTAATGAGTGGATGTGGTCCATAGTGCTGAAGCCTTTCCGGAATCCCGCTTGTTCTCTTGGCTGGGCTGAAGACAGGGTCATCTTAAGACGTTCCGCTATTATCCTCATGAATGTTTTGTAGACAACTGGAAGGAGGCTAATGGGTCGATAGTTCTTCAAATCTTCTTTGCTTCCTTTCTTGTGCAGAAGGGCAATCCTTGCGTGGTTCCATTCCTTGGGAATCATTCCTTGTTTTAGACAATTACTGAATAATTGTGCTAAAACATTAGCAATCTCTGTTCCACCAGCTTTCAGATATTCCGCCAACACCCCATCTGCTCCTCCTGCTTTCCCATTCTTCATCTGCTTAATCGCCGCCATTACTTCCTCTGGGAGGATTGAGAGGAGATTTTGTGAGCTTTGGCTTTCCTCTTGGTTCTCCTCTTCGGCGTTTCCTATCTTCTTGTATAGGTTGCCAAAGTATTCTGCTACAATCCTCAATATTGCTGGTCTGTTATATGTTGTGGTGCCATCTCCTTTCTGTAAGACAATCTGTTTCTTACCAATTGCTAGGCGTCTTCTAGCCCTCTTCATGCTCTTGTTATTTTCTATGGCCTCTTGCACAATCTTTTCATTAAAATTCCTCACGTCTTCCTTGATTGCTACTCTGATGGCTTTGCAAAGCTCGGCACATTCGATATTATCTCTTGGAGTGTTTAAATTCTTCAGTTCCTTCCGTCGTTTCATCATTTTCCGGGTTCTATCACTAAATTTCTTATCCTTAGGTTTTCTTGGCATGCTTGCTACTTCCTCTGCCGCTTTCTTTACAATTTCCATAACTTTGGTTTCGAGTTCTCCCTCCTGAAGTGCTGAGAATCTATTTCTAAGTTCCAGCTGAAACTGTTTCTCGTTATCTGATAGTTTACCAATATTTATCTCCTCCTTCTTGCAGGAAACCAACTTCTTTCGTTCCATTCGGGGGTTAATATTGATTCCGCATCTAACAATTCTGTGGTCACTTCCAGTGTTGAAATTATTCAAAACTTCACAGTTAGTTACAGTGTAGAGTCTGTTTACCAATATGTAGTCTATTTCATTTTTTGTTCCATTGGGACCTCTCCACGTCCATTTCCTTGTAGGATTTTTCTTAAAGTATGTATTTGTTATATACATATTGGTGCATTCTGCAAACTCTACAAAGCGGTGACCTCGCTCATTTCTCTGGCCCAGTCCATATTGTCCTGCGACAGTGTCATCAGTTTCCCGCTGCCCTACACGAGCATTAAAATCTCCCATAATGACTTTATAGTAGTGGGCCTCCTTGTCATGTTCAGTGCCGAGAGTTTGGTAGAAGTTTACAATTTCTTCTTCGCTGCTTGCCGCTGTTGGTGCGTAGACTTGGATGACCTGTACTGAGTAACGCTCATTGATCTTTAGTATGAGTTTACAAATTCTATCTGATACACCTTCGATTTTCACCACATTATCCTTCCATCTCTTGTTGATCAAAAATCCAACGCCTCCATTTCTTCCATCCTTGGTACCCCTGTAAAAGAATAAGTGTCCTTCCTTCAGAGTAAGTAGCTCCTCTGATTTTCTTCTGACTTCGCTGAGACCGATGATATCCCATTTTATCTTCTCTGCTTCATTGAGTAGTTCCAGCAGTCGTTCTTCACTCTTCAAGCTGCGGCAGTTGTAGGTTGTGAATTGCAGGGAAGTAATTCTTTTCTTCATGATGGACCTCTTCAATGCCACCACCTCCCGGACATCCGAATGGGTGGTGCTTTTACGTCCGGATAAATTTCCATTAAAGAAGCTCATCATGAAAATTGTACTTGTATTTGGGGGGGTTAGGACAATAATTCACCAGGCTGTCCTACTGCCGGTTGGTGAATGCCACTTTCATTATTTGGCCGGAGATATTGTTGAAGCCTTCTTAGCATGGTTGAACCTGGGCTATGCATCGCCTCCAACCTCCGATAACACCCCTCCGCCCCGATGAGGCAATGAACTGTGGCGGTGATGAGGAGGGGATATATATATATATATACGAGTAAAATGTAGCTTGCATACTGCAAGCAGATCGGTAATACTGATTTCATATCTGCATCATATCGGGACGGTCCTCAAAAGAAAAAAAAAGGATTGAAATTTTTCTTAAATTTCGCTGAAATTTCATCGTCTGGCATCGAACCCGACTCTTACTGGTGAACATACTATGTAGCACAATAGAAGATCACCCTCTCTTACTATGTGTGAAAATTCAAGCAAAAATATTGGCTGCAACTGCCTCAATCGACGTCCTACTTTTCCCTTATATTCCTTATGAGAGAAATGTTAATGTGCTCTGGCATCGAACCCAGGAATAGTAAGGTCTTATGAAACTTTTTTTCTTAAAGCAATTCTTACCATTCATCTTCTATCCTATTACGAAGTTCGTAACATTTCGATAAGTGCATCATAAAAACAATGAAATATTAACCCAATGTATTTTAAACGGGAGACATATTTACCGCCCGGCATCGAACCTGGGTCTTTCTATTAATACTTCCTATGCAACATAATAGAGGATCACCATCTTTAACTATGTGTGAAAATTCAAGCAAAAATATTGGCTTCAACTGCCTCAAACAACGTCTTACTTTTCCCTTATATTCCTTATGAGAGAAAAGTTAATGTGCTCTGGCATCGAACCCAGGGATAGTACGGTCTCATGAAATTTTTTTTCTTAAACAAATTCTTAATATATATCATCTAGCTGAGCGAGAAAATCCTATCATTTCGATAAGTGCATCTAAAAAAATAATGAAAAACGGCTCCCATGTATTTTAAAGGGCAGATCTTTGCATCGTCCTAGCATCGAACCCAGGATAATTTTTGTGAAAGTCATTCATGTTTTCGAAAGTCCAAGACCGTAAATATAGGCACCTTGAGTTTTACTTCTCTACCTATCCGGAAAGTATTTTTTAAAAATTCCCGAAAATCTTGGCAATGCATTCAAACGGGAAAAATCGGGACTTTGGGGCCCTCTGGAATCGAACCTATGACACTGAGGATCAAAGTCGCTTTTTTCCTGGGGGTTTCACGTTATGGCCAATATGTCATAAAAGTTTCAAGTCAATGACGCTTGTGGTTTAGCCTGTGAATTTGTATCCTATCTATATACCTATATAGCTATATATATGAATGAATCCGGAGAAGCTCCGGATTCATTCATATATCATATCTATTATATATAGATGCTTCTCCGGATTCATTCATATATCTATTATATATAGATGCTTCTCCGGATTCATTCATATATATACCCAGATAGGATACAAATTCACAGGCTAAACCAAAAGCGTCATTGACTTGAAATTTTTACGACATATTGGCCATAACGTGCAACCTCCAGGAAAAAGCCGACTTTGAACCTCGGTGTCATGGGTTCGATTCCAGAAGGCCCCAAAGTCGCGATTTTCCCCATAAGAATACATGGCGGGGTTTTTCGAAAATTTTTTTGGGGCACTTCCCGGAAAAGGAGAGAATTGAAACTCGAGGGATCGCTAGAAGCCGGGCATATCCAACGTTAATCATAAAGTCATCGTTGAATATGGTCCATGGTTCGATGCTAGGACGGGGCAAATATCGGCCGTTTAAAATGCATTGTGACGATTTTTAAGATTTTTTTTGGACTTCTTCCCGATAACATGGAAACTCGAAATTCGGCATGGGGTAGGATATTATAAATATATTTCATAATCAAATTTTACATATTGGCTGATGGTCCTTGGTTCGATCCCAGAGGGCCATTTAAATTCCTCAATGCATTTCTTACGGAGATAACGGAAACAAATGTTAGGTACTTTTCGGCATGCTATCGACTTGAAACTTTGCATGATACAAGAGAAGGTCTTCACAAATCAAACTGTGCATTAACAGCTTACAATATGTCCTGGGTTCGACACCAGGTGTCTCTGAAATCAGAAGTTGATACGATTTTTTGGAATTATTTTGAAACCTTTAACATTAATGTAGAAACTTGAAATTCGGCATATAGATAGAAATCATAAATAATTCTCAGAAACACCTTTTAGATTTCCAAGATCGTCCTCGGTTCGAGTCCCGAGAGCCATTTACATTCGTGAAAATTAGAACGTCTTTTGAGGCAGTTGTAGCCAATATTTCTGCTTGAATTTTCACACATAGTTTGAGATGGTGATCTTCAGTTGTGCTGCATAGTAAGTTCACAGAAAAGACCCGGGTTTGATGCCAGACGATGAAAAATCAGCGAATTTTAAGAAAAATTTCAATGCTTTTTTTTTCTATTGAGGACCGTCCCAATATGATGCCGATATGAAATAGTATTGCCGATCTGCTTGCAGTATGCAAGCTACATTTTACTCGTATACCTATATAGATAGATAGGATACAAATTCACAGCCTAAACTACAAGCGTCATTGATCTGAAATTTTTATGACATATTGGCCATAACGTGAAACCCCCAGGAAAAAAGAGACTTTGATCCTCAGTGTCATAGGTTCGATTCCAGAGGGCCCCAAAGTCCCGATTTTTCCCGTTTGAATGCATTGCCGTGATTTTCGGGAATTAAAAAAAAATACTTTCCGGATAGGTAGAGAAGTAAAACTCAAGGTGCCTATATTTATGGTCTTGGACTTTCGAAAACATCAATGACTTTTACAAAAGTTATCCTGGGTTCGATGCTAGGACGATGCAAAGATCTGCCCTTTAAAATACATGGGAGCCGTTTTTCATTATTTTTTTAGATGCACTTATCGAAATGATAGGATGTTCGTGCTTGGCTGGAAGATGTATGGTACGAATAAGTTTTAGAAAAAAATTTTCATAAGACCGTACTGTTCCTGGGTTCGAAGCCAGAGCACAATAACGTTTCTCTCATAAGGAATATAAAGGAAAAGTAGGACGTCATTTGAGGCAGTTGTAACCAATATTTCTGCTTGAATTTGCATACGCGGTTAGAGATGGTGTTTTTCTTTTGTGCTGCATAGAAAGTATTGCCTGAAAGACCCGGGTTCGATGCCGGGCGGTAAAAATATCACCCATATATAATACTATGGGGTATCTTTTCATAATTTTTTTATGCATTTATCGATATGTAAGGGAGCTCTTGCTTAGATGGAAGATGTATATTAACACTTTGTTTAAGAAAAAAAATAGATAAGACCATGCTGTTCCTGGGTTCGATGCCAGAGCACATTATAATTTCTCAAATAAGGAGTGTATGTGAATAGTAGGACGTCGTTTGAGGTAGTTGCACCTAATAGTTTTGCTTGAATTTTCACACATAGTTTGATATGGTAATTTTCTATTTTGCTGCATAGTAAGTACACCAGGAAGACCGGGGTTCGCTGCCAGGTGATTAAATTGCAGCGAATTCTACGAATATTTTGAATTTTTTTTTTCTTTTGATGTCCATCCCGATATGATGCCGATATGAAATTAGTGTTGTCGATCTGCTTGCAGTATGCAAGCTACATTTTACTCGTCTATTATATATAGATGCTTCTCCGGATTCATTCATGATATACCCAGATACCCAGATACCCAGATACCCAGATAGGATACTAATTCACAGGCTAAACTACTGGCGTCATTGACTCGAAATTTTTACCACGTATTGGCCATAACGTGAAACCCCCAGGAAAAAAGACTAGTGCATCTAAAAAAATAATGAAAAACGGCTCCCATGTATTTTAAAGGGCAGATCTTTGCATCGTCCTAGCATCGAACCCAGGATAACTTTTGTAAAAGTCATTGATGTTTTCGAAAGTCCAAGACCATAAATATAGGCACCTTGAGTTTTACTTCTCTACCTATCCGGAAAGTATTTTTTTTTAATTCCCGAAAATCACGGCAATGCATTCAAACGGGAAAAATCGGGACTTTGGGGCCCTCTGGAATCGAACCTATGACACTGAGGATCAAAGTCTCTTTTTTCCTGGGGGTTTCACGTTATGGCCAATATGTCATAAAAATTTCAGATCAATGACGCTTGTAGTTTAGGCTGTGAATTTGTATCCTATCTATCTATATAGGTATATATATGAATGAATCCGGAGAAGCATCTATATATCTATTACGAGTAAAATGTAGCTTGCATACTGCAAGCAGATCGACAACACTAATTTCATATCGGCATCATATCGGGACGGACATCAAAAGAAAAAAAAAATTCAAAATATTCGTAGAATTCGCTGCAATTTAATCACCTGGCAGCGAACCCCGGTCTTCCTGGTGTACTTACTATGCAGCAAAATAGAAAATTACCATATCAAACTATGTGTGAAAATTCAAGCAAAACTATTAGGTGCAACTACCTCAAACGACGTCCTACTATTCACATACACTCCTTATTTGAGAAATTATAATGTGCTCTGGCATCGAACCCAGGAACAGCATGGTCTTATCTATTTTTTTTCTTAAACAAAGTGTTAATATACATCTTCCATCTAAGCAAGAGCTCCCTTACATATCGATAAATGCATAAAAAAATTATGAAAAGATACCCCATAGTATTATATATGGGTGATATTTTTACCGCCCGGCATCGAACCCGGGTCTTTCAGGCAATACTTTCTATGCAGCACAAAAGAAAAACACCATCTCTAACCGCGTATGCAAATTCAAGCAGAAATATTGGTTACAACTGCCTCAAATGACGTCCTACTTTTCCTTTATATTCCTTATGAGAGAAACGTTATTGTGCTCTGGCTTCGAACCCAGGAACAGTACGGTCTTATGAAAATTTTTTTCTAAAACTTATTCGTACCATACATCTTCCAGCAAAGCACGAACATCCTATCATTTCGATAAGTGCATCTAAAAAATTAATGAAAAACGGCTCCCATGTATTTTAAAGGGCAGATCTTTGCATCGTCCTAGCATCGAACCCAGGATAACTTTTGTAAAAGTCATTGATGTTTTCGAAAGTCCAAGACCATAAATATAGGCACCTTGAGTTTTACTTCTCTACCTATCCGGAAAGTATTTTTTTTTAATTCCCGAAAATCACGGCAATGCATTCAAACGGGAAAAATCGGGACTTTGGGGCCCTCTGGAATCGAACCTATGACACTGAGGATCAAAGTCTCTTTTTTCCTGGGGGTTTCACGTTATGGCCAATATGTCATAAAAATTTCAGATCAATGACGCTTGTAGTTTAGGCTGTGAATTTGTATCCTATCTATCTATATAGGTATATATATGAATGAATCCGGAGAAGCATCTATATATAATAGATAGAGAGGATACAAAGTCACAGGCTAAACCATTAGCGTCAATGGCTTGAAATTCTTACGACATATTGGCCATAACGTATAACCTCCAGAAAAATTGCGATTTTGAACCTCGATGTCATGGGTTCGATTCCAGAGGGCCTCAGAGTCCCGATTTTTCCCGTTTAAATGCATTGCTTTGATTTTCGGGAATTAAAAAAAAATACTTTCCGGATAGGTAGCGAATCAAAACTCAAGGAGCCTATATATATGGTCATGATCTATCGAAAACATAAATGAGTTTTACGGAAAATATCCTGGGTTCGATGCTAGATCGGGGCAAACATCGGCCGTTTAAATTGCATTGTGGCGATTTTTAAGATTTTTTTTGGACCCTTTCGCGATGGTATGGAAACTTGAAATTCGGCATGAAGTTGGAGATCAATAATAAATTTCAGGATCAATTTTTATATATTCGCTGATGGTCCTTGGTTCGATCCCAGAAGGCCATTTAAATTCCTCAATGCATTTCTTACGGAGATAACGGAAACAAATTATAGGTACTTCCCGGCACGATAAAGACTTCAAACTTTGCACTAAGAAAGATTAAGTGTATAAAAATCAAACTGTGCATTCCCAGCTTTCAATGTATCCTGGGTTCGACACCAGGCGTCTCTAATATCAGTAACTGATCCGATTTTCAATAATTATTTTGAACCCTTTCCCAACAGTATAGAAACTTGAAATTCGGCATGTAGATAGAGATCATAAATAACTTTCAGAAATATTTTTTAGATTTCCAAGATCGTCCTTGGTTCGAATCCAGAGAGCCATTTAAATTCGTGAAAATGAGAACGTCTTTTGAGGCAGTTGTAGCCCATATTTCTGCTTTAATTTTCACACATAGTTAGAGATTGCGATGTTCTATTGTGCTGCATAGTAAGTTCAACAGTAAAGACCCGGGTTCGATGCCAGACGATGGAATTTCAGTGAATTTTAAGAAAAATTTCAATCCATTTTTTCTTTTGAGGGCCGTCCCGATATGATGCCGACGTGAAAATAGTGTTGTCGATCTGCTTGCAGTATGCAAGCAACATTTTACTCGTATCTATTATATATAGATGCTTCTCCGGATTCATTCATGTATCCATATATATATTCATATATATATATATATATAGAGAGAGGATACAAACTCACAGGCCAAACCACAAGCGTCATTGACTTGAAATTTTTACGACATATTGGCCATAGAGTGTAACCGCCAGAACAATTGCGATTTTGCACCTCAGTGTCATGGGTTCGATTCCAGAGGGCCCCAAAGTCTCGATTTTTCCCGTTTAAATGCATTGATTTGATTTTCGGGAATTTTTAAAAAATACTTCCGTGATAGGTAGAGAATCGAAAATCTGGGACCCTTTATATATGGTCATGATCTAACGAAAACAAAAATGAGTTTTACGGAAAATATCCTGGGTTCGATGCTAGGTCGAGGCAAAAATCGGCCGTTTAAAATGTATTGTGGCGATTTTTAAGATTTTTTTGGACCCCTTCCCGATGGCATGGAAACTTGAAATTTGGCATGGAGTTGGAGATCAATAATAAATTTCAGGATCAAATTTTACATATTCGCTGATGGTCCTTGGTTCGATCCCAGAGGGCCATTTAAATTCCTCAATGCATTTCTTACGGAGATAACGGAAACAAATTTTAGGTACTTCCCGGCATGCTATCGACTTAAAACTTAGCGTGATAGAAGAATCTGTCTTTACAAATCAAACTATGCATTCATAGCTATCAATGTGTCCTGAGTTCGACACCAGGTGTCTCTGCAATCAGAAGTTGATCCGATTTTTAGGAATTATTTTGAAACCTTTCCCAATAATATAGAAACTTGAAATTTGGCATATGGATTGAGATCATTAATAAATTTCAGAAACATTTTTTAAATTTCCAAGATCGTCCTTGGTTCGAGTCCCGAGAGCCATATACATTCGTGAACATTAGAGCGTCTTTTGAGGCAGTTGTAGCCGATATTTCTGCTTGAATTTTCACACATAGTTAGAGATGGTGATCTTCTATTGTGCTACACAGTAAGTTCACCAGTAAGATCCGGGTTCGATGCCAGACGATGAAATTTCAGCGAATTTTAAGAAAAATTACAATCCTTTTTTTTTCTTTTGAGGACATTCCCGATATGATGCCGATATGAAATTAGTATTGCCGATCTGCTTGCAGTATGCAAGCTACATTTTACTCGTATAATAGATACATGAATGAATCCGGAGAAGCATCTATATATAATAGATATATATATAGAGAGGATACAAACTCACAGCCTAAATCACAAGAGTGATTGAGCTGAAATTTTTACGGGCGTATTGGCCATAACGTGTAACCACCAGAAAAATTGCGATTAGGATCCTCAGTGTCATGGGTTCGATGCCAGGGGGCTCCAAAGTCCCGATTTTTCCCGTTTAAATGCATTGCTTTGATTTTCGGGAATTGAAAAAAAATACTTCCCGGATAGGTAGAGAATCAAAACTCAAGGAGCCTTTATTTATGGTCATGATCTATCGAAAACATAAATGAGTTTTACGGAAAATAACCTGGGTTCGATGCTAGGTCGATGCAAAAATCTGCCGTTTAAAATGCATTGTGGCGATTTTTAAGATTTTTTTGGAACCTTTCCCGATGGCATGGAAACTTGAAATTCGGTATGAGGTTAGATATCATAAATATATTTCATAATCGATTTTTATGCTTTCCCTGATGTTCCTTGGTTCGATCCCAGAGGGCCATTTACATTCCTCAATGCATTTCTTACGGAGATAACGGAAACAAGTTTAAGGTACTTCCCGGCATGCTATCGACTTAAAACTTTGCATGATAGAAGATCCAGTCTTAACAAATCTAACTATACATTCATAGCTATCAATGTGTCCTGGGTTCGACACCAGGTGTCTCTGCAATCAGAAGTTGATCCGATTTTTAGGAATTATTTTGAAACCTTTCCCAATAATATAGAAACTTGAAATTTGGCATATAGATTGAGATGATTAATAACTTTCAGAAACATTTTTTAAATTTCCAAGATCGTCCTTGGTTCGAGTCCCGAGAGCCATTTACATTCGTGAACATTAGAGCGTCTTTTGAGGCAGTTTTAGCCAATATTTCTGCTTGAATTTTCAAACATAGTTAGAGATGGTGATCTTCTCTTGTGTTTCATAGTAGGTTTTCAGTAAGACCCGGGTTCGATTCCAGACGATGAAATTTCAGCGAATTTTAAGAAAAAATTAAATCCTTTTTTTTTTCTTATGAGGACCGTCCCGATGTGATGCCGATATGAAATTAGTATTGCCGATCTGCTTGCAGTATGCAAGCTACATTTTACTCGTTATCTATTATATATAGATGCTTCTCCGGATTCATTCATATATATAGCTATATAGATAGGATACAAATTCACAGGCTAAACCACAAGCGTCATTGGATTGAAATTTTTATGACATATTGGCCATAACGTATAACCCCCAGGAAAAAAGCGAATTTGATCCTCAGTGTCATAGGTTCGATTCCAGAGGGCCCCAAAGTCCCGATTTTTCCCGTTTAAATGCATTGCCGTGATTTTCGGGAATTTAAAAAAAATAGTTTCCGGAAAGGTAGAGAAATAAAACTCAAGGTGTCTATATTTATGGTCTTGGACTTTCAAAAACATCAATGACTTTCACAAAAAATATCCTGGGTTCGATGCTAGGACGCTGCAAAGATCTGCCCTTTAAAATACATGGGAGCTGTTTTTCATTATTTTTTTTGATGCACTTCTCGAAAAAATAGGAAGTTCGTGCTTAGCCGGAAAGTGTATGGTAAGAATTAGTTTAAGAAAAAAATTTTCATAAGACCGTACCATTCCTGGGTTCGATGCCAGAGCACATTAACATTTCTCTCATAAGGAATATAAGGGAAAAGTAAGACTTCGATTGAGGCAGTTGCAGCCAATATTTCTGCTTGAATTTTCGCACATAGTTAAAGAATAATATCTTCTATTATGTTGCATAGGAAATTTCACCAGAAAGTCCCGGGTTCGATGCCGGGCGGTAAATATGTCTCCCGTTTAAAAT
This sequence comes from Sympetrum striolatum, assembly GCA_947579665.1. NCBI lineage: Eukaryota > Metazoa > Arthropoda > Insecta > Odonata > Libellulidae > Sympetrum > Sympetrum striolatum. The sequence goes on along the minus strand of OX388342.1, from coordinate 918,336 downwards.
ACATAGGTTTTGTATTTCATTATTTTTTTGATGCACTTATCGAAATGATAGGAAGTTCGTGCTTGGCTGGAAGATGTATGGTTAAAACTGGTTTAAGAAAACAGTTTTCAGAAAACCGTAATATTCCTGGGTTCTATGCCAGACCACATTAACATTTCTCTCATAAGAAATATAAGGGAAAAGTAGGACGTCGTTTGATGCAGTTTCAGATAATATTTCTGCTTGAATTTTCACAGATATTTAGAAATGGTGATCTTCTATTGTGCTGCATAGTAAGTATCACTAGGAAGTCCCGGGTTCGATGCCGGACTAATAAATTGCAGCGAATAATCAGAATATTTTCAATGCATTTTTTTTTTCTTTTGACGGCCTTCCCGATATGATGCCGACATGAAATTAGTGTTGTCGATCTGCTTGCAGTATGCAAGCTACATTTTACTCGTATCTTTTATATATAGATGCTTCTCCGGATTCATTCATGGATATACCTATATAGATAGATAGATAGATAGATAGATAGATAGATAGATAGATAGGATACTAATTCACAGCCTAAACCATAAGCGGCATTAACTTGAAATTTTTACGACGCATTGGCCATAACGTGTAACCGCCATAAAAATTGCGATTTTGAACTTCACTGTCATGGGTTCGATTCCAGAAGGCCCCAAAGTCCCGATTTTTCCCGTTTAAATGCATTGCTTTGATTTTCGGGAATTTCTAAAAAATACTTCCCGTGTAGTAAGATAATCAAAACTCTAGGAGCCGTTATACATGGTCATGATCTATTGAAAACATTAATGACTTTGATGAAAAATATCCTAGGTTCGATGCTAGGACGATGCAAAAATCCGCCGTTTAAAATACATGGGAGTAGTTTTTCATTATTTTTTTTGATGCACTTATTGAAATATAGGATGTTCTTGCTTTGCTGAAAGATGTATGGTACGAATTGGTTTTAGAAAAAAATTTTTATAAGACCGTACTATTCCTGGGTTCGATTCCAGAGCACAATAACTTTTCTCTCATAAGGAATATAAGGGAAAAGTAGGACGTCATTTGAGGCAGTTGTAACCAATATTTCTGCTTGAATTTTCACACATGGTTAAAGGTAGTGATCTTCTTTAATACTGCATGTAAAGTATTACCAGAAAGACCCGGGTTCGAAGCCAGACGGTATATATATCCCCCATTTATAATATATTGAGTTAGTTTAAAAACATGTTTAGATTTCCTAGATCTTCCTTGGTTCGAATCCTGAGAGCCATTTACATTATCGAAGAACAGAAAGTGCTTGAAAATTCACACACCGTAAGAGATGGTGATTTTCTGTTGTGCTGCATAAAAGGTTCACCAGGAAGGCGTAGTTTCAATGCCAGACGATTAAATTGCAGCGAATTTTAAGAATATTTTCAATCCCTTTTTTTTATTTGAGGGCCGTCCCGATATAATGCCGACATGAAATTAGTGTTGTCGATCTGCTTGCAGTATGCAAGCTACATTTTACTCGTATATAGATGCTTCTCCGGATTCATTCATATATATAGCTATATAGCTATATAGGTATATAGATAGGATACAAATTCACAGGCTAAACCACAAGCGTCATCGACTTGAAATTTTTATGACATATTGGCCATAACGTGAAACCCCCAGGAAAAAAGCGACTTTGATCCTCAGTGTCATAGGTTCGATTCCAGAGGGCCCCAAAGTCCCAATTTTTCCCGTTTAAATGCATTGCCGTGATTTTCGGGAATTAAAAAAAAATACTTTCCGGAGAGGTAGAGAAATAAAACTCAAGCAACCTATATTTATGGTCTTAGTCTTTCGAAAACATCAATGACTTTCACAAAAAATATCCTGGGTTCGATGCTAGAACGATGCAAAGATCTGCCCTTTAAAATACATGGGAGCTGTTTTTCATTATTTTTTTGATGGACTTATCGAAATGATACGAAGTTTGTTCTTTGCTGGAAGATGTATGGTAAGAATAGGTTTATGAAAAAAATATTTATAAGACGGAACTGTTCCTGGGTTCGATGCCGGGGCACATTAAAATTTCTCTCATAAGGAATATAAGGGAAAAGTAGGTCGTCGTTTGAGGCAGTTGGAACCAATATTTCTGCTTTAATTTTCACACATGGTTAAAGGTGGTAATCTTTTTTAATGCTGCATAGAAAGTATTACCAGAAAGATCCGGGTTCGAAGCCAGACGGTATATATATCCCCCATTTATAATATATTGAGTTAGTTTTCATTATTTATTTTGTTGTACTTATCGAAATAATAGGAGTATTTTGCTTTGCTAGAAGATGTATATTAAGATTCGTCTTAAAAAAAAAATTAGATACGACCATGCTGTTCCTGCGTTCGATGCCAGAGCACGTAAAAATTTCTCTGATAAGGAATATAAGGGAAAAGTAAGTCGTCGTTTTAGGCAGTTGCAGCCAATATTTCTAATTGAATTTCCACACACAGTTAGAGATGGTGATCTTCTGTTTTGCTGCATAGTAAGTTAACACTAGGAGGACGGGAGTTTCGGCCTACCTAGAAGGACGGGAGGTGGTCATTTGACCACCTACTTTTAAAATTCGTAATTAAATACTTTCATGCTTCTCAAAGACCTGAATTTTGCGTATCTTCTACATTTGACCATTACACAAGTTCTAATAACATTTTTTCCCCGTAATTTGTTTAAATTTTAATTAATTAAACAAAATGTTGACCTATGTCCTAAATCTGCAGAATTTCATATTCTAGAATATTTAATCTATTTATACTGAACCAATGAAACTCATATTTTCGGAATAAGTGGAAGAAGGTCCGAATTGTTGATAAAAGTCAGTCACGTTACCCCAAGATTGTTATGCTATCTGACGGAAACCATATAAAACCACTCGTTCGTGCCTCGGAAAAAACCTCAATCAAATACGATGGCGGAACAATTTTTCAAATTTCGTCCTGAAAATTTCCTTATGGTGTTTTTATCAATGCCAAATCAATGTATAATATTTAAAAATTCTTAAAACAATTTTTAGCAGGGTTGCCAACATATTGGTTTTATCATTATATAATGTTCTTCCAATTTTTTTCTCTGGTAAATTTCAAACTGATATCTCAAGTTTATATTCAATCACCTTTTTTGAACAATTTGAATTAATTTTAAGGGTATTAACCTTATAAAACAGGGCTACCAATCGTTAGAACAGATCTCTAAACAGAGACTTTTGCGTTCGCAGTATAAATAGCTACAGATATATTTTGAGCACAGATTTGTTTCATGTAATTTGTCTAAACTCTTTGGGATCCCGAATTAGTTTATAAACTATAAAGAAGCAGTGTGACCAACATCTTCGGCTGTAAAGTGAAGGCAGCGATCAGACCTTCATGGAAAACCTGACAATCTCATTTATCGAGAATGGATTAATATCTTCTATCTTATGCATTGACGCAATGTTAACGACCAAAACAAGGGTAACAACAACAATAACCATTTTTCTGCTGTTATTCAGCTCATAACATTTTTCATAAAAAAATTTAGACCCGCTTTACATAAACTTTTAGGATTTGTTTGCTTCTGTTATGAGTTAGATACAATATTTTGAATTCTTTATATGTAACCTCTTATATTTGAAATTGTTACAGTTTCCGTAAGTTACACAGCCGAAAAAATATTTTCATATCGGTTGAATACATTTATTTTACATATATAGTTATTTATTTACTAATTATCCTTGATGCATGTGAATTCCATAGATCTTTAAGCGAAAGAAGAGATTTCTAAATATAATACTTGTCATAATTAATGAACTAATAATAATTGCCCGGAATGTACTGATATAAATGTTCATATAATAATCACAGGAATTTACAGAGATGGATTCAGAAAGAAAATTTATTTAGCATGTAAGTCGTGATCTTCATGTTTTTTTTGATATCATTATGTTCCATATTTTTCATCTGTTCTTATATAGGGAAGTAATATTATAGCGCAACAAAACATGTTGACTGAAATTAATTCATGTAGTATAACAAAGATTGAATGAAACATTCGTATTTTCCCCCCTGCTATGAGTAACTGTATTTACAATCACATGGTGGGAGGTCGGACATCTGGGTGAACTGATACCGACAGCCGCCTAAATCCAAAACCCATCGGGTGCGTCTAACCAGACGCGTGCGTATTTATGGCACTACCTGGTCTTTTCCCCGCTTTCGGCACGTACTGAAATGCAATGGTTTCAAATAAGCTCAACCCCACCGAGGCGTCTTTAGCGCACATACAGTTAGGGAGAAAGGATTAGTGCAGCGTTTTCGGGGTTTTCGGAGCGCCAAGAAAGCGCTACGCACAGAAATACTGCATTGTTCGAGGTGAACACAACGTTTGTCATCAACCTCTCTTTCACTGTGTCTTCCATATTGAGCGACTCTCCGCGAGTCTCCATAGTGATACATCCACAGCTGTTTGTTAGAGAACATCAAAAAACATAATACGAATGGCCTCAAGACGAAACCGTACCTCGGACGAGATTCTTGCCGAATTACGTGATTTAGAAGAAAATCAATCTGGAAGTGAAGCGGAATTTGCAAGCAGAAGTGAGGACTTACTGGCCAGTGATCGGAGCGACGACTCTGGTCCTGAGATTGAAGAGACTGGAAGTGAATCGGGAAGTGACTCCATTGATTGTGGCAGTGATTCTATCAGGTAAGTGAATCTTTCTTTCAATTTTAGTGCTCGTTAATTTTAATGGCTTATGTAATTAATTTGCTCAAACCGTAATATTTGCAAATAATTGTCGGTTTTTTATAACGTATACTCAAGTTCTAAGTTTAAAAAAAACTAAACAAGAAATTCCTAGGAAGAACTGTTAGCTCCAAACCTTAACTTATCAATGTAATCTTATAGAGCAAAAACTTTTCCTTTCCACGTCGTTGATTACCTCAGGTAGAGCGAAATTAGTGTCTAACCTTTAGCTATATTTATTGCAGTGTAAATGCAATTGTGAAAAAATATTCATGTAATATAAGCATGCATAATTTAACCGAAAAATGGAAAAAAATTCATTTTACATGATATAATAAAAAGTTAATATCGGTCTTGTAAAAATAACTTTTCTCAGTAATAGATGGTTATAAAAGTACGATCTTCGTCTCAATACTATGTTCTTCTTTGAAGATTTTAAGAATTATAATTCATGTTAACTAAATTTCAGTCATTTATATTAAACGCCCAGATAACACACTCTTTTCCTTCTTCGGTTTATAGAATACCAACCAGATAAAAATAAAAATGTTCATTATATGGTTTAAAATGGGATGATACTTTCAAAACTTTTGGCGTCATTTATATTTTTCTCAAGGGTTCCTGCGTTAGTTTCCACTGACATTCAAACTCGAATATACATTATAAACCTGTCAGTATGCACAGGTTTTTCTTTATCATGATCTATAATTATTGCTATTATGACGCAATACGTTTATTCCGTCTATTTGATACAGAGGATATTTTCGCTAAAGAATTTATTACACAATAGATTAATACCAAGAAATTAAGTCTATTCAAATACATTTTTCATTGCCAAAACTAATATGATTATTTTCATAATCGATCGACAGTAATCCTCCAGAACCAACGGCACAATGGGAAACTGCTCCGGATGGAACAGAGTGGCTGGAGATTTTGGCTGATCAACCTCAACCAGGAAGATTCAAAGTGCAAAACATATTGCATTTAGCTCCAGGACCAACTTCTTATGCCAAAAGGAACATTCAAGAGGCATTAACATTTAGTGCATTCAATTTGTTGGTGAGTGACTCCCTTTTAGATAACATTGCAAAATGTACTACGGAGCATGGGAAGCTTGAAGATGCTAATTGGTCTTTACCTAGGGAAGAACTTTTGAAATTCATTGCTCTTATATATGCTAGAGGCGTATTGGGACAACGACATTTGTCAATAAAAAGTTGTTGGGACAAAACGTGGGGATCTAAAATATTCTCCAGCACTATGAATAGGGATCGATTCTTAAGCATAATGAAACATTTACGGTTTGATCACAGAGAAACTCGGAGTCAAGCTCTGAGAGAAGAAAAATTTGCTTTAGGTTCTGAGCCTTGGAATAAATTTATAACTAACTCCCGAGCCTGCTACAACCCTGGCGAGAGTGTTACGGCCGATGAACAATTATATCCTACGAAGTGCCGATGCCCATTCATCCAATACATGCCGAATAAGCCAGATAAGTTTGGGATCAAGTACTGGGTATTAGCAGTCGTGAAGTCTAAATATTGCCTAAATGCATTTCCTTATTGTGGAAAAGATGACGCTAGGGGATCAAGGCAGACTCTTGGGGAATATGTTGTGCTACGGTTAGCAGAGCCATTCAAAAACTCCGGTATCAACATAACATGCAACAATTATTTCTCTTCAATCAGCCTCGCTGAAAAACTAAAAAAAAACAAAATCTCATTGGTTGGAACGATAAGAAGGAATAGAAGAGAATTACCTCCTTCGGTTCATCACAGCAAAGAAATATACTCAACTAGAGTTTATAAAAATAGACTTGGCCACAGCTTAACAAATTACCAAGCCAAAAAAAATAAAAATGTGCTTTTAATCAGTACGATGCATCAGGACGTGATGATTTCTGACTCAGAAAAAAAGAAACCCGATACAATTTTGTTTTACAACTACAACAAAGTAGGAGTAGATATAATGGATAGCATGTGCCGGAAATATTCAACTCGTTCGGCTACAAGGAGATGGCCAGTACATGTATTTTTTAACATATTAGACCTGGCCTCAATAAATAGCTGGGTTCTATTCAAAGAAACCACTGGGCGTAAACTCAGCAGGAAGGAGTATATTCAAAGACTTATATTAGAAATGATTGGAACCTCATTAGAGATAGAGCCATCACCCTCATGTTCCTTTGCAATGTTGAGAATTTCTTCAGGGGAAGCAAGTGCACCAATAAGACCGCAGAAAAAAAGAAAGTGTCAGATCTCACCTGGTTGTTATAACAAATCCAATAATTTGTGCCTAAAATGTAAAAAAATATACTGTGGAATATGTTCTGCAAAAGTGGCAATGTGCAGAATCTGCGGTAAAAAATGATGTACTCTTAGAAGCATAGAGTGATATTCTCTCTTATCATTTATTAGAAAAATGTTACGCCATTACCTAATAAGGAATAAATATTACTTTGTAAAAACAATAGCGAAGCTTTATTATGATTTCAAACCTTACATTGTGAAGATGATCAAGTGTTTCTATAATGACTTGGATGTATTGTAAAATACCGAATGATGGAAGGAAATAACATTTGAAGAATGATTTAAGTATTAAGGTAAGTCTAAAATAAATATCAACTTAATATGTAATAATAAAACGAGCACCAGAGAGGATAAGCACCGAATAATATATGAGTAAGAAAGGGCCATTCTCGATAAATGCATGATTAATTACTAGGTTTTCCATGAATGTCTGATCGCTGCCTTCACTTTACAGCCGAAGATGTTGGTCACACTGCTTCTTTATAGTTTATAAACTAATTCGGATAGGTAGAGAATTAAAACTCAAGGAGCCTTTACATATGGTCATGATCTATCGAAAACATAAATGAGTTTTACGGAAAATAACCTGGGTTCGATGCTAGGTCGATGCAAAAATCCGCCGTTTAAAATACATTGTGTCGATTTTTAAGATTTTTTTTGGACCCCTTTCCAATGGCATGGAAACTTGAAATTCGGTAGGAGGTTAGATACCATAAAAATATATCATAATCGAATTTTACATATTCGCCGATGGTCCTTGGTTCGATCCCAGAGGGACATTTATATTCCTCAATGCATTTCTTACGGAGATAACGGAAACAAATTTTAGGTACTTCCCGGCATGCTATCAACTTAAAACTTAGCATGATAGAAGAACCAGTCTTAACAAATCAAACTATGCATTCATAGCTATCAATGTGTCCTGGGTTCGACACCAGGTGTCTCTGCAATCAAGAGTTGATCCGATTTTTAGGAATTATTTTGAAACCTTTCCCAATAATATAGAAACTTGAAATTTGGCATGTAGATTGAGATCATTAATTACTTTCAGAAAAATTTTTTAAATTTCCGTGATCGTCTTTGGTTCGAGTCCCGAGAGCCATTTACATTCATGAACATTAGAGCGTCTTTTGAGGCAGTTGTAGCCAATATTTCTGCTTGAATTTTCACACATAGTTAGAGATGGTGATCTTCTATTGTGTTTCATAGTAGGTTTTCCAGTAAGACCCGGGTTCGATGCCAGACGATGATATTTCAGCGAAGTTTAAGAAAAAATTAAATCCTTTTTTCTCTTATGAGGACCGTCCCGATGTGATGCCGATATGAAATTAGTATTGCCGATCTGCTTGCAGTATGCAAGCTACATTTTACTCGTATCTATTATATATAGATGCTTCTCCGGATTCATTCATATATATATATAGATAGGTATATAGATAGGATACTAATTCACAGCCTAAACCACAAGCGTCATCGGCTTGAAATTTTTTCGACATATTGGCCATAACGTATAACCGCCAGAAAAATTGCGATTTTGAACCTCAGTGTCATGGGTTCGATTCCAGAGGGCCCCAAAGTCCCGATTTTTCCCGTTTAAATGCATTGCTTTGATTCTCGGGAATTTTTAAAAAATACTTGCCGGATAGGTAGGGACTTAAAACTCAAGGAGCCAATATATATGGGCATGATCTATCGAAAATTTAAATGAGTTTTACTGAAAATATCCTGAGTTCGATGCTAGGTCGAGGCAAAACTCGGCCGTTTAAAATGCATTGTGGCGATTTTTAAGATTTTTTTTGGACCCTTTCCCGATGGCATGGAAACTTGAAATTCGGCATGGGTTTAGAAATCATAAATATATTTAATAATCAAATTTTACGTATTCGCTGATGGCCCTTGGTTCGATCCCAGAGAGCCATTTACATTCCTCAATGCATTTCTTATGGAGATAAAACAAAAAACGTTTTAGGTACTTCCCGGCATGATATCGACTTCAAACTTTGTATGAAATAAGATGAAGTCCTAATAAGTCATATTGTGCAGTCACAGCTACCAATATGTCCTGGGTTCGACACCAGGCGTCTCTACAATCAGTAAAATATCCGATATTTAAGTATTAATTTAAACCCCTTCCCAATAATATTAAAACATGTAATTAGGACGTCTTTTGAGGCAGTTGTAGCCCATATTTCTGCTTGAATTTTCACACATAGTTAGAGATGGTGATGTTCTATTTTTTTCATAGTAAGTTCACAGTAAAGACCCGGGTTCGATGCCTGACAATGGAATTTCATCAAATTTTAAGAAAAATTTCAATCCATTTTTTTCTTTTGATGGCCGTCCCGATATGATGCCGAAATGAAAATAGTGTTGTCGATCTGCTTGCAGTATGCAAGCAACATTTTACTCGTATATATATATATATAGAGAGGATACAAACTCACAGCCTAAACCACAAGAGTGATTGAGTTGAAATTTTTACGACATATTGGCCATAACGTGTAACGTCCAGAAAAATTGCGATTTTGAACCTCAGTGTCATGGGTTCGATTCCGGAGGGCCCCAAAGTCCCGATTTTTCCCGTTTAAATGTATTGCTTTGATTTTCGGGAATTAAAAAAAAATACTTCCCGGATTGGTAGAGAATCAAAACTCAAGGAGCTTACATATATGGTCATGATCTATTGAAAACATAAATGAGTTTTACGGAAAATATCCTGGGTTCGATGCTAGGTCGGGGTAAAAATCGGCCGTTTAAAATGCATTGTGGCGATTTTTAAGATTTTTTTTGGACCATTTCCCGATGGCATGGAAGCCTGAAATTCGGCATGGAGTTGGAGATCATATATATATTTAATAATTAAATTTTACATATTCGCTGATGGTCCTTGGTTCAATCCCAGAGGGCTATTTGCACTCCACAGTGCATTTCTTATGGGGATAACGGAAACACATTTTAGGTACTTCCCGGTATGATATCGACTTCAAACTTTGTATGAAATTAGATCAAGTCCTAGCCAGTCATTTTTTGCATTTACAGTTTCCAATACGTCCAGGGTTCGACACCAGGCGTCTCTACAATCAGTAAATTATCCGATTTTTAAGAATTAATTTAAATCCCTTACAAATAATATTAAAACTTGAAATTCGGCATATATATATATAGAACTTATAGATACATTTCGAAAACATACTTTATATGTCCTAGATCGTCCTTGGTTCGATTCCAGAGAGCTATTAACATTCGTGAAAAGTAGGTCTTCGTTTGAGGCAGTTGCAGCCAATATTTCTGCTTGAATTTTCACACGTATTTAGAGAAGATCATCTTCTGATGCGCTGCATAGAAATTTCACCAAAAAGACCCGGGATCGATGCCAGACGATTAAATTGAAGCGAATTTTAAGAATATTTTTAATCCTTTTTTTCCTTTCCGGGACGTCCCGATATAATGCCGTTATGAAATTAGTGTTGTCGATCTGCTTGCAGTATGCAAGCTACATTTTACTCGTATATATATATATCTATTATATATAGATGCTTCTCCGGATTCATTCATGTATCCATATATATATATATATCTATTATATATAGATGCTTCTCCGGATTCACTCATGATATACCCAGATACCCAGATAGGATACTAATTCACAGGCTAAACTACTGGCGTCATTGACTCGAAATTTTTACCACGTATTGGCCATAACGTGAAACCCCCAGGAAAAAAGCGACTTTGATCCTCGGTATCATGGGTTCGATTCCAGAAGGCCCCAAAGTCGCGATTTTCCCCATAAGATTACATGGCGGGGATTTTCGAAAATTTATTTGAGGCACTTCCCGGAAAAGGAGAGAGTTGAAACTCGAGGGATCGCTAGATGCCGCGCATATCAAAAGAAAACCATAAAGATATCTACGAATATTATCCTAGGTTCGATGCTAGGGCGGGGCAAAAGTCGGCCGTTTAAAATGCATTGCGGCGATTTTTAAGTTTTTTTTTGAACCCTTTTCCGATGGCATAGAAACTTGAAAATCGGCATGGCGTTAGATATCATAATTATATTTCATAATCAAATTTTACATATTCCCTTATGATACGGGACTCTTTGATAGCTGTGAATGCACTGTTTGATTTGTATGGACTTGATCTTTGTACATGCAAAGTTAGAAGTTGATATCGTGCCGGGAAGTACCTAAAATTTGTTTCCGTTATCTCCGTAAGAAAAGCATTGGGATGTTCAAATGGTCCTCTGGGATCGAACCAAGGACCATAAGCTAATATGTAAAATTCGATTATGAAATAAATTCATGATATCTATCGACGTGCCGAGTTTCAATAATCCATGTTATCGGGAAAGGATCCAAAAAAAATCTTAAATATCGCCGCAATGCATTTTAAACGGCCGATTTTTGCCCCGGCCTAGCATCGAACCAAGGACAATATTCGAAGATGTCTTTCCGATTCTCGTTGGCTATGCACGGCATTTAGCGGTCCCTAGAGTTTCAACTCTCTGCTTTTCCGGGAAGTGCCTCAAAAAAATTTTCGAAAATCCCCGCCATGTAATCTTATGGGGAAAATCGCGACTTTGGGGCCCTCTGGAATCGAACCCATGACACTGAGGTTCAAAATCGCAATTTTTCTGGAGGTTATACGTTATGGCCAATATGTCGTAAAAATTTCAAGCCATTGACGCTAGTGGTTTAGCCTGTGACTTTGTATCCTCTCTATATATATATATATATCTATTATATATAGATGCTTCTCCGGATTCATTCATATATACGAGTAAAATGTAGCTTGCATACTGCAAGCAGATCGGTAATACTAATTTCATATCGGCATCATATCGGGACGGTTCTCAAACGAACAAAAAAAAATATTCAAAATATTCTTAAAATTCGCTGTTATTTTATCGTCTGGCATCGAACCCGGGTCTTACTGGTAAACTTACTATGCAGCACAATAGAAGATCAACACCTCTAACTATGTGTAAAAATTCAAGCAGAAATATTGGATACAACTGCCTCAAAAAACGTTCTAATTTTCAGGAATGTAAATGCCTCTCGGGACTCGAACCAAGGACGATCTTGGAAATCTAAAACATAATTTTGAAATGTATCTATGATATCTAACTACATGCCGAATTTCAAGTTTCTATATTGTTGGGAAAGGGTTCAAAATTATTATTGAAAATAGGATCAGTTACTGATTGTAGAGACGCCTGGTGTCGAACCCAGGACACACTGGTAGCTGTGAATGCACAGTTTGATTTGTATGGACTTGATCTTATTTTATGCAAAGTTTGACGTCAATATCATGCCGAGAAGTACCTAAAATTTGTTTCCGTTATCCCCATAAGAAATGCATTGTGGAGTGCAAATGGCCCTCTGGGATCGAACCAAGGACCATAAGCGAATAAAAAAAATTTGATTATGAAATATATTTATGATTTCTAACCCCATGCCAAATTTCAAGTTCCCATGCATTCGGAAAGGGGTCCAAAAAAAATCTTAAAAATCGCCACAATGCGTTTTAAACGGCCGATTTTTGCCCCGACCTAGCATCGAACCTAGGATATTTTCAATAAAAATCATTTATGTTTTCGATAGATCATGACCATATATATATGCTCCTTGAGTTTCGATTCTCTACCTATCCGGGAAGTATTTTTTAAAAATTCCCGAAAGTCAAGGCAATGCATTTAAACGGGAAAAATCGGGACTTTGGGGCCCTCTGGTATCGAACCCATGACACTGAGGATCAAAGTCGCTTTTTTCCTGGGGGTTTCACGTTATGGCCAATACGTCATAAAAATTTCAAGGCAATGACCCTTGTAGTTTAGCCTGTGAATTTGTATCCTATCTATCTATATAGGTATATATATGAATGAATCCGGAGAAGCATCTATCTATTATACGAGTAAAATGTAGCTTGCATACTGCAAGCAGATCGACAACACTAATTTCAAATCGGCATCATATCGGGACGGACATCAAAAGAAAAAAAAAATTCAAAATATTCGTAGAATTCGCTGCAATTTAATCACCTGGCAGCGAACCCCGGTCTTCCTGGTGTACTTACTATGCAGCAAAATAGAAAATTACCATATCAAACTATGTGTGAAAATTCAAGCAAAACTATTAGGTGCAACTACCTCAAACGACGTCCTACTATTCACATACACTCCTTATTTGAGAAATTATAATGTGCTCTGGCATCGAACCCAGGAACAGCATGGTCTTATCTATTTTTTTTCTTAAACAAAGTGTTAATATACATCTTCCATCTAAGCAAGAGCTCCCTTACATATCGATAAATGCATAAAAAAATTATGAAAAGATACCCGATAGTATTATGTATGGGTGATATTTTTACCGCCCGGCATCGAACCCGGGTCTTTCAGGCAATACTTTCTATGCAGCACAAAAGAAAAACACCATCTCTAACCGCGTATGCAAATTCAAGCAGAAATATTGGTTACAACTGCCTCAAATGACGTCCTACTTTTCCTTTATATTCCTTATGAGAGAAACGTTATTGCGCTCTGGCTTCGAACCCAGGAACAGTACGGTCTTATGAAAATTTTTTTCTGAAACTTATTCGTACCATACATCTTCCAGCCAAGCACGAACATCCTATCATTTCGATAAGTGCATCTAAAAAAATAATGAAAAACGGCTCCCATGTATTTTAAAGGGCAGATCTTTGCATCGTCCTAGCATCGAACCCAGGATAACTTTTGTAAAAGTCATTGATGTTTTCGAAAGTCCAAGACCATAAATATAGGCACCTTGAGTTTTACTTCTCTACCTATCCGGAAAGTATTTTTTTTTAATTCCCGAAAATCACGGCAATGCATTCAAACGGGAAAAATCGGGACTTTGGGGCCCTCTGGAATCGAACCTATGACACTGAGGATCAAAGTCTCTTTTTTCCTGGGGGTTTCACGTTATGGCCAATATGTCATAAAAATTTCAGATCAATGACGCTTGTAGTTTAGGCTGTGAATTTGTATCCTATCTATCTATATAGGTATATATATGAATGAATCCGGAGAAGCATCTATATATCTATTACGAGTAAAATGTAGCTTGCATACTGCAAGCAGATCGACAACACTAATTTCATATCGGCATCATATCGGGACGGACATCAAAAGAAAAAAAAAATTCAAAATATTCGTAGAATTCGCTGCAATTTAATCACCTGGCAGCGAACCCCGGTCTTCCTGGTGTACTTACTATGCAGCAAAATAGAAAATTACCATATCAAACTATGTGTGAAAATTCAAGCAAAACTATTAGGTGCAACTACCTCAAACGACGTCCTACTATTCACATACACTCCTTATTTGAGAAATTATAATGTGCTCTGGCATCGAACCCAGGAACAGCATGGTCTTATCTATTTTTTTTCTTAAACAAAGTGTTAATATACATCTTCCATCTAAGCAAGAGCTCCCTTACATATCGATAAATGCATAAAAAAATTATGAAAAGATACCCCATAGTATTATATATGGGTGATATTTTTACCGCCCGGCATCGAACCCGGGTCTTTCAGGCAATACTTTCTATGCAGCACAAAAGAAAAACACCATCTCTAACCGCGTATGCAAATTCAAGCAGAAATATTGGTTACAACTGCCTCAAATGACGTCCTACTTTTCCTTTATATTCCTTATGAGAGAAACGTTATTGTGCTCTGGCTTCGAACCCAGGAACAGTACGGTCTTATGAAAATTTTTTTCTAAAACTTATTCGTACCATACATCTTCCAGCCAAGCACGAACATCCTATCATTTCGATAAGTGCATCTAAAAAATTAATGAAAAACGGCTCCCATGTATTTTAAAGGGCAGATCTTTGCATCGTCCTAGCATCGAACCCAGGATAACTTTTGTAAAAGTCATTGATGTTTTCGAAAGTCCAAGACCATAAATATAGGCACCTTGAGTTTTACTTCTCTACCTATCCGGAAAGTATTTTTTTTTAATTCCCGAAAATCACGGCAATGCATTCAAACGGGAAAAATCGGGACTTTGGGGCCCTCTGGAATCGAACCTATGACACTGAGGATCAAAGTCTCTTTTTTCCTGGGGGTTTCACGTTATGGCCAATATGTCATAAAAATTTCAGATCAATGACGCTTGTAGTTTAGGCTGTGAATTTGTATCCTATCTATCTATATAGGTATATATATGAATGAATCCGGAGAAGCATCTATATATAATAGATAGAGAGGATACAAAGTCACAGGCTAAACCATTAGCGTCAATGGCTTGAAATTCTTACGACATATTGGCCATAACGTATAACCTCCAGAAAAATTGCGATTTTGAACCTCGATGTCATGGGTTCGATTCCAGAGGGCCTCAAAGTCCCGATTTTTCCCGTTTAAATGCATTGCTTTGATTTTCGGGAATTAAAAAAAAATACTTTCCGGATAGGTAGCGAATCAAAACTCAAGGAGCCTATATATATGGTCATGATCTATCGAAAACATAAATGAGTTTTACGGAAAATATCCTGGGTTCGATGCTAGATCGGGGCAAACATCGGCCGTTTAAATTGCATTGTGGCGATTTTTAAGATTTTTTTTGGACCCTTTCGCGATGGTATGGAAACTTGAAATTCGGCATGAAGTTGGAGATCAATAATAAATTTCAGGATCAATTTTTATATATTCGCTGATGGTCCTTGGTTCGATCCCAGAAGGCCATTTAAATTCCTCAATGCATTTCTTACGGAGATAACGGAAACAAATTATAGGTACTTCCCGGCACGATAAAGACTTCAAACTTTGCACTAAGAAAGATTAAGTGTATAAAAATCAAACTGTGCATTCCCAGCTTTCAATGTATCCTGGGTTCGACACCAGGCGTCTCTAATATCAGTAACTGATCCGATTTTCAATAATTATTTTGAACCCTTTCCCAACAGTATAGAAACTTGAAATTCGGCATGTAGATAGAGATCATAAATAACTTTCAGAAATATTTTTTAGATTTCCAAGATCGTCCTTGGTTCGAATCCAGAGAGCCATTTAAATTCGTGAAAATGAGAACGTCTTTTGAGGCAGTTGTAGCCCATATTTCTGCTTTAATTTTCACACATAGTTAGAGATTGCGATGTTCTATTGTGCTGCATAGTAAGTTCAACAGTAAAGACCCGGGTTCGATGCCAGACGATGGAATTTCAGTGAATTTTAAGAAAAATTTCAATCCATTTTTTCTTTTGAGGGCCGTCCCGATATGATGCCGACGTGAAAATAGTGTTGTCGATCTGCTTGCAGTATGCAAGCAACATTTTACTCGTATCTATTATATATAGATGCTTCTCCGGATTCATTCATGTATCCATATATATATTCATATATATATATATATATATATATAGAGAGA
Source organism: Sympetrum striolatum (assembly GCA_947579665.1). Lineage (NCBI taxonomy): Eukaryota > Metazoa > Arthropoda > Insecta > Odonata > Libellulidae > Sympetrum > Sympetrum striolatum. Next base: position 901,883 of record OX388342.1, on the reverse strand, counting down.
GGATACAAACTCACAGGCCAAACCACAAGCGTCATTGACTTGAAATTTTTACGACATATTGGCCATAGAGTGTAACCGCCAGAACAATTGCGATTTTGCACCTCAGTGTCATGGGTTCGATTCCAGAGGGCCCCAAAGTCTCGATTTTTCCCGTTTAAATGCATTGATTTGATTTTCGGGAATTTTTAAAAAATACTTCCGTGATAGGTAGAGAATCGAAAATCTGGGACCCTTTATATATGGTCATGATCTAACGAAAACAAAAATGAGTTTTACGGAAAATATCCTGGGTTCGATGCTAGGTCGAGGCAAAAATCGGCCGTTTAAAATGTATTGTGGCGATTTTTAAGATTTTTTTGGACCCCTTCCCGATGGCATGGAAACTTGAAATTTGGCATGGAGTTGGAGATCAATAATAAATTTCAGGATCAAATTTTACATATTCGCTGATGGTCCTTGGTTCGATCCCAGAGGGCCATTTAAATTCCTCAATGCATTTCTTACGGAGATAACGGAAACAAATTTTAGGTACTTCCCGGCATGCTATAAACTTCAAACTTTGCATGATAGATGAAGGAACTTTAACAAATCAAAATATGCAATCAAAGCTATCAAAGTGTCCTGGGTTCGACACCAGGTGTCTCTGCAATCAGAAGTTGATCCGATTTTCAGGAATTATTTTGAAACCTTTCCCAATAATATAGAAACTTGAAATTTGGCTTATAGATTGAGATGATTAAGAACTTTCTGAAACGTTTTTTAAATTTCCAAAATCGTCCTTGGTTCGAATCCCGAGAGCCATTTACATTCGTGAACATTAGAGCGTCCTTTGAGGCAGTTGTAGCCATTATTTCTGCTTGAATTTTCACACATAGTTAGAGATGGTGATGTTCTATTGTGCTGCAAAGTAATTTCACAGTAAAGACCCGGCTTCGATGCCAGACGATGGAATTTCAGCGAATTTTAAGAAAAATTTCAATCCATTTTTTTTTTTGAGGAGCGTTCTGATATGATGCCGATATGAAATTAGTATTGCCGATCTGCTTGCAGTATGCAAGCTACATTTTACTCGTATATATATATATATGGATACATGAATGAATCCGGAGAAGCATCTATATATAATAGATATATATAGAGAGGATACAAAGTCACAGGATAAACCACTAGCGTCAATGGCTTGAAATTTTTACGACATAGTGGCCGTAACGTATAACCTCCAGAAAAATTGCTATTTTGAATCTCAGTGTCATGGGTTCGATTCCAGAAGGCCCCAAAGTCGCGATTTTCCCCATAAGGATACATGGTGGGGATTTTCGAAAATTTTTTTGAGGCACTTCCCGGAAAAGGAGAGATTTGAAATTCAAGGGATCACTAGATGCCGTGCATATCTAAAGGAAACCATAAAGACATCTACGAATATTATCCTTGGTTCGATGCTAGGTCGGGGCAAAAATCGGCCGTTTAAAATGCATTGTGGCGATTATTAAGATTTTTTTTGGACCCTTTTCCGATGGCATAGAAACTTGAAATTCGATATGAGGTTAGATACCATAAAAATATATCATAATATAATTTTACATATTCGCTGATGGTCCTTGGTTCGATCCCAGAGGGACATTTATATTCCTCAATGCATTTCTTACGGAGATAACGGAAACAAATTTTAGGTACTTCCCGGCATGCTATCGACTTCAAACTTTGCATGATAGAAGAGCAAGTCTTTACAAATGAAATTATGCATTCACAACTATGAATGTGTCCTGGGTTCGACACCAGGTGTCTCTGCAATCAGAAGTTGATCCGATTTTTAGGAATTATTTTGAAACCTTTCCCAATAATATGGAAACTTGAATTTTGGCATATAGATTAAAATCATTAATAACTATCAGAAACATTTTTTAAATTTTCAGGAACGTTCTTGGTTCGAGTCCCGAGAGCCATTTACATTCGTGAACATTAGAGCGTCTTTTGAGGCAGTTGTAGCCAATATTTCTGCTTGAATTTTCACACATAGTTAGAGATGGTGATCTTCTATTGTGTTTCATAGTAGGTTTACCAGTAAGACCCGGGTTCGATGCCAGACGATGAAATTTCAGCGAATTTTAAGAAAAAATTAAATCCTTTTTTTTTTCTTATGAGGACCGTCCCGATGTGATGCCGATATGAAATTAGTATTGCCGATCTGCTTGCAGTATGCAAGCTACATTTTACTCGTTATCTATTATATATAGATGCTTCTCCGGATTCATTCATATATATAGCTATATAGATAGGATACAAATTCACAGGCTAAACCACAAGCGTCATTGGATTGAAATTTTTATGACATATTGGCCATAACGTATAACCCCCAGGAAAAAAGCGAATTTGATCCTCAGTGTCATAGGTTCGATTCCAGAGGGCCCCAAAGTCCCGATTTTTCCCGTTTAAATGCATTGCCGTGATTTTCGGGAATTTAAAAAAAATAGTTTCCGGAAAGGTAGAGAAATAAAACTCAAGGTGTCTATATTTATGGTCTTGGACTTTCAAAAACATCAATGACTTTCACAAAAAATATCCTGGGTTCGATGCTAGGACGCTGCAAAGATCTGCCCTTTAAAATACATGGGAGCTGTTTTTCATTATTTTTTTTGATGCACTTCTCGAAAAAATAGGAAGTTCGTGCTTAGCCGGAAAGTGTATGGTAAGAATTAGTTTAAGAAAAAAATTTTCATAAGACCGTACCATTCCTGGGTTCGATGCCAGAGCACATTAACATTTCTCTCATAAGGAATATAAGGGAAAAGTAAGACTTCGATTGAGGCAGTTGCAGCCAATATTTCTGCTTGAATTTTCGCACATAGTTAAAGAATAATATCTTCTATTATGTTGCATAGGAAATTTCACCAGAAAGTCCCGGGTTCGATGCCGGGCGGTAAATATGTCTCCCGTTTAAAATACATAGGTTTTGTATTTCATTATTTTTTTGATGCACTTATCGAAATGATAGGAAGTTCGTGCTTGGCTGGAAGATGTATGGTTAAAACTGGTTTAAGAAAACAGTTTTCAGAAAACCGTAATATTCCTGGGTTCTATGCCAGACCACATTAACATTTCTCTCATAAGAAATATAAGGGAAAAGTAGGACGTCGTTTGATGCAGTTTCAGATAATATTTCTGCTTGAATTTTCACAGATATTTAGAAATGGTGATCTTCTATTGTGCTGCATAGTAAGTATCACTAGGAAGTCCCGGGTTCGATGCCGGACTAATAAATTGCAGCGAATAATCAGAATATTTTCAATGCATTTTTTTTTTCTTTTGACGGCCTTCCCGATATGATGCCGACATGAAATTAGTGTTGTCGATCTGCTTGCAGTATGCAAGCTACATTTTACTCGTATCTTTTATATATAGATGCTTCTCCGGATTCATTCATGGATATACCTATATAGATAGATAGATAGATAGATAGATAGATAGATAGATAGGATACTAATTCACAGCCTAAACCATAAGCGGCATTAACTTGAAATTTTTACGACGCATTGGCCATAACGTGTAACCGCCATAAAAATTGCGATTTTGAACTTCACTGTCATGGGTTCGATTCCAGAAGGCCCCAAAGTCCCGATTTTTCCCGTTTAAATGCATTGCTTTGATTTTCGGGAATTTCTAAAAAATACTTCCCGTGTAGTAAGATAATCAAAACTCTAGGAGCCGTTATACATGGTCATGATCTATTGAAAACATTAATGACTTTGATGAAAAATATCCTAGGTTCGATGCTAGGACGATGCAAAAATCCGCCGTTTAAAATACATGGGAGTAGTTTTTCATTATTTTTTTTGATGCACTTATTGAAATATAGGATGTTCTTGCTTTGCTGAAAGATGTATGGTACGAATTGGTTTTAGAAAAAAATTTTTATAAGACCGTACTATTCCTGGGTTCGATTCCAGAGCACAATAACTTTTCTCTCATAAGGAATATAAGGGAAAAGTAGGACGTCATTTGAGGCAGTTGTAACCAATATTTCTGCTTGAATTTTCACACATGGTTAAAGGTAGTGATCTTCTTTAATACTGCATGTAAAGTATTACCAGAAAGACCCGGGTTCGAAGCCAGACGGTATATATATCCCCCATTTATAATATATTGAGTTAGTTTAAAAACATGTTTAGATTTCCTAGATCTTCCTTGGTTCGAATCCTGAGAGCCATTTACATTATCGAAGAACAGAAAGTGCTTGAAAATTCACACACCGTAAGAGATGGTGATTTTCTGTTGTGCTGCATAAAAGGTTCACCAGGAAGGCGTAGTTTCAATGCCAGACGATTAAATTGCAGCGAATTTTAAGAATATTTTCAATCCCTTTTTTTTATTTGAGGGCCGTCCCGATATAATGCCGACATGAAATTAGTGTTGTCGATCTGCTTGCAGTATGCAAGCTACATTTTACTCGTATATAGATGCTTCTCCGGATTCATTCATATATATAGCTATATAGCTATATAGGTATATAGATAGGATACAAATTCACAGGCTAAACCACAAGCGTCATCGACTTGAAATTTTTATGACATATTGGCCATAACGTGAAACCCCCAGGAAAAAAGCGACTTTGATCCTCAGTGTCATAGGTTCGATTCCAGAGGGCCCCAAAGTCCCAATTTTTCCCGTTTAAATGCATTGCCGTGATTTTCGGGAATTAAAAAAAAATACTTTCCGGAGAGGTAGAGAAATAAAACTCAAGCAACCTATATTTATGGTCTTAGTCTTTCGAAAACATCAATGACTTTCACAAAAAATATCCTGGGTTCGATGCTAGAACGATGCAAAGATCTGCCCTTTAAAATACATGGGAGCTGTTTTTCATTATTTTTTTGATGGACTTATCGAAATGATACGAAGTTTGTTCTTTGCTGGAAGATGTATGGTAAGAATAGGTTTATGAAAAAAATATTTATAAGACGGAACTGTTCCTGGGTTCGATGCCGGGGCACATTAAAATTTCTCTCATAAGGAATATAAGGGAAAAGTAGGTCGTCGTTTGAGGCAGTTGGAACCAATATTTCTGCTTTAATTTTCACACATGGTTAAAGGTGGTAATCTTTTTTAATGCTGCATAGAAAGTATTACCAGAAAGATCCGGGTTCGAAGCCAGACGGTATATATATCCCCCATTTATAATATATTGAGTTAGTTTTCATTATTTATTTTGTTGTACTTATCGAAATAATAGGAGTATTTTGCTTTGCTAGAAGATGTATATTAAGATTCGTCTTAAAAAAAAAAATTAGATACGACCATGCTGTTCCTGCGTTCGATGCCAGAGCACGTAAAAATTTCTCTGATAAGGAATATAAGGGAAAAGTAAGTCGTCGTTTTAGGCAGTTGCAGCCAATATTTCTAATTGAATTTCCACACACAGTTAGAGATGGTGATCTTCTGTTTTGCTGCATAGTAAGTTAACACTAGGAGGACGGGAGTTTCGGCCTACCTAGAAGGACGGGAGGTGGTCATTTGACCACCTACTTTTAAAATTCGTAATTAAATACTTTCATGCTTCTCAAAGACCTGAATTTTGCGTATCTTCTACATTTGACCATTACACAAGTTCTAATAACATTTTTTCCCCGTAATTTGTTTAAATTTTAATTAATTAAACAAAATGTTGACCTATGTCCTAAATCTGCAGAATTTCATATTCTAGAATATTTAATCTATTTATACTGAACCAATGAAACTCATATTTTCGGAATAAGTGGAAGAAGGTCCGAATTGTTGATAAAAGTCAGTCACGTTACCCCAAGATTGTTATGCTATCTGACGGAAACCATATAAAACCACTCGTTCGTGCCTCGGAAAAAACCTCAATCAAATACGATGGCGGAACAATTTTTCAAATTTCGTCCTGAAAATTTCCTTATGGTGTTTTTATCAATGCCAAATCAATGTATAATATTTAAAAATTCTTAAAACAATTTTTAGCAGGGTTGCCAACATATTGGTTTTATCATTATATAATGTTCTTCCAATTTTTTTCTCTGGTAAATTTCAAACTGATATCTCAAGTTTATATTCAATCACCTTTTTTGAACAATTTGAATTAATTTTAAGGGTATTAACCTTATAAAACAGGGCTACCAATCGTTAGAACAGATCTCTAAACAGAGACTTTTGCGTTCGCAGTATAAATAGCTACAGATATATTTTGAGCACAGATTTGTTTCATGTAATTTGTCTAAACTCTTTGGGATCCCGAATTAGTTTATAAACTATAAAGAAGCAGTGTGACCAACATCTTCGGCTGTAAAGTGAAGGCAGCGATCAGACCTTCATGGAAAACCTGACAATCTCATTTATCGAGAATGGATTAATATCTTCTATCTTATGCATTGACGCAATGTTAACGACCAAAACAAGGGTAACAACAACAATAACCATTTTTCTGCTGTTATTCAGCTCATAACATTTTTCATAAAAAAATTTAGACCCGCTTTACATAAACTTTTAGGATTTGTTTGCTTCTGTTATGAGTTAGATACAATATTTTGAATTCTTTATATGTAACCTCTTATATTTGAAATTGTTACAGTTTCCGTAAGTTACACAGCCGAAAAAATATTTTCATATCGGTTGAATACATTTATTTTACATATATAGTTATTTATTTACTAATTATCCTTGATGCATGTGAATTCCATAGATCTTTAAGCGAAAGAAGAGATTTCTAAATATAATACTTGTCATAATTAATGAACTAATAATAATTGCCCGGAATGTACTGATATAAATGTTCATATAATAATCACAGGAATTTACAGAGATGGATTCAGAAAGAAAATTTATTTAGCATGTAAGTCGTGATCTTCATGTTTTTTTTGATATCATTATGTTCCATATTTTTCATCTGTTCTTATATAGGGAAGTAATATTATAGCGCAACAAAACATGTTGACTGAAATTAATTCATGTAGTATAACAAAGATTGAATGAAACATTCGTATTTTCCCCCCTGCTATGAGTAACTGTATTTACAATCACATGGTGGGAGGTCGGACATCTGGGTGAACTGATACCGACAGCCGCCTAAATCCAAAACCCATCGGGTGCGTCTAACCAGACGCGTGCGTATTTATGGCACTACCTGGTCTTTTCCCCGCTTTCGGCACGTACTGAAATGCAATGGTTTCAAATAAGCTCAACCCCACCGAGGCGTCTTTAGCGCACATACAGTTAGGGAGAAAGGATTAGTGCAGCGTTTTCGGGGTTTTCGGAGCGCCAAGAAAGCGCTACGCACAGAAATACTGCATTGTTCGAGGTGAACACAACGTTTGTCATCAACCTCTCTTTCACTGTGTCTTCCATATTGAGCGACTCTCCGCGAGTCTCCATAGTGATACATCCACAGCTGTTTGTTAGAGAACATCAAAAAACATAATACGAATGGCCTCAAGACGAAACCGTACCTCGGACGAGATTCTTGCCGAATTACGTGATTTAGAAGAAAATCAATCTGGAAGTGAAGCGGAATTTGCAAGCAGAAGTGAGGACTTACTGGCCAGTGATCGGAGCGACGACTCTGGTCCTGAGATTGAAGAGACTGGAAGTGAATCGGGAAGTGACTCCATTGATTGTGGCAGTGATTCTATCAGGTAAGTGAATCTTTCTTTCAATTTTAGTGCTCGTTAATTTTAATGGCTTATGTAATTAATTTGCTCAAACCGTAATATTTGCAAATAATTGTCGGTTTTTTATAACGTATACTCAAGTTCTAAGTTTAAAAAAAACTAAACAAGAAATTCCTAGGAAGAACTGTTAGCTCCAAACCTTAACTTATCAATGTAATCTTATAGAGCAAAAACTTTTCCTTTCCACGTCGTTGATTACCTCAGGTAGAGCGAAATTAGTGTCTAACCTTTAGCTATATTTATTGCAGTGTAAATGCAATTGTGAAAAAATATTCATGTAATATAAGCATGCATAATTTAACCGAAAAATGGAAAAAAATTCATTTTACATGATATAATAAAAAGTTAATATCGGTCTTGTAAAAATAACTTTTCTCAGTAATAGATGGTTATAAAAGTACGATCTTCGTCTCAATACTATGTTCTTCTTTGAAGATTTTAAGAATTATAATTCATGTTAACTAAATTTCAGTCATTTATATTAAACGCCCAGATAACACACTCTTTTCCTTCTTCGGTTTATAGAATACCAACCAGATAAAAATAAAAATGTTCATTATATGGTTTAAAATGGGATGATACTTTCAAAACTTTTGGCGTCATTTATATTTTTCTCAAGGGTTCCTGCGTTAGTTTCCACTGACATTCAAACTCGAATATACATTATAAACCTGTCAGTATGCACAGGTTTTTCTTTATCATGATCTATAATTATTGCTATTATGACGCAATACGTTTATTCCGTCTATTTGATACAGAGGATATTTTCGCTAAAGAATTTATTACACAATAGATTAATACCAAGAAATTAAGTCTATTCAAATACATTTTTCATTGCCAAAACTAATATGATTATTTTCATAATCGATCGACAGTAATCCTCCAGAACCAACGGCACAATGGGAAACTGCTCCGGATGGAACAGAGTGGCTGGAGATTTTGGCTGATCAACCTCAACCAGGAAGATTCAAAGTGCAAAACATATTGCATTTAGCTCCAGGACCAACTTCTTATGCCAAAAGGAACATTCAAGAGGCATTAACATTTAGTGCATTCAATTTGTTGGTGAGTGACTCCCTTTTAGATAACATTGCAAAATGTACTACGGAGCATGGGAAGCTTGAAGATGCTAATTGGTCTTTACCTAGGGAAGAACTTTTGAAATTCATTGCTCTTATATATGCTAGAGGCGTATTGGGACAACGACATTTGTCAATAAAAAGTTGTTGGGACAAAACGTGGGGATCTAAAATATTCTCCAGCACTATGAATAGGGATCGATTCTTAAGCATAATGAAACATTTACGGTTTGATCACAGAGAAACTCGGAGTCAAGCTCTGAGAGAAGAAAAATTTGCTTTAGGTTCTGAGCCTTGGAATAAATTTATAACTAACTCCCGAGCCTGCTACAACCCTGGCGAGAGTGTTACGGCCGATGAACAATTATATCCTACGAAGTGCCGATGCCCATTCATCCAATACATGCCGAATAAGCCAGATAAGTTTGGGATCAAGTACTGGGTATTAGCAGTCGTGAAGTCTAAATATTGCCTAAATGCATTTCCTTATTGTGGAAAAGATGACGCTAGGGGATCAAGGCAGACTCTTGGGGAATATGTTGTGCTACGGTTAGCAGAGCCATTCAAAAACTCCGGTATCAACATAACATGCAACAATTATTTCTCTTCAATCAGCCTCGCTGAAAAACTAAAAAAAAACAAAATCTCATTGGTTGGAACGATAAGAAGGAATAGAAGAGAATTACCTCCTTCGGTTCATCACAGCAAAGAAATATACTCAACTAGAGTTTATAAAAATAGACTTGGCCACAGCTTAACAAATTACCAAGCCAAAAAAAATAAAAATGTGCTTTTAATCAGTACGATGCATCAGGACGTGATGATTTCTGACTCAGAAAAAAAGAAACCCGATACAATTTTGTTTTACAACTACAACAAAGTAGGAGTAGATATAATGGATAGCATGTGCCGGAAATATTCAACTCGTTCGGCTACAAGGAGATGGCCAGTACATGTATTTTTTAACATATTAGACCTGGCCTCAATAAATAGCTGGGTTCTATTCAAAGAAACCACTGGGCGTAAACTCAGCAGGAAGGAGTATATTCAAAGACTTATATTAGAAATGATTGGAACCTCATTAGAGATAGAGCCATCACCCTCATGTTCCTTTGCAATGTTGGGAATTTCTTCAGGGGAAGCAAGTGCACCAATAAGACCGCAGAAAAAAAGAAAGTGTCAGATCTCACCTGGTTGTTATAACAAATCCAATAATTTGTGCCTAAAATGTAAAAAAATATACTGTGGAATATGTTCTGCAAAAGTGGCAATGTGCAGAATCTGCGGTAAAAAATGATGTACTCTTAGAAGCATAGAGTGATATTCTCTCTTATCATTTATTAGAAAAATGTTACGCCATTACCTAATAAGGAATAAATATTACTTTGTAAAAACAATAGCGAAGCTTTATTATGATTTCAAACCTTACATTGTGAAGATGATCAAGTGTTTCTATAATGACTTGGATGTATTGTAAAATACCGAATGATGGAAGGAAATAACATTTGAAGAATGATTTAAGTATTAAGGTAAGTCTAAAATAAATATCAACTTAATATGTAATAATAAAACGAGCACCAGAGAGGATAAGCACCGAATAATATATGAGTAAGAAAGGGCCATTCTCGATAAATGCATGATTAATTACTAGGTTTTCCATGAATGTCTGATCGCTGCCTTCACTTTACAGCCGAAGATGTTGGTCACACTGCTTCTTTATAGTTTATAAACTAATTCGGATAGGTAGAGAATTAAAACTCAAGGAGCCTTTACATATGGTCATGATCTATCGAAAACATAAATGAGTTTTACGGAAAATAACCTGGGTTCGATGCTAGGTCGATGCAAAAATCCGCCGTTTAAAATACATTGTGTCGATTTTTAAGATTTTTTTTGGACCCCTTTCCAATGGCATGGAAACTTGAAATTCGGTAGGAGGTTAGATACCATAAAAATATATCATAATCGAATTTTACATATTCGCCGATGGTCCTTGGTTCGATCCCAGAGGGACATTTATATTCCTCAATGCATTTCTTACGGAGATAACGGAAACAAATTTTAGGTACTTCCCGGCATGCTATCAACTTAAAACTTAGCATGATAGAAGAACCAGTCTTAACAAATCAAACTATGCATTCATAGCTATCAATGTGTCCTGGGTTCGACACCAGGTGTCTCTGCAATCAAGAGTTGATCCGATTTTTAGGAATTATTTTGAAACCTTTCCCAATAATATAGAAACTTGAAATTTGGCATGTAGATTGAGATCATTAATTACTTTCAGAAAAATTTTTTAAATTTCCGTGATCGTCTTTGGTTCGAGTCCCGAGAGCCATTTACATTCATGAACATTAGAGCGTCTTTTGAGGCAGTTGTAGCCAATATTTCTGCTTGAATTTTCACACATAGTTAGAGATGGTGATCTTCTATTGTGTTTCATAGTAGGTTTTCCAGTAAGACCCGGGTTCGATGCCAGACGATGATATTTCAGCGAAGTTTAAGAAAAAATTAAATCCTTTTTTCTCTTATGAGGACCGTCCCGATGTGATGCCGATATGAAATTAGTATTGCCGATCTGCTTGCAGTATGCAAGCTACATTTTACTCGTATCTATTATATATAGATGCTTCTCCGGATTCATTCATATATATATATAGATAGGTATATAGATAGGATACTAATTCACAGCCTAAACCACAAGCGTCATCGGCTTGAAATTTTTTCGACATATTGGCCATAACGTATAACCGCCAGAAAAATTGCGATTTTGAACCTCAGTGTCATGGGTTCGATTCCAGAGGGCCCCAAAGTCCCGATTTTTCCCGTTTAAATGCATTGCTTTGATTCTCGGGAATTTTTAAAAAATACTTGCCGGATAGGTAGGGACTTAAAACTCAAGGAGCCAATATATATGGGCATGATCTATCGAAAATTTAAATGAGTTTTACTGAAAATATCCTGAGTTCGATGCTAGGTCGAGGCAAAACTCGGCCGTTTAAAATGCATTGTGGCGATTTTTAAGATTTTTTTTGGACCCTTTCCCGATGGCATGGAAACTTGAAATTCGGCATGGGTTTAGAAATCATAAATATATTTAATAATCAAATTTTACGTATTCGCTGATGGCCCTTGGTTCGATCCCAGAGAGCCATTTACATTCCTCAATGCATTTCTTATGGAGATAAAACAAAAAACGTTTTAGGTACTTCCCGGCATGATATCGACTTCAAACTTTGTATGAAATAAGATGAAGTCCTAATAAGTCATATTGTGCAGTCACAGCTACCAATATGTCCTGGGTTCGACACCAGGCGTCTCTACAATCAGTAAAATATCCGATATTTAAGTATTAATTTAAACCCCTTCCCAATAATATTAAAACATGTAATTAGGACGTCTTTGGAGGCAGTTGTAGCCCATATTTCTGCTTGAATTTTCACACATAGTTAGAGATGGTGATGTTCTATTTTTTTCATAGTAAGTTCACAGTAAAGACCCGGGTTCGATGCCTGACAATGGAATTTCATCAAATTTTAAGAAAAATTTCAATCCATTTTTTTCTTTTGATGGCCGTCCCGATATGATGCCGAAATGAAAATAGTGTTGTCGATCTGCTTGCAGTATGCAAGCAACATTTTACTCGTATATATATATATATAGAGAGGATACAAACTCACAGCCTAAACCACAAGAGTGATTGAGTTGAAATTTTTACGACATATTGGCCATAACGTGTAACGTCCAGAAAAATTGCGATTTTGAACCTCAGTGTCATGGGTTCGATTCCGGAGGGCCCCAAAGTCCCGATTTTTCCCGTTTAAATGTATTGCTTTGATTTTCGGGAATTAAAAAAAAATACTTCCCGGATAGGTAGAGAATCAAAACTCAAGGAGCTTACATATATGGTCATGATCTATTGAAAACATAAATGAGTTTTACGGAAAATATCCTGGGTTCGATGCTAGGTCGGGGTAAAAATCGGCCGTTTAAAATGCATTGTGGCGATTTTTAAGATTTTTTTTGGACCATTTCCCGATGGCATGGAAGCCTGAAATTCGGCATGGAGTTGGAGATCATATATATATTTAATAATTAAATTTTACATATTCGCTGATGGTCCTTGGTTCAATCCCAGAGGGCTATTTGCACTCCACAGTGCATTTCTTATGGGGATAACGGAAACACATTTTAGGTACTTCCCGGTATGATATCGACTTCAAACTTTGTATGAAATTAGATCAAGTCCTAGCCAGTCATTTTTTGCATTTACAGTTTCCAATACGTCCAGGGTTCGACACCAGGCGTCTCTACAATCAGTAAATTATCCGATTTTTAAGAATTAATTTAAATCCCTTACAAATAATATTAAAACTTGAAATTCGGCATATATATATATAGAACTTATAGATACATTTCGAAAACATACTTTATATGTCCTAGATCGTCCTTGGTTCGATTCCAGAGAGCTATTAACATTCGTGAAAAGTAGGTCTTCGTTTGAGGCAGTTGCAGCCAATATTTCTGCTTGAATTTTCACACGTATTTAGAGAAGATCATCTTCTGATGCGCTGCATAGAAATTTCACCAAAAAGACCCGGGATCGATGCCAGACGATTAAATTGAAGCGAATTTTAAGAATATTTTTAATCCTTTTTTTCCTTTCCGGGACGTCCCGATATAATGCCGTTATGAAATTAGTGTTGTCGATCTGCTTGCAGTATGCAAGCTACATTTTACTCGTATATATATATATCTATTATATATAGATGCTTCTCCGGATTCATTCATGTATCCATATATATATATATATCTATTATATATAGATGCTTCTCCGGATTCACTCATGATATACCCAGATACCCAGATAGGATACTAATTCACAGGCTAAACTACTGGCGTCATTGACTCGAAATTTTTACCACGTATTGGCCATAACGTGAAACCCCCAGGAAAAAAGCGACTTTGATCCTCGGTATCATGGGTTCGATTCCAGAAGGCCCCAAAGTCGCGATTTTCCCCATAAGATTACATGGCGGGGATTTTCGAAAATTTATTTGAGGCACTTCCCGGAAAAGGAGAGAGTTGAAACTCGAGGGATCGCTAGATGCCGCGCATATCAAAAGAAAACCATAAAGATATCTACGAATATTATCCTAGGTTCGATGCTAGGGCGGGGCAAAAGTCGGCCGTTTAAAATGCATTGCGGCGATTTTTAAGTTTTTTTTTGAACCCTTTTCCGATGGCATAGAAACTTGAAAATCGGCATGGCGTTAGATATCATAATTATATTTCATAATCAAATTTTACATATTCCCTTATGATACGGGACTCTTTGATAGCTGTGAATGCACTGTTTGATTTGTATGGACTTGATCTTTGTACATGCAAAGTTAGAAGTTGATATCGTGCCGGGAAGTACCTAAAATTTGTTTCCGTTATCTCCGTAAGAAAAGCATTGGGATGTTCAAATGGTCCTCTGGGATCGAACCAAGGACCATAAGCTAATATGTAAAATTCGATTATGAAATAAATTCATGATATCTATCGACGTGCCGAGTTTCAATAATCCATGTTATCGGGAAAGGATCCAAAAAAAATCTTAAATATCGCCGCAATGCATTTTAAACGGCCGATTTTTGCCCCGGCCTAGCATCGAACCAAGGACAATATTCGAAGATGTCTTTCCGATTCTCGTTGGCTATGCACGGCATTTAGCGGTCCCTAGAGTTTCAACTCTCTGCTTTTCCGGGAAGTGCCTCAAAAAAATTTTCGAAAATCCCCGCCATGTAATCTTATGGGGAAAATCGCGACTTTGGGGCCCTCTGGAATCGAACCCATGACACTGAGGTTCAAAATCGCAATTTTTCTGGAGGTTATACGTTATGGCCAATATGTCGTAAAAATTTCAAGCCATTGACGCTAGTGGTTTAGCCTGTGACTTTGTATCCTCTCTATATATATATATATATCTATTATATATAGATGCTTCTCCGGATTCATTCATATATACGAGTAAAATGTAGCTTGCATACTGCAAGCAGATCGGTAATACTAATTTCATATCGGCATCATATCGGGACGGTTCTCAAACGAACAAAAAAAAATATTCAAAATATTCTTAAAATTCGCTGTTATTTTATCGTCTGGCATCGAACCCGGGTCTTACTGGTAAACTTACTATGCAGCACAATAGAAGATCAACACCTCTAACTATGTGTAAAAATTCAAGCAGAAATATTGGATACAACTGCCTCAAAAAACGTTCTAATTTTCAGGAATGTAAATGCCTCTCGGGACTCGAACCAAGGACGATCTTGGAAATCTAAAACATAATTTTGAAATGTATCTATGATATCTAACTACATGCCGAATTTCAAGTTTCTATATTGTTGGGAAAGGGTTCAAAATTATTATTGAAAATAGGATCAGTTACTGATTGTAGAGACGCCTGGTGTCGAACCCAGGACACACTGGTAGCTGTGAATGCACAGTTTGATTTGTATGGACTTGATCTTATTATATGCAAAGTTTGACGTCAATATCATGCCGAGAAGTACCTAAAATTTGTTTCCGTTATCCCCATAAGAAATGCATTGTGGAGTGCAAATGGCCCTCTGGGATCGAACCAAGGACCATAAGCGAATAAAAAAAATTTGATTATGAAATATATTTATGATTTCTAACCCCATGCCAAATTTCAAGTTCCCATGCATTCGGAAAGGGGTCCAAAAAAAATCTTAAAAATCGCCACAATGCGTTTTAAACGGCCGATTTTTGCCCCGACCTAGCATCGAACCTAGGATATTTTCAATAAAAATCATTTATGTTTTCGATAGATCATGACCATATATATATGCTCCTAAAGTTTCGATTCTCTACCTATCCGGGAAGTATTTTTTAAAAATTCCCGAAAGTCAAGGCAATGCATTTAAACGGGAAAAATCGGGACTTTGGGGCCCTCTGGTATCGAACCCATGACACTGAGGATCAAAGTCGCTTTTTTCCTGGGGGTTTCACGTTATGGCCAATACGTCATAAAAATTTCAAGGCAATGACCCTTGTAGTTTAGCCTGTGAATTTGTATCCTATCTATCTATCTATATAGGTATATATATGAATGAATCCGGAGAAGCATCTATCTATTATACGAGTAAAATGTAGCTTGCATACTGCAAGCAGATCGACAACACTAATTTCAAATCGGCATCATATCGGGACGGACATCAAAAGAAAAAAAAAATTCAAAATATTCGTAGAATTCGCTGCAATTTAATCACCTGGCAGCGAACCCCGGTCTTCCTGGTGTACTTACTATGCAGCAAAATAGAAAATTACCATATCAAACTATGTGTGCAAATTCAAGCAAAACTATTAGGTGCAACTACCTCAAACGACGTCCTACTATTCACATACACTCCTTATTTGAGAAATTATAATGTGCTCTGGCATCGAACCCAGGAACAGCATGGTCTTATCTATTTTTTTTCTTAAACAAAGTGTTAATATACATCTTCCATCTAAGCAAGAGCTCCCTTACATATCGATAAATGCATAAAAAAATTATGAAAAGATACCCGATAGTATTATGTATGGGTGATATTTTTACCGCCCGGCATCGAACCCGGGTCTTTCAGGCAATACTTTCTATGCAGCACAAAAGAAAAACACCATCTCTAACCGCGTATGCAAATTCAAGCAGAAATATTGGTTACAACTGCCTCAAATGACGTCCTACTTTTCCTTTATATTCCTTATGAGAGAAACGTTATTGCGCTCTGGCTTCGAACCCAGGAACAGTACGGTCTTATGAAAATTTTTTTCTAAAACTTATTCGTACTATACATCTTCCAGCCAAGCACGAACATCCTATCATTTAGATAAGTGCATCTAAAAAAATAATGAAAAACGGCTCCCATGTATTTTAAAGGGCAGATCTTTGCATCGTCCTAGCATCGAACCCAGGATAACTTTTGTTAAGGTCTTTAATGTTTTCGAAAGTCCAAGACCATAAATATAGGCACCTTGAGTTTTACTTCTCTACCTATCCGGAAAGTATTTTTTTTTAATTCCCGAAAATCACGGCAATGCATTCAAACGGGAAAAATCGGGACTTTGGGGCCCTCTGGAATCGAACCTATGACACTGAGGATCAAAGTCTCTTTTTTCCTGGGGGTTTCACGTTATGGCCAATATGTCATAAAAATTTCAGATCAATGACGCTTGTAGTTTAGGCTGTGAATTTGTATCCTATCTATCTATATAGGTATATATATGAATGAATCCGGAGAAGCATCTATATATCTATTACGAGTAAAATGTAGCTTGCATACTGCAAGCAGATCGACAACACTAATTTCATATCGGCATCATATCGGGACGGACATCAAAAGAAAAAAAAAATTCAAAATATTCGTAGAATTCGCTGCAATTTAATCACCTGGCAGCGAACCCCGGTCTTCCTGGTGTACTTACTATGCAGCAAAATAGAAAATTACCATATCAAACTATGTGTGAAAATTCAAGCAAAACTATTAGGTGCAACTACCTCAAACGACGTCCTACTATTCACATACACTCCTTATTTGAGAAATTATAATGTGCTCTGGCATCGAACCCAGGAACAGCATGGTCTTATCTATTTTTTTTCTTAAACAAAGTGTTAATATACATCTTCCATCTAAGCAAGAGCTCCCTTACATATGGATAAATGCATAAAAAAATTATGAAAAGATACCCCATAGTATTATATATGGGTGATATTTTTAAAATAAATATCACCCATATATGGGAAAGGGTTCAAAATTATTATTGAAAATAGGATCAGTTACTGATTGTAGAGACGCCTGGTGTCGAACCCAGGACACACTGGTAGCTGTGAATGCACAGTTTGATTTGTATGGACTTGATCTTATTTTATGCAAAGTTTGACGTCAATATCATGCCGAGAAGTACCTAAAATTTGTTTCCGTTATCCCCATAAGAAATGCATTGTGGAGTGCAAATGGCCCTCTGGGATCGAACCAAGGACCATAAGCGAATAAAAAAAATTTGATTATGAAATATATTTATGATTTCTAACCCCATGCCAAATTTCAAGTTCCCATGCATTCGGAAAGGGGTCCAAAAAAAATCCTAAAAATCGCCACAATACATTTTAAACGGCCGATTTTAGCCCCGACCTAGCATCGAACCCGGGATATTTTCTGTAAAACTCATTTATGTTTTCGATAGATCATGACCATATATAAAGGCTCCTAGAGTTTCGATTCTCTACCTATCCGGAAAGTATTTTTTTTTAATTCCCGAAAATCTAAGCAATGCATTTAAACGGGAAAAATCGGGACTTTGGGGCCCTCTGGAATCGAACCCATGATACTGAGTATCAAAATCACAATTTTTCTGGCGGTTAATTGTTATGGCCAATACGCAGTAAAAATTTGAACTCAATCACGCTAGTGGTTTAGGCTGTGAATTTGTATCCTATCTATCTATATACCTATCTATATACCTATCTATATATATGGATGAATCCGGAGAAGCATCTATATATAATAGATAGATAGATAGGATACAAATTCACAGCCTAAACTACAAGCGTCATTGATCTGAAATTTTTATGACATATTGGCCATAACATGAAACCCCCAGGAAAAAAGCGACTTTGATCCTCAGTGTCATAGGTTCGATTCCAGAGGGCCCCAAAGTCCCGATTTTTCCCGTTTGAATGCATTGCCGTGATTTTCGGGAATTAAAAAAAAATACTTTCCGGATAGGTAGAGATTTAAAACTCAAGGTGCCTATATTTATGGTCTTGGACTTTCGAAAACATCAATGACTTTCACAAAAAGTATCCTGGGTTCGATGCTAGGACGATGCAAAGATCTGCCCTTTAAAATACATGGGAGCCGTTTTTCATTATTTTTTTAAAAGCACTTATCGAAATGATAATATGTTCGTGCTTGGCTGGAAGATGTATGGTACGAATAAGTTTTAGAAAAAAATTTTCATAAGACCGTACTATTCCTGGGTTCGAAGCCAGAGCACAATAACGTTTCTCTCATAAGGAATATAAAGGAAAAGTAGGACGTCATTTGAGGCATTTGTAACCAATATTTCTGCTTGAATTTGCATACGCGGTTAGAGATGGTGTTTTTCTGTTGTGCTGCATAGAAAGTATTGCCTGAAAGACCCGGGTTCGATGCCGGGCGGTAAAAATATCCCCCATATATATTACTATGGGGTATCTTTTCATAATTTTTTTATGCATTTATCGATATGTAAGGGAGCTCTTGCTTAGATGGAAGATGTATATTAACACTTTGTTTAAGAAATAAAATAGATAAGACCATGCAGTTCCTGGGTTCGATGCAAGAGCACATTATAATTTCTCACATAAGGAGTGTATGTGAAAAGTTAGACGTCGTTTAAGGTAGTTGCACCTAATAGTTTTGTTTGAATTTTCACACATAGTTTGATATGGTTATCTTCTGTTTTGCTGCATAGTAAGTACGCCAGGAAGACCGGGGTTCGCTGCCAGGCGATTAAATTGCAGCGAATTCTACGAATATTTTGAATCCTTTTTTTTTTCTTTTGATGTCCGTCCCGATATGATGCCGCTATGAAATTAGTGTTGTCGATCTGCTTGCAGTATGCAAGCTACATTTTACTCGTATCTATTATATATAGATGCTTCTCCGGATTCATTCATGTATCCATATATATATATATATAGAGAGAGGATACAAACTCACAGCCTAAACCACAAGAGTGATTAAGCTGAAATTTTTACGACATATTGGCCATAACGTATAACCTCCAGAAAAATTGCGATTTTGATCCTCAGTGTCATGGGTTCGATTCCAGGGGGCTCCAAAGTCCCGATTTTTCCCGTTTAAAAGCATTGCTTTGATTTTCGGGAATTAAAAAAAAATACTTCCCGGATAGGTAGAGAATCAAAACTCAGGGAGCCTTTATATATGGTCATGATCTATCGAAAACATAAATGAGTTTTACGGAAAATGACCTTGGTTCGATGCTAGGTCGATGCAAAAATCTGCCGTTTAAAATGTATTGTGGCGATTTTTAAGATTTTTTTTGGACCCTTTCCCGATGGCATGGAAACTTGAAATTAGGTATGGGGTTGGATATCATAAATATATTTCATAATCGATTTTTATGTTTTACCTTATGTTCCTTGGTTCGATCCCAGAGGGCCATTTACATTCCTCAATGCATTTCTTATGGAGATAACGGAAACAAGTTTTAGGTACTTCCCTGCATGCTATCGACTTAAAACTTAGCATGATGAAAGAACCAGTCTAAACAAATCAAACTATGCATTCATAGCTATCAATGTGTCCTGGGTTCGACACCAGGTGTCTCTGCAATCAGAAGTTGATCCTATTTTTAGGAATTATTTTGAAACCTTTCCCAATAATATAGAAACTTGAAATTCGGCATATAGATTGAGATCAATAATAACTTTTAGAAACATTTTTTAAATTTCCAAGATCGTCCTTGGTTCGAGTCCCGAAAGCCATTTACAATCGTGAACATTAGAGCGTCTTTTGAGGCAGTTGTAGACAATATTTCTGCTTGAATTTTCACACATAGTTAGAGATGGTGATCTTCTATTGTTTTTCATAGTAGGTTTTCAGTAAGACCCGGGTTCGATGACAGACTATGACATTTCAGCGAATTTTAAGAAAAAATTAAATCCTTTTTTTTTCTTTTGAGGACCGTCCCAATATAATGCCGATATGAAATTAGTGTTGTCGATCTGCTTGCAGTATGCAAGCTACATTTTACTCGTAATAGATATATAGATGCTTCTCCGGATTCATTCATGTATATACCTATATAGATAGATAGGATACAAATTCACAGCCTAAACTACAAGCGTCATTGATCTGAAATTTTTATGACATATTGGCCATAACGTGAAACCCCCAGGAAAAAAGAGACTTTGATCCTCAGTGTCATAGGTTCGATTCCAGAGGGCCCCAAAGTCCCGATTTTTCCCGTTTGAATGCATTGCCGTGATTTTCGGGAATTAAAAAAAAATACTTTCCGGATAGGTAGAGAAGTAAAACTCAAGGTGCCTATATTTATGGTCTTGGACTTTCGAAAACATCAATGACTTTTACAAAAGTTATCCTGGGTTCGATGCTAGGACGATGCAAAGATCTGCCCTTTAAAATACATGGGAGCCGTTTTTCATTATTTTTTTAGATGCACTTATCGAAATGATAGGATGTTCGTGCTTGGCTGGAAGATGTATGGTACGAATAAGTTTTAGAAAAAAATTTTCATAAGACCGTACTGTTCCTGGGTTCGAAGCCAGAGCACAATAACGTTTCTCTCATAAGGAATATAAAGGAAAAGTAGGACGTCATTTGAGGTAGTTGTAACCAATATTTCTGCTTGAATTTGCATACGCGGTTAGAGATGGTGTTTTTCTTTTGTGCTGCATAGAAAGTATTGCCTGAAAGACCCGGGTTCGATGCCGGGCGGTAAAAATATCACCCATATATAATACTATGGGGTATCTTTTCATAATTTTTTTATGCATTTATCGATATGTAAGGGAGCTCTTGCTTAGATGGAAGATGTATATTAACACTTTGTTTAAGAAAAAAAAATAGATAAGACCATGCTGTTCCTGGGTTCGATGCCAGAGCACATTATAATTTCTCAAATAAGGAGTGTATGTGAATAGTAGGTCGTCGTTTGAGGTAGTTGCACCTAATAGTTTTGCTTGAATTTTCACACATAGTTTGATATGGTAATTTTCTATTTTGCTGCATAGTAAGTACACCAGGAAGACCGGGGTTCGCTGCCAGGTGATTAAATTGCAGCGAATTCTACGAATATTTTGAATTTTTTTTTTCTTTTGATGTCCGTCCCGATATGATGCCGATATGAAATTAGTGTTGTCGATCTGCTTGCAGTATGCAAGCTACATTTTACTCGTATATAATAGATAGATACCCAGATACCCAGATACCCAGATACCCAGATAGGATACAAATTCACAGGCTAAACCAAAAGCGTCATTGACTTGAAATTTTTACGACGTTATGGCCATGAGGTGTAACCTCCAGAAAAAAGCCGACTTTGAACCTCGGTGTCATGGGTTCGATTCTAGAAGTCCCCAAAGTCCCGATTTTCCCCATAAGATTACATGGCAGGGATTTTCGAAAATTTTTTTGAGGCACTTCCCGGAAAAGGTGAGAAATGAAATTCGAGGGATCGCTAGAAGCCGTCATTATCCAACGAAAATGAAAAAGACATCGCCAAATATGGTCCATGGTTCGATGCTACGTCGGGGCAAAAATCGGCCGTTTAAAATGCATTGCGGCAATTTTGAAGATTTTTTTTGGATCCTTTCCCGATAACATGGATACTTGAAAATTGGCACGTGGATAGATATTATAAATATATTTCATAATCGAATTTCAAATGTTCGCTGATGGTCCTTGGTTCGATCCCAGGGGGTCATTTGCACTTCTCAATGCATTTCTTACGGAGATAACGGAAACAAAATTAAGGTACTTCCCGGCATGCTATCAACTTCAAACCTTGCATGATACAAGAGCAAGTCTTTACAAATCAAACTGTGCATTCAAAGCTTGCAATACGTCCTGGGTTCGACACCAGGTGTCTCTGAAATCAGAAGTTGATCCGATATTTAGGAATTATTTTGAAACCTTTCCCAATAAAATAGAAACTTGAATTTCGGCATATAGATAGAGATCATAAATAACTTCCAGAAACATGTTTTAGATTTCCACGATCGTCCTTGGTTCGAGTCCCGAGAGGCATCAACATTCGTGAAAATTATAACGTTTTTGAGGCAGTTATAGCCAATATTTCTGCTTGAATTTTCACACATAGTTAGAGATGGTGATCTTCTATTGTGTTTCATAGTAGGTTTACCAGTAAGACCCGGCTTCGATGCCAGACGATGAAATTTCAGCGAATTTTAAGAAAAAATTAAATCCTCTTTTTTTCTTTTGAGGACCTTCCCGATATTATGCCGATATGAAATTAGTGTTGCCGATCTGCTTGCAGTATGCAAGCTACATTTTACTCGTATATATGAATATCTATTATATATAGACGTTTCTCCGGATATACCTATATATATATATATATATATATAGGGGATCAAAATTCTAACCATGTTCCACAAGTGCCACCGACTTGAAATTTTTACCACGTTATGGCCATGACGTGTAACCTCCAGGAAAAAGCCGACTTTGAACCTCGGTGTCATGGGTTCGATTCCAGAAGGCCCCAAAGTCCCGATTTTCCCCATAAGATTACATGGCGGGGATTTTCGAAATTTTTTTTGAGGCACTTTCCGGAAAAGGAGAGAGTTGAAATTCAAGGGATCGCTAGATGCTGTGCATATCTAAAGTAAACCATAAAGACATTTACGAATATTATCCTTGGTTCGAGTCTAGGTCGGGGCAAAAATCGGCCGTTTAAAATGCATTGTGGCGATTTTTAAGATTTTTTTTGGACCCTTATCCGATGGCATAGAAACTTGAAATTCGGTATGAGGTTAGATATCATGACAATATATAATAATCAAATTTTACAAATTCGCTGATGGTCCTTGGTTCGATCCCAGAGGGACATTTAAATTCCACAATGCATTTCTTACGGAGATAACGGAAACAAATTTTATCTACTTCCCGATATGCTATCGACTTCAAACTTTGCATGATAGAAGAGCAAGTCTTTACAAATCAAACTATGCATTCACAGCTTACAATGTGTCCTGGGTTCGACACCAGGTGTCTCTGCAATCAGAAGTTGATCTGATTTTTAGGGATTATTTTGAAAACTTTGCCAATAAGATAGAACCTTGAAATTCGGCATATAGATAAAGATCATAAATAACTTTCAGAAACAATTTCTAGATTTCCCAGATCGTCCTTGGTTCGAATCTAGAGAGCCATTTAAATTCGTGAAAATTAGAACGTCTTTTGAGGCAATTGTAGCCCATATTTCTGCTTAAATTTTCACACTTAGTTAGAGATGGTGATGTTCTATTGTGCTGCATAGTAAGTAACACTGGAAAGACCCGGGTTCGATGCCAGACGATCATATTTCTCCGAATTTTAAGAAAAATTTCAATCTTTTTTTTTCTTTTAAGGACCGTCCCGATATAATGCCGATATGAAAATAGTGTTGTCGATCTGCTTGCAGTATGCAAGCAACATTTTACTCGTATGATATATGAATGAATCCGGAGAAGCATCTATATATAGGGTAGGTGAGGGTGAAGCGGGTCAGTTCAAATAGTTTTAAGAATAAAAAAATATGCAAACATATAATAAGCTGAATAAAATTTTTATTCAGTAGATATGGATCATATGTATATGTATGAGAAGTAAGATCAAGATATATCAGTAAATAAATTTTTGAAAAATATTAAGATGGAACCACACCTCTGACCCACTTCACCCGCAACAGGAGGGTGAAGTGGGTCATTAGAAAATTACTGTGATTCCAGCAAAATAAAATGTTTTTGAAAACAAAAAATCAAAAATGTTTCTAGAAACACTTCCCTCTAGTAAAAGAAGTTTTCCCTGAGGCTCCAACACACACCTCATGGAACCATACATTGCACTTGATGCACTGAATCCAGTTTTTATACTCGCTGGAGGTTGCCGTGTAAAAGTACCTGCCACAAAACCCACAGTTGTCTTCATTGCCATCTGCAGGCCCATTTGGAGGTGCTGGTAGGTTGTTTCGGAGGCTCAATTTCTTTCTTTTGTCAAGTTCAGATTCACCAGACTTGCTGTTGCCGAGAGAGGCAGTATGCTACGGCGACGTAAGCACTTCAGCTTCTTGTCTCTTCCTTCCAGGGCCTTTTCTTTTCACAGAGATCTTCATAGGTGAAGGAAAACATCTTCTCACTGGAGTCGATTCTTGACATGTTTGGGTGTCTTGGGGCTGTTGTGGAACAGGATCACATTCCATGGGTTCAACAGCTTTTGTGAGTTTGTCGTCAGTCACTGCAAAACGGTTGACCGGGAACACTCCTGTGGCTCTAAAGCCATTGACTGCCGTGGACACCGTTGTGGACTGCATCCAAGCTTGAGAAAAGATTTCTCCAAATTGCCCTTTTTGAATAGCTCTTGATGGATTTGAAAAAACCCACTGATTTGCAGCTGATCTGTGCCTGGATTTCAATGGCTTGAAAATGGACTTGTCCAATGGCTGGAGTTCGTGCGTTGTGTGGCTTGGCAGACACAGCATGGTGATTTGATTTTCCCTGTCGAACATCGAGCAACTTAACGTGTGACACATGACCATCGAGAATAAGCAGAACGTGTCCTTATACTACCTTGTGCTTGGCAAAATGTTTCAGCCAGGCGAGGTAGATGTTTTCGTTAATCCATCCACTCTCTGCATTTACACCGCAGTGGACGGTGGTATGTGTCGTTCAAACTCAGCCTTCTTACGCTTCCACTTGAAAATGACACCCGGAGGGACAAATGAGCCGAATGCACTGCAGCTTGCTATCACAGTTACATTCTCACCTCGTTCTTTGCACGTAACTATGTGAATGTCCCTTTTACCTTTACAGGCCAAAGTTTTTGGTAGCGGTGGATTGTTGATGGGCAGTGCAGTCTCGTACATGTTGTAAATTGATTGAGGTCGGTTCTGCAATTTTAACTCTTCAACGTCAGTTTGCAGTACGTCATAGAAATTGTTTAATCTCTCCCGCCTCAATCCGTTTGCTCGTGCCATGGACAGGCTTACGAAGCGACAGTTTCTGTCAGTGTCTCTTGATGAAGCTGTTTAGCCAATCCTTACCAGCTTCCTTTTTCGCGACATTGAATTTATGAGCAATCTTTTTTTCTCCGGCAAGCTTGAAGGCAGCCTTGTGGTCGTCTTGTGGTGTCAATGGAAATCCTTTCGACTCCAGGTACAGAAGTCTCTCAAGAAGTTCCTTTTCCTGCACCTCCGTAAATATGGTCTGCCCACCAATGGATCGTTGAGTGTTGTCTTCCTTAACAATTCGGCGCTGAAGGGTACCAAATGGAACAGAAAATCGTCTCGATGTTTCTCGAATCCCAACACCTGCTTCTACTGCTGCAACTGCATTATTAATTTCCTCTATACTCCACATGAACATTCCGCCATTCACCTTCCTTTTATAATGTTGTGGCATAATGCTATAAAGGGTTTATAAAATTAAAAATTACTACATGTATATATTACTACAATTTAATGATTAATAATTACTCATATACTATAATACTTAGTAATCAGTTTATATTAACATAATGTAATTAGTTTCTAGCCCAAAATTATCATCTATGAAATTGACCCTCTTCACCCTCCCATACCTGACCCACTTCACCCACTCATGCACATTTCATAAAAAATTAAAAATACAAAATGTGGCAATGCCTGCCAAGCCCCGCCTGCTTGCATTGAAGAGTAGATGGAACTTACGACTGCATGCAACAATACGCAGTTTTTAGAATCATTTAATCGTTCTATATCAACCCCAAGAATGCACCCTCAAGTTAGATGACTGGAAAAATTAACCAGTTAGGAGATGTGGTTGAATCTTCGTGATTTTTTTACACATGCAGTCTGAGCACGCCGTGGCTACAACGCAGTCATTTATGACGCCTAGGTAAAGAACAAGTTCTGCCGCATAGTGAGATAACGCAAAAACGAAACTAATGTAGTTTTTTTTTCGAAAAAGCTTAGCCTGACCCGCTTCACCCGCTGACCCATTTCACCCTCACCTACCCTAATAGATATATATATAGAGAGGATACAAACTCACAGCCTAAACCACAAGAGTGATTGAGCTGAAATTTTTACGGCGTATTGGCCATAACGTGTAACCACCAGAAAAATTGCGATTTTGATCCTCAGTGTCATGGGTTCGATTCCAGAGGGCCCCAAAGTCCCGATTTTTCCCGTTTAAATGCATTGCTTTGATTTTCGGGAATTAAAAAAAAATACTTCCCGGATAGGTAGAGAATTAAAACTCAAGGAGCCTATATATATGAACAAGATCTATCGAAAACATCAATTGGTTTAACGCTAAATATCCTGGGTTCGATGCTAGGTCGGGGAAAAAATCGGCCGTTTAAAATGCGTTGTGGCGATTTTTAAGATTTTTTTTGGACCTCTTGCCGAATGCATGGAAACTTGAACATGGAATTTGGCATGGGGTTAGAAATCATAAATATATTTCATAATAAAATTTTACATATTCGCTGAGGGTCCTTGGTTCGATCCCAGAGGGTCATTTGCACTCCACAATGCATTTCTTATGGGGATAACAGAAACACATTTTAGGTACTTCCCGGTATGATATCGACTTCAAACTTTGTATGAAATTAGATCAAGTCCTAGCAAGTAATTTTGTGCATTTACAGCTTCCAATACGTCCAGGGTTCGACACCAGGCGTCTCTACAATCAGTCGCTGATTCGATTTTTAAGAATTATTTTGAACCCCTTCCCAATAATATTAAAACTTGAAATTCGGCATATATATAGAACTTATAGATACATTTCGAAAACATATTTTATATTTCCTAGATCGTCCTTGGTTCGAATCCAGAGAGCTACTAACATTCGTGAAAAGTAGGTCTTCGTTTGAGGCAGTTGCAGACAATATTTCTGCTTGAATTTTCACACGTATTTAGAGAAGATGATCTTCTGATGTGCTGCATAGTAATTTCACCAAAAAGACCCGGGTTCGATGCCAGACGATTAAATTGAAGTGAATTTTAAGAATATTTTCAATCCTTTTTTTCCTTTCCGGGACCGTCCCGATATAATGCCGTTATGAAATTAGTGTTGTCGATCTGCTTGCAGTATGCAAGCTACATTTTACTCGTATATATATATATATATCTATTATATATAGATGCTTCTCCGGATTCATTCATATATATAACCAGATAGGATACAAATTCACAGGCTAAGCCAAAAGCGACATTGACTTGAAATTTTTACCACATATTGGCCATAACGTGTAACCTCCAGGAAAAAGCCGACATTGAACCTCGGTGTCATGGGTTCGATTCCAGAAGGCCCTAAAGTCGCGATTTTCTCCATAAGAATACATGGCGGGGATTTTCGAAATTTTTTTTGAGGCACTTCCCGGAAAAGAAGAGAGTTTAAATTCAAGGGATCGCTAGGGGCTGTGCAACTCGAACGTAAATCAGAAAGACATCGCCGAATATGGTCCATGGTTCGATGCTACGTCGGGGCAAAAATCGGCCGTTTAAAATGCATTGCGGCGATTTTGAAGATTTTTTTGGATCCTTTTCCGATAACATGGATACTTGAAATTCGGCACGTGGATAGATATGATGGATATATTTCATAATCAAATTTTACATGTTCGCTGATGGTCCTTGGTTCGATCCCAGAGAACCATTTGCACTTTTCAATGCATTTCTTACGGAGATAACGGAAACAAAATTAAGGTATTTCCCGGCATGCTATCGACTTCAAACTTTGCAAGATACAAGAATAAGTCTTTACAAATCAAACTGTGCATTCACAGCTTACAATATGTCCTGGGTTCGACACCAGGTGTCTCTGCAATCAGAAGTTGATCCGATTTTTAGGAATTATTTTGAAACCTTTCCCAATAATATAGAAATTTGAAATTCGGCATATAGGTAGAAATCATAAATAACTTTCCGAAACATTTTTTAGATTTCCAGGATCGTCCTTGGTTCGAATCCAGAGAGCCATTTGCATTCGTGAAAATTAGAACGTCTTTTCAGGCAGTTGTAGATAAAAATTTCTGCTTGAATTTTCACACATAGTTAGAGATGGTGATCTTCTATTGTGCTTCATAGTAGGTTCACCAGTAAGACCCGGGTTCGATATCAGACGATGAAATTTCAGCGAAGTTTAAGAAAAATTTCAATCCTTTTTTTTTTCTTATGAGGACCGTCCCGATATGATGCCGATATGAAATTAGTGTTGTCGATCTGCTTGCAGTATGCAAGCTACATTTTACTCGTATATATATCTATTATATATAGATGCTTCTCCGGATTCATTCATATATCATCTATTATATATAGATGCTTCTCCGGATTCATTCATGTATCCATATATATATACGAGTAAAATGTAGCTTGCATACTGCAAGCAGATCGACAACACTAATTTCATGTTGGCATCATATCGGGAAGGCCGTCAAAAGAAGGAAAAATGGATTGAAAATATTCTGATTATTCGCTGCAATTTATTCGTCCGGCATCGAACCCGGGTCTTCCTAGTGATACTTGCTATGCAGCACAATAGAAGATCACCATCTCTAACTATCTGTGAAAATTCAAGCAGAAATATTATCTGCAACCTCCTCAAACGACGTCCTACTTTTCCTTTATATTTCTTATGAGAGAAATGTTAATGTGCTCTGGCATCGAACCCAGGAATAGTTCGGTCTTCAGAAAACTGTTTTCTTAAACCAGTTTTAACCATACATTTTCCAGCCAAGCACGAACTTCCTATCATTTCAATAAGTGCATCAAAAAAATACTGAAATACTAACCCTATGTATTTTAAACGGGAGACATATTTACCGCCCGGCATCGAACCCGGGTCTTTCTGGTAAAACATCCTATGCAACATAATAGAAGATATTAATCTTTAACTTTGTGCGAAAATTCAAGCAGATGTATTGGCTGCAACTGCCTCAATCGAAGTCTTATTTTCCCTTATATTCCTTATGAGAGTAATGTTAATGTGCTCTTGCATCGAACCCAGGAATAGTACGGTCTTATGAAAATTTTTTTCTTAAACCAATTCTTACCTTACACTTTCTGGCTAAGCAAAAACTTCCTAATAATTCGAGAAGTGCATCAAAAAAAATAATGAAAAACGGCTCCCATGTATTTTAAAGGGCAGATCTTTGCATCGTTGTAGCATCGAACCCAGGATATTTTTTGTGAAAGTCATTGATGTTTTCGAAAGTCCAAGACCATAAATATAGGCACCTTTAGTTTTATTTCTCTAGCTATCCGGAAAGTATTTTTTAAAAAATCCGGAAAATCACGGCAATGCATTTAAATGGGAAAAATCGGGACTTTTGGGCCCTCTGGAATCGAACCTATGACACCGAGGATCAAAGTCGCTTTTTTCCTGGGGGTTTCACGTTAAGGCCAATATGTCATAAAAATTTCAAGTCAATGACGCTTGTGGTTTAGCCTGTGAATTTGTATCCTATCTATATAGCTATATATATGAATGAATCCGGAGAAGCATCTATATATAATAGATATATAGAGAGGATACAAACTCACAGCCTATACCACAAGAGTGATTGAGCTGAAATTTTTACGGAGTATTGGCCATAACGTGTAACCACCAGAAAAATTGCGATTAGGATCCTCAGTGTCATGGGTTCGACGCCAGGGGGCTCCAAAGTCCCGATTTTTCCCGTTTAAATGTATTGCTTTGATTTTCGGGAATTTTTAAAAAATACTTCCCGTATAGTTAGAGAATCGAAACTCAAGGAGCCTTTATATATGGTCATGATCTATCGAAAACATAAATGTGTTTTACGGAGAATAACCTGGGTTCGATGCTAGGTCGATGCAAATATCTGCCGTTTAAAAAGCATTGTGGCGATTTTTATGATTTTTTTTGGACCCTTTCCCGATGGCATGGAAACTAGAAATTCGGTATGAGGTTAGATATCATAAATATATTTCATAATCGATTTTTATGCTTTCCCTGATGTTCCTTGGTTCGATCCCAGAGGGCCATTTACATTCCTCAATGCATTTCTTATGGAGATAACGGAAACAAGTTTAAGGTACTTCCCGGCATGCTATCGACGTAAAACTTTGCATGATAGAAGATCCAGTCTTAACAAATCTAACTATGCATTCATAGCTATCAATATGTCCTGGGTTCGACACCAGGTGTCTCTGCAATCAGAAGTTGATCCGATTTTTAGGAATTATTTTGAAACCTTTCCCAATAATGTAGAAACTTGAAATTTGGCATATAGATTGAGATCAATAACAACTTTCAGAAAAATTTTTTAAGTTTCCACGATCGTCCTTGGTTCGAGTCCCGAGAGCCATTTACATTCGTGAACATTAGAGCGTCTTTTGAGGCAGTTGTAGCCAATATTTCTGCTTGAATTTTCACACATAGTTAGAGATGGTGATCTTCTATTGTGTTTCATAGTAGGTTTTCAGAAAGACCCGGGTTCGATTCCAGACGATATAATTTCAGCGAATTTTAAGAAAAAATTAAATCCTTTTTTTTTCTTAAGAGGACCATCCCGATATGATGCCGATATGAAATTAGAATTGCCGATCTGCTTGCAGTATGCAAGCAACATTTTACTCGTATATATATACGAGTAAAATGTAGCTTGCATACTGCAAGCAGATCGACAACAATATTTTCATGTCGGCATCATATCGGGACGGCCATCAAAAGAAAAAAATGGATTAAATTTTTCTTAAAATTCGCAGAAATTTCATCGTCTGGCATCGAACCCGGGTTATTCTGGTAACTTACTATGAAACACAATAGAAGATCACCATCTCTAACTATGTGTGAAAATTCAAGCAGAAATATTGGCTACAACTGCCTCAAAAGACGCTCTAATGTTCACGAATGTAAATGGCTCTCGGGACTCGAACCAAGGACGATCTTGGAAACTTAAAAAATTTTTCTGAAAGTTATTATTGATCTCAATCTATATGCCAAATTTCAAGTTTCCACATTATTGGGAAAGGTTTCAAAATAATTCCTAAAAATCGGATCAACTTCTGATTGCAGAGACACCTGGTGTCGAACCCAGGACACATTGATAGCTATGAATGCATAGTTAGATTTGTTAAGACTGGATCTTTTTATCATGCAAAGTTTGAAGTCGATAGCATGCCGGGAAGTACCTTAAACTTGTTTCCGTTATCTCCATAAGAAATGCATTGAGGAATTTAAATGGCCCTCTGGGATCGAACCAAGGAACATCAGGGAAAGCATAAAAATCGATTATGAAATATATTTATGATATCTAACCTCATACCGAATTTCAAGTTTCCATGCCATCGGGAAAGGGTCCAAAAAAAATCTTAAAAATCGCCACAATGCTTTTTAAACGGCAGATATTTGCATCGACCTAGCATCGAACCCAGGCTATTTTCCGTAAAACTCATTTATGTTTTCGATAGATCATGACCATATATAAAGGCTCCTTGAGTTTTGATTCTCTACCTATCCGGGAAGTATTTTTTTTTAATTCCCGAAAATCAAAGCAATGCATTTAAACGGGAAAAATCGGGATTTTGGGGCCCTCTGGAATCGAACCCATGACACTGAGGATCAAAATCGCAATTTTTCTGGTGGTTACACGTTATGGCCAATACGCCGTAAAAATTTCAGCTCAATCGCTCTTGTGGTTTAGGCTGTGAGTTTGTATCCTCTCTATATATATATATATATGGATACATGAATGAATCCGGAGAAGCATCTATGGGTCATTCCATGCCAAGTGGTCTGATTTCAGAGAAGTGCCCCGCTCGACCATCACGGATTTCGATGAAATTTTGTATGGACATTCACACAAATCTCTTATGAACATTTGTAAAGTTTTACTTTCGCCGATGGTATACTTGCTGAGATATAGAAGATTGTTTGACCCCGTGTCGCTGCCTTCTTCAACATGACTATGAGTTTTCAGTAACTTTGAGGCGTTGTATCTCAGAGAATTGTTTTATGAAGTAAACACACTTTGGCTATCTTAAACAACTTTTTGCGCTCTATTAAACAAAGTAATAAAAATAACTGTAAGAGCGACCTCCTTGCAGAAAATTCTGTGCAAAACTGGCCCAAAAAATTGCGGATCGAAAAAAAATTAAAACTTTGGCTTTTTATATTTCAAGAAGAAATGATATAATCAACATGAAATTTATCGAATGATAATATATCAATACATAGTTTATAAATATAAAATTTCATATTCCTAGTACTTTCCATTATTTTAAAAATTGAGTCAATATTTGACAATTTTTGTAAAAAAGCCAAAAATAGGTTATTTTTACCCCGCTTTTACAAAAAAAGACCCTCTGGAATTTCTTTTGAAAAATTTTTATTAAATAGAGAATGATTTCAGCCCTCTAAAAAAGTATACCTAGTTTTTCATCTCGAGCATATAAGGCCCTAGAAATAGGGACAACTATGAGGATGACATTTGTAAAAACGGCAAAAATAGGTTATTTTCTGCCCGCTCTTAGAAAAGAAAGACCTTTTCGATACTCTTGTAAATAATTTTTATTTGAAAGAGCATGTTTCAAACCTCTTAAAAAAGCACACTTGGTTTTTCATCGCGAGCACGTACAGCCCTAAAAAAATAACAAAGAACAAAGTTGAGAACGCTGCTATGGTGGCGCCACATGTCTTCTGCTGTTTATCGTTCTGGTTATATTATCTACACATTTTTAGTATATAGCGTTGTTCCATGACTGGTACTGGTAGTGACATCGTCAGTACCAGTCATGGCCCGTAGGGGTCACGCCCGATAGCCATGCAATACCAGCCGCGCTGCTTTCACTGTACGTTCTGATACCCCAAATGTTTTCGCTGTAAGTGCTATCGACCAACTCTTTGGGGCCAATGTCAATAGTTGAACTTTAATCGATCCATCGGATATTTTAATTTTTGTTTGAATTTCTTTTATTAGATCAGCATGACGAGCATTCCTCAACATCACACTGACTAGTTTGTCCTATATCTTCAGCTGGTATTCCAGCGGCTACCGTTATTTTGTCTGTTACTATTTTCTGGATGCATTCAATTTTTCGTTACACGTAGGTTCACTTTATCCCTACTACTCACTCTCCGAATTCTTAACGGAGTAGATCTCAAATCAGTAAAACTTCGATTTACCGAGTCCGAAATATCCATATCGCAATTTTCCGAAGACTAAGAGTCAGTAGTGTTTTGGACCATAGAAACATATTTGGCTGTATATCTTGGAACAAATTTTTTGACTTTCACATTTATTTTGCCCATTTTTGCAAATCATTAGACAAGGCTAGATTGACTTTCAGCAGCCCATTTTTAGCTGTATGTTTTTTTTGTTAAATGGGTTGCAGCATGACATTTTCTTAATTTAATACTTTTCTAAATACATTGCATTGTGATGGAAACAGATTTGATCGTACTCTGTGTTCCCAACCTCCGATCGC
The DNA here is from genome assembly GCA_947579665.1 of Sympetrum striolatum. Lineage (NCBI taxonomy): Eukaryota > Metazoa > Arthropoda > Insecta > Odonata > Libellulidae > Sympetrum > Sympetrum striolatum. The sequence continues at coordinate 867,892 of OX388342.1, read as the reverse complement.
AGAAAAATGAATACTTTTTCCTGGAACGATAAATTGTGCACATATTGCAGCCCAATTTTATTGGAATAAAATGAACCATGATGGCAAATGGACGAAAGTTTTTCCCCAACAACACAGAAGGGCAAGGTGGGATTTTCATCTGACTCTTCGACATCCATTTAAAATTAGTGAAATCGCAATATTTAGTGCAATAATGCAAATTCTGGAAAAAGAATTTATAAAAATATGATGGAATACGACAAATACAGCAGCTCAGTTCAAAACGTGGCCATGCGAGAGTGCTATGTCAATAAAATAATTACAGAATACTAAGCAGCTGTCAATTTTCTAGAGTAACCTCAAGTGGAGTAAGGATGAAATTTGAAGGATCCAAGAAATGAAAATATGGCAAAACTCACTATTTAAAAAAAAACTCGAAGTAACACACAACAGAATGGCTACATAGCCACGACTTAACCGAAGTCTCATCTAAAGATTCTTTACCAATGTTTCAACAGAAACTTTGTTATAATTTGTTACTTTAGTAAATTAACTAATTTAGAAGGTAATTTAGTTTACTAATTATTCTCCCATTCTGTCCATTGTTAACCCTCTTCCTCCTCCCCCTAACACCTCTCCCACTATCAACAGTAGCTAATCTGATTGGTGCCTAGGTTTTTTATTCTTTGTGTATATATATATATGCAGTCATGAATAACTCTTGTGCTTGATAATGGACTGAAATACTTGGATAAGTCTGAAACCGGTCGCAGATATTAAAAACTTTAAAAGTGGAATTTGTGTAAGTTATTCCCACCCATTTACTAGGAAGGAGTTCCACTAAGTACTGGTTCCACTGGTACTGGTAGTGACGATGTCACTACCAGTACCAGTCACGGACCAACGCAATATACTAAAAATGTCTACATAAAATAACCAGGACGATAAACAACAGAAGACATGTGGCGCCACCATAGCAACGTTCTCGACTTTGTTAATTTTTTTAGGGCTGTACGTGCTCGCGATGAAAAACCAAGTGTGCTTTTTTAAGAGGTTTAAAACATGCTCTTTCAAATAAAAATTATTTACAAGAGTATCGAAAAGGTATTTCTTTTCTAAGAGCGGGCAGAAAATAACCTATTTTTGCCGTTTTTACAAATGTCATCCTCATAGTTGTCCCTATTTCTAGGGCCTTATATGCTCGAGATGAAAAACTAGGTATACTTTTTTAGAGGGTTGAAATCATTCTCTATTTAATAAAAATTTTTCAAAAGAAATTCCAGAGGGTCTTTTTTTGTAAAAGCGGGGTAAAAATAACCTATTTTTGGCTTTTTTACAAAAATTGTCAAATGTTGACTCAATTTTTAAAATAATGGAAAGTACTAGGAATATGAAATTTTATATTTATAAACTATGTATTGATATGTTATCATTCGATAAATTTCACGTTGATTATATCATTTCTTCTTGAAATATAAAAAGCCAAAGTTTTAATTTTTTTTCGATCCGCAATTTTTTGGGCCAGCTTTGCACAGAATTTTCTGCAAGGAGGTCGCTCTTACAGTTATTTTTATTACTTTGTTTAATAGAGCGCAAAAAGTAGTTTAAGATAGCCAAAGTGTATTTACTTCATAAAACAATTCTCTGAGATACAATGCCTCAAAGTTACTGAAAACTCATAGTCATGTTGAAGAAGGCAGCGACACGGGGTCAAACAATCTTCTATATCTCAGCAAGTATACCATCGGCGATAGTAAAACTTTACAAATGTTCATAAGAGATATGTGTAAATGTCCATACAAAATTTCATCGAAATCTGTGATGGTCGAGCGGGGACCACTAGACCACTTGGCATGGAATGGCCCCTATATATAATAGATATATAGAGAGGATACAAACTCACAGGCTAAAGCACTAGCGTCAATGGCTTGAAATTTTTACGACATATTGGCCATAACGTATAACCTCCAGAAAAATTGCGATTTTGAACCTCAGTGTCATGGGTTCGATTCCAGAGGGCCCCAAAGTGTCGATTTTTCCCGTTTAAATGCATTGCTTTGATTTTCGGGAATTAAAAAAAAAATACTTTCCGGATAGGTAGACAATTAAAACTCAAGGAGCCTATATATATGAACATGATCTATCGAAAACATAAATGAGTTTTAAGGAAAATATCCTGGGTTCGATGCTAGGTCGGGGCAAAAATCGGCCGTTTAAAACGCATTGTGGCGATTTTTAAGATTTTTTTTGGACCATTTTCCGAATGCATGGAAACTTGAAATTTGGCATGGGGTTAGAAATCATAAATATATTTCATAATCAAATTTTTTTTATTCGCTTATGGTCCTTGGTTCGATCCCAGAGGGCCATTTGCACTCCACAATGCATTTCTTATGGGGATAACGGAAACAAATTTTAGGTACTTCTTGGCATGATGTTGACTTCAAACTTTGCTTAAATAAGATCAAGTTCATAAAAATCAAAATGTGCATTCACAGCTACCAGTGTGTCCTGGGTTCGACACCAGGCGTCTCTACAATCAGTAATTGATCCGATTTTCAATAATAATTTTGAACCCTTTCCCAACAATATAGAAACTTGAAATTCGGCATGTAGTTAGATATCATAGATACATTTCAAAATTATGTTTTAGATTTCCAAGATCGTCCTTGGTTCGAGTCCCGAGAGGCATTTACATTCCTGAAAATTAGAACGTTTTTTGAGGCAGTTGTATCCAATATTTCTGCTTGAATTTTTACACATAGTTAGAGATATTGATCTTCTATTGTGCTGCATAGTAGGTTCACCAGTAAGACCCGGGTTCGATGCCAGACGATAAAATAACAGCGAATTTTAAGAATATTTTGAATATTTTTTTTTGTTCGTTTGAGAACCGTCCCGATATGATGCCGATATGAAATTAGTATTACCGATCTGCTTGCAGTATGCAAGCTACATTTTACTCGTATATATATATATATATATACGAGAAAAATGTACCGATCTGCTTGCAGTATGCAAGCTACATTTTACTCGTATATATATATATATATATATATATATATATATATATACGAGTAAAATGTAGCTTGCATACTGCAAGCAGATCGGCAATACTAATTTCATATCGGCATCATATCGGGACGGTCCGAAAAAGAAAAAAAAAGGATTTAATTTTTTCTTAAAATTCGCTGAAATTTCATCGTCTGGCATCGAACCCGGGTCTTACTGGTAAACCTACTATAAAACACAATAGAAGATCACCATCTCTAACTATGTCTGAAAATTCAAGCAGAAATATTGGCTATAACTGCCTCAAAAAACGTTCCAATTTTCACGAATGTTAATGCCTCTCGGGACTCGAACCAAGGACGATTGTTGAAATCTAAAACATGTTTCTGAAAGATATTTATGATCTCTATCTATATGCCGAATTTCAAGTTTCTATTTTATTGGTAAAGGTTTCAAAATAATTCCTAAAAATCGGATCAAATTCTGATTTCAGAGACACCTGGTGTCGAAACCAGGACGTATTGCAAGCTGTGAATGCAAAGTTTGATTTGTTAAGACTTGCACTTGTATTATGCAAAGTTTGAAGTTGATAGCATGCCGGAAAGTACCTAAATTTTGTTTCCGTTATCTCCGTAAGAAATGCATTGAGAAGTGCAAATGGCCCTCTGGGATCGAACCAGGGACCATCAGCGAACATGTAAAATTTGATTGTGAAGTATATTCCTGATATCTATCCACGTGCCGAGTTTTGAATATCCATGTTATCGGGAAAGGATCCAAAAAAAATCTTCAAAATCGCCGTAATGCATTTTAAACGGCCGATTTTTGCCCCGACATAGCATCGAACCATGGACTATATTCTAAGATGTTTTTTCTGATTTTTGTTGGATACGCATGGCTTCTAGCGATCCCTTGAGTTTCAGCTCTTTCTCTCTCCGGGAAGTACCTCAAAAAAATTTTCGAAAATCCCCGCCATGTATTCTTATGGAGAAAATCGCGACTTTGGGGCCCTCTGGAATCGAACCCATGACCCTGAGGATCAAAATCGCAATATTTCTGGCGGTTACACGTTATGGACAATACGTCGTCAAAATTTCAAGTCATTCACGCTTGTGGTTTAGGCTGTGAATTAGTATCCTATCTATCTATCTATATAGGTATATCCATGAATGAATCCGGAGAAGCATCTATATATAACGAGTTAAATGTAGCTTGCATACTGCAAGCAGATCGACAACACTTATTTCACATGGGCATCATATCGGGACAGTCCTAAAAAGAAAAAAAAAGTTGAAAATTTTCTTAAAATTCTCTGTAATTTAATCGTCTGGCATCGAACCCGGGTCTTTCTGATGATACATCCAATGTAGCACAACAGAAAATCACCACCTCTAACTATGTTTGAAAATTCCAGCGGAAATGTTGGCTTCAAATGCCCCAAAGGACGTCCTACTTTTCCCATATATTCCTTATGAGAGAAATTTTAATGTGCTCTGGCATCGAACCCTGGTAGAGCATGGTCATATCTAATTTTTTTCTTAAACCGAGTCTTAATATACATCTTCTAGCAAAGCAAGATTTTCCTATTATTTCGATTAAATACAAATAGATACATCAAAATAGAATAAAAAATAATAAATAAAATAGAATACATCAAAATAAATAATGAAAACTAATTCAATGCATTTTAAATGGGGGGTATATTTACTATCTGGCTTCGGACCCGGGTCTTTCTGGTAATACTTTCTATGCAGCACTAAAGAAGGTCACATCATTTAACCATGTGTGAAAATTCAAGCAGAAGTAATTGGTGCAACTGCCTCAAATGACGTATTACTTTTCCCTTATATTCCTTATGAGAGAAACTTTTAGGTGCTCCGGCATCGAACCCAGGAACAGTAAGGTCTTATCTACATTTTTTTCAAAAATCTATCCTTAATATACATCTTCCATAAAAGCGAGAACTTCCTATCATTTCGATAAGTGCATGAAAAAAAATAATGAAAATCTACCTCCATGTATTTCAAATGGCCGATTTTTGCATCGTCTTAGCATTGAACCCAGGATATTTTCCGTAAAAGTCATTTATATTTTCGATAGATCATGACCATATATATAGGCTCCTTGAGTTTCGATTCATTACCTATCCGGTAAGTATTTTTTTTAATTCCTGGAAATCAAAGCAATGCATTTAAACGGGAAAAATCGGGACTTTGTGGCCCTCTGGAATCGAACCTATGACACTGAGGTTCAAAATCACAATTTTTCTGGTGGTTGTACGTTATGGCCAATACGTCGTAAAAATTTCAAATCAATGACGCTTGTGGTTTAGGCTGTGAATTAGTATCCTATCTATCTATCTATCTAGGTATCTATTATATATAGATGCTTCTCCGGATTCATTCATATATCATATATTCATATATATATACGAGTAAAATGTAGCTTGCATACTGCAAGCAGATCGACAACACTAATTTCATATCGGCATCATATCGGGACGGACATCAAAAGAAAAAAAAATTCAAAATATTCGTAGAATTCGCTGCAATTTAATCACCTGGCAGCGAACCCCTTTCTTCCTGGTGTACTTACTATGCAGCAAAATAGAAAATTACCATATCAAACTATGTGTGAAAATTCAAGCAAAACTATCAGGTGCAACTACCTCAAACGACGTCCTACTATTCACATACACTCCTTATTTGAGAAATTATAATGTGCTCTGGCATCGAACCCAGGAACAGCATGGTCTTATCTATTTTTTTTTCTTAAACAAAGTGTTAATATACATCTTCCATCTAAGCAAGAGCTCCCTTACATATCGATAAATGCATAAAAAAATTATGAAAAGATACCCCATAGTATTATATATGGGTGATATTTTTACCGCCCGGCATCGAACCCGGGTCTTTCAGGCAATACTTTCTATGCAGCACAAAAGAAAAACACCATCTCTAACCGCGTATGCAAATTCAAGCAGAATAATTGGTTACAACTGCCTCAAATGACGTCCTACTTTTCCTTTATATTCCTTATGAGAGAAACATTATTGTGCTCTGGCTTCGAACCCAGGAACAGTACGGTCTTATGAAAATTTTTTTCTAAAACTTATTCGTACCATACATCTTCCAGCCAAGCACCAACATCCTATCATTTCGATAAGTGCATCTAAAAAAATAATGAAAAACGGCTCCCATGTATTTTAAAGAGCAGATCTTTGCATCGTCCTAGCATCGAACCCAGGATAACTTTTGTAAAAGTCATTGATGTTTTCGAAAGTCCAAGACCATAAATATAGGCACCTTGAGTTTTACTTCTCTACCTATCCGGAAAGTATTTTTTTTTAATTCCCGAAAATCACGGCAATGCATTCAAACGGGAAAAATCGGGACTTTGGGGCCCTCTGGAATCGAACCTATGACACTGAGGATCAAAGTCTCTTTTTTCCTGGGGGTTTCACGTTATGGCCAATATGTCATAAAAATTTCAGATCAATGACGCTTGTAGTTTAGGCTGTGAATTTGTATCCTATCTATCTATCTATCTATATAGGTATACGAGTAAAATGTTGCTTGCATACTGCAAGCAGATCGACAACACTATTTTCATGTTGGCATCATATCGGGACGGCCATAAAAAAAAAATGGATTGAAATTTTTCTTAAAATTCGCTGAAATTCAATCGTCTGGCATCGAACCCGGGTCTTTACTGTGAACTTACTATGCAGCACAATAGAACATCACCATCTCTATCTATGTGTGAAAAATCAAGCAGAAATATGGGCTACAACTGCCTCAAAAGACGTTCTATTTTCATGAATTTAAATGGCTCTCTGGATTCGAACCAAGGACGATCATGGAAATCTAATAAATGTTTCTGAAAGTTATTTATGATCTCTATCTATATGCCGAATTTGAAGTTTCTATATTATTGGCAAAGGTTTCAAAATAATTCCTAAAATTCGGATCAACTTCTGATTGCAGAGACACCTGGTGTCGAACCCAGGACACATTGATAGCTGTGAATGCACTGTATGATTTGTATGGACTTGATCTTTCTATATGCAAAGTTTGAAGTCGATATCGTGCCTGGAAGTACCTAAAATTTATTTCCGTTATCTCCGTAAGAAATGCATTGAGGAATTTAAATGTCCCTCTGGGATCGAACCAAGGACCATCAGCGAATATATAAATTTGATTATGATTTTTGTTTATGGTATCTAACCTCATACCAAATTTCAAGTTTCTATGCCATCGGAAAAGGGTCCTAAAAAAATCTTAAAAATCGCCACAATGCATTTTAAACGGCCGATTTTTGCCCCGACCTAGCATCGAACCAAGGATAATATTCGTAGATGTCCTTATGGTTTCCTTTAGATATGCACGGCATCTAGCGAACCCTTGAATTTCAAATCTCTCCTTTTCCAGGAAGTGCCTCAAAAAAATTTTCGAAAATCCCCGCCATGTATTCTTATGGACAAAATCGCGACTTTGGGGCCTTCTGGAATCGAACCCATGACACTGAGGTTCAATGTCGGCTTTTTCCTGGAGGGTACACGTTATGGCCAATATGTCGTAAAAATTTAAAGTCAGTGGCACTTGTGTAACATGGTAAAACTTTTGATCCCCTATATATATATATATATCTATTATATATAGATGCTTCTCCGGATTCATTCATATCTATTATATATAGATGCTTCTCCGGATTCATTCATGTATCCATATCTATTATATATAGATGCTTCTCCGGATTCATTCATGGATATACCTATATAGATAGATAGATAGATAGATAGATAGGATACTAATTCACAGCCTAAACCATAAGCGGCATTGACCTGAAATTTTTACGACGCATTGGCCATAACGTGTAACCACCAGAAAAATTGCGACTTTGAACCTCGGTGTCATGGGTTCGATTCCAGAAGGCCCCAAAGTCGCGATTTTCTTCATAAGGATACATGGCGGGGATTTTCGAAAATTTTTTTGGTGCACTTCCCGGAAAAGTAGAGAGTTGAAATTCGGGGGATCGCTATAAGCCGTGCAACTCCAACGTAAAACAGAAAGACATCGTCGAATATGGTCCATGGTTCGATGCTAGGTCGGGGCAAAAATCGGCCGTTTAAAATGCATTGCGGCGATTTTGGTGATATTTTTTGGATCCTTTCCCGATAACATGGATATTTGAAACTCTGCACGTCGTTAGATATAATAAATATATTTCATAATCAAATTTTACATGTTCGCTGATGGTCCTTGGTTCGACCCCAGAGGACCATTTGCACTTCTCAATGCATTTCTTACGGAGATAACGGAAACAAAATTTAGGTACTTCCCGGCATGCTATCGACTTCAAACTTTGCATGATACAAGAACAAGTCTTTACAAATCAAACTTTGCATTCACAGCTTACAATATGTCCTGGGTTCGACACCAGGTGTCTCTGCAATCAGAAGTTGATCCGATTTTTAGGAATTATTTTGAAACCTTTCCTAATAATATACAAATTTGAAATTCGGCATATACATAGAGATCATAAATAACTTTCAGAAACATGTTTTAGATTTCCAAGATCGTCCTTAGTTCGAATCCAGAGAGCCATTAACATTCGTGAAAATTAGAACGTCTTTTGAGGCAGTTGTAGCCAATATTTCTGCTTGAATTTTCACACATAGTTAGAGATACTAATCTTCTATTATGTTGCATTGGAAGTTTTACCAGAAAGATCCGGGTTCGATGCCGGGCAGCAAATATTTTTCCCGTTTAAAATACATTGGGTTAGTATTTCATTATTTTTTTATTGCACTTATCGAAATGATAGGAAGTTCGTACTTGGCTGGAAGATATATGAAAAGAATTGGTTTTGAAAAAAAATGTTCATAAGCCCGTACTATTCCTGAGTTCGATGCCAGAGCACATTAGCATTTCTCTCATAAGGAATATAAGGAAAAAGTAGGACGTCGTTTGAGGCAGTTGCAGTTAATATTTCTACTTGAATTTTCACACATAGTTACAGATGGTGATCTTCTATGGTGCTGCATAGTAGGTATGACCGGGAAGACCTGGGTTCGATGCCAGACGAATAATTTGCAGCGGAAATTAAGAATATTTTCCATCCATTATTTTTTTTCTTTTGCGGACTCACTCTATGTGATGCCGACAAAAATATTGTGTTATCAATGTGCTTGCAGTATGCAAGCAACATTTTACTCGTATATATATATATAGAGAGGATACTAATTCACAGCCTAAACCACAAGCGTCATTGACTTGAAATTTTTACGACGTATTGGCCATAACGTGTTACCGGCAGAAAAATTGCGATTTCGATCTTCAGGGTCAAGGGTTCGATTCCAGAGGGCCCCAAAGTCGCGATTTTCTCCGTAAGAATACATGGCGGGGATTTTCGAAAATTTTTTTGAGGCACTTCCCGGAAAAGTAGAGAATTGAAATTCAAGGGATCGCTAGAAGCCGTGCAACTCCAACGTAAATCAGAAAGACATCGCCGAATATGGTCCATGGTTCGATGCTAGGTCGGGGCAAAAATCGGCCGTTTAAAATGCATTGCGGCGATTTTGAAATTTTTTTTGGATCCTTTCCCGGTAACATGGATACTTGAAACTCGGCACGTCGATAGATATCATAAATATATTTCGTAATCAAATTTTACGTGTTCGGTGATGGTCCTTGGTTCGATCCCAGAGGACCATTTGCACTTCTCAATGCATTCCTTACGGAGATAACGGAAACAAAATTTAGGTACTTCCCGGTATGCTATCGACTTCAAACTTTGCTAGATACAAGAAAAAGTCTTTACAAATCAAACTTTGCATTCAAAGCTTACAATATGTCCTGGGTTCGACACCAGGTGTCTCTTCAACCAGAAGTTGATCCGATTTTTAGGAATTATTTGGAAACCTTTCCCAATAATATAGAAATTTGAAATTCGGCATATAGATAGAGATTATAAATAACTTTCAGAAACATCTTTTAGATTTCCAATATCGTCCTTGGTTCGAATCCAGAGAGCCATTTACATTCGTGATAATTAGAACGTCTTTTGAGGCAGTTGTAGCCAATATTTCTGTTTGAATTTTCACACATTGTTAGAGATGATGATCTTCTATTGTGCTGCATAGTTAGTTCACCAGTAAGACCCGGGTTCGATGCCAGACGGTGAAAATTTAGCGAATTTTAAGAAAAATTTCAATCCTTTTTTTTTCTTTTGAGGAGCGTTCCGATATAATGCCGATATGAAATTAGTATTGCCGATCTGCTTGCAGTATGCAAGCTACATTTTACTCGTATCTATTATATATAGATGCTTCTCCGGATTCATTCATGTATCCATATATATATATATAGAGAGGATACAAACTCACAGCCTAAACCACAAGAGTGATTGAGCTGAAAATTTTACGGCGTATTGGCCATAACGTGTAACCACCAGAAAAATTGCGATTAGGATCCTCAGTGTCATGGGTTCGATGCCAGGGGGCTCCAAAATCCCGATTTTTCCCGTTTAAATGCATTGCTTTGATTTTCGGGAATTTAAAAAAAATACTTCCCGGATAGGTAGAGAATCGAAACTCAAGGAGCCTTTATATATGGTCATGATCTATCGAAAACATAAATGAGTTTTACGGAAAATAACCTGGGTTCGATGCTAGGTCGATGCAAAAATCTGCCGTTTAAAATGCATTGTGGCTATTTTTAAGATTTTTTTTGGACCCTTTCCCGATGGCATGGAAACTTGAAATTCGATATGAGGTTAGATATCATAAATATATTTCATAATCGATTTTTATGCTTTCCCTGATGTTCCTTGGTTCGATCCCAGAGGGCCATTTACATTCCTCAATGCATTTCTTATGGAGATAACGGAAACAAGTTTAAGGTACTTCCCGGCATGCTATCGACTTAAAACTTTTCATGATAGAAGATCCAGTCTTAACAAATCTAACTATGCATTCATAGCTATCAATGTGTCCTGGGTTCGACACCAGGTGTCTCTGCAATCAGAAGTTGATCCGATATTTAGGAATTATTTTGAAAACCTTCCCAATAATATATAAACTTGAAATTCGGCATATAGATAGAGATCATAGATTCATTTCATGAACATTTTTTAAATTTCCAAGATCGCCCTTGGTTCGAGTCCCGAGAGCCATTTACATTCGTGAACATTAGAGCGTCTTTTGTGGCAGTTGTAGCCAATATTTCTGCTTGAATTTTCACACATAGTTAGAGGTGGTGATCCTCTATTGTGTTTCAAAGTATGTTTTCAGTAAGACCCGGGTTCGATGCCAGACGATGAAATTTCAGCGAATTTTAAGAAAAAATTAAATCCTTTTTTTTTCTTAAGAGGACCGTCCCGATATGATGCCGATATGAAATTAGAATTGCCGATCTGCTTGCAGTATGCAAGCTACATTTTACTCGTATCATATATATATATATATATATAGAGAGGATACAAACTCACAGGCTAAACCACTAGCGTCATTGCCTTGAAATTTTTACGACATATTGTCCATAACGTGTAAGCTCCAGAAAAATTGTGATTTTGAACTTCAGTGTCATGGGTTCGATTCCAGAGGGCCCCAAAGTCCCGATTTTTCCCGTTTAAATGCATTGCTCTGATTTTCGGGAATTTTTAAAAAATACTTCCCGGATAGGTAGAGAATCGAAACTCCAGGAGCCTATATATATTAACATGATCTATCGAAAACATAAATGAGTTTTACGGAAAATATCCTGGGTTCGATGCTAGGTCAAGCCAAAAATTGGCCGTTTAAAATGCATTGTGGTGATATTATATTATATTACCTATCCGGTAAGTATTTTTTTTAATTCCTGGAAATCAAAGCAATGCATTTAAACGGGAAAAATCGGGACTTTGTGGCCCTCTGGAATCGAACCCATGACCCTGAGGATCAAAATCGCAATTTTTCTGGCGGTTACACGTTATGGCCAATACGTCGTAAAAATTTCAAGTCAATCACGCTGGTGGTTTAGGCTGTGAATTAGTATCCTATCTATCTATCTATCTATATAGGTATACGAGTAAAATGTAGCTTGCATACTGCAAGCAGATCGACAACACTAATTTCATATCGGCATCATATCGGGACGGACATCAAAAGAAAAAAAAAATTCAAAATATTCGTAGAATTCGCTGCAATTTAATCACCTGGCAGCGAACCCCGGTCTTCCTGGTGTACTTACTATGCAGCAAAATAGAAAATTACCATATCAAACTATGTGTGAAAATTCAAGCAAAACTATTAGGTGCAACTACCTCAAACGACGTCCTACTATTCACATACACTCCTTATTTGAGAAATTATAATGTGCTCTGGCATCGAACCCAGGAACAGCATGGTCTTATCTATTTTTTTTCTTAAACAAAGTGTTAATATACATCTTCCATCTAAGCAAGAGCTCCCTTACATATCGATAAATGCATAAAAAAATTATGAAAAGATACCCCATAGTATTATATATGGGTGATATTTTTACCGCCCGGCATCGAACCCGGGTCTTTCAGGCAATACTTTCTATGCAGCACAAAAGAAAAACACCATCTCTAACCGCGTATGCAAATTCAAGCAGAAATATTTGTTACAACTGCCTCAAATGACGTCCTACTTTTCCTTTATATTCCTTATGAGAGAAACGTTATTGTGCTCTGGCTTCGAACCCAGGAACAGTACGGTCTTATGAAAATGTTTTTCTAAAACTTATTCGTACCATACATCTTCCAGCCAAGCACGAACATCCTATCATTTCGATAAGTGCATCTAAAAAAATAATGAAAAACGGCTCCCATGTATTTTAAAGGGCAGATCTTTGCATCGTCCTAGCATCGAACCCAGGATAACTTTTGTAAAAATCATTGATGTTTTCGAAAGTCCAAGACCATAAATATAGGCACCTTGAGTTTTACTTCTCTACCTATCCGGAAAGTATTTTTTTTTAATTCCCGAAAATCACGGCAATGCATTCAAACGGGAAAAATCGGGACTTTGGGGCCCTCTGGAATCGAACCTATGACACTGAGGATCAAAGTCTCTTTTTTCCTGGGGGTTTCACGTTATGGCCAATATGTCATAAAAATTTCAGATCAATGACGCTTGTAGTTTAGGCTGTGAATTTGTATCCTATCTATCTATCTATCTATATAGGTATATATATGAATGAATCCGGAGAAGCATCTATATATAATAGATACATGAATGAATCCGGAGAAGCATCTATATATAATAGAAGATAATAGATATATATATAGAGGATACAAAGTCACAGGCTAAACCACTAGCGCCAATGGCTTGAAATTTTTACGACATATTGGCCATAACGTATAACCTCCAGAAAAATTGCGATTTTGAACCTCAGTGTCATGGGTTCGATTCCAGAGGGCCCCAAAGTCCCGGTTTTTCCCGTTTAAATACATTGCTTTGATTTTCGGGAATTAAAAAAAAATAGTTTCCGGGTAGGGTAGAGAATCAAAACTCAAGGAGCCTATATATATGGTTATGATCTATCGTAAACATAATTGAGTTTTACGGAAAATATCCTGGGTTCGATGCTAGGTCGAGGCAAAAATCAGCCGTTTAAAATGCATTGTGGCGATTTTTAACATTTTTTTTGGACCCCTTTCCGAATGCATGGAAACGTGAAATTTTGCATGGGGTTAGAAACCATAAATATATTTCATAATCAATTTTTTTGTATTCGCTTATGGTCCTTGGTTCGATCCCAGAGGGCCATTTTCACTCCACAATGCATTTCTTATGGGGATAACGGAAACACATTTTAGGTACTTCCCGGCATGATATCGACTTCAAACTTTCTATGAAATTAGATCAGGTCCTAGCAAGTCATTTTGTGCATTTACAGCTTCCAATACGTCCAGGGTTCGACACCAGGCGTCTCTACAATCAGTCACTGATCCGATTTTTAAGAATTATTTTTAACCCCTTCCCAATAATATTAAAACTTGAAATTCGGCATATATATAGAACTTATAGATACATTTCGAAAACACATTTTATATTTCCTAGATCGTCCTTGGTTCGAATCCAGAGAGCTATTAACATTCGTGAAAAGTAGGTCTTCGTTTGAGGCAGTTGCAGCCAATATTTCTGCTTGAATTTTCACACGTATTTAGAGAAGATGATCTTCTGATGTGCAGCATAGTAATTTCACCAAAAAGACCCGGGTTCGAAGCCAGACGATTAAATTGAAGCGAATTTTAAGTATATTTTCAATCCTTTTTTTCCTTTCCGGGACCGTCCCGATATAATGCCGTAATGAAATTAGTGTTGTCGATCTGCTTGCAGTATGCAAGCTACATTTTACTCGTATATATATATATATATATGTATATATATATATATATATATATATATATATATATATATATATATATATATATTAATCACTCATCTTCCTAGTTTAGATGGAATATAGAGTTCGAAATTACTGTCGTAGATAAATATTAACATCTTATATATGGAGAAAGTCATGTGCTGGCCACATCAGATTTTTTGCCTTAGGCTTCGTTTTTTTGCCAATATTTCATCGAATAAAGCATCGAAAACGGATAATTTCACAGAAATTTCAATCTTTTTTCGTTTATTTTACCTTACTTTTCGTGATTTTGCCAAGATTTGATCGAAAAAAGCATCGAAAACGGATAATTTCACCGAAATTTCAATCTTTTTTCGTTTATTTTGCCTTACTTTTCGTGATTTTGCCAAGATTTGATCGAAAAAAGCAACGAAAACGGATATATTTAACGAAATTTCAATTTTCTCCCCTTTTTTTGCCTTAATTTTCGTCATTTTATCGAGATATAATCGAAAAAATCTAATGTGGCCAGCAAATGTCTTTCTCCATATAAAAGATGGTTATATTTATCTACGGCAGTAATTTCGAACTCTATATTCCATCTAAACATGGTAGATGAGTGATTAATATATATATTATTATCTTTGACGTCTCAAACATTATAAATAATGTTTTCCGGGACATGATCGATAAAAAACGATGAAATTGGGTTTTCGCCCATTTAGCCCATAGCGCCCACAAAGTACTTAATCAGCAACTTCCGGTGTAACAGTATTTTCAAATAACTCCTACACAATTAGTGATACAAAAATATGTTTCATACAAAAGTTATAGTAAAATACATTTTCTAAAACGTTTATAATAAATAGTTTATACCTAAATATCATATTTATGGAGATATTTTGAAAACCGGAAATGAGCTTTGAAGAATGAAGCTCGACTTGCGGTTAACCGATTTACTCCAAATACTCTATAATCAACTCTAACAAAACCAACCGAAATGCTATATATGAAATCTGGTGTTGATCCAACAAATAGTTTTCATGTTAGAGCGCCCACAAAGTACATAATCAGCTACTTCCGTTTTATAAGTATTTCACGAATAACTCCTAATCAACCGGTGATACAAAAATATGTTAAATACCAAAGTTATAGTAAATCACATTTTCGAAAACTTTTATAAGGTAAACAATATACCTATATATCATATTTATGGAGATAGTTTGAAAACCGGAAATGAGATTTGATGAATGAAGCTCGACTTCTGGTAAACCGATTTACTCCAAAAACTAATCAACTCTCACAGCACACACCACAGTACTATATATCAATTTTGGTATTGATACGACTAATAGTTCTCACGTTAGAGTGCCCACTATCACACACACACACACACACACACACACATATACACACAGACATCATTCCGAAAATGGTCAAAACGTGTTCTAGGGACCCCAAAACATGTATTTCCGTTGGAATCTCAAAGTCGATTTTTTTCATGAAAACAATACTTTCTCTATACTTCGTATATGGAGAAAGTAAAAAGCAACGAAAACGGATAATTTCACCGAAATTTCAATTTTTTTCTTCTCTTTTGCCTTAACTTTTGTAATTTTATCGAGTTATGATCGAAAAAAGCAACGAAAACGGATAATTTTAGCGAAATTTCAATTTTTTTCCTCTATTTTGCCTTAATTTTCGACATTTAAATCTCTTATAAGAAATGCATGTTCAGTTTGATCAATCGCAGACATGTTTTTCTGCAGAATAAAATCATGAATAATGGTTAAATGACTGATTGAAACTGGAGTATTGGTCACAAAATTCACTTTATTAATCCTCAGAGTCTACAGTTTAATACAAAACAAGTCGGTGACAGATTTCCACCAACGAAAATGGCTTCGTCCATCATAAACACAAAAAATTAGTACCAACTGCAATACTTGCTCGAAACTGTTAGACTGCCCAACATTTGCAGACAAAAGATTTATTCACACAAATGTTTCAACGAAGCACCTTGTTAAGTTACAAAAAACAAAAAAAGTCTAGATTTACAATGTAAATAAATATCACCTCGTGAAGTACTTGGGACGACAATATCTTGTCAGTAACAAAGATGCAAATTATAATTATGCAGAAAAAATTTTTCCATTGCTGTTAAATAAGATTTAGCACCACTAAATATAGCAATCAAAGACAAGAAAAATAAACTACTGAGGATGAGAAAACATTCGATAACAAGTAATAAACATATGAAAATGTAAAGACACTCAGTGCAAAATAATTGCACGGAACTAAAGTAATTTCTTTTCACTCTCATTAAATTAGCAAGAAATGTATGGCATCAGCCCTCTTCTTTATAAAATCTACTTGCGACCGTACTGTTACAACTGTTTAAAAGAAACTATTAACATGGTAGAACGTCGGCGGAAAATTCACAGCCTCCATGGGCGAATTTTTTGCCAGCATCTCCGAGAATTTTACTAGAAGATTTGTCCTTGAGCCGAGTTCAAAAGCTGGGGAATCTGGTCGCAAAATGCTGGATCAGTAGCAATTTATTTCACACTATAAATTTTGCAACTTTTGCAAAATATTTGTGAATTGCGAAAAATTGCAAGTTTACAATTTGGGAACATCATAGTTCAGGTTATCGGAGGAATATTTTACTAGAGGAGGATTCTTGTACAGCCGTCCATCATTTCCTGCATTTGCTGAAAATGCTGAAGGCCAAGACAAAAAAGCTGAGAAGAGTGAGGCAAATAATCAAGATCTGCTTTGCCTATTTCTGCCGGTATACCAAATGGTTTATGTATTAAAACTGAGTAATCAATTCTAGGCAAGGAATGAACAAGCAAATGAACAGCTAAAGCATCATCTTTGTTTAATCGCTTTTTCAGATGCAATTTGTACCTCATTTTGTTTATATCAGTTGTAGATACAAAGTACTCTTTCACAAGAATTTCACTGTTAAAAAATTTAGGCTGGAATAATTCCTGAATATATGGATCCCAATCGAATTCTGATGAACACCCAAAGTGGTGTAGACTTCCTTTTCTTGGTAAAATTTCACTGAAAATCAACAAACTTATTCCGAGGGATAAAATCAAAATTGGCTTCTACAACAAAAACAATTTAAGGAACCTTTTAAAACCCACAAAAGATAGAATTGGGCAAGGGGGAAAAAGTGGAATATATAAATTAGAATGCTCAATTGCAATGGTGTGTAAGTAGGTCAAACGGGGAGAAATTTCAATACTAGAATTAAGGAGCATAAATATAGTTTTCAGAATAACAACAATAATTCCCAGCCAAACATTTATTGCAGTACAAACATACAAGTAATTTTGAACATAAAATCCTCCACGTAGAGAAAAAGGGCACCAGAGTAGATTTGCTTGAACAAATAGAAATTTTAAATTACGACAAATTAACAGAAGGTAATATGTTAAATAAATACCTGTTCACCACCCATTTCCCTCTGCTGGACATTTATGATTAATGTTCCTTTTAATTACAGTTTTTATATTCTTGTTTACCTTATATTGTATATTATTGACGTGGCTACTTTTGGGCCGTATCTAATTTATCTTATCCTGAAACTGCGTTTACTAACCCAACCAAATTCTCAAGATCCACAGTTAAAATTCCTCACAAATTCCCTACTTCCCCCCTAAACTCCCCCATTCACAACTATCCATTCAACCCTTTGCCCAACCTCTCCTATACCCCCTCCGGAAAGTGTATATAAGGAAGAGGAAATTCTTTTCTTCACCTGAAGATGTTGCAATGCAATGAAACCTGGGTTGTGGTCTAAATAAAGGACAGTACTGTGGAAATTACTAAGTTGTTTTTATTCTGATAAGCTGAATAGTATGGGCAGGGACATCCTGTTCCAGCATTGTGTCAATTTTAGCTTTGGTGGACTCATCCCAACGATAAAATTTCACATTCCTAACGTTGAGGTCATGATTGTATTGAAATACAGTAGAACCCCGTTTTTACGAACCTCGATTTTACGAAGTGACACAGTTTTACGAACCATTCCGCCGGTCCCGATCTTTGTACATGTAAAATGACCTCGGTTTTACGTAAAACCTCGATTTCATGTTTTACGAAGTGAGAAGCCGGTCCCTAGGAGTGAATGAACCCCGGTTTTACGAAGTATTTGAAATTGTTTTGTCGCATTGAGCTCAATACAACGGGATGACGATCGCCGTAAACAGGAGCAGCTGAATCCAGATCGTCTATGTTGGGAAGACCCTCATCCCATGTATTTTAGATGGGAAAATGTGAAAATTTCGTGGGATACAAAGATTTTGATTACTGTTTTCGCGAAAAATGATAGCTTATAAGACGTAGCCGTGCTCTTTCTTTCTTCATCATGCTTTCTGGTAATATCGCGAATCCACGACCTGGGGTCGTATTGACCAGCAGTTTTCAGTAGTATATGGTTTCTATTTGGACGAAAGATTGAGAGAATAGAGCATGATAAGAATTTGTTTTCGACTTGGGGAGTTTTGGGCTCAGATCTTGGCTACTAAATTGGAGTGCGACATCTTAAAATGCTTAAGGCTGCTGCAGGGATTTCGGATTTTAGCTGGTTAGTAAAAGCTTGAAAAATAATGGTTGGATGGTGGACACCCTGAGAAAGGTTGGTCTCCAAGCGAGGAAAAGTCGCGCGCGTACAGTCAGAATCTCTCTCTGCGCGAGGTGGCCTGTGTTGTGATATCCCGTGTGCCTATCAGAAAAATAATGGATAAAAAATCGCTGACCAAGAAAAGGAGGAAGTCCCTGAGTTTGGTCACCAAAAGGTCAATTAGAAAGGAAGTACGTGATCGCGGGCAGACAAAAAATTCTGAAGGAGAAGGCTCAGGTTTAGGCTCTTAAACTGAAGTGCGACAACATTAAAGCCTCAAATGGGTGGCTTGATAGATTCAAGAAAAGATACGGAATCACTTCAATGAAAATCTGTGGAGAAGAAGGTAGCATCAACACAAAAGACGTTGAGCAGTGGCATGAAATAAACGATGACATTGTGTCTAAATATTTCTCTCGAGATATATACAACCTGGATGAAACAGGTTTGTTTTTAAAGGCATCACCTGACTCCATCCTCGGAACCCGTGGTGAAAAATGTCGCGGAGGTAAAAAATCTAAGGATAGGGTTACAGTAATGCTGATATGTAACCAAGATCGATCTGAAAAGTTGAAACCAGTTGTGATTGCAAAATCAAGAGCTCCGCGTTGCTTCAAGAACGTGAAAAATTTGCCTGTTTTGTATGAAAGTAATAAAAAAGCATGGATGGCGATGAGCATTTTTCAGAAGCAAATTATCTTCTTGCAGAGGAAGAGCGCATGCGAGAATTGCAATGTACTACTTCTTGTAGATAATGCCCCAGTTCATAAAATAAGCGGAGTAGTGCTCCCAAACGTACTTTTTCTTAGTCCAAATAGCACCAGTAAGATGCAACCGCTGGATATGGGAATATTTAACAACTATAAAGTCCACTACCGAAGATTTCTCGTCCAGCACTATCTTCGGACGTTTGGTAAGTTCTATTTATTTTCTATCATCTTGTGTATAAGAAATACCTACTACCTATATATATCCTTTGCGACGAGTATATATCCTTTGCGACGAGTATATATCCTTTGCGACCTCCATATTTTCTCTGGAATTCTTTAATTTTAGCAATATGATAGCCGCCACAACCCCATCGCAGAACTTTGGTGAACCCTTTACTTGAAAGTAGCATTCCTGTGGGAGTTCTCCGCTGCAGCTGTCATGGAAATTAGTTTAATTAAAGAATACTAAATTTGTTGTAATACGTCACTATTACTTAAATTTTGATGCATTTTCAATACGTAATTTATTAATTAAAAGTGTTTTACGTGGTTAGGTAAGAATTTGCGATCGCGACTTATGATTTGTGACGCAACAAGATCGTTTAAAGTAGCCGCGAGTAAGTAGTTCTCGAAAATCACCGCTAAACGTCAGCGTAGTAGAACGCATATATAAAATAGAGGGAGTTTCAAATTAACTTAAGTAAAGTTCTTAAATGACTTAAAATATTTACGAGCTAGTTTCTTGGAATTCATGGCTATCAGTTTCATTCACTTTGACTTATGTGAGTCTCCTAGGCTTTGAAATAAGGTGTATGCTATAAAGGGAATCAGTATAATCGTAGTCTTATTTTTAAATCCTTTCAATTTGATGCAGATATACTGCACATTGGCTGCTGGAGAGCCATGTCGGTAACGCTCGTGACTCATGAGGAATCAGTTCTGATTTCAAATCCTGGTGGGAGCACATGGGCAAAATGACCTAAGCTGTCAAAGTGCTTTTAACAAACTACTACTACTATAGTGCACACAGAGAATTGCATGTGATATCTATTGTTTTCTTTCTGAATGAGCTTGTGACTCTTATTTGACACAGAAATTAATTTGATTTCATCCTCATAATTATTTGACAAGTTTAGACCTGCATAGTTTATCTTTCTGCTAGCAGAGCTTTAGTACGCATACATTTGTTGCTGATCAAGCCTCTGATGTGCCTCCATGGACATTGTTGCATGCTGTGCGAGGAATTGCCAGAGCATGAGACAGTGCCACTGCAAACACTATTTCTAACTGTAGGAGATCAGCTGGTTTTGGTGACACATCAATTATAGAGACAGGGGAGTTAGTGGAGGTTCCCACACTACAGGACCTCCTTAGTAAAGAAATGGCACAACTAAATCAGTACATCCCAGATGCATCCTCTCGTGCTGAGTCATATATCAAGTGTGACTCTCATGTTATAACGCATAACTGCAGTGAATTTAGTGAAGACGAAGAAGATGAGGATGAAGTGAACTTAGATTGCTCTTCTACAAGCTATGAAGATACCAGAAGCACCTCCCCCCCCCCTACAAGGAATGAATTAAGACACTCTATAAAAGTGCTTCACAATTTTCAGATGTTTACTGATGGTGTACCTGATTTATTCAATTATTACCTTTCAGGTATTGAGAAAATCACCTCATCTTTCATTGAAACTTCCAAAAAAAAATAAAAATTGAAGATTATTTTAAAAAGTAAAAAGTTTAGAATTTTTTTTTCTGTTGTATTAAACATTAAACTGGATGTATAATTCATTTTATTGAAATACCACCTTCCTTTCAATCCCATTTAACATTATGCACTGTGTTACTGAACTTGGATTGTTATTGTAGAGATTTCGATTGCTTGAAAGAAAACCTCAAATTTACGAAGCCCGAATTTTACAAAGTGCAAATTTTTTGGTCCCTTCAACTTCGTAAAATTGAGGTTCTACTGTACTTAACATTAACGCAGCTACTTGAGTCTCTTACAATCAATCTGGACATGCAGTCAGTGTTGGGCATGCAACCAAATTTCCTTTTACTACTCATTTTGTTGATAGTAAACACATTCTTGCGTCTATTGTTGACCTTACATATATAATAGTGCAATTTAACGTTCTCTAGACAGCGTACTCCAGATTGCCTTACCATTGAAATGTTGTTCTGTTGACACAGATCTTTCTTCCAGGCATTATATTCAACCATGTCTGCAAACTGATGGTTTTCTACAGACAAGTCCTGCTCGTGAAATTCTACTAAATGTTTCACTACGTCCGAATTACTTTGAAATTTTATTATTCACCCTGGACATGGACAACATATGTATTTCGTAGCTGATTTGCATATTTTCTGATGCCTACTAAACCTATTAGAATATAACACATGACAGACATCACAAACCCTTGGATAAATGATTTAGGCCTTTATTTGGTTTCCTGAAACGTCGCTACAATTCTTCTTTTGATTGTAAAATGATGACTTGCACGAATATTTATTTTTACATGTACATATTTCACTTGTGATTTGCAACTTTGCGTGATACCCTACAAGGTTAAGACTTTCAGGCAAAAGCCATTTTTGCTAGGAAAATTTAGCGGTACAAAACTAATTTCAACTCTTGTCATTACCCACGGAACAGTCTTTTCGGTCATTTGGATTCGTACTGTGTCACTGAAGCAGTTTGCCTGTTTCACGAACTACTCACAGCTTTTAGTTAAGACTTAAGAACAAGCATTAAGCGTACATCAAACACCTTCGTTGTCACCAATGTTGCAGAATGAAAATGAGTTTTGGAAGCTGAGGAAAGAAAATGCCAACTCTAACTGTACCAGGTGAATTAATCACCAATTAACACTTTTGGGAATCTTATTTGGACTTATCGAAGCTGAATGAAAGCTTTTACAGCAAATGCAATTTTCTGGAAGCCAGCAAATACCTCTTC
Source organism: Sympetrum striolatum (assembly GCA_947579665.1). Classification (NCBI taxonomy): domain Eukaryota; kingdom Metazoa; phylum Arthropoda; class Insecta; order Odonata; family Libellulidae; genus Sympetrum; species Sympetrum striolatum. The sequence continues at coordinate 845,231 of OX388342.1, read as the reverse complement.
AGTGCCTCCTCTACCACCCAAAATTATTCATGAAAACCTTCAGTTGTTGGAATAAATTTCCATGGAATACTAACACAAATTCAAAGCCCAAGAATTCAATTGCAAGATGCACAGATATCTTGTAACTATCATACAATATAGATATGCAGAAGCAATGATTTCACTGATTTTTTCTTAATTGAACAGTTCTACCAATGCTTTAGATTGGTCATGCATTCCTGGATAGTTGAATGACTGTCTGACAGAAAGATTTCAACATTACCCAGACAGAACTCGAGATATTCGACCATCACTTAAGCTCACAATTGTATTCTTTTCCTTCCCCTTAGTCAATGCGATGAAGATTTCAATGGATAGTACGCAGAAAGATATTTAACACCTTCCACTTGCAGATATTGTTTGCCCTTAATCACCTTCCAACAAAACCCTGATATATTCTTCCCTAAACTCTGCAACACCCGGCCAAAACCCTGAGGTGCATGAGAATAAATACATTATTACTTCTTGGCGACTTCAACAGCTGTAAGAAGAGACTTGAATGCCTGCCGTCATGAGCTATTCTCCCCTATTTTTCACTATTCAACCAAAGAAAGAGCAAAGCTATTTGCAGCTGTTGGTAGATTGAACTTCAAACAAAGCAAGCAGAATTTATGAACCCACAGACAGAAGGGGTCTATTACTTTAAGACTCTACCACCAATGTGATGGTATACATCTTGCAGGGGATTTAAGGCTTATATATCAAGAAATAAGTACACAAATTGACGGTGGATAAATTTAAAAGAAAGTAAAACAAAGATTATGATGCCCCATTATTACTCTATAGTAGAAATGAAACCTCAACATGAATTTTGAACATCAAAACTGTCACAGAGACCAAACAAGAAGAACAAATTCAACAAGAAAGCATTAGAGAACATTGGATGGAGTATTGATTGATGAATCGGAAATCCTGCCTCTAAGAGTCAGAAAATTATCAGCAGGAAGTGTCTAACAGGCATGGAATTAAGTATGAAAGCCCTGAACTAGCCAGATGTAAAGATATGCATGTTCGCTAGTATATCAATATATACAACATTATACATAAAACCATTTCACAGGCATATGCATGTCCCATCTAGAACTGACATAACAAAAAATGATATTTGGAAGATAAATACGCCTGCAAAACAAGTAATTAATGCTTCTGGTAACGAAGAGATGCCTTGTTTAACACAGTATTCCAACAGGTAAAACAATTAGACTATTAAAGTCCCCCTTTGCAGCCGAAGAAGATAGCAGAGATGGTTCCCCTCGCAGTATGCGATTGCACAGATGTAGTGTCTTGAGCGTTCTTCCTTGCAGAAGTGGGTACCGTGCCAAGGTCTTGTCTCCGGCATGGCTTAGGCTTCTGCTTGGCGGGAGACGGCCCCTCCTCTGGCTCTTCTCTTGATTGTGACCTCAAAGTGGACCTGAGGCTCGTTAGCTGGGCCATCGCAGACTTGGCCATGGGACGGGCGTACATCGAACCAACCTGAGGAAAGATTGAAATGGGTATAGCTTTCACATGTCATTTTTAGCATGTTTCATTTCCTAAACAATTTAATTTTTTCAATGTTTTATCTTATGTTTTCTGTGATTTTTATTATTTTCTAATATTGTATTATTGCATTCTTTCCTGTTTTTTATTTTCCACATATAATCCAGAATATTTTGGTTTTTGCCATAGAAATAAGGTTTATGATCTAAAAATGAAAAAGTCATTGCATGCATGATTGATTTTTGTGAAATTCATAATCATTGTAATTATGAAGTTTCCTTAGCTTCTTTTGAAGTGAGCTTTTATCATTACTGCAAAGCCTAGATTTCATTTTGCTATTCTCTAACTCCATGTTACTGAAGTAAGATTGCCAGATTCAGTCTTACAATTATAGTATTATTAAATGTAATTCGTGAGCAAACATGTTTTATCTTTCATGCAACCTCTCATTATTATGTAGCTTGTTCAAAAAAAATTTTATGTACAAATATTAATTAGCTAATCATCCACAATATTTGTTGGGGAAGCTTAGTACCTGGTATTTTTCTTTGATAATTTATCATATCCTGCCCCTAGACTCCTAAAAATATTAATGTCACCTTCTGTTTATCAATTATATTTTTAATTTTATATATAATATTTATATAATTTAGTAACACTGATTAGTTTCGAGGAATTATGCAATGAAAACAGTATTCTTGCTATAAGAGAATTACACAGAGGCACTGTAATAATGGATAATCCTGGACACAAACACAGACATGAGATTCCAAACTATAATAACAGTAATAAGTCAATCTTTGGAATACATTGCCAATTAGTCTAAGGAAAGAGTTTGTCTCAATTTAAGTGCAAATTATTTGAGCATCTTCGAACCTTGTTGTGTGTATATTGTATTTTGTAATTTGATTGTATAATTATATCTATACTGCATAATTCTAAAATTGTGTTACTGATTTGTTTATCTTTTGCTGCAATCATATTATATCCGATTGAATAACCTTATTTCAAGCAAATGAACTTTGATGACGTAGAGCCTCGCTAAAAGTATGAATAATGAGGGTACGTAAAAATGATTTCTCCAATCATTCGATATTTGTTGGTACTAATTACATTAGCTGTCTTCTAGTACTTGAAACAATAACATTCACAAGTGCTATTTTTCATTTCAGATCTACCCTAATAATGTAAAAGGAACTTGTGTTCGACTGATTCAGAATTTCATAACTAAAAGTAGCCGAATACTTCTGGAATGAAATAATTATTAGTCTATAAAACCGAACTGACCTTCAAAATCCTTGAAAATCGTCATATGAATTTTCTTCAAACAGTGAGTTTCATATTTCTGTCTTAATTTCTCTTTTCACGGAATTTTTCAAATGACTTCTGAACTGATCTAGCGCAAGAAGAGAACTCTTCTTTGACAAAGCACATTCTCTCCCACACTCTGTCAATCCTAATTTCACAATCCATCCAACCCAATGCCAGATAGAGATAGGGTAGGATGTTGTTCGATGATGAACAGCACAAGAAAAAAGTGCATCTTACCGTCTGTAAAATGCGGCATCTATTCTTGTTGAGTAATATTGCTACTGAGAAATATTTAATCTGTAAAGCTAATTTTAGACTGTGTGCTTTGTTTGTAAACATAAATAAAAAATGACTTACAACAGTTTATAAGCAGTACAGAGACATTGCTTCTCAACAGTCTGTAAACATTGTTTCTAAACATTATTGCTTTGTTAGTTATGTTTCTTAACTTAAATTATTTATTTTATGAAATTTTACTTATTAAATTTCTTGTTACAAATTGTATTTTTTCATCCCATTGAAGAAGCCTTGTGCTGTTTATGGAATTATATAAATAAACTAGTAAATGAGTGCTTGCATGATGTAAGCAAAGAAAATTATAAACGGATGCTACCCTGAGTTAAAATAATAATAATAAATAGTCTTTATTTGGGCAAGATTGAGACTTAAAAGTCTCTTCTTCCATCTAACCCATCGTCATAAATTACAAAATAAGAAGTAGAAATAATTAGAAGAATTGTGGATGTAAAAAACCTAAGAGATTCTTAGAATAAACACAAGGAAATAAAAGTTCCAAAACTTCCACACAGAAAGTCGTATAACTTTGACAAAGTTATTTATTTCCTTGTGTTTAGTTACCTATGGAGTTCTTCAAAGTTAAAACTCATTCGATTGATTTAAATAACGAATATTCCTCTCTAGATTACCATTTCCCCTTACTCTCATGACTACTATAGATTGTATAATCCATTAATTTGTAGAATTAAATTATCCTTATAACAACATTGTAGAAAAATTCACACAATTAGCTCCGACCCTTACTAGCACTATCTTCAACATTTACATAAATACGCGATCCTCCATATGGCATGTGCCTGGAAAAAGAAGAAAGAATGAGAAGGAACAAAAGTGTGACCTGCAGGTGAAAGGGCAGAATTCCTGGAAAACTGTTAAACAGGACAAAACGAAATAGGTGGGGGAGAAGGGCAAGATAATCCTTTCGTTGCCAAAGGGGAATGGAAAGGAAAAACTTTCTCGTTGGGAGAAGAGTTTTTGGGTTGCAATTTGCTTGATTCATTTTGATGTTATCTAAAATAATGTGTCCACTAGCCTTCTCTGATATATGTATAATTTTTAGCTCGCAAATAGAAGAATGACTCGAAGAAATAAATCTCTCATAAAGTGGGACTGCAGAGCATCAGATTAGAAATTTTGTATGTTCTTCAGCCTATAACTTACGAGATCTCACTGTTTATCTGATGTGGATTAAATGAAAGTAATCATAAATCACTTGATGAAACCACTGTCCTAAAAATTGGATCCATGGATTCCTTATCGTTTCAAAGTAATGGCTTCTAGTAAATACTGTAGTAAAAGGCCAGCGGTTGACGTCCTTTTGGTAAAATTCTCGAAATTTTATTTCTCAAAAGTTACTTCTCTCGTATTTTTAGCTATTTATTGATCCACGAATCGACTCCGAAGAGTATTAAAATTTGTTTATTTTAAAGTTCTCAGTGTTTTAAGAAAACCATCTTTTATTTTATCAGTTATGGAAAATGATAAGACCGCTATCCGTAGATCTGTCACTTTTGCATGACAATGGGTTAATCGAGGTCTAACCAAACCTAAGACTAAGCTAGAGATATGAGTTTTTAGAACTCGACACAGAATGGGCAAGTTATTGCGTGTGTGTTACAGTAATGACGATTGTAATTGAGTTTAAATACGTATTTAAATGACATCCTTATTTTGTATTTTATAAATCAGGTGAGATATACTAGCAAATTTTATAAGTGAATCAAGATGAGTTTAACGTTTTGGCTATCATCATCAGAGAGAAAAAATGTATTCACTTGCTTTTGGTGTTTTTTATATTAATTTTAAAGGTTCTTAAAATCTACGAAACTGATAACTGTGTCTATCATTTAATGGAATAAAAGAATTGAAAACCCTATACATCCAATGATAGTAATAAAAAAGAACCAAAGGAATGCTAGTTTTCGCAAATAGCTATTTCTTAAATTTTCCCGTTTTATTGTTGATTGACTTGTAAGGATATCCCGAAGGTTTATGAAAATCATTGGTTAGAAGCGAATAAGCGAATAGCGAAAAAAGCCTGAAAAGTTGAATGTAAATATTGAGAACGTAATATTGGAATTGGTATTTTACGAAGCTTAAGTTTCTACGGGAGTGATCTTTTTAATGTTAATATATGTTTAATTCTACTGCTGAAAGCAGAGACGGTCCGAGACATGGGCAGTATGGTAGACCGTCCACAGCGCTTGTGGGCTCTTCTCAGATCCCTTGAAGATTTTCAATGATAAAATTATACGCGTAGCTTACGGAATTTTAACGATTACACCCGGTCACAATATTTAATTAAACTTTCTTTTATCCACTAAGGGGAACTAGTTCTAAACGTCTGCCTGCCCAGAATATCAATAATCTTCAGATTACCCCTTCCCGATGATTGTAATCAATTTCCTTCGCAATGTAGCTTTCTTTGGTTCTACTTCTCTGAATAATTTCCTTATAGTCAAATTGATTGAAGAAGCCGTTACTTTATGAAATAGCGTTATATAAGAAATTGTGAATCTTTGTCCTTAGTTATTTCCGCCATTTCTTTTAGTCGTTCAGCAATGACTATATTTTTACGGAAATTACATTTAGTAAAACTACTAAATCAGGCGTAATCAATCTGAGTTGCCCTTACATCGGTAAAAGCCGTTTAATAATTAAAATTTAGGCTTCGTATTTTCCCTTTCCTTTTTTTAATGAGAGGCCAGTTAAGTCCATCAGCCATTATCAGATACAGCACTAGAAATACCGACATCTCATACTTATTACCCATAATTACTCTTAAATAAGATGAGTAAAGCTTCCCTTCTTGGGAAATATTTCTTATTGTCAGGAGAATCTATTACTGCTGAATCTTAATGCTGGTTTCATGAGCCTCGCCTATTCTTCCTTAAAACTTCTTGGTTTAAAGATAAGGAAGACATCTACGATATCTTGAAGGTGCAGAAATTTAAATATGTGAATTGCTCGACATTTATGTAGGATTAACTGGCGGAAGCTCTAATTATATGTATGAATGTATGCACATTGTATGCATATTCTTATATGCCTACGTGATTATATCCTACTAATTTTCAAAGCAAAATAAATTTACAGTGATAATAAATAATTTCGACTATGATAGGTCTATCGTTAATGGTTTATGCATTTTGGATGTAAATGAACGTTTTAGAAGTGAGTTCACATAACACCAAATGCAGTAGGTAAGGAAAACGAAACATGCAAACTGCCACAAAAATCGGAACTTTTTCGAATGGTTGATCTCATTTACATTCTCTTTGGCTGAACCATTGAAAAAATATTTTTCCGGTCACCTTCTAACCTGCATTATGTTGTCTTAAAATGGCTTAAATAGTTTTCTCAATCTTGTAATTGAACCATTTTCTCAATCTTATAAACAGCCTACATCCCAGGATCTGTGCACATAATTTCTGAGCCTGTTTACCATATTATCTTTACATTTCTTAGATGTATGCCTTAGTGTTGAAGAGAATCAGCATTCTCTTCTTAGTAAGCATAAAATTTTCCGTATCCCCATTGTTTATTTTCCTATCATCATCTCCATGCTTTATGTAAAAAATATATAAGTAATTAATTGTAACCCCATTCATATTCCTTCATCGACGAACTTTTCATTATCTTTCCGTCCACAACTAAGAATGGCATCTTCAAGCAATTCTCGCTCTCATGCAAAACCCCACCTCGAATATTGGACGGTCTGAAGCGACTAAAGACAGAAGTAACCTGTGACTGCTCCATTGAAGACCCTTTCTCTTTCCTCTCTCACCCCCATGGAGAAGCTACCTTTGTTTCGTTGAGAAGCCCAGTATGAATGGCACTCATATACCGTTATGTAGACAAAAACAAGGAGAGCAGAAATAGCACCCAAGGGAACTTACCGCTGAAACCCTTAGTAGCAGATTTAAATTTATTATTCATGCATGAGTGCATTACGTGCATATTTTAAAAATGGAGTTGTTATGTCTAAAATTGTTGGTTCATACCTTTTTCAAATGTTGAAATTATTAATTGTTTTAGCATTCAAACATTTATTACGGAGAAGGTGTAAATGAAAGGAATTAAATAATTAGAAGTATATTATACAATTCTTTTGGTGATTGACTCGACTCTGCACGACTAGTCCTTCTGATTTAATTATTCAAAAGAAATGTTCGCACATACAATATAAAGCGGTTTGTTAAAAGACTACAGGTTCGATAGTAGTAAGTCCTAAATGAACGGAGCCCTCGGCTGAGTATCCTTCAAGAATATAACTCTGTATAGACAATAATTATTAGATATATTCCTTAGCTGTGATTTACATGACGAAATACGACACAACATGACCCTATTCTCAACGATAATGATTTTCGCAGCCCGATGGCGAAAAGATCATTGCGAGATTATAGCGAGGACAGATGACCTATACTGGCCTATCTCACATATAGTATAAAGTGTGCTACTATTTAAATTATTTAAATTTTAATTTAAATTATTTACCACAAGAAGAAAGTGCGCTGTGTTGAGAAAATTCAGCAACGCTTCATCAAGTGGATATGTTTTAGATCTAACTGGGATTTTTCCGAAGATAAATATCCTCAGTTTTGTGAGAATCTCAATCTTCCCCTTCTTGAGTCTAGAAGAAAGGCTGCAGATGTCCTTTTCTTAAAAAAACTCTTTACAGACAGGACTGACTGCCCCCAGCTAACCAATCTCTGTGGTGTGTCCGTGCCACAACGCAGGTTAAGGAGTGCACCTGTGTTCTACGAACCTCAGTGCAGAGTTAACCCCTACAAGTTTTCCCCTATCCCACGAATCGTGAGGGAAGCAAACTTATTTGTCTCCAAAACGGACGCAGACTTTTTTTGCGATTCAATATCACAAATCCGCAGGAATCTCATAAAATCATTACCCTAATTTCAAGTTATTTTCTCCTCCCTCTATTTTGTTCTTTCACCCGTTTCCTACTTCTCCATCATTTCATCTTCTTTATCATCATGTTCTTCTCATCTATTTTTCACATTCACTCAATGTTTATATTGCTTATTATTTATTTATTGTTCTTATAATACAACACATCTATGTGGGATTTTAACCTGTATGTGTTAAATAAATTATTATTATTATTATTAAATCAAAATTCCCTGCAAATGTAAACGGTGTCCAAACAACTTGGCGACTTTCACAAATTCGTTTTCAATGAAAACTAGCAACTTATTTCCTATTTGAGTTCCACTATCACATATCATTATTTGTAATAGCAGGTATTGTTTAATTATTACTCCATTTTATTCTTATTACATTTTTTAAATTTCCCCTTCTTCCGTTGACCTAATTTACAGTAGTTCATATTCTCTTAATTATCGTATCATAATCTTTACGAAAACGATCATCCTGCGGGCATGTGGAGCATTAACTGAAATAACCAATTCCATTCTAAATCTGCATTGATGGAATATTTTATGTTAGGAGGAGATATGAGCAGTCAAAGTAATTCATGTCCAATATTTTATGAAGAAGAGCGAATTACGCTTGAGATTCGAGCCGATTTAACGAAATACGAATTTAATTATTTCATAATACAATACTGCTTCTACTGCAGCAAAAGCAATGACTTTTAGCAATTATTAATAAAATATATATTGTCACAAAAGCCTTCAAAACGTGCCATGCGTAAAGAGGAAGACGAAAAGCGCGCTCAAAACAGAGAATCTGAAAGACTCGCCCTTCTCGAGTTATGCTGGTTGCATCTTAGGTGGTAACTTTTTTATGCTGCTAGCTGTACATTATGAGGAAAAATAAAAGAATATTATAAAAAGTATAAAAATAATGCATACAGTATATACTACTCAAAAGTTATGGGTCTATATGTTATATTTATGTTTCTTTTTAATATAATTTTCTTATGTACATAATTTTCAAATGTGAGATCAAGATTCAATGAGAGATTTGAGATGAAACTTGCACTTTCTTGATATTCAATAATAAAATTTATTGAAAGAAACATTAAAAAATATTCAAAATACATCAAACTTTCATCCTATGAAATTAGGATTGAAAACAAATTTGTATTCGATGTAAATAATGGTCGTTGCAATAGATTTTATCTTCGAAAGGAGGAAAAAACATGATAAATTGGCGTTAAAACTGAAATTTTGCAAATTTCATACTGGCTTGTTAAACTGCATCACAAAAAAAGAAAACTTTGATCTCTTAGACATCATGCAGACAAGTCTCACTTCTGCACTCATACTTTTTCATATTTTAATGTAGAACGAAAGAAATTCGTTCTACATGGCCTTTTTCCATTTCTCCCATTTTAAAATATAATCCTCTCTGGGCTCAAACCTATAACAAAATCTAAGGATTTTTGATTTTTTTGAGCTGTTCATGGAATTAAATAATTAATATAAACATATACTGGAAGACATTGTTTCACAATTGTTTATAGACAGCTCAGAAACATTGTTTTGCAACAGTCTGAAAGCAATGCCTATGAACATTAATGGACATTGTTTCAATGCTGGACATTTTTATTTTAATTTCGAGTATAGGACAGACATAATTTAGAAGGCAATTTTTGAATGAATAAAGTGCGTCTTATAGTCCGTGAAATACGGTAATGAAGAATTTGACATTTTTTATCATAAAACATCCTCTGATGGAAGAAAACTTAGAAGTGAGACACACAATATTAAGCACAGCATTGAAAAATATCTGAAAAGTCAAATCCAGGTCAAGAAAGACCTGAACCATGCTGTTTAAGGGTAAAATATCCGAATATCTTTAATAAATTGCCAACACATCTGTTGTATTTAACATCATTAAGCAATGTTAAAAAAAGTATGAAAAACTTCCTACTACAGAATGAGACAATATAATTTTTCCATTATTATTTAATAACCTATTTTTGATAATTCACATAGTACTTCTGGAACTGTTTGGCGTGGTATTCAGTGAGTTCTAGTTGATTTTTTGATTTATCGAGGAAAAATGGCTCCTAAACAACAAAAACGCTGTGTAAAGTGTAGCAGGAAAATTGAGGAAGACATTGGAGCAACTCAGTGTGGCGTCTCCGATTCCAGCAGTAATTACCATTGTGGAAAGTGGTAGCATGATGCCTGCGTTGGACTGTAGCCATTACATATACAGATAATGGCCGATTCCGGTGAATCTTGGAGATGCTTCCAGTGCCAAGATAACCAATTAGAAAAACTAAATACTAGTGATATGCTTAAATTAAATAATTAAAGAGCACCGGAACACAGTTCTAGCAATCAGCCCACTGGTTAGTTGATTACCCCCGATCGAAGGGCTGGTGGCGATGGTCACTAGTTTATCAAATGAAAATAAAAGACTGAACGAAAAGGTCATACCCCTGGAAAATAAACTCGACCTAGTGAAAGAACATTGTCAGAATGTGGAACCGGAAGAATTAGTGTCGGAGATGAGGGAAAGGGAGAAGAGATCGTCCAATGTAATTATTATGGGAGTTGAAGAATGTCCCTCAAGGAACGAGCGAAAAAGGATGCAGCAGTGGTAGCTGATATATTGAGTGAGATCCCAGGTGTATCAACAGATGCGTTAAGGGTATTTCAGCTACGGAATCCTAATGCCTCCACAACTCGGCCATTGAAGGTGTGCATGAAAAGCCAGGAGGATGCTCTAAAAGTTTTCAAGAGCAAAAATATGATTATTGAAAAAGGATACAGAGTGAAGAATGACATGACGAAAAGGGAGCGGGAATATCTTTCATCACTCCAGAAGCTGCTTGAAGCCAGGAGGGAAACTGATATAACTATAAGGTATTTCAATGGTATACCCAAAATTGTTGATTATAATGTGCGTTCAATAAACTAAGTTTTGAATTGTACTACCAGACCGTCGTTTCACCATAACCGAACTTTCCTTCAGTTTTCCGCAAATTTCACGCACTTTATTGTACGAAATTGTTTCTCAAAAGTTAGGCTACCATAAGTTTTGTGCCAGGTGGGTACAATGGCCCGCAAAAGTATCTTAAATTTTTCAGATTTTAGTTTCGAGTTTTTCTGAGTTTTATGTTTTGCTTGAAATATAAGGTTAGGGATACATAATTTAAGAAAAGGTTTCTGCCGCATATCTTGCAACATCGCCGCTCCGCCTTAAATACCGTTAGGGCTCCTTTGCACGCTGCCCTTGCTCCTTGCGAGGTCTCGACGACCTACTGTTTAAAACTATCACAGCCCAAGGAACCCTTACGTTTCCGACCCAACGGTTTCGGGTTCTATTATCGGTGGGGGCCAATGAACTAAATGCCCTAAGCTTTTGAGGGCTTTTAACAATGCAATACAAAAGTGAGTTGAAGGAGAATATCTGTCGTTATGCTTTTTGCGGCACTAGCGAGATTGGGAAACGAAATGAATTAAGTTGAGCTATTTCTTTAGAAATCGATGGAAATAAACGCCCAAAAAGGCCGTAGGTTCAATTTTTTAGGTTATGATATTATATCGACTCAATATTCCGGCAAATCAATTAACTTAGGGCTATTGGACGACGGTCATTAATCTTAGTTAAGTCAGATATTCTGAGTTAAAATTATTCGAGTAAGTTTCGTATCACAGGTTAGGCTATAGGCTAAGTCTGTTTCATTAACTACTAAAATTAATAACAAAATATGTGAAACAAAACGAACACAAAGAAGACAACTCTTGTATAATGATACTTTATTAATAAACATTGGAAAGAGAATTTGTTTGTGGGAAAAAATCTTCGCAGCTGCAGGCTGATGAAGAAAAAACCCACTATGCAGGAAAATACCCACACAAGTAGGGGGGTGAAAAAAAACGCGAAAACGCAGGCTATATAAACATTAAAATGATGAAAAAAATATACTTAATAATATATATTAATCCTTAAGCTAACATGCAAAAATTAAAAATATATTCTCTTAAATAATTCCTAATAATATTAATAAAATAATTAATCTCCTTTACTGCTGCACGTCTGGCTTCCAGCCCATGGAAACGCAGTCTCCGGCGTACAGTATCATGGCTGATATTCAGTCCAACAGCATGTCTAGTTGAAAATTATAGAGAATACATTTCCATAATATATACCACGAAGAGGGAAGAAACCCACTGACATATTATGCAGTAAATAAATACGTCGTTTTGTTACCTCGCCTCCTCTGCTGTTGAAAATGGATTCAGCAGTATGTGATCGACAATACGCGGATGCTCTTCCTCTGTTGTGACTCTTGGCCTCCCTGAGACCTCCTTACGATCGACGGATAGAGTTTCCTCCCACCTTTTCTTATATGCATAAACGGTTACATATGAAACACCAAATTCTAGCGCTATCTCCTAAACTGGTGTTTTAGCAATTAGCATGCCTACTATTTGATTAGGTTTTCTTGGACTTAGCTGAGGCATGAGTGTATATATTCGGAAGTGTGTTATTATTTTGTCACCTGATGATGTAGCGACGCTACGAAACATGGGTCATGTTATTCGGATAATAAATTAGTGGTGTAGTAGAAGTTTGTTTATCATGAATTTTTTTTCTTAGCAATATCAGCGCACTTCGGAAAAAACAAGAAGAATCATATTTATGTTAACCAACATGTTAACATTTGAGGATTTAACTCTCTATCAAAACTCTAAGACGTTATAAAATATTTCACTAAATTATATTCACTACCCTAACCTCACGAAAAAACTTGAAGAGAAAATCACAGCGACACCGACCTTCGTCCTTTGCAGATGGAGAAGAACTAAATTTCAGAACGGCTATTCCCCTTTTGAAAAGACACGCGAAAATTGAAATCCTAATCCAAGAGCGCAAGTGAGCCTCAAACCGTTCCTTTCCTCAAATTCATACAGGACACAAAAATCCGCAGGAGATCTGCTGGGTTTTTCCAAGCCCATCCATTTCAGAGAGAGAACCTACGCAGTGGGGTAGTGAAGTCCTAGGCGGCTAGGACTTCGCCTACAAGAATGTCGGAAGCGTGCCATATTTGATGCCTATAGAAATGCCCTTTTGGGAAAAAGAGATAGTGAAACAAAGAATACCTGAGAATGCCCTGAACCCCTGCTATGAAGATGTCCCTCTTGTCCTCTGCACAAGGTATTGTCTAATGCGGAAATAGTAGCCCAACAGGTGAAGGATATAATGAGAAGAAGACAATACCTTCGCTCTGTGTACCGCAGCAGATCCTCCGCAGAGCTTCCTTGTGTCTTGGATGGAATCTATTATCTTACTCAACTTACCGATCTTGATTACAAGCAATGCTTCGTTAATAACGCCCGTTAATCTTATTTGGTAAAAATTTATTTACACATGGTGTATGCGATTTTAGCAGTCGGTAAAACATACGTCGCTTATATAATTCATCCTGAGAAAAGAACGGTAAATAGTTATTTCCCAACGGCTACGATAGCTCACAAGTATCGACTGTTCAATCATCGGTTTGTTCCTAGACCGGTGAAAATATGTCCAACTTAAAATACATTGGAGGTATTTTTTTACGGAGAAATTACCTGTAAGATATTGCGTTCGCGCTTTTTATATCGATAGATATCCGTATAATTAAGAAAAGCATTAAAATGTTTCCTTAACTATCATGCATTCGACACCAGGGCATACAGGAAAAGGAGGGCGTAGGTTGTGACCTTACATTTCGCACATAGAATATTATCATCTTATTTTATATGGATGAAATGTAACCCAAAATGTCTTGAGGTTGATGCCAGGTTCATCCCGATTTTTCCGTAAGGTATACATTGTGGAAATTTTAAAAGTAATTGTGAACTCTTAACCGATGAGATAAACGATTATTTAGCATGGTGATGATTAGTTTCTAGGTTTTTTACTCAAAATGACTTGCTCAAAAATACCTTTCGATTAGCATACCTTACTCGTTTATAACTATTAGATATAATCCCTTCCTCGGATAAATATATGCATACATCTATCTATTATGTGTCGACGCTTTTCCTGATTCATTGATTCATATATGTAGGAAGATACAAATTCAGGGGCCAAACTTCTGGAAGGATAGATTGCATTGCGCCAACTATTACGTAAAAATACTTTCCGGAAAGACATAGAATTCAAAAGCAAGGTGCCTAGAGATATATTGAGATTGGGTTTCTTATTGACTACATCTCTGAGCACCTTGAAGTATATATTTACACCAGTCTAAATTGGAAATCAGGGTCATTTTCGAAAAACTCTTTACAAGATTCAATAGATAATTTTTTCATCTGTTGGAGTCCTGAATTTCAATTCTTTGTCATTCCGGGAATTGTTTTAAATCTCGAAATTCGGTGTAATATGTGACAGATAAAAATGCATTGCGCCAATTTTTGGGATAAAAAGAAATATTTTTGCTAAGAAATAGAACTCAAATTAAAGGAGCTAAGAGACATTTTTCAGATCTAACAGAAACAGTAGAAACTATTGCATTAAGTATTCATGGTTCGACATCAGGCTGGTGCAAAACTGTCCTGTTAAAAATAAAGATATAGAGGTGCCACGTTGATGAATATTTATACTATGTTATATAAAAAAATTAATTTTTAACCATAGTTATCTTTGGTTCAAACCAGGCCACGCCAAACGATCTCCTATAACAAATAAATGGGAAATTAAGCACATATTAAAAAGTAGTTAAAGACCTGATTCATATTTCATATTAATTTTGCACTTAGCTGAAAATTCATCTTCTTCAACGTTATTTGCAAGGATATATTTCAAAAGGTCCTGGATTGAGAAATTCGGAAATTAAATTTTCGTTTATTACCGCTAAGATGTATGACTGCTCTCCATGCTGATGACCAATTACTATATTTTTACAAAAACTTTAACTTTTGCTTGCAGAATGTAAGCAGCATTTTACTCGTGTATTCAAGCTGGAGTTGTGGTAAAAATACGTATTCGACGGCTTTTAGTCCAAGCGTGACAGGTATGAAGAGTTCCTCGTGCTCGATTTAAGAAGAACATGAATAGGAACCTTGTGTTTATGCCAGCAGGAAGGATTGCGTTCCTCTTGTTTCATTGAGGGATAAGAGGCTCAGGCCTAGGTAATGGTACTAGGCTATGGCGGTGTTGCAAGATTTGCGCCCGAACCCTTTTCTTAAATAATGTATCCCTAACCTTATATTTCACGCAAAACATAAAACTCAGAAAAACTCGAAACTAATATCTGAAAAATTTAAGATATTTTTGCGGGCGTTTGTACCAAGGCTTCTGACAGACCATCACAAGGGTCAGCAAATGACTGCCTCTTTGTCATTTTTGGAGGCCTACCACGATGATGGTGATTCATTCCTTGATCGAATCGTAACGGGAGACGAGACTAGGGTGAAACACGTGATGTGTGAGACAAAATTGCAGTCTATGGAGTGGGGGCACACACATTCTCCCAAAAAACCACGAAAGTGTTTGCAAACGTTGTCTGCCAGGAAGTTGATGGCAACAGTGTTCTGGGACAGAAAAGGTGTGATTCTTGTCGATTTTCTGGAACGTGGTGCAACAATAAACTCTGATAGGTATTGCCAAACATTGCGAACCCTAAGAAGGGCAATTCAAAACAAGCGAAGAGGGAAACTCAGCTCAAAAGTGTTGTTTTTGCACGACAATGCTCGACCTCACACGGCAAATGTCACACACAATCTCCTTCAGACCTTCAAGTGGGAGATTTTTCCTCATCTGCCGTACAGCCCAGATCTTGCACCAAGTGACTTCCACTTGTTTCCGAAGATGAAGACCTGGCTTGCAATGCAGCGTTTTGATGACGACACGATCTCTGCGCGGGCGTGACTGACTGACTCAACAATCAGGCGGCGGATTTCTATGAGGAAGGAATTTCGAAGCTCGTTCATCGCTACGATAAATGTCTCAACTTGTTTGGTGATTATGTAGAAAAATAGTATTTTAGTTGCTCTTTCAAATGTATATAAAAAAAACATTTTCCTGTGCATAGTTTTTTCTTAATTCCAAAACGTAATCTACTTTCTGAACAACCCTCGTATATTAATTAACCTTGATTATGCTGTTGATTGTTTTTATAGTGTCCTAAATCAGGCTATTGATATTTATGTCTCAAAAGTTAATTTTAAATATACTTCATTTCCTTGCTGGTTCTCATCTGAACTAAAATCACTGATGCTGAAAAAAAATGTTGCACACAAAAAATATAAAGAAACAAATGAAATGAGTGATTATGTTATGTTCTCATCATTGAGATCCAAATGCAAATCATTAATTTCTAGTTGTTATAATACTTACATAGTTAACATTGAAAATACCATACCACATAACACAAATGTTTTTTGGAAACATGTCAACACTAACAAGAAAGGTGGTAACATCCCAAATTGTATGTTTCATGATAAAAAATGAGGTATATGGAGGTCAACCTATAGCTGAACTTTTTGTTACTCATTTTAGTAACATATATCAGAAACATACTGACAATCCTCCTGTTATCAACTACAAAAACTTTGTGATTATCAATTCAGTTAAATTATCTGCTGGAGAGGTACTTAAAGCTCTCAAGTCTATTGATGGTAGAAAGGGTCCAGGTCTAGATAATATTCCTCCATCTGTAATTAAGTCATGTGCTCATGAACACTGCTTCCCACTATTTCTGATTTTTCATTCCTCCTTAACTCAGGGTATATTTCCAGACACTTGGAAAAATAGTTACATCATTCCAATCTATAAAAAATCTGATGTGGCCAACACATGACTTTCTCCATATATATAAGATGTAAATATTTATCTACGATAGTATTTTTGAACTCTATATTCAATCTAAACTTGGAAAATAAGTGATTAATTTCTTTCATATTATCTTTTACGTCACAAACATTATAAATAATGTTTTTCGGGACATGTTCGATGAATAAGGATAAAGTGGCCTTTCCCCCCAGCGTCCAGAGCGCCCACAACGTACATAATCAGCAACTTCCGGTTTATCAGTATTTCACAAATAACTCCTACACAATCAGTGATACAAAAATATGTTTCGTACAAAAGTTATAGTAAATGGTATTTTATAAAACTTTTATAGATAATACTTTATACCTAAATATCATAATTATGGAGATATTTTGAAAACCGGAAATGAGCTTTGAAGAATGAAGCTCGACTTCCGGTTGACCGAATTGCTCCAAAAACTAATCAACTCTAAAGACATTAATCAAAATAGTATATATGAAATTTTGTGTTGATCCGACAAATAGTTTTCATGTTAGAGCGCCCACAAAGTACATAATCAGCTACTTCCGGTTTATCGGTATTTCAC
Organism: Sympetrum striolatum; assembly: GCA_947579665.1. Classification (NCBI taxonomy): domain Eukaryota; kingdom Metazoa; phylum Arthropoda; class Insecta; order Odonata; family Libellulidae; genus Sympetrum; species Sympetrum striolatum. The sequence continues at coordinate 827,815 of OX388342.1, read as the reverse complement.
GAATAACTCCTAATCAACCGGTGAAACAAAAATATGTTAAATACAAAAGTTATAGTAAAAGACATTATCTAAAACTTTTATAAGGTATAAATATACCTATATATCATATTTAAGGAGATATTATGAAAACCGGAAATGAGCTTTGATGAATGAATGAACTTCCGGTATACAGATTTAGTCCAAAAACTAATCAACTCTGACAGCACACACCACAGTACCATATATGAATTTTGGTATTGATACGGCTAATAGTTTTCACATTAGAGTGCCTTCTATCACACACACATATACACACACACACACAGACATCATTCCAAAAATGGTCAAAACGTGTTCTAGGGACCCCAAAACATGTATTTCCGTTGAAATCTCGAAGTCGATTTTTTTCATGAAAACAACACTATCTCTATACTTAGTATGTGGAGAAAGTAAAAAGGAAGCAAATCTGATGTAACAAACTATATGCCCATAACAATTCAGTCATGCATTCCAAAAATATTTGAAAAATTACTACTGAATGCATTATTCCCTCTTCTAAAGCCTCTTATTATCTCTGAACAACATGGGTTCTTACCAGGTCACTCAACAGTAACTAACTTAGTACTACACAAAGAAAGCATTTACTAAGCCCTAAATTATAATATGCAAACTGACTCAATTTACATGGACTTTTCTAAGGCATTTGATAGTGTTAATCATACTTTGTTACTAAAGAAACTCATGGCCCTTTGATTGAATTGTATGATCCTCAAGTAAGCTACTTAGTAGGCAGGAGACAGTCAGTTAAGATAAATACTTTTATATCTCGGGAGTTTAATGCATCTTCTGGAGTTCCGCAGGGATCTCACTTGGGTCCTTTACTCTTTAACCTATTTATTAATGACATTAATTCTGTTCTCAATTATGTTGAGTTTTTGCTGATGATTTGAAAGTTTATAAGTGTATACATACTGTGTCTGATTGTCATATGCTACAAAATTCAGTTAACCAGTTGCTTGAGTGGCGTGAAACAAACAAAATGGAATTAAATATATCGAAATGCAATGCAATAACCTTTCATCACAAGAAAAAGCCAATTTTGTACAATTATAGCATTAATGATAATGAAATAAGGAGAGTTGACAGAATTAGTGACCTAGGGGTTATGTTTGATTCATCAATGTCTTTTATTCCTCATATACAAAACATTAGTAGTAAAGCTTTAAAATTGTTAGGTTGTATAATCAGAACCACAGTAAATTTTAAGAAACCAAAGACATTTAAGATGCTGTATTGCTCAGTAGTGAGACCAGCCTTGGAATATGCATCAATTGTTTGGTCTCCTTAAGCCCGTCATACACGGTACAATCTAAAATAAAATATTGTGAAACATGGCCGCCGTCTTCTTCCTGATTGGCTGATTTTTGAGAATCTCTCAGATTTTCGAACATGTTCTATTCTAAAATTATTGTGAATCGGCCATTTTCACAATTTAGACTATCCTGTCACCTAGGTGTCAGGAAGATGAACTCGTTGAGTTTGAGGATGTCAAGGATGATGTATCAAGCCTTACCATTGGCCACAGTCGATTTCCTCCACTTGCAACACTGTCTGATGCGCTCTTTTAACTTCCCCATTGCCTTGTTTACCTTTTGAAATTGCTGCTTTCTAGATCTCTTGAGGGGAAAAAGTTCTTTTAAAAACTCATACCCGTTTACTTTAGTAGTTACTAGATTAGTTACTTTAGTTTAGTTTAGTTTAGTTTAGTTTTATACGTTATTTAAGAGTTAATCTACATATTAATTCGTGAAGAGAAAACTTTGGATCCCTTTTTAAGGATATTTCGCGAACGGTGGAGTTTGATATTTGGCATAGTTAAAGTTTATATGGAGAAAGAATGCAGAAAGCTAAAATCTATGTCCAAATATCCTTGCTTTGACTCTGGACCAGTATAATCGTCTCTCATAAGAAATGCACACAAAGTTCATTTTGATCGATATCAGGCATTTTTTATTTTGAAGAATTAGATCAAAATTAATGGTAGTACCAAATCGAGATCAATACCAAAAGAAAGAAAATTGAATAAAGATTCTTATTTTGGTCGTAGAATATCGCATTCGATTAGAAATTGAGAGAATTCAGACAAAAATGGTGAAAATTCTGTGGGCATAAACAATTCCCTAACGACAAAGGTGATTGTTGGACTCAGCTCTCATACGAATCAATGCGAAAGATAGGCTTATAAGAAATGTATTGAGAAGAAGAGCCGAAATTTTATGGCAATAAAACCATACGTTAACTTTTGAAATTGAATTGATTGGAGCTATATATTTTTATGAATAATATCACCTTCTATAATGTAGATTAATATTTTCGGCTTTGTAGATAAAACTTCAAACGATGTATGTTTACGTTCTAAAAACAGGGAAGATTTTGCCGTCGAAATCATCCAAAAGGCAGTAATATATACAAACGCGATTTTGTTCTAGCAACCAAATAAACGAATACTCTATTATAATAGTTAACAAGTACTATTTGTGTCAACGGAAAATACGCGTATCTTCACAAAAATGAAATGAATTCCAAATGCAATATATCTTATACCTCTATATGAACATCAGTCTCAATAATTATAATAGCATTAATTTGATTCAATAATAACATGAAAAATTAAGAGTGACATTGAATTGAAACAAACAATAAATTAAACTACAAGCCGTAATTGTGTTTCTTTTATTGTTACTAACATTTAATTTTAAATTCCATTGGTATTGCAGGGAATTAAGGCAAACAACACGCAACCTAATGGCTTGTTTGTACACGCTCGCAGCTGACGTAATAGAACAAACTTCAAAATCATTATAAGCAATAGAGATAGAGTTATAATCATTGATTAAAGATCCTTAAAATTGTGGTATTTTCTTTGTTTGTGGATTATTCCAGGATGGTTTGTTCGAGGAGTCAGACCGAGAGATTCATTTCCATTGTAAGTGAGCGAGTTTTGTATCTATTTACATGTGTGAAACTGTTTCTATCCCGATTTGTTTTAGGTGGCCAACCACCACACAATTAACATTATATTCTATGAAAAATCTCCTTTGTTCAGCCCTTCCCTGCGTACTTAAGCCGAGATCCTTCCCTTTCATTCTAGCGAGAATCAGGTTTCGCAGATCCGCCATGTTGGATTTAAAAAACAGAATATTTTATTTTAGATTGTATCGTTTATGAGGGCTCTCGGAGATGAAGTGAAAAATCAAATATTGTCGACAATATTTTATTTTAGATTGTACCGTGTATGACGGGCTTTACTATGATATTCACATAAATCGATTAGAAAAGATCTAACACAAATTCTTAAGATTTTTAAACTACAGAATGAATAGTAATACTATGCATCAGCACAACATACCGTTGTCAGAATGTAAAGAGCTAGAAGAACTGTACACCCGAAGAAACCTTTCAGACACAGTTTTTGTATAAATTGATGAATGGCAAAATTGACTGCATAGAATTAGTATCACTCATTCAACTAAGAGTCCCTAAACATATGACGAGATCATTTGATACTTTTGTTACTGACAAATATACAAGGAACTTTTTATGTAACTCAACTATCACAATAATACAACAATTAGGCAATGACTTTTTTGGTGCTCAGTCTGTTGATATATTTTATACAAATAAAGTCTGCATTAAAAATTTTGTAAAATTATACTAATATTTAATTCCTGATTTTGTTTGTTCATGTAAGATGTAATTACAATTTATTCCTGTTTTCTGTATTTAAAATTTGCTTTTTTCAATTTATGTTTTGCATTAAAATGTTTATAATATGTGTTTGCAATATTCTGATTCCCTCATGTCTTGTATAAAATCTACGTATTTCTTTATATCTTAACTAGCGGAGTGCCCGTTGATTCTCAATGGAAAAATTTATGTAAATCGAAAGTAATGAAATTTACATATGAAAAAATTTAGATATAAGAACTCTTAAATTTATGAAAAAACAATACTTCTCTTCATCCTATGTGTTTTACGAAATCACAAAAACAGCTACACTAATGTAAATCACAGAATAAACTAATGCACCAGTCGCTACAACAAATAGAGGAAACCACTGAGTACCAAATGAATGGAGACGAAATCACAAAAATAGCCACACAAATCTTGTGAACCACAAACGAAAACGAATGAACCAGTCGCTTAGCACGTCCAATATGTCCGTTAGACAGCGAGTCAGTGAAATCATCGAAACTATCAAATAAACGAATTAACAAATAAATGCCGCAAACGAATTACAATGTATAGCATTTAATCTAATTAGAACTCGTCCTTTTATGAATTAACACCTAATATCCTTAAGATGGCGTCGGCCGTTTTCTTAATTTAATTACTTAACACTTAATAAATAACCCTCTGCTGTTTAATTAACTGTATGAATTGTTTAGAATTTTTTTATCCTATTGATAATGTAAGCGGCGCATCTGTTTATTTATATCGCAATAATAATTTGACCTTTATGTTGCAAAATCAGAGTGAACTCTTACCTCTTCTCTTGAATAGGATTTAATTTAATTTCAATGTTTTCAGATACCGTTGACGAAAAATATTGTCTTCCGATATTTTTATTAACGTGGAATGAGGAGGAGGTGGAATTTTCAAGTCCGTTTTTCCTTGGGAATTTTCCTGGGTGCACACCCTTATGTGAAAAGTCACCTTAACCCTTTCCTTATTCAAAGATGATATTTTCATGTATAGAGTAACATATCTGAAAAAAGTTCCCGAGTTTAATATTGGACTGAAGGAAAACCATATACCAGCAATACTTCATTCTAGAGGGAATTTCTATAGTATATGTAACTGAAAATGAGAAGTAAATTAACGAAAAAGACTTTGAAAGTGAAACATCTTGTTAGAGGTCATACTTCAAAATGATGCTTATTCGACTAAATTCTTATTCAGTTTATCCAATTTGTCCTTGCCTAGATATACAATCTATTAGTTACAGCAATGAAAATAATACATGTATATTTTATCTCCTTCGATACTTGTCTAGAGTCCGTAAAATGAATACTACTTTGATTTTTTGGAATAATTAAACCCTGCAACATACAACATACATATTGAGGCGTATTTCTTATGATAATATTTGAGCAGCCATTATAGAACCAAAGCATAAAAATAAAGGACAGCCGCCCATAATCTGAGAGAGGTGTTCCATATTTTATAGTCTAAAAAACTTAATAACGTATCGGCAATCGCTTAACACGAACATTTAAACATATTATTTAAGATTTAACAAAATACCAATATGTATGATTATCACTATCAAGAAAAGATATAGGTGGATAGTACCTATACTTAAACACACCAATAGATGATCCACTAAAACATTTCTTGGTTTAATTTCCAATTCTATATCTAAAAACACAAAATCCGTTTACCTTTCCAGTCCGGCATAAAAGGATTGAGATTCCTTGCTGCTTAAATTCCAATTCTTTACACTTCAAAGAAAGCAATCACTGAATTCAGGGGTATTTCAACGATCTTGATTGATTCATTAAATGCACGGCGGGACGCTATATGAAACAATTAGTATTTAGATCGGCAATTAAGAATGACAAAGTTATCAACTTACCAAGCTAAGAAGATATAATTACTTTATATGAGAAAAGAAGATTCATTTAATATGACGATAAACATTAATTTCACGTAATTAATCAATACATATTGGCGATGCTATCAACAAAGCTTGATTGTTGCAGTCGCTCGTATGCTAACGAATTTGAATTCAAATTTAAAGATATCGAGTAGGTGGATGTAGGTGGACAGTAACTATACTTAAACACACCAATAGATGATCCAATAAAACATTTCTTGGTTTAATTTCCCATTCTATATCTAAAAGTACACAATTCGTTTACCTTTCAAGTCAGCTATAAAAGGCTTGTCATTCCTTGCTGCTTATTAAGCCCAATTATTGACACTTCAATGGAAGCAATCACTGAATTCAGGGATATTTCAAATATCTTGATTGATTTATTCTTCAGCGTTATAGATTAAATTCACAGCGGCACGCTAAATAAAACGATTATTATTTAGAGTGGAAAATAAAAATGAGAAAGTTATCAACTTACCAAGCTAATCAGATATGATTACTTTATATGAGAAAAGAAGATTAATTTACGTAGTAGTAGTAATTATGAAGGTTCCTCGACAGCTGAGGTCATTTCGCACCTTTTCCTTTTGATTCATTTAATACGACGATAAACATCAATTTCACGTAAAGAATCAATAAACACTGGTGTTGCTATAAACAAAGCTTGGTTGTTGATGATGCGCTAATGCCAGCCCTGTGCATCTCGGTTACGTATTATGGGGAAGAATGATTATAACTTAATTCACCTACGGGGCCTTGGCGCTAGTATCTAGCGTTTCGATAGATTTCGATATATTTTTAATCCCGTGAAGTGGCAGCTCTGACCACTCTGACAATGGTATTTTGAATAATACTTACATTGACAACATCAATAACAACGTAGTTATTAAGTCAGGATTGGAGATTATGCGGACATTCCGATTATGGTATTCTGGTTCGTTGAGAAAAGCAAAGGAAAATTACTTCGCCTCAAACTTATGTAAACTTATTTTGCTTCACTCATGTGGATATATACATTACAAAGTCTGTCATCGTCATACTATGTAACGTAAAGTCGGCGTCTGCTGGCAGCTTGAATACACACTTGCCCAGCCTTGCCTGTAGTGTGGGAGGTGACATAGTATGTTTTTTCAGAGGAGATAAGATACTAACAGGATTGCAAACGGAATAATTAACCAACAGTTATTATTAATATTACTTATTGTTAGTAATTATTATTGTGGCATTCTTTGTAGCTTTCTGAGTCACTTTCACAGTCAAGCTTAAAGGAACCAGTGACCAAGGGAAGGTCAGTGAACAGTAATTTATAGTGTATAGTGATAAATACAAAGTTTTCTGATTTACTTCGCTTTGCAGAGAAATGTAGTTTAGAGTCAACATTCAATTCGTTACCATACACGCAAGGATTACACAGAGTTGGTTGTTATTTCTGCGAGTTGCTGTTTAGTTTTGTTGTCTAGTGTCAATGTCTTATCGGGAAGATTTAATAATGGACATTATGTTTAACAGTTTCGAGAAATACATTGTTCCATTATAGTTTGTGTTAATTGTTATTTGACACTTTATTATTAATTTTAATAATGTTGACTTTTGTGCTATTCAGTTGCATCTCCTCGTTTATCATTTTATTCTAACATTACTTGAAACAAAATTAACCTGGCTAATCGATGAGTTGAAAAATTAAAATTTTCTTTTTTTTGCTGCATTAATAGTCATACTTATTAATATTAGCTATGATTGTTAATGTAAGATTTTGTAAGCCCACTTTTATGTTGCTGATGTTTAGTATAGGGTCGAATGTTTCCTGATTCAAGGATTAATGTAGTGAATATTATTCTATGGATTGCCATGAATTATGAAGTTAATAACAGAGTTTTTCCATTAGTGAGTTCGATTATTCTTGTAATTCAGCTTTAGTGTTTATAATTAGTGTATTTTATTAAGGAGAAATTGGGCCTTGATTTGAAATCAATGTTGCAGCTACCTAAAAGATTTATATTTTTGTTAGAACCATTTGCATTATCATTTTCATATGTCTTGGGATACACCAAATAGAAAATCAATACACAGCATTAGTTTAGAATGTTCAGTCACATTCTTTCATCCTAACAAATCATACTTGCATCGATAGTGTGAATTAATGTTACTAACAAGTTCTTTTTCTCTAAAGCTTATTCAGATTATGGACAATTGTTACTTAAAATTGTTATATATGGTAATTATTTTTAGGTGGGCTTCATTCCAATATCTGTGCTAATTTCTCATGCTGAAAGGAATCGTTTTAGTTCTTCTTGTTATGAAAAGTGAATTACTGGTAATTTCCCACCTTTTAACAACAAATGGTGTATTGTTCTTATGTTTAATTATCTGTGGCTATTCCTGTTTATACATTTGGTTATATGTGTTGTCTTCTCAGATTTATTCATTCTCTGCTTCACAATGAATCTCATTAATGTACTTTCTATAATCCCATTTTAAATAGTTAGATCCCATGACAGTTTTGAATCCAATTTGTGGATTTGTAATTTGAGTTTAGAACATAAGCTACGGACACAGAAGGATAAAATCCGGTGAGGCATTGATGTTATGCATTCAGAATCTCATTCAGTTTAGAAACTATACGTTTCAGTTATCTGAAGAAGTCAGAAGTTTATTTGTTCGTGTATTATCGCAAATGGACATTGGAGAACCGTGATTGCAGTTTTCATTAAAAGGTGTATATCAAGTGGGCTACTCTAACTTGAAATATATTATTTAACCCTAGTCCGGTCAAGGTGAGCCTTTGAGGCTCACCACCATACCTTTTAACAATTTTCACGGCATTGGTAACTATCCAGTTGCTGAAATTTTATGACTTCTTCGTTTATGTAATCATATACCTCATCCGACATGGGATTTTGTTTCTCCTAGCTCGTATCACTTTGAAAAAATTGTTTTTCCGTTGCAGTACTCAACCGGGTAAGGTGAGCTTGTAAGGCTCGGAAAAAGTTTTTCATTTACACAATGGATGATACGTATCATATGGTCCCTATGCTCTTTCTAAAATAGTATTTATGATTTTGGGTGAACACTAGGTATCTGAGGTCATGACGTAACATTTTTTTCTTTGAATGCTTGTGTCTACAGTATTCGCTTCACACGCATCGTCATTTTCAACTATGTTCCAACGGGGTCACCTAACACATTTGAAGTTAAGGTTACAGTAAAATGACCGACACCGATCCATTTCACTGTCTTTACTACTTTGTATTTTCCATAACTATCCAATAAACATCCATTATATAAGCGCCAGACAGCTCCGTAGCAGGACAGTGTTACTCGTGAGTGTGAGACCTAGCGCATCCAGAAATACGGAATGAAAATATGGTGGCTTTGTGACTCAAAAATATTCTATCCTTTGTGCGGTATACCATATTTTGGCAAAGTTGACAGAAGTTGACAATTTAGCATCATCAGTTTTTTTATCGCCGACAGAAATTTTCAATGGAACAAATTGCAATATTACTTGCGATAATTATTTCACTGACCTGGACTTAGCTAAAACTCTTCTCTCTAAGGGGGCGTCGATTAATTACGTGAGGCGTTTAGGGGGACGGGGGGGTTGAGCCGAATCTCACTCACTCTCACGTGGGGGAGAGGGGGGTTCTCGCAAAGACTACGTAATTTTTTATCCGCAAGAAACAGTGTAAAATTATGAAATAACTGGGTTCGATTTTTTCATTGTGATTTTAGACTTCGATACCAGTAGTCTTAAATACTTGTCTCAACTAGTCCTAAATAAAAATAATTAAATAAATTACGTTTTTTTAATAAATCCAATACAATGAAGCATAGATCAATATATTTACACTGAAAACACGTATTTTGAACAATCTCACGTGAGATTAGAGGAGGGGGTCGAGCCAAATCTCATGATATCTCACCAGGGGGGAGGGAGTGGTCAAAAAATCGCAAAAATCACCTCACGTACTTAATGGATGCCCCCTAATGGCCTAACGATGGTAGGTACCGTGAGAAAAAATAAAAGATTTATTCCTACTCAATTTCTCCCCAGCCGAGAAAGAGAAGAGAATTCCTCTGATTTAGGGTTAACTAAAGATGGTACACTTGTATCATATGTGCCCAAGAAGGGAAAAGTGTAATTCTCCTTTCAACAAGGCACCACTCTAGAGTTATATCTGAGAATGGTAAACCAGATATAATACTGTATTATAATGATACAAAAGGGGTGGTGGATTCATTAGACAAACTAATTCATGAACACATGAGTAAAAGAAAATCCAATCGTTGACCTTTTGTTTATTTCATAAATGGAATAGATGTCTGTTGCATTGCTGCCTACATTGTGTGGTGTCATCGAAATCCAAAATGGAATGCCATCAAAAAAGACGAACGTAGGTTATTTCTTATTTTAATTAGCCGAGGCTTTAATAATACCTCAAATTCAGCCTAGGATAATCTCGAGATTGCAGCATGTCACGAAAACGGCAATCGCAATATTTAATACCTCTTCGGAAAAACCTGACACTGAAATTGCTAACCCAAGAAAAAGGTGTTACATTTGTCCATCCAAAAAGAGTAGGATGCAGAAAAAATGTTGTAAAAGATGCAAAAAAAACATATGTAAAGAGAACAGCTCATTTACTGTTGTATGTGAGAATTGTAAATCCTAATTATAATCAAAAGCATAATATTGTAGAATTATAACAAAATTACATAAAAATACCTAGATTGTATATAAGAATTATAGTAAATAAATATAAACTAAAAATTACAGTGATTTTTATTTATAATACCATCATTTTCCTAAGCGAGCCTTTAAGGCTCACCACGACCGGTTTTATCGCAGAATTAGCTTGACCGGAGTAGGGTTAAAATATAAATAATTAAAAAGAAGCGTTATTCGAAAGGAGCGGATAGCGGTGTCGTCAGAAGAGCGCCATCAGCACCATCTGGTGAATTAAGTTATAGTTAATTTTCCCCTAACGCTCCTATAGGCGGAAGATAGGACTTGCACAAACCTGGCTAATGCTAACGAATTTAAATTTAAAGATATCGAGATTGGCCTTGATGACGGGTTGTTTAGAATATCAGATTCTCATAAAATTTTCGTATTTAACTTACTAATTCTCAGAACTTCGAAGTGAAAGCAATATTCTTCGACCAAAATAAAAAACTTTATTCTATTTCTTTTGTTTTGGTGTTAGTTTTAGTTTCAAAGGACCTTTATTTCTAATTTAATTTTGTTAAAGAAAAGTTTCGTGCAAATGATAAAAATGTCTTCCCATGTATTTCTTATGGAAACTATTTGACTATCTGGAGTCGACTCGAGTACAGTTGGGTCAACAAAAGGTAGCCTATCATTTGCGCAGGGAAGACTTTTAATATCGTACGAATTTTGAAATTTTGAAAATATTTAGCTTTAGAGTTATAGCGTGAAATAGATTTTTGACCCCAACTGGGGACGAACTGGAGACAGCTAGGTGGATAAAAGGTAGCCTATGTCACTCCCCGGATGACAAATGGCCATCATACCAAATTTCATCAAAATCGGTTGGATAGTTTTTGAGTGATGCTGTAACAGACAGACAGACAGACATGAAAATTTCTAAAACGTGTTTCGGACTCGGGAACAACCCCAGTATCCAGCAATACAACTTTTTTTGAAATCGGATCATACATAAACTAACTCATTGCTAAGTACCACAAAAATAATGATCACAATATCACACAACATACAAACTGAAAAAAATACTTGCAATTAATTAAACTTCCTTTAATTTTTACTTTTTTAGGAAAGAAGTGAAATTTTTTTATTATTTTCCTGACAGGTGGCATTTAAAACATATTGTAAATTTGCTAAAAGAAATCAAAGTAATAAACCCTCTACCACATGTTCCAAAAGTTTGAAACTCTCAGGCTAATTTTTAGCAGGAGAAAATATCCATTATATACATTACTGCAATTTTGGTGCATGTTTAAACATTTTATTTGATTAATAATTAATGAAAAAGATATTTCGTTAAAGAATTTACAATAATTTTTTTTAGAGAATCATTTATGAACTGTGATAAATTAAATTAATTGAATTAGCATTGAAAGAGGTCTTAATAATTCAGAAAATTTTGGGGTCAAATAGACCCCACGGGACAAATTATGCAACTTTTTTTATGTGACTAATTAAGGGTTAACATCAGTCTTGTGAGCTTGTTATTTTCTGCTTTAACTGGATTGCAGAATCTAGCTTTTTTCCAATATTTAACCACAAGCTTCTCAATTATCCAGAATACTCTTTTTGTTAATAGCATAACCTTATAAGGAATTACCTTGTCTCCTAAGCAAAGTTAGCGGACTCTAAGCAAACTACGCACTGTCTTAGCAAATTAAGCAGTCTCCATGCGAAATAAGCTGTCTCTAAGTGAATTTGTTTGTATCTAATCAAACTAAGCGGTTTCTAAAAGAAGTAAGCTGTCTGTAAGCAAATAGCAGATTCTGAGCAAAGTAATCAGTCTCTAAGCAAACTAATCGGTCTCTAAGCAAACTAAGCTATCACCGAGCAAACGTATTTGTATACAATCAAACTAAGCGGTTTATAAGCTATTTAAGCTGTCTGTACGCAAAAAAATCCAAATAAGGACGAATAAAAATATAATGTTTAATTATTCATGACAGCTGGTAAGCAGGGAAAAAAGGTATACAAATTTTTAATGTCTCATACTAAAAAAAACATTTATGCCTTCCTGAAAAAGGTTTATTTAGATTCTTGGTTTACGTTTAATCGCAAATAACTACAACGTAATATGTACAGCTGTGAGCATGTAATAAATTCAATCATAATTTAATTTCACATAATTATTCTTTTCGTTACCTTATAAGAAAAGATTACCTTGTCTCAGATGTGCTTCCATTGCAGATATATTCAACCTCATCATCTAAGACTCCACTCTGGCATTCTCTCGCTGCAGCTCTGATATCTCCGCCTCCAGCGTCATCAGGCCTCCATTCTTCTCTCCGCCCCCACCCGAAGACATCAGCTCCATTCCTATGAAAGGAAAACTAATTATAAGCATCACACACTAAGCTAACTAACTATCCATGTACAGTAAACTCCAGTTAATCTTTTTTCAGCAGGAAACTGTTTGAGCTTATATTATAAATTAATAATATTTTAATATTTAAAAAAATTAATTGAATTTTTTTATTAAGTCAATAAGTTTGACTGTAAATACATTATGATTAACCTTCTGACAAAAAATATAACTTTCACTTAATAATCAACAAGTAATACGATAAACAGTTTGCATATAGAATTTTAAAAAATACACAATACTTAAATAGAATTAAAGAAAAATTAGGATAAACATTGTAGGTCCTCCTAAGCCTAAAATGGCTTGTCAGCAGGTGCCATTTTTAAACAAAGAAGTAATAATTAACAAAGACATTAAAATCATACATGTCAACACAATTTAATATCAATTCAAAATACTATATTTACCTATCTTTGAATGACACATTTATCATCTATGTTTACATAATATTCAAATATTTTACAGCAACAACTAACATTACTTACTATAAATGTTGTAATATATACATGCAGACAGTTCATACATAGGACTTGTCAGCTGGTGCCTGATAAAAAAAATAGAATAACTTAATTTATATCAGTCTATTATCAGTAACCATTTGTTCACTTCTTGTTTGAAATTTTCTCTAACAAGTATAAGTCATGTGTCATTAAAAAGGATGGGAACTTCTAAAAATCATTTAGCATGGCTATTGTAGTATACTGGAATATTATATGACACCCTTGGTCTTTTATTCATATTGTGATGACAGGTTTTTATTTTAAAGAGTAATAGTTATCCATATTTATCAATAATATTTCAATAATAATAATAATAATAATATATCTTTTAATCACATAATGCCATACATATATTGAAATATAACATAATAATTACATAGAAGTATATAAAATTAAATGACTATTCTGCCTGAGATCGGCTTACAATTTATGTCATTAATAGTTAGTCAACTCTTTACATACAAATGCGAATGAAGCAGTGAGGCATAATAAAGTATGACATACATACAATGAAGTATAGCAATAATCTTACAATTGTTGATCTTAATTCTAATTATAATTATAATCTAATTATAGAGGATAACAATTTTAAATACATGTACAAAATACTAAGGACAAGAAAACATGCTATGGAAGGAAGAAATCAAGAAATGTATCATGTGCCATCTTTTAGAAATCATTTTGGTAGAAACAAACTAGAAGTTGTGGTACCATAAATCTTTAATAAGTTACCAAAAAATCTTAGATCTAAGGTCACAGAAAATATCCTGGGTTCGATGCCAGGACGATGCAAAAATCGGACATTTAAAATACGTTGAGGTAGTTTTTCATTATTTTTTTTTTGATGCACTTATCGAAATGACAGGGATTTCTTTCTTAGATAGAAGATGAATATTAAGACTCGGTTTAAGAAAATAATTTAGATGAGACCATGCTGTTCCTGGGTTCAATGCCATGGCACATTACCATTTCTCACATAAGGAATATAAGGGAAAACTTGGACGTCGTTCGAGGCAGTTGCAGCCAATATTTCTGATTCAGTTTTCACACATAGCTAGAAACGGTTATCTTCTGTTGTGCTGCATAGGAAGCATCAACAGGAAGACCCAGTAATGTACAATTAGAGTTAACGTAAAATTACATAAGGTCAGCTTGAGCCTTACTTGGCTCATCAGGTGGTTCCCGAGTTTGAAGAATTAAATTGAGCATTTAAATAATCAAGAAAAAAATCTCAAACAAAAATAATACATAATGTATAACTTCAAAAGATGCTACAAAGAAAAAAACTTAGGTATTCACTAGATAGATATGAAGAGTGGTTATTTAATGAATTGAGAATTTGTGCTCTGAATCTATCATACAGCTATAAAATGCCATTTAAAAGATAGTCCTTTATTCTCGTTTTAACTTGTGACATACCTATTGATGAATTGATTTGGCAATTTATTAAATATCATCGAAACCACAACATCTAATTTGTTTATACCATGCAATTACAGATGCAAGCCTTAAATTAACTTACCACCTTGCATCTGTGAATTATAATTCATGTATGAACGTATCATAATTATCATACTTTCATACATATATTATGTTCAACATTACCATATATATCCTATGTAATATATTAAAAGTATGCACTTCTCTTTATGCACCGACAACTCCATCATGACACAATGGTCTTTTATGCACACTCAGTACCCCTCTGCCACCACACATTTAAACGAGATTTAGGCTGGTTTAAGTGACAATTGCAATCAGAAACACCATAACTTTTTTCTGTTTCTTTGAAAGAAAAAGTTTAAGAACAGTAATATGAAATCAACTACAGAAAAAATAAATTGATGAGAGAGAGGAATAGTAGGAATCATTAACGTGTTGAGTAAAGTGAGAGGCGGGAGTATTATTTCAAAAGGAACGATTGTGCTCTTTTACACGGATATTGAAATTTCTCCCAGTTTGATCAATATATACAGAATCACAATCGTTACATTTTAACCTAAGCTGAGAAAAAATGTCCACTGCAGGAAAACACTCACAGGAAGGGGAACACCTGCAAAACCTACAGATAGAAAACTATACTTTTGATGAAGGACAAAGAAAAGAGTTGTGATAAACAGGCAGTGAAAATATAAAAATTGTACAAAAAGAAAGGGGGAAAAATATAACTACTACAAATAATTAGTTAAAATAAATCAACTTCACTAAACTGACATTAATTATAGATGAATTAAAATAAACGTTGAACGATGGGAGATAAATCTCAAAGAAATGAAGAAAATGAAATTACATTAAGAAATACATACAAATGAAAGATTAAAAGGTCTAGTACACTGAAAATAATCAAAAACATAGTTCACATGTGCCAAAAACTCTGTTTAAGTGTTAAAAGACCTTGGATACCAATTTCGCTTGCAAACCAACTATAGCTTGCGATCCGAACGTGAGGGTGACTATATTTTCCTTAAAACAAAGCAACATTTGCGCCAAAAATACTGTTTTTCTTTAAAATTTTGCAATTTTTTACATAAGAATTCGGCCAAAAGCGGATGGGTTGAGTTGGGGGGGCGGGGGTCCTTTATTGTAACATATTTCTCCCTCATTAATACGAAGTAAATGAAGGATCACCGCCCACCCAACTCAACCCATCCGCTTAAAGCCAAACTTATCTTTAAGTGCAAAGTGTGAATTATTAACTCATTCTGTGATTATTAACTCTATATTGTATCTTATACACAGCATTTTTCTAGATATATTTCATCATATCAGGTCATTTTCTCCTCATTTTCTTTCACTTTAGGCGCCCGTATGAGAGTTGCATTTCGGGAATTTTAGGCTTTTTCCGAGAGGTGAAACTCGTCCATCACCGCAACATCTGGCGTCGAAACGCCATAACTAACACTTCAAACATGGTCTCCAGCCATGTTTGAATCCATTCCAATTCCATTTGAGGCCATTCCTGTACCTCGGTCACTACCATCGAGATATCTCAGTAACTACATGATTTACTTACTTGCTGTTATTCCTATAATAAGCCGCAATATTTGAAGTGTCTTCCCTGAAAATTTCATAGAAAACGGGCTATTTCTAGTAATAAAAAAAAATTCCCAAACAGTCCTCAACGATTGTTTTACCTGTTCTTGAATTGTGTATCAATTTGTAAGTTTCCCTCGACGAATCCCATTTCTATTCGAAGTCCGTGAATTCACACGATTTGTAATCACAATCGGTACACAAAAACGTGGGGAAAATATCTTCCGTACACCTGCAATAAGAAATAAATAAATAATGAAAAAAGAAGACACTACCAACGTGATACCATATCTATGCAGGCATTAATATACTCAGTATTTTATTCACAAAAATGAGCAGCGAAATAATTTACAGGAATAAACTGCGGCGTGACACTTCCAAAGATTTGCCACAAAATAGATCGAAAAAGCATGTAGGTAGGTTTCACTACGATTGCTCCAAACTTACAATGTAATTCGTCGATTTCCAGAGTGAACAAGACAAGAAAAATAGCCTAAAACCCCCCATCCACTTTTTATAGATAAACACATTCGAAAATGTTTACTCCACGCCTTTTGTAGACTCCCAAAATTCGTAATGAAGTCAAAACATTGCATACATATCCAATCCTTTTTTGGAACTTTCTCTTTGAGAAACCTTGGAGCTCATCGACATTTTAGTTGGTACTAATACAATCTTCAAGGATTAATTCAAGGAAGTAAGTACTTTAAAACTAGACATTGAGCATTACCTGAACGCCTTACACATTTTCTTATAACAATGTAGATAGACCTCGATGCACCTCAATGTAAGCCGCCATTACTGTTTAGTGTTTACTAATTTCGATTCCTTCGAGATATCGTGGTGTACTATCGATCCTATCTGGCGACGATAAGATTTTTGAAGTTTAAAGTTTGAGCGGTAATATTTTTACTTGCTTCTTAAGGATCCAAGGAATATTGTATAAGTTTGAATGGTAGTTATAAATTTATATAGATAATATACATTTATTGAATATTCTGTACAAATTAAATTTTTGTTTTCGTTAACAATAATATAAAGTTTAAAATGATGATGAGCAGTATAAAAGTATACTTTCCTCAGCCATAACTTCCTCAAATTGCGACATGTGTACATACAAATGTATGTACGAGGAAGACTTTCTTAACTGTAGAAAATTCGTAGAAAATTACATGGAAATAGTGGTTATTGCCACAATTCATTACGTGATTGAGTTCCATTGTTGAGTGTTATATCCTGGAAAGGACATTGTGGGATAGGGTGGGTCAAAAGTGGAGCGACCGATTTATTTTTGAGGAAATAAAACAGAATTGTGGAATTGTACGAACTTTCTATTGTTTTTATTCGGCTCTTCAAAGTAAGCCCCCCTTCAGTCCATCTCTTATTTTAAGCATTAATTTTGACATTACTTCTCAACGTCTTCTAATGGATAAACTCAAGCCCAAAAGCAACAATCGCCTTGATCGTCAAGGGAATGGGTTGTTTACAACATCGAAATTTGACAACATTTGCGTATATTTTATCATAATTCTTGCAATTTTGATAAGTAAACGATATTCTACGACAAAATAAGAATTCTTATTCAATTCCCCTTCTTTTGGTGCATGATTCGACTTCCTACGATCGTTCCTTCTAATTTAATTCTGCAATAGAAATAGATTGGGTGGGCGGTGTTCCTTCATTTACTTCGTATTAATGAGGGAGAAATATGTTACAATAAAGGAACCCCGCCCCCCCCAACTCAACCCATCCGCTTTTGGCCGAATTCTTATGTAAAAAATTGCTAAATTTTAAAGATAAATAGATTTTTAGAGATAAATTTATGATTTATCAAACATGTTTTAAATATAACTATTATGCTTGCTTTAAGTATAAAAAAATCTCAATTCTCAAATTAATAAAAACAATCTTCAATATTTTACCAACATTTTTTGTGATTGAAAAGAATTGATCTCATATTGATTAATTGCATATTTTGAATAATGCAGGAAATAGAGTATGACTACATTTTTTATCATTGAAATTTATTGTATACAGTGTTTTCTTACCTCCAATGTTGAAAAGGATTATAAATAATAATAGTAATATATTAACTGGTAGTTATAGTCAACAATTCATATCAATTTTATTGTAACCTCAAAATAGTGTATCAATAACAATTTTCCGATGACAAGGTGAGGCCAAAAGCCTTACATCTGGAGGACCTAGCAGTGCAAGGTGCTCTTTTTGCTACTGGAAAAAAGATGGAAAGGTTGCAACAATGTGTATAACTTGTAGAAAATTTGTTTTCAAAGACAAAATGATAATTTAATGTTTGATTTTAACGTAGTTAGTGAATAAACCGTTTTCAATATTTTTAAGATTTAAAATAAAAACACTTAAAATGTAAACGAAAAATTATAAAGCAGGAAATTGTTTAATTTTATATTTATATACCTATAAGTATTTGTTATGAATTATTTTGTAATCAAATTATTTTTAAAAGGGCTGAATTAGTTTAGAATTGGAAATTTTTTACCTAATAATTATATGGATGATGGGAAAAGCCGGTAGCACTGTTTTTTGGATTTTATAGCCAATATTCATAATCAAGAATAAAAATTGGACTGCTTTCCTAGGATATCCAAGTTCTGTTATCCAAATTTGCATGAAAAATTATTCTTCAAGGCTTAAAATTATGGTGATATTTACCTTGGATCTATAATGTTTGAAATGCTCTTAGGGATCTCTAGGTACTTCAATAATTATTACTGAGGAAATAAATCCATGTTCATATAATTTCAATATAGTAACAAAGAGCTATGAATAAAAAGTGTTCAATCATTTGTTTTTAACATTTGGTTACCCTGCTTCATGAAGTTGGTAAGCTGGTATTAGGTTGAGAAATCTTAATAAATATCATTTTTTTTTAATATGATTTCCCCCTTAGATTTCGTCTGATACAAAAAAATGTTTAAGAATAACACTTTGATAGGTTGTTAAAACTGATAAGGATTAATTTTACAACTATGAAAATTTTACTAATTGATCTACTATGGTCGAAAACCCATAGATTGGAAGTTTTATAAAAACATCCAAAAATCTATTTTTTCCCTACATTTTGACGTTTTTCCTGAAAGGAGAGAAATGAATTTTTTACCACTTTTCCACAGATGGCAATTAAACATAGTGTAATATTGCTGCAAAAAATCAAAATAATTAACCCTTTTCTACGTGTTCCAAAATTTTGAAACTCTTACATAAATATTTAATAGGAAAAAATATCTATTATAGAAATACCTGCAATTTTGGTGCATGTTTAAACAATTTATTTAATTTTTAATTAAAGGAAAATGATAATGTGTTAAAAAGTTACGTAAGTTTCTGTAAATGATCAGTTATTTACTATGATACATTGAATCAATTAATTTACCATTAAAAGGGGTCTAAAAATTCAAGAGAATTTTGGGGTCATATTGACCCCACATGACTAATTATGTAACTTTTTTTACTAGAATAATTAAGGAAATTTGCCTTCCCAAGTCAGAAGGAAATTTGTATTTGAGAGGCCAAGATATACAGGAAGTACAGGAATTGTTAATGACATATATGGCCTGGAATTTGTTACTTCCTGAAAAAGTTTAAATGAATAGATGCAGTAGGATTTAAGTTATTTATGTATGTGCCTGAGAATATGTTTTATTCATTGTGAAATGTGTTTCTGAATGTGGTATTATACAAACTGAACTACTTCCTGTTAAATCGCAATTGTGCCTTTGTCATCATAATCATTACTGGGGTGTGATCATGGTTCTCCATGATGCATGTGCTTGCATTGTTACTTTAAATTGCACTCATGAGACTGAAAACGTGATCATTATTCTTCAAATTTTGTCAGATGCTTTAAATCGCTAGTTTTAATTTGATAGAATGTGTTCTTAGAACAGCATCTGTCCTTTTACAGCAGTTTTTGATAGCTATAATGACAGCATGAAAGAAGGAACCGAGGTGTTACTTCTGGTTATCAACCCTATCGTTGGTTTGACACGGCTTTCCACTCTATGCTTCTATCAGCCAGCCTCTTCACCTCAACACAATTCCTTGTTTCCTCATCATTCATTATTTGCTCCATGTATCTCATTCGAGGTCTTACTCTGATATTCTACCCTTGTACTTCAACGACTGTCTTCGTTAGACGTGTCTTAAAATATGCCCAATCAGATTATTCCTCTTTTTCTTTCGTTTTATCATGAGATTTCATTCTTTTCCTACTTTTTCAATAACTATACTATAACTATAGTTACCTACACAATTACTGCAGTAATTGTGGCACAATGAAGACCACTGGTGATGCCTGGTGACACATTGGACCAGCATTGCCTTGCTCATAAAGTAGCCTTTAAACAGAGATGGAATTTATACCGTTTGGTAGAGGTTAGAATATCTGCCCAGGAACTGGGCATAGTTCCCTATAGATTTCATCACTTCTTCTTTTCCTCTTTAACTTTATCGTCATCATCAGCATCTTAAGGGGGAACACCCAATACACCGGAATAGCCGCACGAACGATAGCGGCCGGCGTCGCGTAATGCGGTACGCCGTAAGAAAAATTGTATTTCTTAAGTTGTTTATGAACTTAAAGGGTTCGGACTTGCACAGAAAATAAATTCACTATTTTCTAAGAAACTTTCTCACTGGATATTTTTCCGTGGGCGAATTGGACGAAAAGTGGCAGGCGACTACTTTTTCAATGCATTTTGCGAGAAATTCTCGACTTTTTTTATTAATTTCTGTTGAAATTTTCCCTAAAATGTATTCACCTGCCTAAGTATTAACACTAAAGAAAAGAGAAAGGTTTGAAGCTGATGTTGATGTAAAAAAATCCCATGTTTCTCGAATTAGAGAATCAATGGCACCCGTTCCAAAAGAAACGGAACAAAACGCCGTATTTCTTTGAGATGTAACATTTTTGTTGTTTTTTTGCGATTATGTTGCAAATAAAGAAAAAATAATCAGGGTGTTATGTACGGTATCACTGATACTAAACACTGAAAAAAATTGAAACAATTTCGACCAACTCCATAATTTTTCGCAAATTTAGCAACGTCGCACAAATTTCTCCCGAATATATGGGCCTATGCATTTTAAATGGGGAGAATTTTTGCCTTCATGATAGTGAACCGACTATAGCTGAGGTGCCCGTTGAATCGGGGAAATTGAAATTCCTAAATACCGGTGTAACAAACTTGATCGTAACACATGTCTCATGGTTTCAGGTAGATAGCAAATACGAGGCTGAAATTATTTCCAAACCAATAAACAAAGAAAAGAATGTTATATAAAAGTCTGCAAAGTCACCTCAACTTAATATTCAATCTCATACACTTTGAATGAACAATTTCTACGATGAAGAGAAAAATTGTTTAAAGATTATAAAAAATATATTCTATGATCACATTATGATAAGGTGTACTACATTTAAGGAGATATTTTCAGAAATGCACAAAGTGATATCGGAAACGATGATTAAAAACGACAGAAATATATATAAAAAAACACAAATGTGTTCTTACGAATAAACTCATGAGCTCAGATTCAAAAACCGTCAGGTGGATGGGTTGTTTGTAATCTCAAAATTTTGATAAAATATTCACACATTTTGCAATGAAATGAAAAAAATGAACTTTACGTTTTTTCTTATGAAAGCGTTTTGTCCCGCCTGGGTTCGAACCGCGGACCTTAGGTAAATAAAAAGTAGCTTTTAATCTGCGCAGGATCGGCGTTTAATAATCTTCAAAATTTCAAACTTTTGCGACTCCAGGTTCTCGATTTTTTAGCGAACATACACACTCACCCTATTCTGTATATCACCACACACTATTTTAGATATATGTACAGATAGAAGATTATTACCTAAAATTTGTAGATAGGTACAAACCAGGTGGAAGAGTATGCTAAAATACAATGGCGGTCACATAAGTTATTTCCACAAATAATTGATAGACAAATTGAAACAGAAAAAAGGCAAAAAAAATAAAATACAACATCAAGTTAAATACTGCTACAATGCTACCAATATTTCTTTCCTTTCATAACTCTTTCAACACATTCATCAATTATTCACCGTAAGTAATTGGATATTGTTCACTAATTCACTTCAACTCATTAATTCCTCTAATTTTCAACATGCATCTCTTATTCCTTCAAATACGGCAATTAACGAATACACCATTGCAGGTGTAATGATGAGTGGAAAGCTTTTAAAAATTCAAATGAGAAAACGAGATGGGATTGATAGTCACGAGTTTTAAATTAAGCCCGTCGTATATTAACCCTCATTATGAGATATGTTAAATATCCTTTCATGATGCCCGATGAGTTTTTATTTTATTTCGAATGACTACAAGCGGCGTTAAAAAAAAACTATGCAAAAAATGATCTATTTTTCTTGTTTTTGCTGTGAATGCACGTAATGCTCTCACCGTTAAAACTGCATAATTTATTGGATAATATTACGTATTCGTTTTCAGAAATGGCACATGAAAACGCATAATGACCCTGGAAAAATCCCAAGGAAAAACCGACTTGGAGAAAAGGCTGATGGTGCCGGGAATCGATCCAACTAATGTTCTGACCTGAGGTAGCTTAGTTGGCTAAAACAGCCTCCGGGATTGAGTAAGATCCCAGGTTCGATTCCAGGATTCCAATTCCATCACATTTTATTACTTTCACTTATTCGCAGTGCATTCCTGTTTCTGAGTCGGATTCCTTACGGGGCACAGTGGGCTAGAATCGAAAAAACCTGGACAAGGGGCTAAAAATGGTTTTTTTGAGTGCGGTATTCATAGTTATTGCAAAATGATTGTATTTTATGTTCCCGCTCGTCGTATTTTAAAAATTTCAGGCGTCAAATAGATAAAGGGCGTCAAACTTGAGAAATGTTCACCAAAACGGGAAGTTTCGGATTTTTCGGAAAAACGTTCAAGTTCGTTTATATATAGTTTCTTTTGAGAGAAGCTGTTGGAAAAAACAACACAGCAGTAATCTAGCATTACTCTTTGTTTTTCAATTCGCTGATTGATTCATGCTCTAAGATGATTCTTTGGTTATTTAAAGCAACAAAATGGCGGACACCTTTTTCAGACAAATTTCGAGATAAAGTAAGGAAATCAACTAGGTAAACAGCGATGGACTATCAAGTCTCTTATACCACGTCAATCTACAAGGCTTCTAGATATGAAATCTGAAGAGACTATTTCATTTCACCTGCTACCCTGTGATTTCGGTGGACTTTTCCTAAGCGCTGCGCGGTCCGGCTGGGCGCCGTAGAATCCCCAAATCCGGTTTCGGTGTCTTTTTGGTTAGGTTGAGTCGCAAATTTTGCTTCTTTTATGTTACATTCTGGCAAACCATATTAAAAACTTATTTTAATACACTTTAAGATATGAGTTTGAGACCATTAATTTAGATTAGAATTAGTTATATTATAGTAATAGATTTAGAATAAATGCGGAATTGAGAAATTTTGGCACATTAGGGAAATTGTTTGTTAGTTAGTTTAATACGTATAAAACTCTTAAAATTGTTAATATTCCTGTGACTTTTACACATATTACCTTAATTGTCGGAATGGCTGCATAAATCTCAATTATTAATTGTAATTAACGTACTTCATTACCTTATTAAGTGCCTCCCACTTAGGCCCAGCGCACACGGTGCGACTGTTCTGCAACTACAGTTGCAAACCAGTTGCGCGCGCAACTGTTTTGCGACCTCGGCAATGTATTGGAGTGGGTAGGCGACCACGAAGCGACTGGTTTATGACGATTATAAAACAGTCTGAAACCAGTCACATACAACCGTGGGCCCGCGGTTGCAGTTGCGTTGCAGTTCAGTTGCAGGAGATCACGTGGTGTTTTGCCGGTGTTTTGACGGCCGTTTAGTGTGTATCTTAACATGAATGATCAAGAATCCGCGGTTGTTGTGAATTATACTGCGTCCATGTAAGCAGAGGAAATATTCTATTTGAAAATTTCAACAATTTACTGTCGGCATCTTCTTTCGGCGATGAGTTGAAAACACGAACACAGAGCCTCCGCACACGCTTTTCACTAGCCGACCGTTTAATCGGTAGCTTAATAAGTATGAAGACATACGTGAAAAATCGAACGATTACAAAGTATGATGGGCAAGTCGATTTCCTTTCAATTAAAAGGACGGCCAACATTCTGGTTAATCAGATATAATTACAATTGAATTACACTCAAGCAGTTTCATTGTATATCATATTATTATTGAACATAGTTTCCATTCAGGGATTGAGGAGTAGCTGATTCTACGTTGTTCTGTGATTCTGAAAGCGCTTTCAAGTGGCTACTCAATAAATTATTTGGAATGTGAAAATTATTGCAATATCACCGCAAGACTTTATGTACGGCTTTATAGTTGGTATTATATGCCACCAACCGTCCATAAGATTTTGGTTCATGGAGCAGCTATAGCAAAAGATGCTATAATTCCAATCGGTCAGCTTTCGGAAGAGGCTTTGGAGGCGAGGAATAGAGACGTTCGTCGATTCAGGGAGAAACATTCCAGAATGGCAGCTAATGATGACTTATTCCGAAGGCTTCTGTTAACATCCGAACCCAACATTTCCAGTGTACATGAACTTCCCAAAAAGAAAAGCAGAGAATAAGTTGGAGATTTACGAAGTCTTTTAATTCTGGGTGATGCAGATAATGACTCCGAAAATTAGAAGGTACCGAGTCGGAAGATGGCTCTGATATGTCCATTTCATTTCTGTAAGTGGAAATGATTTTCTACTCTGATTGTTCTGTACAAATGTTTCTGTTTCAATTGATTTTTGGATAGAAAATTGACCGTACTCATTGGAGCAATTTTCTTAGTTTATCGGTTATTTTACTATTCAAGGCTCACTTTTTCTTATTTTTTCCCATGGTTTTCATCCGTACAAAACGTAAAAAAATTGTTATTTATCGATTTTTATTACTCGCATATAGTATTTACATGAATAGCTGAAGTATTTTAATAACATAAATGAATTATAGTTCACAGACCTTTTAAGAATCACTAAAAATTATCTACGCTATTATCACTAAATTATCACGCGCTATCACTCCGCTGATAGCGCGATAGACGCAACTGATCCACAACCAGCCCTTCGTCAGTACACCCGTGTGCGGACAGAAGTTTTGTTTCAGTTGCAAACTGGTTGCCAACCGTAGTCACAAAATAGTCGCTCCGTGTGCGCTGGGCCTTATGGATATTTGTAGAGGCGTGCATTAACCGGACTTCGCAGAAACTTCTGGATTCCCGGATTGTCTGGTAAAAGGATTGACATTAGTCTTTGACATTAACCCTTCCTTGACGGTGCGGGGTACTTGAGGACCCCAAAATAGCTAAATTCAATAGAAAAGTTTTATTTTTAACCACATATGTTTCTTATTCCATGTATTCGTGCATCAATGTTTCTTTTACATTATGAAATTGAAAGAAATTTGTTTCACCGACTCATTTCCTAAATATCTTTAGTTTTAGAATGGGGTACCAAAGTACCCCGCACAGCCACTTTTGCTTGGATTGCTATACACAATGTCATGTCGTGTGATTGTGGCAATTCAGTCACCCTTTGTTACAGATTTTTCAATTTATTCATTACTTATTGCATTAACAGTAATTACATCACATTATCATCCCAAATCTCATGTACAGGGATGCTTTTGGGTATGCCTGGGTCGACATCATATAATAGCCAAAACTCTAACGCTACCTCCAAAAAAATAAAAGATAATCTCAACAAAATAATCAATACTGTATTTCTAAACATAATAAAAAGGTTAAGTAAAAGAAAAACAAAAAACGTAATATTCGCGAAAAAATCGTCGGGGTACCCGAGTACCCCACACAGAAAATGGAACCTTACTACACATGGAATGGTTTAGTTATAGTTAATTAGTTTGTATTTTTAAATGGGTCCGAGGTGCTCAGTTTCCGAAACTCCTCTTTTGCAATGCGAATTTTCTCCACTAAAATTGATCCTTTGTGTTTTTCTCTAGATTGATTCACATTTCGCAAATATTTGTGTTTCTTCTCTTTCCCCGGATCTTTTTCTCTTCATCGTTCACTTCTTTTCCATTTCATTACTTCCCCTTGTCATTTTAATCCGACCACATTTCAACTCTCATTCTTTTTGTTTCTTCGACTCTTCTTGTTTCCTCGACGAATCATTTATCGAAAAATGGTCTGCAGACGAGCCCCTCTCTCAGCGGCATTTCTTTCCACAATGTTTTCGATTTAATTCGAGAAGATCGGCTATCAAACGAACACTTATCCTTTCGTTAAAATGCATCTAAATCATCGGATGGGATGTGAGATTTAAGTAGTGTTTATTTAGTCTCAAATTTGAGATTTGAGAGAAATTTGGTCTCCTTTTTGGAATTGCTCTTCCCAATTAGACATTCGAAGGGAGACTTCAAATCTTTCTGAGATGTCCTTTTGCAAATCCATTTCTGACTATGGCTACTTCCTTACGCCAAGAATACATAAAAACATGTATAAACGAATAGATTAGATAAATCATTCGCGGAAATATTCCATTTAAAATTTTAAAGCAAATCCTCTATATTTCATTCCTCTTCCGATTATTTACGATATTACACTGAGCAGAGCCGTTTTTAGGCAAACGCAGAATACGTGGTCGCGTAGGGCCCCGTCAACTTAGGGGCCCCGCCGCACAGTGGGCTAGAATCGAAAAAAGCTGGCCAAAAATACGAAAGTGGTTCCTTTGAGTGCGGACTTTGAAACTTCGCATAGTCATTGTTGAATTAATTTTGCATATAACTGCGAAATAATTTCTCTTGATTCCCGCGCGTTACAATTCTACAGGGGGTCAAAATTGACCAAATTTTGCGAAAAATGCCGGTCTTCGATTTTTCGCGAAATTCTTCAACTTCAAAACGATGCTGAACCCATTAAAGGTAAGTTATCGGATAAAAAACAACACTACGTTATAAACCTGTACTTTATCTTTTACAATATTTAAATTTAATGATTGCGAATGAATAATTGCATATTTTATGTAACAAAATGGCGGACTCTCGATTTAGGGAAACTTTTTACCTAAAGCGAGGAAAATAACTGAGAGGGACTCCAAGGGACATAAAGATATTTATACCACGTTGTTCTTTGAAGCTTTCTGAAGAGGAATCTGAAATAAAACCTTGCAACAATTTGCTCCTTCGATAATAATAACGAATTTTCGACAACACTGCATGGGCAAATTCGCGCGGTGGAGTACGGCCCTCCGGGAAGATCTCGGTTTGAGAGGAACGTACCAACGCTTCTCGATTATATGTTTTGATGTATGTGACTGACTTTGATTATATGTATATGATGACGTGAATCAGCACTTTATGAATTGTTGGTGGCATATAGTACCATGGATACAACTTTACATACATGTCTGCTGTAGCCCCGCAATAAACGTCAAATGCTCTTTCATTCAGAGTTAATCCGCTTGAAATCGCCTTTAAGATCGTAGCAAATCTTTTTATAAGATCCTCGTTTATCCCTGAAAAGTAAATGTTTATGTATTCAATATTGAAGAATCATAGCTAAAGTAAGAGTTACAAATTTCTAAAAGATCACTCACATATCCCTAAATATTCTAAATGACAAAATATTTCATACATGTTCTAATGCTTCTGTTTCATAAAAGAGCAAATATGAAGGAAAATAATTATAATTTCGAACCTGTTATTTCAGCTGCTAAATTTGGACAGTCAAAGAAACGCCTTGCAGTGTTTCCATCGTCGCTGTTCCCATATCCCGGTTTTGGTACATCCACAATCATCTTTTTCTTTAATTCCCTTTGGACATCAGATTTCCTCTCCTCGAGTAGTAATTTTGTACTGCCACGAGCCTATTTTTGAATCATAGGATACTTTTAATGGATTTTTCTTATGAAATAACATCATAGTCATCAATATTGTATTCTCACCTGCCATTGCTTAAAGTTTAGTCGATATGATATATCTAATAGACACTCAAAAACTCTAATATAGCAATGTAGCGTTGAAATACCAAATGATGGTTTTTCAACGTCAACAGGTCGAGTCTTCACCGCCCGTAGATCGTTCATCTCGGAAAATTTTCGCCCCGCAAATATAGCATTTCATGCTTGAGCTTTCGGTTACCGCATTACAGATCTAAAAGATGAATTTTAAAAGACGAAACAAAGCATTTTGTGTTGTATTTTATCAATGTAAGAAAACTTTACCTTTCCGTTTATCATTGTAAGCAACAAACAGAATTTGATTCGGTGAATTCCGACATTAACAGTTTTTAAATCTTCTATTTCCTTTAAAAGATAACTTTCTTCCGCCTTGATGATTGCCTTCGTTTCTTTTGTCCATTGAAGGCGAATCGGTCTGCAAAATCTTGCTGATGAAGGCCGAGGATTTTCCCAGATTATTTCATCTATATGAAGAAAAAAGAATTGCAAATTCATTAATTAATAGTTGATCATAATACAATCAATGTCGACCTCGTTGATTTCGTACCTGATACATCGTTAACCAAACGCAGAGGCACCATTGAGCTCATGAATAAGAATTCATCTGACTTATCTTCCGTTTGCCAGATTTGCTTGTATTGAGAATGGCCAGAGCTACCATCAAAGCCGTACTTGCATATCATCGTGGTATTGATTTTACTTCTTGAAGAAGGAACAGTCGAAACTGATGCTATAATACGGTATGCTGTGTGCAACAGAAGATCTCTCAAATTGACTTCGCACACATCTTCCGTAACACGAATCCCATCTGGATACGCATCCGGATTTGGCTTCCTTTACTATTTCGTAGCTAGGATACAGCCTATGACCATGACTTTTAGCTGTTTCACGGAGAATTTTATACGGAGTTTTACTCAACTCAGAAGATATAATTAGTGATAAACCTTCTTCTCCTGACAACTGAGATTGCACATGTTCGCTTTTCTTCCCCATAGAAAGAACCCTCTTTGTCCTTGTAGGTGTCGTTGTGGTAATTTCTTTCAGCAACTTCGAGGCAGCTTCATTTCCTTCATCTCTTAGAGTCATCCTTGCAGCATAAGATAGCTTAGCTGTGGAGAGTGTGGATCTAATTGTTTCTGTTTTCCTTCGTTTCGATCTGTCACTTGAAAAATGGAAATTTACTTCCGGCCGTCCTCTTGCGTCTACCAAAATGAATTTAATTTAAGTCCGATGGTTCGTTTCTTAGATGTAAATTATCAATTTCAAATACTAAACATTTCAAATCACTATTTTATACGTACCTGGGGTCATAGAAGTACTTGGTAAGTTCTGTATAACAATATCAGGAAAATTAATATTTACATTGAGCCAACTGGAATTACGCAGAATAAACCTTTCATTAACACGGAAACTTTGTTTCCATTTTCTTGAATATGCCGGAAAAAAAATATTCTTCAGATAAACAGTAAGAGCTTCCTGCCCATCTATGGATCTTTCTAAGTGAAGTTTTCTAGTAAAATAATCCATTAAATGCTGCTTTTTACTAGAAAATGACTTATTCTTTTCCTCCATCATTTTATTATGTAACGTTAACCGACTAATTCGCAGATTAGTCATGTTTTTTTACGGAATTACAAGCAACGTATGAAGACAATAAACTAGAAACCCAATACAATGTTTCTAATGTCTGAAAATGCAATAGAGATTCCGTAACTATATCTATTCTACAGTATGACGTTAAGAAAATAATACAGTAGACAGTTTCAAACGACGATGAGAACATTTCACATGCATTGAGAAAATATTTGTGTTTCACCAGGATACTTAGAATTTACAAATAAGAAGAGAAAATAATGTAACATAACAACTTACCATAAAAATATCCTCCAAAAAGTGTCGACAACTGAACCAGAAAATGCTGAAGGGAACTACCCGAACTTCTTGAATATATACTACTTACGAATGCAAGGAGCTACTGAGAGAGCACAAGAGAACAACTTACTTCTTCCACAGGCAAAGCCAAACTGTAGTTTTCATAGTTTGCAAAAATATTGAACTAGAAAGCACGAAAATGCAGTTTGAAGGGTAACCGTTAATCCGCAAAAAGCACAGCTGCATGCAATAAAACGAGCCCTAAACCGAAAGGTTAACTCGGGGACACCGCGGCACACGCCCACGTGTGGGCTGGTTTTCAATGGTATTGAGGGTCCGTGAGAAATAGTATAGCTCAAAAGCATCAAAAGCAGCTATCATAATATTTTACAAAGTGAAAATAAAAAAATGGTCACTATATTCTGATACTTGATGAAAGATATACGCTGTTGCTAAATTCACTCTTCCTTTAAGAATGATGGGTGAATGTGTATTATTATACTCATTATTTCTTCGTCTAGAGTTTGTAAAAAGTTAATTTCAGCATTAAAAAGTTATCATTGAGAGGCATGAAGGTTCGAAGGTCTTCAAACACATATCTTACTGGAGGGCCGTACTCCGCCGCGCGGATTTGCCCATGCAGTGGCATCGAAAATTCGTTATTTTTATCGAAGGAGCAAATTGTTGCAAGGTTTTATTTCAGATTCCTCTTCAGAATGCTTCAAAGAACAACGTGGTATAAATATCTTTATGTCCCTGGGAGTCCCTCTCAACTATTTTCCTCGCTTTAGGTAAAAAGTTTCTCTAAAACGAGAGTCCGCCATTTTGTTACATAAAATATGCAATTATTCATTCGCAATCATTAAATTTAAATATTGTAAAAGATAAAGTACAGGTTTATAACGTGGCGTTGTTTTTTTCCAATAACATACTTTTACTGGGTTCAGCATCGCTTTGAAGTTGAAGAATTTCGTGAAAAATCGAAGACCGGCATTTTTCGCAAAATTTGGTCAATTTTGACCCCCTGTAGAATTGTAACGCGCGGGAATCAAGAGAAATTATTTCGCAGTTATATGCAAAATTAATTCAACAATGACTATGCGAAGTTTCAAAGTCCGCACTCAAAGAAACCACTTTCGTATTTTTGACCAGCTTTTTTCGATTCTAGCCCACTGTGCGCTGCCAAGCCACGAAAAGGACATAAAACATTTCAATAATTAAAAGCATAACTAAGCATATTTTGCAATTAATTAAGCAATTAATTTTTTTAATGGGATTCGGGAATCAACTTTTTACAATGAATGTAATATGTATTCTATTAAATTTATATAGAGGGGGTATGGGGTTAGTATACTGGGGTCTTTAGGGCCCCATACAATGATGTTGCGTTAGGCCCCCAAAAATATAAGAAGGGGCCTGACGTTGAGTCGGCTTTCCTTAAGGCTCCAAGATTGTCATTTAAGGTAGGGGAAATTTTACATTGAACTTTAGCTCCCATTATCATGAAAACCCACCTACCCCTGCTGTCAATTGCTTCCTCCAGTACCCCAACCTTCACCTCCCCCACCCTAACCTCCCCCCATTCTTTCACCTCCCCACACTCTTTCACCTCCCTACCCCTCTTCTGATTCCATCCCTTCTTTCCTATATATTGTGAAAACTTTTGATAATAATCCGGTGGTATTTTTGGAAACTACAAATTCCTTAAGCCATAAAATCACTCGAATTATTACTATTTTCCGCAAGTATAACTAACAAAAAACTATTATCATCGGTTAGCTATATAATTTAGAATATCAAATTTATAATTTCATGGCATACTGCGAAATTTACTTGTTTCACCAATTTTAAACATACAATTTTAAAAAGGAATTTGTAATTTGTATATGCTACCCGTGGGATAGATAGAAGAACAGTGGTTCGGTGAACTAGTGCTGCCATTAGTTCACGCTGTCGCCACTGTCTCACTAAGGAGGACGTTTTTTTCCGGGAGTATCCGAGGCAATACAGGCGCTTCGAAAAATGATACTGGAGATACTCTAAAGAAGATTCTACGTACGATGAAACACTGTTTTTGTGTGTGACACTGACGAAAAATGTTTCCACGTTTCATACAGCAAGACACTCCTCACCAAGAATTATTCCTTTCTGATTACTTTATCGATACTCCTAGGAATCAGCTACAAATTATTTATAAAGGCTTTCTTGGCCAAAGGTATTCTTTTTCGTATATCATCTTTGTATCTTCCGTCCCAAACGAGAGTACTACTAAAGTCATTTCTTTTCCTCATTTTTCTTTTCATCACCCATGCACTAATTTTTTTCCCATTCAAACTAACCTTTGACTTATTTTTCTTTCCTTTAGTAAAACTCTTTATTTTAGTTTTAATTAAGTTAATTTTCCTCTCTAATTCCGTTGCTTCACCGTTGCCATTTATAACCGTTTAATTTTTTGACGGGAATTTGCAAACCCTTTTTGGAATCACACGCAATAGCATTGTCGTCTGCATATCTTACACACTTCACTACTTCCCCACGAACCTTATTTCACTTATATATTTAATTCTGAGCTTCTTTCACCACTTCATCTGCATATATATAATTGGTATATATAATAAAATGGACAAAGAACACCATAGTGTTTCACCTCCCACCAATCCATTCTGATTCCATCTGATCTATTTGATACGTAAATCAACCCGTCGGCATTTTCGCTGTGTTCCTTCGTTTTTCTGGTACTGAAAGAGGGTGTTGGTGATATGATTAACTCCTAAGACGATTAATTAAATTAAACAACTATCCTTCGTCCTCCACATGTTTGCCTTATCTAACTACCGCATTCCAGTCAACCGTAACAATGAGCTTTTAATTGCTTTTAACCCTTTCTATAACATTTTCAATTCATTTATATACCAAGCCTATCTAGTCTCCGTTAGAAGGGAAGTACACATTAACTCTAACAGTGTTTACTACTTTAAACTTTACTTTCATTGGCATGGAATCACTCATTAGCTCACGGCTTCTTGTCCATCACTACAGCTCCCCTCCTCTAGCTAGTACTTCAAATAACTCTCACATCATCGCGCCAAACTCTCCCCATTTTTCATAGTACTTAGCATAGCCCAAGTGAATTAATGCTGGATCGCTTCCTTTATGTTTTCCCACTTCCCTTTCCTAACCATTACCTTTCGACTGGTCCCTACCTATTGACCTTTCTCTAACGGGTGACCCTAAAAGGAACAAAGTTAAGGTCAGGTCAGTTTAGCTCTTTAGAATTAAGAGATAATATTTCTTTCAATACAAGGTATTTTCCACTTCTTCAAATCTAGATAAATGAAAAAATTGTTCAATAGAAGTTCAGCTCAATATTTACAATATATATTATTGGTGAAATGTATCGAAAGGCACATTCCGAACTTCGAACGTTGTGATAAGTATTCGTATTCTCAGAGGCCAAAAGATGTTCACATTTGCCCAAAGAAAGGATACTAGACCACCAAAAGTATTTAAAAAGTTTATGATTTCATCAAATACAGTTCTTCCATTAATTATAGGATAATTTTGTAAGATAAGACAGTAAATAACAAGATCTAGTAAACAATGGAATGTTTAATTTTTCAAAACCCTGTTCGTTCTAAATAAATAATAATAATGTAATAATAAATAAATATAAATAAATATAAATAAATATAAATAAATATAAATAAATATAAATAAATATAAATAAATATAAATAAATATAAATAAATATAAATAAATATAAATAAATATAAATAAATATAAATAATAATCTACAATACACAATAAATAATAATCTACAATACAAAATGAACAATTTCCTCGTACTCTCATCTTAAAATAACGCTAATCTAGCTGCCTCAATCCGCTGTTGAAATATCATTTTTGAGAATCAGAATATGCGTAAAATAAGCCTAAATTACAATAAAAATAATAATAATAAATGGCCTTTATTCGAGCGAGATTGAGACTAGAAAGTCTCTTCTTACACCTAACCCATCGTCATATGAGAAACAGAAAGAAAGAGATAGTTTGCAAAAGTACACGAAGAAAAGTAATATGTGAATTTAAAAAACCCTAAGCTGAGGGCTCAGGAAAAATTTCCACTGCAGGAAAACACTCACTAGAAGGGGAGTGTGAAAAACCTGCGAAACCTACCGATAAAAAAATATATGTTGTGAAGGAGGAGAATAAAAAGAATTATGAAAGACAAGCAGATAATAGATAAAATTATGCAAGAGAGACAATACACATTCACTACAAGCAATGAAATCGAACAAAATATCTTCAGAAATGACACTAAATCTAAATTATCTCTTCGTCACGATCTAAACGAGCTGGCTGTGGGGACTGAATCCAAATTGAGGAAGCTAAATGAGACGATACGAAGAGAGAATTGGAAATATACCACCATGGACTGATACGTAACAAAAACTTGAAGAATCATTTAATTAAATATTCCACTTTCCTCGCCATCTCCCCCGATCCTCTTATCCGTCTGAGGCGCTTGACTAGCTCAGGCTCACTTTGTCTATGTCTATGTAAGAACCCTGCAAGCCGCCTTTTGGCGTGTGGCAGGGGGTGCAAGCTCCTTGGCTCTATTTTCCTAAACGGTTGCTTTTGGGTATACTTCACGGAAATAATGAATTTTTGAAACGATTCGTTGTAGCATCTATTTCTCTAATCTTTCGGGCAGTATCAGCACGGCCCATATAACAGGGGGGTCGCATTATATCGGTTACATCATCTGAAAACGTAATTTCTCTGAACTTATTTAATAAATTTATCCTTTGAATTTGTCTTCTATCTTCTAATAATTTCCAATCCTGCCTCCTGTAACATCTGAGTGACACTCGCTGTTTTATCGAAGCAATTCTTTAGAAATCGTATCGCCTTTAGTTGTACTTTTTCTAAATCCCGAATATGACATTTCCCATACACTACATGCATACTCAAGGTGAGGCCTAACTAACGCTAAGTAACATCGCTCGCGAACTTTTTCTTCACTCCTACCGACTATTCTTTTGACGAAGCCGAGTTTCTTAAGTGCTTTTCCACATATATTTCCACTTTTATTGGCAATCCTCCAAAAAGAGACTGTGCGACCACTCTGAGTCCCTCGTAACCCAAATTCAATGGGAGTGTACCAGAGGTCTCTGTGATATGGATTTCTGATCGATGCCAGATTTTCGAATTGGGTCAACGACACAACGATCAAAATGAATGGCTATCGATAGTCAACTATTATTCAAAATAGTCGCGGGGAATCGATAGTCTACTCTATTTGAAAATCGAGGCATTCATCGATAGAAGGAGTGGTTTGGTCGTTTAGAATGTAATCATAAGCGATAAAAATAATTAACAAATGATAATTAACAATTTTAAGGCTTAAAATAATAATCCTGAATACATAGTTTGCGGGGTTCAAAGAAAAAGGCAGAGCAGATATAAATTATTTGATTAAGACAATGTTCGAGAATTGCTAAAACAGTGTAGAACCCAGAATTGGTTTCAAGCTGAATCAGTTTTGAGACTCTCCTCATTTATATGGATTCGGTTGTTAGAGAAGTTGAGGAAAAAGGTGAACTTTTCCTTGTTTGCGGATTATCTGGCGGTTTTGGGTAATGAAGATTGGGAGTTGTGGGCAAAATTCAACATCTGGAATGAAACAATCGATAAATATGGAAAGTAAATGTAGGAAAGAACAAGTATGCATTAATTAGGACATAGCTGGAGGTTGTAAGGAATTTCCAAAATTTGAGAAGTCAGAGGATGGAAAAATGAACATGGAGATTTGACAAAAAATAAGATAAGCCAATTTTATCTGAGCATGCGAGACATTGTTTTTAAACAACAACATTTTATCAAATGTTTGTTTATTTTAGAAAAAATTGTCGCAATTTGAGTCGAAATTATTTTTTTTTCATTAGAATAAAGTTTTTTTGGAACGCCTCTTCACATCTTTGATTTTAATAGTTTCCTTAAATAAAAAATCTATTTCTAAAATTTTACTTTAAAAAATTACTCCATCATCTTAACCCCTTTTCGCTGTCTTCTATTGACATCAATTTGGCAACTAATGCCCAAATGGACGTCATTCAGATAAGTTTTCCTTGGTCGTCCTCTCCCTTTTTTTCGAACACTTTTTCCCTCAACGTATATTCTCACGGGAAAATATAACTCTGCATTATGAGTAACACGCACATATTAGGTAAATAAAAAGTGGCTAACTTTTTCTGAGTGATGGCATTCAATGTTTAGTCAAGCTTAAAACTTGTTCAAATCTCGGTTTACCAGTTTTATATAAAATTTCATGATGACAAACAGAACTTTAAACGAACATAAATTCATTTCAACGCATAACATCTCCTTCACAAGGCCTCAGATTATCTTGGATATTGCTCGGGTGCATCCGGAAGCACGAGAAGCGCCGACGAATCTTCGCCAGACATCGTCTCGCCAGCTTCAATTAGTCATACACGCGTCTCGCATTTCATCGCTATTCCATAGCAAGACATACATGCTGTTTATATAGGGGGCATCCATTATTTACGTGAGGTGATTTTTGCGATTTTTTGACCCCCCCTAGTGAGATATCGTGAGATTTGGCTCCACCCCCTCCTCTAATCTCACGTGAGATTGTTCAAAATGCGTGTTTCCAGTGTAAATATGTTAATCTTTGCTTCATTGTATCGGATTTATAAAAAAAACGTAATTCATTTAATCATTTTTATTTAGGACTAGTTGAGACGATTATTTAAGACTACTGCGATCGTAGTCTAAAATCACAATGAAAAAATCGAACCCAGTTATCTCATAATTCTACACTGTTTTTTGCGGATAAAAAATGACGTAATCTTTGCGAGAACCCCCCTCTCCCCCACGTGAGAGTGAGTAAGATTCGGCTTAACCCCCCTAAACGCCTCATGGATGGAATTAATGGACGCCCCCTACCAATTACGGAATCAAAGTTCATTCTTTTTCAAAAGCGCTCAATTCTGCCAAAAATCTATGAATCTCCCGAAATTATCGAAACTGCAATTTCGAATTCTATTTATTGGAAATATTCCAACACATTTCGTTTTCGCGTGGTACGTGTAAATATTTCTCGCTATCACCTCTTTTCAACCCAATAGATACTCTTGCCAATATTTAAATTCAATTGACTTATTTATATTCATGTACTCTGATAAGACGATTCGCCAACTTCCACCTAATGATGGAAAATTCCACCTTATGATTGGATTCCATTGCGATGAGGAATTCTAAATGACAACTTTGCCGCACATTTCCTCAATTCAAAGACAGAACTAATGGAAAAATAGCTTCGAAATGGACGATAGGTAATGGTGTTTGTTTTTCGCAATAAGCGATAAAACCAACAAATAACGCGAATTTTGGCCGATTTAGCGAAATGACGCTAATTTCGACAGTTTTAATAGTTTTAAGAGAGGGAAATGTAATTTTGGTATGATTTAAATAAATGTAGAATATATAATTGTATTATTTACGTATTTTTTGTCATATTTGTGATCACTCATGACATCTTTGCTTACGTGAATTCAGCTTTGATCTTTTGAAATAAATTCACAAAACTTTCTTTTCATCATGGATTATCACAAAATCTCGCCTAATTCCAAATATGATTTGTTTTTCCTATGATCTATCGTGTCAATATGTTTCTAATGAAAATATCATGTTTTGTTGATCTTCAGCTGTGAAAGCATTTTCCTTAGGTGTAAACAGCACAGTTTTAAATAAATTCAATTTAATATTTTGTATAATTTACAGTTAATAATATTTTCAATGCCTTTAATGTTTATGCTAAAGTGTGCCTAATATTATTAATTAATTTAGAAATCATAATAAAAACATAAAACACCACAATTTGGTTTTCAAATAAACAAATTTCAGAAAAAATAAAAACATTTTCAAACACCTCTAACAATAGGTAACTAAGATTCACTCGAATCATTTTAAATCGAATTACTATCATGAAAACCCTGTGACAGAAGAAAACTACCGCTTTATTTCTCAATTTTTGTAGTCTTCTTTCATATCATTGGCAACATAGTATATTAATATATTGATTGATCTCCCAGTAGAAATTTTGGCAATCCAAAAAAGAAAGAATTTAATTAGGAATAAGCAATTTTAAGTTTAGAAAATATGAGTCTCTACTTTCCTTCTGTGTTTCTCTAACCGCTCTTATTTTCAGTTTATATCGTCTCCGCATCTGTTATAATCAATATTCCTAAACTACTTACTCATAAATACTGATTAGTACATATTTCGGAATCAAAAAAAAAGAATACTCTTAAAAAAGATGAGCTAGAGCTATTGATGTGTTTAGATCATTACGTCGCATCAGTCTGTTTATCTAGGGAATACGATACGATCCTTGTTTTCCATTGCATAGTTAGTATTCAGGAAAGCAATGTTTAGGGTATTTTTAATCGTTGGCCACCGTCCAAACGCGCATGTTTGCATAAAGCATCTGAAATATGGCGGTCAACGGGAGAGGGAATCATTTATAGCGACATTTATTGGCGCTCTCTCAAATGGCTCCATTCACTTCATCCTGCATTCCTTCCGCAGCTCTCTCTTCCTCTTTCAATTCAACAAAGGCGTCAAAACAACAAAACGTTTTACTTTTAACGACAGCCAGACTCATCCAGGATTCGAAATTCGTAAATAA
Organism: Sympetrum striolatum; assembly: GCA_947579665.1. Lineage (NCBI taxonomy): Eukaryota > Metazoa > Arthropoda > Insecta > Odonata > Libellulidae > Sympetrum > Sympetrum striolatum. The sequence goes on along the minus strand of OX388342.1, from coordinate 788,955 downwards.
AAACATTGCTGTTTAATTTTGTCTCGCGAATAGAAATTTAAAGTTTTGTAGAGAATACTTCACAACGATGAATTTGTAGCGAATGATACTACATATGTGCTCTGTATATCTGAAATTGAAAAAATATTCGCAAAACTTAGGTTAAAAATGGATGGAGGGAAAACAATATATAAATGCCCTCTTTGGGTTGAATTTGAGGTAACGTCGCAATGCTCTCCGCAAAATACAACGCTTAAACAAAAGAAGAATAAAAGCTGTGTGAGAACTTAAGTAAATGAGAAGTGAATCAGCGTAGTTGCAGATTTAATGGCCAAAACGTTTTCAATAAAGTACTACGACTGACTTTTAAAGTAGTGCATCTTCTAATGGACGAAACCAATTTGATATTATCAAACTGTCGTCATGGATTGGTTCTAAAACTTCGTGGCCGGTGAATTGATCCGGGGGAATTCGCACGCGAAGAATTCGTCCGCTGGGAATTGATCTCCCGGCAGATTGGTACGCGGGGAATTGATCCCCCGCGCTGATGTTGTACTACTGTTATTCAGTCTTATATTAATCTACACGCCCTGATTATTGGTTAATGTTATAAATAAATTAACCGGGGGGGTTGAGTTGGGTTGGTAGTACAACATCAGCGCGGGGGATCAATTCCCCGCGTACCAATCTGTCGGGATTCACCGGGGGCCCTCAAACTTCCTTAACCCGAGAAGCCTCTATGGGTTAAACTCTGTATCCCAAGATATTCACTGTTAGTAGGTAAAAAGTTTTAAAATGATGTAAATAAGGAAAAGACGTTTGATTACATTGTTGTATCTCTTCTTCTGTCGTGATCTGAAGATGGCTCCCTTGGGGCCGAGATCCGTATTCGTGCTAGTAAGTAGCCTTTGATGGTTTTCGGTGATAAATTTTGTACTAATAGTTGTATCTCAACTTGAAGAATTTTCCCAGACGATTGTATTTTAAAAATAAACGGAAATAGTCACTATATGCTGTTTACCTTGCTGATATACTGGCGACTAGAGACATGTATGACATACAAATTCTCACAAATTATTAGCTTTAGTATTACCTTAAGAGTGGGGAAATCTACCAGGAAGTGAAGAAGGCGGCGTTTAACAGGGATTTTTGATGCACATTAAGCAACAGAAAAGTAGAACACTCATGCATTATTACTACCCCTAATATTTTGGTATCATATTCTAATGTCTGAACCTTGATAAGCTCAACTATTTTCCTTTGCACTAAGTTGATTTAAAGTACATCTGCGCTACATCAACGCTGTTAACACTCACATGAGAAATACACTCAATCTTTCATTTCTGTATCTTTTGTTGTTTTGTTTTGTGTGTTTTTGTTGTCATTTCTTCCACTTTTTCTCACAACGTGGTTATTTCCCGTTCCATCAGTTACCAAACAGATTACCTCTGCACTGAAATTAAAATCGATCATCTCATTCTTAAAAACGTCCCTCACTCCATAAACCCCTAAATTTAAATACTAATTTTACACTCCTTCTTTTAGGTCTTTCTTTTACTTTATACGTCCTTAATGTTTCTCGTTTTTATATCAAACTAGCAGAAGTGCCCGTTGATTCTCAACGGGGATGTTAAATTTCATAAATACCATTGTAACAACCAGTAAATTCAGTAAACAATTACGTTGCTGTAAACAAAACTTGGTTGCTACTGACGTTTAAACAAAATTGTAAAAAAATAAAATTTAAATGTTCGTACTTTTTTCCTGGCGATTCTTCACAGGATATTGTTCGTAACAGCAAATGTTAAAATCTCATGCAATTTTTTCTTCTTCATAAAGTGTATCACTTATTATCAGGATTAATTTTTACTTGACTTATATTCTTAATGCATTTTCATGGATAAATGAACCTTGAATCAACAATCGTCTTCATTGTCAATGGGGATGGATTGTTTACAACCTCGAAATTTTGATAAAATATTCACGCATTTTATCGAAATTCTCGAAATTTCGAAACGTAAACGATATTTCACAACCAAAATAAGAATTTTTATTCTATTCCCCTTCTTTCGGTGCTTGATTCGATTTTGTATGACTATTATTTCTTATTTAAATTTTCAAATGGAATAAAGCCTGCAGCGAGAAAAATGAACTTTACGTGCATTTCTTATGGAAATGCTTTTTCGATTTTTCGGCTGTTCCTTTTGGGTTTTTCCTAATTTTCTTTCTTCCTAAACCACCTCCGTACCGAGGCGAACAAAACAAAAAAAATATTCAAATCGGTCGAGCCGTTTTCGAGTTTTAGACGACGTCACGAACATCATTTCATTTTTATATATAAGAATAATGGCCAAATAAATAATTTAGTTTGGATAAAATATATTTGTTTTGTAGCTTCAATATTATGAGTCGTAGTAGAGTTCTACGCAGTGAAGCCTTGACTGATTGAGTTTAAATCATAATTCCTTCAAAGTATTGATATGAGAGCGTGTACAGATGTGCGGGGCAGCGGCTGTATCTCGGGCATAGTTCAATGGGCTGAAATGTCGCCTGAGGCCAAAGAAATATGATTAAAATGCTGTGGAAAGATGTTTAAGCAAACTAAGCTTCCGTATTGCTAAACTGTACCTCTTTTTAATTGTATCGGTAGTCAAAGGGCATTCATAATGTTGTAATTAGGTGCGAATCAATAGCGTAGAATCTGAGGTTTTTAAAATTGCATTCATCGAGGGAGGTTGCGGAATCTTATGAGGGGTAACTCGATATGCTTCTTTACATGCATAAATATGGTGATTGTTGTACGTTAAGCAGCTGGATTCTATATTAATTTATAATTAAACGTGCTACTATGATTGGCAATTGAGACTCTAGTGCCCTTCGTTTTAATAGCGAGAAATAATTCTATGATTTTGTGGGAAAAATGGGAAATTATCGAAGTAATAGCGAAAGAAAAAATCTGATGTGGCCAGCACATGACTTTCTCCATATGTAAGATGTAAATGTTTATCTACGACAGTATTTTCGAACTCTATATTCAATCTAAACTTGGAAGATGTATACTAATACATTTTTTGTCATTTTTGTCCATAACTGTATAGTATACCTAAATATCAGATAAATGGAGGAATTTTGCAAAAACGGAAACGAGCTTCGAAAAGTAAAGCTTGACTTCCGGTTAACCGATTTACTCCAAAAACTAATCAACTCTATCGACATTAACCAAAGTGCTATATATGAAATTTGGTGTTGATACGACAGATAGTTTTCATGTAAGAGTGCCTACAAAGTACATAATCAGCAACTTCCGGTTTATCGGTATTTAACGAATGATTCCTAAACAATCAGTAATACAAAAGCATGTTTCATACATAAGTTATAGGAAATTACATTTTCTAAAACTTTTATAAATTATAGTATGTACTTAAATACCATGTTTATGGAGATATTTTTCAAAAACGGTTATTTGCTTCACAGACTTAAGCTCGACTTCCGGTTAACCGATTTACTCCAAAAACTAATCAACTCTGACAGCGCCCACCACAATGCTATACATGAAGTTTGGTATTGATACGACTAATAATTTTTACGTAAGAGCGCCCACAATCACATATACACATACACACATACACATGCACACATACACACAGGCATCATTCTGAAAATGGCCAAAACGTGTTCTAGGGACCCCAAAACATGTATTTCCATTGAAATCTTGAAGTCGATTTTTTTCATGAATACAATACTTTCTCTATACCACGTATATGGAGAAAGTAAAAAAGGGAACGGATGTTAAACATTGACTACTGAAACAGATTAAATAATTTCTTTTGAGAGACTCGTGTATCGATGAGGTTAAATGTTAAGCAGAGAGTGGTTGCAAAGGGTAAGAGAGCGATGGAGGGAATCGCAGATGAGAATTGAGGGCCCTCAAAAGTCGTTTTGATTGGGCGTCAGTGACTAAAGATGCATCTGTCGAACATCAATAAATGCGCAACACTGCCAACAGCAATCTCGCATTCAGAGGCATAAAGTATCATCGCAATGCAAAGGAATCCGCTCGGCAAACGGCGCATAACAATTTAGAAAAGAAAAATATGAAGATTGGGAATGTTCTATGGGAAATAGCAGGTTAAATACTAAGTGTCTGGACACAGATTAAGGTGCTGCACTCACAAAGCTTCAAATGATCAGAAACAATAATTGCATTCAAATTGATTTATTAAATACCTACGCAAATTTCTAATCGATTTATATTTAGAAATAGGGTACGAAAAACGCAGGCTACCTGGTTTGCGCAATCGGCACCATCTAGAATCTGATTTCTTTGGTATAAATGATATTTGGTATATTCATATAGATATTTATTATATTTGGTTCATCATTTTCAGTCAATTTTTCTATCTGCCGATTAATAAAATACAAAAAACGATAGAATTTCATCGATATCCACAGTCAAAGTATCGAATAGATGGAGCCCTAAATATTAGGTTTGCTTCACAAAGTGTTTTTATTTGCCTGTTTTGGATTTTGGATGGAACAACTTCACATTCTCAAAACCTTCGACAGTCGAAAACCATTGTGAGAGAATTTATAAACTTGAGAACTGAAAACTCGGAGCAAAAATACTAATATTTATTTACCTCTCACATATTATTATGAACTTCTTTAAATGTAAGAATATCATGATTCGAGATATTTGGATAAGTGGTGGGGAGAGATTATTTCGCGATGGAAACAAAATACTATTGAAATAATTGCTAAATGTACTTACTCGCTCTGTCTAAAATAGAAAAACCGCCTTCGCGGCAATATCACTGCCCTTTATCTCCGTAGCTTTTGATTATTTAGCAAATGGCCTACGTCTCCACTTATCCACAGTACAACTTGTTCTCTCATTCATTAGTATCTTTCATTATGGTTCAATCAGCTCGTACTATGCATATCTTACAGTAAGTGATGTTAATTATTGCCAACGATCAACTATATTTGACCATTATTTGATAAGCATATAACTTTATTTCTTCCATTACTACTTAAGGAAAAACTCTGTCTCAAAACTTTCATTCATTCCTCAAAGCAGCAATATATATGTACAGCTAACAGCATAAAAAAGTTACCACCTGAGATGCAACCAGCGTGACTCGAGAAGGGCGAGTCTTTCAGATTCTCTGTTTTGAGCGCGCTTTTCGTCTTCCTCTTTATGCCTGGCACGTTTTGAAGGCTTTTGTGATGATATATATTTTATAAATACTCGCTAAAAGTCATTGCTTTTGCTGCGGTAGAAGCAGTATTGTATTATGAAATAATTAAATTCGTATTTCGTTAAATCGGTTCGAATCTCAAGCGTAATTCGCTCTTCTTCTTAAAATATTGGACAAGAATTACTTTGGCTGCTCATAGTTCGTCCTAACATATATAATACATAACATTTTCCATCAATGCAGATTTATAATGAAATTGGTTATTTCAGTTAATGCTCCACATGCCCGCAGGATGATCGTTTTCGCAAAGATTATGCTTAATTATGATACGATAATTAAGAGAATATGAACTATTGTAAATCAGGTCAACGGAATTAGGAAAAATAAGAAAAAAACGTATATTATAAATATAATAATGGTGTTCAGATTTGTGAAAAATAGTTCAGTAAGAAATACATTTAAATTAAATATCCGCGAGCATCCATAAGGCTTATTGCAGAGAATGTGAAACACTCAACTATCTAAATAATTTACATATTTACGCACCTATATGTATATATATACGCACCTATATGTAAGATGATAACAATATAAACCATCTGTCCTCGCTATTATCTCGCGGTAATATTTTCACCATCTGGCTGTGAAAATAACGATCGTTGAGAATAGGAATCATGTCGTCGCGTATTTCGTCATGTAAATCACAGCTAAAGAATATCTCTAATAATTATTGTCTTTACATAGTTATATTCTTAAAAGATACCCAGCGGAGGGCTCCGATCATTTTGGACTCACTCCTATCTAACCTGTAGTCTCTTAGCAAACAGCTTTATATTTTTCGCGCGAGAATTTCTTTTGGGTAATGAAATCAGAAGGACTAATCGTGCAGAGTCGAGCAAAGCGCAAAAAGAATTGAATAATATACTTGTAAATATTTAATTCCTTTATTTAAACCTCTGTCAAAAATTTTAAAATGCTAAAACGATTAAGAGTTTCAACATAGAAAATAGGTATGAGCCAACAACTTTAGGCTGTTACAACTCCACTCTAAATATTCGCACGTAAACGCTCATGCATGAAAAATACATTTAAATCTATTGCTAAGGATCTCTGTAGCAAGCCCACTTTTCGGTGCTACGTCTGCTTTTAATGTTTTTGTCTACATAACGGTTAATCGGTAGCATGCATACCTTCCTTCTCAAGAAAACAAAGGGAGCTTCTCTATGGGGGTGAGAGAGGAAAGAGAAAGGGTCTTCAATAGAGCGGTCACAGGTTACCTTCGTCTTCAGTGCCTCTAATTTTCGAGGCATCGTTTAAGGGTTTTGTATGTGAGAGAGAATTGCCCGAAAATGCCATTCTTCGTCATGGATGGTGATATAAAGAAAAGTTCGTCGAAGAAGGAATATGAATGGGTTACCTCATGGAGACGATGATAGGAAAATAAACAATGGGAATTCGGAATATTTTATGCTTACTAAGAAAAGAATGTTTATTCTCTTCAACTCCAAGGCATACATCTAAAAAATATGAAGATAATGTGGTAAACAGACTCAGAAGTGATGTGCAGAGATCCTGGGATGTTGGCTATTTATAAGATTGAGAAAACGATTCAAGCCATTTGAAGACAAAATAATGCAGGTTAGAGGGTGACCAGAAAAATATGTTTTCAATGCTTCAGCCAGAAGGAATGTAAATTAAATCAACGATTCGAAAAAGTTCCGATTTTTTTGGCAGTTTGCAAGTTTCATTTTCCTAACATACTGAATTAGGTTTTATGTGAACTTACTTCTAAAACGTTCATTTGCATCCAAAATTCATAAACCATTAACAATAGACCTATCATAGTCTAAATTATTTATTATCAATGTAAATTTATTTTGCTTCGAAAATTATTGGCATAGGGTAGGATATAATCATGTAGGCATATAAGAATATGCATACAATGTGCATACATTCATGCATACAATTAGAGCTTCCGCCAGTTGATCCCACACAAATGTCGAGCTATTCACACATTTAAATTTCTGCACCTTCAAGATATCGTAAATGTCTTCCTTATCTTTAAACCAAGAAGTTTTAAGGAAGAATAGGTGAGGCTTGGGAACCAGCATTAAGATTCAGCAGTAATAGATTCTCCTGACATATTTCCCAAGAAAGAAAGTTTTAGATTTAGATTTTTAGATATATACCCCGCGAGCCGCCAGAGGCGTATGGCAGGGGTTTACCCATCTTATTTAAGAGTAATCATAGATAATAAGTACGAGATGTCAGTATTTCTAGTGCTTTATTCAGTAATCGCTGATGGACTAAACTGGCCTCTCATTAAAAAAAGGAAGGGTAAAATACGAAGGCTAAATTTTAATTATTAAACAGAATTTACCAATGTAAGGGCAACTTAGATGGATTACGCCTGATTTAGCAGTTTTCCTAAATGTAATTTCCGTAAAAATATAGCCATAGCTCAACGACTATAAGGAATGGTGGAAATAACTAAGGAAAAAGATTCACAATTTCTTACATAACGCAGTATCACCAAGTAACGGCTTCTTCAATCAATTTGAATTAAAGGAAATTGCTCAGAGAACTAGGACCAAAGAAAGCTGCATCCATTGCGAAGGAAATTGATTCCAATCATTAGGAGGGGGTAATCTGAAGATTATTGATATTCTGGGCAGGCAGACGTTTAAAACTAGTTCCCCTTAATGGATAAAAAAATTTTACCTAAATATTGTGACCGGGTGTAATCGTTAAAATTACCTAAGCTATACGAGTGTAATTTTATCATTGAGAATCTTCAAGGGATCTGAGAAGGGCCCACAAATGCTGTCGACGGTCTCCCAGACTGCCCATGTCTCGGACCGTCTATGCTTTCAGGAGTAGAATTAAGCATATATTAACCGTAGAAAGATTACTCCCGAAGAAATTTAAGCTTCGGAGCATTCTAGTTCCAAAATTACATTCTCAATATTTACATTCATCTCTTCAGGCTTTTTCTTCTAACCAATGATTTTTATAAACTTTCAAGATACCCTTAGAAATCAATCAACAACAAAACGGGAAAATTTAAGAAATAGCTATTTGCGTAAACTAGCGTTCCTTTGGTTCTTTTTCATTACTATCATTGAATGTATAGTGTTTTCAATCCTTTTATCCCATTAAATGTTAGATACAGTTATTAGTTTCGTAGATTTTAAGAACCTCAAAAATTAATATAAAAAACCACCAAGAGAAAGTGAATACATTTTTTCTCTCAGTGTTGATGATAGCCAAAACGTTAAACTCATCTTTATTCACTGATAAAATTTGCTAGTCGATCTCACCTGGTTTATAAAATACAAAGTAAAGATGCCATTTAAATACGTATTTAAACACAATTATAATAGTCATTACTGTAACACACACGCAATAACTTGCCCAACCTGCGTCGAGTACTAATAAGTCATACTCTAGCTAAGTCTTTAATTTGGTTAGAAGTCGATTAACATCGTCATGCAAAAGTCACAATTCCACGGATAGCGGTCTTATCATTTTTCGTAACTGATAAAATAAAAGATGGTCTTCTTAAAATACTGAGAACTTCGAAATATACAAATTGTATTACTCTTCGGAGTCGATAGGTGGACCAGTAAATAGTTAAAAAAAAATGAGAGAAGTAACTTTTGAGAAACAAAATTTCGAGAATTTTACCAAAAGGACGTGTACCGCTGGCCTTTTACTACAGTATTTACTGTGAGCCATTACTCTGAAACGATAAGGAATCCATGGATCCAATTTTTAGGACAGTAGTTTCATCAAGCGATTTATGATTATTTTCATTCAATCCACATCAGGTAAACAATGAGATTTCGTAAGTTATAGGCTGAAGAACATACAAAATATCTAATCTGATGCTCTGCAGTCACACTTTATGAGAGATTTATTTCTTCGAGTCATTCTTCTAATTGCGAGCTAAAAATTGTACATATATCAGAGAAGGCTAGTGGACACATTATTTTAGATGAAATCAAAATGAATCGAGCAAATTGCAACCCGTCCTCTTCTCCCAACGAGAAAGTTTTTCCTTTCCATTCCCCTTTGGTAACAAAAGGTTTATCTTGTCCTTTTCCCCCACCTTTTTCGTTTTGTCCTGTTTAGCAGTTTTCCAAGAATTCTACCCTTTTACCTGCACACACACTTTTGTTCCTTCTCATTCTTTCTTCTTTTTCCAGGCACACGCCATATGGAGGATCGCGTATTTATGTAAATGTTGAAGATAGTGCTAGTAAGCGTTGGGGCTAATTGTGTGAATTTTTCTACAGTGTTGGTATAAGGATAATTTAATTTTACAAATTCTTGGATTACATAATCTATAGGAGTCACGAGAGTAAGGGGAAATGGTAATCTAGAAAAGATTATTCCTTATTTAAATCAATCGAATGAGCTTTAACTTTGAGGAACTCCATAGGTAACTAAGCACAAGGAAATAAATAACTTTGTCAAAGTTACACGACTTTTTGTGTGGAAGATGTGGAACTTTTATTTCCTTGTGTTTATTCCTTAGTTATTTCTCTTCATGATAGAACGCTTTTCAATTGGGGAAGGTAAACGAAAGGGTTGTAAAAGCAATCAAATTAAATTATAATAATCCACCGAATTATGCACATATCTTATGTATAAAAATTCAGCCTGCATATGTTTGTGCCCGCAAAACTCAAAAATCACTTGGTCGATTGACTTGAAATTTTTATAGAACATTGCATTCAAATATATATATACGAAAGTGTTTATATTGTAAAAAATGGTGACACTTCGTCCTTGATTCGATCCCAGACGAGTCAAAGCATTTGAATACTGCTGTGCTGTTTGGGACCCACACGAAGTAGGTTTAGTCTCAGATTTAGAGATGGTCCAGCGTAGAGCAGCCCGATTCGTTTGCGGGGATTTCAGGTTTGATAGCAGCGTTACGGCAATGATAGAGTCCCTCAGTTGGAATTCACTACAGATGAGAAGATCTGAATATCGTCGGAAACTTTTCGAAAAGTTCAATCGCTCAGAATTTATAGACGAAGTAAGTGAAATGTTAGTGCCAGTAAGGAGCGAACGCGATCTCCGAGTGGCATCGACGAAGCGTTATAGGGAAGTAATTGCAAGGACGGATCATTACTTTTGGTCGTTTTTTCCCCAAGCTATTAGAGATGCTAATAGGTAGGAATGCATAATGGTGGTGTATTACACCCCCTGCCATACGCCTCTGGCGGCTCGCGGGGTATATATCTAAATCTAAAATCTAAAATCTAAAGCATTTCCGTAAAAAATGCACGTAAAGTTCATTTTTGTCGCTGCATGCTTCATTTATTTTGCAAAATTAAATTAAAAATAATAGTCATACGAGATTGAGACAAGAACCAATAGCAGAGTAAATGAATAGAAAACCTTATATTGGTCGTTTATTGTTGTTTCCGAATTGAATTTTCGAGATTTTTTACGGAATACACGAAAAGTTTTGTGAGTATAGACAGCCGGTCCCCCTGACGACAAATGCCATTGTTGAATCCGAGATCCTGCTTTTTGGCCTATTTGAAATTAAGAAGAAGAGAATATTTTCTGGTTTCGTTCACATAGATGAGCATAATCAATCGTTGGAAGTGATTTAAACGATCGATTTTCGAAAAACGAAATGTGAGTTAATTTGATACCGAATGTTGTATTCAGTTAAATTCATTTGTATTGTTTTGGAAATGATTTAATAATCTGTTATAGAAAATTAAAGTTAGAGTGACTTTGAATGCTGCATTCAATTCGATTCATTTCTTTAGTTATCTTCCAGTTGATCGTCGTCAAATTCAATAGTACGCGTTAACACATCAAATGTTGCGGCAGATAATGGATAGTAGTAAATGATTTTTATATAAATAACGAAAATTCTCCATCCAAACGCGAGAGCCGAGCTAGCGTAAGGGACCATATTCTCCATCTTTCTTTTCTCTCCCTCCCTTCTCGAGAGAAAGGCTCGCCGGCCCGAAATTTGGACTTAGAATTTTTTGGTGGGTCAGGGGTGGTAACTTTTTTTTGCTGTTAGCTGTACGTTCTTGAAATAAAACAATATATGTGAGAGTAAAGAAATTAATTTTTCACAAAGCAATATTTAAAAAAAATCCGTTGCCGCTTTTGCCTAAGGAATCGAGATAAAAAAAAACAAAAGTTTACTGTAGAGGTTGCGGAAAAGCCGTTTGTCCTTCACACAGAGAGGAAATAAAACAAATTTGTTGTAATTACTGCAAAGAAAAAAGTATTTAAATTACTTATTGTAATATTCTATATTTTGTACATCCAATTTTTATTTTGTACTCATTTTGTAACAGTTTAAACGTATTTAAATGTATAATTAAAATGAAATGAGGTTATTCACATTTAGTTGTGATATATTATCCCATATAATAGTCAAAACCCTAATGCAACCTCCAAAAAAATAAAAGATAATCTCAACAAAATATCAAATCCGTATTTCTAAACATAATTATAGGTTAAGTAAAAGAAATACCAAAAACGAACGTGATATTCGCGAAAAAAGCGTTGGGGTAGCCGAGTACCCCGCACAGCTGTTTTTGGAAGTTTTCAGGGCACAGTCAAGGAAGGGTTAATTCGGACGTATCTCCTATTCACATCCTTTCAAACCCTAGGCAATCAAACAATTACTCCAAGAAGAGTATGGAAAATGTAGATATAGTATTTAATAATTAAGATTTCCCATCTTCCGACGCTTATTATCAGCATAAATATTATTTTTAGCACTACCATTACTCCCTACCATTCCAATTTAGATTTCCATTTTTCTTCTCATTTCCTCCGTGTATCGTTAGCACAGTAGAACGCGTATAAATTACATCATCTGAATTTTTAAGTTACCAAAATTTAGTAAAAATTTATTGAATGGTAGCATAACCTCAGAGAAATTTGCTGGTGCAGCCAAATTTATGTGCAGCCTAAAACATTTCTATTTCTCTCGTGACGAAAAACTTGTCTTGATTGAAATTCTGATATAGGTTGAAATTTTTATTTATTGTTCGTTCCGACATTATATGCCAACCGAATTTTAGTTTTCGATTTTTATATCCGAGAGCGTAATACACCGCGAGAATAATTTCACCGAAGGAAAGAAACTTGGAAACTCTAAAAGCCGACAGCACCGCCTCACAGATACAACGGCCCTTCTAAGTAAGCACCCAATGATCATTCCAATAGGGATGGAGCAAAAAGTTCTCTTCTACCCCTGAAGATGATATCATTCTTCTTGCTTGCGAATCAAATTTGAATATCCAGTTAATAAGATAGCTCGCAGCTGAGTTCAGAAGGATATTGCTAACATCGTCTTGATGTATCGTCCTGCGAACGCTTTACGAAAATACAGAGAAACAAATGAGAAAAGAACTCACTAAAATACTCAAACCTAAATTCTCAAACCCCTGCCACACGCTACATGAAGATTGCAGGGTTTAAATGTAATTGTAAATATGTATAGTAAAATCATTGAAATTTTACATCGATACTTACTTGCTACAACAAAAGAACATTGTTGAATCCGAGAAAGAGTAAATCAATAGGATCGCGTGAATCAAAATTCTCACTGCTATAGAAATAAAATAATAAGTTAATTGGGAACGATTGTCCAAGAAATTCGGTCTAAATTGGAAGGAAACTAAGGGCTATTGAATACTCGAGCACAGTCGCCATTACTGCGCTATTCAGAGAAAAGGAAATGCTAAGAAAGAGACGGATATGCAAAAGAAAGCGAGAGGTTTGCTATGAAAGCAGAGCGTCAAAAAGAGGAGAACTGGAAAGTCCAGATGCATTAGAACAATAGCGCGAAAATCCGGTTTGTCTTCGTTTCCGAGATCTCGAAATGCAGAGATGCTCCCTCTTTTCCAATCATCCGTTTTAGAAAGCAAGACCTCTCAGAAAACACAACTACCACGGGTTTTACGTTCCATTCTATTTAACATATCCACATTTTAATTTCCAATCAAAAATGCCTTCTTTCAGCTAGGTAATGAAATGTAATTTCTCATTTTTGCATCGATGCCGTGTTTTTAAATCATTTACATCTGAGGACAATATTGAGAAACATTCAATAATTATAAGTGTCTGACAATAAGGTTATTTTAAGTGGTAGTATTGTTAAAAGTGACAACTAAGGTCATGGGTTTCCACCGGGAATCGAACCGCTTTCATCAAAGTCGAACGCGGTGACCACTGCTCTGTCCGGGAACCATGGGATTACTTTAATTTTCCATGTTTAATTAACTGGATACTCACTAAATAATAAAAATAATAATAAACTCTTTATTCCGGCGAGGTTAGGCCCATTAGGACCTCTCTTACACCTAACCATTAAGGGTAACTAATATAAATTACAAACAAGGTGGAAAAAATACAAAAATATACATGAATAAAAAGAAAATAAAAAGAAGAGGTAAAAATATTAAAAGAATTGGGATGTGGTGAAAAACTCCTCTGCTGAAGGCTTTCGGAGAAAACCCCACTGTGCAGGAAAACGGTCACACAAGAAGGGGAGCGAAAAGAACCCGCGAAAACACAGATTTAAATAAACACAAGCAGGTTTATCATTAGTTGCATTATTGTGACCAATATTGTCGGGTAAATAGAAACATGGAATGCAATAGAACGAAATCAGTCAATTAGCTATAACTAGAAACTACATTTTCCAGTAAGTGAATCTTTTCCCTTTTGTTTATACAATTCTAAAATTCATTGTTTACTGAATCTCAATTTCTCACTTTTCCTTAAGCTGCATCCGTTATTGCATACACGCAAGATTCCAGGTCCATTCCAGGTCCTCTCGGAATATTTGTCATTTATGAATCAAATACAGAAAACTTCCAAATCCTTGCTGAAAGAAAGAACGAACGAATTTCGTGGTAACTCTTTATATTGAGCCATTTCAGCGAGGACTCATCTCAACACCTTCGCATCAGAAAGAGTATTTAAATGAGAGAGGCAATGAGAAGGTCGATGGGATGGTCGATCATTTTCCAGGCAAATGCAGAGACCGGAAGAGACATTATTTCGGACTGACGTTAACGGCGAAACGAAATGTTCAGCTGCACTCGTCGCCAATGGCAACCGATTTGAGCTAAAAGAGTGTAAAAGGGACGGACAACGGCAGGCGGAGGATCAATAAAAAGGAGGGACTGATTGCGCACGTGAAGAATGACGTGGAAGAAAAACATTTAAACGAAGATGATGATCGGCAATAAAGGATTAAACGAAGCTGCAGGCGAAGTAAAATAAACGATCCGTAGGAAAAGGATATCTTCACTATTATATGTACTTTTATAACTTATCTTATGCAAAATTTATATAAATCATTACTCAAGACTGATATTTAATATACTAGTTTTCCGAAATCTCTTATTTGCGATAAATACTACATTACTTAACGTCACTTAACAATATGTATTCTTATATCAAATATTTCAATTTTAATTATGTATCTGTAGTACTGTAACTTTTATTAATTTTCACTTTGTTATGTTTACAATTGTTTTATTGTTCTTTTACCCAAGTAAACGTTTATAATATTGTGTTTTACTTTTTACGTTCTATAAAATTCTTCACTGTGCAATGAGAATGATATTTTTTGTATCCTTGAATGATATTAGTTTATGATCAGTCTATATATCATTGCATACTCTACTACTTTGCAGTATTCAGTCGCTATACATGAATTTATATATGTTATGTAAAAGTTAGAGGGCAATTTTGCCTGTAATAAAAAATATTATTATTATTTTTTTTTATCATAAAACGTAAAAAGTGGAACAAGATTCCGAGACAGAGCGAATTGAATGGACCGAACAGACGAGGATTTAAATGAGAGAAGCTGAAAAACAGATGAAGGAAATCAGCGATGAGAGGATTTTATTTTATTAATTTCGCAGTCTGTAGCTTTTATCCGAGCATTTTCTATTCCCTAATGTTTTAATCAATCGCGTGATAATCTTTAGTGAAATATTTCGGTCCATCGAGACTTTCCAATTGCCTGATTTGAGAGGTGAAATACCGACAAACAACAAAAGCGCGAAATTGAGAATTCCTATTTGGCAGATAGCTCGTTTCGTGAGAACTGAATTATAACATTTCCGATAAAACTGAGGAAATAGAAACTAAAGCACAAATTTCAGCACCATGTATTAAGCGTAACGTTAGCAACGATGTTTATATCGTACACATATGAGGCTACGAAAGAAATATAAAAGTGATTTGTTTTAATTGAGAAGCTGTTTCGTTATTTGAACGCAGTTATAAAAAGTGGAAATAGAAGAAGACAATTAAATGGGCCGCACTGAGCATATTAATTCACTTTTTCTCGTACGGCGCCGTCTTTTGTCGGCGCTAAATTAAACGGCCTCTGGCGAATCGTTAACTCATTATTCAGTTGAAAAGATGTTCAGTCGCCGCACGTCCGTCTCTTCTTTGCGACCGCATCGAGATGCCTTTCATCTGCTACGTGATCTTTCAAGTGCCCGCAAGTGTGAGATACAGAGTAAAATTTTACGGCCAATTCCAATTGTTTTTCTTAAAAGTTTCATTATCCAGTTCACAAGCACACATTATCTGTTAGCCATTGATAACCTAAATTGTTAATAGGCAATCACGAGTAGAAATTAGTATTCAATCTTTACTTTAACTTAAGGAGTAGCAATTTGTAGAGGACCCGGAATGTAGGAGGACACTCGCTCGGCATAAAAAATGTTGGGAAGACATTTTCTTCCGAAAATGAGGACTTTTTCTGAACTTAAAAATTGCACGGTTTATCTCGACAAAATTGAACAGGAGTATATTTGTAGATGTATATAAAAACTCACCATTCAATGTTGGTTTTGAAGTGGAGCATATGCCCCTTGCTAACTATATATTCACATTATAAAGTGAATATATAAATATGAAGGAACGCTTATAACTGTAACAGTAAAATAGAAGTGACGATTCTCGATGAATTATTATTTCAAATACACGACGCCGACGTCTGCTATCTTTTAGTAATTGTTGCGTGAGAAATTGGACACCGCTGATCTTGGATTGAACCGTAAAAAAATACAAACAAGTAATAAAATAGTAAATTTTCATTATTTTTTTATTTATTTAAGTTTGCGTTGCAAGTGGGCCTTCAGGCCAGTTGGCATCATTAATAAGAACTCTCATACATAAATATATATGAGATCTATCAATTAACTAAAATAATACAGTGCATGGTAGAATATCCATATAGTCACATACATACATATAGATTGATGGAATATAGCAATACAACTCGATACAATAATAATAATAATAATATAGCGGAGGTAGGCGTGAACTACATTAAAACAAATTACGTACATCTTGACTGAAGCTTATTTTTGAAAATTTTTCCATTTTTAGGCATTGGCACGAGATATTCACCAGGTAAAGAGTTCCATTCCCAAATACCCCTATTAATGAAAGAAAATTTCGCTATGTCTGTTTTCTGCTCGCGTTCCTTGATTTTAAGACTCTGGTTGCCGCGTATATTAGGTAACAAAATTGTACACGAATCGGAAGCAGTTAATGTATGAGCCAAAAGATGAAAAGGAAGGGAATGTGGTAGTTGCAGGATGAAAGTTTTGTTTCAGCAGTGAAACGCATAGATAAGGAAATGAAAATATACCTTATTATAATGAGTATGCAGGAATTAAATGGCTCACCAAGAGCACCTTCCTATCTGCTTTCCTCCCACTACCTCCAATTCATAATCCTACCTCCAGTTCACAACCCTACCTAACGTCGCGATAGTATAGATAAAGTACCATTTTGATCGAATATAATGTTTTCATTCCACTAAATTCCTTCCACAAGTACACTATTAGTTCACCTTATTACATTTTCGAAGAAAAATAAAATCGGGTGTGTTTTTGGAAATTTAGTCATGTTTGACCCTCCGTATCTAAGTCACGCATACGATTTATGGAAAATGACTTACTGTTCTATGATTAGCAATCATTTGACTGTATATATGCAGAGTTTCAAGTTTGTATCTCAAAAAAAGCAATTTTGGACTTTAGTTCGGCTTTTTCCGATTTCGGACCACCGTGCGTCGGTACCGACTATTACAGTTCAGTACTTCGGTACTACAACTCGAAGTTGAAATGCTTTGCGAACGGGATTTAAAATCACCAACATACGATTCCGGATGATAAATGCAAATTGAGAAAGGAAACATTCAGAATTAAAGCGAGAGAAATGGTACATGTTAGATTCGATTATACGTTTACTTATCAAACTTCTCTGAATCTAAGAATATCTATAATCCGAAGCAGACGCGATATTTAGATAACCAAATCGCATCAATCATAAGAAAATTCGCGGGCATCAGATTTAATGGTTTAAATAGCGGAACAACCTTTGGATGGGATTTCCTGGGGCCTCAAGCCGTCAATGTCATCAACAGCGGTATCGGGCGGTTAATAAGTGAGCGGATAATTTGGAGCGGTAGTGAGAGAGAGGGGAATGGCCGATGGGAAATCACAGTGGGAGGAGGAGGTTTAACGAACTGGCGCACTTCCGGATGCAAGCCACGTCTGTCACTTCCACAACAAGCGGCGGAGACCTCCCCATGATCGACAAACCGGATGTCGAGGACAAAAGGAGTGCGGAAGGAGATAATGACGACGGTGCAATGGCCATCGATAGTGGGAAACGGCGGACCGAAACGAATACCAATACACATTGCTCGTAATTACTGAGAGCGCGACCGGCAAACACTCTGCGGGTGAATACTCGGAGCTCAGCGGCTAGGAAGGTAAGACCGCGAGAGCGATAATTTTTAACCTCGAAAGGTTTAAAATGTGGTTTCAAAAGTTCAAACTAGTTAGAGTTGGGTAAGAGTAACAAAGATAATAAAATTTATAAAGACTATTGGCAACAAATATTACCGACTAGCGGAGTGCCCGTTGATTCTCAACGGAAAAATGTCATAGATTGTCTCTGCAACGAACACCAACAGGAAGAAGATGTACCAAGATGAGCAAAACCAATTGTCAATATAAATATAGGAATGATTCAATTTTTGTCAATTCTGTTAATCATTTGCGATTGTTTTCGGTGATATCAGCAAATAATTGAAATTCAGGGACATGATTCCTAGCGCAGCAATAATATTTGAATGCTATTTCATTTAGTGGAAAACCACTTGAAATTGCCTTCAAGATATTGGCGAATCTTTTTATTAGATCTTCGTCAATTCCTTTTAAGGAATGATTAATTAAATTGGTATTGGGAAACGGTAGTTCACAAAAACTTAATAATATAAAACAAACCTTATACAGAACTCTTATCTTTGAAAGTGAAGATTTCATCCTTATCTATTTCAGTTTTCTGATTTTTATATTTAATAAAAGATTACGCATTAATAAAAATAACTTCAATTCGCACCTGTAATTTCAGCTGCTAGACACGGACTTTCAAAGAAACGTTTTGATGTATTTTCATCATTTGTGGAGCCATATCCTGGTTTAGGTACATCTATAATCAGTCCCATCTTTTTTCTAAACTCTTTCTGAATATGATATTTCCTCTCCAAAAGCAGTAATTTATGATTACCACGAGCCTACGTAGGAATATTAAGATAAGTTCAATGGGTACGTCTTATGACATAAAATCATACTCATCAATATTGTACTCTCACCTGCCGTTACTTAAAGATAAGGCGATAAGATGTATGCAATAAACACTCAAAAAATCTTATGTAGCAATGCAGCGTAGAAATGCCATAAGAACAAATTTTTTCGTCAACGTCTCGATTACTAATTGTCGATAGATCGTTCATCTCCGAAATTTTCACCCAGCAAATGTAGCATTTCAATCCCGTGATCTCGGTTAGCGCATTACATACCTAAAAGAAGGAATACAACAAAAGATTCTTGGTCAAATTTGGCTACATATATCCAAGAAATATTACCTTTGATTTGAGAAAATGTTACCTTTCCGTTTATCATTGTAAGCAACAAACAGAACTTAATGCGGTGGTTGCCTACATTCATTGGCTTAAAATTTTCGATTTATTGGCGTAAGTTACTTTCTTCTTTCTTAATAATTTCTTGTTTGGACTTGTTTGTACTGCGAATGGCCAGAACTACCATCCAAACCATATTTGAAAATAAGCGTGACATTGATTTTCTTTCTTGAAGAAGGAACGGTCGATACCGATGCCAAAATCCGTTAACCGATTATTGACCATATCAGCCATGATTTTTGCAGAAATACTAATTAAATTACGTATTAATACACTGAAAACCGGAAAAATTATAGTAATATATGAAAATGCAACATGGATTTCGTAATTATATCTTTCCTTCAATAGTATATGCAGGACAAAGGGAGTAGAAAGCATTCAAACAATTGTGAGCATATTTTAAAACGATCAGAAAATACATCACAATTTACCACCATATTCTGATACATTAAATAAAAAAGAAAATATAATGAAAAAACATACCTCACGAGATGTAATTCCTATGAAATATCTTAAACCTCACACGAGTACTGCTACCAGGAGATTGCCGAAGAATTCTTGTTTCGCAGAACTGTCGTAGCTAAGGAGAGAGCACGAAACACAACCTTTTCTTATCCAATGTTCAAATAGAACTGAACTATTACTACGCATGTAAGGAAAATCTCGGACATGCATTTCGAAGGGTACCGTTAATCCGGAAAAGCGCAGCTGCCTGCAATAAAACGAGCCCTTTGCCGAACTTTTCCAGCGCTCCAGAGCACCTCGACGGTCGCCAAAACAACTCCAGATGTGGGCAAATTTTGTATTTGTTAAAATGCTACTCTATATTCCACCATTTTCATAATATAACAACCTATGTATTTATTTCTGTAATGAAATTACACAAAGTGACGGCTAGTTCTACCGATTTTGTAGGAACATTTTCAGTATTGTAGAAATTGAAAGTGAAGAAGCATTCAGTATCAAAATCAAAAACATATCTTAAGCAACTATTAACTTAAAAATTGATGTATAAGTAATTAACAAAGTATAATAATGGTTATCCACCATCCATTCATCCACCATTTCCTTCTACTTATATTTGGACGAAAGATAATCAAAACGTCTTTTAAACTTACGCAGAGATTATGCATTACCGCAAGACGTGAATATTACAGGTAATTCTAATGGAAAGAGGTGTAACATTTAATAATAAATCCTCATACGATATGCAGTATTTTAACAAAAATATTAAATTGAGTTGATAAAACAAAACATCATCATTTCATTTATTCGTGAAATATGAAAATATCTTAGAATAATTTAGTAACACCTATGTATAACTAACGCTCGCCGTGTTAGATAGTGAGTTTAAAAAATTAGCAACATTCAACTAACCGATTCCATAAATCTCAAGATTTATTCGAAAAAACTAATATTAAGTTGCTGGAAAAAATAAACACAATGTATTCAATTCCACAATTTGTTTAAGTTTACTTTTAAAGTTGTGGAGTAGAATACATTGTGTTTATTTTTTCCAGTAATGGAATTCCACAAAGTGACGGCTGCTACCATTGATTTTGATATTAAGTTAGTTTACGAGTTTAAGGAGGAGCTACGCTTTGTGCCTGAAATAGGTGTGCGTGAAGCATATCACCAAAATGGTGTTGAAGACGGGAGAGTGTGCGAATTAGAAGAAGTGAGTTAGTCGAATCCTTGTATTGAGAGTAAACTGAATAAGAGAGTGGGTTACGTTAACAGAGTTAGATCGTCCACCGGATGTTCTCCCAAACAAAACTTTCTATTTTGGCAGATAAATTGTGAAGATGAAATACAATTCATCACCAATACAGATTCAATTTCTACCGGAAGCATACTTCAGTCGTACTGTTTATTCTCCTGGTATTGTAATGACAGGAATGTACCGTTTTGTATTAAAGGGGTGAAGAACTTCCTTTTACAGGCCACATAAACTATTAGGGTAGAATAGGCGCCCGTGGATTTTAGATCTGCTCTACGTAGAGCACTCTACGAAAGGTCGCAAAATGTATACATTACATACACATGTGTAGCAGCTGCTGATTGAGGCACTACCTAGAGCTCGAAAACCAGGTAACCCTGTTTGGTGTAAACAGCGCTATATCAGCCTGCCTATAAAAGCTGTAGAACCTTTTTTATCTCTACTATATTAAGCCTGTTGCACAGACCTCGTGATCTAGGGTTCCTTCTGATCTTTGTATTCGTATAAAACATTAAGGGACTCGATGAGCGGTGATCGGGAAAATGAAAACTTGGAAGTTAGTGCAAATGAAGAAAATTCCATTATCTTCGATGCCAAATGAATACACAAGCGATAAAAATTAAATAAGGAAAATCTATATTTGGAGTGACCATTTAAAATGAACACTGGAGATCGTTCTGAGACATTGGAATGAATTTCACGTAATAACTCGCATTCTCTGAGATCGACCCTTTCAGTGACTTCGAGTAAGTTTCTTCTTCTTCTCTCTTTGTTCCTTTCTTCCTTTCTCCTCACACTTTCTCCACACACTTCAATTCCTCACACAGCCTCTTTTTTCTTCAAATCCCGTTTCTTCAGCCAATCACTACAACGGCTACAGCGACGCGAAATCTTCAGACTGAATTATTCCGGATCAGCATGAATATCAATGTGCATATTATAGATACATATACCCTAAGAGTCCTGGATTTCTCCTCTACGTAAATTCTTCCGCAACCAATAGAATGGAATTAAAGAAAGCCCATTTGTGTTATAGTTTTCTGTACACCACACAAGCGCTATCAGACGGACTTGAATAACGTTTGGCAAACATTTGTAAAATTTAACATCTAAATTGTTCGAACAAAATGTAATTTAATCGCTGTGGTACGGAATGCATCCGAGAATAAGAATAAATTCCAATTTCTTTTCTGCGGAGAATGAATATAGATATTCATAGAAGTGCATTTTTTGAGGAGCTGACGTAGAGACTGCATAAAAACCCTAAGTTTTCCAACTAAAGCAAACTGTTAATTTGCACGCACTCAAGAAAACGTCACCAGCGTTTTTAGTTTAAATTTAGCCATCTATTATGAGACAGTATCTAAATGAAAAAGTAGACAAGAAGTAAATGAAACTGTCAAAACAATAGGCCTTAAGTTTGCAAAAAAATATAATTTTACAGCTAATGCGGGAGTCATAAATGTTACACGACAAATATAATATCTATTTATGTTGCTTTACATTCTGAACTTCACATCTCTGTACTTGAAAAGAAAAATTTGAATTATTTTTATGTGTAAAAGAATTGAAAATCAACATTTTTGACAGAAATTCAAATTTAAGGTTCCGGGATACTTAATTGTTGATCAATTTGTCTAAAACGTTTTTGTGAATGCATGACATAAGTGGAAACTTTTTATCGACTGGAATTTTGAACTTAAAAAAATGTTGTTGTTATGTTTAACTCCGCTCTCATGAATTTGTTGTGACGTATCAATTCTTCTCATGGGCAATATGGCGGATCGCATTCTGAGATTGCCTTTCAGACGTGAAAAGATAGATTTAGCACCATCTTAGAACATTTAACGAAGAGGAAATAAAATAAATTGGATAATGAAAGGGAATAAATGGCAGGTTAATAAGTAAAAGCGATAAATTTCCAGGAATATTCATTTCCCACTGATCCCTGACGCAAGATTTCAAGTCTTTAGATTATTTATTGCAATGATGATATTAATATCAGTTGATGAGCGCAAGTGCTTCTCTTGAAGGGGGACGTGAAGAAATGATGAGGCGGATGGGGGAGATGATAAAAATGGGAATGAGGGAAAGGGGAATAAGATGGATAGGGGAATGAGATGGGTAGGGGAATGAGATGGATAGGGGTCAAATGGGAGAGAAGAAGAATCAGACAAAGGAAGGAGAAAGGAAAACGAAAAAAGATATAGGAGCATGGATAAGGAAAAAAGAAGAAATATTGAAGTAAACAGAGGAGGAAGATAAGAAGAGAGAAAGAGAGAGTAAACAAGGACAGGATACTGTTAGAGATGGCAGACCAATGAGGAAAGTTAGTGGTAACGAATAAATATAAAATAAATCGATGAAGACGTGCGATTGATGAAAAAAGTTAGCAGATTATAGAAAAACACGTAAATATGTGATGGAATGTAAGATTTGACTATGCAAATTTGTGTATTTTTAATCGGCCAAACATTCGTTTATCGTTGTTCGTAGTTGTATTACGTATCTGCCGGTCGAAGATAATCGAAATCCACTACGCTTACGATACAGGAGATTTAAAGACATGCACCGAGTACGTACAGTATATTTGATAAATGAGGATTAAATGAATTTATAAAAAGTGACACGAAAAATAAAATATATAATTAATAGTGCTATTTATGGAAATAATGTCGGCAGAGATAGAAAATTAACTGACGTTCTATTTTATATTTTCTCCAAAAGTTGTCCTTTCTTTACTTCTAGATTCTAGTAGGGTTTTGAAAACGACACAAAAACCCTCTTTAAAATTCAACTTGCTTATCCATTGCGACTTAATTATTTAAACAAAAATATACTTCTCCTATAACTACACTACTCAATGGGCTGTACTTGTCAGTATTTCCATTTCCAAAAAAACTGTTTAGTTTCTTATATTTATTTCGAACAATATCTCTCGTTCTTGCTAACACCTTATTTGAGTCGGCATGACGTGCAAAACAATCCCAAGGAAAAACTGACTAGAAAAATGTCTGACGGGATCTTCCTCGCATCTGCAGGAAACTTTACGATCGAAAAGTATATCTGGGATAAGTAACCATTACTATCGTCATTGAATAAGCTTATCCTACGCTTTCATGTGATACACTGGTATTCAAAACTGAACTAAGGATTTAAAAAAAATCTTCTTTTACACGATACGACAAAGAGTTCTCTCAAAGAAATGTTTTGAAAACATTTTCTTATATAATATAACAATCACTTTGCTTTCCATAATATAGGAAAATTTCACGGCATATTAACTCTCCATGAATCGCTTTGTTAAAAAATATGTTAATGGAAGCAATATCTGTGAAAAAGAAATAAGAAAATTTGGATGGCGGAAGGAGGAACTGTGTCTGAGGGGGAATTCGGTCGTAGTTTGAGCGGATAATTATTTGAAAATGCTGTGGGACGTACGCTATCATTAGCAATAACATGATCTTTAATACGTCCGCAATCGCATAAAACAAATAAAGAGATACGTTAATTGCAAAGTACCGATTCTCTATTTTAAAAGAGAGGTTTTGGCACAAGTGAAAGCCTTCTTTATATTAGATTCTTGACCGTAATCTAAAATACTCTCCGCTAGCTAATCAAAGTGAATTCAATACAATAACAGTGCAAATGACTTCTATTTAATTGACCCATTCAAGGGAAGTCTTTCTCCTCGTAAGGATAAGAATTAGAACAGAAGAGATAAAAACGGATTCCCAGGAGGAAAGATATTTTATTGGCAATGCATTTTCAACAAATAATTACTTCACAGTCGTAAATAATTTAATCGAATTAAAATAGTAATAAACATCATTATTAAACTGAAAGTACCAACTTTAATTTTGACATACTTTTGTTTTAGTCGATAGTTGAACCTGCCTTTTGCAATAAGATTGCTCATAACCTTTTAGTATCATCATACTAATCGACGAAAGAAGGAATTTCTCGAGCATGGTTGATTTTTGGGAATCTAATAAAAATCGCAAACATCAAAATATCCGCGAACATCATAGTACTTCTTGTATGCAGACGATTCTTTGTAACCCTTCCTTGACTTCCTTCCCTGAAAACTTACAAAAACAGCTGTGTGGGGTCCTCGGGTACCCCAACCCCTTTTTCGGGATTATTACGTTGTTTTTTTGTTTTTCTTTTACTTGACCTTTAATTATGTTTAGAATTACAGTATTGATTATTTTTTTGAGATTATCTTTTATTTTTTCACTAAAACTAAACTAAAAAATCCCTGTACATGAGATTTGGGATGATAATGTGATGTAATTACTGTTGATGTAACAAATATGGAATCAATTTAAAAATCTGTAACAAAGGGTGACTGAATTGCCACAATCACACGACATGACATTGTGTATAGCAATCCAAGCAAAAGTGGCTGTGCGGGGTACTTTGGTACCCCATTCTAAAACTAAAGATATTTTGGAAATGAGTCAGTGAAACAAATTTCCTTCAATTTCATAATGTAAAAGAAAAATTTATGCACGAATAAACGAAAAAAGAAACATATGTGGTTGAAAATAAAACTTTTCTATTGAATTTAGCTATTTGGGGTCCTCAAGTACGCTGCACCGTCAAGGAAGGGTTAAATAAAATGCATTTCAATGTTGAACTTCACCAATGGCTGGCAATAATGAAAATCAATCAATTCATACTGTAAATCGTCGAGGGAAGAATTTACTGGGAAAGAGCGCAGAACGAGAAGAGTGAACGATACTGCACACTCTTCAATAAAAAATGCATTAGCCTCTTTAAGTCACTGTTTGAACGGATTCTGCAGAAAGTGGAATTCCGGGGACGGGGATGAGAACAGGTGTAGCGCAATACGTGACGAGAATCTTTCCCAAAGATCCTTCGCACAATTCCCAGCGTTCAATAGAATCGCTAGAGACGAATCCGATGGCAAATAACTGGGATTTGATTTTCGATATCAGTGAATTGCACGATGAAAAATAATGGCGATACCAAATATCAGACAAACTATGGATATTGTAGGCATTTTAGGCAAAAAAAGGCTCAACTTATCTTTTTTGGTTTATCAAGTTGAAAATTGGTGGATATGTTCTTTAAACAGCCAAAAGCAAAATCCGAAAGAATCCCAATTGTGCAACATGCCGAAATATTTAAACAAAATTCGCCATCTTGGATTTTCGACCTTGCATCAAATTGAACGGTATATCTCCGTATCTAATGGTGATAAAGTCACACGGTTTACTTTAAACTACTCACTAAGGTGTAAGCTAGACCCATGGCACTTTATATTGAGAGAAAAATGAGTAAATATAAAACTACGCACGAAAAACAACTCGTCTTAGGGTAGCTGTAACGGGAAAATCAGCGTTAAATGTCGATTTTCGACCTTTCATTATCATTTAATCAAAAAATGTACTGAAATAAAAGTTGTAGAACACATTAAAAGGCTTCAAAACGTTTTATTATAATCTCCGTAGTCCTAAAAATGGTAGCTTCTACGAAGCGCCAAACACGCTCGCACACTCTGTAGACGAACGAGGAGGACCTCTAGGAGGATTACCGGATTTGTCGGTCTTCAACGGGATGGCAATGTAACTCAAACGCTGCTCTGTATGTGATGTCTTTCGAGTTGATATTCCGTATTATTTTGGTTAGGATGTAGAAAAAATAGTTTTCACCGAAAAACTGTAAAAAACGTAATGGTATAAATAGAAATTATTGTCTCCTTTAACCCTACTCCGGTCAAGCTAATTCTGCGATAAAACCGGTCGTGGTGAGCCTTAAAGGCTCGCTTAGGAAAATGATGGTATTATAAATAAAAATCACTGTAATTTTTAGTTTATATTTATTTACTATAATTCTTATATACAATCTAGGTATTTTTATGTAATTTTGTTATAATTCTACAATATTATGCTTTTGATTATAATTAGGATTTACAATTCTCACATACAACAGTAAATGAGCTGTTCTCTTTACATATGTTTTTTTTGCATCTTTTACAACATTTTTTCTGCATCCTACTCTTTTTGGATGGACAAATGTAACACCTTTTTCTTGGGTTAGCAATTTCAGTGTCAGGTTTTTCCGAAGAGGTATTAAATATTGCGATTGCCGTTTTCGTGACATGCTGCAATCTCGAGATTATCCTAGGCTGAATTTGAGGTATTATTAAAGCCTCGGCTAATTAAAATAAGAAATAACCTACGTTCGTCTTTTTTGATGGCATTCCATTTTGGATTTCGATGACACCACACAATGTAGGCAGCAATGCAACAGACATCTATTCCATTTATGAAATAAACAAAAGGTCAACGATTGGATTTTCTTTTACTCATGTGTTCATGAATTAGTTTGTCTAATGAATCCACCACCCCTTTTGTATCATTATAATACAGTATTATATCTGGTTTACCATTCTCAGATATAACTCTAGAGTGGTGCCTTGTTGAAAGGAGAATTACACTTTTCCCTTCTTGGGCACATATGATACAAGTGTACAGCTAACAGCAAAAAAAAGTTACCACCCCTGACCCACCAAGAAATTCTAAGTCCAAATTTCGGGCCGGCGAGCCTTTCTCTCGAAAAGGGAGGGAGAGAAAAGAAAGATGGAGAACATGGTACGTTACGCTAGCTCGGCTCTCGCGTTTGGATGGAGAATTTTCGTTATTTATATAATGATCATTTACTACTATCCATTATCTGCCGCAACATTTGATGTGTTAACGCGTACTATTTAATTTGACGACGATCAACTGGAAGATAACTAAAGAAATGAATCGAATTGAATGCAGCATTCAAAGTCACTCTAACTTTAATTTTCTATAACAGATTATTAAATCATTTCCAAAACAATACAAATGAATTTAACTGAATACAAAATTCGGTATCAAATTAACTCACATTTCGTTTTTCGAAAATCGATCGTTTAAATCACTTCCAACGATTGAATATGCTCATCAATGTGAACGAAACCAGCAACTATTCTCTTCTTCTTAATTTCAAATAGGCTAAAAAGCAGGATCTCGGATTCAACAATGGCATTTGTCGTCAGGGGGACCGGCTGTTTATACTCACGAAACTTTTCGTGTATTCCGTAAAAAATCTCGAAAATTCAATTCGGAAACAACAATAAACGACCAAAATAAGGTTTTCTATTCATTTACTCTGCTATTGGTTCTTGTCTCAATCTCGTATCACTATTATTTTTAATTTAATTTTGCAAAAGAAATTAAGCATGCAGCGACAAAAATGAACTTTACGTGCATTTCTTACGGAAATGCTTTGACTCGCCTGGGATCGAAGCAAGGACGAAGTGTCACCATTTTATATAATATAAACACTTTCGTATATATATATTTGAATGCAATGTTCTATAAAAATTTCAAGTCAATCGACCAAGTGAGTTTTGAGTTTTGCGGGCACAAACATATGCAGGCTGAATTTTTATTCATAAGATATGTGCATAATTCGGTGGATTATTATAATTTAATTTGATTGCTTTTACAACCTTTTCGTTTAACTTTCCCAAGTGAAAAGCGTTCTATCATGAAGAGAAATAACTAAGGAATAAACACAAGGAAATAAAAGTTCCACATCTTCCACACAAAAAGTCGTGTAACTTTGATAAAGTTATTGATTTCCTTGTGCTTAGTTATCTATGGAGTTCCCCAAAGTTAAAGCTCATTTGATTGATTAAAATAAGGAATAAACTTTTCTAGATTACCATTTCCCTTTACTCTCGTGACTCCTATAGATTATATAATCCAAGAATTTGTAAAATTAAATTATCCTTATAACAACACAGTAGCAAATTCTCACAATTAGCTTTGACGTTTACTAGCACCATCTTCAACATTTACATAAATGCGCGATCCTCCATACGGCGTGTGCCTTGAAAAAGAAGAAAGAATGAGAGGGAACAAAAGTGTGTGTGCAGGTGAAAGGGTAGAATTCTTGGAAAACTGTTAAACAGGACAAAACGAAATAGGTGGGGGAAAAGGACAAGATAAACCTTTTGTTACCGAAGGGGAATGGAAAGGAAAAACTTTCTCGTTGGGAGAAGAGGACTGGTTGCAATTTGCTCGATTCATTTTGATTTTATCTAAAATAATGTGTCCTCTGATATATGTATAATTTTTAGTTCGCAATTAGAAGAATGACTCGAAGAAATAAATCTCTCATAAAGTGGGACTACAGAGCATCAGATTAGAAATTTTGTATGTTCTTCAGCCTATAACTTACGAAATCTCACTGTTTATCTGATGTGGATTGAATGAAAATAATCATAAATCGCTTGATGAAACTACCGTCCTAAAAATTGGATCCATGGATTCCTTATCATTTCAGAGTAATGGCTTACAGTAAATACTGTAGTAAAAGGCCAGCGGTAGACGTCCTTTTGGTAAAATTCTCGAAATTTTGTTTCTCAAAAGTTACTTCTCTCACTTTTTTTAGCTATTTACTGATCCACCAATCGACTCCGAAGAGTATTACAATTTGTTTATTTCGAAGTTCTCAGTATTTTAAGAAGACCATCTTTTATTTTATTAGTTACGAAAAATGATAAGACCGCTATCCGTGGAATTGTGACTTTTGCATGACAATGATAATCGACGTCTAACCAAATTTAAGACTTAGCTAGAGTATGACTTATTAGTACTCGACGCAGGATGGGCAAGTTATTGCGTGTGTGTTACAGTAATGACGATTATAATTGTGTTTAAATACGTATTTAAATGACATCCTTATTTTGTATTTTATAAACCAGTTGAGATATACTAGCAAATTTTATAAGTGAATCAAGATGAGTTTAACGTTTTGGCTATCATCAACACTAAGAGAAAAAATGTATTCTCTTGCTTTTGGTGTTTTTTATATTAATTTTAAAGGTTCTTAAAATCTGCGAAACTAATAACTGTATCTAACATTTAATGGGATAAAAGGATTGAAAACACTATACATTCAATGATAGTAATGAAAAAGAACCAAAGGAACGCTAGTTTACGCAAATAGCTATTTCTTAAATTTTCCCGTTTTGTTGTTGATTGATTCCTAAGGGTATCTTGAAGGTTTATGAAAATCATTGGTTAGAAGAAATAGCCTGAAAAGATGAATGTAAATATTGAGAACGTAATTTTGGAATTAGAATGCTCCGAAGCTTAAATTTCTTCGGGAGTGATCTTTCTACGGTTAATATATGCTTAATTCTACTCCTGAAAGCATAGACGGTCCGAGACATGGGCAGTCTGGGAGACCGTCGACAGCATTTGTGGGCTCTTCTCAGATCCCTTGAAGATTCTCAATGATAAAATTATACTCGTATAGCTTAGGTAATTTTAACGATTACACCCGGTCACAATATTTAGGTAAACTTTTTTTATCGATTAAGGGGAACTAGTTCTAAACGTCTGCCTGCCCAGAATGTCAATAATCTTCAGATTACCCCATCCCAAGGATTGGAATCAATTTCCTTCGCAATGGATGCAGCTTTCTTTGGTCCTAGTTCTCTGAGTAATTTCCTTTAATTCCAATTGATTGAAGAAGCCGTTACTTGGTGAAACTGCGTTATGTAAGAAATTGTGAATCTTTTTCCTTAGTTATTTCCACCATTCCTTATAGTCGTTGAGCTATGGCTATATTTTTACGGAAATTACAATTAGGAAAACTGCTAAATCAGGCGTAATCCATCTGAGTTGCCCTTACATCGGTAAATGCTGTTTAATAATTAAAATTTAGGCCTCGTATTTTCCCCTTCCTTTTTTAATGAGAGGCCATTTTAGTCCATCAGCCATTATCGAATAAAGCACTAGAAATACTGACATCTCGTACTTATTATCCATAATTACTCTTAAATAAGATGGGTAAAGCTTCCTTTCTTAGGAAATATGTAAGGAGAATCTATTACTGCTGAATCTTAATGCTGGTTTCCAAGCCTCACCTATTCTTCCTTAAAACTTCTTGGTTTAAAGATAAGGAAGACATATACGATATCTTGAAGGTGCAGAAATTTATATGTGTGAATAGCTCGACATTTGTGTGGGATCAACTGGCGGAAGCTCTAACTGTATGCATAAATGTATGCACATTGTATGCATATTCTTATATGCCGACATGATTATATCCTACCCTATGCCAATAATTTTCGAAGCAAAATAAATTTACATTGATAATAAATAATTTCGACTATGATAGGTCTATTGTTAATGGTTTATGAATTTTGAATGCAAATGAACGTTTTAGAAGTAAGTTCACATAAAATCTAATTCAGTATGTTAGGAAAATGAAACTTGCAAACTGCCGCAAAAATCGGAACTTTTTCGAATCGTTGATCTAATTTACATTCCCTCTGGCTGAACCATTGAAAACATATTTTTCCGGTCACCCTCTAACCTGCATTATTTTGTCTTAAAATGGCTTGAATCGTTTTCTCAATCTTATAAATAGCCAACATCCCAGGATCTCTGCACATCACTTCTGAACCTGTTTACCACATT
The DNA here is from genome assembly GCA_947579665.1 of Sympetrum striolatum. Lineage (NCBI taxonomy): Eukaryota > Metazoa > Arthropoda > Insecta > Odonata > Libellulidae > Sympetrum > Sympetrum striolatum. The sequence continues at coordinate 757,527 of OX388342.1, read as the reverse complement.
ATCTTCATATTTTTAGATGTATGCCTTAGGGTTGAAGAGAATAAACATTCTTTTCTTAGTAAGCATAAAATATTCCGTATTCCTATTGTTTATTTTCCTATCATCGTCTCCATGAAGTAACCCATTCATATTCCTTCTTCGACGAACTTTACTTTATATCACCATCCATGACGAAGAATGGCATTTTCAGGCAATTCTCTCTCTCATACAAAACCCTTAAACGATGCCTCGAAAATTAGAGGCACTGAAGACGGAAGTAACCTGTGACCGCTCCATTGAAGACCCTTTCTCTTTCCTCTCTCACCCCCATAGAGAAGCTCCCTTTGTTTTCTTGAGAAGGAAGGTATGCATGCTACCGATTAACCGTTATGTAGACAAAAACATTAAAAGCAGACGTAGCACCAAAAGGTGGGCTTGCCACAGAGATCCTTAGCAATATATTTAAATGTATTTTTCATGCATGAGCGTTTACGTGCGAATATTTAGAGTGGAGTTGTAACAGCCTAAAGTTGTTGGCTCATACCTATTTTCTATGTTGAAACTCTTAATCGTTTTAGCATTTTAAAATTTTTGACGGAGGTTTAAATAAAGGAATTCAATATTTACAAGTATATTATTCAATTCTTTTTGCGCTTTGCTCGACTCTGCACGATTAGTCCTGATTTCATTACCCAAAATAAATTCTCGCGCGTAAAATATAAAGCTGTTTGTTAAGAGACTACAGGTTAGATAGCAGTGAGTCCAAAATGATCGGAGCCCTCCGCTGGGTATCTTTTAAGAATATAACTATGTAAAGACAATAATTATTAGAGATATTCCTTAGCTGTGATTTACATGACGAAATACGCGACGACATGATCCCTATTCTCAACGATCGTTATTTTTACAGCCAGATGGTGAAAATATTACCGCGAGATAATAGCGAGGACAGATGGTTTATGTTGTTATCATCTTACATATATTATAAGGTGCGTAAATATGTAAATTATTTAGATAGTTGAATGTTTCACATCCTCTGCAATAAGCCTTATGGAGGCTCGCGGATAGTCAATTTAAATGTATTTCTTACTTAACTATTTTTCACAAATCTGCAACACCATTATTATATTTATAATATACGTTTTTTTTCTTATTTTCCTACTTCCGTTGACCTGATTTACAGTAGCTCATATTCTCTTAATTATCGTATCATAATTAAGCATAATCTTTGCGAAAACGATCATCCTGCGGGCATGTGGAGCATTAACTGAAATAACCAATTTCATTATAAATCTGCATTGACGGAAAATGTTATGTATTATAGATGTTAGGACGAACTAAGAGCAGTCAAAGTAATTCTTATCCAATATTTTAAGAAGAAGAGCGAATTAGGCTTGAGATTCGAGCCGATTCAACGAAATACGAATTTAATTATTTCATAATACAATACTGCTTCTACCGCAGCAAAAGTAATGAATTTTAGCGAGTATTTATAAAATATATATCACCACAAAAGCCTTTAAAACATGCCAGGCATAAAGAGGAAGACGAAAAGCGCGCTCAAAACAGAGAATCTGAAAGACTCGCCCTTCTCGAGTTATGCTGGTTGTATCTCAGGTGGTAACTTTTTTATGCTGTTAGCTGTACCATCTTTAGTTAACCCTAAATCAGAGGAATTCTCTTCTCTTTCTCGGCTGGGGAGAAATTGAGTAGGAATAAATCTTTTATTTTTTCTCACGGTACCTACCATCGTTAGGCCATTAGGGGGCATCCATTAAGTACGTGAGGTGATTTTTGCGATTTTTTGACCACTCCCTCCCCCCTGGTGAGATATCATGAGATTTGGCTCGACCCCCTCCTCTAATCTCACGTGAGATTGTTCAAAATACGTGTTTTCAGTGTAAATATATTGATCTATGCTTCATTGTATTGGATTTATTAAAAAAACGTAATTTATTTAATTATTTTTATTTAGGACTAGTTGAGACAAGTATTTAAGACTACTGGTATCGAAGTCTAAAATCACAATGAAAAAATCGAACCCAGTTATTTCATAATTTTACACTGTTTCTTGCGGATAAAAAATTACGTAGTCTTTGCGAGAACCCCCCTCTCCCCCACGTGAGAGTGAGTGAGATTCGGCTCAACCCCCCCGTCCCCCTAAACGCCTCACGTAATTAATCGACGCCCCCTTAGAGAGAAGAGTTTTAGCTAAGTCCAGGTCAGTGAAATAATTATCGCAAGTAATATTGCAATTTGTTCCATTGAAAATTTCTGTCGGCGATAAAAAAACTGATGATGCTAAATTGTCAACTTCTGTCAACTTTGCCAAAATATGGTATACCGCACAAAGGATAGAATATTTTTGAGTCACAAAGCCACCATATTTTCATTCCGTATTTCTGGATGCGCTAGGTCTCACACTCACGAGTAACACTGTCCTGCTACGGAGCTGTCTGGCGCTTATATAATGGATGTTTATTGGATAGTTATGGAAAATACAAAGTAGTAAAGACAGTGAAATGGATCGGTGTCGGTCATTTTACTGTAACCTTAACTTCAAATGTGTTAGGTGACCCCGTTGGAACATAGTTGAAAATGACGATGCGTGTGAAGCGAATACTGTAGACACAAGCATTCAAAGAAAAAAATGTTACGTCATGACCTCAGATACCTAGTGTTCACCCAAAATCATAAATACTATTTTAGAAAGAGCATAGGGACCATATGATACGTATCATCCATTGTGTAAATGAAAAACTTTTTCCGAGCCTTACAAGCTCACCTTACCCGGTTGAGTACTGCAACGGAAAAACAATTTTTTCAAAGTGATACGAGCTAGGAGAAACAAAATCCCATGTCGGATGAGGTATATGATTACATAAACGAAGAAGTCATAAAATTTCAGCAACTGGATAGTTACCAATGCCGTGAAAATTGTTAAAAGGTATGGTGGTGAGCCTCAAAGGCTCACCTTGACCGGACTAGGGTTAAATAATATATTTCAAGTTAGAGTAGCCCACTTGATATACACCTTTTAATGAAAACTGCAATCACGGTTCTCCAATGTCCATTTGCGATAATACACGAACAAATAAACTTCTGACTTCTTCAGATAACTGAAACGTATAGTTTCTAAACTGAATGAGATTCTGAATGCATAACATCAATGCCTCACCGGATTTTATCCTTCTGTGGCCTTACGAATCGACTTCACGATACTATGCACAAGTGAATGCATTACACGGGATTGGATTCCAATTTGATAAAGATAGTCAGACCTTAAATAGCTTTCAAACCATTGAAATGGTGCAAAGCGCTCTATTCGAATGCGGTTACTATAAATTCCACAATAGCTTCCTATTTTTCCCCATTCGCCTTTTGTACAAACACTGTTTCACTTCTCAACAGCAAACAATGAAGTGCCAATATAAGTATTAAATGATATGTTTGGCCGCTATAACAGCGACATGCCCTCAGAAGTGACTTTTTTATTGTTATTTGTTCGAGGGCACGCTATTCCTCTCTCAAACCCACATTTCATCCTTAAAGATTCTCATCTCGATAGCATCTTCGCAATGTAACGAAGGCTATGCAATGCACAGCGTCTATAAGGAAATAAATTCAACGAACGGCCGAATCGATTGTCAACACAATTCTCTCAAATGCATCTATTGAGAGACATTTCCTTGATTTTGCTGACGATGAGGAAAGTGTTATATAGAAACAAAATATTAGAGGATACTTTATGTCTCGGAGTGAATTGGAATCGAAATGTTGATTAGGAAAGGCGAAATGAAACACACGATGGAATGTTAGGCAATTTCTCAGAATCGGGCGGAGAACCAAGAGGGAGGAGAAGTGTGAAAGAATCGAATTAACGTTTCTTAAATAGAATGACGATATTGACTCACAATTGCATTTAGCAGACGGCGCTGAAGTTCATCGCGTTTCCACCAATTTAACAGTAATTACGATTCATCGCCGTGATGAATTGAGTTGCACTGAGTCACTGAATTTATTTATTTATTCAAATCTCACATACAGCATAACAATGCCAATTTAAAGTGAAATATAAAAAATACTTATAGTAAAGTAATAAACATATATAGTTAAAAAGTGACAAAATATAGAGAAAAAGAAAACAAACATAAAGGTAGATTTTACAATTATATGGATCTGGTGTGTGGTAAGCTCAGGTTCAAAAATTTCCGTTTAGATAAAGGATCAATAGAAGGAGGAATTGAGTTCATTAGAGAAGGAAGACGAAAGAAAAGGGAGCGCTTGATAAGTGAAAGTCTAGAAGTAGTATAGTGAAGTAATGATGTCAAACGGGTAGGTCTGTTTGTAAAACGATAATTGATAAGTTAAGGGAGGACAGTCAGAAAGGGAGTTCAGCAGTGAATGAAGAAGGATAAATCATGTTTTGATCTAGTGACAGGTTTTGTTGTAGTGACAATTGCTTGTCAGGAATAATTCAAACCTAAAATTATTTCGTTCTATTGTTTGTAGGACCTACTTCGCAGACATAAAATTTGCACACTTATGAATGAGGATGAAGACAGGAACATTGAAAAATAATAAAAATAGATCGATTGAGTGTCGCGAAAACTACTTTTTAAAAATATACAGTGAGTTCGTCAGCGCCACACAGCAGCGAATCTAAAATTTATCCATTTTCGACCGATATAGTGAAATAATTCATTAATTGCAATAGCCATCGCAGATCTTTCCGCGTACGACGAGCAGCCTCAGGCTGAGTGACGGCCACTCCAAGCAATAGAACGCTGAATTGCTGTTCTACTTTTGGGTGCAGTGCTTCTCCAACTATCATCCCTTCATAGGCGTTAGCCAAATGTTTGTTAAATTCGGTTCAATCGAAAACATTGAAAGGTTCAGAGAACAATTAATGTAGTTAGACTTCCTGCACGTTTATGACTGAAAAATTGTGGCAAAGGTCTCTCGAACAATGAGAATGAGATGAAAAAAATAAGGCTGCAGTAATCCCGATGGGTCTGGATTAAAATCTCTGACATAGAGAGAAGAGCTTGAAAACTCCCTATTTGAGGAGCCATTAGTACTTTGTGAAGTTTTAGATGGTTCTCAAGATTAGAATACCGAAATTCACGGCTTACATACATTTTAGAGTAAATTTATATTTAATTTTACACACTCAATGGTCACTCCGAATTTTCAATCTTTGCTTGAAGCTCTATTGTTGTTAAAATTCAGATCGGGAAGATATAAATATTAATGTCAATATTAGTAGTTAACTTTTGATAGCGGCTGAGTAATAATAACAGTTCTTTCGAGGTTATTACGTCTTTCCCATCGACAATAATTCCTCGCTCCAATTATGTCTTATTTATAAATTTGCACTCTCAAGACGCAAATTACGAGGCAGGTGCACGTCCCAAAAAATAAGACGAATCTCGATTATGATTGCTTGCCGTCGTAAAACGCGATGCACACACTGTGGAGGCAGGTGATTTCCTATCTCGTATGCACTTTCGGTACCCTGGGGATGCATTTTCCCAATGTGCAGCACCTGCTTTTGATAAACGAGCTCACGAAAGTGCTTCTCGGCCAATCAAGCGCATTTGCATTACTTATCTCTTTGAGGCAAAAAATCGCGATCTCGAGATAGCACGTTGAAATGTCGATGAATGCAAGTCGTTCAAATAGGTCACAACCTGCGCAGGATGTCTCTTTTAATTGGAGGGCATTTCGGCGCAGCAAACAACCTCTCAAACAAATTATTATTCTGACGTCCAAATGCATCGTCGTTAATAATCTGTCCGCTGCATCGAAGAGTATCACCTGTTCCCTCTCATCATTTCGCAATTCTCATCACTGCTGTAGGCAGACACGGCGATAAAAGGGAACTGAAATTTCAACCAAAGTAAAACCCTAAAGGCGGATAAACTTTATTGCGACATTTAGAGTTTGTTGAGACATTTATTCCGTAAGTAAGTATGGTATCCTTTTTGCATATGGCAGTTTTAATTTATTTCGAACAAAGCACTTCAGTGGACATTTGGACATGATTCGTTTCTCAATCTGGTTACAGACATTTCCATGGTACAATTATATTGCTGTCAGATCGAATACCAACTTACATTTATCCCGTTCTGTTGATGACAATCAAAACTTTAAAATCATAAAATGTTCTATATCATAACATCAACGTATACACCGTATACACTCTTAAGATCAAAACAAAAAATAATCCCAAAACCCAACTATGAATACCTTAGATATTCTTTTTTGTATATTATTTCGAAATTGATTTGTAATTTACCGGAGAATATAACCACTGCTTCAACAGAAATTAAGTTTATAAAATAAATTAAGGAGTATTTATTTAAATGTGATGATATTGAAATTATGTTTAAAAAAATTGCATGTAAGCTATTTTGTTGAATTTTATGATTTCATTATTATATTTAATTTTGCAATTTATTATAATACGCATGGTCTAAATTTTATTTTATGTAGCAAATCTAATGGCTTGTTTATTATTTGCCAAGTAAATGAAGAGTCAGTCACCCCGAAACAGGCGGCTGTCACCTTAGGTGTACCTATATTCCTGACAATTGTTGTATCTAATGTAATATATGAAGGGCAGAGGAATAAAAAGATTTATTATTATATTATTATTCCTCGTTCGATTATTAATATCTTCAAAATTCAAACAGAGAAAGAGTAATATTTCGTCAATTCCCCGACGGCTGACAAATTTCAAGCGTCCTTTGGAATAAGATGTCTCTACAAAACAGTCGTTTCCTCGCCAAAAAAGAAACAGAAAATACGAATCACATTGCGAAGGTGACGATAAAATTAGCGATAAATGCGAAGATAACACATTTTCACTTTGAGAATCATTTTTATCAAATAATCGTAGTTTTACGTTTGCACTTAGCGATCTTCTGCACGCAAAGCTGAAATTTCCCAAAATATCGCTGCGGAGATGAGTGCAAGATGAGTGCAAGTTGAGTGCAAGATGAATGCAAGATGAGTGCAAGATGAGTGCAAGATGAGTGAAAGAAGAAATAGTTGCATAGAATAATGGAAAGACAAAAGCAAATTAGGCGATAATACGTTCGATTGAAAATGGAAGATATGAAACTGAAAGATAACCAAATGAGAATGAAAAAGAGCAGCTGATCGAAGGGGATTTGACGATAAGGAAAAAGAAGAGAATTTAAATTCATAAATATAGGAAAAGACATAAAGAAGAAACTCAATTATAAGAATGAGGATAAAAGAGAGGTGAATAACGAAATAGACAGTGAGTGAAATTAAGAAGTAAGGACAAGGAAATAAAAGAACGAAGAAGGTATTTATACAAAGAGAAGGAGGAAAAGTACAAATAACGAAAAGAATTGAAATGGTACAATAAGTCGCAACAACAACAGTTACAAAAATTAACGGAGACATAAAAACGTATCAGAAAGAAGACGGGTAACGAATAAATAGTGAAATGAAAATGGCGAGACAAGAAGATAATTTGGAGAATTGCAATCATAATAATTTGAAGAGCAGAGGATAGAAAAATAATTGATGGGAAGAGTCGGAAATAATTACAAGTGCAATGGGTGAGGTTGGTTTATACGGCGTGATAAATGTAAGAACCTTAGTAAAATTGTAATAAACCTCAATATTGATTAACACATCCTTCAGTTTCGCACTTTTACAATCTGAGGTATATAAGGGAGAATGGATATGAGAGAGAAACATTTGAGGTAGGAAATGGACAAAGAGGAAAAAGGACAAATAAATAAAAGGAGAGGGAACACAGATGAGATGCAGAGGAAGTAAAATTGAAAGAACAACAGAGAGAGAAGGGTAAGGAAGGGAAAAAATACAGTAAAAGTATAAAAAAAGAGGAGATGAGGGAAATAAGATGAAAAGAGAAGGCAGTTTTAAAGACACCTGCCTTCCCCTCTCAAGCCCCTCCTTCGACCCCTGGAAATTGCGCGCCTAAGGACCGTCAGTGTAAGCGATTCGAATCTTCGAACTACCCCTTATTCCACCATGAATTAATTCCTAATTTTATAACTCTTTATATTTCGTGTGAATTGCAAATACATCACTAGCAGCAAGTAAGGAAAACAGTTGAGATTACAATTGAAAAATGTATTCCACAAACTAAAAAAACTCGACTGTCAAAAAGACTGTTTTACTTTGAAATATAAAAAATGAGAATTAAAAGAACTTGTAATGAGATAAACGATAAGTATAAACCTGAGGAAAAAGAACAACTGCAACTGATGGAAAGGAGGACAAAATCTCTTTTGTACCGACTGTAGTGTGAACTAATGATTCTACTCGGATAGATAGAAGAGAGACCGTTAGAAACAAAATATGTGGTAATAATCAGAGCAGAATAATCGACAAATGCAGAAGGGGAGACTGGGTACGGTTGAAACATTTTAGCGTTTATCGTCCATTGTATCGGGATTAGTCGAGCGAGCGATGAAGGAAATATATTAAATTAAAGACCATATATCTGTTTACTAATGGGCAATGTTATTTGAGATCACTGTATTGTATTTTATGTGTAAAATCAAATTTAAAAAAGGTGTAATTTGTTTCAACCGTCCCCATGCCAGGGTCGGTTGAAACAGTGCCTGGGGTCAATTGAAACACGCAAATAATACTAAATATAATAGATGAAAACGTTTTTTTCATCGTCTTATAACATTTGGCGACTCGTAATGGCACATTTGAACATCACAAATATTTTTTTATTAATATTCAAGTCTTTCATGATACTTATAATCCAACATTATTTTTAATCAGCCTTCAAAGATTTATATTAAATACAACTTAAGATAATTAATCAGATGTTGGTGACGTTTATTTTTTTGTAATTTTTGTATACTACTTGCTATTATATTTCTCAGAATTCAACAGCATTAATTTTTAACTAGATTTTAGCACTCCAGCTAACAAAGCACTTTGAGTAAAACTTCAAAACATTATTTCTAAAAACATCTACATTTTGATGCTTAGATAAACGAACGACGAAACCAAACTTCAATACTTTTTGTTTAAGAGAATAAAATTCAACAGCTTTAATTAAAACTTTAGCACTTCAGCTATAAAATAAGGTAAGAAAAAACAAAAGACTTATTATTTCTATAAAAATCAACATTTTAAACAAAAATACTTAAGTGGTTACGAGATCATTCGGAATCACAATGGTGGCAAACATAACTAAGACTACCTTCTGTGCACTCTTCATGCGCCCACATTTTAGTGCATTGTATCTATTTTTCCCTCGGTCTGCTTTCAGAATATGCTGACATACAAACAAAGCAGTAGCACTCCTCTCCTTCTGATGATGATAATGAATCATGTTGCATGTTAGTTTTTTCCTATTTTTAGCATTTCTTTTAGTCTTTCCTACATCTAATCTTTTCTTAACTTGCTTAGCTTTGATTCGTTTCAATCTGTTTTCATGTCCTCTTCTTATTTCTTCTTTTTCAGGTGTATCTGTGTAGATTGTAGATTTCCTGGTTTTTCTCCCCCTGTTTGTTAAGTACCTTGGAGGAGCTTTTGGTAGTGGTCGTACTGCTTCCGGCGAAAACATAAGTGGTGTACTCGAAGTCGCGATATTTTCCGTTTGATTTGTCAATACAGGAACGGATTGAGAACTTGTAGAAGGTTTGGGTGAAATTTGCTGAACACTACCACTACTTACTACCTGTGCTGCACGCACTGACAGTTCCGGATTTCTTCTCATAAACATGCGAAACCATTCTTCGCCAGCCATTTCGTTGTCATCCCAAGTCCGAGGTCGTGATAAGTCGTACTTGATGGTTAGTTCGTATGCCAATTTCATAACTTCCTTTTTAGTTACGCCAAAATATATGTCTAACATAAAATATAAATAATGAATATACATCTAATTAAATATTTAGATAGCTCACGCTCTTGTTCCTGGTTAAACACTCGATCGGCCTTATAGCCCATTTCTTGATTTTCATCGCCACCAGTCGCATCTCGTTTATGTAGTACATACCTTAACAGGGAACAGTGGTTCAGTCCATTCTTTTCTGCCACTGTTCTTAACGAAGATCCGGCTTTTGTCTATATCTATTTTAGAACCTTGCAAGCCGCCTTTCGGCGTGTGGCAGGGGGTGCAAGCACCTTAACTCTATTTTCCTAAACGGGTCCTTTCGCGTATACTTCGCGGAAAAAATGAATTTTTGAAACGATTCGTTTCAGCATCTATTTCCCTAATCTTTCGGGCAGTATCAGCACGGCCCATATAACAGGGGGGTCGCATTATATCGGTTACATCATCTGAGAATGTAATTTCTCTGAACTTATTTAATGAATTTATTCTTTGAATTTTTCTTCTATCTTCTAATGATTCCCATCCCGCGTCCTGTAACATCTGAGTGACACTCGCTGTTTTATCGTAGCAATTCTTTACAAATCGTATCGCCTTTCGTTGTACTTTTTCTAAATCCGGAATATGACATTTCTCGGCGGGGTCCCAAACACTACATGCATACTCAAGGTGAGGCCTAACTAACGCTAAGTAACATTGCTCGCGAACTTTTTCTTCGCTCCTAACGACTATTCTTTTAACGAAACCGAGTTTCTTAAGTGCTTTTCCACCTATATTTCGGACGTGGACACTCCATGATAGATTATTCGTGAGAGTTACTCCAAGATACTTTACCGATTCTTCTGTCATTAGGTTTACCCCTCGGAGGCTATAAGAATAAGCATTTATTATATATTTCTTTTAAAGAGGTTAACTAACGAACACTTTTCTACATTAAGCTCTAATTGCCAATCATCGCACCAGTTCATAATTCTATTGAAGTCGTTCGAAAGGGTTAATCTATCCTCTGAACTAACTATTTCCCCAAAATCTGGTTATGTTCCACCAAACACATCAAAGGTACCACACCAAGATCAAAAAAACCAGGCACCACAAAATCCACAATTGCATGCGTCATGAGACAAGCCAACCACCGTTAGCACGCAGACATTTAGGAGAGAGATTAGGGAAATTTGCATTCTTTTAATAGGGGGGAATTTTATATCTTCATATACTTGTTTATACTTTGATAAGTCGGCCTGACCTCTCGTAGTTTTCCTTTGGCGTACCCTTGGCATCTAAGAAACAAGAAAATTAAATAAATAAACTGTTTCAACCGTACCCACAAAAAATGTTTCAACTGTCCCCAACCCCCTTCTAGGTATAAAACGGTTCACAGTAAGAATGATAACAAATTTGAATAAAAACTAATCATACGGCCATATTCTACAAACTTTAATTAAAACGATACAAAACTCTCAATAATCTAACTTTAATAAAACCATAATAATTGCAAAAATTTTCGAACAAAAAATACTTACTTTTCCGTCAAAAAACACAATGAGGCCTTCTATACACAGCGCACGAAGAGCGACGGAACACTAAAATTAGTGCTTCGACTTGTCGCTCTCCCTTTGTACCTCTCACCTCATCACGCACGGTATCGAGATGTACGCTTTCTTTCAACCGTCCCCAGTTTCAACCGTACCCAGTCTCCCCTACTTCTCGAATAGTTTAGCAAGAAGGAGAGGCACCGAAAGCAAACATCGTTACAACAATCTTTGTACTATTTCTTTATAACAATAATCCCCTATATCAGCTGCAAAAATAACATATTTTGGATAGGACATATTTTAGAAATAATCTACGAAGGAATTGTACTTTTACCACAAATTTAGTTTTACAAAAAACAATCACACGACCGGTTTCGTCGTGGGATTAATCGTCGAAACAGGTCGTGTGATTGTTTTTTGTAAAACTAAATTTGTGGTGAAAGTAGAAATCTTTCGTAGATTATTTCCATTATGTATTACCGCAACACCTCGCCTGATTCAATGAAGTTTATTAGGACATATTTTGTTTTCATTGAATCAAAAAGATTGATTGAATTACAAAATCGTAGGTAAAGAATCGCAAAGCAGTAAAGCGACCGGATTGGGCTGAGATTAGATCATGGCTTAATTTTCTAATCACAGAATTTCTACTGTTAAGATATGAGACGCGAGAGATGAGCGTTAACATCCTTGAAAGATGGCGAAAACGTAATAATTGGTAGGAAGGAAGAGTAACGAAGGAGCGTAGAAAGAGCGAAAATACGCTCAGTCTCCTGAAATATTCAAATAGATACATCGCTTCGCAATAGAACTTGTCGAATTGGATTTGATTACTAAAGAAATTAAAACTCATGATAAATGTCTAAGTGTGGGACGAGATTAATTAAAACGAATTTCTTCAAATATATTACAAACAGTAATAGAAACTATTTTTCATTTTCAATAGTCAGTACAGCTAAGGGATGGAAGAATAATTAATCAGCACGAATATAGAAGAATAATAAATTTAATCGAAGAAACCTTAACTTGGTGGAGCTCCGTAATCGGGATCATATTACATAAAAATACAAAATTCCACAAAACAAATTCCACAAACTTGTTTTGCGAAATGTTGCATTTTTGTTCAATACTAACCCGAATAATAAATTTATGTATTTGCATGATAAAATGCATATTATATTTTGATATGATTTCTGTTCAACATTAATTTTACTTTCGGCCAATCCAAATACAGTAGAGCTCCAATTATCCGAATCAATTGGGACCGGACCCCATTCGGATAATCGAAAATTCGGATAATCGATTAACTTCTGTATGTACATTAAAAACGGGAGAAAAAAACTACATATATAGTATAAAAAGAGCTATGTATTAATTAATTAAAAAAATGGTAACACTTTGGCATGTTAAGCATACATCACTTCTAAATACTAATGAAAATACTTTAATTAAATCAAACTAATATAGTATTTACATTATTAAATATATTTTTATAAAACATTTTTAATCAGTATACTCAGCCCAGCGGCAGGAGCGTGTGTTTTTTTCGTGTAGGTCTACTCGGTTTCTACCGTTATGCTTACCAGCGAATTTAGAACTGCTATATGAGATGGTGTCCTAAAGCGATTCGGATAATCAGCGATTCGGATAGTCGGAGTTCGGATAATTGGAGCTCTACTGAATTCGGATTTGGCAACTACTTCTTATGATCCATTTTTAAGCAGTACAAAATGTGCCAAGTTTCGTAATAGTGGGGGGGACCGGGGCTAGTTCGGTACGGCGGCTTGTTCGCACACTGAGGTTATTTCGTAAGCCGTTTGAGCGAATGAGTTTAACACAATGTGACTGCACTTCACGCCCGCCCATTTCAGCAGTTTCACTTATCTCAGCAGGATCGACAATTTTGTGCTCTTTCACTCAAATGTAAGAAGCGGGCCCACTGATATTGTGTTAATGGCTGTAAACGTTTTTATATGCATACATTGTGACAGCGACGTTGATGACGAGTAGGCTTTACTTTACAGCGTAAAATAAAAATGGCTTAACACAATTTTTTATCTCCGCTTTATGGTTACTTACTCGATTAATCAATGTGTACGAACTAACCCCGTATACGTGGCAAGTCCAAACACGAGCATTGCTTTGGAATTATTTTTATAATAAAGTGATCAAATGAGTTTTTTGAAAACAAATTGACGTTTAATGTAGATAAATGTTACCTTGTGACTGTTGTGCTTTGTTTTCCTAGATATCAGTTTTAGAAAAATTCAAAATAAAAAATTGTAACGAACTGTCACCCCTGCATAAAAGAAAGGAACCAAAAGTGCAGTTAGCGATCTCAAGAGAGACATCTATTGATTTAACAAAGAGACCATTATTCCATATGCATTAAATTCCCATTCTCAAATAGAAAATACATATTCCTATATCCGTGCATTAATACGACGAAGATAACCCTTTTGAAAGAGATTTTCCACCTAAATTTGGCGATGTTTACCATTTCAACTCGTATTAATTGCCCACTCTACTTTCCTAATCGATTGCTTCAGCACATCGTTCAACGAAAAAATGAATTCTCGAATCAACTTGTTGTAGCGTCGATTTCGCTGAAAGAAGTACCTGTGTACTGCTTTGAAAAGTGAGATTTATGAATTAGATCAACTTTTACACAACCTTAGTGATCGCATCAACCAGTCTGAATCATCGTTTATAATAGTCTATACTGGGACAACCTTCCTTCATTAAACAAATCTTTGGAATATAATTTATAGAGCATCCTGACTGCGATCAAACAGTCTCTCGATTGTCAAAATTCATCCGAGAGTCGAACAACGGGAGATGCTGAGCGATGCTTACGCTTAATCGAGGCTCGACTAAGCGACGGCACAATAGGCGACGATAGCAAGCACTTAATCCCTCCAACTTCAGGACTGACTGCCAAACGAAGAGTCTTCCAATTCAAAGCTTATGAATGGACCACTTTAAATGAGATCCAGCGGCACGTGACGGCCAACAGTAATTGCATCCACGAGTATAATTGAGTTGAAAAGACAATAGTTGGATAAATTGCAAGAAAGACGGCATACGACGCACTGATTAAGTGTAACGCGTGAAAAATGTCCGCATTGAACAATACATCAAATGACAGAATATGAAACCGATCCCACCGAAGCTGGAGTTATCAGAGTTTTAATACAACTCTTCGATAATCTAAGCATCGCATTATCAATAAATCAATATGTGAAGAAGAGAATGCACGGTGAGACTATCAAAAATAGAGTTATTTTCCACAATATTTGGAAATCATCAGGCAACATTCATCTTATAAATAAAGACTGTGTTATGTTCGCATATATGTGAAAACCAGCAGAAACATAACTTTCAAACTTTAGGTATTGTAGATATCTTCTTTTTACAGATAACAAGCTAATTTTTATGCACACCTAACCGTGATTACTGGCAGATTCCTTTGTATGTCAGAAGCCTATGTGCTACATCGCGCCCCTTTGCAGTCATTGAAGGGGCGGAGAAATGCTCTTTTCTATCTATTGCAAATGTCTTTCTGACATTTAGGGACTTTCATACAATTTCGCCTTTGGAATATTTTTATTCAAATCGAATCGAAAAAATAGTAAGTCGTTAAATTAAAAATAAGAGACGATAAATATGCGTTAATTGTATAAATTTTATTATTAACAATTTCGTGAAACATCTATCTTCAATCTTTACAATAGTCTTCTTGCTTTGAAAAGCGAAGTTAGATTGCTAACAGAGATGTTCAATTCCTCTCCCTTGTGATTAGAAACATTCTTTGTCATGTCTCTTAAAAAAGTTTACTTGTCCCATTCAATCTTTTTGCTGCCACTTTCGAAGGTAAGAATATGAACTGTGACCTCCTATTCTGGCCCAATCTCTGCCCCATACAGAAGTAAACAGGTGGCATATTGAGGCTTGAGTGACAGTTTTCGTCGCAAAGGACGAATCTTTATCCAAAAAAAATATTCGTCTGAATCGAACTAGAATTTTTTTGCACTATTAGCGTTTCTTGCGAAAATTTTGAAACTTCGAGGTAATAATTTTCACAAAAGATAGTATTTGATTTGGAAAGAAAATTATATCTGTAATGTAGGTGTTCCACTATTGCCGGGTGTTACATTTATATCAGAAAAAAAGCAAAATGACCCATTCCCAAGGAAAAACGGACTTGAAAAAAGTATTTTTAAAATGAACCATCTTACTTTCTAACCAACATCCGTAAGATTTGTGTATATTTTGCGTATTTTGACGAATTTTGACGAACTAAGAATCCATTTTCCTTGATTTAAACTTACTAAATCTTTAATATTCAGCAACAACCAAGCAATATATGTACTTCTTTGCCACTAAATCATTTCGGAAACACTGAGAAACCTAAGTTAGGTGCAATTTACCCTTTACCCTTTCCTCATTGAGAAACCATCAGGAAAAAATGCAAAATTTTGACATTTTTCACAAAAATTTAAAATTTTGACCAAATTTCGCAGCCTCAGGACATAATTCGATCGAGTTGAAATCTTTTATATGTTATAAGGACCACTAACCACAACTTTTAAGCAGTAGCCGATGACGGACTTCGAAAAAAACATTTTTCGATCCACCCTAACCCAGGTGCCTGAGAGGGACCTTGCACAGTGGCCGCCAAGCTTCGGTAAAGAGATTTTTTATATTTGCTGCAACAGCACTACTTGGGATTGCTCTAGCCGGGAGAATGGAAGTTCAGCGGCGAAAGGGTCAGAAACTTGGTTGTCCTGGTCTTGGGTTTCGTAAACATTTTACCCCTCTTATCGACTATGTCCAGATTAACAAGACCCGTATCCATGTCATATTTGGTTCATTATACGAATGCGAAGATTCGCTCGGCACAGCTTATCAATGTAGCAAACTCCTCGTAATCAAGGACTGCTGCTTTTCGGAACTTTAATAAAATAACTTTGCGAAAAAACTATTTTAGATTAAATGCGAGATATGATAAAAGCAATGAGATATTGTAAGTTGATGATAAAGGTTACAATAGTTTACGTGTTCAGAGATTCATAAATATGAAGCATTTCCATTACCAAATCTTAACGACATAATTCTACTTTGGTTGGTATAAAATGTTTGGGTTTAATTTAAAGAGCCTCAGTGTCCAACTGTCTCTTCATAAGGGCTGATTGGTCCTAAGTTCTGCAGGGAATCTACGCCATAAGAAGATTTGAATAATGAAATAATCTAAGAAATGGTACTTTGAGGAAAAAAGTCAATATCCAAGAGGAAAAAAGTTTTTTATATAAAAACCTTCGACCTGTTTGGATTTTCATTATCTAGATCAGGGGTACTCAACCTTTTTTGGTGCCCGGGCACCCAAGGGAGATTCAGAAAGCTAAGCGGGCACCACATAACATTTTCGTTCAGGATGATACTCAGGCCATCCCTTAGCAATATTATTGCTTTACTAGTTAACCGAAGGCAGTTTAAAATAAACGCTCCTTGTTATGATATGATCGAAAAAATTGTTCAAGATAGAATAGAAGTATAAATTTCATGCAAAAATTTTTTATTAATTTTTTACTAAGCTGAGCCCAGTTGAATCTTCGCATTCGCATTATGGAAATTTTATGAACTAGATACGCGTCTTGTTAATCTGGACAGAAGCGATAAGAGGGATAAAGTTTAGACGCGCCATCACCTTCGATGTTTACGAAACCCAAGACCAGGCGAACCAAGTTTACTGACCCCTTCTCTGCCGAACCTCCACTCCATCCCCGATAGCGCAATCCCAAGAAATACTGTCGTTGCAAATAAAAAATATATTTTTACCGAAGCTTGGCACTGGGCAAGATCGCTTCGGGCACCAGGTTGAGTATCCCTGATCTAGATCGTCTGTAGAAAGAGTCTAAGATTATTTCCATTATGGAATTCCACCATAAATCCCCATTTCTGCGAAGTTTACTTTAAGAAATACTGTGTTAATATCAATCAGTGGCGCAGCGAGGGGGGGGTTTTAGGGGTTCAAACCCCCCCAAGAATCAAGTCTTATGACTAGCTCTGTGGTTTTTTCTGCTGAAGAGTACAACACCCCAATCATTTGCTTGATAAATTCAGCGAAAGCTTCGCATACCCGTAAATATGGCTCCGATTTCAGCTAAGGTGATGTTTTCAGTAGCAGAGCAGAGCCGACATCGATATCAATGGGACGTTACGATACTATTGTTTCGCACTCAATGTTCAACGTGTGCACTTATTAAGCCTATCCTTCAGTTAGATGACTCACACCATAAGATAAGATTCCGACGAGAGAAATTCTAAAGTGCTTGCACCCTGAAAACAGAGTTTAAGATTACGTTTTAGAGACAAACAGATTGATAAAACGCTCAGTTAGATCTTCTGCACGTGACTGTTTTGAGGGTGTGAATGCAAAGCAAATGTTCGAAGGAGAGTTTAGTTTGGATTTCATAAGGTACAAATGGACATCAGAAAATTTTTTCACAGTCCGCTAATAGCTCGAGGCCTCTATCGAAAAAACGTAAGTTAATGGCTATGTGGTTTATTTGTGAAATGACCATTATTAGATGCATAAATTAGGATTGTCTTATTACTTTCTCCGTGTACGAGATATAGAGAAAGTATTGTTTCCATGAAAAAATTCGACCTCGAGATTTCAACGGAAATACATGTTTTGGGGTCCCTAGAACACGATTTGACCATTTTCGGAATGATGTCTGTGTGTGTGTGTGTGTGTTATTATTATTATTATTATTATTATTTTATTTTTCGGTAAGAACAACAAGGAACCAAAAAAAGTACAATCAAACAAACAAAAGAGAGAGAGAGATCTACATGATCTTATATAATTTTATATCAAAAATGTGGAGCGGCTGGCCAGGGATAGTTCGCTCCCAGGGGATTGAAACCGCCTGCTCGCGATCTTCTCTCCCTGCCTCCTCCTGTCGCTCCATTCCAGTAGAGTAGGTGATCACGGTGATTGGAAGGGAATGGCGTAGTTTCCTGATTTTCCCCCCGACGCCGATCAGACGGAACATCGTGTTTCCTTGCAAATGACTCGTACTCAAGTACTGAAACCGTCAGCAAGAAGAAATGTATATGAGTTTTTAATAAAGGAGTTAAGTAAAAAAAAATAAATAAATACATAAATAATAAAATAAGTAAATAAATGAATAAATAAATAAATAGCGGGTAAAAGGGGTGTTGGGCACATAAGCTGCTATGCGCCATGGAGAATCAGAAGGTCCTAGTACCAGCCGTTGTAAGAACAGCATTCTGAAAGATGAAGTTTTGACCGATATATTGACAAGTCCTAGCCCACCTTCAGTAATTGGAGCTGTTAAAACATCTCCTTTTACCCAATGTTTCCCTTCACCCCACACGAAATTCACCAATAACCCTTGCAGTTGTCTCACTACAGAGGGAGTCGGGGAGTGACACTGGAGTATATGCCATAACTTGGGTGCAATGAATTTGTTCACGGCAAGGACGCGACTTCTTAGAGATAACGGGGCGATTCTTGGTCGCCAATTCCTGATGGCATCTTCTGTTCTTGTTAATAGTTGTTGAGCAATCAGTTTTAACTCCGAAGTTTCGTCGTTGGCGAGCCATACTCCAAGGAATTTCGCGCCATCACTGGTCCACTGAAAACCTAGAGGATCATCAGTTCTGTCTTTCCACCTGCCCACCCACATTCCGTTACTTTTGGTGGTATTGAGCATAGCTCCTGATTACATGGAGTAGTCATTGAAGAGGGGAAGTACCTTTGCGAAATCTTCTTCTTTCGTTATGAAGATGTTGATATCATCAGCGTAGGCGCTTACAATCAGTCTTTTCTCTGAGTCTCCAGGCATGGAAATGCCTTTTAGGGTGTTATTCAGCAGCCTTAGGAAGGGCTCTGTCGATAAGGAATACAGCTGCCCTGAGAGGGGGCACCCTTGCCTAATGCCTTTCTGCAGTGTAAAGGGGGCTGTTAGAGATTGTTCGACTCTAACCATGCATTTAGCGCTGTTATATAGTGCTCTTATGCATCCTATAAAAGTATCGCTAAATTTCATTTTCTCCATCAAGGTGAATAGATAAGTATGATTTACGCGATCGAAGGCCTTATTTTGGTCTAGTGATAGGATTGCTAAAGGGGCGTTGTCACAATTTTTCCAAAGTATGACATCTCTCAAAAGGGAAATTGAGTCAAAAATCGAAAGTCCCGGGACACAGTAACTCTGTTCAGGTGAGACAACAGTTCCGATGACACGCGAGAGTTTCATTGACAGGGCTTTAGCAATGATTTTGTAATCTGCATTTAAAATTGATATTGGTCTCCAATTTTTGATATCCAATAAGTCGCCTCCTTTACTCATTAAAGAAATGACAGATGTCGCCGTGGTCGTTGGTAGATGTCCGTCATGCAGTGCCTTGGTAGCCATGTCAGTGAAGGGGGCTTTTAGTTCTTTCCAGAACGTTTTGTAGAACTCGGCAGTTAGCCCATCAAGGCCAGGTGCTTTTCTCTTGCTGAGACTTTTTAGCGCAATCGAAAAGTCGTCAGTATTGAGTGGGATGTTCAGGTAGTCGACCTCTTCTTTTCTAAGGGTTTTAAGATTGTCAAAAAGTTCAGTTTCCATCCGAATGTTTTGGTCTCCTTGATGGAGATTGGAAAAATGATTCTTAAGAAATCTTCTGAGGTCTGCGGAGTCTGTGAGTTCTATGCCGTCAACCCTGAGTTTAGTTAGTGGTTTAGGTTTGCACTTTAGTGCCCACCTTCCTAGGTGATTCGTTGCGTCTGCGTCAGACTCCGTTAACGTATCCCAGCCAAGGGTTGCCATAATTTTTTCTGCCCGGAGATGTTGATGCTGTATATCTGTTTGTGCTTTGTTTAGTTCTCTTTTCCATTGCTTATATCTTATGGAGAAATCCTTTGCATCTCTTTTAATCGCTTCCCATTTCGCTATGGCGGTTGTATATTCAGATTTGACTTGTCTGATTAGGTCTTGCATTGAAGTTCAGAACGTTTGGTCTTCTAGAAGGGTATTATCAAAGCGCCAGTATGGAGATGATGGAATTTTTCCTTGTATCTGTATTCGAATCATGACTCCCTTGTGATCGGAGAAAGAGTCGTGGATAGTGATGTTCTTTATAGCGGGGGTAAAATCTGTAGATACGTAGAAACGATCAAGGCGGGACGATGATTGCGGTGTTGAGAAGGTGTAGCCACGGTTTCCGGGTTTTAGGTGGCGCCACACATCGATTAGAGCATTCCTATCGACTATGTTCCTTAGCGCTTGGGCATAGAGTGGGTGCCTCTCGACCTGACCCGTTCTGTCTTTCTCAGGGTGTAGAGTGGTATTGAAATCTCCGCCCAGGATGATGACGGGGGAGCAGCCCGGTGGTGAGGCGTTTGGAAGATCTTCTAAATAATCTAGTAGCGCTTCTGATGCTTTTAGTGCTGTGCCGGCGTTTCGTGGGCCATAAAAGCATATTATACTGAGCGTGGTGGGTGGAGAGGTCTTTAAGGAGAGTTTTATGGCATTTGCATGACCTTTAAAGATTATTTCGTGACTAATGATGTAAACTGAAAGGTTGTTTTTAACCGCAATTGCTGTTCCTGTTTGGGGAGTTGAAAACGGACACACGTATATTTGGTATCCTGGGAGACCAGGGGTTGGGAAAGTTTCCATGTTTGTTTCCTGGATTAGTATGACGTCAGGCTTCCATTCTTCGACGTACGCCATCAGGCGGGCCCACTTGGAGAGGCTTCGAACCGATTTAGCGTTGAGTGAAATCAATGTTAACTGAGACATAGGATGAGGATATAAGGATGGATATAAGGATGTAAGGATATATGGGAGGGAGAGAACAAGGGAAAACTGTCGTAGATAAATATTTACATCTTATATATGGAGAAAGTCATGTGCTGGCCACATCAGATTTTTACTTTCTCGCTATACATAGTATAGAGAAAGTATTGTATTCGCAAAAAAATTCGACCTCCAGATTTCGACGGAAATAGATGTTTTGGGGCCCATAGAGCATGTTTCAGCTATTTTCCCGAACATGTCTGTCTGTGTGTCTGTCTGTGGTTAAAAAGTTTGAGTGCGCTCTATCTTAAAAAGTAATTATCGGATCATTTCCAAAATTCATATTTAGAATTTTCCTAACAATGCCAAGATTTGATTAATTTTTGGAGAATATCATTTAACTGGAAGTTACGGTTTATCCGGAACAAAATTTTGTGTCTTAAATATCTCTTTAAGAATGCAATGTAGGTATATACAATTACGAACAAAACTTATTGATAATGCATTTTACTACAACTTTTGTAGGAAACATTTTTTTGTAACACTGATTGTTTAGGAGTTATTCTTCAATAATGGTTAACCAGAAGTTGTTGTTTACCCATAAAAGGAAGTTTTACATACATATCTCTGTCAAAATGCAATTTAGGTATATACATTTACATAAAAAGTTATAGATAATGTATTTTACTACAACTTTTGTATGAAACATTTTTTCGTAACCCTGATTGTTTAGGAGTTATTCTTAAATAATAGTTAACCGGAAGTTGTTGTTTACCCAGAAATTGAAGTTTTTCATACTTATCTCTGTAAGAATGCAATTTAGGTATATAAAATTTTGTACCAAAGTTGTAGATAATGTTTTTTACTACAAAGCTTGTATGAAACATTGTCCTGTAACACTCATTGTTTTGGAGTTTTTTATATATTACCGGCATAGGCTTATGTTTTCAATAAATACGGAGAAAGTCATGTGTTGGCCACATCAGATTTTTTAGGATTTTTTTCGGAGGTCACATCTTAATATGAGTTTAGCGACAATTCCAAAGGTACTAGTTCCTTTATTAAGCATTCTGGACGATTAAAAGTGTGTACAGTCTTCATTACTCGGGCTGATAGAAAATATACTGATCCTTATTCTATGATTACCCGTTAATTTCCTGTATAGTTATGAAAATAATTCAATAACCGGATTTCCATAGAAATTTGTATAAGTATTGGAGCAGTACAATTATCAGTAAAAATTAATTTTCGATGATATTATTAATAATATACCATTTTGGAAGCAAATCAGTCAGCTGAAAGGTATTGTGCGCGTAAGGTACGCACTGATTTATCAAAACTGTGACTTGATGACTTGAAATAAATTTGATAAACTGTAATAACTGAGACTTAAATTCTCCAGCTTGCTTTTCGATGTAGCCAATTTTTTCTTTGGTGATAGATTCCATGACTTATCCTGTTAGCCACGTAGTCATGCAATCCCCCTTCAAAATTTCGATAGATGGATAATTTTTGTTTCCCTTGAACACTCAATGCGTAAGACTGGGTTTGCTTCTGCTCTGTGCTGGTTTGACCACCTAACTATCCTTACTCTATGCTATTACTTAGTCTAAATAATTGTAAGTTGACGGCTTCATTTTTTCCACCTTGGTATGTAACTTTATTTCTACAAATTCAGTTATAATATCAACTACAATCAAGAGTCTACAGTATATTTTAATGCAGCCGAATTTGTACTCTCTGGTATGTGACGCATTCAATTGAATACTTAGCTAATACATAAATAACGTAATCAGGCTTAATTGTATGCCTACCAGAAAATTTCATCTGATATAAATGATTTTTTGTTTCTTAGAATAGGAGGTAATTTTAAAAGCAATGGATGAAGTCACTCCTAACAAAGCTGCTGATGATATACTCTAATAACGAAAGATATTCAAATAAGCATGGGTGCGCCAATGTGGTGATCTATTGAGACGTTTTATATTGCTTGCCAAATAATCGTAACTAATATTTTCCTTCTCAAGCTTGGCAACCTCTTGGAAGAAAGAACTCTCAAAGACTCGGAAAGTTTGTATCTACAACAACGAAATAATTCAACATAGAAATAAATGAATTTTTAATAGATATTGGACGTATCCAAACTAGAAATCCAAACAACGCTTACGATTAGTTTCCAATAGTTCGCTTATATAAACTACTATCTTGAAAAGTTTAATGAGTTGACCATATAACTCCTCTAGTTTTCTATACATTTAGTTTTTTAAAGAATTGACATATTTGTAGTCAGTATTGGGCATGAATATACTAGCCCCTGTAACTTAGGCATTTTTTCGTTTCCTTGGATCCCCCCCATTGGCAAATCCTGACTGCGCCACTGATATCAATCATGTGAATATGTAATATCGTGAACTTATTTCCTCTTTGGCCGTTCTAAATACAAAGCGGTGGTGTAGATGGAAGCACGTTCTTAAGAGAATGTTAGTATGTGATAAAAATATAGATAATATTGTCGTCTTAGCATCAGCTAGTGAATTGAATGGCTGCAAATCTTCTTCGAGGAATCAATAAAATTAATTAATTAAAAGTGGCGAAGTGTCGGTTGGAAGGAGTGGCTTTGGAAATAGAAGAAAGTGGACGAGCAATTGGGAGGTTTTGATTTAGTGAAGGAAGGCTATAGAAAAACAATGAATAAGTTGGATATGTTCTGAGAAATAATTCAATTTTAAGGAATATGGCGGAAGGAAAAAACTCGTGTCAAGAGATTAATGTTTGGAAGAAGCTCTCGCGTAAATAACGAATGAAGAAATTGAAAAGAGGAGCGCTGTAGAGAGCCGCCACGAAAGGCTTTTAGGGAATTGCAATTAAGAAGTGATTCTTATTCTACTCCACAACTTTTTTACATTCCAAAACAGCGTCGTCGTATTCTTACGGCCGAGACATTGCTCTCAGATAAAAGTTCACATTTTCCACTTGGACGATTGACAGTCTCAAAACGATGTTGTCTATCAAATTCACTCCAATTGTGAAATCGATAACAAAAGTTACTTATGTACTTAATATAGAACACTTGAATGTATTCCTACCACGAAAAAATAAGAAATTTTAATCTGACTCGGAATGTTCTTTCGGAATAACGGGATCATAATACGCCATTGATATCAATACTAAGGTTACTCGTGCGGAACTACGACGATTAATACAGACAACTTCGATTTGAGATCCAAAAAGGAAATGAATGAATGAATATATTTGCTCTAAATATTGAATTCAAAAATTAATACAATATAATTTACGTAGTTTTATCAGATATTAGAGCTTTACGAGTCAATTAAGGTTATCCTGTGTTGTTGACACCGATATATATACACAGTACGTTTTGTGTTCACATAGAAATACAATATTGCCGTGTGTTACAACGACAACACTACTATGGCAAAAATAAGAAAAATAAAATGGTGTATTTACACAAACGAAAGGCTATACAAGAAAAATTGATGAACAATAAAATGAACAAAAAATTTTTCAAAATTTAAAGAAAAAAGATATCAATTTCCTCATGAGCTAAAAACCAATTTTTAGTCTTTTTTAGAAACAAATTAAAGTTAGAAAAGCTTTTAATTTCATTTGGTAAACTGTAGTACAATTTTGGCCCTAGATGCTGAAAAGATTTTTTATAAATATTAAAGTTTGGTTTTTTAAACCTAATACAATTTTCGTTTCGCATACTATATACACTTTTTACAAATTTTATTTCAAATAATGGAGGTTTATCGCTACATCTTAAAAAGTAAATTCTAAAAGTTCTATATAATTACATATATCTTAAAGGCAATAACTAATAATCGCACATCTATGTTAAAGATTATTAAACTCTTCGATTAAGGCGTAAAATAGATTTGCGAAAGATGCAATCACGCAACTGCTACTTCGGTCAGTCCGATAATGAGCGTAAATTTAGAGAAATCGATGCTAGGAAAAGTCAGTTTTGAAAATGTATGATTCCCTACAAAGGACAAAGTGAAAAAGTAGTTCGGACAACTGGTGTTTACTGCACTCCGAAAGGCGGCTTGCAGGATATCAGTACGAGAACGAAAGAGTTGCATTTATTTGGCAGACAAAAAAGTGAAAGTTTTGATTGAAGTTGTTTGTCCCTCTGCCCAGAGCATACGCCTCTTATTGGGGATTCCATTTGCTCACTTGACTCCCTCTCTCCCTCGAAAGATGTCGCCACACGTCAACAAAGAGTCGGGCGTGATCATAGAGTAAGGATGGGGTAGAGTGCATGACAGGCTGCGCAGTAGCCGAGCAGATGTTACAACATTAAACCACGTGAATTTTCCGTTTTCTAGCGGCAATTCAAATACGCTGTGGAGTTTCATCTTGAAAAATCGAGTTTTTAAGTAACTCTGAACTACGTAGTTAATGCGTATATTATTTTAATAGATAGTAGAGTTTCCACTTAAAGTTTTCTTATTATAATGATCAACGTCGGGTATATATTTATCATTGTTTAAGAATATTTAGATACCTCTCGTCGAGTTCTTCGGAACGAGTATCAACTCATCAAGGTTTACTCGAGTAACAAGCAAGATAAATACAAAATAACAAAATTTCAAATAAATTCCCAGTTATAGTTGAGTTTTTCGAACATATCCGGAGAAAATTACGTTTAAGTGGAATATTAAGATACTTCTCGTCCAGTTCTTCAAAGAGAGAATCATTTCGACTAGGTTTACTCGGATGAAAAGCATGATCAAGCAAGAAAAGGAAGAGAGCAAAAAAACTGAAAGTTTCTAATAAATTCCCAGTTTTCGTTGATTTTTTCGAACATTTCTGGAAAAAATGACGTTTAAGTGTTGTTAAGTTTAAATTACACAAATAGCTAGAGTAACGTTTAAAACTAAGGCAAACTTGGGTTTTAGTGGTCGAATATCACAGTTAACATTTTCTTTCATATTTAAACAATGTGGAACTTTCATGAATAATTTAATAGAAACGCACTCAATTTATTTCAACGAATGAAAGAACAAGATACTTAACTTCCTCCATTAAAAAGTTACGAGTCTTCAAAACGAGACAGGTTCGTCGATTTTTGCGAATATTTGTAAATTGAATAAATTGGAAACTGTACCTTGATATGCCTCCGGATGAATCAACTACTGGTATAGGTATAGCTCCAAATAAAGGAAATGATTTAGAATGGAATGAAATTACAGTGGGATTTTTCTGATAATATTTAACAATCACTTCTTTAACAAAGTTTTAGGAAACATCCTCCTACCATATCACTGACAACCTTTCACATTTAGAATTCATTCATATTTAAGTATCGTTATTTAGATATAAATAATAAATGAATGCATATTAAATTCTATGGTATTAGGCCGGACTTCGTGGAAAGCCATAATAAGAAATAAATAAGGCACTTCGTAATTTCCACACTGTGTTATTTATTTAAAAACGACCGGTTTCGGCTAACGCCACCCTCAGGTTTCATTTCTTAGTAATACATATTTTAAAAACTATACAGCTATATTTACAGAAGGTAAGTGTAAGACAATGATTCAGAAAGTTTAATTTTACGCAACAGGCCATCTCTCCATCCGAGATCTTTTTCACAGATGCTTCTAAAACAAGACATGTAAAGGAGACCATTTCTCTGCTACGTGATACTTCACATTACTACATGTTGTAATTGAATTTAAATTTATTTCAGTTGAAGTTCATTAGTTTATATTTCCTAGCATTGCATTGTAATTTACTTTTAAGAAGCCATACGTGCAATTTTGTAAGGTTAACTTGTAAGGTTAATGCGGTGTAATCTCCAAGGTTTTTAATTGCTTGACAAATATTACAATTGGCAGCAAATAAAGGGATGTTTGATATAAGAATTTTTGGCAAGTTATTTATGTAAATTAAAATAATTATATGCAAAATAACGTTATGTAGGGTTCCAGGAAAGTTTTCCATTTTTCAGATTTTAGAGTGTTTAGAGGGCACAAAATCCTTTCTCCTCAAGCTGAGAATCCATAGTTTTCTCCTTTCATGATCTACTGGGAAGCTATAAAGTCAATATTAATAATTATAAATAACGAGAAAAGCCTGCGACACTTTAATATACTCGAGCGCTCCAATGAACTCGATTCAAGCAATAATATTGAATATGCACCGAAGGGAATAATATTCCTAAACGGAAAAACAAAGTTTATCTTGTTATAATCATCGACAAACAAGAATAAACCGTAAAAACTGCTATATTCCATTTTTGTCACATGGAATACTCTGTAGTAATAGCCGCAATCGCCTATTTGCAAGCTACTTAATTGAATTAAATGAATTCCTTAATCTTACGAGAAGTAATAATGCGGATATCGTAATAGGGACCGAGAGTTGGTTAAGCGAAGATATTTCATCAGGTGAGATATTTCCTCCAGATTATATTATTTATCGTAAGGATCGACTCTGTAGAATAGGTGGAGGGGTGTTCATCGCTGTAAAGGATTCTTTAAAGAGTCAGTGCGTTGACTTCTTGGAGAACGGTACATGCGAAATGGTATGGTGCTCGGTTCTTGGACGGAGTGGAAAGAAGGTATCCTTTTGTTCCTTTTATCGGCCTCCGGATGGCGACAACGGATGTATAGAGCAACTAGCTGATTCGTTAGAGAATATTCGGAAGAAAGTGAAGGATCCCATCATTGTTGTAGGAGGGGATTTTAACCTTCCCATATTGATTGGGAGAATTTATCGAGCTCGCACACCGGTAGAGAGAAGACTATATCGCAAACATTGATAGATACGTTTTCGCTTCACGCCTTAGATCAACTTAATAAGAAGGTTACGAGGACAATTCACGAAGGTCAAGGTAGTGTACTTGATTTATTAGCAACTTCGCATCCTCACTTGATCGATGATCTTAATATTATTGCTGGAATTTCAGACCACGATGTCATAACTGCAGTTATGAAAGCGGAAATAGTAAAATCCCTCAAGCCACCACGGCAGGTTTATATGTTTCGCAAAGCGAGATTTTCAGAATTCAGGGATTATATTAATGCGAAGAGGGAAGACTTCTGTAGTTTTTTGTGTGGTAATACTATTGACGATAGCTGGATGGAATTCCTACGAATATTAAGGGAAGGCTTAGCTAGGTTTGTCCCAATTAAAACCGTTAGGGAGCGTAAGGATCCGCGTTGGATGAAACCTAAGTTGCGAGCGTTGCATAGGAAGCAAAGGATTTTACACGCACGGATGAAGAAGCTGGAGAAAATCGGAGTAGACTTTGATCTTGAGCGACAAAAATATTCGGAGATGCGAAGATTGGTTAAGGATGAATCGCAGAATGAGTTTCAGGAATATAGATCTAAAACCCTTTTAGAGTCTTTAGGAGGTGACCAGAAGGAATTTTGGTCATATGTCCGAGAATCTCGAGGAGGTCAGTCTTCAGTACCCAGCCTCGTTAATGACGTGGGTTTAATGGTTACTGAATCGTTAGATAAAGCAAATCTAATTAATCGACACTACCAGGAAAGCTTTACTTTAGACGATGGACGCGCGAACGAATTTTCTATGCGTGTTGATTCAGAAATGGAACCAATCGAGTTATCGGTGGATGGAATAAGAAAGTTGTTGCGGCAGGTAGACAAGAAAAAAGCGCCAGGACCAGAAGGTATACCATCGTTCGTCATTCAAACACTGGCGAATGAGCTTGCTCCCCTTCTTTTCGTATTCTATAGGAAAACCTTGGACGAAGGCGTTATACCAATTTCGTGGAGGAGAGCGCATATCACTCCAATTCCTAAGAAAGGACGTTCCTCGAAACCTGAAGATTACCGTCCGATATCTTTAACGTCAATATTTTGTAAGACTATCGAGCACATTATAGCGAGTTCAATAATGCGTTTCCTAAGTGACAAGGGGGCAATTAGTCAATGTCAACACGGTTTTCGTAAAGGTAGGTCATGTGATACCCAGTTAGCCCTTTTTCTTTACGATGTAGTTAGAGCAGCTGATAAGGGTATAAGAACAGATGCCATATTTCTAGATTTCAGAAAAGCTTTCGATCGAGTATCGCATGTAAAATTAATTCATAAGTTGACGGCTTACGGGATTAACGGAAAAGTTGTTGAGTGGATAAAGTCGTTTCTCGGGGAAAGATCGCAGCGAGTTGCGTTGGACGGAATTTTATCTGATGAGGTTCGCGTCACATCCGGTGTTCCACAGGGAAGTGTATTAGGACCAATTTTGTTCCTGATATATATTAACGATGTTATGGATAATGTTAAATGCAAGGTTAGGTTATTCGCTGATGATACTGTTGTTTATAGGGAGATCGTAACTGAAGATGACATTGGTAGTTTGCAGAACGATCTGAATATGATTTCGGGTTGGTGTAGCGATTGGCAGCTCGAGCTGAATGTAAAGAAGTGCGTTACCATGACTTTCACGCGATCCACTAACTTTACCTGCGTACCGTACAGAATTTCAGGAAATCCTTTGGAGCTCGTGATGCATCATAAATATCTAGGAATTACGCTCAGCAGTAATATTTCCTTCAAAGAGCATATTCGAGGCGTAGTAGGAAAAGGCGAATAGAATGCAAAGGTTAGCCAGCAGAATTCTTAGGGGATGTTCACCGAGAGTAAAATAAATAGCGTACTTTTCCCTAATTCGACATCTACTTGAGTATTGCTGTGCGGTTTGGGATCCTCACGAAGTAGGATTAATTTCCGATCTCGAGATGGTTCAACGTAGAGCAGCGAGGTTCGTCAAGGGAGATTTCAGATTCGACAGCAGTGTTTCGGCTATGATAGAATCCCTCGGTTGGAACTCTCTTAGTGATAGAAGACGTGAATATCGACGGAAGCTTTTTGATAAATTTATCTCTACCGATTTCGGGGAGGAGATAACAGATATTGTCATCCCAGTTATATTCCTACGCGACCTTCGAGAGAAAACAAAAAAGCGATACAGGGAAGTAGTTGCCAGGACAGATAGCTACTTTTGGTCATTTTTTCCGCGAAGTATTAGAGAAGCAAATAGCTCTCCAGATTAGATAGGTATTTTGGTGTCTTACACCCCCTGCCACGCGCCACTGGCGGATTGCAGGGTTTAAATGTAAATGTAAATGTAAATGTACTTCATTACCTTATTACATAATCTGTAAATGGCAAATGAAAGTTAAATGATAAGAAAACAATTCTAAATAAGTATTAAAATCACCATAAACACAAAACTTACGAGTTAAAAGTGATTTCTTTAACGTACTTTTCCTTGCAGTTCCATGCGCAGCATTTCAAAACCATGATTCCCAAGTCCTTTAATCTTTTACGGTTAATTTTCATCCAGATACCGAAAATAAATAATGAGTTACATTAGCCAGACTATAGAGCATCTAAATAAACTCGAATTCAGAGCATCAGCTGTCCGTAAAGGACATAAATACTTAAAAAAACCAACTTGAGTACACGAATTTCTCACTTAACTTACCGGCGAGATTTCCGAAAGCGGACCGAAGTCACGTGGTCTCCTACGTTCAATCCTGTAACATGCGCAGAACGCAACACGCGCTCTACCCCATCCTTACTCTATGGGCGTGATCTTCAATAGCCGTGTTTTTCAACTGCAGTCAGGTGTTGACCACAGAAGAGCCGAACAGAATAAAAATGCTCTTCTGCGAGTGAAAAACAAAGAGGGATTGCGAAAATAATTGAGATTACAGGTGAATGGAAATGAGTCTGAAAACAAGGAGACGTAAATAACAACAAATTGAATGATAGAAATAGGAAATTACCGAGAGAATTAGATAAGTCACCAACTACGAATAGAAATTCACAATTAACTCGATACTTTATAAACTGTGGCTGATTTGTACGGTGACTTATATTTCGTCGCGCGTTGCGAAAAGACAACGTCTTTACGGGAGAGTCGTGGGTACGACTGTTGCAAAGAAGAAATTTGGCAAAAATTGTTTTTGAAAACACTCTAAAAATAGTTTAAGTGTTTCCAGATAGCAGTGTTATTTAAACGAGATTTAATACTGTTCAAATTGAAATAAAAATAGAAAGTGATACTTTCCAGAAAATTAGGAATCAGCTGGGATTTGATTTGAAACTATGTTATTCGAATTATCTTTCAAGAAGCACGATAGTTTTTGGTATCTAAATCCACCTTATTTCATGTACTCTTCAACTATATAATCAATTTTGTTGTTAAAAACTTTGGAGACAAACCTCTTATGTGAAAAATATGCTAATATCGCGAGTTTTCAGTAAAATGCATTGAGAAATGTAATAGCCTGCTGCTTTACATTCTACTACCGCAAAAAAAACTTACAGTGAAAAAGTTTGAAAATAAAAATCCTTTAAGTTTATTTATAAACATGAGCTAAGCAGCTCTGCAGACCAACATTCTACGGTAAATTGTTCTATTTTGTAAAAAGTCTGACAGGGCCGAGAAAAGTCTGACGGCCAGTTTCCGGCCCTGTCAGACTTTTTCAAGTCCGTTTTGGGATTTTTCCTGGGTGCACGCCCTTATGTGCAAAGTACCTTTAACCCTTTCCTTGTTCTATTTTGGTTTCATAGAAATTTTTATGCCATTTCCGTAAAACTGAAGTAGAAAAATCTAATTAAAATGAGGCTCGTTACAGACGGAACAGTACTCTACATGAAATCGAATATTAGCCGCTTCTTTAGGATCAGACGCCGATATTTCGGACGAAGAAAGTTTGTCTCCACGCAAGGGATAATTACGAGTAGGAGCGTGACAAACGAAGGGCGTGCGTAGAACGTCACCGGAAGTGTCCGCTTTTCTATGGTTCGGAAGAAAAGAGTGCCTCCTATTGTTATACTCACGTACCTCTTTCCCGAGCTTTGGGATTTCCGATCACCCGAGAAAAACACGCAGCACGTGTGGGCAAAATCAAGAAAATAAATTAAAATGAATGATATGAGAACCATGTCTTGCGGTCTTAGGTTAATTTTACAAGATTTCTAGAGTGAGCAAATGCGTTAGCTTCAATTATTCAAATATCATTATTTAAGATTGAAGGAAGGAAACAAAATCATTAATCCTCATCGTTATTTGGCACTATGACGAAACAGGTCATCTGACATCATTGTCTATTTCTTACAACGCATGAGTCATGCAAACTACCGGAATCTTCTGATACAAGCCCTTTGGATATCTTTTAGTTGATTGCAAAACCTTAAGTAAGTACTACTAGTACTAGATATTGCTGTTTGGAAAATAAGTCAGGAAGAATGTATGGCGCTTGTCTCTTATTGGAGCAAAGACTTGAAAATGATGTTTTATTTTTACTATGAGGGCAGAATATTTATGAAATAATTTTCCGGAATGTTTTAGACGAAAAAATTGAGAAGTCCTAAGGTACAAATTTCCATCTTATCAAATGGTTTCAGAGCGCATTGCCTTTAATAAACAGGGAGAACATTAAACCTGGAATGCCATACTGCCGTGCTAGAAGTGTGCTTAATATTGGAGTAGATATTTTTCATACTAACGCACAAGTAAAAATTGGAAATATCTTAATGTACGAAAATGGAACCAAGGAAGTTCTTTCAAACCATTTGGTCTACTTTATTCAACTATCGAAGAGCTATAAATAGTAAAAAATATCATACAATTATTTTTACAAAATCTTATCAATAGAAGACGTGATCGAAGAATAATTTGGTAGACGTTGCAGGGAGTGACGCAATTCCAAGCGAACTCTCAGCCGAGGAAAGGCTGCGAAAGATGAGGAATAATGGATAATAATCAGATATAGACATAAGAAGCTGCAAAGGGCCAAACTGTGACTCGAATAATTAACTATTTAAAGCAAGAGTAAGGGAGAGAATAATTAAAACAGGAAAAGGTCCAGATGTGGTTAAGAGAATATGGGACACAAATTAGTTAAATGAAGACAAGGAAGTCACGAAGCAAAACCAAAAAGGATTAGTTAGTAAAATGCAAACTAACAGACGATGAAAAAATTATAAAATAAATATAGAAAAGGAATGGGAAAAGTAGGGAAAGCAATCAAAGAAGCTGTGGAAGAAACAAGTGGAGGAACAAGAGAATAATACATGCTGATTGGTTTAACA
Source organism: Sympetrum striolatum (assembly GCA_947579665.1). Taxonomy (NCBI): domain Eukaryota; kingdom Metazoa; phylum Arthropoda; class Insecta; order Odonata; family Libellulidae; genus Sympetrum; species Sympetrum striolatum. Next base: position 724,226 of record OX388342.1, on the reverse strand, counting down.
ACGAGAGTGCCCAAATTATACAGGAGAAGAATAAGCTAGAGAAAGGATGATAAGGAAAGAAACCAGAATGAACACTGAAAGATACCAAAAAATGAGAAAGGATGCAAATGGGATACGCAAGAAAAAAGAGAAAATGAAGAGCAGATAGAGAAAATAGAAGAATACAGCAAACAGAATGAAAGGAGAGAGCTCTAAGAAAGTTGTAGAAAAGGTGAAAAGAGGATACTAACCAAGAATGGAAGGATTTAAAAATACGGAGGGAAATGTAGTCCAAGAAGAGAATAAAGTTCTGGAAAGATTGATAGAACATTTTAAAGAACTTCTCTGTACAGGAGATAAGGAGAGAGTAACAACTGAGGAAAATGACAGGCTAAGGAAAGAATCAAATATAGAAGAAACTTGCTCAGAATTAAACTCACTAGACAGGAAATTGCACAATGCATACAAAAGTTAAAAAATAATAAAGCCCCAGGGAAGAAAATATTGCAGCAGAGCCAGTAAAATATGAAGGAGATTTAATGAGTGATGCTATACATAAACTTAGTTGTATAATATAGTAAACAGAAAAATGCCAGAAGGATAGAGCATGGGAATCCTAAGCTCAATATATAGAAAGGGAAATAAACTGGTTCTCGAGAAATATAGATGGAAAATACTGTTAAATATAGTATATGAAATCATCATAAAAGAAAGGCTGAAAGTAGTAACTGAGAGGATAATTGGAGAATCTCAGTGTGAGAGAAGATCCAATAGAAGTACAAATGACCAACTGTTTGTAATCAGACAAATTTTAAATAAATTCTATGATCATAATGTTGAACTGCATATGCTTAGATTTTAGACAAGCATTTGATAGTATAAACAGGATCAAACTCTGAGAAGCAATGGAGGATATGGAAATTCCATCCAAAATAATTATATTGATTCAAATGACATTGAAGAAGAGCATGGCTAAGTAAAAATACATAATCAAATATAAAATGAATTTGAATTTAGCACTGGGATAAAACAAGGATATGGCCTATGGGCCACACTGTTTATTCTAGGATTACACAAATCTGAAGAAAAAATAGATCAAAGAGGAACAATATTTAACAAATAAAGAGAAAGAAGCAAGCAAAATGGGATTGATAGTTAATACCAGTAAACCTAAATATATGCTTCTGGCAAACCTAGAGTCACCCAGGATTTGGAGATAGAACAGATAAAATTTGAAGATGTGGAAGAGTTTAAATATTTAGAACTTACAAAAAAGCATAATATGAATAAATGAGAGAATACAAGCAAGGAATAAAACTTACTTTGCAAATATGAAGATACTCAAGAGAAAGTTAATAAACAGAAACACTTAAATACAAATATATAAACCAATTACCAGAACAGTAGTAACCTATGGAGCATAAAAATGGACAATCTCAATCACACAAGAGTATGGCTCTTTTAAGATTTGAAAGCAGACTATTGCAGAGAGCATACGGACCTGTTATTGAGAATGGATTATGGCAAAGGAGAACCAAAGAGGAGTTAAAGACAATAATTAATTGGGGAAGATGTTGTTAAGTTCATAAAATCTTTGAGAATATAATGGTTGTACCATGTGGTAAGGATGCAGAAACAGCAATGCCGAATAAGGTGATAGAAGGGAGACTGTATGCCACTAGAAGGAGAGGAGGGTCCAGATTGAGATGGCTAATTCATAAAGGACATGAAGAAGAGAAGTGGAGGCTCACATAGGGCTGTAGCTCCAAAGAGAGAGTTTGTCTTTAAATTGAGACTTAAGGACCATTTTTAAGTGACTTCTAATGAGTGGGAAAAAATATAAAATATTATCACACTTTCTATGCCTTGTTTAATATTTTTTATCTATATATAGTTTAAATCAGTCTACATAATATTAACATAAGTATACCATACAAAAATTTAAAACCAGAAACTAACAGATGAGCAAAGAAAGGCTCACGTGGACCATATCCTGTTTTCCCTGACTTTTCTTGTAATTAATTTATTCTTAAATTTTCATATTACTTTATTTGCCAGTAGCTCTTTTTTTACCAATTCACGTTTTATTTTAGATTTTTTGTACAATAACTTTACCTTGTTTTAAGTGTAATGATAATTAAATAATATACCAAAAATAGCACTTTGAATTTAGTGTTTCATGTCAAAATAAAATCTACTTACATTATAGTCCACTTTCATATTAATGAAAATTAAATGTATTTAACAATCGTTTTTTAATTAATACCACTGATCGGAAATAATAGTTTACATCAAAATTGTCTACAATCAAAAGTTTACTTCAAAATGTTTTACAATCAAGAAAATGGCAAGAAAACGACTTATGTAGTCGTGATGGTAATCAAAATAAAACCTATTTTATTATAACCATATTTCATTTAAAAGAACAAAAAGATATATTTGAAAATCTTGTTTTGAATTATATCGCTCACCAGAGTTAATGGTTTAAATCAAAGCTTCCTAATTAAATATCAAGAAAAAGGCCGAAAACGACTTCCGTAGTGCTGTCAAATTAAAGTCTACTTTTATTATAATCAAATTTAATTAAAAAATACAAACGGACGTATTTAAAAATCTTATTTAAATTAATAATGCTTTACAGACGCAATGTTTTAATTAGATCGTGTGGGTATATAATCGAAAGAATAGCAGTTTGACTCCATGGTAGCCACATTTATTTAAACAACTATTATGCTGAAATTAAAATTAATAGCTTCCAGTCGTTTCTCTAGAACAAACTATACAACAGGTGTGAGCAATTTAAGTTCGGATGTTTCAGCAGAAAATACTCTTCTATTCTAAAGAATTACTTTTTTACAGGAGCCGTCTTGTGATTAGATAAAATCTGCATATCGTAATTATATCGGATAATGCATTTAAGGTCTTTTGTTTTAATAACATTGTGATTCAATAAAAAGTGAATTACTGGAACGTGAGAACTTCCGTATTTTGCGTTAGTTTCCTTAGAAATCAAATCCTGGCATTTGAGTTGCAGAGACAAATTTAAAGCACAGCAGGAAATTAGTTTCCGCGAAGTCTCTGTTCAGATAAACTGAGGCAATAATAATTTTTATAATAAAATATGGAAAGAAGGTGAGATATATGATCAGTCACTTGATATATATACAGTATAAAAATGGCAAATCGTTTAAATATACGGCATGAAGTACCTAGCATAGAAGCAATTGATAGTGTTTTCTTACCTCTTTAGATTTCCTTAAATAACAAATCACAGCATTCGTTACAAAACTTTATTTTGAGCGAAAACATTATAACATATCGGATGACCACTGGTGATAAAAAAAACCATTTGCCAAGTAATTGCTCAACCTTACTGTATCCATTTTCACTCACAAAAGCAACACCTCTTAACACATATATTCTTTCACCTAACACTCTCCGTTAACTGAGTGGATTAGTGTAGTTTGAAGATATAAGACAGAAAATTAACGATATGTTAGAAATAAGAACTGCAGTCACAATTCCACAATATTTCTTATGGCAATTGCAAGACACACGAATTATTTTCCGGAGCACTTCCTAAACCGACTAAAATCCTTGTATGTTTAGCAAGAAAAACTGGAAGTACAATTTCTTAGTGATAGAGTACGAAACATTCTTTCACCTTTTCAATATAGGTAAGTCCTCTGAAAGATACGTTTTCAATGTGAACAACTCGATTGCACGTGAAGAACTGAAAATGAAGGCCAAAAACATGACTACACGCAAAGCATTTCTATATTTCTTGTTAGCGAAATCCACCTTCCACGTCACCCATAATCGACTACCCATAGGGATAGAATAGCCACCAGAAAAGCAGGCTGAAACATTCGGTCTAATTGCGCAATGGAATATTCTTTTCGGTGGTCAGGTCCCTGAAACTACTGAAGGGGAAAGAGAGCTCAAACGACTCATCCCTTTTCGAGACAAAACTATTTAAGGATGTATAATTAAGATGGTCAAATCTTTATATCGATTGCGCTTCAAATTCTTAGAGATATTAATCGTTGCAGAAGTCTTTCGGTTTCACTAATTAAATGACACTGATGCGTGATGCGGTTTACACCGTCTTTAGGGTGAAATTATGCCTTTGCGTTTTATGTAGCAATGGGAAGCTACGCATTTAATTTCTGTCTCAGCAGAGAGTGGATTATCGTGAGTTATGATGGAATAAAAATAATATTTGAGCCGCAGAAGTTGCACTAGAGTTCACTTGCACGAAAAATGAATTATGCTTTTGCTCTATGAGTTTAGAAAGATCATAACCAAAATGCGTTATTCTCAGAACGCAAATCACTCATCTAAAGCTAAAAAGAAAAAATAGATAAATCTAAGTTGTCAATGTAATTAGCGTGATTTTCCATTCACATTTTGTTTGAAATAGTATGAACACATACCTAGCAGAATCGAAGTTGGTGCGATGATTTGCGGCGATATTACTTCACAGGGTACACAATGTTGCTATTAAAGATAAATCCTTACTACGTGACCTAATAGCCTTCATAAAATAGACGCAATTCTGAGTTTAGCGAATAGTTTCACTTATAAGAAGATGGGAAATAAACTAGATCCTTCGTATACATAGAGGAACGAATTAGTTATAGGTATTACAAACAGCACAAGTGGGATTATTTTATGTATATGCACTTACCAACGACATCCACCAATTTCTGCACTTCCTCGATTATCTAAGATGATGTTGGAATGAGAACAGAAAACTTTCAACAGTTGGCCGTTCAAAAGTTTCAAATACGGGAAATCCGGAAACTTCAAAAGAGAGAGCAAGGTCGTAGAAAAGACGCCGGAAATCTATCCAGAAACTGAAATTATTTCAGAAAACATCATAAACTGAAGCTACCGAGATGAAGGGGTCATAAAACCAAACCGGAAAAAATCTGATGTGGCCAGCACATGACTTTCTCCATATATAAGATGTAAATATTTATCTACGACAGTATTTTCGAACTCTAAATTCAATCTAAACATGGAAGATGAGTGATTAATTTATATCATATAATCTTTTACGTCACAAGCATTATAAATAATGTTTTTCGGGACATGTTCGATGAAAAACGATGAAATGGCCTTTCGCCCACAGCGCCCAGAGCTCTCACAAAGTACATAATCGGCAACTTCCGGTTTATCAGTATTTCATGAATAACTTCTACACAATCAGTGATACAAAAATATGTTTCATGCAAAAGTTATAGTAAGTTACATTTTCTAAAACTTTTATAAATAATAGTATATACCTAAATATCATATTTAAAGAGATATTTTGAAAACCGGAAATGAGCTTTGAAAAATGAAGCTCGACTTTCGGTGAACCGATTTACTCCAAAAACTAATCAACTCTAATTACACCAACCAAAATACTATATATGAAATTTAGTGTTGATCCAACTAATAGTGTTTTAGTTAGAGCGCCCACAAAGTACATAATAGCTACTTCCGGTTTATCGGTATTTCACGAATAACTCCTAATCAACTGGTGATACAAAAATATGTTAAATAAAAATGTTATAGTAAATTATATTATCTAAAACTTTTATAAGGTAAACAATATACCTATATATCATATTTACGGAGATATTGTGAAAACCGGAAATGAGCTTTGATGAATGAAGCTCGACTTCCGGATAACCGATTTACTCCAAAAAATAATCAACTCTGACAGCACACACCACAGTACTATATATGAATTTTGGTATTGATACTACTAATAGTTTTTACGTTAGAGCGCCCACAAGCACAGACACACATACATACACACACACTCACACACATACACACAGACATCATTCCGAAAATGGTCAAAACGTGTTCTAGGGACCCCAAAACATGTATTTCCGTTGAAATCTCGAAGTCGATTTTTTTCATGAAAACAATACTTTCTTTATACTTCGTATATGGAGAAAGTAAAAGATGGTCACTTTAAGAAAGCGGATGGGGTGTAGAAACGCCCCGCGCGAGTAACGGCGGGTTAAGAACACAGCGGGAAAAATTTAGATTTTGCGATTCAGCATCTACGAGAAAGTCAGCTCAGATAAGATTATTGAGAGCTCTGTGAGCTAACCGTTATTTTTGTGGGGAGTTCCTCCGTGAGGGATAGCATTTTGCGCTCCCGGCGTGTTGCACCATGCAAAGTAGATGGCAAAAGCACAATATTAAAAATATTTCTTTTTTTATAATTGTGCGTTATCTACCGAAAAAGAAGGTAATACGCGATGTCTAGATATTAGTGTGAGACTGTACGTGGATGGCTGGATTCACGCGACGAATGCCAACGAGGCTCCGAGAAGAAATATAATAATTTTTATAAAAAATACATGAATGCTGTAGAAAAGGTATTATTGTTTCTGCGACTCAGTGAAATAATTATGTAAACATTTGTAGTACATTAGAAACTGCATCCTTAGCATTCTTCTATGAGAAGGTATTGGATAATACAAAACGACTAATGGTAAAAGCTCCGGAAATAAGCTTTAGCGATTTTTCAGATTAATCCACCAAAAGAGCTTCAGTACACGCAAAGGACATTCATCATTTCATAGAAAAAGGACTTGAAAGTTTTATTTTTAGCGAATCCAAATCATTTATCAAAAGGTTTAATACTTGTATGTCATTTTTTTCCATGCTCCACTAATGTGGCTAGATGACAAAAGATACAAACAAGAACTTGAGATTGCGAAAGAATTGACAGTCGTCAGAGACTACGCAGAAATAGCAGTTAAGTCGACAGAGGAGTTCGACGAAAAACTAAAAACGAAACGCAAAAACAATTTGTGCTAAAAGTCTTACTCAATATGAACGCAAATTCCTAGACTGCAACAAAAACGATGGCCCAATTAAGTCATTACATTAATAAACATTTATGATGCATTTATTATCATCAAATTGCTTCATTTCATTTACCAAAACTAGGAAGACCAAAAACTAGCTTTCAATATCTATGCCAAAATACATTTTTCTTCCTTTTATCCATAGTTTAATTTAAAATTTTAAAGTACGTAACGCATAGTTATGTCTTTAAACTATGCTACGCAGAAAAACTAAGCTAAAATTAATTTATAGCTATAAATACGAGACAGAATGCAAAGCAGCGAAATTCATAGATTCGAGAGGAGGAATCGGAGCGGGAAATGGAAATCTTATATATTCATATATATATATATAGAAATGGATGTATGTGTGTATGTGTGTATTTGCGTATGTATGTATGTTCCAGAAAATCTCAAAAACCAGATGTCGTACAATGTTCAAACTTTTTACATGATTAAAAGTCTTCGCGGCAATGATCAAGGTCATTTTTAATTTGCCTAAAGTCCACGGTTCGAATCCAAGCGAGTAAAATTTTTTTTATAAGATATACATGTAAACTCCATTTTTGTCTTTGCAGGCTTTATTTAATTTGAAAATTAAAATTAGAAAAAACAGTCGTAGCAAGTCGAAAGTAGCATCAAAAGAAGGAAAATAGAACAAAGATTCTTATTTTAGTCGAGGAATATCGTTTGCGATTCGAACTTGCGGGAATTTTGATAAAATACACGAATTTTTTGTCTAAATTTACATGTTGTAAACAACCCAATAGAAAGTCTGGTATTTGCTATCTATCAACAATTATGAAGCATGTGTTACGAATATGGTTGTTACACTGGTATTTATGAAATTTAATATCCCCGTTGAGAATCAACGGGCACTTCTGCTAGTCTGTAATAAATATAAAAATATTTATTACTGATTTCCATTACTTTAATAATTATATAGAGAGAACTTCAATGGGCGAACAATTATCGGTGCGTTTGTATGATTCTTAGCATTTGAAACATTGCATCCTGGAGCGCAAACTGCCAATAAATATCTAATCAATAAAACTACTTCCCGAAAATTTATCAGAGTCTATATTTTGTGATAGCTAAGAATCGAATCGATTTCATTCGTTTGATGCGAAAGAAAATTGACAAGAAAGCAGATGCTAAATCACGAAACATTCTGTGAATGTCTGACAGTAAAAACATTTGCATGTTTAGGAATATAATAAGATCACTGCACGAACACCTTTAGCGGGAAAATATTCGACACCGTCCGATTTTCTCCATTCTCAAGGTAATAAACATAAAACTCGGCCTCACTAATTTAACCACATTTACTTTTTGTAACTTTTTTGGCTCTTACGTTTTCGGAGGCAATTGTGGGCACGCATCCGCCCCGGGCGAGCGGTCGATGGGGCGTCGGCGCATAAATTCACCCAAAGGACGGCTACCATCCCACATCGAAGGCTCTTTCGTATAAATTATACATTCGAAGTTCTGATAGACTCAACTTTCAGTAAGAGGATATCTTTAATCATAACAGAGAGAGTTTCCATCTCTATTCATTCAAGCATATCCTACATAGCTTTCCTTGTTTAATTTTGCTTGCACTTCATGGCCTTTTAAAATAAGATAGCATAAAAATAAAACAAACGTCGACTGACTTACTTGGCCCACGCCCAAATGGAGTCACGGACAACGTAACCAGATCGTAAGAACCACCTGCAGAAGGAAATGCACTATCTGAAAGCATTTGTTGTACAGTTAAATCGAATAATAGAATTCCGTACTAAAAAAGTTGGTTTCGTCCTGCGTAACAAGAGATGTATATTTATCTGTAATACTATAGGATTTATTGCAATGAAATATGACGAATAATTAACTACCAATCAGCAATGGCGTGAAAAATCCTCATCAAGAGTTAGTGGCTTCACTACTTTCGAAATATCTTTGAATGTTCTAAACCATGGATAGAAAAGGAGATTTAATTTGCATTAAAACCCCACATCAAGCCCACATTCAGGGTGTGGCAGGGGTCATAAACATAAGTCCTTTAAACTACTTTTTAGTCTGTTATTATCGCGTATTACAAACTGGTTAAGTGGCCCACCAGTTCCACTGTATCTCTTCTCTAAGCATAATTTAAGGCTTTCAAGTTGGACTATATTTTCGTTCTAAAATAATCCACGTTTAATTAATATAATATAGAAGTTTCTTGGAATATGAACTATTCTTCAAAATCGAGTGTACTTTAACTCAAATCGATTTTTTATTTATTTTCCTCTTCTTCCCTTCTCGAGATTTCAATGGCTTTTCATTTTTTGCCTCATCTGAATTCCAGCAGCCTTCCGTCCTACGCATTGATGGCTCCCCATTAACTCGAAATGAACGTGTGCGCGTATATGAATGCAATCCAATCACAGCGGAAAAGGGTAAAAGGTCACGCGATGTTAAGCTTTTTTCCTTACGATAGAAGTTTTAAGTCATCTTACGACTGTCATTCCAATCGCAAGCCCGATCGATAACGTCATAATAATCGCTTCTCTCCAATTATATGAAAATCATCACCGTTTTAAAATGCTTTATTGAAAATCGCGTAAGACCTAAAGCAAGACCTAAAGAAAAGTACAACGAAAGGCGTATAGCCAACATTCCCGATAGGAACCTTTTTCATCTAAAAGTAGACAGTGAGATACGTGTCGTGGGTTTTTTCCACATAAACCTTCCGGGTTACAGAGAAAATAGAGTCCAAAGATAAACTATTAATAAGTTAATTCCGGTAGAGATGCCCCACTTAAGAAAAAGACTACATAACAATGACTTCAGTGATAGCAAGACTGTGAAACTGCGTGATAGAAAATTACATTTATTGGTTATTAAAAGTATGTAAACAAATTTTGTTTAAAAACATTTTCACCCGAAATATTACAATTTTTCTACATCCATGCACTTGGCCATCCCTCCCGATTGTACGGGTGAGGCCTCTGTGGGAGAGAGGTACCTCATTAGCTTAAACTGAATTTAATATGGAAATCGCTTGTTACATGACAAACGTGTTAAGGTTAACTTAAAATTAGGATATGACTTAATATTTAAGTTAAATTTAAAACCTATTTGGAAGTTTCATTTGCAAAAATTTTGCCAAAAAATGTAGTACATTTAGAGAACAATATCCATTTTAAATTGTATACGATTTGTGAAGAATTGTTACGATAAAACAGCGAGTGTAACTCAGATGATACAGGACGCGGGATGGGAATCATTACGAGATAGAATACCAATTCATAGGTTCAATTTATTTAATAAATTCAGAGAAATTACGTTTTCAGATGATGTAACCGATATAATGCGACCCCCCTGTTATATGGGCCGTTCTGATATTGCCAGAAATATTAGGAAAATAGATGCTACAACGAATCGTTTCAAAAATTCATTTTTTCCGCGAAGTATACGCTAAAGCAACCGATTAGGAAAATAGTCAAGGTGCCTGCACCCGCTGCCACACGCCGAAACGCGGCTTGCAGGGTTCTTACATAGACATAGACAAACTAAATTCAGACGACTCCCACTAAAGATACAAATGGAACATGGCGCAATATTCAACATACTAAATCACATTTATAAGAGTAACAAACTTTCAAAGGAATTTTATTTCTCAGTAAATACAAATACATATATTGTGGGGATTTACATTGTGGTGTCGCGATAAGATTTAACTTAAAAATAGTTTCACTCCTTTCGAATTATAACTAAACTAAAAAGTAGTTTAAAGGACTTATGTTTATGACCCCTGCCACACCCTGAATGTGGGCTTGATGTGGGGTTTTAATGCAAATTAAATCTCCTTTTTCTTTTCTTCCTTAAAGAATCTTTAAGAATTACGATACTCCGTGTAAACTAGAACATGTCCATTGAACACTCTTTCCAATCCTCTTTCTCCTCCTTCATCTCCCTTCTCTATTCACCGAACCTCCTTTTTTCCTCACTCGTCAGATGCAGTAAAAAATACGGGCTGCATCTTCCCTATGAAATGCGGTTGGCATTAAAAAAACGGGTACTTTTGATGAGCTCGCCTCTGAATTACACCCCAGCGAAGCAGGTCATGTGGAAGCCGTTTCCAGAAGCCACTGTTCCTCATCTTATGGCTATTCTAAACGGCCTTCTCGCTGTTCCTTTTAAAGACGACCCTTAATCAAGCAACCTCACCGTGAGTCCTCTGGTGGTTAATTGTGGCAGAACAACCTCCTCGGATACACAAGAGCTTCTGGAACGATAGATTTATCTCTATGCATTTACGAATGCTTTCTTATTTGAGGTCATGGACGAGTACAGCAATGTATTGATTCGGTGTAATGATAGCAAATAACGAGTAACTGTCTTTGAAACACGAAATTACGCGACGGATTCAACTTTTGCTTGAAGAGGTGGAAAATAAAATTATAAGCAGACCTGAATTCTTGAATCGGTACATTTGGAATTGAAGCCTAAAAGCACATAATCTTACCGTAGACATTACTTTGAGTGTCAAAGAGAAATTCAAAATGAAAACTTTGCCGAAGAAACAAAAGAAATGAGCAGGAAAGCTAAAAAACGAGAAAACCCTTAAAAGAAAAGATTTAATAAAGCAAAATGTGTCAAAAACTGTTTAGATGTTAATTTCTTGTGACAAACGATATTGACGATAACAGCTAGAATATAAACTATCCGGCCTTCATAGATAACTTCATTTTAAGAGGACTTCTGCTCATTTTATTCATTCCATCGTCGCTTTTGAACGGCCAATTTCCTCTTTATGAAACCTCGATTATTCATCTCCGACGTCACATTATTTGCATTTATAAAATTCAAGATATACATATGAACATGTGCTTTAGACAATTAAAATAGCTTAAATAATTAATAGATGATGAGCATACAAATACATCAGTAATTCTGTGATTCCCAATATTTAGGATACACCAAAAATGTGTCTATTTTGGTGAAGGTACATATTACTGGACTATAGAGACTGTAGGTTAAAGATATACTATTGGACGGGTTAAAGCATATACTATTGGCCTATGTAGACTCTAGGTTAAAGAAATTCTTAGTGCAAAACGGGAAACTGGAGGTTTTCAACCCAATTGGTGCTACAAAATAATAAAAACGACTCAATTACATCGGATTGACATGCCACACTAGTGTTCAAGCAATTTTCGCCATTCCGTGCTCCTTCGTGTTTCACAACACTACGTCGAATTTTCAGTGATCGTTTTTGTAATTTTGGGCATTTATTCCTGATGTAAGTAGTAATTCATCGGAATACTTAGGTATTACATCCAGCATCCTCTTAAATGAATCATAATCTACGTTTCTGTATGGTTTCAATGTTTATTAGGCTAGAATACTGTCGCGATAGAAGTGGTTCACCTAGAATTGAAGTTGTGGTGAAGAACGTTATACCGGGGTAACCCCAGGATAGTTAAACCTCCATTTTCTAGTGACAGTGAAGAAGACGACGACTGCCTTTACTGCTCTATTCAGCGGATAAGATTTGTCAGTTGCATTAAGTAAACACACAATGGGTGTGCCGGAATAGATAGTGAACACGACGAGGCCACCCACATAAGTGTATTACGTTAATGACCTTTGTATTTCATGCTCCACACAAGTTACCTTTATAATTTTTTAAAGAATTTTCAAGTTAATTTTTAAGTAAGGGTGGGGCAAAACGGGGAAGATCACACTGTTTTGAAAAACCATTAATAATGTAAAGATTCTAAATGTGCAATACCAAAATGGCTCTTCACAAGGTTAACATTGTAATAATGTTTTTCATACCATAAAGTCGTATTTTTTTACTTTCATTATACCCCAAAAAACCTTCCCCTACTCTAAAACTGTATTCCGAATTTGATTGAAACAAGGATATCCGTGTCAAGAGAGATTCGATCGATTCAGATAAGTATTTGATTTGTGAAGATTTTCACCTTTGGAAAGGAATTTTTTAGTCGAAAAATGTACTCCGAATAGTAGTGAGTTTCTCGCTGCTGCACTAAAGGCACCGCTGTTGTATTTGTCTAAAATGCAAATCGCGAGGAGAGTTCACCGTTATATAGCGTTTGATAAGCATTTCAAAATAGCATTGTTCTAGTGATTAACGTTTCATCAGTCGCGCCTATGATCATAACACGAGCAGTCGCGCGTTGTATTCCATACCACAGATCGTTTTTCGGCCAAAATTGTAAAATTAATTGAACTAATTATTATTTCTGAGTGCTAAATTTTAGTTAATAATATAATTTAAGAGGATAATTTAAGAAGTATACAACTTTTAGTAAAAAATATTATTATTCACCATTATTTATTTACATGCGTTCAGAGAGTATCTAAAAAGCTCTATGTCTATTAGTTCAGAAATTGAAATGCGTCTAATAAAGTTTAAAACGAATTAAGTTAAAAACTCCATGTGAACGTTATAATAAGCAAAAATAGAGTTCACCAACGAAAAACTTACCCAAACGGTCGCGCGTTGTATGTGTTTCAACAGTCGTCACTCCACAGATTTACTCGCTATCGCAGTCGGCTTAAGACTGAAAAGAAGCATTTGACGATATCACAAGTTAATGATAAGTGCGAAAAAGGAATAGACCCAGGCATGAGGTTCATGGGACCACACAGGTAGAAACGGGACCCGAAAAACCGTCTGTGTTGTACAGAATACAACAGCGCGACCGACAGAGGGATAAATAAGAATGAAATAATTAATCAACCCGGAGTCTGGAGAAAGCATATAGCCTTTATTTATTTGTAAATCGCTGCAGTTCGGTAAGTGTGACGGGTGGCAATGGTCGAGGGGGGCGTAGCAAGATAATAGTTCATTCAATCTGTCCGATATTGTCTAAAGACGGACTTCGAAGGAAAGAATAAAATACTGAATTGAAGATACTAAAGTATTTTTCTTTGAAACCACAAACGAAATCATTTTTTTTATATTTACATTGGAGCAAATCACAAGAATAATTTTTTTACTGATAACTTAAAATTGAAATTGCATTAACACCGGATGTGACGCAAACCTCATCAGATAAAATTCCGTCCAACGCAACTCGCTGCGATCTGTTTCCGAGAAACGACTACATCCATTCAACAACTTTTCCGTTAATTCCGTAAGCCATCAACTTATGAATTAATTTTACGTGCGATACTCGATTGAAATCTTTTCTGAAATCTAGAAATATGGCGTCTGTTCTTATACCCTTTTCAGCTGCTCTAACTACATCGTTGAGAAAAAGGGCTAACTGGGTCTCACATGACCTACATTTACGGAAACCGTGTTGACATTGACTAATTGCCCCTTTATCATTTAGGAACCGCATTATTAAACTCGCTATAATGTGCTCGATAGTCTTACAAAATATTGACGTTAAAGATATCGGAAAGTAATCGTCAGGTTTCGAGGAAAGTCCTTTCTTTAGGAATCGGAGCGCTCTTCTCCGCGACATTGGTACAACGCCTTCGTCCAAGGTTTTCCTATAGAATACGAAAAGAAGGGGAGCAAGCTCATTCTCCAGTGTTTGAATGACGAACGATGGTATACCTTCTGGTCCTGGCGCTTTTTTCTTGTCTACCTGCCGCAACAACTTTCCTATTCCATCCACCGATAACTCGATTGGTTCTATCTCTGAATCAACACAGATAGAAAATTCGTTCGTGAGTCTACCTTTCTTAAGTAAAGCTTTCCTGGTAGTGCCAATTAATTTGATTCGCTTTTTCTAACGATTCAGTAACCATTAAACCCACGTCATTAACAAGGCTGGGTAATGAAGACTGACTTCCTCGAGATTCTCGGATATATGACCAAAATAATCCTAGTTTGGTCTTGAATATACTAATATAAATTTTCGGAAGTGAAATTCAGAAAACTATTCGATCCTTCTATTGCTACTAGCTCATTTTCCACTGAAATCCACCGCGGGAAAACAGCAGAAATTGGACATGGGAAAGGGTGACTTAGCATCCATTAAAAAAGAGAAACAGACATGAAAAAAAATTATAAAAATAATTTATTGACTATTTGCCTACCCTTACCAGAATTTCTTCATTTCTAGACTTTGTTTGTCTCAAAGAGAACAAGGACGATGCCGTTTTGATGGACATTGGCCGAACAACAAGTCAGAATGTTCTGAGAAAATAGCTTAATGGTCACAGACCGCCAATTGTGAGATCCGTGTTGGAGTCCCGGTCCCGTCTGGTACCTGTCGGGATATCTCTAACAATGTCGTAAAGAGATAATAAAATATGGATAAATGCCACCATAAACTCGATATGTGAAGGCGTTACTTCGTGGAAGGCCATAACGGTAGAAAAAAATCTGATGTGGCCAGCACATAACTTTCTCCATATATAAGATGTAAATATTTATCTACGACAGTAATTTCGAACTCTATATTCCCTCTAAACTTGGAAGATGAGTGATTAATTTATATCATATAATCTTTGACGTCACAAACATTATAAATCATGTATTTTGGGACATGATCGATGAAAAACGATGAAATTGGCCTTTCGCCAATAGAGCCCAGAGCGCCCACAAAGTACATAATCAGCAACTTCCGGTTTATCAGTATTTCATGAATAACTCCTACACAATCAGTGATACAAAAATATGTTTCAACCAAAAGTTATAGTAAATTACATTTTCTAAAACTTTTATAAATAATAGTATATACCTAAATATCATATTCAAAGAGATATTTTGAAAACCGGAAATGAGCTTTGAAAAATGAAGCTCGACTTTCGGTGAACCGATTTACTCCAAACACTAATCAACTCTGACAGCACACACCATAGTACTATATACAAAGTTTGGAATTGATACGACCAATAGTTTTTACGTTAGAGCGCCCACAAGCACACACACACACACACACAGACACACACACATACACACAGACATCATTCCGAAAATAGTCAAAACGTGTTCTGGGGACCCCAAAACATGTATTTCCGTTGAAATCTCGAAGTCGAATTTTTTCATGAAAACAATATTTTTCTATACTTCATATATGGAGAAAGTCAAATGGAAATGGAAAAGAATCACTAGTACAATTCCACAGAGTTTATTGGTGCGACATGTTTCGCTAGCGGACTAGCATCATCGTGCTTAACTAGAGTAAAAATTTGCCTAATGATGCTAATCAGCTTGCGAAACATATCGCATCAATAAATTCTACGGGAGTGTACAAGTGATTCTTTTCCATTATAAGGTTACCATGAATACTACACGAACCGATTCATGCGATTTTCCTAAGATTCGGTCGAATAAAATGAGGTTCTCTTATCTCCGTTTTCGAATAATGGAAAATTCTACTGCGGAAAGTAAAATCACCACCCAGTAGTGTATAATAAGGAATTAAATTGCTTTACATTGCGCGACCAAAAAATTTTCCCTTGCCATTCATTCATTCATATCTCTTGAAGTCTCTAACAAGAGATTTTAACGTCCGCATCGGCACTTTTTACATTATTGAAGGAATTAATAAGAAAACACATCATAGATAGTACTATTTGTACTTTTTTATTTCATTGTATTTATATTTCAAGCTCTAGAATCTACGTAACATGGTTGAAAACTCTCTTGATTGTTCCTTACTGATTACTTCATTAAGCACTTCTTGGGGCTCTTGAAGATTATTTAGGACGTTCTTCTTATGCATAAACAATCAAATATTCTTCTTGAGTTTCTTTTCCTTAGTTTTACCCCAATTACTTCATGAATTTCGGCGTATCGTTACTGTGTACATTTAAACTCGAAACTGACACAGGACTGCAAAGAAGATTTCTGCAGTCCGATGAATAAGCAAAAAGTTACCGAAATTGGAAATTTAGCAGTCAAAACTTTTCTATATTAGAAATAAGTTGCCACTCTATTAAAAGGACACTTGAAGAGACTTTTTTATAAACTTAGCCTTTACATTTCTAGCTAAACGATGCATAGTGGGCTAGAATCGAAAAAAGCTGGCCAAAAACACGAAAGAGGTTTTCTTGAATGCTTTGAAACTTCGCATGGTCATTTTTTAATAAATTCTGCATATAACTGCGAAATCATTTTTCTTGATTCCCGCGCGTTATAATTCTACAGGGGGTCAAAGTTAAAAAAATTTAGCGAAAAATGCCGGTCTTCGATTTTTCGAGAAATTCTTCAACTTCAAAACGATGCTGAACCCATTAAAGGTAAGTTATCGGATAAAAAAACAACACTACGTTATAAACCTGTACTTTATCTTTCATAATTTTTAAATTTAATGATTGCGAATGAGTATTTGCATATTTTATGTAACAAAATGGCGGACTCTCGTTTTAGGGAAACTTTTTACCTAAAGCGAGGAAAATAGTTGAGAGGGACTCCGAGGGACATGAAGATATTTACCATGTTATTCTTTGAAGCTTTCTAAAGAGGAATCTGAAATTAAACCTTGCTCCAATTTGTCCCCCCCCCCCGATAATAATAACGAATTTTCGACAACACTGCATAGGCAAATCCGCGCGGAGGAGTACGGCCATCCAGGAAGATATGGGTTTGAAGACCTTCGGACCTTCATGCCTCTCAATAATAACTTTTGAATGCTAAAATCAACTTTTTACAAACTCTAGACGAATAAATAATGAGAAAAATAATACACATTCACCATTCTTAAAGGAAGAATGAATTTAGCAACAGCGTATATCTATCATCAAGTATCAGAATAGAGTTACCATTTTTTGATTTTCACCGTGTAAAATATTATGAAAGCTGTTTTTGATGTTTTTGAGCTATACTATTTCTCTATTATAGTATTGTCTATATAGTATGTATCTATATGGCTATTGATTTCGTACCTGATTCATCGTTAACCAAACGCAGAGGCACCATTGAGCTCATGAATAAGAATTCATCTGATTTATCTGAATGAAGTTTATATTTACTGATTATTTGTCCATTAATCGTGAGGAATGGAGGGAATAATCAGAAATGGAAAATTTAGCTTACGATTAAAATTCCAAACAATCATTTTCGGAATTGGAAATTAGGTTAAAAATTGCTCGAATCCAATTGAAAATATATTGACCTAAAATAAGGAAATGTCGTAAACACGAGAAATTTCAACAAAGAATTACGCCTCCAAAAATGCAGGACGGCAAAATAGTTGTCTCTCTCATCTCAAAGAAACGCCAGTTTCTCGTAGAAAAAGATATATCGCAGATATTCGCTCGAGATGATGCATAATTAGAAGGAAAACCCTAAACAGCAAACTTGCAAGTGAACTGGTTTTACGTAGAAGCAATTTGAAATAAATAAAGCTCCACACAGACTTTCGCAAAACACAGTTGACTAAAATTAAAATAAATTTTCGAGAATACTTCGAAGGTTGGAGTCTGAAAGACCAAAAAGCAAATGGTCGAAAGATTAAAAAGGCAGAGGCTAATAAATTGTTTACTGAACGAACCAAACCTAGCAATTGGAAATTCAAAATTGAAGCTTCAGTATTCAAGGAGCAAGTTGATCAAGAAGAAAAACGAGAATACTTTTGTCTGAGAAGAAAAAAGAAGCTCACAGGAAACGTATGAAATGAATAGTACATCACATCGATGTAAATGATTAATATTCGCATGATACACATGCTTGAATTTTAAGAAGAAATGAAGGAGAAAAAGCCTGCTGCAGCCGGGACTCGAACCCGGATCTTACACTTGCTGGGCGGATGCTTTAGCCAATTAAGCTACCGCGACAGGACATGGACTACCGTGGAAGATCCGGGTTCAATTCCTGGCTGCGGCAGACTTTTTCTCCTTCATTTCATCACAACGATATAAACGAACATCTCTCAGTGCTGTTCGCAGTTAAAAACGCACTTATTTGCACAAATATAAATTTAAATATTTCAGAAATAATATGAGGGACTGAAGGACTATAATAAGAAAGTGTGATAAGGAATTTGATAAGCGACTTTTGAAGTAAAACATATAAATGAGGGTGATGAGGGAGCGAGTAGGAGATCTGAATGTTTGAATTATCTCCCCCAAAACACATAAACGATGTGGAAGTGGAATAACGTGGTTTACTTTACATCCGAACGAGTATATATAACAATTATGCTATTTCATTTAGTTTTTTAATTGCACCAATCATCATCGCATCTAATAGTAACTCGGCCATTTTGAAACCCTCACCTTCTAATACAAATTCACACCTTTCGATATCGTCTTTTTAGCACTTCATTCATTTTCTGCTTAGTCGTCTTGCCACCACTAAAACAGCCCACACACATTACTACACAGATTAACTTACAGATTGTAAGTTTGCTCCGGTATGCTCTTTTCTTCTACCTTAAGTATGAAAAATAAAAAGTGGAATAACATTACATAAACGGTGTGGAAGAACAACTGAGTTAATATTTGGTGGAGAAGGTGAGGAATAGAACGAAGTAAGGATACAAAAAGGGATGGAAAAATCAAAACGACGAAATAATGAAAATATTTGTTCATAGTACTTTTATATTTCGTACGGCGCCTCTCAAATCAAAATGAAAGAACTGACGAATGAAAAGTTGAGCCATAAGAGCTTTCATTAAATTCATTATCTCTCAAAGCCCCTTTCGTGTGAATCCATTCAACGCTAGATGACAATGAGAGATTATTAGAAAATTAGAGATGGTCCAGCGTAGATTCGTTTGCGGGGATTTCAGGTTTGATAGCAGCGTTACGGCAATGATAGAGTCCCTCGGATGGAATTCACTACAGATGAGAAGATATCGACGAAAACTTATCGAAAAGTTCATTCGTTCAGAATATATAGACGAAGTGAAATATTAGTAAGGAGCGAACGCGATCTCCGAGAGGCATCGACGAAGAGTTATAGGGAAGTAATCTCACGGACGGATAATTACTTTTGGTCGTTTTTTCCCCAGGCAATTAGAGATGCTAATAGGTAGGATTGAATAATGGTGGTGTATTACATTCCCTGCCATACGCCTCTGGCGGCTCGCGGGGTATATATCTAAATCTAAATATCTCCCATTGAAACGACTTCTTCTTGTTTCATCGTTTCCTTACACATTTTTAAACATTACTTCAATGCCACTAATTAAGTACCCACGGAAAGTAATCGTAAATTCAGTTTTATTTCTCAGTCTCTTCACTTGAATGGGATTACTTTGAATTCTATTTCGTTAAAATGACAACAAAGGTGTTCTTTAGTGGTTTACTTGTTAGAGTAACGGATACTAAGTAACGCCTTAAGAAAGAGCCTTCCATAATGGGGAAATACAATACCCGTTGATCAGCTCCCCAAATCTTCTCGAGGAACTCCCACCAATTTCTAAAAGAGGACATTTCCTCTCTTGGGACGCCTTTTCCGTGATTGGAGACAATACGCTTTGTTCCTCATTTTATTCAATTCCAGAATATTTATCTTCGGCAGAAAAATAACTTATTCAGACTTCACTTCGTGAAACTCTAATTCAATGTCCATTTTAGAAAACATCGCTATCAACAAAAGCGTTTTAATTATTAGCATTCATAATTTTTACTTCGGCAAAAAATAGGGATAGAACATGAATCATGGGATTTGCTGCGTATATCACGTCTGTATACAATGTTGCATAATTTGAACCATTGATTAGAATATCGCATTTTTAGCCATTAGGTAGCGACCACAACGCTTAGAAATGGTTAATATAGGAGATAATTCACCCGAAGGGACAGAAAATAATAGAACATACTTATTATATCACATCGTTATAAATATCATTACGCAAAGATATTATATAGATCTAATCTAAAAAGCAAAGGAGAAGATATGCTGTTTTTCTGTCACTACGAAGCCTAAGAGCCAATACATTTAACACATAGCTTATTTTCCAGAAGCAGTCGTGACAATCACTCAAATGCATTGAGTCCTGACGATGAAAAATTGAAACAGAATTTTAAAAAATGAGAGTAGAGGCCTTAAAAATTTAAATTCCACTATTTATTTTACATAAATCAGGATTCTTTCTCCAAAATCAACATTTTACTTCACAGTAAAGGATAAAACGAGCATTGAAATTTATTTTTTTAGTCATTTAGTTTTTCAAACGCAAACGAAGTGTAAAATTCGTGTTCCGGAAAAAAATTGGTATTGAAGCTATAAAACAGAGAAAAATTCACAAAATAAAATCAGACGAAATATTAAAATTTTCATAAACGTACAGCAGGTGCAGCCCAATTGGGAAAATTATAACAAATTTAGGAAAAAATGAATTTGAAGCAATAAAAGACGGAAATTATCAACAGCAAAAAATTCAGTCCACGGAAATTTGTGAAATAAAGACAGTTTGTTTTCATCTTATGTGTAATATGCCAGTTTGGAAAGGGGCAAAAGATACACATTAGTTTTCCCAACAGTAAAAATAAGAAAAAATCGCCAAATTCAAAAAACCTTTCGGAAAACTATCGCAATTTCTGGGAAAGCAGATTATTTTCGAGAGCAAATCCAGGTCAAAATAACATTCAAATGAAGATTAAAGCGCGGTATTTTAATAAACTAAATTCAGTAAAAGTTTCTCACTTTCCGGTTTATATTACTTTTAAAAGATAAAATAATACGCTGCCAAATAATAAACCGCGAAATAAAATGTATATCCGGAATTCGTTATTCATTCATAAGTGTTCTACCTTCCGGTAGGTTCATGCACAATCAAAAATCCCTATCAATCGCCATCTCCTTCATATCCTTATATTTAACCCCACCCCTTCCAACATCTTCTGTCTTCCCCTCTGCCTTTTCCCCTGAATCCTACCCTCCATTACAACCTTTACCTTTCCCCTCAATATTTGACCCACCCGTTTCTTCTGACGATGCTTAATCACGTCAATTAAATCCCTCTCCTCCCCAACCATCTATAACACCTCCGTGTTTGTTTTCCTATCAACCCAACTAACTTTTTCCATTCCAAGCCACACCCACATCTCGAAGGCCTCCAAAAATTTAATTTCTTCCTTTCTTAAAGTCCATGTTTCGCACCCATAGAGCAACACACTTCAGACCAGGGATTTCACCAATCTTATCCTGATTCCTATATCAAACCTTTTGTCATCAGTTCCCTTTGCTTCATAAAGGCTTCCTTGGCCAAGACTATTCTTTTACGAACCTCATCTTTACATCTTCAGTCCGACGAAAGGGTACTTCCCTAGTAAGAAAATTTATCTATCTGCTCTAGTTTTTCCCCATCCATCCTAATATTTAACTTAGCTTCCTTTCCCTTAGTGAACCTCTGAGCTTTAATTTTACTTACGTTAATTTTCATACCAAACTCCATTGCTTTATCGTTAAGAGCATTTATTAAAGTTAAACCAAGTCGTTATTAACTGTCTCAATTTCCATATTATGAATCCGAAGGAACAGAAGCGCCTCCCAAACAGTGAAAATATCCGTAAAAAGACGAAATAGAAAAATTCTAATGACATATACGCCAAAATTCGGGAAATATGTCGCAATTTCTGAAAAATAAGTTATTTTCACTATAAAGAAAGTGAAATTCGCGTCAGCATAGCAAACACGATACGAAACTACGAATTTTTAATAAAATTTTTATCCTGAAATGATGATAATTGCCTCAATTTCTGCAGAATAATGTATTTTCGAAAGTTATAAAAGACTAGAATAAGTGTCCAACTTAACAGTAAGAATCAGCCAAATTCCGAAATTCTTTTCAAAATTTATATCCAAATTTGGTGAAAACCATCATAATTTCTGAAACAGTAGAAATTCTCTCTTCAAAAAAACCCCTAACTAACGATCTCACCTTCCTCAACCCCTCCCCTCTCCTGGCCCTTCCCTCAAAACTCCGTACATCCCTATAAATATTGTTATTTCCGATGTAACATCACCTGAGGATGGCTGTCAATGCCGAAACCGGTCGTTAAAATTAAAAATTTATTGTGGAAATTACTTAGTTTTTTCTTTCAACTTATCATAATTTCTGTAAAATAATTTATTTTCGATGTGAAAGAAATTTTCTTCAACCTTACAGCTAAAACAAGATAAATCGGAGAAATTTAAATTTTAAATTTACCAGTCAAAATTGGTAAAAAAATGTGCCAATTTCCATAAAATAAATTCATTCCGAAAGAAAGAGATAAAGGCTAGAAAGGCGAAGTAGAACGGAGAAAGTTGCAAAACAAATCAAATAATTGCATTGAATTTCATCCATTTTCAGAGGTGGCATATTTATGTATTCGATTCTTACATACACCATAACAATGCCAATTTAAAGCGAAATATAAAATTTGAGGAAATTGAGGCCTGAATGTCAGTTTTCACCACAAGTGGCACATCGTTACCCTAAATTATAGTCGGATTAAACCAAACTAAAATGTTTGACAATTTTGGCGTTTTCAATCGAAATTTCGAATCTTCGATGTAACAATTCTAACAGAAGATACGATTAGGAAAAATATATTTGTAATGTCCACGTAGGTCGGCCACTGTTAATATTATATTACAGGTTATTACATTTCGTTCCGGGAATAAAATTGACAAAATAAGGTATATTTTTGTTCACTCAATGGACAATGAATAACTAAGAAACCATTTTCGTTTTAAAAGGTCAGTTTAACTTAGAATCCTCATAAAACCATGTGTTATATGAGAATGTCGTCAGGATGAGCATTCGTTCCTCAATCAAGCTGACGGATTTAAGAAGAGATTAAAATTGATGAATTTTAAAAACAATTTCTCACGTAGTTTCTTTTAATGCCGTAACACAGCAAGAGAAAGAATATAAAAAATAATCAAATAATATTATAAAAAATAATATATAATATAATTTTTACTTTCTCCCTATACGTAGTATAGAGAAAGTATTGTATTCGCAAAAAAATTCGACCTCCAGATTTTGACGGAAATAGATGTTTTGGGGCCCATAGAGCATGTTTTAGCTATTTTCCCGAACATGTCTGTCTGTGTGTGTGTCTGTCTGTCAGTGGTTAAAAGTTTGCGGGCGCTGTATCTTAAAAAGTATTTATCCGATCATTTTCATAATTTATATTTAGAATTTTCCTAACAATTCCAAAATTTGATTAGTTTTTGGTGAATATCGCTGAACCGGAAGTTGCGGTTTATCCGGAACAAAATTTTGTTTCTTAAATATCTCTGTAAGAAGGCAATATAGGTATATACATTTACATACAAAAGTTATAGCTAATGTATTTTACTACAACTTTTGTATAAAACATTTTTTCGTAACACTGAATGTTTAGGAGTTATTCACCAATAATGGTTAACTGGAAGTTGTTGTTAATCCAGAAATATGTATTATTTTAGTTAATTCACAGGTCTCATATATATTTATGTATGATAGTTCTTAATCATGATTTTTTATTTCATTTTTCTACTTCTAATATATACGAGTGAAATGTAGCTTGCATACTGCAAGCAGATCGACAACACTAATTTCATAACGGCATTATATCGGGACGGTCCCGGAAAGGAAAAAAGGGATTGAAAATATTCTTAAAATTCGCTTCAATTTAATCGTCTGGCATCGAACCCGGGTCTTTTTGGTGAAATTTCTATGCAGCACATCAGAAGATCATCTTCTCTAAATACGTGTGAAAATTCAAGCAGAAATATTGGCTGCAACTGCCTCAAACGAAGACCTACTTTTCACGAATGTTAATAGCTCTCTGGATTCGAACCAAGGACGATCTAGGAAATATAAAATATGTTTTCGAAATGTATCTATAAGTTCTATATATATGCCGAATTTCAAATTTAATATTATTGGGAAGGTGTTCAAAATAATTCTTAAAAATCGGATCA
The DNA here is from genome assembly GCA_947579665.1 of Sympetrum striolatum. Taxonomy (NCBI): domain Eukaryota; kingdom Metazoa; phylum Arthropoda; class Insecta; order Odonata; family Libellulidae; genus Sympetrum; species Sympetrum striolatum. The sequence continues at coordinate 699,572 of OX388342.1, read as the reverse complement.
GTGACTGATTGTAGAGACGCCTGGTGTCGAACCCTGGACGTATTGGAAGCTGTTAATGCACAAAATGACTTGCTAGGACTTGATCTAATTTCATACAAAGTTTGAAGTCGATATCATACCGGGAAGTACCTAAAATGTGTTTCCGTTATCCCCATAAGAAATGCATTGTGGAGTGCAAATGGCCCTCTGGGATCGACCATCAGCGAATATGTAAAATTTGATTATGAAATATATTTATGATTTCTAACCCCATGCCAAATTTCAAGTTTCCATGCATTCGGAAAGGGGTCCGAAAAAAATCTTAAAAATCGCCACAATGCATTTTAAACGGCCGATTTTTGCAAGCATCTATATATAATAGATACTGTAGTTTAATTGTACATCCTATGGAAGGTTTTTGGAGGGGTTTCCCTCCCTTCTTTGGGCTTAGAATCATTTTTATGTCCCCCTCAATCGCTGCCACCTGGCTTGAAGGCCAACCTGCAACGCGAACTTAAATAAATATTTGAGGGATTTTCAATATTATGAACTAAACTTGGACTCCTGCGACTATTACTCCTGATGTAACGTTTTAATGTCGATCATTGCGTAAAATACGTACACAATTTAAAGCTGTAGAGCAGGGTTTGTTTATTTAAAGCTGTAGAGCAATTTGTTGTCTTAATGTAGAATTGGAGAATAAAAGTTATTAAATCCTTTATTTATTCATATTTTTATGTTTATGTTATAATGTATTAGTTTTATATTTAAAATTAATCACTAAATAAATAATTAGTTGTAATTAAATGATTTTTAAAATTTTACAAATAGAATTACCTAACATAAAAATAAGCTAAGTGTTCCGTTAAACTTCCCAGCTTTTTGAAGTATTCTATCACAGAAAAAATTGGGGAACCCTGCTGTAGAGCATCGTAAAAGTGACATTTCGTATATCCAAGCACCGCATCTCGGAAGATCGAAACTATGGACAGATTCGTAGACGTGAAAATTCTCCTCTTCTACTTTCGGTGAGTTGGTTGGATCGCTGCACGATATACCTCCAGAACAAGATAATGACACAAATTACACAGATTAGGAATAAAATGGTTGTGCTCCATCCTCTGGGATGAACCGAATTCTGATTCCGTGATTGGAGAAGGGTCATGTGCTCGTGATACGACCGCTACAAGGCTAGGATTAAAAAACAATTCGCAGATGCGGAGATCGGGTGGGAATGTTTAGGATTCTATGGCCCAATAGCACGACGTAATATTGTTAATTAAGTCTTTTATATATTCAGTAAACACTCTTAAGTAATAGGAACATAAGTTAGTTCGTTGATGGTCATTTTTTATGTTGAAATGGTTGTTTAGATAGCAATAATATTCAGATTTTTGTCGTTATATTGAAAGAGAATGGAAAATAAAGCTATGCGAAGTGATATAAAGAATTTAATTTAACCGCGCATCATGCTATATCAAGCAGTTTCCGAAACTCACCTTCAAAATAGGGTATCCAAATAAAATAGATATAAGGAGAAAGTAGATGTAAGTTCTGAGGACACAGAGATTGAGATCCTACGAGCAGAAAACAAATTATTTACTTTATAAAAATACGAGCACGGCGAAGATTGAAGCTAAGAAATTGATCGATGAAAACATCTAAAACGGGCAAGAATCTCACAATATCCGAAAGAGGACTCGAAGTGCACAAGAGGCAGGCAGCTTTCCTAGCAGAGAGGAAGAAAACATTGAAAATCCATCTTGAAAAAGAAAATACGCTCGCAGCAAACGTATTAAAGAACTATTGAAGCAAAGGATGATTACTTGAAACAATTTCCATGGTCTCAGAAGGGATAACTCGCAAGAAAGACAAAAAATACTACGAAAAGTGAGCGGTATAAAACTCAAAATTTATGACATGTAGGAAAACATTGAGAACGAAAATCCGAGATGAAAATCTGTCACTTACTTAAGATTCAATATCTTATACAATTTATCTCCAGCTAATTTAGTGAGGAACCAATATGCAGTCTACAGAGGTCCCACGATACATAGAAGGGATTCTACATCGTACAGGAATATAAAATTCTCGTCAACTTTGTATCATAATGACGGGGAAACAAAATTGTAAATAGAGAAATTTTCATTTTTTCAATTCAAAAGTTCATTCATGTACGATGTTAATGATGAATGTAACACTAAGTTGGAAAATTTATTTATTTAATTACATATTATTCTTTTGCCACAATTCCACAATATATTCATTTTCGAACAAAATGGCCCTAAACATTCATTACATTAAACATTAAGGTAACCAATTCTGCGAAGCTTAAACATTGCATTGTCTGCAGTCACCTCTAGTACCTTAAATTTCTAAATACAATAACTAATTGCTTTTGCTCTATGATACTTGTTGAAATAACTCAACATATTTGGAATGCGCAGTATTTTATATTTTCTATCCAAATCGTTTTCCCATAACTGGAGTACATTTATCGAAAAGCTGTGCTACGACAACCACTCACTACAACATATTTATAAGCCCACAGAAAGTTTTATATATTTGAGCATAGAAATCTACTCAAACTAAGCTTCGGAACAATACACGTTCAAAGATAAAAGTTGAGCTTCGAAATCTGTTTGTTATTTTGAAGAATTTACGAAATGGATAATTCAAGTATCGGAAAGAATTGGGAAATTGTCATACGACTAAGTCCCAGTTGGTAATTTTAGAAGCCACTTTCGGCCTGAGGTTAGTAGTATGTGCAGCTCTAAATCAATGATATTTTAAACATTCTGCCTTGATTAAAGGCTAAAATGAGTAATCAAGAATTCTCTCATAGATCTTCCTTAGGTCGGCCGAAGAAAATGATGCTACCGATGCATGTCTGAAGGGTCGCAGCATTAGTCTGCGATCTGACCTTCCCAAGAGGTCAATAAGATGATGGATGGATGATGTCTGGGTGGCCGACGGACTGTGGGAATCATTTTATAGGGAAGAAATCATAGCACAAAATCGATGCTTCAATTTCTCACTAATATACTTTCGGTAATCGATTATTCCTTTCCGATTTTCTACAGACTTAATTTATCCTTGCATTCTGACTCATTGTAGGATGCTTAAAACAGCATTAGAATAAAGCATATTAACCATCTCTGAAATATTATTACTCCCAAATTGTAAGCTACAATCTTTAAATTTTTTATTGCATATATTTTCACCATTGAGATTCTTTACCCTCCATTTAACGGCTTAGCACACAAAATTCATACATCCCAATGCGAGGCACGAGTCTTTCAAAATATTCGGATATTTGGCGATTCTCTCGCAATAAAATTTCATTGCGAATTTAAACTGATCTGTACTTTATTCTGAAATACACTTTGTCAATAACAAACTCCCTTTTTTGTTAAACCTTATTATTTTCGATGTGCAGTTTAAAGAAAAATCAATAGTTGCATCTAGTAACATCATTTTCAGTGATTTATTACCTATTTCCATTCTTTTTATCTCCATTATATATCTTATGTCGAAAACTTTATACTTCATGCACCTATTATAGTTCATATTTGGGAAGACTGTTATACCATTTATTTTAATAAATTAAATATTAAAATATAGCCGTAGGATGTCGTTAAAAGTAGCATAAGAAAGAAATACTAACAAGTAAAAGAGATTCGTGTTTTAATCGTTGGATGTTGTCATTGGCTTGAAATCACAGAGCATCCTGTTTAATAATTATCCATGCGTAAATTCTATGAGAGTAAAGTTTGCTTCCAAAATAAAAGTTTACAAAAACAACTTTGTAAATAAGAATTGTATTTTTTTATTATTATCTTTAAATGGTATTTTGTAAATAAAAATTCAAATAATAAATGTTTTGATACTCAAATGTACTATTTTCCGTCCATATTATTTCTAAGGTAATAAATGTAAGCAAACACGATAATTATTTATCAACCAAGTAAATAAAACCTATCCGCGTCAAGGTTTTTGTGGGAGCTATAATTTGGCCGTAAAGTTGGCGCAAAAATGGAGTATTCGATTTAGGACAAGAAAAATTACATACCACTGTTTAACCAAACTCGTAGAATCAAAATAAATCAATTAGAACTCCGCTATAACGCATCACCGGCAGTAATGTAATTGCGCAGCCCCAAAACACGAGGGTTGTTATGATAATCACACAGATTGAATCAGTGCCAAAGCATTCCCAGACAGAGCAGATTGTAAATACCCGAACTTTTGAATGGAGTCTATGTTGTATCGATTGTAATTAACTGATGTCTCCAAAAGCTTCCGGTTCGACTGAAGACCCCGAAAATGGAGGAATTTGAAGAAGGCGACAACGTCGCAGTGACATTGAGGAAATTCCGGGGCTATTAGATGCGAGAGGCGCTTGAGTCAACCATAGAGAAAACAATAACAGTCCTCCACCTTTTTGGAGAGTTCAATATCAACCAAATTTGCCTCCAATTCATTGCACTCGTGACAAAAAAAAACACAAAATAGTCTCTGAGCCGTTCCAAATTCACGTTATACTTCATCAAATTTCGCTGCTCTAATTACGATGACTTAATTTTGAACAATCAAAGACTTCCTAAAATCCGTCTGCAGGTTTGATCGCCACAGTGGTCATGACGTGATTCCCACCGAGTGTTTTTAAGATCAAATGCATCCCCCTTCTCATCACCAAGGACCGCATCAAGATCAAGCATATTCGACAAAATACCTTGCAACCCTTAATAAAATTTGACACTGCAGCAAACCCCCCCGCACCAAACCTTGGTGCCACAATAGCCAGAAAGTTCCGTACAGATAATAAAAGAACAATAATGGGATCTGGGAGTAAACGGGGATCAACAACATAAAAGTAAGGAAGGCGACTGCAAGTAAAGGAGGGATAAAACGTAATGAGATTGGGTTAGGCGTAAGTAAGAGGAAAGCACTGCTCACCTGCTGGTGTAGTTTCGCTGTCTGTCCCTCCGCCTGGTCAAACCATTCTCGTACACTCACATTTTCGCACACTTTCGGTTGCACACCGCACGGTTTTGCCAGTACGGCAAAATATCGGACTGTCCTTTGAATTTTAGTGGTCTGAAGAATATTATGGAAGCTAACTGATTACTCGGAGATGATATTTTGCCGTGTTGAGGCTGTCGACTGCCACTGGGAGTCCACGGTTGCCGCTTCTTACCTCAAGTTGCGTATGAGACTCATAGTATGTACCTAAATTCATTCTTTCCTATTGCACAGTTTTTAGTAGTACAGCAGCCATCGGAGACGGCAATGAGTCGTGCTGCATTTGCGATAGTTTATTAATATCTATATGGAAGAAGCCGATACAGTAATTTTGATTTCTTTAAAATAGATAGTTGAAAAATTGTTTCATCATTCTTCAGATCTTCACACAATGATTAAAAAAATATAATAACCTTTTCTCTCATTTGACTAATATGATGCACCCAGTAATGGTAACTTCTCCTTCGTCTCTTTTAGCGACGATAATAAGACCATAAGGCAATAATTTGTTCACGATTCATCGCAGCTTTCCTCTATGATTTACTGATTTCTTTTGCAAGAGATTCGTCTTCTTTCTTCTTACTTGTTTAGCTCTGTCGCCGCCTTCTTGGCTTCGAGATTGCTCCTTCTACTACCAATCGAAACAAGGTGGCATAAACCAAGTCCAAAAGGATGAAATTTAACTTAGCACAGGAAAGCGCATGACTTAAGTCAAGGTCACACAGGTTTAAACTCTTGCATAAAAGTGGTAGTCGTATCGTTATTTTTCACGTCTTATGCAACCAAACTAATTAGACTAAACACGAGCGCAATACCTGCCTCGTCACCAATGAAGGGGAAGTTTAAAACGAAGGGGACGTTAAAAACAAAAAATATCCCTCATAAAGAGGTCATACGCCAGATGTTGCATCTTGATCAGAAAATACGTGATCTAGTGCATGGGAAGAGCCATTCCACCATTATTTTTCCTTCGCACCATAGCTAACGTAAATAGAGGACGGCGATAAGCGAAGCAACAATGTTTTGTTTTGCTGATTGTTCGTATCTCACACCTGCAATTATGGATGATTATGGACAAGATGGGACGTCCTTCGGCCAAAGTGAGTCCGAAAAACCAGCATCCTGTTTAGGGTGTAGTTTTACGAAGCTCACCCCAGTTGTGAATCTCTCTCATTGCGTCAATAAGTTAAAAAATCACAGGACTTATAATATATCTTTAGCATGAAGTAATGCCATTAGCAAATTTGTGTCTTGTGCACTGCACAAGTACTTTGGGACTTATTCTTCTCAACGGTATGTTACTTGTACATTTAAAACGTAATCTGCAGCTCTAAATAAAATCAATCTTTTTAGATTCCTCCTATTTAGAACCTTTGAAATATCTGGACAGGAGATGATGCAAAAACTCAGCATCCAGGGCTTTAGTATCTTTATGTATAATTTCAATAAAATAAGCTATAAATGATATTGTGGACAAGATGAATCCTACTCCTAAATTGAAATGTTATTTTAGGTAAGAGTTATCTATTATATATAGACGTTTCTCCGGATATACCTATATATATATATACGAGTAAAATGTAGCTTGCATACTGCAAGCAGATCGACAACACTAATTTCATATCGGCATCATATTGGGACGGACATCAAAAGAAAAATATGAAGGATTGAAAATATTCCTAAATTCGCTGCAACTTTATCGTCTGGAATCGAACCCGGTTCCTTCAGGTCATACTTACTATGCAGCACAACAGAACAAATCCATTTCTAACTATGTGTGAAAATTCAAGCAGAAATATTGGCTGCAACTGCCTCAAACGACGTCCTACTTTTCACATATATTCCTTATGTGAGAAATTTCAATGTGCTCTGGCATCGAACCCAGGAACAGCATGGTCTTATCTAAATTTTTTTCTTAAACCGAGTCTTAATAGAATCTTCTAGCAAATCAAGAACTTCCTATTATTCCGATAAATACATTTTTTTTAAATAATTAAATCTAACGCAATTTATTTGAAATGGGGGATATATTTACCACCTGGGTTCGAACCTGGGTCTTGCTGGTGAACTTACTATGCACCACAATAGAAGATCACCATATCTAACTAAGTAAGTGTGAAAATTCAAGCAGAAATATTGGCTACAACTGCTCAAAAGACGTTCTAATTTTCACGAATGTAAATGGCTCTCTGGATTCGAACCAAGGACGATCGTGGGAATCTAGAACATGTTCCTGAAATGTATCTATAATCTCTATCTGTATGCTGAATTTCAAGTTTCTATATAGTTGGGAAATGGTTTCAAAATAATTCATAAAAATCGGATCAACTTCTGATTGCAGAGACACCTGGTGTCGAACCCAGGAAATATTGTAAGCTGTGAATGCACAGTTTGATTTGTAAGAACCTGTTCTTGTATAATGCAAAGTTTGAAGTCGATAGCATGTCGGGAAGTACCTAAATTTTGTTTCCGTTATCTCCGTAAGAAATGCATTGAGAATTGCAAATGGCCCTCTGGGATCGAACCAAGGACCATCAGCGAACACGTAAAATTTGATTATGAAATATATTCATGATATCTATTCACGTGCGGAGTTTCAAGTATCCATCTTATCGGGAAAGGATCCAAAAAAAATCTTCAAAATCGCCTCAATGCATTTTAAACGGCCGATTTTTGCCCCGACCTAGCATCGAACCATGGAAAATATTCGAAGATGTCTTTCTTATTTACGTTGGAGTTGCACGGCTTCTAGCGATCCCTCGAATTTCAACTCTCTCCTTCTCCGGAAAGTGACTAAAAAAAATTTTCGAAAATCCCCGCCATGTAATCTTATGGGGAAAAACGCGAATTTGGGGTTTTCTGGAATCGAACTCATGACACCGAGGTTCAAAGTCGGCTTTTTCCTGGAGGTTACACGTCATGGCCATAACGTCGTAAAAATTTCAAGTCGGTTGCACTTGTGGAACATGGTTAGAATTTTGATCCCCTATGAATGAATTCATTTTTATCAAAAGCTCTCGAGAAATTAGCGCATCGGCAAATTACAGAATATTTAAATAAAAAATCGATCCTCAATAGTACACAATCAGGCTTTCGGAAGTCGCATAGCACCACAACAGCCCTAGTAAAAATAACTGATGATATTCGTAAATCGATGGATAAAAGCAAATTAACAGCTTTAATCCTACTTGATTTTAGTAAAGCCTTCGACTCGGTGGATGCGGAGTTAATGCTTGCCAAATTGCGTTTTATAGGGTTCTCAAAATCTTCAATTAGTTGGTTTTCTTCCTATCTACATGACCGTAAGCAGAAAGTTGTCTCGAACGATTCCTCATCAGCTTGGATAAGTATCAATCGTGGTCTCCCACAGGGATCAACCCTTGGCCCCTTATTGTTTTCTCTGTTTATTAATGACTGTCCTCAAGTAATTAAACATTGTAAGCATCATTTATACGCAGACGACTTACAGATATACATCGACAATACACCACGATTTCTGGCTTCCATGAATGCATACAGCACGTAAATCATGACCTCGAACAAATTAATAACTGGAGTAAAGACAATTTTTTGAAAATAAATCCTTCAAAATCGCAAGCCATTGTCATCAGGACACCCAAGTTGATAAGAAGGCTTAATCAAGATAAAGATGCAAAGCTCACGTTAGACAACTCGAAGATCACATTTTGCGACTCTGTGAATAATCTGGGTGTTATCATTAATAATAATCTTACGTGGTCGGAACACATCGTTAATGTGTGTAAAAAAGTTTATTCTTCAATTAATTCTCTTAGACGCCTAGGAAGTTTCCTGACGCCTTCGATTAAAGCTCAACTGATAAATTCATTAATCATGCCACACTTTGACTACGGTGATATTGTTTACCAAGACTTATCCAAAGAATTAGCTACCAAATTGCAGCGTGCCCAGAATGCATCGGTTCGGTTTATCTTTAACTTAAAGAAATTCGACCATATCTCGGGTGCGTTTGAGAAATTGTCTTGGTTTAAGCTCGCTTCTCGTCGAAATTACACATCTTAACAACAACTTACCGTGTCATGCGATTACAAACTCCCGATTACCTCTTTTCAGAATTTGTCAGCTTAGGGTCGGTACATAACTGTAACACTAGAGGAAGAAACAATCTACTCATTCCAAATCACAGGACGGAAATGCTACATAAATCCTTTGCAGTGACCTCGGTTAATTTATGGAACGCCCTTCCGCAGAGTATCAAATCTTCCTGTTCTATCCACACTTTCAAGAGGAGATGCCTTTCATATCTTCTAGAGAATCAATAACGCTAATTATCTCCATCATAGCATTTTACATTTTACCATAAGTCAAGTTCGTTTTTTCCTGGTTTTTTTCATGCTGCACGGAACAACACTTCAAACTTCTTTCTTTACTTTGGAATATTTTGTTCGTTATTGTTACTACAGTTTACATCCAGTATAACCTTTTCTTTTTTTTACTATTTTGGATTTCCATTATATTAACTTACTTTAGATTATTGTTTATGCTTAAATCATGATGTTAACTCTCTTATATAATTATTGTAGAGCGTAATCTTTGAATTGATCGTGTTTTATTTTGCTTTTTTCTAGTTCAGTCATATTTTTTATCACAAGTGTATGTATCTACTTACTGTATTTTCTGCATTTCATTTTTTATTAACTCTCATTATTTTTCTTGATAATATGTCTCTAACACTTCTTGTAATTTTCCAGGTTATATGCACATTGTTTTCTTTAATGTCTTTTAGTTTTTGCTATCGGTAGGTTTGTGCAGGTTTTTCACACCCCCCTTCTTTGTGGGTGTTTTCCTGCAGCGGATATTTTTTCCTAAGCTTTTCTTAGGTTTTTTTTAAATCCGCAATCCCTTCTCACATTTTCTTCTATTTTCCTCTAAGTTTCATTGATACATGTAATATACTTATAATAATGTAATAACTTAACGACAGGTTAGATGGAAGAGGAGACTTTTTAGTCTCAATCTCGCCTAATAAAGACCCCTAATAATAATAATAATAATGAATGAATGTGTATCTATTATATATAGACGCTTCTCCGGATATACCTATAAGTTATATATAGGGGATCAAAAGTCTAACCATGTTCCACAAGTGCCACCGACTTGAAATTTTTACCACGTTATGGCCATGACGTGTAACCTCCAGGAAAAAGCCGACATCGAATTGGAAAAGAGAGATTTGAAATTCAAGGGATCGCTAGATGCCATGCATATCTAAAGGAAACCATAAAGACATCTACGAATATTATCCTTGGTTCGATGCTAGGTCGGGGCAAAAATCGGCCATTAAAAATGCATTGTGGCGATTTTTAAGATTTTTTTTACCATTTTCCGATGGCATAGAAACTTGAAATTCGGTATGAGGTTAGATACCATAAAAATATATCATAATCAAATTTTAGATATACGCTGTTGGTCCTTGGTTCGATCCCAGAAGGACATTTAAATTCCTCAATGCATTTCTTACGGAGATAACGGAAACAAATTTTAGGTACTTCCCGGCACGATATCGACTTCAAACTTTGCATATAGAAAGATCAAGTCCATACAAATCAAACAGTGCATTCACAGCTATCAATGTGTCCTGGGTTCGACACCAGGTGTCTCTGCAATCAGAAGTTGATCCGATTTTTAGGAATTATTTTGAAACCTTTGCCAATAATTTCCAAGATCGTCCATGGTTCGAATCCAGAGAGCCATTTAAATTCGTGAAAATTAGAACGTCTTTTGAGGCAGTTGTAGCCCATATTTCTGCTTGAGTTTTCACACATAGTTAGAGATGGTGATGTTCTATTGTGCTGCATAGTAAGTTCACAGTAAAGACCCGGGTTCGATGCCAGACGATGGAATTTCAGCGAATTTTAAGAAAAATTTCAATCCTTTTTTTTTTCTTTGGAGGGCCGTCCCGATATAATGCCGTTATGAAATGAGTGTTGTCGATCTGCTTGCAGTATGCAAGCTACATTTTACTCGTATACAGGTAGGTATATCCGGAGAAGCGTCTATATATAATAGATATATAGGGGATCAAAATTCTAAGCATGTTCCACAAGTGCCACTGCTTTGAAATTTTTACCACGTTATGGCCATGACGTGTAACCTCCAGGAAAAAGCCGACTTTGAACCTCGGTGTCATGGGTTCGATTCCAGAAGGCCCCAAAGTCGCGATTTTCCCCATAAGATTACATGGCGGGGATTTTCGAAAATTTTTTGGAGGCACTTCCCGGAAAAGGAGAGATTTGAAATTCAAAAAATCGCTAGATGCCGTGCATATCTAAAGTAAACCATAAAGACATCTACAAATATTATCCTTGGTTCGATGCTAGGTCGGGGCAAAAATCGGCCGTTTAAAATGCATTGTGGCGATTTTTAAGATTTTTTTTTACCCTTTTCCGATGGCATAGAAACTTGAAAATCAGTACGAGGTTAGATACCATAAAAATATATCATAATCGAATTTTACATATTCGCTGATGGTCCTTGGTTCGATCCCAGAGGGACATTTAAATTCCTCAATGCATTTCTCACGGAGATAACGGAAACAAATTTTAGGTACTTCCCGGCACGATATCGACTTCAAACTTTGCATATAGAAAGATCAAGTTCATACAAATCAACCAGTGCATTCACAGCTATCAATGTGTCCTGGGTTCGACACCAGGTGTCTCTGCAATCAGAAGTTGATACGATTTTTAGGAATTATTTTGAAACCTTTGCCAATAATATAGAAACTTCAAAATCGGCATATAGATAGAAATCATAAATAACTTTCAGAAACAATTTTTAGATTTCCAAGATCGTCCTTGGTTCGAATCCAGAGAGCCATTTAAATTCGTGAAAATTAGAACGTCTTTTGAGGCAATGGTAGCCCATATTTCTGCTTAAATTTTCACACTTAGTTAGAGATGGTTATGTTCTATAGTGTTTCAAAGTAGGTTCACCAGTAAGACCCGGGGTTTCAATGCCAGACGATGGAATTTCAGCGAATTTTGAGAAAAATTTCAATCCACTTTTTTCTTTTGATGGCCGTCCCGATATGATGCCGACATGAAAATAGTGTTTTCGATCTGCTTGCAGTATGCAAGCAACATTTTACTCGTAAAAATAATTGCTGTACAGAATTTTGAACTATTATCTGAGTCTGCAGGCATCATCTTTTAGTTTTGTTTGGATATAATATGTCGTTGATTGATAGAGTTGTTGACCATTAAAAACATACTTGAACATGAAATAATATTATTGAAGGTGGTATGTACTGGTGATTTAATGTGAAATTCGAATAATTTACTCTTACGCAAAAATCCTGTTAAAATATGGTAAAAAGTAATAATAAGTTATGCTTATTTTTAAAAGAATGTAACAATTTGATGTGTATTAATTTTTTTCCTGTATTTATTTATAATAACAAAATAGCTCTGTATTATCAGAGTGATAGTGCCTAAAGAATTTGCATAAGTAATTGGGATACAAAGGCTTTTAATAGAGTATCCATGAAAACATGCAATTTACTTGATGATGAAGAAATATGTATATGATTTCTTGAAGGCCATTGCTGCTGCTTAATGGACTAATTATCTACTTTACCTAGACTGACTGTGCATCCTTCAGAAATTCTTTTAGTAAATAAGTGATCTTCTATTACAAACATTGCCATACAGCAAAAAGGCTCATGGATATTAAATCATCCATCCTTAATTAAGGTTTATTCATTTTTCCAACAGGTTTGCAGGTTGAAGCTATCTGCTTTGAAGCTCCATGAAACTATTTACTTTACTTAATAGTAGGTTACACTATAATTGAAGATTGTAAATCTTTCACAGCTGTTCAAGATCACAGTTACCCTTATAATTTGATCCTTCCCATATTAATGGACAACGTTATCTCGGTTATTTTTGCTAGCAGCCTAAAATTTCCCTTTTAATAAAAAGAGTAATGAGCAAAAATTAAATTAAGGAATACATTATTATGTTGTTAAACCTTCTATTTTTATTAAAACTTATTGTTAAACAGTATACAATCTTTAATAAATCCTGCCGCACGCATCTCAAAATGTGTAAATATTAGGAAATTGTGGCATGCATCAACAACACAGCAACCCTCATAGGCAACTGTAATTCAGTTTCATTCAGTGGATGTTTCCTTCTTCAAATTCCATTCACATAACATGGGTAACTTGCAAAATATTACTTCACATTTGTTGCTCAATCATAAATTATAGAAATTTATTCAACATAAGAAACACACTTGTTACAAGTTTTAATATCTTTCTGCATGCGATTAAGGAAACAAAGGCAGTATTATATTGTTACAGTGAATGAACACATGCACATTTCAACAGTGATAATATGATTATGTCACTCTTATCACATCACACCAGTTGTATTTTGTAAAAAATTACTAGGTGTAACTTTTCTTAACAAAAATTAAATCTTTAATACGTTGAATTTCTCAGATAGAAATGTTAAAAAAATAGAAGATATTACAGAGGAATTAACTGTTAACAGGTATTTTGTTGATAGTATAATATAGCAAACAGCATCCCTATCTGTGATAAAACTTTTGAGATTGATATGATCGAGGGACTTGTAAGAGAGTTGAAACAGATACATAAGATTTAACTGAATAATGTTGTAAAGACTAACACAAACAAAAATAGCTTAGATGATATAGATGCAAATTTCCTGAAACAGTATTTCAATGAGCTCTCAGATTTTTTTACTTTCTACATATACTAAGTATAGAGAAAGTATTGTTTTCATGAAAAAATTCGACTTCGAGATTACAACGGAAATACATGTTTGTGGTCCCTAAAACACGTTTTGACCATTTTTGGAATGATGTCTGTGTGTACAGGGTGCATTATGAAAGTAATGCGCGTGATTTTATTGTGACGCAACAATCAATTACAGTGCTCTCGGATTGGTTGGATTTTGTTGTGGGGAATCCCCTTTTCAAAACGAGCCCGGTCTCGGTTCGCTCCAAGCAGTAGGAGCGGTAGGACGAGTCTTTGAACGAAGTCTGTTTCTCGTTTGTGTCACGGCGCGATGGAGCGTTCACTTGAACAGCGGTACGCAATCAAGTTTTGTGTGTGGCTTGGGAAGAATGCAGCAGAAACTTCCTAAATGCTTCAAGAGGCCTTTAAGGAGGAATGCATTTCGAGATCTCAATGCGGAAGGTGGCACAAGGCCTTCAAGGAGGGCAGGGAGGAGGTCACCGACGAGCCCCGTTCTGGACGTCCACCAACAGCCCGAACCGATGAAAACGTTCAGCGTGCACGCTAAGTTTTGAGTTCAGACCGTCGATTTAGTATCCAGGCAATCGCCGAAACCCTGAACTTGTCGACATTTGCAGTGCATGAGATAGTGACGGAGGATTTTCAAATGCGAAAGGTCTGCGCGAAGCTTGTGCAGAAGGTGTTGACGGAGGTGCAGAAAGAAGTTCGAGTTTTGCAGAGTGAAGAATTGTTGAAATTGATTAGGAATGATCCAGGCTTTTTAAACTCTACTCTAACCGGGGACGAATCCTGGATATTCGAGTACGATCCAGAATCCAAGAGGCAGAGCTCCGAGTGGCACACATAATCTTCTCCCAAACCCAAAAAAGCGCGGATGAGCAAGTATTGCATCAAAACAATGCTGATTGTCTTCTTTGACGTCCGAGGAATCGTCCATTTTGAGTTTGTACCGCAAGGACAAACTGTCAACGCAGCCTTTTACCAGGAGGTGCTCAAGAGACTGAAACGCCGGGTCGCGCGCGTCAGGCCTGACATCAAAGACACCTTCAAGCTCCACCGCGACAATGCCCCCAGCCACACGGCCTTCGTTGTCAACAACTACCTGACCCAGAACAAGACCCCCGTGGCGCCCCAGCCTCCTTACAGCCCTGACTTGGCTCCGTGCGACTTTTTTTTGTTCCCCCAACTGAAGAGAGATCTGAAGGGAAAGCACTGGGAGTCAGTGGAAAACATTCAAGCTCACGTCACAAGATTCCTGAGAGGCATTCCAGTCGAGGAGTTTCAGGGTGCTTTCCAGGCGTGGCAGAATCGTCTCCGCAAGTGTATTGATGCAAGTGGAGACTATTTTGAAGAATTTTAGTCATTTGCACCAATCAGATCAATAAATCAATTTTTTCCAGAAAATGCGCATTACTATCATAATGCACCCTGTATGTGTTTGTGTGTGTGTGTGTATGTATGTGTGTCTGTGCTTGTGGGCGCTCTAACGTGAAAACTATTAGTAGTATCAATACTAAACTTCATAAATAGAACTGTGGTGTGTGCTGTAAGAGTTGATTAGTTTTTGGAGTAAATCGGTTGACCGGAAGTCGAGCTCCATTCATTAAAGCTCATTTCCGGTTTTCAAAATATCTCCATAAATATGATATATACGTATATTGTATTACTTATAAAAGTTTTAGATATTGTAATTTACTATAACTTTTGAATTTAACATATTTTTGTATCACCGGTTGATTAGGAGTTATTCGTGAAATACCGATAAACCGGAAGTAACTGTTATGTACTTTGTGGGCGCTCTAACATGGAAACCATTCGTTGTATCAACACCAAATTTCATATATAGTATTTTGATTGGTGTTGTTAGAGTTGATTAGTTTTTTGAGTAAATCGGTTCACCGGAAGTCAAGCTTCATTTTTCAAAGCTCATTTCCGGTTTTCAAAATATCTCCATAAATATGGTATTTAGGTATATATTATTATTTAAAAAAGTTTTAGAAAATGTAATTTACTATAACTTTTGTTTGATACTTATTTTTGTATCACTGATTGTGTAAGAGTTATTCATTAAATACTGATAAACCGGAAGTTGCTGATTATGTACTTTTTGGGCGCTCTGGGCGAAAGGCCAATTTCATCGTTTTTCATCGATCGTGTCCCAAAAAACATTATTTATAATGTTTTTGGCATCAAAGATAATAATATATATATATATTAATCACTCATCTTCCAAGTTTAGATGGAATATAGAGTTCGAAATTACTGCCGTAGATAAATATTTTATTTTTATTTTTAAACATCTTATATATATGGAGAAAGTCATGTGCTGGCCACATCGGATTTTTTAATATTGTAAATAGCTCCTTAGAATGTCCCTAAAAATTGAAAATTGATTATTTATTTTGTGCAATAGAAAAAATAGTGGAAAAAGTAGTTTATCAATAAATTAAAGAATGTAATGAAAAAATATAAAAATTTGGTTCAATATCAATCAGGTTTTATGATTGGTTATAGCTGTGAGACAAACATACAGAGTACATTAAATGAGCAATAATTAATGCTGTTGATACAAAATACTAAGGAATGATAGTTGACAGTAAATTAAAATTTGACGAACACTTAAATTATGTCTTCAAGAAAATAAATTTCCTGACTACAGAGTAAGTATATTTCGATCCATTAAGACAAATAAGTGATATATAATTGCATTATATTGCCGCATTTCAACTTTTGTATAACTATTTGATACCTAGTTAGTTGAAATGAAAAGATTAGATTGAAATATTACAAAATAGGGCCATGAGAATAATAATAAAACGTGTAAGATATTTGTGCGATGCTTCACAAACTACGCTGGGCAAATGTGGTTCAATTTCTTTTATATAAAGTTCTGACTTTCATAATTACAATAAAAATGGGATTAATGCCAGAATAATTACAATATCTTAAGGGCAAATAAGTACATGGACATAACATAAGAGGAAGAAGTGATTTCCATATTCATTTTGTCTCAAACCATTTTCACATACCTCTTAATTGTTTCAAGGAATAATGCTTTATAATTTACTTCTGTCAGAGGTCGCAACGCTTCTTTGTTTTATAAAGAAAACTAAATATATAATTATATTTATAACTATAGCTTTAATCCTAAATCGAGTTCGTACGTTTTCTCTGATTGCATTTAAAATATTAGTGGTTTGTATTTTAATAGTTTTTACATTACATATTTGTAATAGTATTATTTTTTATAGTATTTAATTATATTGATTAAATGTTTTGTTTGGAGTGTGTTCCCATATGGCATGTGGACCCTATCATGGAAATGTCGTGGAACCATCTTGTCGAGTATTACGAAATAAAATTGACTGATCGCACATAAAAAAGGGAAAAAATCAATTGTGACCGGTATTATGTATTGAAAAATTGTAAACATTACCGAATTTTTTTGAAACTCTTCATAATATTAAATGAATATTCAATTAATTCAAGTTATGAATTCAAAAAGATCACTCAGGAGAAAGCAAAGCTGATTTAGTAATTAACTCTATCACTACTGAACTTTAAATTGATTTCAGAAAATGCTGAGGACAGTCTTATGATAATTCTGAAGAATTCTGTGTGAAAAAGTTTAGAAGGAAATTCTTCTAATCTACTATTTTGCTTTAAACGTATACGTGGATTGAATCATTTCTTAAATAAAAATATCTGATGTGGCCAGCACATGACTTTCTCCATAAATAAGATGTAAATATTTATCTATGACAGTATTTTCGTACTCTATTTTCAGTCTAAGCTTGGAAGATGAGTGATTAATTTATATATTATTATCTTTGACGTCACAAACATTATAAATAATGTTTTTCGGGACATGCTCGATGAAAAACGATGAAATTGGCTTTTTACCCATTGAGCCCAGAGCGCCCACAAAGTACATAATCAGCAACTTCCGGTTTATCAGTATTTCATGAATAACTCCTAAACAATCAGTGATAGAAGAATATGTTTCAAACAAAAGTTATAGTAAATTTTATTTTCGAAAACAATTGTAAATAATAGTATATACCTAAATATCATATTTATGGAGATATTTTGAAAACCGGAAATGAGCTTTGAAGAATTAAGTTAAACTTCCGGTTACCCAATTTACTCTATAAACTAATCAACTCTAACGACACCAACCAAAGTGCTATATATGAAATATGGTGTTGATACAACGAATAGTTTTCATGTTAGAGTGCCCACAAAGTACATAACAGCTACTTCCGGTTTATTGGTTTTTCACGAATAACTCCTAATCAACGGGTGATACAAAAATATTTTAAATACAAAAGTTATAGTAAATATCATTTTCTAAAATTTTTATAAGTAATACAATATACGTATATATCATATTTATGGAGATATTTTGAAAACCGGAAATGAGCTTTGATGAATGAAGCTCGACTTCCGGTTCACCGATTTACTCCAAAAGCTAATCAACTCTGACAGCACACACCACAGTACTATATATGAAGTTTGGTATTGATACCTCCAATAAATTTTAAGTTAGAGCGCCCACAAGCACAGACACACATACATACACACACACACACAGACATCATTCCGAAAATGGTTAAAACGTGTTCTAGGGACGCCAAAACATGTATTTCCGTTGAAATCACGAAGTCGAAATTTTTTCATGAAAACAATACTTCCTCTATACGTCGTATATGGAGAAAGTAATAAATGTTAACATAAAATTTAATATGATTTACAATTTGATATTTTCTATTTTGTGATCTAGATTTTCTCTCAAGGAATTAAGGAATTGAGTTCCATTTTTGGTTTAGTTTAAGACATAAATTCTTAGTAATTCAAACTTAACCCTTAAGCTGCGGGGAACGCATAAAAACGTTTTCCTGCCGGAATGCGAGAACTGCAGGAAAAACATTCTTATACGTTTGACCTGCTCTTCCTTGCCCATGCTTGGCCTTTCCCAATTTTATGGCGGTGCCTGTGAATGAGAGGCACCCTCACAAGATCTTTTGCATTGTACTAAATGTGGAAAACCCTTCCCCGGGGATTTCTGGCCTCTGATTCTAAGATTTGCAGTGCATTCGTAATTTCATATTTCCTCATTCGTTAAAAATCAATGTATCTTCTAACTGTTTGGCATCAAATTAATCAGCTAACAGCAAGGGAAAAAATAAGACAATTAAATCATTGGCAATTGCTTCCACGTTAGAGGAGCAACCAAAAGTCTTGAACAATAACCGCTGACCGGGGGCATCGGAAAAAGGTCTACCCGGATTATGGGGGTTTACTGCCTGCTGCGACTAGTCTGACCCAACAAGAGAACGGACCGTTTCTCTAACTTGCCTCCCGCACACGACTGTCACGAAAGATAAATGCTCCTGCATATTAAGGGTTAAACTTGAAATGTGAATTCTTATGAAATAAATTTATCTGAATTGAATTTGGTTTAATCTTTTATGTATTGAATATATTTTATTTAATTTGATAGAAAATATAATTTTTAATGCGAATTTTTTTCAGTCAAAGATTTTCATTATTTGAATTTTGTTTCTTTGTAAATGTTGTATGTTATGTTTTATTAGTTATTGTTACAAGTACTATATATAGTGCTGAGAATAAATGTCCAAATAAGTGTTCTCCACTTTTTTTATTTATTATCCGTGCCACATTTTTTTTAAAGGTTAGTACATATCACAACATGTTTCATTCAACCTATTGATATATATCACAGTAATGATGTATTTTATTATCTCTCATGTAATTTAAAAACGGGAGGTGAAAGGGCCTCATAAGTGGAATAAGCTCTTTTCATCTAAATCCGGCCTTGCCCATCACCCCAAAATACCTCTCATTGCTCAGTATTGGGAACTTCTTTCCATTGCATAATCCAAGGAAGTCGTCCGTATCTATACTCCAGAGCATAATTTACCTTCAATAAAAATATCTCATCAGTAATTATATTCATTACAAATTTGTCTTATGAAAATTTCCAAAAAGACGATTCACAAATAGAAAAAGTGTGCATATTGATTCCAATACGGTAATTTCACTAATGGGTCGCGGAAGGGTGACAGGTGGGTCGTGACTTGAACCTAAAAATATCAGAAACCATCGAATATACCCTCAGAATAAAAATATTTAATGGTAAATTATATATACATAAACAGGTATACAATACAAATAAGTTATTTTATTCCACCATGGACCGTGGAGGTATTCCGATAAGGAAAGGTGGGTGATCAGCTGGAAAAGGTTGGGAACCACTGGCCTAGACTATTGGTTCGATTATATTCATATATCAATCAACAGGTTATCACTCCTACTTTTGATGAATCTAATCTAATCAGTGATAAAAAAGGAAGTTATTCATTTCACTGTCTTAAGATTTGGAGCAATTTTCTACGAGTAATTTTCACAAGCTTTTTTTTCATAAATCATATCATATATAAATCAATGATAAATAATTCAATAGTTATAAATTATGTATAATTTTGATGTTCACTGAAATTTAATGGAAGTAAATGCTAGGAATATATTTTTCTGCCTTGTTGGAAGACCTGGATTTGTCATTTTACACTACCATTTATTTTTTTGTTTTGAGGTGCATGCCTAGTTGCGCTGAGTTGATAAATTTACCATTTTCCTTATATATCCTGCTTTGAAGAAAATATGGTTAATGGTAGTTATGCGGGTGTTATACCGTTACTTTTTTTCAGGTAGAAATTCGGAGGGTCACCGTCCTAATCCGGATCCTTAGCTCGCCTTCCCAGCTCGGGAGCACCCGGCCGCCACAACAGGGGGGACCATTAAAAAACTGACCACGTGGAATACAATTTAAAAAGTTATAAACAATTCAAATGAGCAACAATATATTGTCTTCGTCGTCTCACTCGTCCTAAGAGTTATACAAGCGTCTTTTGATCGACGTTCTACAATGAAAATTAAGATTTTTCGTGATTTAGCAAGAAATTACACGTTTACAAACGGCAACGTTGCCATTGGGTTGGGGTAAGGATTTCTATCAAAAATCTAGAAATCCTCCCCCAATCCAACCCCCGTTGAGATATTTAAACACCTAATTGACTGAGCAACGTTTCCGTGTGTAAACGGTTTTTATGGTCCCCCCTCCTGGGAAGCCGGGCTCTTCTGAGCTGCGAAGGTGAGCTAAGGGTACGGATTAGGACGGCAACCCTCCAAATTTCTACCTGAAAAAAGTAACGGTATAATCCCCGCATAACTACCATTAACCGTAAATATTACTAAGCTTAAACAATAAGAACCTAATATATTGTATTTTTGGGACTGGCAAAAAATCAGTGTTTTCGGAAACCTGGTGATATTGCAGCCTCCAGACAAATGAAATAAATCATCCTATCTGAAGTACACATCCTATATATGTGTGTCCCTCAAATTTTTTGTCACCAAGAAAATCCCTTTGGATGAAATGTTTGGAAGGTCTCAAAAATATTAAGAGTAGATTTATGAAGATGGTGGTCAGGTTAATTTGGAATGTAGTATTCTTTAATATTGATTAAATAGGGACGTGGTTATTACAATGGAAACTGATTGATACTAACATATGGGAGTAAACACTCATGAAGAAACAATAGATCAGAACCTCACTGTACTTATGTGTTGTATACCTGCACTTCATACGTACCTTAAGAGTAATGGATTTTGGTAAGAAACCCTTTGGTTGCCTTTGTAAATATATGGTACTTTTTGCTGATCATCCCAATTAGAGATCCACCCTCCATTTCTTATCATAGTGCATATCTGAAAAAGTGAAAGGTTTAAAAGATGCTTTGTTGTTGAAAAATTCATGAGCTCTTCATTAAAATAATAAATGACGTTCAGATAACTGCTTGGAATTCTTGAGAGAAAAAAGATGAATAAGTAAAAACGTGAAAAGGACAGAAATTTTGTTTAGTAACATAATGATTTAGTCTTTATAAAGAATGACTATCACTATGAAGATAAATGGAAAAAACAATCAATTACACAAATCTTTGCATGTTCTAGAAAGGAAATGTTGCACAAAGTAATTAAATATAGAATGAAGAGGTTTGAGGCTATCAAAATTTAAGCAAATCAGCAAGTATATCAAGAGTGCACGAATCATGGTCTCCGATAGTAATACGATAAAATTGAGGCTAAAAAGTTCCTTAAATGCTGTGAAAATAAAAAACTTGAAACTTCCCCCAAGTCTTATAATCAGAAAATCCTACCAGATGATTTATTAAATCCATTATTTGACTTTCCAAAAATGAGTAGAATATAATGGATGCATACATATCACAAGATAAAAAGAATGATTGGTTATAAGATTTATTTTGCCTCTTTTTAGAGTCTATACTTTCCAATTGGATTTATTCAATTAGTTTAGCAAAACCTGATTTATCTTGTAAAATTGCTTTCAGAAAATAATGTACAGTTCTAATAACAAATGAGTTCCCATAGAGTACTATCTCCTCTCTTATTTTTGATGAGCTGGAAAGATCAGTGGTAAAAAAAATTCACCTCATTATACCCAAGCATTCCTGCTTGATTGGTCCTGCATTTCCAGATGCAGGTCCTGTGCTACTTGTGCTGGCCAGAGTCCATGAACGTCCATATGATCCCACTCCTAAAATCAGTTTTTCCCTTGGTGCTCCATGATCTTGCTTGTAGAGCTGATTTTCTTTACTAACAATGTAACTTTATTTTGCACAGTTGAAAAAAGAAAACAGTATTGTTGGAAATATGATTTATAATAATTTTTTAGATTGGCAAATACAGTTTGTAGTTTGAAATCACTCAAACATTAGTGTAGCATTTCATCAAAATTTGACATCATCAAGCTCAGTCATGTTGAGGACTAATGTCATTATTTAAGTTCCCTCTCAAGTGATTTTCATGAGATTATTAAGGTAAATATAAAATAACTGAGACAGTTAGCTCTTTACCTTTGAAATAAGATTATACAATCGAACAATTTTTATATTAATTAATTCAAAGAATTCTTCTTCATACTTTTTCGAGGCAAAAACAACCTCACAGTTTGCTAACTCTCACTTTTCAAGTATCTAAACAAAATTTACGAAAGAATTATTTGTCTCTCAAGATTGCCAGTAATTCAGCCAGTAAATACGAAAAGGTCCTGAAGGAAATTGAAAGTCATGCAATAATTAAGTTTCAGTAAAGATGTGAAGAGATTAGAAATTATAATTTAGGATCATACCAAGTATGGTTGTTAAAATTAAAATTTGATTCTAAAAATGTTTTTGTTACTCAAAAATGTAGTATTTGAAATGCATTTTTTATCAACCATTGCCCAGCCTTTAGCATAAGAACCATTAGGCAAATTTTCATTCTTGTTAAACTGATATCCACAAAAACTCCTCCATTAATGATCTAAATGATGGTGATGGTCATTAGGAAAAATGTCAGGATTAAAACGAGGCTGTTACAATGTTAGTCAATGAATTTCCTCCAATTTAATGTAAGCCAATTCCACTACATTAGGATGTGCATTGTTGAAAGGAAGAATAACTTATTTATTAGGGTGTTCAAATGAAAGGTACGAAATGACACTGTGGGTATAGATGAAGCCTTAATCCAAATTAAACTCCAGAGGCCTGAGAACAACTACCCCACTGTTTTCCAAGCCGAAGGATTCCCTGTTTCCTAAATTTCTGCAGCTTTGACAAGAGCAAGTCCTTCACCGATTGATTGTGTGTTCCATCCAATTCTGTACAAGGATTCCCTGAATCAACAATAAGTGCCAGTCCTTCACTGTGCCCTGTAGCTCATCATCCGAGTCCCTTTGAGATGTTTTCCTAGCGGACCAAAATGATGGAAGTCACAGGGTGACATTTCTGGGCTGCAGGGAGGATGCTTAAGATGTTCCTTCTTGAACTTGGCCTTTGTGTGACCCTGGAGACGTATAGACCCGCATTATGGTGGAGCAGTGGACTTGTCGGACACACAGTGTATTTCTTCTTGTAAAACAAATAAAACCAATATCTATTACTTTTTACAGGTACAACTATACAGACATGAGGTTTAAAAACAATTTTTAGAAAGAAACTCACAAAAAACATCCATGAGATAAATTCTGAAGGCGATATAAGCCCTTTTGCCCCATGATTTATTAAGTAATGATTATGGTATTTGTATTATAACTATTCACCTCAAGAATTGCATAAAAGAAAACTATAATTTATGCTTACCGAATGCGTTTCTTTTATGTGTCTCTTCATCCTGGTGTATGACTCTGATGAAAGGACATATTCACAATAGGGACAATTGAGACCGACCTTCGGTGCATGTACACGAAGATGCATGCTCAATTTGTGCTTATTCGCGAATTCTTGTTCACAGACTATACAGGATATTGTTTCTCCTGAATGAATGGCCTTCATGTGCAGACTTAAATTGTATGCTTGCGAAAACAACTTACCACAAAGAGCACATACATAATCTGTTTTTCTCAAGTGAACAGCTTTAAAATGTCTCCTTAAATTTTCTTCGTATGTTAAATGTTGTCCACAAGTCGAGCAAGGGAAAACCTAAAAAAGAACAGAGTAGTTATGAGTAGGCCTCTACTTTACAGAAATAATCATTTATAACAAGAAGATAAATTACACCAAATATGGATAATAAACAATAGAGTTGAAAATCTTGCTGCCCAAAGATATTTTACAACAGTCTATTTCCCCACAAGTGTATGCCATTGGGAAGGATAACTGAAATCATGATTTAATTATAATGAAATTTGAGTTCAAGATATTTAAAAATGTAATTTTTAATAAATAGGTACGTATTTATAATTTACCACTCCTTCATGCTGGGCCAACACATGATGTTTCAAATCCTGTGATCTCTTCGCCTTGTAGCTGCATAACTGACAATTAAAGTCAGCAACATCAGAATGTTTTGATTTAATGTGCTCCTGAAGCACATGTTTATACTGGAAACACCTACAACAGTCAGCACATTTGAACATCGTCACCTTTTCATGTTTCATTTTCTTATGTGAGGCTAAATTATCTTTCCTAGTATATGCTTTTTCACACTGATTGCAGGCAAAGATTTTTTTCTTATCGTCTTCTTTTGAATGTGTCTCCTTGGTAGTTTCACAATGAAGAACTGGCTCTGATGGACTGGTTTCATCTTCAAGTCCATCAAATGAGTAGAACACCTCAAATGTATGATTTGCTGATGACTCCTCTACAGAGCTTGAACTTTGCCTTTCTAAAACATTTTCTTTGTTGCTCATAATATCTATATCTTTCTCCCTTCCATCAAATACATGAACTGTCTTTTCCCTAACTGGAAAATTTCCATCATTTTCAATAATAGCAGATGAATTATTTGCATTTTCCTCAGTATGTTTTTCATCAAGATTACTCAATTCATGATTTAAATGTACATTATTTATGATTTCTTCCTCTTCTATTTCTTTGGAGGAATGCAATGGTTAATGTCAAGATTATCTTCAAATTCTACAAAATCTTTCTCCTCATTCAATAATTTTGCACTAAGATCCTTCCTTTCCTCCCGAACGATATTGATTTCCTGTTGATGGGCATACTCAATGCTTTCATGAACAGTATTATATGATTCATCATCTGGAGAAGGTGAAATAAAGATTGCTTCCTTTGCATCAGCGAGCAACTTAGCCATCAATTCCAACTTTACGGGAATACGATCTACTAATTGAGAGTTAGACTGAAAGTTTACAGGTTGATCACTGTATTGCACATCCAATGTGTTAAATTTTTCAAGAGATAGTGATGGCAAACTAACATTGGAGATAAAACCGTCTTTCTCAGTATTCACTTTCGTTTCTAAATCACCACTTACTTCAGCAAAATTCTCTCTGCGTTTCTTTTCTAATTTGAGTAAGTTCTGTTCCACTTTCACATTCTCTTCACCATCTTCTACATTTATTTCTAAATCACCATTTATTCTAGTAAAATCACCTCTCTTTATAGCTATCTTTTTACGTTTCTTTCTCTTCACAGATTCATTTAAGTTCTGCTCCACTTTCGCACTCACTTCATTGTCTTCTACATCAACATTGATTTCAGTAAAATCCTCTCTCTCTGCGTGTTTCTTTTTATGTTTCTTCCTCTTTACTAAGTCATAGTTCTGCTTCACTTTCGCACTCACATCATCATCTTCTACATTTGTATCCAAATCTTTATCAATTCCAGTAAAATCCTCTCTCTCAGCATATTTCCTTTTGTACTTTTTTCTCTTCACTGATTCATTTAAGGTCTGCTCCTTCTTAGTCATCTCAACATCCTTTACACTTATTTCTAAGTCACCTTCCACTTCATAAAAATCCACTCTGTCTCTATGTTTCCTCTTACTTTTCTTTTTCTTTCCTAATTCGCTCAAGTACTGTTCCATTGCTGCGCTCACTTCACCATCTTTTGCATTTATATCTAAATCACCTTCAACTTCAGAAACATCCTCTCTCTCTGTATGTTTCTTTTTGTTTCTCTTCTTCTTTACTGAGTCATTCAAGTTCTCCACTTTCGCAGTCACTTCATCATCTTCTACATTTGTTTCTAAATCTCTATTTATTCCACTAAAATCACCTCTCTCTGCATCTTTCTTTCTGCGTTTCTTTCTCTTCACTGATTCATTTAAGTTCTGCTCCACTGTGACGTTCACTTCACCATCTTCCACAACTGTTTCTAAATCACCATCAATTTCAGAAAAATTCTCTCTCTCAGCATGTTTCTTCCTACTTTTTTTCATAATTGATTTTATGTTACACTTTAGAGGATCGCGGATTTGTTTTTCGTCTCCCGCACTATTCAAAGATGGTTCTTCGCGTTGGTAAAATTATCGATGAAGACTGTTTGGAAATAATTCAATATCTCCGTTGAAACTGAATATATTTCAACAAACCCTGCACCATGTTGTAGATAAAGGATGGCGGCATATATATAGTATTAAAACGATCATAGTACCTTCCATTTTCAATATATTTCGTTTGAAAAACGACCATTTTTCGACTGATTTTCCGCCATATTTGATGTTTCCTCGCTTCCCCGGTAGGGCGATTTAGACTTATTTCAACTCTAACAGACACCTATTTCTGTTAAAAGACCTTGGAAGCCAATTGAGCTTGCAAACCAACTATAGCTTGCAATCCGAACGTGAGGGTGACTATCTTTTTCTTAACACAAAGCAACATTTACGACAAAAACACTGCTTCATTTAGTGAATATTACGCTTATTCCGAGATGTGAAACTCGTCGATCGCCGCTACATCTGGCGTCCAAATGCCTGAACTATCACAAAAAACATGGTCTCCGGAGGCCATTTCTGTACCTTGTTCACTATAATCGACATATCTCAGTAACTACAAGAGGTACTTCCTTCCTTTAAATTGCTAAATAAGCCGCAATATTTCAAATGTCTTCCCAGAAAATTTCTTTGAAATAGGGCAATTTTTAATATTAAAACAAAAATTATTTCCGAACAGTCTTCATCGATAACTTTACCCTTCGCGTTCTTAGGTTCTGCCTTCAAATACAGGACATCTGAAAATACATAGGTAATATTAAAGACATGAAAGGCATTCATTTAATAGTTCATGTGACCATGATTTTGGGTATCATAACTCAAAATAATTAATGAAAAGATTGTTAATACATTCTGACCTCTATAATTTAGATTACGGTAAAATTATCGATGATAACTTTACCAAGAAGTAATCTAGATCAGTTCCTTAGGAAGGCAACGTTCCATTTCTAGCGGTGGGTTACATTCTGACGGTTCAGACAAGTTTAAGAAAATTTCTGAAAGGTCTGATTCAATAACAAAGCTTATAGTTAATATTTACTAGTTAGGTACAGTTATTTCGAACTAAACTTAGACGAGAAAAACTAAAAGTCTACACAAAATACCCGAACTAGATAATAACAGAACCACGTGTTTTAAACGCTAGTTTTGCCCGCAATTTCAAGTGCATCCCCAACCCACCTCCCTTGCTCAATTTAGTTTTCGCTGCTTCTTTATTCTTTTAAGCGCGCGCATTCGGTGAATCATCTTACTTGTGTTCATTATAATAGTGTAATCATTCGATCTATCCGATTCTGAAATGGATGTAAGGGGAATTTGGAGGGAGTTAAATGTGTAAATATAATCTGTTGTTTTTCTTAAGTGAGATGCGGAAAAAATACACGTACGTACGTAATAACATAAATTTCGAAAACGAGTGAATTGATAACTTCCATAGGGAAATCATTGTCGTCTGTAGGCTTTATACCTGTCGTAACTAAATTAGCTTATATTTTCCTATCTATAGATAGGGAAATATTCTACTATATTTTCTACTTATATTTTCCTATCTATAGATAGGAAAATATAAGTAGACTCACCTTCGAGTCTCAGAAACAAGCCCAGTCTTCAGACGTCTTAATCCCCATTTTTGCAGCAAACATGATGCAACAGCATATCCCATCTAGAATAAAATATGGTAAATTTTCTTTACCTAAAATATGATATTTTAATTACCAAAATTTTAACATTCAAAGAGAATGAATATTATAAAAACGAAATGCAAAAATGCTATTTGCGATATTTTGTTAATTCATTTGATTATTTTGCCAGGTGATTAATAATAAGATTATAATTTTTTTGCCTGTAATATTGAATACTAGCAAGAGTACTTTTAAGTTATTTGCATAATCTGCCAGTGTTTTGGTATCATCAGCAAAACAATAGAATTTCATTTTTTCATTCTACAAGTATAACATATGATATACTTGTGGAATGGATGAATACCAATGGTATATATTTACCATTGGTAACCTTTTCTTTTTCTTTACTAGAATAATTAGAAGATTAGATTCGTCTTATTTGATACCATTATTAATTGGTATTGGTTTTGTGATATTGATATTGATACAAGATCAAGTTGCTCTTCTAAGGCTAAACAGCCATTTAGTTGGGTTATGTTGACTACCAAGTTTCTGCGTAAGTGAAGAAATGTCATTACAAAACACTAAGCCATTTTCTTCAGAAAGTCT
Source organism: Sympetrum striolatum (assembly GCA_947579665.1). NCBI lineage: Eukaryota > Metazoa > Arthropoda > Insecta > Odonata > Libellulidae > Sympetrum > Sympetrum striolatum. The sequence continues at coordinate 670,751 of OX388342.1, read as the reverse complement.
TTACATTAAAAATGACAATTACTGTAAGTACATATCTTTGTATTCTTCTGATGAAGATTCCATCTTTTTAGCTGGAAAGCAAGTACTTCAGGCTGATTATTTTTTGATAACTTTTAATCATTAAGATCTTCTTGAGGCAAGAAATAAGGCCCTGATGAACAGCTTTGTTCAAAAGTTTTGTCAACGGAATTTATTTTACTTCTCTACTTTCATCAGACGCAGAGCTTTCTTCATCTAATGTCACATGTTCCGGAGGCTTTGGTATAGGCAATTCTTCTCAGTATGGAACTGGTCTCATTCCAGATTGCAAGTTAGGGTACACCACTGAATGTTTCGATTTTGATATAATTCCTTTAATGTTTTTTAAGCAGAAATAACAGCATAATGAGTGATCTCTATGTTCCCTCCATGTGATAAGGATAGCAAATGGCATGTGTGAGGGGCGATTTTTACATGTAGTGAGAAGAGCAAACAGACAGAGCCTTCTTTGGTCCCCCACTTTACACACAAAGTAAAGATCGTAACACTTTTTTACAATGGAGAAATGTTTTGCCATAGGGACTTGAGCATCACTTCACCACATACATAATAAAAAGTAAGGATTATTTAAACAAACTATGAATTTTGTAGCTAACAATGAATTAAAAGAAATAAAGTTATGCATATGTAATACACAATAATTTAGATAAGCAATCACAATAAAATGTTTACTGGGTCACTACTTCTCACAACTTGCATCTTGTGATGAATTGGTCTACACAAGATCATATATGAAGACAGAGTTGCCAGTACTCCAACTCAAATTCAATGATTGAAATTTAAGGTATGGCATTGATTTACACTTGTATAAGAATAGCTACACTGCCATTTGAGTTAGCTCATTGCTATCATGGTTCCATCATATTTATAAAGTACAGACCGCTTTTACTTGACAATGGAGGAAAACATTTTATAAAATTTAAATAGCAAAACAACTGCGCTTGGTGGAGAAATTCTGAATACATAATTGAAAACAGGATAAAAAAACTGCACCAAGTACCTACACCTATTGGTACTTATAAGACAAAAATCATGTTGACCAGTTTTTGTAGTACATTTGGCAATCTGAGGATCATCAAAAGTGAAGGAATATTTATTTCTGCACCCACTGGTACTGGTGCTACCTTAATTGCTGCTGCTAGATTGCTCTTCCATAGCAAAAGATTTCACTTCATCCATACTCATCTATGAGAAAGTACCTTTATAAATATTCAAATGATGTAATGTAAAACCTCTTCTTGTGTTTATATAAACATTCGAAATTTTGCAATATTATTGTCATCATGATATCGACAACCAGAATTTAACTAACATATAAGGTAGGGCAATTTATAAGTTATCTTCCTGACCTGTAGAAAGGGTAATGGAAATACTTGAGATTAAGATAATTTAATGCTCAACAGAAGCTACAAAATGTATTTCATACTTTTCTCAGTTCTTTTACTTTGTTGGGGGTATTGAGTTGAACAGGGTCAAAGAAAGAATCTTTGGCAAAACCATATTTTGCAATTAAAGGTTTCCATCTGAATAATGATTTCCCAATATCAAGCCTATCAAATGACGGAATTTTTTCCACACTTCTGCTTCTGTGCATTTTATTTCTCTCTAATATATATCTGCGCCAGAATTTCTAAATTTAATGTTAATACGTTTCTATCTTTTTCATCTTTATATTGTAAATTTATATTTATACGATATATTTATTCTGGTGACTTTAAATTTGACATAATGTATTAACTAACTGGTATCATTTCATAGCTTTCAATTTATACCTATAGTAAGAAGTTCAAATAAAGACCGCTTACTGACTTCAAACAGATTACAGATAATTACAGATGAATGCATTATTGGGCGATTAATATATCTCTCATGAATACTTTCTTTTGATGTATAACATTTTCCCACAGAGAAAGGAATGCAAAAGCTGAATTCTCATAATAGATATTAAAGATATTATGAAAATCAAGATACTTCAATGACTAATCCCTATAACATTAGTAAAATAGTAATTAAATATCATTAGTAATAGTAAAATATTTTTAAAAGAAGATTATAAATAGTATAAAGAAAATTCATTTGTCTGAGGAATGAAATTTTAAAAAATCTTTTACTTAACACCTCTATCTTGATGTAAAACCAAAATGCACAGAGTATACACTTCAGGCATAATTTGTTTTTTCTTTCAACTTTTTAAGCACATATTTATATATCTTATCCTTTCACAATTGCATTATTGGGCATCCTGGAAAGAATAGATGCGCAAGCACTAAAAACAGTTTCTTGAGAGCCAATTTTTTTTGCCATGATGTGTGATACCCCATCTGTGTTCCAGCAATATTTCTAAATTGGAAGGATGTTGCATTCCTCTCTTTTCTTACTGCTTTCCAAAATATACACTAATATTTCTTAAATATAATATGATCAATAAATAAAATCTCAAGGAATATATAATTTTTGACCATTCATTTTGTAGGTACACTTTTTCTGGTCCATTTAGTTTAACCATTCCTTATATTTACAAAAAAAATTTATCACCTAGGGATAAGGAATATGTTCTCTCATTAACAGACTGAAACTTTTCATCCCACGCTGTTTCTATTAGTCAAGGAAATTTGATATATGAGTAACGAAATGATTGTATATCCAATTAACAATTAAACTTCTTTCGATACAACACAATCAATATCTCTGCATTATATTCCATTGACTCTCTTCATATTTTTTTGGCACTCTTTTTTATCTATATTTACTGTATTACATGAAAAAAATTTGCTTCTTTTTTAGTTATTGCCATAATTTAAGAAAATTGGAAAATATAAAAATGAGCGCGATGCCTTCTAACATTTCAAACAAATTCATACCCTCTCTTATAAATCATGATCAGAGAATGGATTAAGCCCGGGTAAACATTAAAATTCTATGGATATCCAGTTACTACATCACAGGTATGGAATATCCCCACATACACTTGTGGCGACCGGTGCAGACAGCCCGCGCCCAGCGCCATATTGTAGCGGCCGACGGTGGGCATTTGTTTTTGGAGAGCTCCGTGCCCAACGCGCTTGAGATGCTCTCACTCCTATCGTGGCCTCCGCCTAGATAACATTGAAATTGTCTCAGTTTGTAACCTTTATGGCCGCACGCGCCATCTTGTCCTGTATATTCAAAGCCAGTTTAATAAAAGGCATATTCTTTCGTCGCAACGCAGTACTAGTGTGTCTCTTTTAGAAAACGTTTATTTACGCGCAACCCACTTCCCAAAGTGGTGACCCCCGACGTGATGTTCGTGTTATTATAGGGAAGTAATTTCGCGAAAATGGACGTTTCCGCCGAACCCATTAACCACGCGGTAGAGAAGGTTAGTTTTGCTGCGCCCGCGTTCTGGCACGAAAAGCCAGCATTATGGTTCTCACATTTAGAGATACAGTTCGAGTTGAGCGGAATAACGAGTGACCGCACGAAGTTCGGCCACGTGGTCAACCTCCTTGGGCCACGACACATGCTCGAGGTGGAAGACATTGTAATTAACCCCCCGTTGACCGGCCGTTACGATAAAATAAAGGAGGAAGTTATTAGGAGGCTCTCCGTTTCGAAGGAGCAGCAGATCCGGCAGCTTCTCGAGCATGAGGAGATGGGAGACCGGAAGCCATCCCAATTTTTGAGGCACCTCCGCAGCCTAGCGGGAGCGACAATGCCGGACGGTTTCCTGCGTTCCCTTTGGCTTGGACGCATACCGGAGCATATCCAGCCCATCGTTACTGCTCAAGATGGGATTGAGCTGGACGCCCTCGCCCTCATGGCCGACCGTGTGCACGAGCTCGTTCCGAGACCCAGGGTCCATGAGATGACGAGGCAGCCCGACCGCGTGGACACCGCCGCCGCAGAGACAGCCGCCCTTAGAGCACAGGTGGAAGAATTGACGCGGAAGATTGACGCCATGGCCTCCGGATGGACGACGACGCCACGAGGCCCTCCATACCCGCGACGTCCCCGCAGCCGATCCCGTTCCCGTCCCCGCGCACCGTTGACCGACGCGCAAAATGGCATGTGCTGGTACCACATCAATTTCGGTAAGAAAGCGCATAAATGTGTTTCCCCATGCAATTTCGTGCCGGAAAACTAGAGAGCCAGTCGGTAGATGCGGCAGCCGACTGCCGCTCGTCCTCGCGCCGCCTTTTTGTGTCTGACGCAGTGACTAAAACTCAATATCTCGTTGATACCGGTTCAGATTTGTGCGTGTATCCGCGAAATTATGTTAGTGGCAGGCGAGTGAAAACTAACTATGAACTTTTCGCTGCTAACGAAACTACCATCGCGACGTACGGATGGGTGACATTAAATTTGAATTTTGGGTTGCGCAGAGACTTTACGTGGCGTTTCGTGATCGCGGATGTGAGCAAGCCCATTATCGGTGCCGATTTTTTGAGCCATTACGGACTTTTAGTGGATGTTAAAAATCGCCGATTGATAGATAGCACGACTACCCTCTCTGTCCCGGGAGGCCTCGTCGGTAATAGTGAAATGCAAGTGAAGGCGGTCGCGGGTAATTCGCAATATCACTGCATTCTCGAGCGTTTCCCGGAAATAACCAGGCCAGCGGGAACCCATAAGGATCCTGCTCATTCCACAGTTCATTACATCAAGACGACGCCTGGCCCTCCTGTGTTTTGTCGACCGCGTAGATTGGCTCCGGATAAACTTTCAATCGCGAAGAAAGAGTTCGAGTTAATGATTCGCCTTGGGACCGCCCGCCGATCCGACAGCTGCTGGTCGTCGGCCCTTCACCTCGTCCCGAAGAAAGGAGATGAGTGGCGCCCCTGTGGAGACTACCGCGCGTTGAACTCCCGGACGATACCGGATAAATATCCCGTGCCGAACATGCAAGATTTCGCTCAGAACCTCGCAGGTAAGAGAATATTCTCCAAAATAGATCTTGTGAGGGCTTATAACCAAATCCCCGTGCATCCCGACGACGTGTGTAAGACTGCAATTATAACGCCGTTCGGCTTATTTGAATTCCCATTTATGTCGTTTGGCCTTCAAAATGCAGCGCAAACATTTCAACGTTTTATTGACGAAGTGCTACACGGGCTGAATTTCTGTTATGCATATATTGATGACATTCTTGTTGCGTCAGAGAATGAAGAAGAGCATTCGATACACTTAGAAAAACTATTCTCGCGTTTAAGTGAATATGGTGTGCTTGTCAATCCTTCGAAGTGCGTTTTCGGTGTCAATGAAGTGGAATTTTTAGGATGTAAAGTCACGGAGCGCGGCACTCAGCCACTCGATGAGAAAGTGCGTGCGATATTAGACTACCAAGTGCCAAAGACAGCGAAGTCTCTTCGTAGGTTTTTGGGGATGATAAACTTTTACAGACGATTTATTCCCAAAGCCGCCGAATTGCAAGCCCCACTGAACGATTTATTGAAGGGCAATGTGAAAGGTGATGACGAATTAATGTGGACTTCGGAAGCGACGAAAGCTTTCGACACTTGTAAATATTCCTTATCAAATTCTGCGCTTTTGTCTCATCCTAATCCTTGCTATGATTTAGCACTTTTTTCAGACGCTTCCGATAGCAGCTTAGGAGCCGCATTGCAGCAGCGGCCCGATGGTGAATGGCAGCCGTTGGGTTTCTACGCCCAAAAGTTGAGCCCAGCGGAGAAAATGTACAGCGCTTATGATCGTGAGCTGTTGGCGATTTACCGGTCCATCCGCCACTTCAAACACATGCTGGAAGGGCGCGCTTTCACCATATTTACGGACCACAAGCCTCTAGTGTTCGCTTTTCGTCAAAAACCCGAAAAGTGTTCCCCTAGACAATTCCGGTATTTAGATTTCATCGGACAGTTTTCCACCGACATCCGTCATGTGGATGGAACGGATAACGTGGTTGCGGACGCACTCTCTCGCGTTGAAGCTGTTCACCAAGGGATGGACATGGAGACTTTGGCAACCGCCCAACGGGAGGATGTGGAACTCAAGGCGCTGCTAGATTCAGGTTCATCACTCGACCTGCGAGAGGTCACAATCCCGGGCTCACCCAACAGCCTGTATTGTGATTTCTCCACCAAACCAGCGAGACCTTTCGTGCCGGCACTTTGCCGTCGCCAGGTATTTGCCTCTCTGCATTCTCTCGCACATCCTGGGGCAAAAGCATCGGCAAGACTCGTGGCAACCCGCTACGTTTGGCCTGACATGCAGAGGGATTGCCGCAAGTGGACTCAAGGATGCATCTCGTGCCAGAGGGCGAAGGTTCACCGTCACACGGTCGCACCGCTCGGCAATTTCGCAGCCGCCGCCTCGAGATTCGACCACGTCCACGTCGATATCATCGGACCATTGCCGTACGCACGAGGGCAGAAGTACTGTCTCACCTGTGTGGACCGATTTACGAGATGGCCGGAGGCATTTCCCATGGAGGACATCACTGCTGAGACCGTCGCCCGCACATTTGTTTCCGGATGGATATCCCGATTCGGACCACCTCTCCAAGTAACGACTGACCAGGGACGCCAATTCGAGTCTGGGGTCTTCAGGGAGGTCGCGCGGATGACCGGCATCACGCACCTAAGGACCACGGCTTATCATCCCGCATCCAACGGCCTAGTTGAACGTTTTCATCGCCAGTTGAAGGCTGCTATAATGTGCCATGAGGATGACAGCTGGCTGGACGCATTGCCGATCGTCCTTCTGGGAATTAGAGCGGCATGGAAAGAGGATGTCAAAGGCACCGCGGCGGAGATGGTATACGGGCAACCCATCCGCCTGCCCGGCGAATTCCTCACCTCAACAGACGCCGCAGACTCAACTACCTTCGCGTCTGAATTAAGAGAACGCATGCAGCACCTGCGGCCAGTAGCAACTGCCAACCATGCGCGGATTAAGGTTTTCATTAACAAAGACCTAATGACTTCCACGCATGTGTTCCTTCGGAACGACGCAGTGAGGCGGCCATTACAACCTCCCTACGACGGACCATACGAGGTCATCAGCAGAAGGGAGAAAACTTTCCTCATCCTATGCAAGGGCAGGGAGGTTAGAGTTTCGGTTGATAGGCTAAAACCCGCCTATTTCGTCGCCGATGAGCAACGACCGGAGTCCACAGAAAACGAAAGGCAGACGAGAATAGGAAGATCTGTCCGTTTTCCGGAACATCTCCGGGATTTTCAGTTGTTTTGATTATTATTTACTAACAGTTTTTCTTTTTTATCTTTTTAGTATTGTTTCGTGTTTTATCGAGAGCAAACCACTGGCGGGGGGGTGCTGTGGCGACCGGTGCAGACAGCCCGCGCCCAGCGCCATATTGTAGCGGCCGACGGTGGGCATTTGTTTTTGGAGAGCTCCGTGCCCAACGCGCTTGAGATGCTCTCACTCCTATCGTGGCCTCCGCCTAGATAACATTGAAATTGTCTCAGTTTGTAACCTTTATGGCCGCACGCGCCATCTTGTCCTGTATATTCAAAGCCAGTTTAATAAAAGGCATATTCTTTCGTCGCAACGCAGTACTAGTGTGTCTCTTTTAGAAAACGTTTATTTACGCGCAACCCACTTCCCAAACACTTTTTATTGGCTTACTTTTTATATACTACATCATAAGATGATGATTACTATGACCAAATGAACAAAAACTACTATAATAATAAATAATAAATCACTAACAATATTCAGATACATGCAGGAAGTAATATATTATAAAAAAACTACTAACAAATAGAATACTAAATCACTACACATGTGTTTCAGCTTTGTCTGAGCTTTGTTTCTGCTCAACTTATAATGGTCATAATTTTAAAATCTAAAATAATTTTAACAAAAAAATGCATTTCCATATTTTCATTTATTTCATAAAAAATAATAATATTATAATTATTTTTGGCAACAAGGTCAAATATTAAAGAAAACTCAGTTAAGTCATAGAAAAGAACAAAGAGCAAAATATTTTGTCAGATGAGGAGATTAAAACATCTTACAAATGATATATGTTGGTGTAATCCAAAATATAGCTTGTCAGTGTGTTACTTGTGATGATGCTAAGTAGTTTAGATACATTTATTGAAGGCAATCAACTCGAGAGAAAAAACCTAGGAAATAATACAAAAAATTATATCATAAGACATCAGTATCCTGTATGTAAGTTTAATACTTCCGATTTTCTCCAACTTAATTTAGAGGAAGACAACATAAAACAACTGTAAATTTACACTGTCCCTTCTTTTTCACTAGCAAGAGCATGTTAGTCCTTTGGGAAAGTTCTGAATAAGTCTTTTTAATTGAGTGAAACACAGTGATTCATAATGTGGCACAAGAATGTGTTTATGGAACACATTCATTTTCATTGACTGAGATCAAAGATCAAACGGAGATAAGTAGAAGGATTTCAAGTACTCCATTATTCCCAAGTTCACAAAAACACAAAGAAACATATTACTCATCAAAATTTTTAAATTACTAGATATCGGTATCATGCAGGTAACAGGATAATTTCAATTCAATTTTCTTGAGCGTTTCCAGGTTATCCATGTACAGTCAAACCTCGCTTAACGAGCACCTCACATAACGAGTGATTCGCATAACGAGCTAAACAAAATGTAACAAAGTGACTCGCTTAACGAGCGATGTTTCGTAGAACGAGTGACGAGGATACATCGAGGCGCCACATGGAGGTTCCTGCCGTCATCTCGGCTATCAGTCTATATTCAGGGCTCGTTCAGCTAGCATCTCACTGTCGCTTGCGAAAGTTGTATCCGGACAAAATATTGTGTATTTTTAGTGCAAAGTTTATATATTCTTCCCAAAAGAAAATGCCACAAGAAGACAGGAGTAAGAGAAAAAAATCACCCTAGAAGTCAAATAATGCAATGCAATAGTGTGTGAAAAATATAGAACAATTAGTTTGGTTTCACATGCATGTAAAATATTACTAATGATAATTCTATAGAGAATTAAGAAGCAAATTGAAGATAAAATATCAGATGATCAGTATGGTTTTAGGGAAAAGAAAGGAACACGTGATGCTATAATGGAGTTAAGACTTATTTTGGAAAAGATAATAAAAAGAACTTTTTAGGTTTTATAGATATCGAAATGCATTTGACAAAGTTAACCAGAAAGTTTTAATACAAATGTTACATAAAATTGGAATAGATAACAACTGCCTAAAAATAATTCAAATAATGTATAATAACCAGGAAGCTGCTTTAAGAATAAATTCCGAACTGACAGAGTGGTTCGAAGTAAAATGTGGAGTAAGACAGGGGTGTATGGTGATACATACGACAGATATATCATATCATCATACACCCGATGAATATTCTAAAGGAAATAATGTTAAATAACAGACTTTTATTTAACCTGTAGAGTGAAGAAGTTGTAGAGCAAGCATTAGAAGAGATTAAGGGTATATGTATAGGAGGAAGGAATTTCAACAATATAAGGTGTGCAGATGACATAGTAATCATGACATCTTCAAAAGAGGATTTAGAGTTAGCAATGCAAAGAGTTTATGAGGAGGGAAAAAAATTTGGATTGAGCATTGATACCAATAAAACAAAAGTAATGATGGTGGCTAGTAATAAAGAGCAACAGTGACTGCAATATAAAAATTAATGACAAACCAATAAAACAAGTCCAACAGTTTAGTTATCTAGAAAGTTTAATATCTTACGATGGGTACTGCAGTAATGAAATTAAATCAAGAATTGGGATGGCGAAGGAAAATTTTTGGAAATACAAGGATCTAATGAGAGGAGAGATCAACATGAAACTAAAACTGAAAATGTTGAGGTGTTATGTTTAACCGGTTTTCTTGTATGGGTGCGAGACATGGACCGTCTTAAAAAGTATGAAAAAAAGTATAAAGGCATTATACACATGGTTTGCAAGAAGAATTTTAAAAATTAAATGGTCAGACAGAATAACTAATGAAGAGGTTTGGAGAAAAATTGGAAGCAGGTATAGCTTATGGAATGAAGTGAAAAGAAGAAAATGGGAATACGCGGGACATGTGCTGAGGGGATCATCAGGGGAGAGAATCGTGAAAGCGCTGGAAGGATGGACAGTAAGGAAGAGAAAAAGAGGGAGACCGAGGATGGAATGGTTGGGCAATTTAAAGAATTAGACCGAAATAGAAAAATATGGGGAATTCAAAAGGAAATCAAGTAGAAGAGAAGAGTGGAGATCCATGAGAGCTAACCTCTTGATAGGAGAAGCTACCAATTGATGATGATGATAGAAGTCAAACGTCAAATCATTGAGAAGCGGGATCGAGGTGTGAGTGTGGCTGATCTAGCACGTACATACAATCGGTCCACATCTACTATTTGCACTATCCTCAAAAACAAGGATAAGATTGATGTTAAGAGGAGATTGATGTTAAGAGGAGATTGATGTTAAGAAGGAGATAGATGCCTCAAAGGGAGTCACAAGAATTTCTACGCAAAGGCCACGTATTTTCGACGATGTTGAAAGATTGCTTCTCATATGGATCAATGAGAAGCAAATGCAGTGCGACACTATTAACAAACACCTAATTTGTGAGAAGGTGAAACTAATTTTTGCCAACCTCATTAAGAAGACGTCAGGATCATCAATGGACGAAGAAGAAGTATTCAAGGCAAGCCGTGGGTGGTTCAAAAAGTTTAAGAGAAGAACCAGCATCCACAGTGTTGTGAGGAACGGAGAAGCAGCAAGCTCAGGCATAAATGCGGCCGTGAACTTCATCGGCGTATTCAAGAACCTTGTGAATTCTGAGGGTAATCTGCCGCAGCAGGTTTTTAATTATGATGAAACGGGTCTCTTTTGGAAAAAGATTCCGAAGCGAACATATATAACAGCAGAAGATAAGGCATTGCCAGGCCACAAGCCAATGAAAGACCGTCTCACGTTGTTGTTTTGTGCAAATGCAAGTGGCGATTTGAAAATTAAACCGCTGCTTGTTTTACCATTCGGACAATCCACGAGCCTTCAAGAAGTATAAAGTCCAGAAGTGTAGGCTGAATGTCATGTGGAGGTCCAACAACAAGGCTTGGGTGACACATTACCTTTTTATAGATTGGATCAATGAAGTGTTTGGTCCGTCTGTAAAAAAAATATATGTTTGAGATGAATTTGCCACTCCGTGCCTTGCTTGTTATGGACAACGCTCCTGCACATCCTCCAGGCCTAAAAGATGACCTCCTTGAAGAATATAAATTCATCAAGATCCAATTCCTGCTTCCTAACACCACTCCTTTACTGCAGCCAATGGATCAGCAAGTCATTTCAAATTTTAAAAAGCTCTACACTAAAACTCTCTTTGAGCGTTGTTTTGAGGTAACTGAAGGAACCAATCTCACTATCAGAGAGTTTTGGAAAGACCACTTTCACATCGTTGCCTGCCTCAAGATGATCGACAAGGCATGGGAGGGGGTCACCGAGAGAACTCTTATTTCTGCATGGAAGAAGCTATGGCCGGACAGCGCTGTCGAACACAACTCCGAGGAGTTTGAGCAAGTGCCTGCGGAGCCGGTAGTTGACGAGATTGTGTCTCTGGCCAAGATTATGGGGCTAGAGTTGGACAGCAACGACATCGATGAGCTAGTGGAAGAGCATAGCCAGGAACTGACCACCAAAGAGCTTATGGAGCTGAATTCTGTGTCACAGTAAGAATTTGTGAAGAATATTTTGTCAGGGGAGGAGGAGATTTCAGCCTCAGCAGAGCCCCAAGCTTCCAGCAAAATAAGGGAGATGCTAAAAGCATGGGAAGCTGTTACATTGGACGATGAAAAGCATCACCCTAATAAGGCAGTAGCTATGCGCGCAGCAAATTTATTTAACGATAATGCTATGTCTAATTTTCGCAAAATTTTGAAGCATAGGCAGAAACAAACCTCTCTGGACAACTTTCTAGTAAAAAAGAATATATTTTAAATAATAAATTACATTATTATAAATTTTTTGAGTATTTTTCGGAATGGAACGCATTATCCTATTTTACATTGATTTCAATGGAAAAAATTGTTTCGCTTAATGAGTGTTTTGCATTACGAGTAAGATTCTGGAACGAATTATACTCGTTAAGCGAGGTTCCACTGTATACTTCTTGAAGAAATACTCGTAGAGCTGATTTTCATTTCTTTATTTTTCATAGTAGAGAAAAGAAATAATACAGTATTGTTGGAAATTTCATTCATAGGATTGTTTTCATTGGCAAATACTATTTGTAGTTTGATATTACTTAAACATTAATGTAGTATTTCATCAGACTGACATTTTCAAGTTGAAGACTTATGTCATTATGTAAGTTACCTTAATTAAGTTCTCTCCCATGATTTTCATGAGATTATTGAAAGTGATGGGAGAAGTACTGAAAAAAATTTAATTGTGCTCAATTACTATTGTACTATCAAATTTGTAATTAATTACAATTACATATTAATGTTTGAAATGTATTGAGTAGGATTACAGTTACAACTACCATATATGCTGGCTTATAAGTAGACCTTTGAAGCATAGAAAAATCTCTCAAAAACCAGGGGTCAAATTTGTACACCAAACTTATATAATTTAACCCTTTACCACCGAGGGGTAAATAGGTGATACTGCCTACTTTACACTTGTTGAACACAAACTCAACTCACCACAATTATATGTTAAGGAAACTAAGTTTTGGCAAGTCTAATTAACGTAGATGTCATTGAAAAAAAATTTCATCAAGAAATACAATTGTGACTGAAAGTATGTTATGACATTTTCATAATAAATGAGTTAAATTAATAAACCATTTTCGTATCTTTAAAATAAATTTGATGCATATTTATTCTTCGCAAATTATATTCCTTTTTTCAAATGTGTTATTATTTTGCAAAAATTTTATACACATTTTGATGCTTTCTTTTTACAAATGAAGATCAATAAGCACATCATGGTTTGTTTTTGTTTATATAATCGTTATGATTCGACTTAGCGTTAGGAGTAAATGGAAGCTGTTTTAGCAGTGCCATGATTTGATATTACCTTGCTATATTACCATTATTACCCCTTTATTATTATTACCATTATTACCCCTATATCAACCCTTTCTTTCTCTCTTCATTTTCAGGTTCATCTCACCCTCTTTCTGCTGAGATAAATTTGAAAAAGTGGACGGACGCCGCTGGCTGACCTTTATTTATTTATTATTTTTTTCTTTGACAAATACTTATTAGTAGGAAATTAATAATATTTTTATTTTTTTTTTCTTTCTTCTGTAAATTCATTGATTTATGTATATTCTGTATGTAATTTTATTGTCTGTATTTAATTGTTTTTTTCAACCCCCTTCTCTGTGGGTGTTTTCCCGCAACGTGGGTTTTTCTTTAGCAACCTTCAGTTGCAAAGATTTTTCCCCACACTCTGCTCTGTCTTTTTGTTTGAATTTAATTTGTAATTATTCATCTTCTGACGACATACGAGGTGAGGTGGAAGAGAGGCCCACTTGGGCCTAACCTCGCCAATAAAGGGTCAAATAAATAAATAAATTAATTCTATAATAAATTTTTAATACCATTGTGTTTCTTTTTCGTAACTCATTTTTATTTGTAAAGCCTGAGTGATATCAAGAAACTTATCTAGGCACTATTATTACTGTAGTAATATAGTGCCAAGATAAGTTATATTTACGTTCTACCAGTATTTACACCAGTGGATGAGGATATATTCTATAATCAACATCATGCAAATAAATAGGAAACACTCAAACAATCAACAAATGCAAATAAAGTTTTTTAAAGAAAGTGCAGGTGGATTATGAATGAGAAGACAGAGAGCTTCCTTGATCATTTTGTGAGGAAAGTGCTGCTAAATATCCTTACATAGACACCTTTCAAAATTGTCTGGTTGTCATGTAAACAATATCAATTGAATTGCTTACAGTAGCAATAATTTCACAATTTTCCAGCAGTTTTTTAACCCCTTAACCAGCAAACTCATAAATTTTCCAAGCTAGTTCCAAATATTCTTTTGTTGCCTTTAGAAAATTTTCTCTTTTGAATTTCCATATTTTCTTTTCAATTCACAATTGTTGGGAGTTGTTTTTCCTTTTGATTGAATTTTATTTAATGGTTAATAATGTATTTTTATCATAATAATACTTTCTTACTTAAATAAACATTTTTATTTCAATTGGTGAAATAGAGAGTCTTTCATCTCTTGTTGTACTAACGAGTATGAAAACAGAGCATGAAATTTTTTAAATAAATATCATAAACACAAAGTTCTTTTACATAAATCCAACATGGATAACATGGAACTAACCCCAGTTCATTATTTGTTTTCTCTCCCTGACACAAAATCCTTTTGTGGATATTTCCTATATCTAAAGTTATTATTTCTAGTATGAGTCACTCCACTACTTCAAAAACTGTGCAGTTTCTTCTCATTTCAAGACTCAGGTAGCCATAAAATAGAGAGTCCTCAAAGAATGTTTGAGTAAACACAAGTGTTTGCATCTTTGTTGTGTGGGTGGCCCAACCCTTTCTAGAAAATACTTAACATCTGGGATTTCGCAAATTTTTTCTCTCTCATAAAATTGTACCCTATTATCGAAGTTTTCCCAACTGTAAACTTTCAACTGATGTAGTAAGTGCACTTAATGAACAATTGGGTCCAGAAGAATTTCAGTTTTACTATGGAAAAGAGAGTGTGGGTGTGATTTTGGAGGGTTCAGATAATGGAAGCTAACTAACTTGGTTTTTCATTGAGTTATTTAGAAATTTAAATTTTATTACTAATAGATTTATCTACATTATTTGAATGCTTATCCACATTGCAAGCAACAGAGATATAACTAACCTAAATATATATCATGTAGCAGTCTTATGACTTGGGAAACATGATAACATTACTTTTTGACACTTATCGAGTCAGTAAATTGGCAGTTTTATATAATTTTGTTCCTTGAAAATCACTTTTTTATTTTAAGAAAACATAATCTGAAAATAATAAAATACTACTTTTTAAATGACAATATAGTTGCTTAACATAATTTCACAAGCCAATGTACGATAAAGAAAAGAAAAAGATATGGAAGCAAGAATGAATACATGCCTCATTTCTGAGCAGTAATAAGTGCTAATGATGCATCCACTAAGTGAGAGAAAGCCAGCATCGAAAAAAAAAAACCATCTAAGCATCAATGTGTATTTTTTTCCCATTGATTCTGCTCATTTGGGTTTGGTTTGAGGCAGAAGAAGTTTGCAAAAATCTAAACCTAGCATTATTTGTGAATTTTGGTCAAGCTTTACTACCTGTAGAATTATAATAGGTAAAAATCAGCATAAATAATTTGGTGGTAATAGGCAGGATTTATTCAAGAATGGCCAGTACTAAAGTCCGCACTCAAGAAAAGGATTATTTGCCAGGTTTTTTCGATTCTAGCCCATTGTGCTGCGTATTCAAGATAGCTCTATATTGTATTTATTGGTATGATGTAATTACAATAATATACTCTTAGATATTCGAGTTAATTGCCTTTTTTTCTGACATATACGAACAAAATTTTACATACCACACTGGTTACGCCGCGCCGCCGATTAAGCAGTCAGCGTTCACGCCGTTACACTGCTGCCGCCGGCTTCATTTTCCCCCTATGCCGCCACTGACTAAAATCATAACGGTGCCCATGTCTAGTTCATATGAACCCTACTATGCTTATTACTGATTTTCGGTTGCTAATTTTGCATAAACAAAGACCTAATGGCATTAAGATTGGGGGTCGTGGATACCACTTTTGGGCTAGGAACATACCCTGAAAGTCTCAAGCATATCCATGATACATACCTCAGGATACATATATGCATATAATTTTTTAATCATCAATATTATTTCAAACACTAAACTGTTGAATATAACACACCACTTTCTACTCTACAAAAACTGTAATTCCTGAGAATAATTATCAATGAATGGCTCTTGCATAGAGCATCTGTTGAAGAAACCACATGCAACATAAAATTCATGTATATGTGAACTAAAGTAGTTTTTCTGAATAAAATATTGGATACAATTTGAAGTAAACTGAGAACTACCGTACTACTTATGGACTTATATTACCGTAGATGTGACAGAAAAATCACCCACTCATTGAATATGTTATCATTGACTGTAGGATTCTTTATTTCTTAGCAGAAAAATTTTGTTCTCAAAAGAAAATAACTTCATAACTACACTTACTATTCATAATACAATCATGGTGTCATCTGTTATGTTTAAAGCCAGTAAGCTATCTTAACTTGAAAATCCTATATTGAATTTGAAATGATCTAATTTGAAATCATCAAAATTAATATTAACTTACAACATGAAGATGAGAGAAACTTCAGTAAAAACATCAAAAAGTATTGTACATCCGGTCTTTTGCATTTCCAAAATGATACTAATTCATCATGCTTTTATGGTTAAGAAAATGTTATCCACAAGATGCTTTGATTTTCAATTTATGGGAACCGTTTAAATGATTTTTATACCTGTGACAAAGTTCATTCTGCACACATCGAAAATAAACATTGATACTGGGATGCTGATTTTTTTGGGAATGCAGCGTCATTTTGACCAATGCTGCTTTCACAAAAATCTTCAGCATCGATTTTTTGTGCATCAAAAGCCTCCATCTTTCCAGATTGAATCTGGGATGTTTGTGACAACAGGGATAATTAGAGTCACGCATAGAGAGTCACGCCTTCTCATATCGTTTATATGCATAATTAGAAAAGGACAAAATGCAGAATAATTTTCTGTTTTTCATTTAATTTCAATTTCATTTAATAATTGCAGAAAATGTCATTTATTTAAGGAAAAGGTCAATGCTCCAAATGGGAACCTTAGATCAAAGTTAGTATTTATAAATAAAGTCAACTGACTGATGAGTAACTTTTTGGTAATCCATGACTTCAAAGAAAGAAAACAGGAGAAACTTTCTGGATGAAATTCACACCTGATTTTATTAAAAACTTTGCAAAATACCACAGTGAAAGAAGACAAAAAAAGCACGACTGGTTTCGATGAGTGAGCGTCATCTTATTTTTTACCAATGACTAAATAAATGTTTGCATTACTTCTCATTTAAATCATGTAAAATACTGATTTATCTTCTAACATTTATCAACAAAAATATAATTATATCAGAGATGCATTTCTGTTTATCTTGAGGTTGGATATGAAACTGATCCATTCTATGTATCTAATTAGATAATTTAAATGCAGTGCAATAAATGTAGAATACCATGAACATCAACAGCAATTTAAGTAAATATTCATTGAAACAGTGCTCTGTGATCATAGATCAATCTTAAATTCTATTTGTTGTTTTATGATCGTACAAATCTCAAATCAATTATAAAATCAGTTACCATGAAAATAAAGGTGCTTGAAAATTAATGGATCATCAAGCTTATGATAGGTGCAAATCAGAACATCTCTTTCTCTACTGCTAAAGTAACAAAGGAAATTAAGTGATATAATGTCAATGTGATGCTTTCTTAATTATGGGAATGTGGGAAAAAATAAGATATTGGGATGTAGGACTTAATTTAGTAAATGACATTTGGCTAATATCGTATATATTTTTAGAGATACATATTATCCTCTTAAATTATCTGTTAAGACTCTTAATGTAAAAGATCTACTGATGCAATAAATTCATTCAGTGGTAATATGCTAAATACTTATAGGTTATTCTTGTAAAATATTCTCTGCTGTACATACAATACTGGGTTGTAAGAAAAACTATCAAATGAAATGAATTAATTTAATCAATAATACTTATTATACTACTTTGTATTTTACATCGCTTTATGTGAGTCAGTATAAACGAGTCGATAAATAATCGCCATGCACTCATCAGGGCACACAGGACTATCACTGGCTATATTTTTTCTCGCGTGTCTTGTAGGTCCAGGCGCTTCTCTAAGTATATTTTGGTTTGCACGCCTACCAGGTAAGTGTTCAGAGATCTTCAGCAGTTTCTATTGCAATCCATGAGCTAACATAAGCGTTCTTGGAGAGTCATCATCGCCTACTATGGTTGTATTTCCTCCATCGTCTTCACAGCCGCAGTCATCTGTCGAGGAGGCAATTTTACCTTGTTTTGTTGATTGTTTTAGTTCTCGGCCTGTACGATTGCTGGTTTTGTTTGAATCTTCAGACTCACTATCAATGTTTTGAGGAATAAAATCTTCGTCATCGTCAGAGTAGAAATGATCTTCCGATTTTGCATTCCGATTCACCTTCTCCCCTATGAAAAAAATGTATAAACCTGTATAAAATTTTTATACATTCTTATACAATTGTATACAATTTGTATACAATGTATACAGACCTGTATAAATTACCAAATGTATCAAGCCGTGGCTGTATAAAACTTAATACAGGATGTATACAGTCTATACAATCTGTATAAAAATTTATGCAATTTTCATAGCCTGCTTACAATGTAATACAATCTTAATGAGGGCTGAGTTCAAACTTTGTTTAGGTGCTATTTAAGTAACTCAGCCTTTATGAAGCTAATATACAACGTCATACGTGATTTATTAGCTCAAAAACGTTATTTTATAATATGCAGATCTAAAACTAATAGTCTTCTTTTTACTATTCCATCTTCATATCTGGTGCTGTAACAGCTGAGAAAACTAAACTGAAGTAAATTTAGGATGTTATAGTTCCTCAGCTCTTAAAATATTTTCCATAGTTAGGGCAATCTAACCACAGCCTAACTCGTGAAACAATATTAATAATATCACGTGTTTCCACAATTGACAACAAATCTAGGTCTATAGGAAAAATTTTTACAGCAGGTGTAAAGATGTACTTTAGCCTGAGAATAATATAATTCAATACTTTTAAAGACATAGTTCACACTAAGTTTTGTAATGATCTCACATCAGTCTGTCTAAATTATGTCGATCACATCTTTTTGGAGTATACAACATATATGACAAAGATATACCTTCAAACTGATGAAGTTTTCTCTTGGCAAATGAATAAACACTACTGATGCTATGAGTACATAAATATTGAAATATAAATCTTGAGTGGAGCTTGGTTTTTAGCATTATTAAACAGCTTTATTATCAAATAGAAATGATAAAAGAAAAAATAACAACTTTCATACAGAATGACATGAAATGCAATTTTTATTTGAAAGACAGAGACAGGTAAACAATACAATAACTCGATTACCAACTTCATAGATTTATTTCAAAGGCATTTGGCAACTCCACCGCCAAATCATCAAAATGTAAAATTTTACTTAAAAGACAATTGCAGTTAACTAATTCATAAACATTAGTGGAATCCAGTTTTTTAATGTGAGGTAACCTAAATTTATGAGATCTGTTTACAAAGCACTGAGTTTTCTTCACTTTAAAATCATGAATAACTGCAAAAGTGGAGTCATTTGTAAGGACAAAACACTCAATACAGCCATATTTAACAGCCAGATTGTCTCCCATAAATCTTACCATGTTGCTCTGGCGCACCCTTTCCCTGCTATAAATTCTGGAGGTAAACACTCCCATGCTGTCAACCTTAACCCTGCAATGAATTTTTACACCCTCAACCCCACCCAACGCATCCCGCAACACTTTTTTTACTCTAGGTGGCAATATCCCCACAAATGGAGCACCAAGGCAAACCACAGGGGCCTTCATTTTATAACTACCTTTTCTTTCTCTGGAAATAAAATGTTTTAGCATGTGATATGAGCGAATTAATTTTGTTGCACTCACAAGTTGCTCGCTCACCCTTTGCGTGCCCTTAATGAGTGAGAGTAATTGCCCATTCTTGTCTTCAAACATGAAACAAGATGAAGCCCAGAGTGGTCCCCAATTTCTAACAGCATCTCCTAAGTGTAGTAATTGATGAACATTATAAGACATGTGGCGTTTTCCATACAGCTCTTCAGCTTCTGCACAG
The DNA here is from genome assembly GCA_947579665.1 of Sympetrum striolatum. Taxonomy (NCBI): domain Eukaryota; kingdom Metazoa; phylum Arthropoda; class Insecta; order Odonata; family Libellulidae; genus Sympetrum; species Sympetrum striolatum. Next base: position 650,777 of record OX388342.1, on the reverse strand, counting down.
AATGAATTTAACAAAATGTCTGCTGCTATTATTTCCTCTTGTGGAATATTTTCCTGGAGAAGCAGATAAATCGCTCCCACCAGTAACAACCAATGTTCATAAAAGGCAACAGGGAGTACATTAGCCAAACAAAATGGGGAGTAAAACAACAACCAATTTCTTAACTCTGATCCTTTCCAATATTTCAACAGTGATAAACTTCTTGGCACCCGTAGAACATCATTGGTAGGTTTAATTGACAATAACCTCTTATTGACTTCATCAGATTTCAACCCAATGTAATAGGGCTGTTTACAATGCTTGGAATCAAACCACAAACATGCAAATTGGCGGACAACCCCTTCAGCCACTGCATGCATATAATCTGGTATGAAAGATGTTGATAAATTCAAGCCAGGGATAAATGATAAACAGGAAGGGCCCAACACTCCTTTTACACTACTTTCCTTATCAGCAGCAGCTTTCGCTTGTTCTAACATTTTTCCACCATCTCTCAAGGGTGCACTCCCTTCCAAGTAATTGTAGACAATGACATGACCTTTCTGAGTTTCCACTATCTCTCCAGGATGTTCACAAAAAGAGCAGCCATAATAGCCATTGCAGGCCACTAAGTTTTGCATTTCATTGCGAGCTTTAGCATCAACCACAACAAGATTAGCATTAACCTAAGAAATTTACAGATGAACGTAGTTCTGGGTGAAACCACGACAGTCCATCAACATGTAAACTACGCATTGCCTTGGAAAATGGCTGCAGGAAAGTGTTCATGCTTGGCTTAGTTGGACCACACCATAGCCCAGCCAATGACAAAGTTTCCTTTCTCATACCTGGAGGCACATTAGAAATGGTAAACAGAAGAGGCCAAATTTGAAAATTAGAACTTTTGAAAACTGGGATACCATCTGTGTTCCTCATCAAATGAACATCATATGGAGATAATGGTGAAGGAAACATTGCTCCATCAACAATATCACAAACACATCCATCAAACTGACCACCTTGAATCAAGTGCTTGTAAAGTTTTTCACGCTCAAGAAGATATTTAATAGTATCACTCACAGGAATATTAATGAATCTCCGGAATACCTCCCTTGATCCACATACATCACATTGTTTTACAGAATTAGATTCATAAGGCCCCAAATAACTAAAACAATCACAACAATATCTGTGGCCTTCTGCATTAAAATCACCTGAGCAATTGGTTACTGATTGAAAAAATCGGAACTTACTGCTAGGGAAATTATGAGGAGTGGGCAGAATTCTTGTGATCAATTGCAGCCAGTCATTCAGAGCCGTTTTCGTGAGTTTATGTTTCACATATAGATCCAAAATTTCATATAATGCCTCTCCAACCGTAGTATCTGTGAAATCATGGAGTTTAGAATTCCAACCATCGAATGCTTCATCTTCCTCGTCACTGCTATCTTCCTCAATTGTTGCCTCCCAATCACACTCACTTGTTGATGATATTGAGAACTCTGATGATGATTGAGAAGAGGACAACGACAATGAGCTATCCATATCACTACCATCATCACTCACGTCAGTTACTTGTCTGGGCACTGAAATTTCGAGAAGTGATTTAATTATGACAAACTGAGAGGTTGCCGGGTTATTAATAATTTTTCAAAACACTGACCAAGCTCAAGTGGTCCCGGCGCAGAATCATCCTCTGGACGCGTTCCATGAATGTCTTCGACATTTTTACGTAAACGCCAATTAGTCGTTCTGGGAATCTGCAAATTTAAAATGTCGATAATACATTTAACAAAATCACAGCATACAACAACCGAAACGGCAAACCAAGATGAATTTCATTGACCAAATCATTCATATCTTGAGGTTGCATACATTATGACTAAATTAGTAAGTTAACCACTATTGAATGATAATGAGAAGTTATATACTTACGGCTCTATATGGGGCAGGGTTTCGGTTATATGCTTTATAGCCTTTGTTCAACTTCATTCCCGCATAATCCATTTTTACTTAGTAACTGAATAATTCATAAGTACACTGGATGAAAATTCTGATAAACAACCGTGACGAGGTGCGGATGTCAATTGTCTACGCTAGTCGACACTTCGCAAGGTGCTACACCAAATCCGTAGTAGATGAAGAGGAACATTTGAGATCGCCAAATATGAATAAATAATGTTATAAATTTTTAGCGTTATCTAATCATCTAATATGTTAGCCATTTGTGTTCATTCTCAATATTTACACTCTCACTTGACTTCCGTGATAGAATCGCGCAGCCGCCATATTTTCGTATCATTATTTTCTATGCGGTTTTGGAAGGTGGTTGAAAAGTTGATCGTGTGAGTGGAGTAGGTATATATTCTCGTATCTTTATATACAATATTTAGGATCTCCGATTAGGATTATAGTATAATACGGACAATGGTGTATTTCGTACTAGTGAAGTTCAGCGAAGAAGAGGTGGATTGTGTCTCTTCGAAATATATCAAGGATTGCGTCCCAATTGAGGAACTGGCGATTAATTCCGCTGTGAAAATAATAAGTTTTGAGAGCGTCAGTTCGCATACAAATCGAACGAAGAGGGAAGATGAAGAAGCCTGTTATTTCGGTGAAGTTTTGGCTAAATCTGGTAAGTTTTTATTTGATACAAAACTATTTTGGGCTCAGTTATCACCCCTATCCGTGGTTTGGCTTACCGCGATGTATATATTTCAGATTCGCGACCAGTTTTAGTGTCCTTAATGGATACCTACATTAAGACGGGAGTATTACCGGATGCCGACACTGGTAAGAGAAAACGGCCAAGAATTCCAAGGAGTTTGAGCGACGAAGAAAGTGAAACTGTGGAACCAGGCACAAATCGGCACAAGAGGAAAGGCAAGGTCCTTTTTACTTTTAACCAAAATCCACCCATTTCATAATGAAAATCGAATAATATTGGTCCATACTTTCTCTCCAGTGTACTACTGATGATTTCTAATAAATTTACCATTGTTTATTTACTCCAGAAAAATATTCTGAAACTAGCTAAGAGAACAGCTGCACAGAGGATCCTTGCTGAAGTCGGTGAATTTGGGTCCACTTCCAGCACTGAGACAACAAATAGCGACCAGTGCCGTAAGTGCATAATCCTTAAAAATGAAATCGAGAATTTGAAGGGATCGTTGAAGAGGGCTATTAGTGAAAGGGATGATGCCTATGGTATGTATACACTGTAACGTATACGAATGCGAGAGCCGAAAATAGAACTTGCTCTTTGCGGCTCATCCATTCGTTGATGTATTTGTTGATAGTGATAATTTTGTGTAATCAATCCTTGGAGTTAATTCAGAATCTGTGATTGGTCTTTTCACCGACCTAGAGTCATTGAACCTGGTGCAGGAGCTCAGGAAATCATTAAAGGCTGTGAGAAAACTCACAACCCAGAGAAGTCACACGAAGCAGCCCAATGAAGATCGTGGAATGAATGTCCTGGTAGAGCATGACGATAAATTGGAGGAGGACATTGGCGAGGAAAATCCCGAGGCCTATGAAGTTCACCCTCATTTACTCTCCTCCAAGGGAGATCCAGATGTAAGTATATGCAATGTACTTCCCTCTTAATATGCTAGCATTTGGTAGGTTGGTGTAGCTTAAGAATTAATGGAGTTCTGGTAATACAATATGACCTACGATTATTCATTCACTGCTGTATGTACTTGGACCTCTTTGGAAACTATCACAGTCAGTGAAACTGTGAATTTTTCTGTCTTCATTTCTTTTAATATGATCTTCAATTCTCATTTTGTAGGTTGTGAAACTTGTCCCCTCCATAGATGTCTATGTGAATAAGGTACTGCTCCAAAATTGCAACCGGACGTGCAGTTCTCCAACCATGTTTGCCAGAAACCTGCTCCCAATTGTATTCAAGGAGGAGGCCCTGAAAACATGTTCAGCAGGAGGGAGAAAGGCTAATGGTCTTGGCCAGGTCAAAAATGGAGCACGAGACTCTTTATATGGACCGGCTGTTGATGCAATATGTAGTAAGTACACCGAAGGCATAATTTCTGTGTAGTATAAACATAACATTGTATTGCTCCATCTTCTTCAAATCAATCGTCTTATACATATATTGAAAGGTATTACTGCGATTTTTAATGCCAATGTGGATTGGGAAGCCCACAACTCTTTTGGATTTGCTGATTATCAGTTGTAAGCCACAAGTTTTCTTTAAAATTTGGTAATTTAGCGTATTGCATGCAGTGGATTCGTGGACTACAGCTGTGTCAATGGTCCAAGATAATGATATATTTGATGTTGTTCCTAGTTTATCTTGATGGTAATTTCATTGCATAGTTAAAAGTTATTGGCATGGAGTAAATTTGATTTGTACCTATTTCTCTTGTTTTTTCTTTAAGTAACACTTTGCATGTATGTGTGGCATAACTATCAGTGTAGGTGGAGCATTGAGGAAGTGTTTAACTTTGCTAAATTTCTACCTGTGGTATTTCTGTCTGTAGTCTATTATATAGAAATTATTTTCGCCAACGTATTCCAAGTGATATCTATAGTGTATGAAAATACTTTTGAATACGAATAACAAGCATTTAAAGTGAATCTATTTCAATAGAAGACTGGGAGATTCTTTTTATAAGTAATGTATACTTATCTGAAAGCTTGTAACTTTCAGTAGAAGAAATGCTGTAAATTTCATTTATTAACAATGCAACATTTTGTAAATCTGAAAGAATTTGAAGTGTGCATTTACGCCTCATTATTTTGTGTAGAATGATATTTCCTTTGTATTGACGGTCTTTATTTCTTTTATAGACTATGTTAAGGCTCAGGCTCTAATTAAAGGCTGGACAGTGAAGCAGACTGAGTTGATTGGAGCCATTGGTCGTCGACTAAATGAAATACGCCGGCCTGCATTATTAGAGAATTTTTGACTGTAATGTATTATGAAATTATTATGATATTTAATTTTGATTTTAATGTTTGAATGTTTTTTTTTAATGTACAGCTAACAGCAAAAAAAAGTTACCACCCCTGACCCACCAAGAAATTCTAAGTCCAAAATTCGGGCCGGCGAGCCTTTCTCTCGAAAAGGGAGGGAGAGAAAAGAAAGATGGAGAACATGGTACGTTACGCTAGCTCGGCTCTCGCGTTTGGATGGAGAATTTTCGTTATTTATATAATGATCATTTACTACTATCCATTATCTGCCGCAACATTTGATGTGTTAACGCGTACTATTGAATTTGACGACGATCAACTGGAAGATAACTAAAGAAATGAATCGAATTGAATGCAGCATTCAAAGTCACTCTCACTTTAATTTTCGATAACAGATTATTAAATCATTTCCAAAAAAATACAAATGAATTTAACTGAATACAACATTCGGTATCAAATTAACTCACATTTCGTTTTTCGAAAATCGATCGTATAAATCACTTCCAACGATTGAATATGCTCATCAATGTGAACGAAACCAGCAACTATTCTCTTCTTCTTAATTTCAAATAGGCCAAAAAGCAGGATCTCGGATTCAAAAATGGCATTTGTCGTCAGGGGGACCGGCTGTTTATACTCACAAAACTTTTCGTGTATTCCGTCAAATATCTCAAAAATTCAATTCGGAAACAACAATAAACGACCAAAATAAGGTTTTCTATTCATTTACTCTGCTATTGGTTCTTGTCTCAATCTCGAATGACTATTATTTTTAATTTAATTTTGCAAAAGAAATGAAGCATGCAGAGACAAAAATGAACTTTACGTGCATTTCTCACGGAAATGCTTTGACTCGTCTGGGATCGAAGCAAGGACGAAGTGTCACCATTTTTTACAATATAAACACTTTCGTATATATATATATATATATATATTTGAATGCAATGTTCTGTAAAAAATTCAAGTCAATCGACCGAGTGGTTTTCGAGTTTTGCGGGCACAAACATACGCAGGCTGAATTTTAATATATAAGATATGTGCATGATTCGGTAGATCACTGTAATTTAATTGCTTTTAGACACCTTTCGTTTAACTTTCCCAATTGAAAATCGTTCTATTATCAAGAGAAATAAGTAAGGAATAAACACAAGGAAATAAAAGTGCCAAAACTTCCACACAGAAAGTCGTATAACTTTGACAAAATTATTTATTTCTTTGTGTTTAGTTACCTATGGAGTTCCTCAAAGTTAAAGCTCATTCGATTGATTTAAATAACGAATATTCTTTTCTAGATTACCATTTCCCCTTACTCTCGTGACTACTATAGATTGTATAATCCATTAATTTGTAAAATTAAATTAGCCTGACAACAACACTGTAGAAAAATTCACACAATTAGCTTCGACGCTTACTATCACTATCTTCAACATTTACATAAATACGCGATCCTCCATATGGCATGTGCCTCGAGAAAAGAAGGGAACAAAAATGTTACCTGCCCTTGAAAGGGTAGAATACCGGGAAAACTGTTAAACAGGACAAAACGAAATAGGTGGGGGAGAAGGGCAAGATAATCCTTTTGTTGCCAAACGGGAATGGAAAGGAAAAACTTTCTCGTTGGGAGAAGAGTATTTGGGTTGCATTTTGCTTGATTCATTTTGATGTTATCTAAAATAATGTGTTCGCTAGCCTTCTCTGATATATGTTTAATTTTTAGCTCGCAAGTAGAAGAATGACTCGAAGAAATAAATCTCTCATAAATTGGGACTGCAGAGCAACAGATTAGAAATATTGTATGTTCTTCGGCCTAAAACTTACGAGATCTCACTGTTTATCTGATGTGGATTAAATGAAAATAATAATAAATAGCTTGATGAAACCACTGTCCTAAAAATTGGATCCATGGATTCCTTATCGTTTCAAAGTAATGGCTTCCAGTAAATACTGTAGTAAATGGCCAGCGGTAGACGTCCTTTTGGTAAAATTCTCGAAATTTTATTTCTCAAAAGTTACTCCTCTCGTATTTTTAGCTATTTATTGATCAACGAATCACCTCCGAAGAGTATTACAATTTGTTTATTTCAAAGTTCTCAGTATTTTAAGAAAACCATCTTTTAATTATCAGTTATGGAAAATGATAAGACCGCTATCCGTAGATCTGTTACTTTTGCATGACAATGGGTTAATCGAGGTCTAACCAAACCTAAGACTTGGCTAGAGGTATGAGTTTTTAGTACTCGACACAGAATGGGCAAGTTATTGCGTGTGTGTTACAGTAATGACGATTATAATTGAGTTTAAATACGTATTTAAATGACATCCTTATTTTTTATTTTATAAACCAGGTGAGATATACTTGCAAATTTTATAAGTGAATCAAGATGAGTTTAACGTTTTGGCTATCATCAACACTGAGAGAAAAAATATATTCACTTGCTTTTGGTGTTTTTTATATTAATTTTAAAGGTTCTTAAAATCTACGAAACTAATAACTGTGTCTATCTTTTAATGGAATAAAAGAATTGAAAACCCTATACATCCAATGATAGTAATAAAAAAGAACCAAAGGAACGCTAGTTTACGCAAATAGCTATCTCTTAAATTTTCCCGTTTTGTTGTGGATTGATTTGTAAGGATGTCCCAAAGGTTTATGAAAAACATTGGTTAGAAGAAATAGCGAAAAAGGCCTGAAAAGTTGAATGTAAATATTGAGAACGTAATATTGGAATTGGCATTTTACGAAGCTTAAGTTTCTACGGGAGTGATCTTTCTATGGTTAATATATGTTTAATTCTACTGCTGAAAGCAGAGACGGTCCGAGACATGGGCAGTCTGGGAGACCGTTCCCAGTGTTTGTGTGCTCTTCTCAGATCCCTTGAAGATTCTCAGTGATAAAATTATACGCGTAGCTTACGGAATTTTAACGATTACACCCGGTCACAATATTTAGTTAAACTTTCTTTTATCCATTAAGGGGAACTAGTTCTAAACGTCTGCCTGCCCAGAATATCAATAATCTTCAGATTACCCCTTCCCGATGATTGTAATCAATTTCCTTCGCAATGGATGCAGCTTTCTTTGGTTCAAGTTCTCTGAATAATTTCCTTATAGTCAAATTGATTGAAGAAGCCGTTACTTTGTGAAATAGCGTTATATAAGAAATTTTGAATCTTTGTCCTTAGTTATTTCCGCCATTTCTTATAGTCGTTGAGCAATGACTATATTTTTACGGAAATTACATTTAGTAAAACTACTAAATCAGGCGTAATCAATTTGAGTTGCCCTTACATCGGTAACAGCCGTTTAATAATTAGAATTTAGGCTTCGTATTTTCCCTTTCTTTTTTTTTAATGAGAGGCCAGTTAAGTCCATCAGCCATTATCAGATACAGCACTAGAAATACTGACATCTCATACTTATTACCCATAATTACTCTTAAATAAGATGGGTAAAGCTTCCCTTCTGGGGAAATATTTCTTATTGTCAGGAGAATCTATTACTGCTGAATATTAATGCTGGTTTCATGGGCCTCGCCTATTCTTCCTTAAAACTTTTTGGTTTAAAGATAAGGAAGACATTTACGATATCTTGAAGGTGCAGAAATTTAAATGTGTGAATTCCTCGGCATTTATGATTAACTGGCGGAAGCTCTAATTATATGCATGAATGTATGCAAATTGTATGCATATTTTTATATGCCTACGTGATTATATCCTACTAATTTTCGAAGCAAAATAAATTTACAGTGATAATAAATAATTTCGACTATGATAGGTCTATTGTTAATGGTATATGAATTTTGGATGTAAATGAACGATTTAGAAGTAAGTTCACATAACACCAAATGCAGTAGGTAAGGAAAATGAAACTTGAACACTGCCACAAAAATCGGAACTTTTTCGAATGGTTGATCTCATTTACATTCTCTCTGGCTGAACCATTGAAAAAATATTTTTCCGGTCACCTTCTAACCTGCATTATTTTCTCTTAAAATGGCTTACATCGTTTTCTCAATCATGTAATTGAACCATTTTCTCAATCTTATAAACAGCCTACATCCCAGGATCTGTCCACATCACTTCTGAGCCTGTTTACCAAATTATCTTTACATTTTTAGATGCATTGCCTTAGTGTTGAAGAGAATCAGCATTCTCTTCTTAGTAAGCATAAAATTTTCCATATCCCCATTGTTTATTTTCCTATCATCGTCTCCATGCTTTATGTAAAAAATATATAAGTAATTAACTGTAACACCATTCATATTCCTTCATTGACGAACTTTTCATTATATTTCCGTCCACATCTAAGAATGGCATTTTCAAGCAATTTTCTATCTCACACAAATACCCTAAAAGATGCGTCGAATTTTAGTCGGACTGAAAACGTATCCTGTCACCACTGCATGGAAGACCCTTTTTCTTTCCTCTCTCACCCCCACGGAGAAGCTACCTTTGTTTCGTCGAGAAGGCCGGTATGAATGGCACTCATATACCGTTATGTAGACGAAAACAAGGAGAGCAGAAATAGCACCAAAGGGGACTGACCGCTGAAATCCGTAGTAGCAGATTTAAATGTATTATTCATGCATGAGTGCATTACGTGTATATTTTAAAAATGGAGTTGTTATGTCTAAAATTGTTGGCTCATACCTTTTTCCAATGTTGAAATTATTAATCGTTTTAGCATTCAAACATTTATTACGGAGAAGGTGTAAATGAAAGGAATTAAATAATTAGAAGTATATTATTCAATTCTTTTGGTGCTTGACTCGACTCTGCGCGACTAGTCCTTCTGATTTAATTATTCAAAAGAAATGTTCGCACATACAATATAAAGCGGTTTGTTAAAAGACTACAGGTTCGATAGTAGGAAGTCCTAAACGACCGGAGCCCTCGGCTGAGTATCCTTCAAGAATATAACTCTGTATAGACAATAATTATTTGATATATTCCTTAGCTGTGATTTACATGACGAAATACGCGACAACATGACCCTATTCTCAACGATAATGATTTTCGTAGCCCGATGGCGAAAAGATTATTGCGAGATTATAGCGAGGACAGATGGCCTATACTGATATCATCTCACATAAAGTATAAAGTGTGCTACTATTTAAATTATTTAAATCAAAATTCCCTGCAAATGTAAATGGCGTCCAAACAACGTGGCGACTTTCACAAATTCGTTTTCAATGAAAACTAGCAACTTATTTCCTATTTGAATTCCACTATCACATATCATTATTTTTAATAGCAGGTATTGTTTCATTATTACCCCATTTTTATTCTTATTACATTTTTTTAATTTCCCCTTCTTCCGTTGACCTAATTTACAGTAGTTCATATTCTCTTAATTATCGTATCATAATCTTTACGAAAACGATCATCCTGCGGGCATGTGGAGCATTAACTGAAATAACCAATTTCATTCTAAATCTGCATTGATGGAATATTTTATATTAGGAGGAGATATGAGCAGTCAAAGTAATTCATGTCCAATATTTTATGAAGAAGAGCGAATTACGCTTGAGATTCAAGCCGATTTAACGAAATACGAATTTAATACTTTCATAATACAATACTGCTTCTACCGCAGCAAAAGCAATGACTTTCAGCAATTATTTATAAAATATATATCGTCACAAAAGCCTTCAAAACGTGCCAGGCATAAAGAGGAAGACGAAAAGCGCGCTCAAAACAGAGAATCTGAAAGACTCGCCCTTCTCGAGTTATGCTGGTTGCATCGAAGGTGGTAACTTTTTTATGCTGCTAGCTGTACATACCATCTGCACAATAAATTACATGTTTGCAACAAGTGAATTAGCGCATATTACTCATATCTTTACTTTTGTAATGCCATCACCTATTCGGCAGTTTGCTATAGCAAAAATTACTTCTGGGTTTCTCCTGGGCAAAGACTAATACATGAACTTTAAGGATTGTATAAACTGTGGGAATATGTACGATTGTATAAAATGAACTAATGATGTATGAAAGGTATACAACTGTATACATTTTATAAAACTGTATACATTTTATACGTTTCAATTTTGTATAAAACCCTGTATAAATTTTGTACAAAATTTTGTATACATTTTATACGGGGTTTTATACAATTTTTTCATAGGGGTACTGAATGCAAAATAGAAAGAATTTCATCAGGCTTTAGCCTAATTCTTCTAGCCACATTGCCAGTCAGGAAAAATGAAGGTCGTACTTCACAGGAGTTGTACAGTCCACTCGAGAGTTCACTGGATTCACTAATGCAAATCTAGGGCAGCGCATGATTGTCATGTGCGACGCGCGGCCTGGTAGGACCGAACATGCTAGGACAGTAACTTTGTTTGATACGACGGCTTCCAAACACACGAATTTGAAAGCGTTTCATATGGTTTCACCGCTTTACTGCTAGGTAAAATAATGCCAGGACATTCACATGGTTTGTAGTTCCAAACGCGAACCCGTAAAACAAGAAATGCCTTCTAAAATCTCGAAAATGTTTACCAAAAAGAATAATAATTATAAATTTATGTTAACAATTGCTTAATATCAATTATGAACATAAGAAATAAAAACTTGAACATATATTACTATTTGGCGAAAAGACTGGCAAAATACAGTAGGGAGACAAAATGACTCCCTTTGGTAGTCGAAGGTAAATTTTGAAAAATGAGTATTATATTTCATCAAAAAATAATTTCCTCTTAAAGCCTTCTTTTGTGCCAAAAATTAGTAAAAGTCAAGGAATCCCAAGTCAGAATTCAGAAAATTTTAGTCAGGACAGACAAATAAAACTGGCAAGGAGTCAAAATGACTCCATCGGTAGTTCTAGTGATAAAATATACCGATCCATATTTTATAATTACCCGTAAATTTGCTGTATAGTTACGAAAATAATTCAATAACCGGGTTTCCGTAGAAATTTGTAAAAGTATTGAAGCAATACAAGATATCAGTAAAAATTAATTTTCGATGATATTATTATATAATATTATACCATTTTGGAAGCAAATCAGTCAGCTGAAAGGTATTGTGCGCGTAAGTTACGCACAGATTTATCGTAACTGTGGCTTGATGACTTGAATAAATTTGAGAAACTTTTAAAACTGTGACTTAAATTCTTCAGCTTCCTTTTCGATGCAGTCAAGTTTTTCTCTTTCGATGGAATCCCACGAATCTCATATCTGGTTATGCAATGCCCATTCAAAATTTCGATTCGTGGAAAATTTTTGTTTCCTTTGAACACTCAGTGCGTAAGACTGGGTTTTGTATCATCTCTCTGCTGGTTACACCACCTATCACTTAGTCTAAATACTTGTAATTTGACGTCTTCATTTTTTCCACCTTGGTATATAACTTGATTTCTGCAAATTTAATTATAATATCAACTATAATCAAGAGTCTACAGAATATTTTAATGCAGCCGAATTTGTACTCTCCGGTATGTGACGCATTCAATTTAATACTTGGCTAATACTTAAATAAGGAAATCAGGCTTAAATGTGAGCCTACCAGAAAATTTCATCTGATATAAATGATTTTTTGTTTCTTAGAAGAGGAGGTAATTTTAAAAGCAACGGATGAAGTCATTCCTAAGAAGTTCAAATAAGGATGGGTGCACCAATGTGGTTATATATTCAAAAACAAAAGTTCCAAATTTCCTCAAGAGATGGCATTAGTGGCGAAGTTTATAAACAAAACTTCCAATTTTCTAAAAAAAGATTTCTGCTGAATAAAAAAAACAAAATTACCGGTGCCCCCGGTGATGAGCAGCGAAGAAATTAAAAAGGCCCATGAAATCCTGATGAAAGCAATCCCAGGATGTGCACTTGTACTGCACAGGTATGGAAAATATCATTATTATTTGTTGAAAATATAATTAAGATACGTGCATTATTCTGTTGATTAACGAATGAGTATAAGGTTGTTGAAGCTAGGTTTATTATATAAAGGTAAATATAATTGAATATTCAATTCATTTATTTGACGATGGCTTCGATAAATATTTGTTTAAGCGTTCAGAGAAATGGGGAGGTCTCATTAATATGTTCTTATGCATGCCTAGTTTCAGCTAAATTCAAAGTGTTGTATAAATAAGGATATTATAATAATAAGTATTTATTTAGGAATAGCTAATCATAAACATACAAAATAATGCTGTCCATGTAAACAAACAAAAGCAAACTTCCAGTAGAGTTAACATCTTACAATGCAACATTTACATGATTTTAGCCATTCTTTTAATTTCCACCTATAAGATATCAGATTCTGAGTATTTTCATCTCTGAAATTAACAAGTTATACAATACTTTATACCAATTGCACTGTACAATTATCTACTCTTATATTTAACTTATCTATACCATTTGCATTTAAAGGACCAGTACAAATTACCATTTTTATTAACAGCAAAGCAGTCACTTGCCAGATCCAAATTCTCATTTATTAGTCCAAATACTTCTGCAACAACCATATGACTTCCTTATTTGATTTCTTCTCTTCCTTTCTTAAAGTCCATGTTTAGAAAAGCTTAATGGATGTTTTTCATCTAATTAACTAATTATTATTATGATAATATTTATCATCACTTTCACCCCATCATTAACCTTTTTCTATGCCTGTTTCACCTTCAGCTTAGCATAAAAATATCTCTTTTTTATTGTAATATTTGAATTTCTTTAATTCTAGGTCAGGAAGACCGAGGAAGACAGAAGTTTGGAAGAGGAAGGAGAGTAGAGTTAGTAGATAAAGAATACTGTTCTAGAATTTACATTTTCAAATTGGGAATGTAGGTTTTCAATAATAAATACAATATATTTACAAATACAAGCTGCTTTTTATTTTTAGAATGAGTTTATTACAGGAATGTATCATCTGCTAAAATTGGATTTGACATATTTGTCATCCCACGTGCAATTATCATAATGTCATCGATTAAAGGAATCCGTATTGGAGGAAATGCATCTGACAATATTTTAAACTTCTTCACTAGTTCAATAGCCCTTTCCACATGAACCCTAGCTTTACCTATTCCTGAAGTTAGGAGGGCTTCTTCTTTGGAAAATTTGGTTTTATTTCTTAAAAAAGGTGGGTGTATCAGGCCAATAAAATTTTCCTGGCATATGGTTTTAATAAGGAATCCCTTATCAGCCATTATCTCGTCTATATATGGCTCGAGAAGGTTAATGATTCCACTTTCCTCAAATATTTTTTTGTCAGATGCCCTTCCTCCATAACCATTGCTGACAAAGCTGATTGTGCCTCCAGGGATAACACCAATCATGTATTTAACTGTGTGATTACCTTTACAGTGGGAATATCTGTATCAGTATTCTGCATTTCAAGCACCGGAATTTCGCGATTTTGATCTCAGTACAATCAAGCACAACTCTCACTTTCTTAAATTTTTCGAAACATTTAGGTGAATTATTGCGAATCTCCTCTATTGATGGCCATTCAATGGAGCTCTGACAAACTCCATAGAGAGTATAGACACATTGAGTAAATATATTTTTACAGGTTCTCGGTGACACAGAGAAAAGTGTTGCAAGAACAGCAAATGACCAGTTTAACTTCAACTTCATTAAAGTCATGATTACGTTTGACTTCGTATTCAGGGCATTTTTGTTTGGGTGGGGAAAAAGTAAAATATAAATCAATCCAGCCAACTTTTCAAAACTGTGAAGCCCAGTGAAGGTTGTCAATTTTTGCCGTCAAATACGGTAGTTCACTTTCGTTACTTTTAATTCTCTTATGACTATTTGTAGTATATAAAACTAAAGTAATATGATAATAATAATAAAAAAACGGCTTTATTCGGGCGAGATTGAGACTAAAAGTCTCCTCTTCCATCTAACCCATAAATGTGACTAATATGAGTAATGAGTGTACTAAGTTTATAAAGCTAAATGTATAGTAAATTTTTGATACACTTACATTCAGTCATATTAAGAATTCATATATATATACGGGAAGCAAGTGATATACTCGACTTGGTGTTTCCATGTTTAGTTTTAGAAGCATCGGCAATGCATGTTGAGAATATGGCAAAATTGCAAATAATTGGTGTAAGAGAGAAATTAATTTTGGTTCTTGTCTGGGATGGGGTTGTGAAAAAAGAAAATATATTTAGGGATGTGTGAGTACTTGTGTAAAAAGATGCAGTGAATGTAGGTGAATTGATAGATGGAGCCCTTCACTGAGGGTGAGATCCTACGTAAGCGATTTAGAATTGAAATAAAAATCCAGAACGGTAAGAATCTTTCTTCAGAAGATTTTGAGGTAACTACATCTAAAATTAGCATAGCACTCATTAGAATTATCTTAATTCTCATTTTGATCCGTATCATATTTAAAAAAATAAATGTTACAAGTAGAACTTTTATTTCAATAGAGATTTAGCCCCTGTGGCTATGTATGTGGCTCAGGGTCCTTAATAGAGAAATTCTACAAAATGGGGGTGAAGTTGCCATAAAATTTAACTCAGTAATATCCTATTATCCAGCATTTCTACAGTTTGCCCCAAATCATTCTCATTAGCTTCTCAATGTATGGTACAATGAATATATATTTTTTATGTAAAATTCTCATCATCCATGCAATATTTTTCCCTCCTTTCTATATTTGTCCAATTTTATCTTTAGGCGAATTTATAAATTCATATCTGAACAACTAAATACTAATTTTAAGTCAAACATCTATCTGAAGTATATATCAGGAAATAGAATAGAATGGAGTTTATTAATAGTTAATAAAAGTAGAGTTAATTAATTAATTTAACCCTTTCCAATAATATTTACAATTGATATCATAGGTACTTAAGTACAAAATATACTTTTACGTACAGGAATATACATTTCGTTTATGTTTCAGAATACTTAAAATAAAAGAAGGAAATATTCATAGATATACATTAATTTTTAACATTTTATTTTGAACTTAACTAACATAGGTAAGTAAGAAAACGACAAAAAAAATATAATTCAATGACTTGAGAAATTACTCTTTAAGGTATATAATGGCTATAAAATCAAAATTCTAAGCCAACAACATGACAGTTATAAGGTGCTATGACACATAAGAGTAATGACAAGATTAATACAAAGTATAATGCAAGTGATTCAAACATTTACAAAGTGAAAAAGGGTACAATTAAATACAAAAAATTACTCGTGCTTATAGTAAGCAACAACAACAACTGTAATCTTAAAGAAATGGACTAGATAAATGGAGAATGTATGAATAAAAAATCAGTGAAAGAGACATTCATGATTAAAAAGAACAAACATGAGATTATAACATAAACACAACAAGAAAAAACTTAAGATTTACAGCTTAAGATTGAAATTTAAAAATAATTATTTTGATAGTCTCTTTGGTTTAAGGTTTCTTCTCCTCTCACACAGAATGGCTCCTGCCTTGGAAAAAACCCTTTCACAGGGTACTGAGGAGCCAACAACACACAATCTTTTCTCCATTAATGAAAAGAGTCTAGGATATATCTGTCTATTCTTACATCACCACTGTAACGGATCCTCGTTCCTCATTATGTGTGGCTCTCCTAAGAATTTGTCCATCTCTGTAATGGCTACAGCAGTAGGGGAATTATCACGTATTTTATTTTCTACCAGGGAATCAAAATGCCTCCAAATACACCCCGAAGAAACTGTCACATTAGACTCTTTATCATTGATTCTATTGTCCACATCCCTCTGTGGGAAAGCTGCTGCCTTTCAAATCACATTATTTTTAGCTCTCTCAGCAGCAGCAACATTCTTGAACCCAAATTTTTTGAACCTTGGGTCTAATAATGTCGCTTCTGCTTTGTCCTCTATCCCTGAAAATCATTTAGTTATTTAATTTGAATTCTCTCGAGACTTCGTGCCACTTCCTCATCAAGGCCCTCCTTTGGTACATTTTCAAAATATTTGGATATTCCCTGACAAAATGGAATAAATTTTGATGCTGTCACTTGCTTCTCTGAACTAATTTCTAACGTTACCTCATAAAATGGTACCAAAAGTTTGCAGAGCTGCTCCATAGTATCAAAATCTGTCAAGGTCGAACTAACTTTACTATCTGTCAGGGCCAGAGCTGTTAACAGGGGCTCTTTATTCTCCATGACTGATTTAAACATTATATATATAGAATTCCACCTAGTTGGTACCTCTTGTTTTAAGGTCGGGAAATTCCTTTCACCCTGTAAACTTTTCAGTTTTTTACTGGCTGTGAGGCTCCTTTTAAAATGTTTTACAACACTCTTCACTCTGTTTTGTAAATCTTTTACTTCATTCAGGGAATTTTGAATTAATAAATTGAGTGTATGTGCAAAGCAAGGAATATGCTTCCACCCCAGATTCATAGCAGCCAACAACATATTTGCAGCATTGTCTGAAACTATGGCTACAATTTTTCCATCTAACCCCCATTTTTCAATGATGCATATAATCTCTTCTGATATTTTAATAGCTGTGTGCTTTTCAATGAAGCACACACAGTCCAAGAGATATGACAGAATTTTTCCATCAGCAATGAAATGTACTGTAACAGCCAGATAGCTGTCATTGTTAGCTGATGTCCAGCCATCGACAGTAACAGAGCAAGCAATAGCTTCTTTAAGTTTATCTTTCAATTCATTGACTGTCTTTGAATAGAGTAAATCTAAATAATTATTTGACAAGGTCTTCCTCCTTGGGAGTTGGTAATTCTGATTTAGCAAGTTAATGAATGTTTTGAATGCCGGTTGCTTTACAAGGTTAAAAGGTAAATATTGGGATATTAACAGTTTCAGTAAGGCTTCATCAATGTGTTGACTAGCTCCGACTCCCAAAGGACGATGGATGAAGTGGGTAAGAGTTGTCTGAGTTACGGATTCTGACAGGGTGTCTTGACAGTTGTCTGTATTTGAAGTGGATTGAGAGGTTACCTGGGAAGCAGTTGCAGTTGAAGTTGATGCGACTTGCAGAATTGAATCATTACTTTCATTAATGATATTACATGACCTTTTAGAGGCATTATTATCCCAGCTGATGGATGGATGCTTAATTTTGATATGCCTGAATAAATTTGAAGTCCCTCCTGACTTAAAAGAATACTTTTGCCTACAAAAATGGCACTCGGCTTGGTCATGTGATATTTTGCTGAAATAACGCCAAATTTCCCTCCTTTTTCTATTAGAATCCATGACCTGAAAAAATTAAAAATCAATTTAAAAAAATAAAGTATAGGACAAAATGAGCAATTCCCTAAGCACTGCGTAAACTACACAACATATGCCTCACCTTGACAGTGAATTATCTGAATTTCCATGCCTTCAGGAGACAGGATCTCACTCAAAGATGAATTAAGAGTGAGCTGGTTCAAAAGTTTGCACCTAACAAAACTTATCAATCGCTGTAAAGAAACAAGATTGTATGAATATACATTGTATAAATAAACATTGTAAGAATATACATTAAAAGAATAAACACTGCATGAACATACATTGTATGTATATTCATACAATGGATGGAAATTATATGGAATCAAACAGAAGTATTGATATTGTTCCCCCTTGACTTTGTGAAAGTATTTCTAGCTTTCTACGCAACTTATTTAAATTGTTATAACACCAATCAAGGATAATTTTGTTCTGTTCTTTTTGACATTTTCTTCGCTGACGCATATGGAATACAAAATTTACCACAAGAAAAAATATATACCAAGATACAAAAAAAACGTTACCTTTCCTGAGTTCCGGCTTTTTCATTGTAGAAAAAGGCAATTGTAAGGAATTGGTGCAGCAAAGAGCTATGCAAATTCATCTGTTTCAACCAGTATATTTCCGCATAACGAGTGGTTTTAAATATCAGTATACAGTAAACTCCCTAATACTATACTCCCTAGCTAACTAACCCCCTATACTAAGGTCATTTATTTAAAATGGTCAGTAAACTCCCGTTTATCCAAATCGCGTTTATCTGAAATCCGCTTTATCCGATCCGAACAAACTTTTCCGAATGCACCAACCCCACCCCCACCCACCGATTAGCATCGCGATCCATCATTATTCAATTGAGTAGATAATAAAATTAAAACTCCTGTTTTTTCCCGCTGCTAAATAAGGCGGATTTCTTCTGTAAGAACGCAAAATATACGAGCTTTGTTATTCAGCATTTATTAACTTTGAGTTTTCAACCATACCTTGGCGCCTTTTTAACTCGTGAACACAATTTTTTCAGTCAAAAACATGCAGGCTTACTACGCGCATTCTACGTACGCGCAATTTACGATCATATTTCGCGGTATTGACGCAATTCGGTGTTTCACGCGGAACTTCGGTTTGTCAAAAATTTTTGTTATCCGAACCGGCCGCCGCGTCGGTGGAGTCGGGATTCACATCGGAACAATGGGTGAGGCGAGTGGAAGGGGTGGCGTCGGCTTAAGCTGGGTCCACACTTGTTGCGTATCTCTGTATCGTATCTTCTTATCGTAGCAGCGTGGACGGAACCCGTTGCAATGACTTGTAACAAAGGTTTGCTACGGGGATACGATACGGCCTGTTCCGGAGCGGTGCCGGTATTTTACCGTCACATCAAAGAGATGATACGGTTACGGGCCGTGCAAGTCTGGACGTGTTGACGAACACCACCGTCCGATCCTCTGCCATATCGTCAATCTTCGTTAAGTTTTCTTGGAGAGCGGTGGGCTTCAGTGCGTTGTCCGGTATTTACTTAGTGATAGTGATTCTTTGGAAATGGAGTGAACTCAAGAAAAAGCACTTGAATTAATAGATCTTTATCAGAAGCAAGAAGTGATTTTGGACCCAAAGAATCCACTGCACTACAAGAAAATAAGAAAGCAAGACGCATGGGAAGAAGTGGCGAATGAAGTTTCTTCTGGCGTATGAAGAAACTTTCTAAAATGAAATTCAAACAGAAAATCCTTATATTGGTACATACATAATTCGATTTATTTACAGGAAGCGATGAAATTTACAAAAGCTCCTGGTTTGCTTATGAAAGCCTGAACATCATTTTGGATAAAAATAAACCACGACAGACGTTAAACACATTAAGTACTAAAACACAATGAGTTCGGTGACAATGTGACAACTTTAAGCGTAGTCTTCTTGCCACTCCACTCTATCTTCATTCATAAAATAATTAGCTAATTCCTGTCTTATTTCTGTTGCCTTCATAGATGACTTACGCACAACATTTCGAATAGAAAGTAAGGAAGTGGCATTTTCCTTATTCATTGCCCTCCAACTCCCTTCAATCAATTGACCATATTCAAATGAATCGAAAGACCCTGGTGGTGTATTAATTCTTGCTGAATCCGCTTGTCTCCTCAAGAAATTGTGTAAGCAAACAGTAGTCATTACGACAAGTTGTGCTTTTTCTGGCTCTAAGTTTACAGAGAACTCGGAAATCTGACGACGCAATGCCAAATACATTTTCTACGATTCTGCGTACTCTGCAACTCCTGTAATTTAAAATTCTTCCTTTTGAACCTTCTTGATGTTTACCGGGATAAACCTTCATGAGATTCTCGGTCAAAGGAAAAGCTTCATCTCCAATGAAGAAGCAAGGGATATTTTTCCCCTCCCGTTTAAAGGGGCAGGCTGAGGAATAGAAAGTGTTTTTTCTTATAGTATTTTGTAAAGCTCTGTATTCATAAAAACCCCACAGTCAGAAATTCTACCTTGGCATAAATATCACATGTTTTCCATCAATTGACCCCAGTGCATGTGGGAAATTCCACAATTGTTCAAGTTAATATGAAGAATTGTGGACAGCAATTGCTTTGCCACTAACAGCCATTCCTTTTCTGTTTTCTGCATCTGTAAAACAGAGTAATACGCGAATTCATTGTCATAAAATGAAACTTTATTATTGTTTAGTTATTATTTAAAGATAAAATAGTTTTTTTAATAGTAATGAGTCAATGGAAGGTGAATAATCAGGAGAGACACCACCGAATACAACACAAGTTACAGAACAGAGCGAATTCCAGCCTCCAAGAAAAAGAAAGAAGGTGGAAGACCAACGCCTTGAAAAGGCATTTGAATTTTTAGCTGCCTGTTTGCAGAAAAGTAGCGAAGATGAATTTCAGCATTTCGGCAACATGTTGGCTGCCAAACTGAGAAAATTCAGCGAAATATCATGATGTGCAATACAGAACAAAATATTAGGTGACTTCCTAAAAGCAAATATGGGGTTTTATCACCAAATTTATCCTCCAGCCCAATTCACTACCCTATCAAGGGACAAGTTTTCAATCCCGAATGAACCCACCTCAACATTCTACTAATCCTTCAATTCATTCTCCAAACTCTTTTTCCCCATCATATTCTCAACTTCCCCATCATATTCAACCTTCTCCCTCGTATTCTCAAAGTCCTCAACCATTCAATCCATATTGCTCCGTTACCTCTGAAGATAGTCCAACAACAAATATTTCAGAAGCTACTACATCTTCCGAAGAAAATGTTGACATTCGGGGACTTATTGAATAACTCTACCCCTGATTTCTTTTGCATCAAATCAATGTCATAGTATGTATTTGTATTAAGTCTAAGTGATTGTTAGCTTCTTAAGTTGCAATAAATAAAACTTTTCCTTTACCTGTAAGTAAATTTTCAATGAGAGCTTCACAAACTTCTGGAATGATGCAGCTGATGGATTGCTTGGATATTTTAAACAGGTACTGAAGACTAACGTATGAATCACCACTTGCCAAGAAACGTAAGAGCCAGCCTCTCTTGGAACAGGAATGGCTTTCCTTAACGTTGTATCTTTTTTCGAGATTTTTGGACCAACCATATTAATCAAAAATTCTAAATCACTCGGAGACATTCTTGTGAAATTTTATATAAGCAGCTGGCCGATTGAGACTTCAAGACTGCTAATGAACTTGAGCCACTATACTCTTCCCTGCTTGAGTACAGTTACGTTTGCCACCACCGGCGTTGTTTCTTATTTCTCTTCAGAGCGTAGTGATTATCTATCTATTATACGAGTAGAATGTAGCTTGCATACTGCAAGCAGATCGATAACACTAATTTCATGTCGGCATAATATGTGGACGGTCCTCAAAAGAAAAAAAAATGATTAAAAATATTCTTAAAATTCGCTGCAATTTAATCGTGGCATCGAACCCGGGTCTTCCTGGTGAACTTACTATGCAGCTTAACCTAAGATCACCATCTCTAACTATGTTTAAAATTCAAGCAGAAATATTGCTGCAACTGCCTTAAAAAACGTCCTATTTTTCACATATATTCTTTACGTGAGAAATGTTAATGTGCTCTGGCATCGAAACCAGGAACAGCATGGTCTTGTCTAATTTTTTTTCTTAAACTGAGTCTTAATATACATCTTCTAGCAAGGCAAGAACTTCCTAATATTTCGATGAGTGCATAAAAAAAAAAAAAAATAATAATATATATATATATATATATATATATATATATATATATATATATATATATATATATATATATATATATATATATATATATATATATAAATAATTTTATAGTTGGGGCGCTATTATTAAAGAATGAAGGTTGTTTTTAAAAATGTAAGATCGTCAACGACCTTCGAAAACTGTTCTACGTAATTAGTGCAAATTTAAAGAAAATCCATCGATCCGTTTTCAAGATACGATGTCCACCGGTAAAAAAACAGTGTTTCGAGAAAAACGCGTTCAAAGTTTCAAGTATGATTCAACTATTGATAAGAAAACAAATTTTAACCTAACCTCTAGTCATCAATTCCAGCACCATATAGAGTACCCTCAGAAGTACTTGCAGCTTCAAGAGAAGAGGTCCTTCTTTCTCTGCGAGCGATTCTTCCTTCGCGCGTCGCCTCCTGAGCCCGGATTTCAGCCAAGTCTACGCGCGCTCTGTCTTGCTCCTCACAGAATGCGGCGCAGTTTCTTCCAACATCAATATTTAACGCATGCATAATTGGCAAATAAGTTTTTGCTCCTTCATTAAAGGTGCATGCAGCAATATTCGCAGCAATTTTCACAATTGTTGCTCCACTGTATTGCACCTTTGGAGCTACCCGCCAGATGATATTGTTTAAACTTTCGTTAGAATTTTGGGTGAATCCACCAACACATCTTCGTAGTAAATTCTCCTCCGATAATATTTTGTAAATAGGACGTATTGCATCCAAGACGTCTTTATGTAGGGGCGCCTTATGGTTGTAACTCGGTCCCCGCAGCCTTCGCTCGCTGCCACGAGCACCACGATTCCAAACCCTGAGGGCACTTGTCATGGATAGGAGCTTCATCTTTGGAAGACCTATGATAGAAAGTGGCCCATATTGCGTTCTCCACTGAGTCACTATTCCTTCTTATAGCAAGGCCATAGTAAGTGGTTAGCTCGTCGATTAGTTTCCCGGTAAGTTTGCCTCTCCCGCCGAGGCCCTTGTTCATCTTTTTACATTCGCGGAGCCTTGTTCCCATACGTTTCTGAACGTGGCCAATGCATTCTTTTTTATTAATCCTTGCAGAAGGGCCATATGGTGAAGCATCCACTACTCCCTTGTATGTTTTGGAATCCCCATCGCTAATATAATTTAAATATCTCACCCCATAACTTGCCTCAGAGCGTTCAAAAACTTCCCGAATAGCGTCCACTTCCATTTTTCCTGCAGACCCTTCGTGATTTGCAGAGCAGCTCTCTTTGTGTGAATCAAACCACTCGGAATATTCTTCGGTATCATTTTTATCCTTCCATGATTCACATGCCTTGCAATAGCTGCACTTTACCAAAATATCTAATACTTTGCCGCTATAGTGGCCAATGATGGTCGACACTCCCTGCAAGGAATTGAAACCCCGTTTTCTCCATGTGCCGTCTCCCGAAACCGTGAGTCCTCTTGTTGTTTCCTCTAAATCTTCCCAAGAGTTTGCGTCCATCGTTTTTCTTTCCTCTTCTTGCACACTTCGGGAACATACAATTTTGCGAACCGCATCCGAAGCACTTGCTAATAAGATCATAGGAGGCCTGGAAAATCGGCCGATGCAAATCCATAATTCCGCAAAATCTTGTTGCTCCAACTAATCCGATCCCCAAAAGTCGCATAGCAAAAATAAATCTTCTATTTATTTCGTAAGTGCTCCCTACGCACGGGCAAGATGTGATGTTGACAGGTGGGCATGAATTACAGCTCATGATTATTTGAAGCCTAAGCCTCGTTCACTTGCGCGACTGAATGTAACGTCATTCCCACACTGTTTACAACTTACAGAGGCAATAATAGTTGAAATACAGTAAAAAAGTTGAGAAGCACATACCCGATATAGTCACTTATCAGAATATCTTGATCCTTCGAAGGTTCTAATTTCCTAGCGGAGGCACTCCTCTTCACTTCTTCTTTCTTTACGCCTTCGAACGGATTCAATGGTCGTCTCCTTTTCTTCGATCTATCTCGTCGAACCGAAGCAGATTCTCTGACATCTCGAGAGATTTTCCCTTTCGATGCCATAGCCACTTACGTACGCTTTAAAATACTCGAAGAGATAATAAAACCAAAGAAACACTCAAAACTCCGCTAAAACGTCCACTCGCAAGCTCAAACACAGTGAGAATGATTTCAACAGTTCTAAGCTGAAAGTAAAACAGAAAAGTGACACATCTGGCCTTTGTTAAAACCAAAGACAATAAAGATGGAAGGGAAAGCGAAAATTCTAAAGACCCTTACGGTACTTCAGCCCTTGGTGCAGCTGAAAGCCGGAGGGACGGACGGAAAATGCGCGGAATTCCTATGGTCAAAATTCTATAACTTCGTACGTTTTACAGATATTGATATGCGATTTTCATTATACATTCTTAAAACTAGTACCATTAAGAATATGCAATAAAAAATTGCATAAAAATAAAATTTCTAGGTGGATAGTCCCCTTAAGTCATTTCCCTAGAGAACAAAAAAAGATAGAGAGCTAGGGGAATGGAAGCTGAGAGAAATGTTCTATGTTCTGCTATTTGTGTAAAAAAATTTATCTCATTTTAAATATCTTTTTAAAACTGAGAGCGTTTCTAGTGTCTCATAGCCTTTGGCTATTTTAAAGTGATAAGAGTCACGAAAATCCTTAGCCCAAAAATATGTCCAATGCCCAAAAGAATGTCCTATGCATAGAAAAGTGGTCTCAGGCCAATTTGACTCGTACAGCCTTTATGGCACATTGTCGGGCCCCATTTGCCCACGTATATAGTGTGGTGGTTAGGAGTTGGGAATCACTACTGCAGAAAGAAAATAATGGGTTAAAATGCCTCCTTTTTAAGGCTTTAGTCAGTTCTGCCTATTTTCTGACTCGCGACACTCACCTAATCTCAAATAGGTCTGATTATCCTATTCAGTTTATATTCCAAGACCTAAACAATAGATAGGCGAGGTCTTAAGTGAAATTTCCATATTTTGTGGAATTTCCATATTATGTGAAATTCCCTTCGAAAACCGATGCAACAAAATAAAGTATTTTGACCGAATGCAGGCTTGAGCCTCTCATCGTATTTCCTATCAAATGTTTTGAAGAGGGAATGGAGCTTAATAGATGAGTGAGATTGCGCTCAATTGATTTCCAAAATGGGTAAGAATGTTTTCAGTAAACGAAGTATAGTGATTCTATGGACTTGTCTTAGTAAATTACACTTATCTTAGTAAATTGTCGAAATGAATGTCATTGCCCAGCATCTCTTTCAGATGCTTTCATATGATCATAGTTATAAACAAATATTCTGAAAAGTAAATTGAAGATCCGTTTCCGCAATAAAATACAAATATACACGAATAAGAAAATTCCGTTAATTAATATATGGAATTAGGAAGATAGTCAGTTGATAGAAAATCTTTAGCATTCATAAAATCACAAAATCAAAACCTCTGGGTTATTTTAAGGTTGTTATCTCGCAGTATTTATTTAAAAATCTTCATTTAATTTTCGTATGTCTTTTAAAAGTAACCTCTTACAAATAACTTTTTTTTTTGGAATGTATTTCATGGCGCAGAGATTCAGTTGAAAGTTTCTACTACGCAAGTCAAGGTGTGTAACTGCAATCCAAGTCTATCCTAAAATAATAAATTTATTCAACCCAACTCATTACTCAAAAAAATAAATATCGTCGCTTGAATGTGCTAACTTACTAGCATACAATTTCCGTTTATAATCTATCAGTGAAAGCTTTTATCCAAGCTGATAATTCTCTCTACATTTTTTTCATAACCTCATTCTTAAAATTTGCAACCTTAAGATACACACTCATAAAAGTGAAATATCCTTCCGCATAATGTCCTTCCAAGATCGGAAGTTTTCGCAAACGTCATCTGAGGACGGCTATCATGAGAAATATGGAATTGGTATTATTTGCCAAATTAATTTTGGAGAATATTTTATCATAAAATTGAATCGATTACCAAAATACTTGCGAGGAGCCTTTTTAGTGTCTCCTCATTACTGCCAATGTTTCTCTTGAATTTCCTTCTTTAACGTGTTCATTGGTCGTGAATGCAATTAATGGATATGGTAATTGCTGGGTTTTGTCGATACAAGGAAAAACTACAGTATTTCATTTGCGTTATATTTAAATTTAATTTTTGTTTCATAAAAGAGCATTAAAACCGTCATACTTTATATATTTGTTAGTAATATTTTTCTTAAGTCTTCCAAATCTAAAAACAATTGTTTTCAAAGTACGTACAACAAAATGCCGTATTTTCAAAAAAATAACTTGAAATCTGTGTGTTGCAATGACCACCCTGTAAATTCTCGGCAGGCATGCCGTAGAATAACTTAGAAAATTTCAAAATAGCAACTAACTATTTTAGAATGAAACATCTTCAAAGCATTTAGTTTCCTGTTCTCTGATAAAGTCGTCATCGCTGCTTCAACTTGATCAATGGCTTCAATTCAAGAGGAATTTTGAAAGAACGCAATCGCAGCTGCCCGTTTTAAAACGTTTTCAAGATGTCAGCGATGCACTATCACACGTCCGATCTACTCCCCTTGATTTTCTGGCCAATTGCTTCATCTTGATGCGGTAAAATGACTTCGATGGAAAGGCGTGTCAGTATACTGGGGAATGAACCGCATGAACGTGGACGCACCAATGAAATATCAAAATTCCATCTACTTTGTAATGCCGTTTAGTTCCTACATCTGTTTATCGAGTTAATTTTACTGCGTTTATTGACTCTCAGTGTTTGTAATTAATCATTAGAGCGGAAACGTTTTATAGAAAAGTAATATAGATTCAGAAAAATTATGTGCCCGTTGTTTTCTAGTTGGCCTATTATTTTATAGAGAGT
The DNA here is from genome assembly GCA_947579665.1 of Sympetrum striolatum. Taxonomy (NCBI): domain Eukaryota; kingdom Metazoa; phylum Arthropoda; class Insecta; order Odonata; family Libellulidae; genus Sympetrum; species Sympetrum striolatum. The sequence continues at coordinate 623,557 of OX388342.1, read as the reverse complement.
GTCCAGGTTAAACGTATAATAATACAAAATACTTGAGAGTTAGTTAAGATAATCATTGGCAGTTTTTTCCAGAAGTATGGTTACTCAAAATGTTTTTTTTTTACACAGTTAATACAGCTCGATATGTGTACTATTAGTGGCAGAAAAACATCTTATTGTGCATTTTCCTTTTACTATCTCTACGTGTTTTGTATCATTGCAGGTGTAGCATTTGCAATAACTTCAGGAATTCGATGGCGCAGTTCTGGTAGATCACGAACTGACGTCTAGTATACTTGATTATTGATAAACACTCACAGAAAAAAATCAAGTGGCGTCATGTCTAAGTTTCTAAGGGGCCAAGCAATCGATGTACTACCTCTCCCAATCAAGCTATTTGGGAAATCATAGAAATCCCTCACAATTACTGCATAATAGCTTGGTGCGCCATCACCAAGCAAGCATAGAAAATGTTTTGAGTTACTCGTAAAAACAAACCGCCGATAAATATCTCAACTCCTTCTCAAGTTATTACATTTTGGATTTTTTTAACCCAGACGCCATCTTGAATTATAATATGTTTAACTAGGACGCCATCTTGAGTTCGATGGAAGGTTTCAAGCTCAAGCAAAAATTTTAAACATACATGATATAAGGTTTTCAGAAATATTATGTTTATTGTAAAAAATAAGGAAATAAATATTTAAAAAAATAATTTTGTCTAAAAAAAGAACCTTCCTACGAAAAGGACTCACATTTCTTGCTGAATGACTTGGAACACGGAAAGTAATAGATCTAGGCCTAGGATTATTTGGAAGGTGAGATGTGGTTGATTATCTTCAGGTGTGTGTTTCAAACAAAACAAAACCCTGTGAAGTTGTCGTACCGTGTTGCTGAAAGTGTCTTACAACGAAACTCTTCTTCTTGACAATGAGACCTTCTTTTTATTTCGAATGACAATGAGCTACTACTGGAAACTTTAAGAATATCTAAAACTCGATCACAATTGCACAATTTCGATTTATAAGGTTTTCAAACAAAGTATGAAAATTTGTAACTATGTATTCAATACCTTTTCCATGGGGATCTTCTGCTTGTTACTTAGAGCAAATTTTTCTTTTTCAGCTGCAGTGAGCAGCTATCAAGCACGAATACAAAATTGTAAGGGGAAAAAAGAATGGCGAGACTGAAACAAAACATATAAGTTATTTGTTTTGTTTCGGTCTCACAAAGAAAAAGGAAGAGAGTATTTGGAAGAGTAATTGATCCGCGGTCGAAATTTGGGGAGGACCCATTCTGTCTCAACGAAAGGAAAGAGGCGCATAGGGCCGTGAATTTGGGTTTTAATTTCTGCTCCTCTCAAACATCTTCTTTCATTTGGAGAGGAAAAAGTGGTGGTGAGGGACGCCCCCTGTAGATGGCAGTGCTTGCAGCCGCTGGGGTTCTGAGAGGAAATCGTGAGGAATGCGTTTAAAGTAGAGCGAGTGAGGAAACACGATGTGAGAAAAACTGTCCATTTTACTACGAAATTTCTTTTCTCTCCCTGGTAAGTTAACCCTCATCCGGGCGCACCGCACACCTCCAGCCAAAAATTACACGCGCTTTTATGAAGGTGACGGTAAACTACCGTCCGCGCGCACGGATGAAGGTTAAGGATGGATTTATATAGTGACCTAATTACGTTAGTGAACTTCTTGGGGTATTTATTCTTTTTGAGGTGCTGAAACAGAAGTGGTTAAGAAGCAGGAAATGTTGAATATCTCACATCTGGCTGTAAAGGTATGGCATACATATGGTTCGTTATTTATAGAATTAAAATAATTTAATAATATATCGGTACGAATTTGGAGAGGATAATTTCATTTGCGTTCACTTATTATCACCATTGAATTTCAACGTGCAATACAGCTAGTCTATATAAAATGGGTGTCCCAAAAACTCGTGATAATCGAGAGCACAGCTCCTCTTGGGCACTTTGGGCGATTCGGATAGCCCAAGGCTTTTATTCGCTTTCGAGTTACGTATTTTTTCGTATTTCTTGAAAAAAATGTTACTTTCAGGACATTTTTCATTGCAACGTAAATAATTAAGATTCAGGGTTTATTTTTTCATTAGAAAAACTGAATAGTTGCTATAACAGGGGCAAAAACATTTTTGTCACAGCGCTTCCACTCAGTCAGAATAAAACTTCGAATTTCAGAAACTGTGACGTCTTGAATTTGATCAAAATCTTTGAGCACACTTTAAAGATAAAGTCACAAAAAAGTTTTTTTGGTGACTACTTTAAAAACGTGCCCAATTTGTTATCTATTTCCTATGAAAGTTTTATTGAGCTATCTTTACGGCAACATATTTAAAATAAGATTTAAAGCATAGTGATTCGAAGATACTTCGTTTTTACTAGCGAGTCAAAACCTCATTGTAACTCAAATTGGTGATATAAATGTGTTTAATTATCCAAACTTCAAACGATTTTCTAATTGGAATCGCTTAGGCACTCTTATGCGGTAAGAAGAAATACCACTTCCCTCTCGTTACCAAGCGAAGTCAACAACAATATCCCTCGCGAGTATTACAATGTAGGGAACATTATTGGCAGACGCAGCTTAACTAAGCTTTCCGGAGAGTACCCAAGCGATGCCAATCCTGTGTTACTCTAAATATAGCGCAATAAAATTTTCATGGTAAATAGTTAATGAATTGGAAAAGTATTTAAAGTTATCACCAAAACAATTTGATGTGACTTTATTTTAAAATGGGCCTCAAAAAGTTTGCTCAAATGCAAGACGTCGCTGTTTTTGAAATGTGAAGTTTTATTCTGACTGATGGGAAGCAGCTGTGAAAAAAATGTTTATGCCCCGGTTATAGCTGCTATTCAGTTATTCTAGCGCAAAAATAAGCCCTGTACCTTAACTATTTACATTGCGATGACGAAAATCATTCTAAAAGTCACAGTTTTTTCAAAAAATGCGAATAAGATACATAACTCGAAAACGAATGAAAAGCTGACACCCAAAGTGGATTTCTGTGCTTCTGATTAGCCCTTGTCGATACACACTGAACAAATATGCAATTAACCACTTGTTGTTGAATATAGGCTGATTCGCCACACGCATGCGCACTAGTTGTTGACAGTTGACGGACCTGAGTTTTATGGAAAAATACACACGAATCCAGAATTAAATTTGTCTTTAGAACAAGGGGTCGTAAGTCGAGAACCACTTGTGTTCATAAATATTCTGCCGAAACAATTTTGCAACTCAACGCATTTCGCATAAAGAGTCTTCTTTCTGGCGAAATTCTCGTCTCATTGCTACCCTTCTTTTCGTCGATGCCATTCGAGATGATATTATTTGCATAATTATTTGCGCGCACTCCACTCCACTTTTTTCCAGCCCCACTTCTTTGCACTTATCATCAAAGCAAGCAGTCATAAACCCATTTTACTGCTGTATTCGCTTTTAATTCATAACATTAGCAACGACAGATCTAATCATATATTAATGATTGGAATATTTTTTATCCGTATTATGGTGCAATATAAGGGCAGAAGGATTTTTCATTTACTTTCGCCACAGACTTGCTGATGTCAATGTTGAAGGTACTGAGGAGTGATTAATATAGAATAATGCATTTTATTTAATTATTCATTATTTAATGAAAACCTTTATTCGTGTAATATTATTTCCGCACTCACATGGTTTTTTAGAGGCGAAATTTTAGCTCAGTGAGGAAATCGGAGAATGCTACCCCACTCCTCATTTAGCCTTGTAAGCCTCATTTCTTCCCTAAAGCATTTCGATAGGCGATGGTGATGTTACTGACAATCCAGCTTGATTCTTAATAGTGCGAAATTATTATGAAATTTATGAATATCAAGTGATAACATATTACTCTTTTACATTGATTTTCCTTTCAACTCCTTTTGAAAATGACTTTAGCTCATTGCTCGGAACGATTGACGTATATATGACGGACTTAAGAGTAAGGGTGAGAGAGCAGTAGGAAATAGAGCGGAGACTAACGAGGGTTGAAATATTCTCAAAAGAGGACTTGGATCACTCTCGTAGTTGGAGTGGTGCGGAGGGAATAGGGATTAAGAAGCAAGTTAAATTGTGCACTATGACGATGTTCGCGTTCAAGAGGCTCCCGATAGGCACTCGCTGTTTGCAAAACGGTATTTGATTCGATGAAATAACAGCTGAGGTTATTTGCACCTTTGAGGGCCCCACCAGAACAGCCAGGGGCGAACCCATTTTACTGTCCGTATGCATCATCATGTACACTAATTAGAATTTTCATAATTAGAATTTTACAATGCTGACCAAAAGCAGCCGTAGGTCTTATTTTAGTTTGAGAAGTATACACAGTAAATCATTTACTATGGAGATCATTGATGGTGTATATGAATATAAAAGCATATTATAATTTTTTATAGTAGAGTATTATTCGGGTAACTTTTTGAGCGTATTTCTCTCCTTTTTATTCACGGCCACGTGCCAATTTAACTTTCCGTATAATTTTCGTCATCTTCCTCCATGGTCTTCTTTATGTTTCTCGAAGTTTATTTCTTTTCTTTCGGAAAGTTTCTCTCATTTATTTTTGTCTCTCGGAATACTAACAGTTTTGTCACTTCAACTCTTAAAATTCACTGTTGCTACATATGTATTCTCTCGTTTCTTTCCAAATATTCCTGGAAATCTTGAATCTAACTTGTCGCTGATTTGAGTTCACAAAAAGAAACATTCGAAAACGTGCTCACCTGTTATTACTTTAAGAATTTCCGATATGTTTCCAGAAATATTTTCTCTGATTCCGTCATAATTTCAAAATTCTGATCGATATTAGTGTGCTTTTTTCTACTGAAGATATCTGAATCTGAAAATGTTGATTCCATAAACATAGTTGCGGGAATGTTGGAATGGTCAGTCGTATATTTATGGAATATAGATGGAAATTTACCGCCTCTGGGACTCAAACCGCAATAACATCGAGCAATATTGCTCCACACCATTTTCGCGATTGCTCAACTATGGAAAGTCTCAACATTATCACTCGCGAGATAAAGAGACGCAAAAATAGCGTTTTAGAGACAATATGGAGTCTTTTCGAAACTATGTACTTCTAACGAAACCTTTGTAATATAAATCGTATAAGTCTACTCTAGGATTCTGTTCTGCATAAATTATTCCGAATCCGAGGATTCGATTTCCTCCTATTAGATTCAATACTTGCTTTCGCCACTCGACTGATTCGGAGATTGTGTTCGCGACTCGAGGCAAACAGCGTTCCCCTCGACTCGTCAAGGAGTCGACGAGAGTGGATCCCAATCTTCGAATCACCTCCTGAAGGGAAGGTCTCGGAGGCATTACAAAAGGCACCCATTTAAATTCACTGCTCTTATCAATGGCACCAAAAGCAGAAATAGACACTTTTGACCAATTGAAAAGCAAATCCGAAACACCGGAATTCGTCCCAAACCGGAAACCCCTTCAATTCTCTTTTGATTTGCGATGTCTTCAGATCAAGTGGTTGTATTTAGTGTAAGTGCGATGGTGAACTGTAAATCCTTTTGTTGACATAATGGTGCTAAATAAGCTTAACTTTAATACCCGCTTTTTTAGTTATTAGATATCGTATGAATTAATTAGTTCCGAAAATACATGGTAAATATGTTAAAAGTTCCGGAAAAAACGAAGTTGGGGAAGTTTACCACCTGATTATTGTTTTGTTTTCTAAACCAGATGTTTGCTCCGCATGGATTTGATTTGATTTTGTACGTATGTTAAATATTGTGCAAGATTTTTAATTTTTTGCCCTTTAAACTCCAAAGAAGTGAAGTTTGTTGCAGATTCGTTTCCGCGTAATCTACGATGCCCAATTTAATATTCGTCTACCTTAATCCACCATCGTTTGCTTCTCTCGCAGTTTGAGAGACATTTCATCAATCTTGAAATTATTTGGTAATAATAATAATAGTATTGATAATGTTATAGCAATTGAAGTACTTTGTTGATTGAAACTTATCACCATCTATTGCTTTCGATGAACAATCTCGAGATATCTGTTTAATTAAAATCGAATAGTTTCTCGAGAGTTGGTTTGTCGGTCCACTTTCTCATGACGTCATCTCAGGCACTAGTTTGAGGAGGTTCTCTAGAGGGCCCTCCCTCTTTTATGCGTGTGCCACCCCTCTTTTTTCGCACCCCCTCCCCATTCACTTCCTGCCAAAGGGGCTCGACACCAATGTCGTACGCTGTTGGCAAATAAGAAACATCAGCAATTCGGAGATTCGGATGGTCGTGTACCTATTGACGGACCTCTGATTATCGTAGTTATTTTAGCTGTGTACGGACAGGATCCAATTATGATGCGATTTAGCAAGAATCGGGCATTGGCCGTCAAAGAAATAGCATAGAGGCTAACCATTTTACAATGCTTTCGTGAGGGACAATTGACCATCGCTTGAGAAGCCCTCAAAATATGTTGGAAGTTGAGCGAAGGAACATGACTTTAAGCGCTTAATAATTCTCAGCGAAATATATCATATTTAATGTTCAATGGCCGCAATACAGAGAATTGAGAAAGAAAACCGGCCGGTTTTGCCGGATTGGTTAGTACATGATAACGCTCCAACACCGGGTTCGAATCCCGGCTATCCAGATGTTGGCGGTTAGGGAATGGTCGTGTGTGTTCGTCTATTGTTAATGTTATAAATTCACTCTAAATTGGTGTTTCGCTGTATGCGAAGCATTGATGAATAAATAAAATCATCAGAATGTAATCATTTGTTTCGTGAAGAATCTTAGGTTCTCCACTTATTGGTCCATATATTGGTAACCTCGTGTTATTCCTCACAGACTGCATGTGAACTAGATTTTTCGAACTTGAAGGAACGAAGTGTTAATAATTCTTCCGATTCCATTATTTCTATACTCCATCTAGATAGCCTTTGTTTAAAATTACTTTCATGTAGGTTTATTCTTATAGTACATAGTATAGATCATTTAAATATATATTATTGTTTTATTAATGGCATGGGTTTTTACAACGAATGGTTTCCATTAATACACTATGTCTATCTAAAGAGAATGTTTAAGTTATTTATAAGATGTGCGAAGAAACATGTTACAAATCGAAAAGATTAATGAATAAGAGGGAAGAAGGACGGAGGAAAAATATTAACAGAAAATACGATCCGATTGGTTCAAAAGGAAGCAGAAAGATAATGTCATTTGTTTAATTCTGTGGCTCACCAGTTCCATTTGTTAAGCAATTCCGTCACGACTGAACTCAGATTTTAACGAGGGAACCGCTAACAGGTTTTTAAAATTGCCACATATTCTCTCAATTCCGGCGCACACTCTGCTTCGCAGACAACCAAACGGCACAGGAGATTTGCATTCACATTTAAATCCTTAATTGAAAATATTTCAAAACGCACGTCATTTAAAATCAAATCAAAGAGTGAATAAATTAATCATACCATAGTGGTTAAAAACAAACTTTACGAAACAGTTAAAATATTGCTTAAAAATAGTCTCAATGAATTATTTCCTCCAAAGTATCAAATAATTATAAGTCTTAAGAGGGGACTTTTACGAAAAACACAAGAAATCACGCTAAGCCACTAAAAAGAATTACTAAACTGATCTTCCTCGGAGGGACCTTGTCCACTTGTCCCAATGACAACACAAGGAAACATAAAAATAAGTTAAAATATTATTATTTAGTATTACATTGGTAGCTCTCGTTTTTTGACAGAAACAAAAGGAAATTACGAAAATTGGAGTCAATTTTGCCATTCATCTTGTGTGGAAAAAGAATATAGACAAAAAAAGAGAATAGGTATAAAAAGTTTACCCCATCCGATTGGGAAACATACTCAGGAGAAATACTTTCTTTCGCTCATCCTTTGGTTAAGATATGCATTTTCGGAAACGTCCGATCCCTGATTTTGGGCGCATACATATTGGTGTTTGCGACTTTTTCTTTCTTTGCGATCTTCGGTGCGTAGTGCTGAACGTTGACGGCCGAACATCTCGTTTAGTTTGGGTGTGTTTGAGAGTCACGAGAGAGTCCCTCGGTTGAAAAGGAAAGGAGATTGCTGAAATGCATTTAACAGAGAGATGCGATAAATAAAGATACACGAAATAGAGATGAACGAAATAAGAAATGTAGAGTAAACCATTAATTATTGCTGGAAATTAATGAGTTATTCGGCTCTTCTATTTTCAATATTAATGAAAATTATTTAAAATTGTTACTTAATTAAATAAATCTAATGAAATAGCCATTAATGTTAATAAGGTCAAATTTCTAGTGGTAAATTAATCACTATGGCTAATCGTCTTGTAGATGATTCTTAAATTCGTCTTCACGGAATGTTTAAAATAAATGAAAACTGTTCAGAAACTTCGAAAATGACGGATTCAAATATGCTAAAGTTCCATGAAATTCTCATATTGACGCAATTCAGTCTTCCGTGATTTACCCCACTTTACTCTCTTTTCTTTACTTTCTAATACTTTTACTAACTACTTTCCTTATCAATTCTTGTCATTTGCTCTGTCGATGCTTAATTATTTCAATCAAAACCCTTTCCTGTAACTATTTGACTGCCAACGCAATTCTAAACCTAAAAATAAAGTTTCCTAACCCCAGTCGTGTATATTATATTGTTTCCCAAGAAAGAACCCTATCGAAGCATGGAAGGAAGTATGTCACAAATACGTATTTGCTGGAAGAAAAATTAAAGTAAATTTATTGAAATCGTGAGTAATTAAATAAAATTTTCTCTGGTGACAGTGTTTGAAATTATTATTTATTTATATATATTATTCATAACGAAAATTAAATTGATCGTTAATGGGTATTTATTTATTATTCGGGTATTAAATAAATCTTTCTCGAAAAGTTTGTTGCTTGTTATTCAGAGATTCTCGCCGATGTAGCGCAGGCATTGAGAAACCGATAGTAAAGGCATTGATTAAAGTAATTGCATTGCGCTTCGGAATCGACTATTGAAGTTCGGCTGCTGAGGGAATTCACCGAAAAGGCCCAATCAGATGGGACATCGACGTCTCGTTAATCCCCCTCTTGTCCTTCCAGATTTAGAGATTAATTACAGATCTGTTCGTGGGAAAATATTTTGAACCATAAGGGGCTATTTATTTCAATTGTTTATATTCGTATTTACATAATAATGTTTTGGTCAATTGGATCTAAGAGTGTTAGAGTTATGATACCTCATTCTGGCTTAATATAGAGCGTTCAGTATGGTCTTTATTTCAATGCGTATTATCTTATCTTACTCATTTTTCTTTTAGTAATTTCGATGTAACAGTCTGTTATTAAAATGCTAATAAAATGAGAACGTAATTATGCTCATTTTAAGTCCTTGAAACCTCTTCAACATACTTTGTTTAATAATGGTTATTTTACAGGAAAAATCTCTAAAACAAATTTTTTGCTGTTTAGAAATGTATCAATGATTATGACCAAGTAATAAAATTCAACTCAGGTTCTTGTAATTTGTATAACTTATTAGATATCGTGATGTAAAAGCAGTGCGATTTTCTCCATATTCTTCTAATTATTAATGCAGCTATCTGTTTTGTGTCCGTTACTTATTTTTTGTGAGTAATGTATAGTTTAAGTAGACTCTTTTTGTTTTACTGTCGTGATGTATCACAGTTACAAAAGTTACAGCTGATTGAACCCTGTGTTTAGAATTTGTAGCATCTATTTTCTAGCATCAGTTTGCTGATGCAAATGATTTTGCGTATGCAGTGTATTTTAAAATCCAAGGAGGAGGAGGACGTACTCTTTTGGAATAAAAACAACTCTTTTTCTATTCTTGTTGCAAAGTAGACTTTAATGTGGAAATTCTCTTCTACCGAATGAAATGAGTTTGGAGGTGACACCTCGGCCGATGCACGGGCGATAATGGATCCATTCCCGTTATTGCAATGCACGGAGTGCGTGACACAAGTCTGAGAAGAGGTGCGCAAGGGACAGAAATTGCAGTTGAGGGTGGTGTCGGAGTTTTTCTCGAAATGCAACCTCTCCCACCCGCCGCATTCACCCGAGACCTGAAGGACGACGATTTTGAGGTGCAATCCGTTCTTTTCTTTCCGCGAGATATTTCTCCTAAAAGTCGCACTTGTTTGCACCTTCCACACTCTTTCGACAACGTCATCCTTTTTCATTCAAATGCATGGTTATTGAGCACCTTTTAAGCACACGTGACGGAAACACCCTCTTATATCGTGAATTCAAAAAGTATTTACTTTACACCTATAGAGTGCGAACTATGCATATCATTATTATTATTAATTAATTTTTATTTTCTCTGGAAAATTCCCACAGAGCAGGGTAATTGAAATAAAATTGAAAATATTCATGCATCCATCGCCCCGTTTAGAAATTCTAATATTCGTTCTCTGTTATGGTGAAGAAAATTCGTCTATGTGACCCTTTCTTTCGATTTATTCAATTTTACCTATCTTACGCTTTAGCTGCCTATGTGGGAGTTTATTAATTACATCAAAGCTATTTCTTATTTGACACACAATCACAGGATTTTGCCCCAAGAAAATGTTAACCAGTTTCAACACAACAGCTCCAAATTGAGGCAAATGAAATTGTCCTAAATGTAGAATTCTAATCTAAGTAATGCTCTCTTTAGCTCGTAGTCCAATGAGAGATAAATCGGAAGAAAATCATACGATGCTGTTCCATTTCACAGTATTCCTTCCGGAATGCATCATCCATTGATTCTGGAACCAACAAAAGAAGTAGCGAAGTGAGAATGTTTGAGAGATCCTCGAGAAAACAGAGGAAATAAAGCGGTTGGAAATGACGCCAAGAGAACTTGCTAGTGACACTCCTAACAATAACGAGTCCTTGGAGATCGAAAATAAAGTCCCTTGCGAGTGCGTCTCCCGCCAGTCAATTGTATCGCAATTCCGTTGCCATGGGAATACAAACACTCCCTCTTGCTTTCTTTTCAGTATTCATATTCAGAGCTTAAATCTCGAAAATGAGATATAAATAATCTCCAGGAAGTGAAGAGAAAAAGAATGGAAGTTCGCGGTCTTCCGTCTGAGATGAAAACATTTTCTTTCCGAAGCACGAGATTCCCGTAAGAATTAGCTCTTCGTCGTTATTCAAGAAATGAAAGGATGACGCTGTAAAAATCAAAGCGAGCAATGGGGTTCTTGTCTTCTCATTTTGTGGGAGACAGTTTATGGTATCGTACTCAAAGTTGTTGTTTATTGTTTTTGTGTGTATTAAATAAGAGTTAGATTCCCTTTGGATTAAGCCAGAGTTAGTCAAAGTTACTTTTAACATCTTATGTCCCTTTTTCACAAATATCATTGAAATAATAAGGGAAAAAAATAGGATGCTGGAATCAATCTCTGCCATTAATTGTGTAAGAAATTCACCGAAATTGTGGCAAAACACGACGAAGAGAGCGACGAAGTCTTAAAAACAAATCCCATAACAAAAAAGTATTTTCCTTGGGAATTTTCCTGGGTGCACGCCCTTATGTGCAAAGTCACCTTAACCCTTTCCTTATCCAAAAAAGTATATGTGAAAACGAAATTAAATATTGTGATTCAAATTCGGATGATACAAAAATACGTACTTGTAACCCAAGAATAAATTATACAAGCAATCATCAGGAGAGCTTAATATATTTGTAAAAATCTTTCTGTTAGCAAAGCAGTCAAGTAAAATGTCAAGTTTTTAATCTTTTACAAGACTCAAAACACAACCTTGATTGAATGATGCTCTATTAAGTGATTGAATAATGACCCTCTTTTTACGATTGGAATTCTATCAACTATTTGCGCCAAAAAATATTTCCTTTCGTGAATCGCGTTGATGTCATCTCAGCTCAGGTAGGATAGCGATATAAAACAATGTTCAGTTTTGGAAAGGTTTGCTTGTATTTGGAATTAGAAAAGAATTCTTATCCGTGCCAGATCTGTGGTTTTGAAATGAAAGTTTGACGTTGGAGTGGACCACTAGGTTACGAAGGATGTTAAAAATATGGAAGTTAGATGACTAATTGGAGGGAGAAGTTTTCTCTAAATATTTTGAGCTAAAGAAAGACACGCGAAGTGTCCATCTTGACTCGAGCGATTGTCGCGATAAAGTAAAGAAAGACTTATCGACCTCATTGAATGGCCCCGTCAGAAAAAAAGCCAAGAAGCTTAGACTCACAAGTTTAGCTAGGATCCTCTCATACTTCGATCCCTTAAAAGACAATTTAAGCTTCTTCTTGTTTTGCTAAAAACTTAAAGCATTCGAAGAGGTGGTGCCAAGTTTTTTCAGAGAGTGAATCTTGAACACACAGAAGGAACTTTTTCTTAATTTTTATTTCTGTTTTAGGGCCCTATGCTCACAATATTAATTATAAATTTGTTTGACAAAATATTTCTCTTTTAAAATGCTATTGGCAAGTGCCATTCTCAGTTAACTTTCTAGCCGTTCACACTCTGTGAATGTACTCATTAGGAACCAATGACCGTGATTGGGTGACTTTTTGTTACTGATCGCCCAATAACATTTGGTTATCAGAAACCAGAAAATGATAGGTAAAAGATAAGAAGAAATATTTAGGAATGAGTATTTAAAAATGTTGCCAATCGTAAATACGTAGATATGTTTTGGTTGATTATTTGCAAAACTGACTGAGAAGGTCTTGCACACGAAATATTTTAAGGAGTAAGAGGTACTTTTTTACCACAACACATCTGTTTCTTAATAAATGATTATCACTTGACTTAGATTGATGGTGTTTTATTTCGTTATTTAAATCAAGCACGAAGGCACATTTCCTGCATTGTCATGAGTGTGCTCAATGCGCACCCCGAGACATGCCGCAACTCCCCTGCAAGTATCTTCGAAGAATAGACAGGCGATAGCTTGGATTTGTGTCTGTAAATGCAGAGGCTCTGATTGCGACGATTAATAAGGGGCCAAAAGTACTCGTGTTTGAGAAATCATGCGAATGATTACCTTCGACTTACCAACTGAACCCTCATTAGGGCGAAAAGGGGCACTTGCAGATCTTCTTTTGGTCGGAAAACACGTGTTTTTGGTTGTCAGCGGCCATGGACACGGAGGGGAGGGAACAGATGCGCTGCGAGGGGGTAACAGCGGATTGCCTACAAATAATACAGAAGTAGCCAAAACAAGCTCCCATCAAAAGCACGAGTAGCGAGGTATTGCTGATGCCTGATATGAGAAATAGTCGAAATTAATAACCGTGCTATTAGAAAGTAATTTAGGGAACGTTTCGTTTGCAGAACTCTTTTAAATTGCTACCAGTAGAAGAGCCCGTTTATTTTCTTGAGGGCATAAGCTAGTAATGATACAAAATTCCCGCTCGCACAGAAAATGTTCAACTTTTTGTTTCTACAAATGACTTTGTATTTTGTGGGAAGGCGTGAAATGTTTGAAATTCAACCGAAGATGCGCATAAGAAGGGGTTTAAATGCTTAGTGTAGTTCATTATTTATTACCATCATCTCGCATATAATGCTTATTTTAAAATGGTATACGTGACGTCGTAACAAATTGACAGATGCGCCGTTTTATCATTAACTTTACAAATACATAAGGATTAAGTTAAATCGGTTAATGGCGTGTGGATGTATTCGTGATCGTTGGAGAGGAGTGACTTTTATGGTTTTCCTCACGCGCTTCAAAGGGATTGCTTTCGAGGGAGTAATTGGAGCCGCCGATGACCATCCGAAGTCACCGAACAAATTTGTTACGTGGCGGAAGACCCGCAAATCCGTCCGCTTCATCACCGAATGTCTTGAGCATCTGCTCATTTGAGTCCCCTCAATCAGTGGCATAAAAGACTGTCGAATAATATTGCATCTTAAGGAGACAGAGGACATGCTCGGATGTCAACTTTCTCACTGGGCCTCAGGACCTATCCAAACTAAGGGATGTTTTTCTCCTCTGTCTTCTTGGCCGCGCTCAAGAGCCTTTGGTGCTCAACTGGTGCACGGAAGACGCTCATTGCAGTACGTTAAAAACTATTGTTACGTCTCACTATGGTGAATGTCATGAATATTCATTATTTCCTACTTGAAAAAATTCTGTACGGATGTTTTATAACTTTTAGTAATTAATTATTTTTTTTCATTTTTACTTTCTCCATATACGAAGTATAGAGAAAGTATTGTTTTCATGAAAAAAATCGACTTCGAGATTTCAACGGAAATATATGTTTTTGGGTCCCTAGAACACGTTTTGACCATTTTCGGAATGATGTGTATGTGTGTGTGTGTGTGTGTGTGTGTGTGTCTTTTATTATTATTATTATTTTTTTTAACGTTAAAAGAAATTGAGGTTTAAATTTTACCCTTTACAGTTCACATTATCACGTTTTTTTATAAGATCATTTCGTGATTATATCTCCTTCATATCACGGTTCACAATTCAGTCCATATCACAGTTTGGATCACAGTTTAATATCACAGTTCACATTTCAGGCCATATCACATTTTGTATCACAGTTTAATATCACAGTTCAGACCATATCACAGTTTATATCACAGTTTAATTTCACAGTTCACAATTCAGTCCATATCACAGCTTATATCACAGTTTATATCACAGTTTAATATCGCAGTCCGTATCACGGTTTATTATCACAGCTCTAGAATCTAAGTGAACACTGGGGCCATCCTCATCGCTCCGCTTTCCACGAGGCACAAAGCGTTTTCCGTGCACTATCGCGTGCGGAATAATTCTTCGGTGCTGTTGGAGACGTGGTAGGTGTACTCCCTCAGGAGCCTCTCTTTGATTTTATTTTTAAAGTGGCAAACTGCATTCGAGTGAGTATGTGTGTGTGTGATAATGGGCGCTCTAACGTGAAAACTATTAGTCGTATCAATACCAAAATTCATATATAGTACTGTGGTATGTGCTGTCAGAGTTGATTACTTTTTGGAGTAAATCGGTTAACCGGAAGTCGAGCTTCATTCATCAAAGCTCATTTCCGGTTTTCAAAATATCTCCATAAATATGATATATAGGTATATTGTGTTACTAATAAAAGTTTTAGATAATGTTATTTGCTATAACGTTTGTATTTAACATATTTTTGTATCACCGGTTGATTAGGAGTTATTTGTGAAATACTGATAAACCGGAATTAGCTGATTATGTACTTTGTGGGCGCTTTAACATGAAAACTATTTGTCGGATCAACTCCAAATGTCATATATAGTATTTTAGTTAATATCGTTAGCGTTGATTAGTTTTTGGGGTAAATCGGTTTACCGGAAATCGAGCTTCATTCTTCAAAGCTCATTTCCGGTTTTCAAAATATCTCCATAAATATGATATTAAGGTATAAACTATTATCTATAAAAACTTTAGAAAATATAATTTACTACAAGTTTTGTACGAAACATATTTTTTTATCACTGATTGTGTAGAAGTTATTTGTGAAATACTGATAAACCGGAAGTTGCTGAATATGTAGAGTCGTTGCATAAGTCTGTGGGCATGTCCTGTCGCTACTCTAGCGGCCAAAGAGTGCACTTAAAATTTATGTTAGTAATACGTAATTTGCAGGAGGGAAGGAAAACAAAGGTGGGGGTAAATGTTTTGGAACTTACGGCGAGTAAGGGAAATTAAGGGTGACTTTGGAATTTCTGGGAACCGCACTCGAATAGACACAGCGCCTCAAACCATTGGAAAGAACGGGAAAATTTTTCGATTCTTTTGGTCTGCGACTGAGAAAATTCGCCGAAAAGAAAGGTTTTTCTATGTTAATAGACGAGCAAAGTTGAGGCAAGTGCGAGGGACTTCAGCCTTGTAGCATATTAAATGTGAGCGTTAATGCTGATATTTTCGCGTCTTAAGCTGCTTTCAGGTTGAATATTCATCTAATATGTAGCGGAATAATAATTTTCTGTTCCTTTGATTTTGGCTTGATCATTTTGTCATATAAATGCATTTCTATGAAATATTACCATGCTTAAAAAGACAATAGAAATATCTCAACAAGGAATGTTTTTTTATTTCATACCCCAATTTAATCGATACCTTTTCCGTAGAATTTCATTGGAAATATATAAATTTCGTTGAAGTCATTCGCTCTGTTATTAAAATGAATTTCTACTGAATTGCTTGATTCTTAAAAGATACTAATTTTATAATTAGTTTATTGCGGTTATTTACGAATTCAGCGTTGTGACTGGCAAATAGCCCCATTATATTATTATATCCTCGACGAATTTGAATGTGGAAATGTAAGAATAAGGGACCTATCATTCCCGATGAATATCGGAATGAATGAAATACGGAAGATTTCTCTGAATAATTTAATATTCGGTGATATCTCCGTCAACCTCTACTGCGCTCTGCAGTCGCTGTCCCATTGAATCAGCCAGGTTTTTGAATAAACCTGGACGCCACTCAAGAGAGGTCCAGATATCCCTGATGTGCTGCTCCAGAGACGCAAGAGTGCGCTGGCTATCTGCCGCCCACTTTTGAAAGATAATTCCCAATAAATTTTCAATGGACAAAAACACTTCTGTGACGATTTTGTTGGCGTATGGCAGAAGATTATCTTCCAATATATTGCAAATATCTCTCGTCTTCATTCTCTGAGGTGCTTTCACAAGAGACCCTGGTCCAGCTGCAGTCAGTTTGTCTCTTTTATTTCCTTTAAAATTTTTCTCTATAATTTCCGTCAGGAAAATGAAAAAGAAATCATTTGAGAGAACACTCCTTGGCCTCACTAAATTCATGACTCTACATCATTCTATATAAAGCACTCAATCTCACATCACTCTCTGGTTAATGTAGTTTTCTTCAAACTATCTTTCTTCACATTTCTCTCTCCTGTACAAAGGATTCTTGATAAAGACCTTTATTGACCATTATACGTAACTTGCAGTAATATACCACTCATGCAAGGCAATGCAATTGAAGGCAATATTACATGAAATGAGGATATAAAGGAAAAATCAAACAACATCTGTTGCGCATTCAGTGCTAGATAAATCTTTTGAGATGGTACTTCCGCATTTTAGGCTCATGGATTTAACTGCCGCCCTTTTGGCTCATGGATAGTACTGCCGCCCTTTTGGCTCATAGATAGTACTGCCGCCCTTTTGGCTCATAGATAGTACTGCCGCCCTTTTGGCTCATGGATTGAACTGCCGCCCTTTTGGCTCATGGATTGAAGTGCCACCATTTAACTATGTCAAATTCGTCTATGTTGGCGTAGAAACTGAGTTCTGCTTATACTTCATCAGTAATAAATGCAATAATTTAATCTTAATTAACTTTAATCGGCAGTTCTAAACTAAATAAATTCATTTCACTTCCAATTTATAACTAATTATAACACTTTTGAAGTATCTGAATCATAAAAAATACTTCGCAGCACCTAACGTCTGTAATATGATTTGCCAAAAAGAAAAAGGCAATGTCGCGGGAAATATCTGTTTAAAGGAAATAGACAAATTTATTCAAAATATTTTGAGGATTTTTAACCGAAAAAACCATTAAAAAACTTATTTTTCAGCGATAAACCAACTGAGGCGAGAGGCTAGCTCTTTAAATTTCCGCCATATAGTTTGTTTACATCCATGATGCATTGCGTTTAAAGATACTTTTAAGAGTAAAATACCAATTAAGGCTTAAATATCGACAAAAATACGTTTTTTTAGAGTTTACGTGAAGATTACAGTCAAGGTCGACTCTAAATATATGTTATAATACCGGACCTAAGTTTAAAAAATCAGTTTCAACTTAAATATAAATCAATACTATGTAATTGATAGTGACAATTATCTTAATTATTATCGCATTGATATATTTTTAATTATAAGTGAGTAGGAAAAGGGAAATGGGTGTTAAGCAGCTCAGCCACCATGCCAGAAAAATTCTCTCACGCCGTTTTGAGCTCGGGCCAGATAGCTTAGATGGTTAAAGCAATCTTCCAAATAGACGAAGATCCGGGGTTCGATTCCCGGACCCGTCATACTTTTTTTCAGTCCGATTTTCCTTGGAAATTTTTCTGGGTGCTTACCCTTATGTGCAATATATCTTTAACCCTTTCCTTATAATCTTCTGAAGGATGCATATCATTTAATCTATTTGCATCGAAAAATATTTAAAGATTGACGAATGCGGATTAAGTGGAGACCGCAAACATTTCCCAGATTCAGTGATTGTAATCTTTGGGAGTTGAACCGTGAGTTGTATCAATTCTCCAACATCGTATGCCTAATCAAAAAGGTGAAGCAAATTTATTTTATTATATGCAAATAGTTATTGATTTGTTGTTTTTGAGGGCCTCCACGCAAGATACATTTTGAATCTTTCTGCCGTAGGTGTTTTACCTTTGTTTCTGTTTTTGAATTTTGATTACAATTGTGTTTGTTTTAGAGTGTTATATAACATATTTCTGTCGTGTTTAATAATCCTTCCCTATATCCTTGAGTTATTGAAAATGTCTTCTTAAATGTGGTGCTGTTTATCCTAATTTGATCTTCGAATAGGTATTTTTTTATAATCTTTAAACGAATGTAGTCTTCATCTAAAACATTTTGGTAATAATTGGTTTAAGAAAAAAAATAGATAAGACCGTACTTTTTCATGGTTCGATGCCAGACCAGAATAACATTTCTCTCATAACGAATATAAGGGAAACGTTGGACGTCGTTTGAGGCAGTTGCAGCCAATATATCTGCTTGAATTTTACACATAGTTAGAAATGCTGATCTTCTATTGTTTTCTATAAGAAGTATAAAGACCCGGGTTCGATTCTGGGCGGTAATTATGTCTCCCGTTTAAAATATATTGGGTTAGTTTTTCATTATTTTTGATGCACTTATCGAAATGATAGAAGATGTATTTAGAGATAGAAGATATATATTAAGACTCGGTTTAAGAAAAAAATTATATGAGACCATGCTGTTTCTGGGTTCGATGCCAGAGCACATTAAAATTTCTCACTTAAGGAATATGAGGAAGAAGTAGGTCGTCGTTTGAAACAGTTGCACCCAATATTTCTCCTTGAACTTTCACACATAGTTAGAGATGCTAAGCTTCTGTTGTGCTGCATAGTAAATTTTATTAGGAAGACCTGGGTTCGATGCCGGACGGAGAAATTGCAAATTTGAATAATATTTCCAATACTTTTTCTACTTTTGAGGACCCTCTCGATATGATGTCGACTTGAAATTGGTGTGATCACCATGCTTGCAGAATGCAAGCAACATTTTACTCGTATTTCAAACACGACCGGTTTCAACTTTTAAAAGTCATCTTCTGGTACTGTAAAATCGTGAATACGAGTATATATACTAAGGTTATAAGAGGGGGGAAATTGGAAGAAAGAAGGTGGGAGGGAGTAAACAGACAAAGTAAAGAAGATGGTGATTAAGGTGAGGGTAAATTAGATAATGTGGTAGGTGGGGGAAGGGGAGGAAGAGAGCCAACAAACAGGGTGAGATGGTCATAAAATGATGTATGTTAGTCAATTGGTAATTACATCTTTTGTGATGGATAATCTCCAGCTGCTCTAATATGTTCATTTTGGATCCTCTTTGTATGCAATGAAGTAGTTTGATGGAAAAATCGGATGAACGATTTTCATCAAGAAGGTGTTTAGCAAAATGGGAACTCTCAGATTTATTTTTGAAACTGGATTTGTGTTCATTTTGCCTATGATGTAAATTCCTGGAAGTCTGTCCAATGTAAATAGCTCCGCAATCAGCGCATATCAATTTTAAAATCCCAGACCTGTGGAGGGGGTCAATTTTATTCTTATTATTAGTTAGATACTTACCGATGTTATGTGTGGTATAAAAAGCCGGTCTGTAATTCGGAGGAAAAATGTTAGCCAGTTTATTTAATTATTTATTTATTTAAATTTAATTCATTAACAGTCATTACGACCAATTACAATGAATCTTACAACAACATATTGAAATAAACATATTTATAAATATCAACTAGGCTGCATTGAAATGCAACCAAACATTTGTAAAAAGCGAAAAAAGATGTTAGTGGGTTAATTTAAATTAAATAAGCAAAAAGATAATAAGATAAAATAATAAAAGATAGTAATCATAAGTTACAAAAGGAGAAGTAAGGGAAAAAAACAATAATGATGGGAAGAAATGAAAATAAATATGAGGGAAAAAGATGAAAAGGACGAAACTCGAGACAACGAAGTAAGCTAAAGAGCAAGATTAATGAATGGACGAAAGGAGTGAATTAATGGGGGAAAACAGTTCAAGGGAAGGGATAAGAGAGAATTGAAAAGTGTTGGAATTCGATACAACATTGATCTTTGAGAGATTGAAAGCTTGAAACGAGGTGCGGGAAGGAGGTTGGAATTGCGGGAAGGGCGGTTTGTTGATAACTAATGGGGCCTAAGAAGGGAGGTTTTACCCATTTGGGTTTATCCAAATGAATCAAAAGATTACCATAAATACAGTAGAACCCCGGTAATCCGGACGAATTCAGGCACATAGGCGTCCGGATTAGCGGGGTTTCCGGATTAGCGAGGTTTTCAAAAAATAATATAAAAAACATTTTTTCTCAAAAATTATATTGTACAGATAATGCATGTATATATTACATAAGGTATTACAGCATATAAAGTGAATGAATACTATCAGCGAGCAAAAAAGTCAGTTATTTTCTTTTGAGCAACCATTCTTACTTTTAAATCAAGTGCGCGGTCTCTAAAACGTCTAAAGAGCATCGTTTCATGTGCTTCAAAATTTTGTAACTGATTAATGAGTGGCGCAAGCTGAATTTTTTCTTTTTGCACATTTTCTAAAACTTCCGAACCAATAAAATCTGGGAGTTAAATTTTCTACGACTTGCTGATCAATAATTTAGACAAAGATGCCCAAGAGTTTGCGAAATTGAACACGACATCTTTTAAATTTACCTTTTTCAGTACATTTTTCAAATTTTTATTGTTCACAGGATCATTAAGAATATTCATAGGAAGCCACCTACGATATCCTAACGTAAGGCTTTGAATAGCATTTTGATCCATGGGTTGGATCAGCGCATTCGTGTTAGGGGCTAAAAACATTGCGGAAATTTCACCGTCATCGGTGCACAATTCTTCTGCAGAAGGATGGCCAGGACAATTATCAAGCAACAATAAAGGACGTTGTGCTAAATTGACGAATTTCATATGTTGTCGAACTGCTGAGACGAATTCTGTTTTAAACCAATCCAAAAATAATTCTCGTGTGACACAAGTGTCTTTTTGCCCTCGATCTCTATAGCCCATGCATGGTCATCCTCATTGGACGTCTATCAAAGGGAAGGATTGTTTCTTACGCCTCTTCTCTCATAGCTTTTTAATGAACGTGATGTTTTGAGAAGTGATACCCAGCTGCAACTGAAAAATTATTGTCTTTCGAAATTGTTTAGTATCGCACATATTAAGCATTCCTCTAATGGAAAAATGCTGTCTCAGAAAAGTATCACAACTTAGATGTAGTATCACAATAAACGAAATACTTCGCTCTCCATCACATCATTGTAGCTAATGGAGGAATTTTTCAAATATTCTGACCCCCTCTCGTTTCTTGTTACTAATATGCGTGTTTATAAGTTCAAAAGAAGAAGTTGCGGGTTTGCATGACTCCCAATGGACCGTCCGGATTACCCAGGGTTCCGGATTAGCGAGTGTCCTGATTACCGGGGTTCTACTGTTCGTGTTAAGTTCAATTTTCTTTGTTTCTTTTTTAAAATATTGTCAATTAATTTTTTCGGAATAACCGTTGGAAACTGCAATTTGCGTAATAATACTCAACTCCTTCATGAAATGGTGGGATTTAAAGGGAATTTTGATGAGACGATGAGCCATACTGTGAAACTCTGCATGCTTATATGAAATGGGATGGTTGGAGTTATTATGAATGGTTTGATCCGTATGTGTGGGCTTACGGAAGATGAAAAAGTCAATGCTATAAAGAGTTAAATCAAGGAACTTAAGGTTGTTATCCAATTCAATTTCAAGTTAGGGTGAAAGGTATTCAAATGTTTTACAAATATATCTAACTGTCTCACAGTGGGGCAAAATCCCTAAAAGTTGGACATTATAAGTAAATCTCATCTGATCGGTTTGAAATCCGGTATGTAATAGTTTTTGAGGTCACTAATTCCGAATATGACATTGAAATTATTTTGAAATTATTATTTCGCAAACAAATTCACATTTTTTGGCAAAAAATACAATATTCTTATATCATGCCCATAAAAAAACGTGACTATAGGTTTCGTGATCACCGATTATGAAACTGATTTTTGTAAACTATTCTTTCGTGAAATCATTTCAGTTTTTATCAATAATGTGGATTAATAATTTTATATTATTTTTAAAAATCCATAATTACAATTTTATGCGTACTTTTATTTTAAAATCATTCCAAAGAAGTTATTTAAATATGTTATTACATACATAATATCACAAATACATTATAAAAATATAAACACAAATATATATAGTATATAATATAAACAATTATTAAAAACAGGCTCTGATCCGTCCAAAGAATCATCTTAGCACACAAACACTTTACCATTGTACATAATTATCGTTTCCAATTTTGATAGAGCATATGTAAAGTTAACAAACACATTTATGTAAAACATTACTATATCACAGCTTATTTACTTATAATTTGAAAAGGCACGCGCACACACACTCATACACACGCAAACACTAATCACTCTCCGATTCCGATCCGTCCGAAGAATCATCTTTCGATCCAGATTCTGTTGGGTAAGATACATACAATATTTGCAAGGCCTCGGAAGATAAAGCTTTCGATGGCTTGGAACGCATTACAACCTGGCTGGAAATGATAGGGTCTGAATGCAACATCATTCGCACAAACAAGTCCTCCATGGTCTTCTTCCTAGAGCACTTTCGCGTAAAATCTTCCCTAAATTTTCTTAACAATTTATTGCATGCTTCCTGTGCTTCCTCGGACATTTGTCCGATTGGCAGCAATGCATTTTGTATAACATCTCTTCCATGCAATAGTATTTTATGCACAGTTGTTGGCATGCAGAACCAGGGATATAACTGTACAAAAAGCCGTGCGGTTCTGATGGCATACTCTTCGTAGATATCTACATTTATTCTGTATCCAGAAGACAGAACTTGCAAAATTGTGTGAAATCTCCGAAGAAGCTCCAAATTTAGGCCTGTAATACTGGCGGAAATTTCCAGATGCTTTGAAAAGCGGCGAGCTGTGTTGCCATCATTACTGCTACCATACACCTGCTTTGGCCGGTCAACTATCAAACTAAGCTGTCTTTTAAACTCTTCTCGGATTTTATTCTTGCGCGCCTCCACTAGTTCTTTATCCATCGGATTACGCATCTGCCACGTTTCAATTTCCAGTCGGTATGCTACTTGCAAGCAGCATTCAAAAAGACGAATCCATGCGTGCAACGTGCTTAATCCATACTGGAGATTATCATCCTTTATTGGACGAGATATGTTCTCATCAATATCGTTGAACTCAGTGGATGTAGCGTTGCAGATGTAGCACCGTTGTGTTGACGTCGTGTCCGTGATAGCATTGCAGATCTTTCCGTCTATCATAGTTAGTTGCAACTTGTAGGTGATGTTGATTTTGTTACCATTAATTACAGTCTCCAATGGTGTAAGTTGCTTCTCCTGGCCGCGAACGTTTTCAACTTGCAATTGTGCATGCTGTTTTGATTCCTTCTTGAACTCGATCTTCAGAGGACGGCAAAATCGAGGAGATGCAGGTCTACTGTTGTGCCAAACAATTTTCCTCAGAGTCCCTGTGGTCACGAGTTGTAGTGGAACCACAGAAGTGAAAAAGATGTTGCTGTCGTCGAATTCTTCACCATCTTCGCTCAACACCGACTGCTTATAATTGCTGTGCCCTGAACTCCCATCATAGCCCCACTTGCAAATTAGCTCCAGACTTAACAGTTCTTCCGCTGAGAAAGAAGCTATCATCTCCGTCTCCAAAAATAAAATACGCTGGGCTGTATGGTCCAATAATGACTGCAGACTAAGTTCCACGCTTTAGTCGGTGATGGTCATTAAAAGTACGCTCGGATAGCACGCTCGTTTTGCTTCAGAAACTTTATTATAGGAGGGGTATAATCTGCAGTTATTTGCTACTGAGACATTGCGCATTATCTGGTACTCTGATTTTGATTGGCTGAGCAGCACCATTACAGCCAATGCATACTCCGCTGTCAAAGTGCTTTCTAAACAGTAATTAATACGACCACGGTACTTTCGCGCTCTAGTTGGCGTTGTTGTGGTCATTTGCTTCAAGACAACAGCAGCGTCTACATTACCACTTGCACGAAGGCTCATTTGTGCTGCGTAAGAGAGTTCATCAGAACTGTGATCTGCTCTGAGACGTTCAGTTCTTCTTCGCTCAGAACGATCAGTAACTGACAAAAAATCAGACGTAAGCCTTCTTGGAGTCTGCTCACTGCTGCAACTGGGATCCTCTTGTGACATACCGAAGCAGATCCCAGTGTCCAACCATATTTTGTGGTTCGCCAGAAACCGAGATTCAGTATTGCTGCTTTTTTTCCACCTCTTCTTAAAATTCGTCAAGAGCCGTCTCACTTGCATCTTTTCTTGATCAGTCAAAATGTGTTTTACATTGTATTTTGACAATATTGCCTGCTCTAACAGTTCGTAATGTGGTGAGGCCTCCACTGTCCACTGGGTCCGTGACAATATAAATACGTCCCGACGAGTGAAAGTAAAACCTGAAAAAATTTACAGCGGTTTTACAGATTAGGAAAACCTAAAATTAAACTTAAAAAATTAAACGCACAGCTCAAAAAAATTAAATTATTAAATGAATTGTGAAATCAAATGTTGAATTATTCCAGAAATGCACCCTTAACCATTTCATCAACAAAATTTTATCTGTGAATAAGCAGAAATTTGTTAAGATACACCAGATAATGCAAAAAGTGACTTACCAGTTCCGTCCATTTCCTCGGCTACGGGATCCTAAGCTCGTTGCTGCACACAAATATCACCGAATTTGGTTGATATAAAATCGTACACACAATTATACAGTAGTACGTCTTACTACGAATGTTCCTTTGTACGAGTGTTCCACACTACGAGCTGGCACTCAGCCGAAATATTGACTCTTAAGACGAGCGAAATTTCTTGCTACGAGCGTGTGGGTACAATCGTATACTGCTTGTTGGCGCTGTCTAATAATTCCGCGGACGAGCTACCAGGGCTACCAAGGACCCGATGGTAAGCTCGAAACAAAATCCCTTTTATAAGTTGGTTACGGTGGTCACCTTGGTAAGTGAGCCTAAACAAAGCCGGATGAGTAGCTCAATGCTGATAAGACCAAAATGAAAATCCCCTATCTATGTTGCTTACGTTGGTCACTTTGGTAAACGAGCCAAAACAGAGCGGGATGAGGAGCTCAATGCTGATAACACCAAATCAAAATTCTTCTTGGATCACCCTGCCGTCGCTCACTCATTTCATTAACACTCATCACTAACGCCTCCAACAAGAGAGGAAAGGACGTCGTTAGTACGTCTTAGAAACGATCGAAATCGTCATTTTTTCCGCAGACAAAAGGATTCCTTACTAACGACCACACCTTCCCCCAAACCCATTTTTTAGTGATTTAGTAGTTCATATGTTAGTAACTTTTATATTTTTTGTCATTTAATGTTTATATCTATGTTTTATTTAAGGGTTAATTGGAGGAAGATACGTTTTAGGAGGAAGATGGAAAAGTCAATGCTATCGTGATCTTTGCAAAGAGTTAAATCAAGGAACTTAAGGTTGTTATCCAATTCAATTTCAAATTTCAAATTAGGGTGAAAGGTATTCAAATGTTTTACAAATAAATCTGTCTGTCCGAACCTGTCCAAATGCAAAATATGTCATCGACGTACCTTAACCAAACACCAATATATTTTTTGAGGAACATTTCGGAGTTGAAAAGGTTCTCTTCAAAAGGATCAAGAAAAATGTCAGCTAACAAAGGGGAGAGTGGCGAACCCATAGCCGAACCTTCTGGTTGGAAACCATCATTGAAAAGAAAATAATTTTGAGAAATACATAGTTCGATTAGCATTGAAAACGCAGGAGAAACAGCATTAGAAGCATTCTTTGTCCGCAACAGGTCTTCTAAAATGCGTAACACATCATTCTTGGGCACACTGGTAAACAGATTCAACACGTCAAATGAAAAAGGTTTCGAATTCCTAGAAAGTTTGTAGTCTTTCGACTTATGAGCAAAGTCTATGGAGTTCTTTATACTGTGAACTACACGGAAATCCAAAACATCTTTGAGTAAGTTATTCATCTTGGAGGCCAGTTTATAAGTGGGCGATGAGACACGTGAAATGAGAAAACTTATTATTTAATTCTGCTAATACATATAGCTATTCTGCTGCTAGCTAGTTCTGCTGCTTCCAGAATCTTGCAGCGTTGCGACAAGAATTAAATGAAATCCTCCAAAGAATGAAGTTCGCTAGAAGTTAATGTCGATTCCCAAGCACATTTCGTGGATAGATCAAATTTACTTGAAATAACGTGAACTAATAATGTATCCTAATGTTCTGTTGCTTCTCCCAGAAGGGGAGAACCAACCGCACCATGAGTAAATCGTCGACCAGAGTGAGCCTGCTTGCATGTGTGATATCTCTACTATGCTGCTTGAAACTTACGACTTCCTCGTACTGCTATGCAATAATAACTGTCTATCTATTCCACGAATGTGCTTATTAAATGGATTGTAAATCGTATTGAATCATAAAGGGAATAAGCAATAAAAATGTTTCATAGAAAGTGATCAGTACAGAAGATTTCTGAAAATTAAGCTCGAGAATTTAATCCGTATAGTACACATTGTTGCAACTGAAATGAGAGACATAAAGATGGGAGTCGATAATGTAAGACGTGTGAGGTGCAGCGAATGGCGTGACCGCATGTCTTAAGCATGTCGCTAGGCATTCCCGGGAAAATGATATTTCAATGTCCAGCGCTAGAATATCGGGGTGCCCATTGCTTTTGATGCCGCGTTATTTTCGAGTAAACACGGTTTTATATATTTGATTCATGCATCATAACGAAACTGCGTCATCTAGTATTAAATATGGAAAATTAGTGTTCAATAATCGTAGATAAATAATGCTATGTCATTAGATAATCTTAAGTAAATATGTTACGTTATATCTTTCGAGAAAAGGTTTTTCAGTAAACACAATGAGTAAACCGTTACATATCAGAGGATAATAAATAGTTTAGCTAAAAATCGAGCAAAAGCTTGAATTCGTTTTCTGGAGCTATTGTATGCCAACTTTGAAAGTAAAGGTAAATTCAAATAAAAGTTATTTTAAAGGAAAAACGGACTTCATTTAACTAGATTCAAGTCCATCGTCATTTTTTCTCGCATTTCTTTGCACTCCCTCAGAAAAACGGACGTGAAAAA
Organism: Sympetrum striolatum; assembly: GCA_947579665.1. Lineage (NCBI taxonomy): Eukaryota > Metazoa > Arthropoda > Insecta > Odonata > Libellulidae > Sympetrum > Sympetrum striolatum. The sequence goes on along the minus strand of OX388342.1, from coordinate 596,057 downwards.
AGTCTGACGGGACCGGGAATCGAACCCGGGACCTTCCTCTCTATAGCACAGTTGGAAGAGTGCCTTAAGCAGCTCAGCCACCAGGCCAGAAAAATTCTCTCACGCCGTTTTGAGCTGGGGCCAGATAGCTTAGATGGTTAAAGCAATCTTCCAGAGAGACGAAGATCCGGGGTTCGATTCCCGGACCCGTCAGACTTTTTTCAGTCCGATTTTCCTTGGAAATTTTTCTGGGTGCTTACCCTTATGTGCAATATATCTTTAACGCTTTTCTTATAATCTTCTGAAGGATGCATATCATTTAATCTATTTGCATCGATAAATATTTAAAGATTGACGAATGCGGATTAAGTGGAGATCGCAAACATTTCCCAGATTCAGTGATTGTAATCTTCGGGAGTTGAATTGTGAGTTGTATCAATTCTCCAACATCGTATGCCTAATCAAAAAGGTGAAGCAAGTTTATTTTATTATATGCAAATAGTTATTGATTGGTTGTTTTTTGAGGACCTCCACGCAAGATACATTTTGAATCTTTCTGCCGTAGGTGTTTTACCTTTGTTTCTGTTTTTGAATTTTGATTACAATTGTGTTTGTTTTAGAGTGTTATATAACATATTTCTGTCGTGTTTAATAATCCTTCCCTATATCCTTGAGAGCAATATTGGAAATGTCTTCTTAAATGTGGTGCTGTTTATCCTAATTAGATCTTCGAATAGGTATTTTTTTATAATCTTTAAACGAATGTAGTCTTCATCTAAAACATTTTACATTCGAAGGATGTAAGATCTAAGATTTAGGTGACCTTGTAGACTTAATTACAAATTACTTTGTTCATTAGTTTGCGAATATACGTATATCCTAACATTTGCAATCTAAATAAAATTATGAGGAATGTGTTATGATCAAGAATGTAACAATATTATTTATCGATTTCAATTTCCCCAATGAGATTCAACGGGCACAATAGGGAACAATCTCGTGGTGCCCCATTCCTTCGCGATCTTCTCCTAAGGAATTTTTCGACTCCCCGATCTTTCTTTTTATTTTTAAATGATGCGATCCTTTTTATGGGAGATGGAAGCTGGATCGGAAGGTTGTGATTCCTTTACCGTTCCATCTGTTTATGCGTCAATGGAGAGTTGGTCCAACGTAGTTTAGATTTGACGGTACATTGTTCTTAAATCCATTCTCGGCCCAGTCGCAAATTCCCTCCTCGAATTTTCCACGCAATTTTCTTTCCCAAAGGTTTGGTAACAGAAGCAGAAAAGAGAGAAATTTCGATATGATATGAAACGGCCAAATACATTAGTAATGACAAACAGCGCGCACCTTTGCATCCAACCATTCCAACAAATACTTAGCTCAAATGTATTTTAGATACAATATATAAAATACTCTTTAAAAATTTCTGAAAATACAAAATAGTGTTTTAAATACATACAAAAATACAAAATACTTCCAAAAAAATGAGCTAGAAAAATTACATGCGCAAAGTATATCAACGCATTTATTCCATAGAGGTTTCAGGAATTCCAACTATATATAATTATTTGCTGACATTCCACCATTTCCTTTTAAAAACACCAGCTTTTCAAATGAAGCATCACTTAAGTTCCGCCTTTGGGGGCTATTTATCAAACCTGCAAAAGAAAATAGTCGTTCTACTGGGCCACTTAATGTAATGCTCGTATTGTATTTTAAGAACATTGTCCTTACCAAAGGATATTTATTCAAAATACTCAGGCACTTGGATTTATCATTTAAAAACTTCAATATTTTTAAATCACAGTTGTTGCTTTCTACCATTTTTATGCTGCTTTCCTCGAAAGAAAACCTTTCATCATCAGTGGATGAGTTATCATCACACTTTGGGGGTATTTGATTCATTCCTGTAGCTAAATTAACTATGAGGTCTTCTTCCTCTGCTGATCCCCAATATCAGCTACCTCATTTAAGAAAAGGATGCGTACATGTTCTAAGAATGACGTCACTAACTTCAGATACAAGAAGGAAGTGCTTTTGGAATCTTCTGCAAAGACTTGCCTCAACTGATTGTAGAAGTGGCCTACAGTCACGAAAATTTCTCGACTCCAATTCTTCAAATTTTGATTTTAGTCTGAAGAGAGTAGGTAGCAACTGACCATAGAAGCAGTTGCTTCCTTGTAGGCGATCTAGTGTTATCCCCAGTGGTTTAAATACTTCTACGTATTCCTTGGGGTATCTACTCAATTTCAATATCTTTAAAATTTTATAAGTTTAATTTGGAGCAAACCTCTTCCAGCTTATCTTCAAAACTCAAAATTTTTTGAATGGAATCATACAAGGAATTCCAGCGCGTAACACATGGGTATGTTAAATGGAAGGTTGTACTGTCTACGACAATAAGATTTAATGAGCTACGCAGGTTTCGGTATTAAAAATTACTTTGTAATATTATTCGTTATGTAATACCACAAAATGAAGGACGAAACAGTAGATTTCACTATCAAGTACATGGATTAGCTTCTATTCAACATCTAAAATGAATCAAGGTTAGAGGGGAGTGGACACAATGGTGGTTACAAAGTAAAGGAGATAATTAAATGAATACTGAATAGGTCTTTATAATCAGTAATTAAGCGGAGGAGAAGGGCATAAAGAGGGAAAAGGCAGGTAATCAATAAAGTATAATTCTTGAAATAAATATTGTTAATGTATTACTGGCAAGCCGTAAATCCAGTTCACAGTCGGTGCTTGAGTCAATTCCCAGTTCTAATATCCAACATTGTACAATGACTCTCGAAATTGACGTTGAACGTCTAATTTCTTTGGTGGAGGAACGTCCAGTTTTATGGGACAAAACCCTAGGCGTGTATAAAGACCACATCCAAATGAGAAGCGCGTGGATGGAAGTATTCCAGGAATTGAACGACACATTTAAAGGGATGGAGGATAAGGAAAAAAATGAATACGGTAAACTCTACATTTTATTAAGTTAATTAAATAGTTTTAATGTGTCATCTGCAAAAAATTTACGACTATTAAACCAATAATAGTTTTAAAACAATTAAATTTTAGACAACTGCCAATTCACAGACCCGATAGGCGTCATAAAGTAATCCGTCATTATTTTTCTTACATTATTTGCTGAAATTCCACCGCGCAACTGTCCGGATTTTTCTATATCTTTCAGTCCTATTATAGATAATGTGTCCTCTGTTTCATAAACATCTCTGTCTCGGACAAAATTATGCAGAACGACACAAGCTTTCACAATATCTACTGCATAATCGGGATGCAATTTCAATGGTCGGTGGAAAATTTTCCATTTGTTGCTTAAAATTCCGAATGCACATTCTACATATCTTCTGGCTCTAGAAAGGCGATAGTTAAAAATTCTCTAAGCAATTGTCAAATTATTCCCAACATGTGGTCGGAGAAGGTATCTGTGTAATCCAAAAGCCTCATCGCCTAATAAGAAATCGGGTATCTTGGGGCCCGTTGTACCAGGAAGACATTTTTCTTCGGGAATTTCCAGGTCCTTATTTACAATTAATTTCCAGAGAGTACTTGCTTTAAATATGTTAGAATCACTATCCTTGCCATAACTGCCAATATCGACGTATATGAATCGATAATCCGAATCCGCAATGGCCATCAACACTGCTGACGAAAATCCCTTATAGTTAAAATACATCGAATTTGATGGATTAACGATTCGTATATGTTTGCCATCAACGGCTCCTATGCAGTGCGGAAAGTTAGCTTTACGTTCGAAATTTTGTGCGATGGATTCCCACTGCGCTTTTGCATTCTTGAGACAGCGACCAAATATTTTTGCAAACATCTCTGATTATCTTACTGAATGTAGAAATACCCATTCTATAACTATAATGAAGGTCTGTGAATGTACAACCACTTGCCAGATATTTGAAATAATACAAAAACAGTAGTTAGCTACGAAAAAATCCTTTACAGAACAATTTATTTTATTTTATTTATTTCATTTATGAAGTGATTAAGTGGTCATCACCAAAGCCATCAAAAAGGTTTAAAGTGACGTCACTTCTATGCATATGAGGGTATGTTTTTAAACCATTTTGATGGCTTTGGTGATGATCACTTACTCAAAATTTTACCATCAGTGACTTTTAGCAATTCATTTATGAAGTTGACTCATATTGATGTACTGATTTCATTTATGTTTGTTTTGTTAATGTGAGTTACGCTCAATATGATTTTTGGCATGTCTACCCTTGTCATTTTCAGGCAAAACATTTATGAAAAAGTGGGCGAATGTAAGAGATTCGTACCCAAAGTGGGAAAAAGAAATATAAGTCTACTCTAAGCTCCGGCAGAACGAAAGTAACTTATGTGTACGGGCAACAGTTACAATTTCTGAAGAAATCTTCAGAAGCACGGCCAACGGAGGATTCCATTGCTATCGTGAAGGAGCCTCTTGAGGATGAATACTGTGAGGATATTAACAGTAGGGAAACGGAGGGTTTCAAGAAACCATGCAAAGACATCAAAAAACGGAAGTTAGACGCTGTTGAAGTAGCACTTATTAATGCCATTCAACAGCAGCCACACCTCCTTTATTAAAGGAATAATTCCATCTTCAGATACGTTTACCGACGGTGAATTTGTTGAGTTTCAACAAAAGGTACTACAAATAGTGTCAGAAATTAAAAAACGGAAAAGAGAGTCAAATTCAGAGCAGTCGCTGGTAACAATCTTGGCTCCAAGTTCATGTGAATCTTGTGATTTCACTTTTACTGCACCTGATCCTAGTGTTTTCATTTAAATAGGATGTAATATTTTTTGCTTAAATAATAACATACTTATTGTCAATGGTCGATAGAGTGTTTTGATTTTACACACCTGATGGCGACCACCGACATTTCTAAGGCTCAATACATTCCCTAAAGAAAGTGTTGCGGCGCTGTAAAGAATCCTTGAGTCTCAGATGAAGCTCATCGAACGACGACATGCTCATTCTGAAGTAATTAAAAAACTTGTTTTGGATCGTTGCTTCAAACAAAACGCTCCGGATTCCCTCCTTTTCAAGTTGATCGGATGGACCCACTGCATTCTATTTCTCTTCCTCCTTTTCGATCGTCGATAAACTATCAAACACGCCATCACCTGCCCCCTTTCCATTTCTTCAGAAATATTTATAATTCATCGTATAAAATGAAACAGGTAGGTGGATATGAAATTAAGGGACTTTGCCGTTTAAACGACTGCCGGATAGATGTGAAACCGCTCGCACCGTGGGCCGTCTATACGGTGCCGTTTAGCCGGATGCCCGGCAAATGTGAGATGGCTCTTCAGCCATGGCTCAGTCTGTTCAGGGTGTCCGGCAAATCCCAGTATTTTTTTCCCTGAGTTTTCCAGGTTTTCCTGGAAAATTTCCAGGATCTTATTCAGTTTCTTCCAGGTACATTTTGGTTGAACTCACTATCAAACGTGCAAATTAGAAAAACCAATCTTGAGTAGTACAAAAAGTGAAAAATGGAAGTAACGAGTGTATAAACTTCAAGTTATATCTCATGGAAAAATATAGAAAACTGGTCATATGAAAATGAAATTGACATTCACGGAATAAATCCATCCATGGAGATGGAAATTAAAATGCTTCCTTAAATACTGAAAAAAATGGAATTTTAATGGAGGATACAAAACTCAGAATAGTGGAAGCAACATTCCATAATAATATATACAAGACATAATGAAATATGTCAGTGGTATAGTCATTTTAATAATCTTCACTTCCACTTCAATTTCAAGAAGTTTCTTTTTCCTGTTTTGCAGCTCCTTAACCTTCTGAGGTACATTAAGAGGATAAGGGATATTACATTACCTTATCTAAAAATTCCGTACCGATGAATTTTTCGAAGAGCTTCCGTCGATAATCTGGTATATTCACCTAGAGCGAATTCTCTCTGAGGGATATTATCATAGCCGCAATGCTATTATCAAACTTGTAATTTCCGCTGAATAAACAATCTGCTTATGTTGGACCATCTATATCTGATTGTGAGATTAACCCAACTTCAGGAGAATCCCAAACTGTGCTGCAGTGATTAGATCTAAAATGCACAGTTCACTACTAAAAAACTATAACTCTAACTTTATTATAATAATATCTATACTTTAATTGTAAAGTTATTATTTTTATCTTATTATCGAGTCCAATTTTATGGAAGGTACATGCAATATTTCCATCTGGCATGTTTTTTTCTTCCCGTGTATCTTCAAAATTATTATCGCATACCTAAATTAGCCTTTCCACTCGGTAACGTATGGATGTTATGCCTATACCGATCCATAGTACGGCCGACGCGTTGCTTATGCCATTCTTTGCAAACCCAGCAAACAAATGATAATACAGAACGTATGTTGATTTAAATACCATAATGAAAAAATCTGACGTGGCCAGCACATGACTTTCTCCATATATATAAGATGTAAATATTTATCTACCGCAGTAATTTCGAACTCTATATTCCATCTAAAGTTGGAATATGAGTGATTAATATATATATATATATATATATATATATATATATATATATATATATATATATATATATATATATATATATATATATATATATATATATATTATTATCTTTGACGCCAAAAACATGAATAATAATGTTTTACGGGACATGATCGATGAAAAACGATGAAATTGGCATTTCGCCCATAGAGCCCAGAGCGCCCACAAAGTACATAATCAGCAACTTCCGGTTTATCAGTATTTCATGAATAACTCCTACACAATCAGTGATACAAAAATATGTTTCAACCAAAAGTTATAGTAAATTTTATTTTCTAAAACTTTTATAAATAATAGTATATACCTAAATATCATATTTATGGAGATATTTTGAAAACCGGAAATGAGCTTTGAAGAATACAGCTCGACTTCCGGTAAACCGATTTACTCCAAAAACTAATCAACTCTTAAGAAACTAAATAAAGTACTATATATGAAATTTGGTGTTGATATAATGCATCGTTTTTAAGTTAGAGCGCCCACAAAGTACATAACGGCTACTTCCGGTTTATCGGTATTTCACGAATAACTCCTAATCAACCGATGATACAAAAATATGTTAAATACAAAAGTTATAGTAAATTACATTATCTAAAACTTTTATACGTAATACAATGCACTTATATATCATATTTATGGAGATATTTTGAAAACCGGAAATGAGCTATAATGAATGAAGCTCGACTTCCGGTCAACCGATTTACTCCAAAAACTAATCAACTCTGACAGCACACACCACAGTACTATATACGAAGTTTGGTATTAATACGACCAATAGTTTTCACGATATAGCGCCCACTAACACACACACACATACAGACACACACACACACACACATACACACAGACATCATTCCGAAAATAGTCAAAACGTGTTCTAGGGACCCCAAAACATGTATTTCCGTTGAAATCTCGAAGTCGAATTTTTTCATGAAAACAATACTTTCTCTATACTTCGTATATGGAGAAAGTAAAAAGGAACGACTCAGGTTTCAACGCAAAGCGTCATCATCAGGTATCAAATATAAATCAATATACGTTCAGCGTTATCATTTGAAATGCAATACCACCTTATTAAAGCCAAAACCATCGATTTCAACCCAGCAAAGGTTTTACGCGACGCGATATCTGATAACCTGATGGGTCTTAAATGCTGGAAGAAGTTTCTCTGCCGCATGTTCTTTCTCTGTGCATCACGTCTCCAGTGAGAGCGTAGCAGGAAAGAAGTCCACCCACAAAACGGATATTTGTCTCAGAAACAGACAAATCAGAGTTCTAAAAAGGAAATCAATGCTTGGTTTAAGGGATAGTTTAAGAAATCGAACTATATCTATTTTGATATAGCTTTTTTTTAGCATTGCCATTTTGGCTAAAATATTTTCCAACATGCAAAATAAGAACATTTGAACAGAAAAGTTGAAAATCTTATATGGCAGTTCAGCTTACTAGATCCAATAAATCAATAATACTATAAACATTGTGAAAAATAAAACCTGTTGTAAATATTCAAATGTCATGGGCAAACACTTTACCTGTACAGTTGTTATCTCTCCTTCTTACATATATAAATTTACATGTAATTTACTAGCTTCTGAATTAATAATACATTACTAATAATTATCATAATTCAGAGATTCCAACATTGGATTGAAAATGGCTGATGTTAATGATGATGATATACATCTATAGGGGATCAAAATTCTAACCATTTTCTACAAGTGTCACTGACTTGAAATTTTTACGAAGTACTGGCCTAGTGTAACCATCAGATGAAATATGACTTCGAACCTCAGTATCATGGGTTCGATGCCAGAAGGCCCTGATGTCCCGATTTTTTCCATAAGGATGCATTGAGGGGATTTTCGGAAATTTTCTGATGCTCTTCCTGCAAATTTAGAGAGTTGAAATTCGAGAGATAGCTGGAAGTTGTACGTTTCCAACGAAAACTACAAAAAAATCATCGCAGATTATTCTTGGTTCGACGCTAAGCCAGGAAAAATATTCTTCTATTAAAATGCATTACGGCGATTTTTTAGTTTTTTTTTAATGACTTCCCGATAACATGGAAACTTAAAACCCGGCATGTGAATAAGGATCACAAATACATTTCATATACACTCTTTTACGTTTCCCTGATGGTCCTTAGTTCGATACCAGAGAGTAATATACATTCAGGATCAGGATTTAAGCATCTTTGTTGGGATGATGGATTTACTGGCTTTCCTTCCGCTTAACAGGGTACCTCATGGTATGAATTTCTTACGTAACCATCCCAGTGGAACAGTACACTCGGACATTCTTGACTATTTCGATAGCACTTATGTGAATGGTACCTACAGAGGGGTAGGTAACCAAGCAACAAGAATTGGCCGTAGACAATACCAAAGTAGAATAAATCAACGTCGGGCCGGTTCCAAAACCAAGGATTCGTCCAGCATACGCCAGGCTTCAACAAACATTAAGGAGTATCAGCATTGAATTTTTGAATAATTCTAGAAACTTGGAACAGTTTTTAAGGGCTGTCAGCCACAACATTAGATTGCGCCCGCGATAATTTCATTGTTCACAATGTGTTTATATTTTTAATAAACATTATAATATAATCGAGCTTTTATTTTAGAATTTAAGAGGGAAAATGATGAAAGAGGGTATTTTAGCAGTAAGATTCGCAGTTTTTATACAAATTTCAAGGGTTTAATTTCCTATTTGCGCAACTGAAAAGTGGTACTAACAGGCACTCGATCACTTAATCCTCTTAAGGGTAGCAAAACAGACCCGGTTCCAGACATATTTCTATCGAAACCATTTATTTATTTACATTTATTTACGTACCTATAAGCTAGAATGTCACTTTGTGCGAAAGATTAATATGCGACCATCTGTCATATTTTGCCCGTTTTCATTCCATCGTGACCGCGTAAAACTTATTGCCCACCGTGAAGTGTTTCCCCACTTCTTTACATTTTAGAGCATGAAAGAGGCGGAACTTTCTCCGGCAACGGCTAAATATTCTGCAGAATCCCTCTTTTGACGGTGAATACACAATGCAAAATTACATAATAAAACGAATATGCCAATTTAAATTAACATATAAAAATATAATTATTTCCTATTTAAAATTCTAATATTTAAGGGCAATATGATCGTTTCCACGAGGATTCGATAATAGTCTTCCGATCGTCGAAAGAAAACAGTTTATGATGAACTTTATAACGAACGAAAATATTCTTGCATCGAAAAGAGATATGGAAACCTGGGTCATTTAATTGAAATTTATTTACGTACTCATAGCCGCAAAAAATGGGTAAGAGGGAAGGAAGAGGGAACAATTCTGAACAAAACTTCACATTAGAATATGTAAATGGACACTTTCACTTAAAGTTACTAAAATGCACTGATTATTTGCAGTCAATTATACAATCAAAAAGAAATTTCTCACACAATAAGTTCTGTTGCACAAAGGTAAGTCTTCACACTGACAAACATTTCTATTTTTCACTTTTGCTGAAAATTTCACCATTTATAATGCACCAAGAATTTCTTGTCTACAATATTCCCAATTAAACATCTTTAAGGAAAACAAGTTCACATGCATAAACCTTTACATCAAATCTGAATTTCCTGAATAAGATAAACCAACAAAAACATGTGTAAGAATGACAAATGAAGAATTTGGTTAAGGGATAATTGGTGGAACTTCATCGTAAACGAATTTTTATTGCAACACTTTTACAGATCCACATTTCTCTTTCTCTCCCAAGGAACTGTAAATTAGTGTCCTTCGACGTGAATAATCTGTTCACAAATGTGCCAGTGGATGAAGTTTTGGACATCGTGGAGAAGTGTTTAGTGAACAAAGACATGGCTAATAAGGTTAATTGTGATATTCTAAATCTGCCCTGTGTTTGTTTAAACCAAAACTTTTTTATTTTTAATGATCAATTTTACAGACAGAACAGTGGACTCGCCATGTGATCGCCACTATCCCCATTAATGGCTGACATTTTTATGAATCACCTTGAAAGTGGTTCAATAGTGGTTGGCTCTTTTGCCTTATGTTTTCAAATGGTTTCGATATGTGGATGATATCCTTTGTTTATGGACTGGAACGTATCGTCAAGCGGCTCAATTTGTCTCAGTACTCAACTCGATCCACCCTCGTATCACGTTTAGTCACGAACTAGAAAATGAAAAAATCCTTAAATTTTCTGGACCTTAACCATAACTTACCCTCGTCTTTCCTTTGCTGTTTTCAGAAAACCCACTTATACTAACCACGTAATCCCGGCCGTGTCTAATCACCCTTCCTCCCAAAAAACCGCAGATTTTAACTCGTTAATTCATAGACTCCTCGATATCCCTATGTCTAAAGAAAAATTTTAACAAAGAATTAAATACAAGGTGATTTCAAATTTTCGCTAACTACGAGAGTTTCAGTTTTACTTTGCCTGTGGAGTGGAGGTGTATTCAAGGAGTTCCCTGCCGCATTTCCTGTTCGAATTGAAATAATTGAGAGAACTTCCGATTGTAGACGACAGCGAAGGATTGGAGTCAGACAGACCAGAATTCCTCTAAGGATTAACAATTTTGCAATGAACAATGAACTGCGTCTGTGGAAATAAATGCCGTCAAGGGCTGCGCGGTGTGAAAATTTTTACGAGGAGCTTGTTCAGTTTGAAGGCTAAGAAATGGGAAGGAGAGGGAAGGACTTGACACTACTGGACGAATGGTTACGTCGATTTTATGAATGTTAGGGAGGCCGTATAATCTCGGAGGTTCATGTTAATCAGACGCCATTTAGAACTGATGTCTAACACTGATGATTTGTGCACTGCTTCTTTTACGAGGGCTTGGTGTTTCATTGTGGGATCCCTTGAAACTTCTAAAATGTCATTATTCGAAATAAAATGCATACATTTATCCACGTAGGTTTTTTATCTGAAATAACGACACAATTCCCTTTATATGCTTTACTGATAACTTAATATTCACTGACAGTGGCCTTTTTAATACTTCTAATTGTCTTCACATTGGAAATTTCACTAAAGCTGGGTGGAGGAAGGGATGAGACGTGAGAGGAAATCATCTCCGCACAGTTGAAGTAAGTGAAACAGGGAGGACTTTCTCTAAACGAGATTCGGAACACGAGGATGCTCTTTTAAATAGATCGGGACAGTCCCACTTTGCTGACTGTCCCTTTTCTCCAATTATCTTACATCGGGGAGTGAAAGGGAGAAAACTTAATATTTTAGAGGAATTTCAAATTCACCTTCACAAACACCATAATTTCCAACTGGCTAACCAGTTTACTTTCGAAAAGAATCCTTCTCCACTCTTAATGGCACTTCTCCCCCACTCGTCCCCCCACCGCAAAACAATGACTACCCCTATCTATTATCCCCCTTTTTCTCCTAGTTTCACGACTCTTTCCCTCCTTTTTTACCTTTACTTTCCCCCACCTTTTCCACTATTTAATACCTTGCTCCACGTTTTTGTTCCCTGTTCTGAGGATGGCGTAATCACTGCCGAAACAAATCAACTGTCTGTATATATTTTACCTTTTGGAATTGTACAAGTTTTGTGTTTTTAACCGTGTTTAAGATATTGACTACTTTATGTCAAATTTTTCCTAAAAAAGCGTCCGCCATTTAGTGATGATATACCACACAAATATTGACCAATATCCTTGAAACTGATGGACAGTATAGATAAAGTACCATTTTGATAGAATATAATGTTTTTTATTCCACTAAATTTCTTCCACAGGTCCACTATTAGCTTAACTTTTAAGATTTTCGAAGAAAACTAAAATGGGGCGAGTTTTTGGAAATTTAGTCATGTTCGACCCTCCTTATCTAAGTAACGCATAAGATTTATGGCAAAGGACTTACCATGCTCCATATTACATGATTGGCAATCATTTGGCTGTATATATGCAGAGTTTCAAGTTTTTATCTAAAAATAAAACAATTTTGGGCTTTTGTCCGGCTTTTTCCGATTTCGGACCACTGCACAGTGGGCTAGAATCGAAAAAACCTGGACAAGGGGTGAAAAATGTTTTTTTTTGAGTGTGGATATTGAAACTTGGCATAGCTATTGCAAAATGATTGAATTTTAAGTTCCCGCTCATCGTTTTCTTAAATTTTTAGGCGTCAAAAAGATACATGGCGTCAAACTTGAGAAATTTTCACAAAAACGGGAAGTTTCGGATTTTTCGGAAAACGTTCCAGTTCGCTGATATACAGTTGCTTTTGAAATAAATTGTTGGAAATAACAACAATGTAGTAATCTAACATAACTCTTTTTTTTTCAATTCGGTGAATGTTTAATGTTCTAAGATGAATATTTGTTCATGTAAAGCAACAAAATGGCGGACACCTTTTTAGGACAGATTTCGAGATAAAGTAAGGAAATCAACTAGGTAAACAGAGATGGACTATCAAGTCTCTTATACCACGTCAGTCTACAATGCTTCTAGATATGGAATCTGAAAAGACTGTTTCATTTCACCGGCTACCCTGTGATTTCGGTGGACTTTTCCTAAGCGCTGCCCGGTCCGGTTGGGCGCCGTAGAATCCCCAAATCCAGTTTCGGTGTCATTTTGGTTATGTTGAGTCGAAAATTTGGCTTCTTTTATGTTACATTCTGGCAAATGACATAAAAAGCTTATTTTTAAACACTTTAAAATATGAATTTGAGACCTTTACTTCAGACTACGACTAAAATAAGAATATTTATTTTATTTCCCTTCTTTTGATGCAAGTTTCGACTTCCTACGGCTATTATTTTCTAATTTTAATTTTCAAATTAAGTGAAGCCTGCAAAGACAAAAATAGAGTTTACATGTATTTCTTAAGCTATGTCCACACTTGTGCAACTTTCTATTCAACACAGATATGCGTCATAGCGCACGGTATGATAAAGGAGAGGCATGCAGTAGCGCATCCCTCTTGCAAGTTGACCGGACCTCTTTTTCATGACGCATGCCTCAGCGCACGTAAATCCAACCAGTTGGATTTTCATTCAAAATTCAGTGCGTCTTTCCAGAGATTTCGATATCAGTTTATTTAGTTTTTAAATAAAATCGACTGAGGCCGTATTGATATCGAGTAAATTCATTACGAGTGAAATAAAATGGTATTCACTTCTCCACAAGTTCATTGGAATAATTGAACGATCATTTTCAGGTCCACAAAAACAAACACATATGTTATAAAATAAATAAAACAAATACATAATTTTGTTTATAAATACATAATATTAAATATCAATAAATGACATTTCCGCCATAAAGTGTGACCCCACCAAAGCAGATCATTGCTGTGTTAAATTCATTTTAAATCGAATACCTTAAGAGCGATAAACTTACTTCGCATAAAAACGTATTTAGTGCCCTATGGTTATATATACATGTAAATAAATTTAACAGTGGATACAACTATATACTCATGCAAATGCCGAATTTTTCTGCACACTTTTTTATGCGTACAGTACAAGTACTGCAGTACTTTTTTTATGAGTACAAGGCCCCTCTTCTTAAACTCGAGGGAGGGCTCCCCTTATCAGTTCTCCCGTGGCAAAGAAGCGTCTTTGTCGTAAACTGGGAAATTCCTCACTTGCTCATTCAACAATTCCTTGTCAATTCTCTCTTACTAAACTACCGATGCCTCAAATACTGTAATTTCATAGCTAATTCTTTTCATTGTGTACCAGTACCTGCTGCATTTCCCACCTTAGGCTTTATTCGACTCGGTTACTTTTCCCAGTTTTTTGGAATAAAATTAGGTACCTCGGCTTATAATGAGTTCGGCTTATATTCGAGTATAAAAAGTATACTCTTTCTCAAATACTGCTAGTAAGACTATTGAAATATCGGCTATTCTGTTCCACATTTAAGTGGAAATATTATATCTGGAGGGAAAAACTCTACATATCGATTTGTGTTTCGGTTGCCTCAGTGAGGATCTCCGTTCGAGCCCCAGCTAAGGCACTATTTTTCACTTCTTGTACAACCTCAATATTATATCTTCATATTCATCTCTGTGTAGAATTGATTGAAAGAAATGTATTTTCACTTGAACAGTTTTTATTGCAAAAGGAAGCATCAATCTTAATTTTCAATATTTTAAGTGAGAGTGTATGTCCGTTTTTCTTCTCCCAGGAAATAAACATTTTCGTTATGATCTTTCTAAACTCATAGAGCAAAAGTATAATTTAATTTTCGTGCAAGTGAACTCCAGTGCAACTTCTGTGGCTCAAATATTATATTTATTCCATCATAACTCAGGATAATCCTCTCTCTGCTGAGATAGAAAATTAAATGCGTAACTTCCCGTTGCTACATAAAACGCAAAGGCATAATTTCACTCTAAAGACGGTGTAAACCGCATCACGCATCAGTGTAATTTAATTAGTGAAACCGAAAGACTTCTGCAACGATTAATATCTCTAAGAATTTGAAGCGCAATCGATATAAAGATTTTACTATCTTAGTTATACATTATTAAATAGTTTTGTCTCGAAAAGGGATGAGCCGTTTGAGCTCTCATTTCCATTCATTAGTTTGAGGGACCTCACCACAGATAAGAATATTCCATTGCGCAATTAGACCGAATGTTTCAGCCTGCTTTTCTGGTGGCTATCCCTATGGGTAGTAGATAAGGGGTGACTTGGAAGGTGGATTTCGCAAACAAGAAATATAGAAATGCTTTGCGTGTAGTCATGTTTTTGGCCTTCATTTTCAGTTCTTCCCGTGCAATCGAGTTGTTCACATCGAAAACCTATCTCTCAGAGGACTTACCTGTATTGGCAAAGTGCAAGTGTGTTTCGTGCTCTATCACCAAGAAATTGTACTTCCAGTTTTTCTTGTCGAACATACAAGGATTTTAGTTGGTTTACGAAGTTCTGCGGGAAATAATTCGAGTGTCGCGCAATTGCCCTAAGAAATATTGTGGAATTGTGACTGCAGTGCTTATTTATAAAATATCATTAATTTTCTATCTTTAATTTTCAAAGTACACTTAATCCACTCAGTTAACGGAGAATGTTAGGCGAAAGAATATACGTGTTTAGAGATGTTGCTTTTGTGAGCGAAATACAGTGAGGTTGAGCAACTACTCAGCAAATTGTTTTTTTCGTCACCAGTGGTCATCAGATATGTTGTAATGTTTTCGCTCAAAATAAAGTTTTGTAAGGAGTGCTGTGATTTGTTATTTAAAAGCGTTATTTGAGGAAATCTAAAGAGGTAAGAAAATACTATCAATTGCTTCTATGCGAGGTACTTCATGCCGTATTTTTTGAACGAATCGCTATTTTTTTACTGTACTGTCACTTTTTATTCAATAAAAAGTGACTGATCATATTTCTCACCGCAAAATACGGAAGTTCTCACGTTCCAGTAATTCACTTTTTATTGAATCACAATGTTATTAAAACAAAAGAGCTTAAATGCATTATCCGATATAATTACGATATGCAGATTTTATCTAATCAAAAGACGGCTCCTGTAAAAAAGTAATTCTTTAGAATCGAAGAGTATTTTCTGCTGAAACATCCGAACTTAAATTACTCATATCTGTTGTATAGTTTTATCTAGAGAAACGACTCTAAGCTATTAATTTTAATTTCAGTATAGTAGTTGTTTAAATAAATGTGGCTTCACTGGAGTCAAACTGCTATTCTTTTGATTATATACATACACACTACGTAACTAAAACATTGCGTCCAGAAAGCATTATTATTAAAAATAAGATTTTTAAATACATCCCTTTGTACATACAATACATCCGTTTGTTTTTTTAAATTAAAGTTGATTATAATGAAAGTAGACTTTAATTTGACAGCACTACGGAAGTCGTTTTCGGCCTTTTTCTTGATATTTAATTAGGAAGCTTTGATTTAAACCATTAACTCTGGTGAGCGATATAATTTAAAACAAGATTTTTAAATATATCTTTTCGTTCTTTTAAATGAAATATGGTTGTAATAAAATAGGTTTTATTTTGATTACTATCACGACTACTTCAATCGTTTTCTTGCTATTTTCTTGATTGTAAAAAAATTTGAAATAAACTTTTGATTTTAGAAAATTTGATGTAAGCTATTATTTCCGATAGGCAGTATTATTTAAAAAACGATTTTAATATACATTTAATTTTCATTGATATGAAAGTGGACTATAATGTAAGTAGATTTTATTTTGACATGAAACACTAAATTCAAAGTGCTATTTTTGGCACAATATATTATTTAACTATCTTACTCTTAATACAAGGTATATTTATTGTACAAAGAATCTTAAATAAAACGTGAATTGTTAAAAAAAGAGTTATTGGCAAATAAAGTAATATGAAAAATAAAGAATAAACTCATATTTACAAGAAAAGTCAGGGAAAACAGGATAAGGTCCACGTGAGCCATTCTTGGCTCATCTGTTAGTTCCTGGTTTTCAAATGTTGTACTTATGTTAATATTATATAGACTGATTTAAACTGTATGTAGATACAAAATATTATACAAGGCATATAAAGTGTGATAACATTTAATATTTTTTATTCCAAACTTATAAGAAGTCACTTAAAAATGGTCCTTAAGTCTCAATTTATAGACAAACTCTCTCTTTGGAACTACAACCCTATGTGAGCTTCCACCCTGATCAGCCTCCACTTCTCTGTCTTCTCACTTTCATCTTCTTCATGTCCTTTATGAATTAGCCATCTCAATCTGGACCTTCCTCTCCGTCTAGCGGCATCAGTCTCCCTTCTATCACCTTATTCAGCATTGCTGTTTCAAGCATCCTTTCCACATGGTCCAAACATTATATTCTCAAAGATTTTGTGAACTTAACTACATCTTTCCCAATTCATTATTGTCTTTAACTTCTCTTTGGTTCTCCTTTGCCATAATCCATTCTCAA
The DNA here is from genome assembly GCA_947579665.1 of Sympetrum striolatum. Lineage (NCBI taxonomy): Eukaryota > Metazoa > Arthropoda > Insecta > Odonata > Libellulidae > Sympetrum > Sympetrum striolatum. The sequence continues at coordinate 578,595 of OX388342.1, read as the reverse complement.
TAACAGGTCGGTATATTCTCTGCAATTGCTTTCAAATCTTACCAGGGCCATACTCTTGTGAGTGTCCATTTTTATGCTCCATAGTTTACCACTAGTCTGTTAATTGGTTTATATATTTGTATTTAAGTGTTTCTGTTTATTTACTTTCTCTTGAGTATCTTCATATTTGCAAAGTAAGTTTTATTCATTGCTTGTATTCTCTCATTTATTCATATTGTGCTTTTTTTGTAAGTTATATATTCTAAATATTTAAACTCTTCCACACTATCAAATTTTATCTGTTCTATCTCCAAATCCTGGGTGACTCTAGGTTTGCCAGAAGCATATATTTAGGTTTACTGGTATTAACTATCAATCCCATTTTGCTTGCTTCTTTCTATTTATTTGTTAAATATTATTCCTCTTTGATCTATTTTTTCTTCAGATTTGTATAATCCTAGAATATCCTTGCTTTATTCCAGTGCTGAATTCAAATTCAGTTTATATTTGATTATGCATTTTTATTTTAGCCATGCTCTTCTTCAATGCCTTTTGAATCGATAGAATTATTTTGGATGGAATTTCCATGTCCTCCATTACTTCTCAGTGTTTGATCCTGTTTATACAATTAAATGCTTGTATAAAATCTACAATAGCATATGCAGTTCAACATTATGATCATAGCATTTATCTAAAATTTGTCTGATTACAAACAGTTGGTCTATTGTACTTCTATTGGATCTACTCCCACACAGAGAATCTCCAATCATCCTCTCAGTTACTACTTTCAGCCTTTCTTTTATGATGATATCATATACTATATTTAACTGTATTTTCCATCTATATTTCTCGAGAACCAGTTTATTTCCCTTTCTATATATTGAGCTTAGGATTCCCATGCTCTATCCTTCTGGCATTTTTCTGCTTCCTATATTATACAACTAAGTTTATGTATAGCATCACTCATTATATCTCCTCCATATTTTACTAGCTCTGCTGCAATATATTTCTTCCCTGGGTCTCTATTATTTTTTTAACTTTTGTATGCATTGTGCAATTTCCAGCCTATTGGGTTTAATTCTGAGCAAGTCTGATATATTTGATTTGATTGATTCTATATTTGATTCTTTCCTTAGCCTGCCATTTTCCTCAGTTGTTACTCTCTCCTGTACAGAGAAGTTCTTTGAAATGTTCTACCAATCTTTCCAGAACTTTATTCTCTTCTTGGACTACATTTCCCTCCGTATTTTTAAATCCTTCCATTCTTGGTTGGTATCCTCTTTTCACCTTTTCTAAAACTTAGTAGAACTATCTCTGTTTATTCTGTTTGCTTTATTCTTCTATATTCTCTAGCTGTTCTCCATTTTCTCCTTTTTCTTGCATATCCTATTTGCTTCCTTCCTCATTTCTTGGTATCTTTCAGTTTTCGTTCTGGTTTCTTTCCTTATCATGCTTTCTCTAGCTTTATTCTTCTCCTGTATACTTTGGGCACACTCGTTGTTAAACCAATCAGCATGTATTATTCTCTTGTTTCTTCCACTGCTTCTTTGATTGCTTTCCCTATTTTTCCCATTCTTTTTCTATGGTTATTTATAAGTTTTTTCATCGGCTGTTGGTTTGCATTTTACTAGCTAATCCTTTTCGGTTTTGCTTCGTGACTTCTTAGTCTTCATTTAACTAATCTGTGTCCCATATTCTCTTAACTATACCTGGACCTTTTTCTGTTTTAATTATTCTCTCCCTTACTCTTGCTTTAAATAGTTAATGATCCAAGTCACAGTTTGGCCCTTTGCAGCTTCTTATGTCTATATCTGATTATTATCCATTATTCCTCATCTTTCACAGCTTTTCTTGGCTGAGATTTCGCTTGAAATTGCATCACTCCCTGCAATGTCTAACTAATTATTCTTTTTACCATTTATAGCTCTTCGATAGTTGAATAAAGTAGACCAAATGGTATGAAAGAAATTCATTGGTTCCATTTTCGTATATTAAGGTATTTCCAATTTTTTCTTGTGCAATAGTATCAAAAATATCTACTTCAACATTAAAGAAGCACCGTTCAAATCGATGATAATTAAAGACTGAGAAACTTCACCTCTCTGAATCCAACCCTTTACCCCCGCGTCTTTATGGACTTCCAAAAAATACATAAGGAAGACATCCTTATCCTCCCAGTGGTTTCAAACATTTCTTCCCCGTGTCATAAGCTGGCCACTGAATTTAATAATTTTATTGCTAATTTATCAGACTTTATGCCATTGTGTGAAAAACTCCTCCTGTAGTTCCTTGTGTAGAGTCTGTTTTTGTGTTGGAAGGGTTACTAAAAAGGAACAATGCGGATGAAGTAGTAACTAGTAACCTGTTATCGTTGGCGAATGCGTGTTTAAAGAAATCTTTTTTTCAGTTCCAAGGTGGTTTTTATGAACAAAAATATGTTCTTGTCCTGTTTTAGCTAAAATTTTCATGGACTCCCTAAAAGAGAAATTGTTTTATTCAAATTCCCATTTGATAAAATTTATTTTATGCTGGTTCATAGCTTAAAACTATAAAACTATCACCTGTTGCAAATGGTTATTATAATGGTTCAACGGAAAGAAAGACGCATCATCGACAATCGACTTTTTCCTCTTGCATCCCAATCTCAGATGGATTCCCCACGACGTGTTGTCCATCCGTTTAAAGGTAATATTTCGCACAAACTTGCCAATATCTTCTCAATAATCAATACTGTGCCAGTTTTTAGAAATAAAAACAACTTAATGAAATTTTTGTCTTCAAAAAGACAATGTAGAACCTTTTTATAAATCCGGCGTCTGTAAGTTAATTTGCGACACTTGCAAATCTCTCTACATCCGTCGTACTTCCCTAAATTTTTAACGTTCACATTAAAGAACAATTCAATGCATTTATCAATGCTTCACCTTATTCCCGCTTTGCGAAATCCCTTAACGTAAACAAACATTCCAGTAGTTTTTAGCCCGACATTTTCCATTTTGAAGATAATGATAAACGCATTCGAACTATTAGAAATTATTCGTTACTTTGTTTAAACCTAATTGCTCTCTCAGTAATAAATATCTTTTTCAAACCCCTCTCCTCAACCTCAACATTGTCAATAGCTTCATTTCAGCTGGAATAGCATCTCGGAAACTAATATTTTTCTTTGAAATAACTGGTTCTATTATTCGTAACACCTTGTAAAAATTTTCCTTTGAGATGCGTGTAAAATTCCGGAATACGTTTACATCATGCTGAAGTTCTCTGAGTAGCCCAATATTTCGATTTTTGTTAAACTGCTTTGTCCACAGTACTCGTTACTTTTTTCTTTTACATGCATTTTTTAAAAACACACCTGCACAAATGGCTATCAGACTTGCCGATTCTGTATCCATCATGACGCACAGTAGATAATGCAGTGTGGACAACAAATTGAATGCCTCATGACAGGTACGGATCTAGAAAAAAATTTTGGGGGGGGGTCCGATCGAAAAATTTAAAAATAGAAGATATTTCGGCTTTCACAAAACGTGACGTTAAAATTGTGTTAGACAAACTCGAATATTTTCGCTAGTGATTGCTTATTAAATTGTGTTTTATTTGCATTATTCGAGTTTCATTTTCGAAAAATAGGCACAATTGAAATTTTGGGGGGGGTCCGGACCCCCAGGACCACCCCCCTGGATCCGTCCCTGCCTCATGAGGCATGCCCGAAAGGCATGCGCAACGCATGTTGAAAGGGAAAGAGGAAGCGCAAGTTGAAAGGGAAGAGGAAAGCGCACAAGTGTAGACATACCATTAGTCTTTCGAAAGGGTTAATCTATCCTCTGAACAAACTATTTCCCTGTAAATGACTGTGTCGTCTGCGAATATCCTAACATTGCTTTCAATGTGATTGCTGAGGTCGTTGATGTATACTAATTATTTTGATTTACATTTCAAACTTTATGGTTCATAAGAACTACAGGGATTTAATAATGCGTACGTATTTTTTGTCTGTAAAAAAGTCTAATCCATCGAGTTTGAGAAGCTATAGCTTCCAGTAGAGTCAACCGATATTAATGAAATAAAAATCAACCGATAGAACATTCATTTTTACGTTTAATAATATGCGTTTAGATTTTTTACTTGCCATAGCTCTACTTTCAATTTACTATGTTTAGAAAAAGTACCCGTTTTTTGCTCTTGGAAACTTTCAATTTGTATATGTATTAGCCAATAATTATGTCAACATTCTGGTATGAAAAAATTGTCGAAATATTTGCATTTTTACCAGCAATGGACAATGTCGTAAACTCTGATAACTTCGAAACAAAACATTCAATTGGAATATAAGTTACACCGTTGTGATCGCAAGAATAACAGAAATAAGAATTTGCAAAGAAATATTACTTGAACGTGCCAATATCTACATTATCATTTTTTATTCATCTCCGTTTTAAGAACGAAAACAGCGTATTAACGCTGCAGGCGGCCGAGGGGAGTGTGCGCGCCGTTGCGCTGTCCTGGATTGCTGCGCTCTTTCTTTGCATTGGATTTTAAAAATCACTAAAGAGCCGAAACTCGCAAAATTAAATGTTGGAAAGAAAACGGTGGAAAGTTAAATTTTACGTGATGAATTTTTTAAACCAAGATAAGGCCCTTTTTGCTAGTTTCGGCTTTCTCGTGATATGTAACATCCAATAAAAACGTTTTAATGAAATACGTGTACAAGTCCTCCTTTTTTGGATTTGTACTCGTATTTCGTTAAAAAGTTATTATTAAACATGAAATTCCAACAGATCTCTTTGGACAATATTCATTATATGAAATATGACCATTGGGGGCGTACATTAATTATGTGAGGCGTTTAGGTGGGTGGGGGGGTTGAGCCGAATCTCACTCACTCTCACGTGGGGGAGAGGGGGGTTCTCGCAAAGATTACGTAATTTTTTATCCGCAAGAAACAGTGTAGAATTATGAGATAACTCGGTTAAATTGAGTAAAACGTGTTTCTCTACTAAAATATGACTAAATTTTACACAATAATATTTTTCACGGTTATGCGAGCGCCACAAAGTAGCATAGTCGATTGTTTAACCACCGGCTAGCCGAACACGCGATTCGACGAGCGCTGTGACGTACGAGCCTAGTGACAGCGACGCATGGACAAGTCTCGACTTGTTGTGTTTACTCACGTTTTTTTAATAAATCAAATACAATCAGTGGCGGATCTAGGATCGAGCTGTGGGGGGGCTTGAGAGTTGGGATTAAAGATTCATTTTCTATTTATCAATTTTTGTAAGAAATTTTATAAAATTAAACTCAGTATACATATTTGAATTATGCTTATTATTATCTATCGTTGTAGATAAACAATATTTTCTTTACATCTCAATAGTATGAACGATGATACATTTAAGCAATTATTCTTCATGTTGACTTCTGGGGGGGCTACAGCCCCCCTGGATCCGTCACTGAATACAATGAAGCATAGATTAACATATTTACCCTGAAAACACGGATTTTGAACAATCTCACGTGAGATTAGAGGAGGGGGTCGAGCCAAATCTCACGATATCTCACTAGGGGGGGGTCAAATAATCGCAGAAATCACCTCAAGTAGTTAATGGATGCCCCCATTTCAGTGAATAAATTGCTTCGAATTGGATGTCAAAATAGACACATAAAAGACATTGCAAAAGGTAATGTATGACTGATAATTCTATATGTTGTTAGGGCCAGCGGTATGTGACCGATTTTGTAGCTTCGGAAGCCCTGTGCGGGCTGAGAAATACCATTTATATCTGTGGGATTTTCTTAATTTCTGCTCAGTATGGTCAAAATAAAGGATGAATCAGACCAGCGAGTGAATGAGAACGATCATAAAAAAGTAGGCCTAAATCCGAAAGAGTGATGCTGAGATCGACAGCGTTACATACATTGTTTCTTGGTAATCTTTTCCCGCTGCAACACATTGGAACATTAGACTCCATTTCTTACTTTCAACATAGTGTGTGGGCTTTCCACAAGAGAGAGGTGAAAAATTGTTTTTTTATAAAACTTTGAATCGATTCAACTGATGATGAGAATGTTTTCATTTCATTTCGGATTTCATTGTTTTCTGCGCCAAAAATTACACACATTTGATCATTTTATTTTTTAATAAACACATCTTTGTAGAGGTCTGGCTTATTAGTACTCGACTCAGGATGGGCAAGTTATTGCGTGTGTGGTACAGTAATGACGATTATAATTGTGTTTAAATACGTATTTAAATGACATCTTTATTTTGTATTTTATAAACCAGGTGAGATATACTAGCAAATTTTATCAGTGAATCGAGATGAGTTTAACGTTTTGGCTATCATCAACACTAAGAGAAAAAATGTATTCACTTGCTCTTGGTGGTTTTTTATATTAATTTTTAAGGTTCTTAAAATCTACGAAACTAATAACTGTATCTAACATTTAATGGGATAAAAGAATTGAAAACACTATACATTCAATGATAGTAATGAAAACAACCAAAGGAACGCTAGTTTACGCAAATAGCTATTTCAAAAAAATTTCCCGTTTTGTTGTTGATTGATTTCTAAGGGTATCTCGAAGGTTTATGAAAATCAATGGTTAGATGAAATAGAGAAAAAAGCCTGAAAAGATGAATGTAAATATTGAGAACGTAGTTTTAGAATTAGAATGCTCCGAAGCTTAAATTTCTACAGGAGTGATCTTTCTATGGTTAATATATGCTTGATTCTACTCCTGAAAGCATAGAAGGCCCGAGACATGGGCAGTTTGGGAGACCGTCCACAGCATTTGTGGGCTCTTCTCAGATCCCTTGAAGAGTCTCAATGATAAAATTATACGCGTATAGCTTAAGTAATTTTAATGATTACACCTGGTCACAATATTTAGAGAAACTTTTTTTATCCAATAAGGGTAACTAGTTCTAAACGTCTGCCTGTCCAGAATGTCAATAATCTTTAGATTACCCCCAATGATTGGAATCAATTTTATTCGCAATGGAAGCAGCTTTATTTGGTCCTAGTTCTCTGAGTATTTTACTTAAATTCAAATTGATTGAAGAAGCCGTTACTTGGTGAAACTTCGTTATGTAAGAAATTGTGAATCTTTTTCCTTAGTTATTTCCACCATTCCTTACAGTCGTTCAGCTATTGCTATATTTTTACGGAAATTACATTTAGGAAAACTGCTAAATCAGGCGTAATCAATCTGAGTTGCCCTTACATCGGTAAATGCTGTTTAATACTTAAGATTTAGGCTTCGTATTTTACCCTTCCTTTTTTAATGATAGACCAGTTTAGTCCATCAGCCATTATCGAATAAAGCACTAGAAATACTGACATCTCATACTTATTACACATAATTACTCTTAAATAAGATGGGTAAAGCTTCCTTTCTTGGGAAATATGTCAGGATAATCTGAACTGCTGAATCTTAATGCTGGTTTCCAAGCCTCACCTATTCTTCCTTAAAACTTCTTGGTTTAAAGATAAGGAAGACATTTACGATATCTTGAAGGTGCAGAAATTTAAATGTGTGAATTGCTCGACATTTGTGTGGGATCAACTGGCGGAAGCTCTAATTGTATGCATGAATGTATGCACATTGTATGCATATTCTTATATGCCTACATGATCATATCCTACCCTATGCCAATAATTTTCGAAGCAATATAAATTTACATTGATAATAAATAATTTCGACTGTGATAGGTCTATTGTTAATGGTTTATGAATTTTGGATCCAAATGAACGTTTTAGAAGTAAGTTCACATAAAACCAAATTCAGTATGTAAGGAAAATGAAACTTGCAAACTTCCACAAAAATCGGAAATTTTTCGAATCGTTGATCTGATTTACGTTCCCTCTGGCTGAAGCATTGAAAACATATTTTTCCGATCGCCCTCTAACCTGCATTATTTTGTCTTAAAATGGCTTGAATCGTTTTCTCTATCTTATAAATAGCCAACATCCCAGGATCTGTACACATCACTTCTGAGCCTGTTTACCACATTATCTTCATATTTTTTAGATGTATGCCTTAGAGTTGAAGGGAATAAATATTCTTTTCTTAGTAAGTATAACATTTTCCGTATTCCCATTGTTTATTTTCCTATCATCGTTTCCAGGAAGTAACCCATTCATATTCCTTCATCGACGAACTTTTCTTTATAACACCATCCACGAGGAAGAATGGCATTTTCAAGCAATTCTCCCTCTCATACAAAACCCTTAAAAGATGCCTCGAAAATTAGAGGCACTGAAGACAAGTAACCTGTGACCGCTCCATTGAGCCTTTCTCTTTCCTCTCTCACTTCCACGGAGAAGCTCCCTTTGTTTCCTTGAGAAGGATGGTGTGAATGGTACCGATTAACCGTTATGTAGAGAAAATCACTGAAAGCAGACGTAGCACCAAAAGGTGGACTTGCCACAGAGATCCTTAGAATTAGATTTAAATGTATTTTTCATGCATGAGCGTTTACGTGCAAATATTAAGAGTGGAGTTGTACAGCCTAAAGCTGTTGGCTCATACCTTTTTCCAATGTTGAAACTCTTAATCGTTTTAGCATTTTAAAATTTTTGACGGAGAAGGTTTAAATAAAGGAATTAAATAATTACAAGCATATTATTCAATTCTTTTTGCGCTTTGCTCGACTCTGCACGACTAGTCCTTCTGATTTCATTACCCAAAAGAAATTCACGTGCGTAAAATATAAAGCGGTTTGTTAAGAGACTACAGGTTAGATAGCAGTGAGTTCAAAATGATCGGAGCCCTCCGCTGGGTATCTTTTAAGAATATAACTCTGTAAAGACAATAATTATAAGAGACATTCCTTAGCTGTGATTTACATGACGAAATACGCGACGAGATTATCCCTAATCTCAACGATCGTTATTTTCACAGCCAGATGGTGAAAAGATTACCGCGAGATAATAGCGAGGACAGATGGTTTATATTGCTATCATCTTACGTATAGTATAAATTGCGTAAATATGTAAATTATTTAGATAGTTGAGTGTTTCACATTCTCTGCAATAAGCCTTATGGAGGCTCGCGGATAGTTAATTTAAATGTATTTCTTACTTAACTATCTTTCACAAATCTGCAACACCATTATTATATTTATGATATACGTTTTTTTCTTATTTTTCCTATTTCCGATGACCTAATTTACAGTAGTTCATATTCTCTTAATTATCGTATCATATTTAAGCATAATCTTTACGAAAACGATAATCCTGCGGGCATGTGGAGCATTAACTGAAATAACCAATTTCATTCTAAATCTGCATTGATGGAAAATATTATTATTACTAGCGGAGTGCCCGTTGATTCTCAATGGAAAATGAATGTAAATCGAAAGTAATGAAATTTTGATTTGAAAAAAGTTGGATATGAAAAGTCTTAAATTTATGAAAAGAACAATACTTCTCTTTATCCTATGTGACTTACGAAATCACAAAAACAGCTACACAAATTTAAATCACAGACTAAACTAATGCACCAGTCGCTACAACAAATAGAGGAAACAACTGAGTACCAAATGAATGTAGACGGAATCACAAAAATAGCCACACAAATCTTGTAAACCACAAACGAAAACGAATGAACCAGTCGCTCAGCACATCCAAGATTTCCGTTTCATAGCGAGTCAGTGAAATCATCGCAACTATCAAATAAACGAATTAACAAATAAACGCCGCAAACGAATTACGATGCATAGTAGTTAATCTAATTAGAAATCGCCCTTTCATGAATTAACACCTAATTTATCCTTAAGATGGCGTCGGCTGTTGTATAATTTATCTCTTTCGACACTTGTCTGGAGTCCGTAAATTTAATACTACATTGACTTTTTTGGAATAATCAAACCATGCAAAATAAAACATTCATATTGAAACATATTCGTTCTGATAATATTTGAGCAAGCAGCATAGAACCGAAGCATAAAAATAAAGGACAGTCGCCCATAATCTGAGAGAGTTGTTCCATATTTCATAGTATAACAAACTTAATAGCGTATCGGCAATCGTATAACACGAACATTTAAATATAATATTTAAGATATAACAAAATACCAATGAGTATGACTATCACCGTCAAGAAAAGATATAGGTGGATAGTACCTATACTTAAACACACCAATAGATGATCCACTGAAACATTTCTTGGTTTAATTTCCAATTCTATATCTAAAAACACAAAATCCATTTACCTTTCCAGTCCGGCATAAAAGGATTGAGATTCCTTGCTGCTTAAATTCCAATTCTTTACACTTCAAAGAAAGCAATCACTGAATTCAGTGGTATTTCAACGATCTTGATTGATTCATTAAATGTACGGCGGGACGCTATATGAAACAATTAGTATTTAGATCGGAAATTAAGAATGAGAAAGTTATCAACTTACCAAGCTAAGATGATATAATTACTTTATATGAGAAAAGAAGATTCATTTAACACGACGATAAACATTAATTTCACGTAAAGAATCAATACATATTGGCGTTGCTATAAACAAAGCTTGATTGTTGCAGTCGCGCGTATGCTAAAGCTACGTCTTAACGAGACACAAAAATGTCCGACACTCAGTGTCGGACATCGAGTGTCTCCGTTAAGACGCCCAACATAGCAGTGTCGCGACACAAACTCATGAGTGTAGCGACACAAGTGTCGCTGGCTGAACTCTCCCGTTAAGACGGCGCAAAATCAGCCATCGAAGACACCCGACACTGCTCTCGCAGTTTTCCGGCAGTCTGGATTGAGTGTCGCGAGAGTTGCCTGCTCTTTTTCAAGCGCGCTAGCGATGGAAACAGGAAAGGGTCCAAAATCTAGGGAGGAATCAGTGGCATTAATTGAGAGCGTAGAGTTAACACCAGGGTTATGGGATACAAGCCAGAAAGAATACAGGGCTAGGGTAAAAAAAATCAAATTTACAATAATTTAGCGGAAAAGTATGGGGCAACGGCGGAGGAGATAAGCCGAAAGTGGCACAATCTCCGCACTCAATTCAATAACGAGATGAGAAAATTATTGAAAAGGAAATCGGAATCCGGGACAGAGGATGCTGGAAGGAGTAAATAGGACCTTTTTGGTAAAATGAAGTTTGTGACGGGATCCTCTATAACCCTAATACTCAACCTTTTTTGGCATCGAAAGCGAAGCGGGCACCACATAACATTTCCGTCCATGGTGACATTCAGGCCATCCCTTGGCAATATTATCACTTTACCAGTTAACCGTTGGCCGTTTGAAAAAATAGTACCATGGTAAATAAGATCCAAAATATTCCAACGCATATAATTTCATCACAACCTCACATCTCATATGTGAGAACCTCTCATGTGAGAAAGTCTTTATCTCGGAAGAAGATTTGATAACGGGGAATACATCTGGTATGAAGGTTTTCTCTGCATGTGCACCGCTGAGTCCTTCATTACGAGGAGTTTGATACGTTGATAAGCTGAGCCGAATCTTCGCATTCGTATAATGAACTAAATGTGACATAGATACGCGTCTTGTTAATCTGGACATAGGCGATAAAAAATATTTACGAAACCCAAGACCAGGACATCCAAGTTTCTGGCCCCTTCCCCTACAAACCTCCACTCTATCCCGGATAGTGCAATCCCAAGAAATAATGTTGTAACAAATAAAAAAAATCTTTTTATCGAAGCTTGGCGGGCACTGTACGAGATCGCTTCGGGCACCAGATTGAGTACCCCTGCTCTATACCATCCACGGACACCATCATTAAATTGAAATCTTAACAATTATCCATCCTTAATATAATCCCCTAACCATCTATTAATCACCTTGAATATCTCTATTATCGGATTTCATTCCGCGTTTATTGTAGGTAGAAACAATAATTCGACAGCTATCCTGCTATCTTCGCCAGGTTTTATGAAAAGTTGTCAAATCTTTCTCTTCGCCATATAAAGTTTCAGATACTTTACCATTCCCAGTCTTTACCAATGAATTCCTTAAATCCGATAATTCTCCTATATAGTTGACCTACCTTTCCCTTTTTTGCCCCCTTCCCCCTCCGCTTAATGAACTATTATGGATAGTAATTGGCTATTAATAGTAATGACCTATTATGAAAAGTAATAAGTTTCCTTACATTGTAACCTTTTCTTTCCCCTCCTCCTCTTTGTTTGATATTTAAGCTGTTGAACTGAAGCTTCTAAATCTGATGATGGTGTTGAAAAAAGAAATAAAATAAAAGAATAAAAATTATATGAAAATATGAATGACAAAAAATACTAGTTAATTGGCATTAAAATTCTAGTACTTTTGGTCCAAATTTCTCCTTATATTGAAGATTTATCCGAGACGTTACAGATAATCGGTGAAAAATAAAAGATCCCATCATAGTTGTAGGAGGAGATTTTAACCTCCCACTTATTAATTGGCGGAATTTAACATACTCTAACTCTAGTAGAGAGAGAAAATTTTCTCAAAAATTAGTCGATACTTTCTCGTTGCATGCGATAGAACAGGTAAACATGAGGAAAACTCGAACGACTCCTAAATTTACTAGCCACCACCCACCCAAAATTCATAACTAATCTGGATATAGTTGACGGTATTTCAGACCATGATGTCATAATGGCGGGGATGAAAGCAGTAGCGGTTAAATCCCTTAAGCCACCGAGGCAAGTATATGTAATTCGCAAAGCTAATTTTTCGGAGTTTAAGGTTTATATTAACGAGTGCTAGGAGGAATTTTTCCGCTTCGTGGGTGAAAATACAGTAAATGATAGTTGGATAGAATTTCTCCGGATAATCAAAGAAGGTTTAATAAAATTCGTTCCTACTAACAATAAGAGCGTGCGTGAGCATAAAGAGCCACCTAAAAGACGAAACCTAAATTACGAGCATTGCATAGGAAGCAAAGAGTCATTGACTCGCGATGGAGAAAACTCAAAGCATGCGGAAAGAACCATGAGCTCGAAGAACAAAACTATAGAGAAGTGCGAAAGTTAGATAAGGGAGAAGCGCGGAAAGAATGCCAGGAATATAGATCTCGAACCATATTAGAATCATTAGGTGGCGATCAGAAAGAATTTTGGTCATACGTGCGTGAGAACCGTGGAGGTCAATATTCTGTGCCTAGTCTCATAAGCGCGGAGGGAATTACCGTAACTAAATCAGAAGATAAAGCTAACTTACTTAATGGGCACTACCAGAAATGCTTCACTGTAGACAATGGTCAAGTTAATGTTTTACCTCGCGCATTGATTCAGAGATGTGTCCCATCGAGATATCGGTTGATAGAATTGGAAAATTATTGCGAGATATTGATAGGAAAAAGGCGCCATGACCCTAAGGTATTTCCGCTGTTGTAATAAAAACTATAGCCGATGAAATTGCTCCGCTTCTACAGATTTTCTATCAGAAATCATTGGATGAGGGAACCGTCCCAATGTCGTGGAAAAAAGCTAATGTCACTCCGGTGCGTAAGAAAGGGCGTGTGTCAAAACCAGATGATTATAGGCCTATTTTATTAACTTCAATGTTTTGCAAAATAATGGAGCATATTGTAGCGAGATCTATCATGCGCTTTCTTTCCGAAAACGGAGCAATTAGTCAAAGCCAGCACGGATCCCGTAAAGGTGGGTCTTGTGAGACCCAGTTATCGCTTTTTATGAATAACGTATCTAAAGCAGAAGACGGCGGTGTTAGATCAGACGAACTTTTCCTAGATTTCAGGAAAACTTTAGACAAAGTTTCTCACGAAAAGCTTATCCAAAAGCTGAATGCCTACGCGATCGACGAAAAAGTTATCAGATGGACCAAATCTTTTCTAGAAAACAGATCTCAGCGAGTTGCGTTATACGGAATTTTATCCGAAAAAATAAGTATCTCATCAAGAGTTCCTCAGGGAAGTGTTCTTGGTCCTATAATATTTCTAATTTACATTAACGACCTCGCAGATAACGTAAAGAGTAAGGTTAGATTATTTGCTGATGATACCCTGATATACAGAGAGATTTTGTCAGAAAACGATTGTAATGTATTTCAAAACGACCTGGATATCCGTTAGTTAGTACTAGTATTAACTAGTACTTTTAACGCATTTATTTCTATTTAGATCAAGCTGCCAATCAGGATGTTCAGGATATCAGGATGTAGTAAAGATTGGCAGCTTGATCTAAATAGAAATAAATGCGTTGCCACGAGTTTTACGCGCTCCACAAACGTAATTCCCACGCAGTACCAAATTTCAGGGCATCCATGAGAGTTAGTGCATCACAGCAAATACCTAGTAGTCACATTTAGCAGTAATTTATCTTTTAAAGATCATATTCGAGATGCGATAGGAAAAGCGAATAGAATGCAGAGATTAACCGATAGAACGTTGAGAGGATGCTCATCGAGAGTCAAAGAAATAGCTTACTTTTCTCTTATTCGTCCTAGTCTAGAATACTGCTGTGCGGTTTGGCACCCACACGAAGTAGGTTTAGTCTCACAATCAGATTTAGAGATGGTCCAGCGTAGAGCAGCCCGATTCGTTTGCGGGGATTTCAGGTTTGATAGCAGCGTTACGGCAATGATAGAGTCCCTCGGTTGGAATTCACTACAGATGAGAAGATCTGAATATCGTCGGAAACTTTTCAAAAAGTTTATTCGTTCAGAATTAATAGACGAAGTAAGTGAAATATTAGTGCCAGTAAGGAGCGAACGCGATCACCGAGAGGCATCGACGAAGCGTTATAGAGAGGTAATCGCCAGGACGGATAATTACTTTTGGTCGTTTATTCCTCAGGCTATTAGAGATGCTAATAAGGATGAATGAATAATGGTGGTGTATTACACCCCCTGCCATATGCCTCTGGCGGCTCGCAGGGTATCTAAATCTAAAATACTAAAAAGGTAAATAAATACCTGTCGCTGGAGTGATGGCTAATCTTATCTCAGGCTAAATGGCTTTCTTCATATTGTCATCTCGTTTGAGAATCGCAGTGGAAACTTTTGCCAGTAGGTATTGAAAATCCGTTGAACCCATTAGGAAAAAGTTATTATAAGTTTTCATACTCACTGCCCACTCAAAAACTAAACTTTCGTAAGCTCCCAATTCCCTTCTCCGAAGGAGCCATTCACGAGTTCGCCTACGTTTCTTTTTCTGCTTCATTTTCCTACGTAAATCTATGATCGAAGAAACAACGGCAGCAGCAGCACAAGAAGACATCCTGAGCCGTCTGCTGTATCACTCAGTGCTCGCTCGCTTTCTCGGTACACAAGTGTCTGACAGCGCTCGTTAAGACGGACGATACGCTGCTCTCGCGAGAGCTCTTCTCCGGACACTCGCAATCGAGTGTCGCGAGACTGCGAGAGCAACTCCGTGTGGACGGCAGTGTCTGGTGTCTCGACACTTATGTCGCGACACAAGTGTCCCGTTAAGACGTAGCTTAACGAATTTGAATTCAAATTTAAAGATATCGAGTAGGTGGATGTAGGTGGACAGTAACTATACTTAAACACACCAATGGATGATCCAATAAAACATTTCCAGGTTTAATTTCCCATTCTATATCTAAAAGTACAAAATTCGTTTACCTTTCAAGTCAGCTATAAAAGGCTTGTCATTCCTTGCTGCTTATTAAGCCCAATTATTGACACTTCAATGGAAGCAATCACTGAATTCAGGGATATTTCAAATATCTTGATTGATTTATTCTTCAGCGTTATAGATTAAATTCACAGCGGGACGCTAAATAAAACGATTATTATTTAGAGCGGAAATAAGAATGAGAAAGTTATCAACTTATCAAGCTAAGAAGAGATAATTACTTTATATGAGGGAAGAAGATTAATTTATGCAGTAGTAGTAATTATGAAAGTGCCTCGACAGCTGAGGTCATTTCGAACCTTTTCCTTTTGATTCATTTAATACGACGATAAACATCAATTTCACGTAAAGAATCAACAAACACTGGTGTTGCTATAAACAAAGCTTGGTTGTTGATGATGCGCTAATGCTAACGAATTTGAATTTAAAGATATCGAGATTGGCCATGACGACGGGTTGTTTAGAATATCAGATTCTCATAAAATTTTCGTATTTAACTTACTAATTCTCACAACTTCGAAATGAAAGCAATATTCTACGACCAAAATAAAAAACTTTATTCTATTTCCTTTGTTTTGGTGTTAGTTTTAGTTTCAAAGGACCTTTATTTCTAATTTAATTTTGTTAAAGAAAAGTTTCGTGCAAATGATAAAAATGTCTTCACATGTATTTCTTATGGAAACTATTCGACCCTCTGGAGTCAAACCGAGTACAGTTGGGTCAAAAAAAATTAGCCTATCATTTGCGCAGGGGAGACTTTTAATATTGTACGAATTTTGAAATTTTGAAAATATTTAGCTTTAGAGTTATAGCGTGAAATAGATTTTTGACCCCGACTGGGGACGAACTGGAGACAGCTAGGTGGATAAAAGATAGCCTATGTCACTCCCCGGATGACAAATGACCATCATACCAAATTTCAACAAAATCGGTCAGATAGTTTTTGAGTGATGCTGTAACATCCAGACAGACAGACAGACAGACAGACAGACAGACAGACAGACATGAAAATTTCTAATACCTGTTTCGGACTCGGGAACAACCCCAGTATCTAGCAATACAACTTTTTTTGAAATCGGATCAATGTACAGACACGACCCCCTCTACAAATTTATTATATAATATAGATATAGATATAGATATAGATTAGGAAGGAATATGAGCAGCCAAAGTAATTCATGTCCAACATTTTATGAAGAAGAGCGAATTACGCTTGAGATTCGAGCCGAAATACGAATTTAATTATTTCATAATACAATACTGCTTCTACCGCAGCAAAAGCAATGACTTTTAGCGAGTATCTATAAAAATTAAAACATCACAAAAGCCTTCAAAATCTGCCAGGCATAGAGAGGAAGATAAAAAGTGCGCTCAAAACCGAGAATCTGAAAGACTCTCCCTTCTCGAGTTATGCTGGTTGCATCTTAGGTGGTAACTTTTTTATGCTGTTTGCTGTACATACCATTCAATATCTCAATTTTCTTGATTTTTTCTGGTATGGTCACCTCAGAACATGTTGTATCTTATTGTATACATTATATTTTACGAGTAAAAGTTGAGATAAAGATATATTTTTGCCTGCAGCTACAAACTGTGTAAAGCAATGGAATTTGCAAAGGGCTTACTAAAATTATAAGTCGATATATTGGGAAGGTCCTTAAACGATATTACGTATTCCTCTTTAATTGAATGGTAGAATGCAAACCTCTGGGGAAATGTCAAAATTAATTAATGAAACATATTCATTACTTCTGGTCACATGCCAGGGCATTAATGTCCACCTTCTCGGTAAACATCTCTTAAAAATATTTAAATTCCAGACATACATTTGAAATGGTATAGCGTCGAACGACGGATATTTTTTTAAGATGAGATTGCACATAAATATTTGCTAGGGGCAACTCTTATCGTTTCTAAAATTTCTTTTTAACCCTCAAACTAAATTCTTCATTCCCCATACCGCGTATCTCTATACCTTACCGTTAGAGGGGGGCATATCTTTCTCATACTGCTTTTATTGCAGCATGTTTTGCGTCTGTATTTTCTCAATTGATTCTCTCATTATTAGATTCTTCTGTGTTGGATTCTAACCATTACAACCTATTCTGATAGAGTTCTCTTGCAGATTAGTACTGTTGCAGCCGTACATTCAGTGCAGGTTAAATTCATTCCATATTTCTTCTCCTTTGCCTTCTGTTATTTTGGCTTATGTAAGGGTGTAGAATTTTTTCCCTTACTAATTTGTGGTTTCACACAAACCATTTAATATTTCATATTTAATTATAATTGCAATTATGATTTTTACAATACTATTCTCATTTATCCGCTATTTATATTTGAAAAAGATCATCAACACAGGTAGAGGAAGTGCGAAAATTTTGGCGGAGGAACAGAATATTAAAATTTTAAACAAATTTTCGTGGCTATCAATGCTCAAATATTGAATTAAGTTCAATTAAATTTTATCTACGTATAAATTGCACCATAGTTGATATTTATTGTTCAAACGAATTATATATTTCATTATGATTGACTTACGAAAATCTGATCAAGTTTCGTTATGATTGAAGGGAGAGTTTACGTAATGCATCTGTTGAGCATAATTTTATAATTTTATTCAGGGGATATCCCAATCAATCCGTCAATTTAATTAGTGATCGGTAATAATAAGACATTCTTTTCCTTTATTATATTATTATTAAGCTACGTCTTAAGGGACACTTGTGTCGCGACATAAGTGTCCAGACACCAGACACTGCCGTCCACACGGAGTTGCTCTCGCAGTCTCGCGACACTCGGTTGCGAGTGTCCGGAGAAGAGCTCTCGCGAGAGCAGCGTAGCGTCCGTCTTAACGAGCGCTGTCAGACACTTGAGTACTGAGAAAGCGAGCGAACACTGTGAGAGATACAACAGACGGCTCAGGATGCCTTCTCGTGCTGCTGCTGCCGTTGTTGCTTCTATCATAGCTTTACGTAGAAAAAGGAAGCAGAAAAAGAAACGTAGGCCAACTAGTGAATGGCTCCTTCGGAGAACGGAATTGGGAGCTTACGAAAGCTTAGTTTCGGAGTGGGCAGTGAGCAATAAGAAAACTTATAAAAACTTTTTCCGAATGAGTTCAACGGATTTTCAATATCTACTGGCAAAAGTTTGTACTGCGATTCTCAAACAAGACACCAATTTGAAGAAAGCCATTGAGCCTGAGGTTAGATTAGCCATCACTCTGCGCGGCGACAGGTATTTATTTATCCTTTAAGTATTTTATGCCTCCTTAAGCCGAGCATGTTATTTTGTAAAGTCTAAACTTATTTTTCCTTTTTTACTGATCTGAATTCAGGTATGAGCTACCCTTCACTTTCCCATCTCTTCCGGGTTTCCAAAGCACAGGTGGCCAACATTATTCCAGAATGTTGCGAAGCAATATACAATAACCTAAAGACGGAATACTTGAAGGTAAGTGAAAGAAGTCGCTATATTGAAAATATTTATTGAAACTAATTTACAATTCGAAAAAAGACAAACTCCTTTCCGTGGACTCGGTTGGAAGCTCCAAAACACTCTCTTCTGTAGAGTTTAAGTTGTCCTCCAGCTCTATTGCTAGCATAATCTCCCTCCTAATCTTTTTCTTTAAACTGGAACGTATTGATACAATTTTAATATTTCTTAATGCAGAGGCAACAAAATCCCCAAAACTTTGCTCCTCGTCATGGCTCTTATTCATCACTTCCATGGCCTTCTCAAGTATCTCGTCTTCTTTAATTTTCTTTCTTTTGGATTTTTCAGCTCCCTTTACAGAAGCAATTTCTGCATCTTCCTCCCGTCTCGTCTCTTGTCTCATCTCCTGAAACAAATGAATGTACCCATTGTACTGTGATTTTCTGGCGATCAAAAATGCTTTTAAAGTTTTAGGGGTTTTTAAACCCTCATTTTACTTATATTTATTTTTAATTTCAGACTCCAAATTCTGTGGAAGACTGGTTGAAAATAGGTGATGAATTTGAAGGATTGTGGAACTTCCCTAACTGTGTGGGGGCGCTTGACGGGAAACATATCGTCATGCAAGCACCAACGAACTCCGGCAGCATATATTTCAACTACAAGGGCACGCACAGCATTGTTTTACTAGCGCTTGTTGATGCAAAATACCGGTTATTGTTTGTGGATGTAGGCTGTTACGGAAGAGTTTCAGATGGTGGAGTCTATAACATGTCTGCACTTCCAGAAATACTGGAAGGAAACTAATTCAATTTACCGGGAACCCGACCACTAAAAGGAAGAATAAAGCCAGTGCCTTTCGCTGTGATAGCGGGTGATGCTCTTGCTATGACTCCTAGAATTTTGAAACCCTTTCCTTTTAGGAATCAACCAGATATCATGAACTAATGCTATAAAATTTACAATGGTTAAAGCAGCCATCAGTCCTTTCTTATCATCTGCCAAAAATTTATACTTACTTGTAATCATAGCCGGAAGTAAATGAGAGAAAAATTTCAAACTACATACATTGAAAATTTAAAAGAAACATTATCTTGTATTGTTGACAGAAAAGCAGCCTCTTTCCTTCTCGTTGTCCTTTTTGCCCTTCGGCAGCGTTAGCCAGCTCTTCCATATAATCTCCTAGATTGCATATCTTCTTCCCGGATGGATATCGAGTGTCACATTAAAGAAAATATGAATCTTTCACTGCCATAATAAATGTGTGACAGTTTCTTCCTCCATTTCATCTGATTTCTTTGGGAAGTCACGGTTGGATCACTCCTATCCACACCAGTATTATTTATACTGTAGTTAACTACTGCATCGAGTTTATCTCATTACTTTACTCTATAACTGCTCTTTGCTAACATTTTACTAATATGTCTGATGTGGTCATTTTATGTGGATTATTTTAAATCCTGTTTTTCCACATTCTGTTGTATATGTCAGAACTACGCAATCTTGATCTGCAAAATGTGTAGCTAATCGAAGGCAAAGCAATTAAAGAAGGCCAAACATAATTTAAACCTGTTAACTGAATCACAGGATGTGAAATACTGCAGCCTGAGCTATACTTGTCATCCTGTTGGCGTAAATTGTCCGACTTATGCTCTGACTTAAGTGAAAGTGTCAAAAGGCAAATAATTAGTTTTTTTATAAATGCAATAAAAATTGAAATATAAGCAGAGACGGGTAGAGTACCGAAGAAAAGTAACTGGGCTCAGTTACAGTTACTTTTTAAAATTTGTAATCAGTTACAAGTAAAAGTTACAATTTTAAAAAGTAACTAGTTACAATTACAAGTATAGTTACAGTTACTTTTTGTAAAACCTGAAAACCGCCAATGAGATTTATGCAGGAGGATCTATTAATGAGTTTCCTTAAAATACAAATTCAACGCGAAGCATTTAATAATGACAAAAAATGCATTTTACCAATTATTTCCTGAGGCAGTAGTACAGTTACAGTGGATCTCCGAACCTAACCGATAACCTAATGAAGACTAAGGAGATAACTGTCCGCATTTTTCACAGAAGTTACCTTACGATTGTAGTTTTAACCATAGTTAGAATACAATTCGATAACGTGTAGGGATGTACTATATTTGGATTAACTTAGCCTTTTAAGATTAATTACGATTAACCTGTCTAATACAGACATTCAAGATTGAGACCAAAATTAGACTAAATGCTCAAATGCTGCAAACATACAAAAGAAAGTAGCCTCTAATCCATAAATCAATAATACGCTCCTTCAAATTTTATTAACTCTGGCGAAGACACCATGCAACCAGGAGAAAACCCGAAAAAAATAAGACAAAGGGGTATCAAAAAAGTAAATAACCATCCAAAGATGACATGTTTGCATACTATGATTAAAGTCACATGATGGACACCAGAAATTTAGCCCTAAGATTTCATGGGGTGATTACTTTAGGAAATATGGAGAAATAATAATGCAAAATTAAGTAACTAACATTTTAAACGAAACAGAATCAGGTTTCACTTTGTGGCATTCATAAATACAAAACGGCTTCATGATAAAATTCTTTTACTACACCACAAATATAGTTATAAACACGACCAGGTTTCGCAGCCAAGCTACATCTTCAGGCCAAAGGTGTAGTAAAAGAATTTTACCATGAAGCCGTTTTGTAACTAACATTTTATTTGGTTTTTCATTTTATTTTACAAAATAATTGCATTTCAAATGCCTCATCTCCTAAATTAGCCCTCCTTGGTGCAAGAACCTCCTTGCTAATGAAAAACAAACATTCAACATGGGCACTGGATGGTATCCCACAGTTGAGTTTTACGAACATATCTTTTATTATTGGATATGACAATAATATTGACAGATCAGTTCCCACATTCCCAAAATAAGCCTCGACCTCATTGAAAGCTGGGGCAGGTTACGCAAAGTTTGCATCTTACCGCCATATTCTCAGTGCCCGAGCCTTCAGTTAAATAAAAATATGGCTCTAAATACCCGAAAGAAAACTTTTCTCGGATTCAGCCATTTCAGGTTACCGATGGACAAAGATTCAGTTGTATTTTGTGAGATGGAAGGATCAACGCTAGTATCGAAATCTGGACGCACCGATCGGCACCGGGCAAAGCTCCTGGTCGAAGTGAACGAAATCGTCGAAGTCGTCGAAGTGGTCGAAATCGTCTAAATGTGCTAGGATCTCGAGGATTTTGAGATCCTCATTAAATTTTCCGGTGTAAACAGCATAGTCTACAGCGCTCACTATCGTGAGCTTATGATTTTACATTATGATAGCACTTATGATTTTTACAATACTATTCTCATTTATCCGCTATTTATATTTGAAAAAGATCATCAACACAGGTAGAGGAAGTGCGAAAATTTTGGCGGAGGAACAGAATATTAAAATTTTAAACAAATTTTCGTGGCTATCAATGCTCAAATATTGAATTAAGTTCAATTAAATTTTATCTACGTATAAATTGCACCATAGTTGATATTTATTGTTCAAACGAATTATATATTTCATTATGATTGACTTACGAAAATCTGATCAAGTTTCGTTATGATTGAAGGGAGAGTTTACGTAATGCATCTGTTGAGCATAATTTTATAATTTTATTCAGGGGATATCCCAATCAATCCGTCAATTTAATTAGTGATCGGTAATAATAAGACATTCTTTTCCTTTATTATATTATTATTAAGCTACGTCTTAAGGGACACTTGTGTCGCGACATAAGTGTCCAGACACCAGACACTGCCGTCCACACGGAGTTGCTCTCGCAGTCTCGCGACACTCGGTTGCGAGTGTCCGGAGAAGAGCTCTCGCGAGAGCAGCGTAGCGTCCGTCTTAACGAGCGCTGTCAGACACTTGAGTACTGAGAAAGCGAGCGAACACTGTGAGAGATACAACAGACGGCTCAGGATGCCTTCTCGTGCTGCTGCTGCCGTTGTTGCTTCTATCATAGCTTTACGTAGAAAAAGGAAGCAGAAAAAGAAACGTAGGCCAACTAGTGAATGGCTCCTTCGGAGAACGGAATTGGGAGCTTACGAAAGCTTAGTTTCGGAGTGGGCAGTGAGCAATAAGAAAACTTATAAAAACTTTTTCCGAATGAGTTCAACGGATTTTCAATATCTACTGGCAAAAGTTTGTACTGCGATTCTCAAACAAGACACCAATTTGAAGAAAGCCATTGAGCCTGAGGTTAGATTAGCCATCACTCTGCGCGGCGACAGGTATTTATTTATCCTTTAAGTATTTTATGCCTCCTTAAGCCGAGCATGTTATTTTGTAAAGTCTAAACTTATTTTTCCTTTTTTACTGATCTGAATTCAGGTATGAGCTACCCTTCACTTTCCCATCTCTTCCGGGTTTCCAAAGCACAGGTGGCCAACATTATTCCAGAATGTTGCGAAGCAATATACAATAACCTAAAGACGGAATACTTGAAGGTAAGTGAAAGAAGTCGCTATATTGAAAATATTTATTGAAACTAATTTACAATTCGAAAAAAGACAAACTCCTTTCCGTGGACTCGGTTGGAAGCTCCAAAACACTCTCTTCTGTAGAGTTTAAGTTGTCCTCCAGCTCTATTGCTAGCATAATCTCCCTCCTAATCTTTTTCTTTAAACTGGAACGTATTGATACAATTTTAATATTTCTTAATGCAGAGGCAACAAAATCCCCAAAACTTTGCTCCTCGTCATGGCTCTTATTCATCACTTCCATGGCCTTCTCAAGTATCTCGTCTTCTTTAATTTTCTTTCTTTTGGATTTTTCAGCTCCCTTTACAGAAGCAATTTCTGCATCTTCCTCCCGTCTCGTCTCTTGTCTCATCTCCTGAAACAAATGAATGTACCCATTGTACTGTGATTTTCTGGCGATCAAAAATGCTTTTAAAGTTTTAGGGGTTTTTAAACCCTCATTTTACTTATATTTATTTTTAATTTCAGACTCCAAATTCTGTGGAAGACTGGTTGAAAATAGGTGATGAATTTGAAGGATTGTGGAACTTCCCTAACTGTGTGGGGGCGCTTGACGGGAAACATATCGTCATGCAAGCACCAACGAACTCCGGCAGCATATATTTCAACTACAAGGGCACGCACAGCATTGTTTTACTAGCGCTTGTTGATGCAAAATACCGGTTATTGTTTGTGGATGTAGGCTGTTACGGAAGAGTTTCAGATGGTGGAGTCTATAACATGTCTGCACTTCCAGAAATACTGGAAGGAAACTAATTCAATTTACCGGGAACCCGACCACTAAAAGGAAGAATAAAGCCAGTGCCTTTCGCTGTGATAGCGGGTGATGCTCTTGCTATGACTCCTAGAATTTTGAAACCCTTTCCTTTTAGGAATCAACCAGATATCATGAACTAATGCTATAAAATTTACAATGGTTAAAGCAGCCATCAGTCCTTTCTTATCATCTGCCAAAAATTTATACTTACTTGTAATCATAGCCGGAAGTAAATGAGAGAAAAATTTCAAACTACATACATTGAAAATTTAAAAGAAACATTATCTTGTATTGTTGACAGAAAAGCAGCCTCTTTCCTTCTCGTTGTCCTTTTTGCCCTTCGGCAGCGTTAGCCAGCTCTTCCATATAATCTCCTAGATTGCATATCTTCTTCCCGGATGGATATCGAGTGTCACATTAAAGAAAATATGAATCTTTCACTGCCATAATAAATGTGTGACAGTTTCTTCCTCCATTTCATCTGATTTCTTTGGGAAGTCACGGTTGGATCACTCCTATCCACACCAGTATTATTTATACTGTAGTTAACTACTGCATCGAGTTTATCTCATTACTTTACTCTATAACTGCTCTTTGCTAACATTTTACTAATATGTCTGATGTGGTCATTTTATGTGGATTATTTTAAATCCTGTTTTTCCACATTCTGTTGTATATGTCAGAACTACGCAATCTTGATCTGCAAAATGTGTAGCTAATCGAAGGCAAAGCAATTAAAGAAGGCCAAACATAATTTAAACCTGTTAACTGAATCACAGGATGTGAAATACTGCAGCCTGAGCTATACTTGTCATCCTGTTGGCGTAAATTGTCCGACTTATGCTCTGACTTAAGTGAAAGTGTCAAAAGGCAAATAATTAGTTTTTTTATAAATGCAATAAAAATTGAAATATAAGCAGAGACGGGTAGAGTACCGAAGAAAAGTAACTGGGCTCAGTTACAGTTACTTTTTAAAATTTGTAATCAGTTACAAGTAAAAGTTACAATTTTAAAAAGTAACTAGTTACAATTACAAGTATAGTTACAGTTACTTTTTGTAAAACCTGAAAACCGCCAATGAGATTTATGCAGGAGGATCTATTAATGAGTTTCCTTAAAATACAAATTCAACGCGAAGCATTTAATAATGACAAAAAATGCATTTTACCAATTATTTCCTGAGGCAGTAGTACAGTTACAGTGGATCTCCGAACCTAACCGATAACCTAATGAAGACTAAGGAGATAACTGTCCGCATTTTTCACAGAAGTTACCTTACGATTGTAGTTTTAACCATAGTTAGAATACAATTCGATAACGTGTAGGGATGTACTATATTTGGATTAACTTAGCCTTTTAAGATTAATTACGATTAACCTGTCTAATACAGACATTCAAGATTGAGACCAAAATTAGACTAAATGCTCAAATGCTGCAAACATACAAAAGAAAGTAGCCTCTAATCCATAAATCAATAATACGCTCCTTCAAATTTTATTAACTCTGGCGAAGACACCATGCAACCAGGAGAAAACCCGAAAAAAATAAGACAAAGGGGTATCAAAAAAGTAAATAACCATCCAAAGATGACATGTTTGCATACTATGATTAAAGTCACATGATGGACACCAGAAATTTAGCCCTAAGATTTCATGGGGTGATTACTTTAGGAAATATGGAGAAATAATAATGCAAAATTAAGTAACTAACATTTTAAACGAAACAGAATCAGGTTTCACTTTGTGGCATTCATAAATACAAAACGGCTTCATGATAAAATTCTTTTACTACACCACAAATATAGTTATAAACACGACCAGGTTTCGCAGCCAAGCTACATCTTCAGGCCAAAGGTGTAGTAAAAGAATTTTACCATGAAGCCGTTTTGTAACTAACATTTTATTTGGTTTTTCATTTTATTTTACAAAATAATTGCATTTCAAATGCCTCATCTCCTAAATTAGCCCTCCTTGGTGCAAGAACCTCCTTGCTAATGAAAAACAAACATTCAACATGGGCACTGGATGGTATCCCACAGTTGAGTTTTACGAACATATCTTTTATTATTGGATATGACAATAATATTGACAGATCAGTTCCCACATTCCCAAAATAAGCCTCGACCTCATTGAAAGCTGGGGCAGGTTACGCAAAGTTTGCATCTTACCGCCATATTCTCAGTGCCCGAGCCTTCAGTTAAATAAAAATATGGCTCTAAATACCCGAAAGAAAACTTTTCTCGGATTCAGCCATTTCAGGTTACCGATGGACAAAGATTCAGTTGTATTTTGTGAGATGGAAGGATCAACGCTAGTATCGAAATCTGGACGCACCGATCGGCACCGGGCAAAGCTCCTGGTCGAAGTGAACGAAATCGTCGAAGTCGTCGAAGTGGTCGAAATCGTCTAAATGTGCTAGGATCTCGAGGATTTTGAGATCCTCATTAAATTTTCCGGTGTAAACAGCATAGTCTACAGCGCTCACTATCGTAATTTGGCATAGTTATGCTCGTAGAAATACGTGTTCACACCAGTTCACACAACGTTTTTGTTAGTCGTAGTGGGAAAGTAACGATTACTTTCAGAAAGCTATGAGTAGATTACAAGTAATAGTTACATTTTTTTTAATGTAACGATTACAAGTAAAAAATACCTGAAATGTAATCGTTACCGGTAACTGAGTTACTTTTACTCAGTTACTCCCCATCTCTGAATATAAGTAACTGATTATGCATAAATCTATACATAATACAATCCAAAAACTAAAGTATAAGTCATAATGAAAACAACCGGTGAAGCCTTTTGCTAGCATGAGGGATAGTCATTAAATTTTAATTATTATCTCGAAAAAAATAAAGTTATATACCTAATTTTTGGTAGGTTTGTAGATACATGTCTGTAGTCTTGGTACAAATTGTAACCCTTGTGCCACAGTACCATAGTAGGCCACTAGAAGAGCCAAAACAACATGTCGCAGCCCATTGTTAAAGTGGAGTATTGTACGGTAAATCGTTTCCTATATTTGAAGGGGAACAATTGGTGACAGTGTTATGATAAGAATATAGAAAAATGAAGTTTCTGTTAGTTTTTGTTGGGCATTCCTTAGGACCTGCTGTCACTGGATGCAAACACGTTTTGCTATATCCCCTCAAAGTCCAACTTCTTGAATGCCTTCATTGTCATTGGAGATGTCATCTTTGAGAGCACCTGCTCTTAGGCCTTGCGACTCTTATCTTTCATAGCCATTTCCTGAAAATCTATAAAGGACAATTAGTGGACCTGCGACGTAAAAGTTATTTAAATGTGCTTCTTACAAAGGCTCAGAGCTGGTCAGACATAAAAACCTTAAGAAATCAACCCTTAGACACTCGAGGAAAAAGGATAAGCTGATATATCAGCACCTTGAGCATCTATTTATAAAAATAATAGTTATATGCATCCATGTTAGAATTTTCATGCAGCTGAGGCTCCTGGATAGTCATGTGGACAGCTCGTTTGCCTTTGGTGAAAGTGATCCCAGGTTCGATTCCCAGTGGGAGCCAATGCGTGAAATGACCTAAGCTGTCGAGGCACTTTTAACAATACTACTACTTTCATGCAGCTGATTTAAATAGATGAAATGCAGAATAGAAAAAGGAAGAAAATATTATATCTTCACCAAGAATCAGTTGATTTTGAAAGTCTGATTAAAATTATGCAGGTTATTAAACTTAAGCTAGAAAACAATGCCTAATTCATAAAACCAGGAGGCATTGAGTAAAAATGAACCATCCATGTCTCCCACTTAACTTTAAAGAAACGACATAATTATCCAGTGTCATATAGCAACTTCTAGCTCTAACTTTATGCTCATCTGGTAAGTTTAAAATTTCTGAATGCTTGATAGAAGTTTGCATATAATTCATCATCATTTTTGCAATTCCAATTGTTGTTGTTTTTTCTCAATGCACCTAATGAGTCCTAATTTCATTCTTTTCATCCAAGTTTATTTGTTCTCTTAACATTTATTCTTAGGGTATTATCTTTTCTTCTCAAAAATGTTATAAGTAGTAGAAGTATTGTTAAAAGTCCTTTGACATATTTTTCAGTTTGAAGTAAAAATTTTAAAATATGCAGAGACTGGATTTTATTTTATTGAAATTAATAAAAATTAATTAATTAATTAATTAATAGTTGTGTGCTAATAGTAGTGTAAATAATAAGTTGGGTGCCAAAATTTAAAAGAACAAATTAATTTAAATTATAGAAAAATACATGCTCTCAGGGTCGCTTGGTTCCCGAAGGAAATAAATACCATAATTTATCTTAATCAATTGGTATTAATCTATTCAAGCAAGAAAATACAAGACAAATAAACCTCAAAACAAATCAAAACCATACCCCCAAAAGACACACATTTCACTCAAGGAAACAAACACCATCTGAACACGGATGAAGAAATGAAACATAAAACACCACCACCAATAAACCTTACACTATATTACCCTAGCATACATGACACATATAAACAGAAACTAGATAATTGGGGGATGAATTCACACAAAGGGAGGCAACACTAAACACAGCAGGAGGGGTTCAGGGTTTTGGTGGACCGTCTTGGTCAAGCTGTATCTGTTTTTCATCGAAAGTTTTCTCACACCCAGAAGCCTGCGTCTTTCTTAGCGTGGGTTTCCCAATCACCATGTTTTGTTTCAATCCTAAGGACCAACGCTCCCCGCATTTCTTCTCTACGGATGGCCAACACATGGCACAAACACCCGCGTACTGGAAAAGCTCTGATTGCAGAAACAGGTCTGAGGGTGGGGCGCACCCCCTTAGAAGGTCCTTAGAAATCAGTAAATGCAAAATAATCGTTGCAACAGAGAAGTTCGGATTTCAGGTTTGACAGTAGTTTTTGGGCTATGATGAATTTCGTTAGATGATGTTTGCTCCAGGTGAGGGGATAACGGAAGGAAGCTTTTCAAGCAATTCATTACTACAGAACTTGGTATTGGAAGAAGTAGATGATATATTAGCAAAAATCTTGATATCAGAGAGGTATCGAAATTGCTCTACAAGAAATTACTTGCCTAAACAGATTTCTGGTCAGTCTGTCTTCAGACCATTAGAAAGTGGGGTAACGTAGGTGAGGATGTTAGTGTGCAGTGAAAGGGGAGAGGAAATATCTTGCTAACCATCTTATGCATTCTACGCTTTAGTAACTCATATCGTAGTATACCTTGATTAATTCCCAGTTGTGCTACTCTTACCCTTTCACATGCTTTGGACATCCTGCTACTAACAGCTGAAGCAAATGTCTTCATATTCATTTTTTTCTTACCTTTTATTGCCGTTTTCCACTTATGAATTTTTTGAGATATTTTGCATTTTGATCCTAGGATAAAATGCAGAAAGATTTGGAATGATCCTGTTAAATTGTATGTATTTGGCTTAAATATTGTATGTTAGCTTATAGATGTGTTATTTTAGACTTATGTTATCAAAAACCCATGACAGAGAATCTTCAAAGATTGAATGATCTTTGATAATTGGTGGTAATGCACCCCTGTCATTTGTCAGAGACAGTTTTCAAAGTAATTTGTTAAAGTACATACATAAAAGTAACTCAGCCTATATTTCCATATACGCGCAAGCAGATTTGATTCAAGTGTTTCTTTGACTATCACCAAGCTCTTCTCTGGTATATACGTATAATATGTGTATAGAAACATATCATTTATAGATATCAACTCCATTAAATGACTATCAAATTGTATGCGCACATTGAAGCAGCTATTAGTTTACTGACAAGCAGCTTTCTACTATATATGGATGTAGCTAATAAATTGTAAATATACAAAGAGCAATGATCAGTTTTTTGTAATTACCTTGCTTACCTTCAGTGGCGTATGTTAGAAAGTGAGTCAATACTTGTCTCACTTTTGTCTTTTATCTTCCCTAGTGCTGTGAGGAAAAAAAATGACCAAATATATCTTGAATTAACCTCTAACTTCTTGAAATGTTTTGTGGAATTTTCTCGGGGCTCAATTACACATTGTCTATAACAGTAGATGCCTATTTTATGTATGTAGTCTAAGACATCAGATTTCATCTGTGAGATTCGAAATTTTCTATCTATTTTTATAAAAAGAAGAAAAATTTCTCTTTTTCTTCAGGAAACAATCTTTGTATTCTTAAGTTGTAGACATTTCTTAAAACTCTCTTGACGTGATGCAAATTTTACCAACTTTTCAGCTAAATTTACTTAAAATTTATTGCAATATTTAAAATTTAAATGTCATTTGTTCCCCTTGAGATATGGGAAATACTCTCTGAGAAGCCTTAATAATAGATATGGTCTTAAAAATAGTCACACCATATAATTAATTCCCCATTTTAATCTAACATAAGGCAGCTGTTACTATTTCTTCTGCTTTTTTTGGGTCATCAGAATGATTCATTTCGAATAGAACTGAAGCCTTCTCTTTTATTTTGAACTGTCTTCATTTTTTCCCTATTTAACTCATATTAATGGCTAGGATGCTACATTTATTCTTCAGACTATTTTTTGTAGTTGTATAGTAACTGTTGCTTTATCTGCACATCACTTTACCACTTAAATACTTTCATTTCTTTTTACTCTACACATATCAACCAGTGGCTGTACCCCTTTTCATTGTATTTGGCCTCAAACTTCCTGAAAAAGTTCTACAAAGAGTGTTAATATGTCATTTAACTGTGCTGTTTGTTTCCTCAATTGTTAATTATCTAATGATGAAAAAATAGAAATAACCTAATTGTAGACTTGTATCTGCTCCTTGGATAAATATTAGGTTTTACATTTCAAATAATAGTTAAGTTCATTCATGTAAGTTGTTGTCATTGAAGTGCAATCGACACTTGCATTTATTGGTCTGAAGATAGCTCAGTCTCATTAATTTTGCAAAATATTTCTAAAATTAAAATATTCTATTTTACAGCTTTAAATACCAGTTGGAAATGAAACTTAATGCTTTAGTTATTGGATCTATTGTCTACTGTTAAAGAAATATCTGCTTAACATTTAGTATTAATTTATGGCTTCCTTGGACAATGGTTGTTATAACAATGGTTAAAATGAACCAAGAAATGGAATAACATTTCTATTGTGTTTGCAAAAATATGTTTTGTGATGTTTCATTCTTAGACCGACAAGCTACTATCACGGCTTTCCATCAAACTTAGTTGCCTCAATATTCATATTTTTCTGTTAATCACACATCAGTTTTATTCCTCTAAATTCGAATTAACTTTTGAGATGTGCTGTACCGTAATCGATTTAGTGGCAATAGCTCTTTAGCTATCTGTAGGAAGCGTTGATCGATAAATTAACGGTCTTGCCTCTTATCTGAATACAACATTTTCTTTCAGAAAAGTCAAAATGGAAATTCGGGACAGCTGTCAGATTCCGGGAAAGCGGAAGATCGAGGTGCATCGATCGATGTGTTTACTGAGCTGGATCCATTGGGGACATTCGGAGTCGCCCCTACATCGACAAGAAAGACTTCTTTCAGGATTTGAAAAACCCTCCTAAAAAGGTGCTTCGTGATCTGGTCACTGATGTTCCTTGTACACATTCCGTGACTCCGCCTGCCTTCCCCGCTACAGCCACAGTTCCTCTTTTCAACGCCATGTTTGATGACGCATCAGCCTTCTTCCCTCCGTCTTTCCCTGCCCCCAACGACCTCTTCACCGAAAACGTTTTTCCTTCGGGCGGCGAGGCATCTTCCGTGGCGCCCTCTTCTCCCCCTGTCTCCTCCACCGCCGAAGATCCTTTCGCAGACACCGATCCTTTCGTGACTGCGCCTAGCGCCGTCTCTCTTTCCGACGTTGACGTCTCCGGAATATTTCCTCGTATCGAAGACGATCCTTTCGATACTGATTTCGCCAATCTATCCTCATCTCGCAAAAAGCGTGTTGACTCGGCCACCGTTGGTAGGAAGCCTCGCAAAGGCATAACACATGGCCCTCTGAGAGTGTCTTTGCCACCAGAAAAGAAATCCCTCGACTCGCCCGTCCTCCTGCCTCCGCCCCCCACCGGCACTGGGCCCATTCCTCGCTCGAGGAGCAGATCCCCTCGCAGCCTCGCTCCGGTAGCAATTACGCCCTCCTCGCCTCCGGAGCCGCCGCCACGGCCGGACTCAGCCACCAAACCCCCTCCTTTGCCTCCGAAGAGAGTTGCTGCTCCGAGGCAGGCCGAAGACGCCTCTCAGTACGAATTCATCGATCAGTACGAGACCTCTCCCAGACCGGCTGTGGAGTCGAAGACCATCCCCCGGACCGTCAAAAGGAGCGGCCTTCCGCCACCCCCCAGACGTCAACAACAAAGGGCTTCGCCGTCCGCTGAGTCGGAGGCGCGGGCGACAGCTGCTCCAGCGGAAGTCCCGTCCACTCCGCCAGCGACTTCTTTCGATCTCACTCTCGCCGAATTGGGCAAGATGAGTATCGCAGACCTAGCCTCCGCTCTTCGCATTCCACCCGAACGAGTGTCCACGATGACTCTCCAGGAACTCGCCGAGAAGCTATCCACCTGTCGAAGCAAGTCGGCATCCGATAAAGAAGACAAATACACGAAAAGAGATCGTTACGCCGCCCTTAGGGAATCCCTGGACGATGAATTTACCTCCACAGCGGCTACATTCTCTGCTGATTTCGAAGCCAAATTCGAGGAGGAATTCAGCAAGGAAGATGAGCCGAAGGACGACGTGTTCCGCGAGGTCTCTTCATTCGACAAGTACGCCGTTTTCAGGGAACTGATAGACTCGGAGGTGGAAAAAGAAGGCGTCATGGCGGTGGCCGCAACCAGGGAAGAGTCTCCTCAGAACGAGGTGTCGGACGCAAGCAAGGAAGGGAGGGAAGAGGAAGAAGAAGAAGAAGAAGAGGAATCGAGCCGAGAAGAGGCAGCTGAGGACAAATACGCAGCACTTAGGGAAATCTGTGTGGAAGAGGAGAAAGGGGAAGAAGAAGCTGGTGGTGCTGCCGAAACAAATTCGAGCAAAGAGAGAAGCGAGAAGGCTGAAGATGAAGCAGTAGATCTGGTGGTGCTTTCTCGAGAAGAAGGCATAGCGGAGATTGGCCCAGAAGAAGGAAAGGAGGCATGGGGAAAAGAGAATGTAGGATGGGCCAACTTTGCAGAGAAGGCAACAGATGGTGGAGAGAGTGAAGAAGCTGCGTCTCCATGGTAATCAGAAAGTAGGGAGGCGGTGGGGTGGGAGGGCGCTTGGGCTAGCAAAGGGAAAGCAGATTATGGGTGCAGAAGGAGAAGGAGAAGGAGCAGGTATAGAAGATCGGAAGAACAAGAAGAGGATAGGAGGAGGCCACGAAGGAGCAGGAAAGCAGCGTGGGTTGAAGAGGAAGGCAGGAGAAGGTGTTGGGAGGAGGGGGCAAGAAGGAGACAGCAAGTGCTGAAACCATCAACATGGGGAGATGAAGAGGACGAAGGGGAGGAGGAGGAAGAAGAGGATTGGAGGGGAAAGAAGAGGAGGCCACGAAGGAGGTCTGTGGAGTGGGATGGAGAAGAGGAAGAGGAAGAGAGGGGTGTAAGGAGGCCACCGAGGAGGAGAGAGGGTACTTGGGACAGAAGGGGCAAGACATACCGCTCATGGGATGAGGAGGATGAAGCAGAAGAGGACTATGAAGAGGAAGGGAGCAGACGGTGCAGAAGAGTACGCACTGCCAGTGGAGAGGGATCTTCTCGAACAACTTCGAGGCACTTTCGCCATGAACCTGAAGAGTTTGGAAGAGATAGGGGAAGGGAAACTACTCATAGGCGGCGGACAACTCCAACACCTTCTTCTTTTGGTCAGAGGAAGGCAGGTCCTCCCAGATGGCAGCAGTGAAGAGAGGAGGATGAGGAAGAAGAGGAGAGGTGGGGGCAAAGGAGTGCAGGTGGGGCAAGGAGAGGCAGACAAAGGGGAAAAGAGGCTCCCCTTGGAAAGAGAACCACATCCAGAGGGTCTTCTGGAGGGAGGCTGCAATCTCCATTTGAGGATCACTTTGTGCATGGGACTGGCGGTGGAGGGTCAAGCGTGTCAAGTGATGTAAGTGAGAGATCACCTGTAGTGCACAATGGTCGCTGCAGCGATGATGTGTTCTTGCCTTGCGAAGCATCATTCTTTGATACTTTCCCAGAAACTACCACGCAAAGACCCTTCTCAGCACCTGTAGAGGGCACCAGAAACCGAATGGAGTGGCCTAGGGGAGGGGCACGAGCTAGTGGGGTGATCTCATCTACGTCACATCATATGCAGCGGCAACAAAGCAGTGAACTTGGAAATGGAGGCCTCCGAAAGTCAGAATCAGTGAATATATTTGGTCGTGACTCTGACCCATTTGATGATGACTTCTTCAGTTCAGGGAATGCAGGACGTGGGCAGAAGACTTCTTCTTCAGCTGATCCGTTTAAGTGGACGGAACCCTTTGGACATTTTGAGTTCCGAGAAGAGGAGGAGGATGATGAGGAAGAGGAAGGAGAGAGACCAACTGCTGCTGGACGAGCAGACTGAGGAGTGGAAGTGAGTATATGTCTGCACCACTTTGAACCCGGCAGCATTTACAGTGCCTGTCATTTGGCACAAAACCCCTCACTCACTGAATTTACCCTGTTAGATCTTAATTCAGATAGCTAACCATATTTGTCATGTCTCAGGGTGAAGATTGATATATGTTATCCCCCATTAGGAATCAAACCCACTTTCTCCTAAGGCAAATGAGCTACCTTCTCAGCTATATGGGGGTCCATTGAATATAGTAGTAAATATGGAGAGGGAAAAGCAATATATGATAAATTTCTTTATTTACAGATTATATAAAAAAACAAATACTCGTTAGTGTGAAATAGTTGTGCATTAATTATTGCTTATCTTATTGGTGGAATTATTGGCTGAATAACTTCAGCTTTATTAGTACAGTTCTTCTGTTTTGATGTCTCTAAGATTGATGTCTTTTGATTTATCTGCAAAGTTTGGACTATTCGGAATCATCTGTTGGAATGAGTTAGTTGCTCAGTTTCTTCTGGTACTTCATTTGCCCTTATATTTATTTTCACTTCTCATTTCTCGTTTGTGTGAATTTGAGTTGGGTAGATGAGTTTTGAGTGTCTTGTTAAAAAGCAAGAAGCCGTGGAATTGCTTTAGTAGGTTTTATCCAAATGGTCATTATATCTAATAAGAAAAGTTTTGTCGGGGATTGAAAAATTTTAAATTAGAAGCCAAATATGAATCTCTACTATCTCCCATCTCTGATATATCTTTGCATAATATGTATAAGTGTAACGTAAAATTGTAACGGTCCAAAATTAGGGTCAGGATCTCCTCAGGGGTTATCATGAGATACTGCTCAGTTACAGGGAAATTGTGTGAACGGAAGTCCGCACCCTTCCATCAGTATATCCGTATATATAGAGCCATAATAACAACTTGAATCGCCATATGAGGTTGGCAATCACCCTGGGTAATGTCATTTCTAGCATCCCAAGAAAACTTAATATAGCTAACACTTACTTTTTAGAAAGGTATTTCAAAGAATATAATATGAATTTTGCATATCTCCCCTAGGGAATTATTTAATCTTTCTCTGCTTATATTAAAACAGACGGTAAATGGCGTCTCAAACTGCACATTTGTTTGCTTAACTTTTTCTTATCATTCATATATGGGTGTTAATTATATAGCAAATTCTATATTATACTCCGCTCTCATAATAATGCATATCTTCTGAACTTAAAATCGAAATTTTAAATAGGAAAATCGCATGGAAAAATATTTTAGTCAGAGATTTCCATAGCAGCCATGTGCCCTTGTTGCCACTTACTATACTCCTAGAAGTTACTTACCAAGGTCCACCTTTAAAAATATCTGCTGAGATGTTATGATCCTCAGATATACTAACTTCAGCATCCCATACTTCATATTTCTATGATATATTGACACTTCTCTGAGTACAGAAATATTTCCTGCAGAAGTATCTGTTTCTTTTGTTTTGAAGATTTCATCAAATATCTATTGAATTTACTTCTCTAGATATATATATATATCATCATCATCATCATCATCAGCCATTTTCAATCCGACGTCGGATGTAGGCCTCCCCAAGTACTTTCCAATTTTCTCTGTCCTGAGCTTCTCGTTGCCACGTTACACCTAAGTACTTGATGATGTCTCTGTTCCACCTGTCCATAGGTCGTCTTCTTGGTCTCTTCACATCTCTTGGTATCCAGTTGAGAACTGCAGATGTCCAACGGTTGTCGTTTCTTCTTGCAATATGGCCGGCCCACCTCCATTTCAGTGATCTTACCTTATCTATTATGTCTGTAACTCCAGTCATCATTCTCACCCAAGTGTTTCGTTTCCTGTCTCTTCTTGTGATTCCCAGCATGCAGCGCTCCATGCTCCTTTGTGTTGTCTGAAGTCTCTGGGTTGTTGCAGCATTTAACACCCAAGTTTCACTTCCATAGGTCAAGACAGGTAAAATGCATTGGTTGAAGACCTTCCTCTTCAAAACCATTGGCATTCCTGACTTCAGAATGTGTGAGTTCCTTCCAAATGCGCTCCAGCCAAGTTTCATTCTTCTGTTTACTTCATTAATCCTGTTTTTCTCTCCTGTTGTTACAAGTTGTCCCAGGTATGTGTATTCCAAGCAAACATCCAGAGGTTTTCCTTGAAGTTTGACTGGCTCTTGCACTGTAAAAGAATTATACATAACCTTTGTTTTTGTTAGGTTTATCCTGAGTCCTATCTTCTGTCCTGCTGTGTTTAGCTCTTCAAGTCTTGAAGTTAGATCTTCTGCGTTAGCTGCAAAGAGAACTATATCATCTGCAAAACGGAGGTGACTGATGTACTCCCCATTTACTCTTAACCCCTTCTCTCCCCAATCAAGGGTTTTAAAAACTTCTTCTAAAATGGCTGTGAACAAGATGGGAGATAGACCGTCACCTTGTCGAACTCCCTTCTCAATCTTGAATTCATCGGTCTCTTCATGAAGCATTACAGAAGCTGTGGCATTCTCGTAGACACTGCGCAAGAGGCGGATGTACTCAGAATCTATCCCTTGATTCTTCAGAGCTTTCAGAGTGGAGGAGGTACTTACCGAGTCGAAGGCCTGTTCATAATCTACAAAGCAAAGGACGAGTGGCATCTCGTATTCATTCGTTCTGTTTATAATTTCCTGTAATGTGTGGATGTGGTCCATAGTGCTGAAGCCTTTCCGGAATCCCGCTTGTTCTCGAGGCTGGGCTGAAGACAGGGTCATCTTAAGACGTTCCGCTATTATCCTCATGAATGTTTTGTAGACAACTGGAAGGAGGCTAATGGGGCGATAGTTCTTCAAATCTTCTTTGCTTCCTTTCTTGTGCAGAAGGGCAATCCTTGCGTGGTTCCATTCCTTGGGAATCATTCCTTGTTTTAGACAATTACTGAATAATTGTGCTAAAACATTAGCAATCTCTGTTCCACCAGCTTTCAGATATTCCGCCAGCACCCCATCTGCTCCTCCTGCTTTCCCATTCTTCATCTGCTTAATCGCCGCCATTACTTCTTCTGGGAGGATTGAGAGGAGATTTTGTGAGCTTTGGCTTTCATCTTGGTTCTCCTCTTCGGCGTTTCCTACCTTCTTGTATAGGTTGCCAAAGTATTCTGCTACAATCCTTAATATTGCTGGTCTGTTATATGTTGTGGTGCCATCTCCTTTCTGTAAGGCTAAAATCTGTTTCCTACCAATTGCTAGGCGTCTTCTAGCCCTCTTTATGCTTTTGTTATTTTCTATGGCCTCTTGCACAATCTTTTCATTGAAATTCCTCACGTCTTCCTTGATTGCTACTCTGATGGCTTTGCAAAGCTCGGCATATTCGATATTATCTCTTGGAGTGTTTAAATTCTTCATTTCCTTCCGTCGTTTCATCATTTTCCGGGTTCTATCACTAAATTTCTTATCCTTAGGTTTTCTTGGCATGCTTGCTACTTCCTCTGCCGCTTTCTTTACAATTTCCATAACTTTGGTTTCGAGTTCTCCCTCCTGAAGTGCTGAGAATCTATTTCTAAGTTCCAGCTGAAACTTTTTCTCGTTATCTGATAGTTTATCAATATTTATCTCCTCCTTCTTGCAAGAAACCAACTTCTTTCGTTCCATTCGGGGGTTAATATTGATTCTGCATCTAACAATTCTGTGGTCACTTCCAGTGTTGAAATTATTCAAAACTTCACAGTTAGTTACAGTGTAGAGTCTGTTTACCAATATGTAGTCTATTTCATTTTTTGTTCCATTGGGACCTCTCCACGTCCATTTCCTTGTAGGATTTTTCTTAAAGTATGTATTTGTTATATACATATTGGTGCATTCTGCAAACTCTACTAAGCGGTGACCTCGCTCATTTCTCTGGCCCAGTCCATATTGTCCTGCGACAGTGTCATCAGTTTCCCGCTGCCCTACACGAGCATTAAAATCTCCCATAATGACTTTATAGTAGTGGGCCTCCTTGTCATGTTCAGTGCCGAGAGTTTGGTAGAAGTTTTCAATTTCCTCTTCGCTGCTTGCCGCTGTTGGTGCGTAGACTTGGATGACCTGTACTGAGTAACGCTCATTGATCTTCAGTATGAGTTTACAAATTCTATCTGATACACCTTCGATTTTCACCACATTATCCTTCCATCTCTTGTTGATCAAAAATCCAACGCCTCCATTTCTTCCATCCTTGGTACCCCTGTAAAAGAATAAGTGTCCTTCCTTCAGTGTAAGTAGCTCCTCTGATTTTCTTCTGACTTCGCTGAGACCGATGATATCCCATTTTATCTTCTCTGCTTCATTGAGTAGTTCCAGCAGTCGTTCTTCACTCTTCAAGCTGCGGCAGTTGTAGGTTGTGAATTGCAGGGTAGTAATTCTTTTCTTCATGATGGACCTCTTCAATGCCACCACCTCCCGGACATCCGAATGGGTGGTGCTTTTACGTCCGGATAAATTTCCATTAAAGAAGCTCATCATGAAAATTGTACTTGTATTTGGGGGGGGTTAGGACAATAATTCACCGGGCTGTCCTACTGCCGGTTGGTGAATGCCACTTTCATTATTTGACGGAGATATTGTTGAAGCCTTCTTAGCATGGTTGAACCTGGGCTATGCATCGCCTCCAACCTCCGTTAACACCCCTCCGCCCCGATGAGGCAATGAACTGTGGCGGTGATGAGGAGGGGATATATATATATATATATATATATATATATATATATATATATATATATATATATATATATATATATAGTATATAAATCTACAGCCTAAACTTGTGTGCTTGTAAGTATCTGTGTGTATTCCCCTGTAAAGAGTGTATTGGGAAATTTTTAATGAAGTTTTTGAAGCACTTTTTTAAGGAAAAAGGCTGTATCCCAGATGGAGATGACAATTTTAGATAACATTTTTCAAACTTTGCTTTTATTTTCTAAAATTGTACCTGGATTTTTTATATCAGGGCTCTGCAAAAATTCTAACCAATTGAATGAGTACTCCAAATCAACTTTTCAAATGAATATTAGAACCTAAAATTCTATGTGATTCAGCATTTTCATCGCACTTGCTGACATTGCTTGAAATGAGTTTGACACTGCTCAATCAAAATTCTACTGTAAGGAACACATTATTTTAACCACATTTAATTTAATTTTATTGAATTGAACATTATTTAAACCACTTTGCTAGAATAAAGTGAGGTGGCTGCTGATAGTTGTAATATAAGTATACAATAAACTCAACCATCAAGAATAAGAACTTGCATGCGATACGTATTTCAGCTCCAAGGGACCGTCATCAGGCTTCAACAATCAAAGATGGATTGCAGTGTATTCTTAAGTTCTTATTCTTGGTGGTTTTCGGAGTTTATTGTACACTTTGCTAGAAGACAAAAATTATTACGCAGTATGATGATTAAAGATGTGGTGTCTGTAAGAATACACATTTGACAATGTTCGATTCTGAATTGTTGTTTTATTTATACGTAAAGAAATTATGGGAAAGTAATTTTCAGATACAACTCAGTGAAGTTTTGGCAGCTACTTTAGTAATTAGAAACTTAGTCCCTGTAGATTGCAGCATATCTACACTAATGGTCAATACTGATGGAGCTTAATTTTAATTTATTAAGGAGTATGAAAGTATTATTTAATATTAATAATAATTTTCCTTACTTATTCTCATTAAACATTTTATAAATATCAATCACATTAGAATTTAAAACTAAAAATTAAAGCAAAATGAAATCTACATGGGCAGACGTGAGGTTGTTGAAATTCATAATATAAAGATGATTTATACTTTTCTACAAATTTATTTCAGAGCAACCGGTTATAGCTACATAGCCATCTTCAGGTTCATAGACACTAAACATTCAAACTCAGAAATGGAAAGACGAGTTTTTTTTAAGTGGCTGTGAATATGTTTGAATATTGTGGCTCATACTGGAATATTGCCTCAGTTTTCATGGACGCAGGATAATTCACAACAACCGCAGATAAAAGCAGTAGAAATATGAGAATAAATATTTCGGGTTGAATCAATATATGCCTTTGTTGTACAAAATCCCCACATTCACAAAAATTGAGCTTTTTTTAATTCTTGCTTCGTATTTCTTTGTATGTATTTTTAAAGACCAAAATACCTTTTGACTAAGTTGCATTTATTTGTTGAATAATCAAATATAATCATAAGAAAGTAAATCAAGCACCTTATATTGTTTTATCCAAGGCTGAAGTATTTCTGATCACAGTTTTACCCAAAACTGAAAGATCCAAACTGGCATTCTTGTGTCCAATAGATTACTCATGCTTTGTAATTTTTTTAGATAAATGCCTTAAATCGAACACACCTATTTTTGTCCAGGTTGCATCCCTTGTCTTTCGCAAAGAGCAAAGGGAAACAGTATTGGAAGAGTCACAGCCACAAATCCAACTCTGTTTCTCTCATATATTTGTGGCTTAAACACTTGGCAGTATCTAACAGATCTGACTCTGAGCAAAGGAATAGGCCTCCCTACTTCTTTTATTGCACATTTTTCTTCAACAGATAGAGAGGAAATTTTAATATCTTTCGTAAATTGGACACTAATCATCGTGATGAGTGAGAAAAAATTTTTACAAACACGTAACACAGTAGGTTTGTGTACTAAATACACCACAAGCAACCACAACAACGTAACTGAATATGTAGACTGGATACAAATGAACTCCGTAAATTCAAAATATTGCATCATATTATGAGTAGCCATTATATAGCTTTTAATCTAAAGTTTTATGTCGATATCATACCAGGATGATCTTAAAATAAGATTCCACTATCCCCTTTTGCAATGCGTAGAGGAATGTAAATGGTGCTCTGGAATCAAACCAAGGATCATCAGGGAAACGTTAAACAGCGTATACGTAATGTATTTGTGATCTATATTCACATGCCAGGTTTTAAGTTTCCATGTTATCGGGAAGGCATTATAAAAACCTGAAAAATCGCCACAATGCATTTTAAATAGGAGAATATTTACCCTGGTCTAGTGTCGAACCAAGGATAATCTTCGAGGATGTGTTTGTAGTTTTTGTTGGATATGCACGGCTTCCAGCAAACTCTCGAATTTCAACTCTCTAATTTGCTGGGAAGTGCATGAAACAAATTTCCGAAAATCCTATGAAGCCATTCTCGTCAGCTTTTTGCTGCATCGTAATGTAGCGATTGGCCCATGTTTAAAAGCTGTATGCCCCTCTTTCCCCTCACCGCTCTTCACCTATAACGCGTCATCTAAAGGGGTTCATTTCGGGGAGTGAATCTCGTGCAAAGTCAAGCTAGTTGGAGCCAAAAGCGGCAGGAATCGCAACTCAACAAAAGAAAAGTTAGGCCCAGTGATTGGTGTCAAGGATATTTGGGTTTTTGTAAGAACAATGGTTTATAGAAAAATAGTGCAGTAGTTTTCTTAGGGGGTTCAGTGAACCCAATTGACCCGCCGCCAATGCCAGTAACACTTCATCCCAAATTTCCCTCCTATCCTTTTTTAACAAGTATATTGGTTACTTCATATACTCATGTCTTTCTATTTCTGAGTTTGAATGTTTAATGTTCTATGAACCTGTTGACGGCTATGTAGCTGAAACCAATTGTTCTGAAATAATTTGTGGAAAAGTATACATCATCTTTATATATAGCAGAATTTTTGAAAGATAGTATAATCAAATAATGTTGAATATTATGAATTACATTCATCTCCAAAAATCTATCCTTGACTTCTCCAATAAACATCTTGGTGTTTCATCTCCTTGGTTTTGACTGTAAAAGTAATTGTCCGTGGATGCGTAGAGTGAAATTAAAAAACACTTTTAAATTTTCGTAAGTTGATCTCTTATATGCTCAAATCGCATTAAAATGCCTCTTCTTTAGAAAGGCTAATCATTTTACCATTACTTTGAGATTGGCACCCCATTCCCAACATATTCTTATGTGAAAATGTACTTTTATGCTTACCTTATATATAAATATGCTTTTATGATTACCTTAATCATCATGAATACTGGTTATTTAGAAGTACAAAATTTTCGTCTATTTTTTCTCAATTATAGCAA
This sequence comes from Sympetrum striolatum, assembly GCA_947579665.1. Lineage (NCBI taxonomy): Eukaryota > Metazoa > Arthropoda > Insecta > Odonata > Libellulidae > Sympetrum > Sympetrum striolatum. The sequence continues at coordinate 535,726 of OX388342.1, read as the reverse complement.
TTTAGAATCCAGAACAATATGTCATGACCTAAATAAGAATCTTTATTCAATTACCTATTATTTGCTACTTGTCTCAATGTCATATTTCTAATAAATTTTTACAAAATAAATAAATGTAAATGGCAAAAAATAGAATTTCATGCATAATTTTATGCAAGTATTTGCTAGTAATTTTAGCCACATGTACGTAAGAAGAAAAATGTTGATATGTAATAGTCCTTTGACTTTGTAATACTTGCCTGAATTTCATGTTTCATCAAGACATTAATTTTTTTAATTGCTTCAATGCATGTCCTATGGAGACTTACTAACATTGGATGAGTAACTATAGAAGTATATAAAATATGATGATTATTATTTTTAAAATAAATTTTGATATAATAAAATATGTAATAATTATCATTACAAAAATCCTTCCAGTTTCAGAGGAGCTAGTTCTTCTGTCCATATGCTTTTTATACTGATATAACTCTGGAACAAGTTTTCTGGGAGATGGATATTTATAATTAAGTCAGGATTTTGAATTTTTTGCTGGGCTAGAAAATAAATTGAAAATATTTTTGGTTAACCTCTTTCCAAAAACTGGAAATTTTTCCTCCTCTATATACAATGAAAGTCTTTTAATAAACATGCATACTCTCTTATTAGCATGCAAATCATATGCTGTGTTAACTCATTTTTAATAAATATTCACTTTTTTATTTGCAGGAATGTCGCACATCTAGTCAATCGTAGAGCCTTAAGAAATGGGTATTACTTGATTGAAGGCCTGATGCAGCAAGATGTCAGGGATTTTATTTATACTGCAATATGTGATGTAATAAGTGACCATTTAATATTTTAATTTATATGTGGTGCCATGAATTTTCATTTTATGATCTATTACTTACTTTATCTATCAACTATTCCATCTCTGTCTTTCTCCCTTTTATTCTGTGGTTTTATTTGCCACTTCCAAACATTGTAAATGATTCTAATAATCATGATTCGATTATAGCAGTGATCTCTAAAATCCAATTCATTTTGGAAAAATAGTATTTATGATATTTTTATTTTAGACTGATTTTACTCAATATGCATTTTATAATTAAATTGGGCTTTGCAAACACAATCCACTGCTCTCTCAGGATTAAATAACCAAAGATGAAGCTCTCTTGCATGTGAATGAATGCAAAACTACAAATGAAATTAATGAAAGTTAAAAATTGGCTTGTTTTGAAATGCTTCTCTGTACATGTATATATACATGTGTGTGTGTATATATACATACACACACTCATGCATACATTTACATACATACATATACATACATACATATACATATATTTCAACCTTTAATGATTTCTGACGAACGAACCTTTCCAAATTAGTGTCTTTAGTTCAACCTTAAGTGATGATTTAATATTTGTACTATTGCATTGTATCAGTGCAGATTGAAACACTGGCTCCAAAAGAAAATATCACATTATGACAGAGGTTAATTTTAGGGTTGAATAAGCTTTAATACCTAGCCAATGTTGTTCTAACTATAGGCAGTTGTTTCATAATTTAAATGACTCAGGCGCCTTGTTTTCTGGAGTTATGAACAGTGAGTGAATGAAAAAGGTACTGACTGAATTTGTGTTTAAGTTGAAGGTGAATAAATTGTTGAATGCTGATGAAGGGAATCTCCCTCTTGACTCTGAACAATTTCCTTAAATATGAATGTGTATTTATTTTTCTTGTTTTAAATGAAAACTTTTCTGTTTCTGAGTATGTAAATTGGTTTATGAATGTTATAAACATGCTGCTGTTGGATCTGATGAATAAGTGAGAATTCTCCGGTTGGCATTTTCTTAGCATATTTAGGAAAATTTCGTGGAATTCATGACTCCTGATCGGAATCCTGTTTTAGATTTTCAAAGACATGTTTTTTTAGGTGAAGATGGCAACTGGAAGATACTTCAAATCAATGACTTTCTGAAGTTTCTTGTTTGCCATTCTCTTAGAAATGGCAGTAAATTTGTGATTATTTTTTTTATTGTTATTCAAATCAAGTGCCAACTCTCTTAAAGACCTGCCACCATATCTATGTCACTGTTTGAGGTTCAGTGACTTCAAAAATCTGATGTGACATTCAACATTTATGATCAATATTTAGCTCTACAGTATGTGTGGATATAAGGTTACATCAAGTAAATGGAAATAAGATTTTTGATCCAGATATCACAGTGCAATCCTATTCCAATAAAGATATTGTTCTGTCAGAAATATATAATTTTCCAGTTTTTACACTTTTGGCTTCTGCTAATAAAGTCATGAAAGTAAAGTGATTCCCATTGTATTTTTTGTGGCTTCTTGAAAGAAAACAACATGTATGGCTCTATATATTGCTTGAGACCAACTATTTGGGCACATTTATTCAAATATACTTGTTGTGGCTGTTGTGCAAAATATTTAAGAGGCTTTCTGTAGGTATTAGAATGCGCAATTCTGTTGGTTCGTTATATTCAGCTAATAGCTCTTTGGTTTTGGAATTTAATTTGACAAGAATTTTACCCTTAGATTTGATGACTCATAATTTGATAGTATTTGTATATGGAGGAACAAGATAGAACTCCTTGAAGTATTAATGAAGAGTGGAAAATAATTAAGAATGATGTTATAAAAGTGGGAAAAAAGTTCTTGGCGTTAAGGTTAGAGCAAAACCAAAAGCCATGGATTACTGAAGACATATTGAAAATGATGGAGGAGAGTGTCTACTAAACTAGAAGATGAGGAGGAATATCAAAATCTTAAGAAACCTGTGAGTCAAAAAAGCAAGAGACATTTTCTGAAAGAAAAGTGTAAAGAAGTGGAAATGGGGAAGTTGGAGAGGGGATATGCAATAACAAAATATGTTTTGGTGGAATAAATAGTACAAGCAGTGCGGTGGCGGATGAGGATGGAGAGATTTTGTTTGACCAAAACCTTATAACACAGAGATGGAAGCGTTACGTAGAGAACCTATATAGAGCAGAAAATAAAGAAGTCATTTAGGAAGAAGATGATGAACTCAATATTATCGGATGAGGTGGCAACCTTAAGGGCTCCAGGGATAGACAACACTCTAGATGAATTATATAAATCTGGGAGAAATAGGTTAAAAGAAAGGATTTATGCATTGATAAAGAATATTAATGAAACAGCAAGAATACTGCTTGGCTTTAAAAAGTGTATTTAAATCCCTGTACTCTAAATTAACAAAGCAAATAAGTGTTAACAGTATCGTACTTTAGAGTTTAGTAGTCCTTTAGAGTCATGTGTCCAAATTTTTAACTTTAACAGAATAGAAAAGGTAACTTAGGAAAGGGAGGGGAACAAGAGAAGCTATCTTAACTCAAAGAGCAATAATTGAAAGAGGGATAGAACAAAACAAAGCAACCTATATAGCATATGTTGACATGGAGAAAGCATTTGACAATTTACAGTGGAATAAACTCTTTGAAATACTAAAGAAAATAGGAGTCAAATTTAAAGATCGTAGAATAATATGGGAATTATATTAAGATGAAAAGGTCGTGATTACAAATAGAAATGAGAGTGTAGAAGCTGAGATAAGGAAATAATAATAATAATAATAATAAATTTATTAGCCATCGACCATGAGGAACAGGTATGGGCATTGTCAAATACATACAATAAAGTAAATTAGAACAGGCATAATCGAAATACAAGGAAAAAAGATATGTAAATATATATACACAGAGATAAGATAAAATGTAGAGGAAAAAAGACAAAGCAGTAAATAAAATTTAAAATAGTTGGATCACGTAAAAATCATAAAGTGATATTCATATTTATAAATTCATTGACAGAATAGAGTGGATTAACCTGGAGCCACTCCTGAATAATTTTTTGGAATTTTAGTGGAGGGGTATTTCTCACACTAGAAGGTAACTTATTGAAAAATTTTATGGCTGAGTAATTTAGGCTGTGTGCAGTTTTAGTTAGTCGGTGATGGGGCATATCAATGGATTCGGCATGACGTGTATTGTAGGAGTGAAAAGTGGAACGAACATTAAACCTATTGATGTTATTTTTTATGTACAGGAGAGAGTCATATATATAGCACGAGTAAACAGTCATTATTCTCTGTTGGGTGAACAGTGGTTTGCAGTGCTCTCTGTTAGGGGAACCAGTTATAAGCCTTCTTCTGTAATAAGAGTAAACGGCGAACATGAGGTGCCTGTCCCCAGATCCTTATGCCATAAGTAATATGAGAATGGAAAAAAGCAAAATAAACAGTACGTAAGTAAACAGGAGAGACAGAATACTTGAGTCGACGTATAAGGAATAAAACTCTGGATAATCTACAGCAAACATTATTAATATGATCCTGCCATGTCAGTTTGGGATCCAGGGTGAATCCTAGGAGTTTCACACTGTCATGATTTGCCTGGATATTGTTCATTGAGAAGGTAATAATTTGAGTCTTACTCTCATTGACAACCAGGCCATTGGCACTAAACCAAACATTAGCTACACAAAGTAAAGACTGAGAGTTGGAATGTGCATCGTTGAGAAATTTATCACAATGAACAAGGGTTGTGTCATCTGCATATAGAATGGATTTACAGGGCATCGAGAGTTGAAAATCGTTGATTGTTATGAGAAAAAGTAGAGGCCCAAGGACAGAGCCTTGCGGTACATCAAATTTTACTTCTCTCTTCATGGAATTGCTACCATTTAAAGAAACAAATTGATACCTGTTGTCCAGGTAGGATTCAAATAATTTCAAAGAATTACCTCTTATCCCATAAAAATCTAACTTTGACAATATGATCTTGTGTGAGACACAGTCAAAAGCCTTGCTGAGGTCACATAGTATTGCTGTAGTGTATTCTTTTTTCTCAAAGGCTTGGTGGATAATATCAACTAGAGATTCAATTGCCTGTGAGGTAGACCTGCCCTTGCGAAATCCGAACTGTGAAGAAGCAAATAAGCTATTGCATTCAAAATACTCATAGAGTTGAGTAGACATAACAGTTTCAATAACTTTGGATAAGACCGGAAGAATAGATATTGGTCTGTAGTTGAGAGGGTTATCCTTTGGACCCTTCTTGTGTATAGGAATTACCCTAGCAACCTTAAGGGAGTCAGGGAAATGACCAATCCTCAGAGCATCATTGATAAGACAACACAGTGGGTCAGCAAGGTGTGTTGCTAGGTTGTAACTCATCCTCCTATTTATTTAATGCATATTTCCAAGATGCAATAGATCAAGTAAATTAAGAAATAAGGGGAGTGGTAAAAATTTAAGGGGAAAATACTCCAAAGTTGCACTTAGCAGATGATATAGTGTTACTGGCAGAAAGTGAAGAAGAGCTCACTAATATACTACAAAGGATGGAAGGCATCATGGCAAAAGAATACAATATGAGCATTAATAAAAAGAAAACTAGAGTTATTATCTGTAGCAGGTAGGAAGATGGTAGGAAATTTAAAATAAAACTATATGGACAAAAGTTAGAAGATTAAAAGTATTTTAACTACATAGTAAGTAGAATGACAACAGATGGAAGGAGTAAGGAAGATATAGTTACTCAAATTGGCCAAGCAAAAAATGCTTCCTGTTCAAAGAAAAATGTGTTTACATCTAATGCTCTCCCTCTCTTCAAACACAGATAGTTTTGCTTCCGAGCTTTGAATATAGAGTGCTCTTGTATGAAAGCTAAGATTGGGCAGTTTGTTAAAAAGAGAAAGAAAGAGTTCTTAGAGCTTTGGGGCTACAGAAGAATGATGAAAATAAGATGCTATGATAAAGTGACAAATGAGGAAGTTTTAAGGAAAATAGGTATGGAAAGGAAGTTATGGAAAAGCCTAACGAAAAGAAAAGATGTGATTCTTGGTCATATTCTTAGGCACAAAAGCCTAGTAAAACTAGTTATAGAAGGTAATAGATATAGAGGAACATACATTAAACTAATTATGGAATATGTGGGATGTAAGACATATAAAGAAAAAGTGAACTGCAAGAAAGCTGGCAAGCTGCTACAAACCAAGCATTAGGTAGATAACTGAAAAAGAAGAATTTGATGATTTGGAAAATTTTCTCAGTTCAAGGCATCTGCTCATCCCATTTCTAAGGTGTGGTAAGTATAATAATGTAGATGACAGAGACTATACAATTAAATCTATGACTGCTTTTTTGTAATAATTGATTTTAAGGATGCTTAGAATTGAAATTCTGAATGTTTCTCTCAACCCCTCTTTAGTTTTATGAACTACGCTAAGGATTATTATAATAAAGTTCATTTTTATTGCCTATAGGATTTGATTCTTTTGTAAAATTAGTCGTACAGAAAAGAATGACAAGGCTTAAGGAAGACTATTCAGATATTTCATGCACCTCTTGCAGAAAGTTCCAAAGGTAACTTAGAATCCATCGTAAATCTATTTGAATGCAATCAGCTGTAGTAATCATTTTCCTCGGGTTAGCAGAGCCGGATTAGATATCTTAGAGTTGAGCAGCTGCTCCAATGGAGATTGACAATGGAAAAGTATTTATTGAGTTTAAGTGGTATATATGTACTTTAAAACCTTGTGGAGACAGGAAATGAGGAAAAGCTGGATCAAACATTAAGGGCTGTGTTTCGAAGAAGAATGTATTCTTTATAGATAGTAATGAAAATTATATCCCAGTAGCCTGCTTTTCTACAGTATAAGCTTGTCTTGAAAAAAATTGTTTTTGTACCCTATGTGCCGGCGTATAAGTCAACCTTTGAATCCTAAAAGAAATCTCTAAAAACCCAGGGGTCGACTTATACGCCGAGCATAAAATTTAACCCTTTACCACTAAGGGTTAAATAAGTGATACTGCCTGCTTTACACTCGTACTCAAACTATTGCAACTCACCACAATTATTTCTAACTGAAGCTAATTTATGAAAAGTTTAATTAAGGTAGATATCGTATTAAACAAATATCATCATAAAATTCAATTTCAGCCGAACGCAATAATAATAATGCTGTCTTTTTATGGGCGAATTTAAGCCTTTTAAGGACATTCCTCCAACTAACATTCGACAGTCGCTAGAGCATCGAAGGAGGAGGATCCTTCTCCTTTCCATGGCTAGAGAGCATCATTAGGTTGGTATCCCGTATAGGTTGCTCGTGATCAAGATGAGCAGAGAAATTTCGACAGGCAAGTTGGTAACTGTGGTTGTTGTATATAGTGTAAAGTTTAAAACGATGGTAATGTTCTCTTTTTTATGTATTGAGAAATTGATTTCTACATGATGGCTCCGAAAGTGAAGAAAAGTAATTCCTCCTTGATTGTTTGCGAGAATTGTAACGTAATTCTGACTTTGAAAGATCAGCAGTTACATATTGAAAACTCGTGCCTCATTGAGCAAGAAAAATTGCCCTTACATGCGTATATTAGGGATAAGGCTTTGTTTTCTACTTTGGAAGAATTGACTTCAGATGGTAACGTTTTGTTTGATTCAGTTTTGGAATAATTTTCATTTCATAAGAGACTTAAGAGGTTAAGTCATTGTACTTCACATTTTCAGGATGTCTTAAGGATATTCCAGTCCAAGAGATCTCGTATCTCGTTTTTTTAACGGAGCCTGTTATGCAGCTCTGCAATATATCCATCGGTAGTCATGTCATTATTAAAAGTCATAGTCAAGGTATCATTCGTGTTGCATTGCCTGTTCGCGATTCGACTTCAATCTCAGTGATGATGACCGTGGAAGGTTAGTTTACCTGTTCATTTACGTACTCATTAGCTTTTCAGTGTCTTGATTTATGGTAAATTTCCTACTAACCTAAGAAACGATAATATATTAATCGTGGATCTAATCGCAGGTATGGAGCAGTTCGGTGAAAAAACAGGAACACAGCTATGTGTAGAACGTTTGAAGTCTCCACCTTCCCCTGCTGCGATGATTGCAATTGAGCCCTTGAGTCCGTCTGCCAAAAGTTACTTTGTCGACTCACTTCTTGCCAGCCTTCCTAAGATATTTTTCGGGAAAGTCCTAATGGAAGGAAATAAATTTTTCATCAGACACTTGGGTAGAAGAATTCATTTTAAGATTGTGAAATGTTGTATGGTGCAGGAGGAGAAAACAAGCGATGACAAAAATTTTGATACTGTTGAAATGTTTAAGAATATGGAGCTTAAGGATGAATGTGTTACTAAATAATTCGTTGTTTATGCCTACTCGAAATTTGAGGTTCATAGTAAGAGCTTGAGGAAAGTTGAAGAGTTTAATATTTCAAACGTCGGCGGCCTTAATGAAGTCATCGGAAAGTTGAGAGAATTCTTGGAATTGGCCTTCAATTCATATTACAGGGATACAGGTATGACTCGGTCTATAGTAATGTGTACCCAATTGGTCTGTTTGTAAATGTAATTTTTACTGTTATTGATGGATAAAACTATGAACAATTAGAATATTTTGGGGTTAAGTTAGGTTAACATTGAACTTCAGTTATTAATGATTATAATTAAATATATAAAAATTATTTTGAAGTTTTTTCCATTTCAGGTGTTAACTATAGAAATGGATGCTTATTATTTGGACCCATGGGAAGTGGAAAAACTATGCTTGTGAAAAGCCTTATTACGGAATTTCCTGTCACATTCTTGGAAATAACTGGCTCAGAAATATACAGTAAATATTTTGGTGAGGCCGAGTCCAAACTACGAGCATTTGGCCAAACAGAGGTATGTTCTTGAGTGATACCAAGAGGTAGCTTTTATCTCAACTAAATGGGCTGTATGTGAAGTGCTTGGCAATATATATCCATAAGGAAGAAACTTGTTATTGCTGGTGAAATAAAATAATTCTTACTTTTGAGGCTACAGTAGCGTGTATACCTGTTGTTTCATGTAATATTTAGTGAGAAATTTGCTACTAAGATTCATAAATCAGAATATTATATACTTTTGAGTTGCTTGTGATGCATGAATTTCAATTGGAGGATTACAACTTACCCTCGAAAGTAATACTCATTAAAATCATCATAATACTTGTTTGAAAAACTGTTCTAAAACTGAAAATTTTCATTTCCATCTTATGAGGATATTCTTAATTCTTAGAAAATTTAGATTGCCATTTTTACATTCTTTTGGCTTAACAATGTTTGCTTATTATCATCAAATTATTTTAATTCTGAGCCGAAAACTATTTTTATGGCTAAAATTCCACTGAAGGCATGTGGATAGTCAAATGGTATGATAATTTTGAAAATTTTGTAGCGCACCAATGCATTTAATGAAATTAAAAAGGTCAGGGGCCATATTCTGTTTCTCATTTCCCGTCGGTACGGTAGCCAAGCAGTCGGTTGGGATCGCAAACCGACTCTGCGAGCTCTCGATGCTATTCTGTAAGCTCCTGCGTCGGTACGACGGCTAGCCATCGTCGGTAAATCTACCGATAATGAAAAGGAGTCGGTAGCGATAGGAGTTAGTCGGTTAGCAGACGAACTGCGGTAAGTGTGTGCATATTTAACAATATTATCAAGGCAAATGCGTTAATTGAATACCCGTAATTAGCAGAATGTAAAATAAAGCCGCAATAAGACATGCGATCGCATAAAATGAATTCGATTCTCGCTTTTAGATGCAAAATGATGTACTCCATAGCACATATGGATGCACGTATGTACTACGTTTTCTGGAGCGTGCATCTGTCCAAGGACGTGAAATAAAATAAACGTTTTAATCTTTTAAAAATAAATGTAAATAACCATCAATAATTCATTAGGTAAAGTGTTGGGGAATGCTTAACATCCGTAACATATGTTACTGTTTCCCCGTGCGAGACTCGACTATGGAAAAATATTGACCCCGCTTGAAGAAAACGATAAATAATAGAGAAATAGATTAAACCTAGTCATAGGATTTCATGCGATCGAATTTTCTAATTTGTAACGCATAATGATTAACTTTTAACTGACGTGAATGGTATAATTTTTGTTTATTTTAAAACAATTTGGCAATTTTATAGTAGCAGACGAAAAACGTCGAAAATTTGTCGTTTTTGGATAGAATTTTCTCCGAAATGGCAGCACTTAGAAGAGATTGCTTATCATATATATATAAATTGCAATCCTTCTTCTATAATATGGTGTAAGAATGGTATGTGTATCTTCAGTAGTAAAGGAGATATAGAATTTCTCCCAAACACCGTGAAACTAGAAAATTACCCACAATTTTACCATTAGATTCCATTAAAATCATATATTTCAGCAATATATGAAAGGCCAAGATAATTGAATAATATTTTTAGAGTGTATAGTTAATCCAGGCGAAACTAATTACAAGTATTAATTACGTACAAGGAAGTGCTACAGTCGAAAGTTGCAGTACTTCGGTTCAGAAGGAGACGAGAGGATTTTGCTTTTGTAGCAAATATTAAAAAATAAAAGATACCTATACGTTTATAGGAATCGAGGTCTTACTAGCTGACCAATAATAAACTGATTTGAAGACAGCAACAGTTCCAACAATAACTTTATGAAGCACCTAAGGAATTCGTGGAAATCTAACCTCCAAGAAATCAGTCAGTGAGTGTATCGAAGGTACGATGCACTTACAAATTTTCTACTTCTTTCACTGAAACTAAGTTCTGAAAATCACGCACCGACTTCCAGTTAATAAAATTACGTAATTTAGGGATTCACTGTAGGGCTGATAGTATATTAGATATTGATATTTTATTACCATAAGTATCCTTGTGCTCGAATTTGGGCACTGGAAAATCTTCTGCTAGCAATTTATGTTAAATTCAAATATCAACCATTTAAGACCATACAAACTAACTAATGCAATTATAAATATCTTTCCTGTAAGATTTCTTTCAAAACTTTAGTAAGAAATCAACTAAGGACAACAACAAATCTTAGTTACCTAAAATTTCATACATATCATCGATATTTACATCTGCTTTTACACGCCTTGTTTCATTCTTCATTTGTCTACTCGTTTGCCCTCTCATTGGTTGAGATGAAGCACGTGACCGTCACTTTCGGAAATGCTCAGATGTTTACCCTTAAAGTGGGTGGGGGCAGTCGGTTTGGTAGTTTTCTGCCCGACGATGCTACAGAATAGGATTTAGAGGCCGAGTCGGTGAGAGATCACGATTTCCTCTCCAGTCGGTTGGATTTGAAATCGAACCAACTGCTTCCAAACCGACAAGTTACATAATATGGCCCCAGAGTTGTTGAAATTAGAGAGTATTTCTAAGTGATTCTCATTCTGCCTTTTAAAGAGGTGGCCTTGCATTTAATCCCAATAGAACAAACTATTTATGGGTTATAACATAAATACATAAAGTACTGCATTTTATGGAATATAAGGTACACCTCCAGAATCATGCCTTAAAATGTCATCTTGTGTCTTATATGCGGCTCTTAAGATTGTTGTACATAAGTAAACCATTTTAGACCTATTTTACTTGATGTAGTAATTCCAAAAATGTCCTTTTAATTATATGGATGTAGAATTCACGGCTTTTGTTCATCGCTAATAACTTCTTTCAAAGTCCTGAATCTTGTCTTGGTGTAACTGGTGTATAATTCAGTGAAAACCTATTGAATGACTAATTTGTTTAGTAAATAAATGAAGGAAACTATTTTCCTTTTCAATTATACTGTGAGTTCCATCAGTAGTATTGATACATTTTCGTTTAAATCAATTTTTTTCTATAAGTGCAATTAAAACTGCATTGCAACTCTTTTGTTGTTGTTTTTAACCATGTTGTACTAATATATTCCTCTTTAATATGATCTACAACACAATAACAAATGATAATTGCTGGATGAGCTTATCAATGCTTTTATCCAGACATAGACACACTAAATCAGAGAATTAATATCCATTTTTGCAGGTTTTAGAGGCTTAAAATCTCCAATTGCTGTTTTTGTCAGTGTTTCTCTTCTCAATCCCTGGTCATTCAATCTATCTAATTACTCCTGAAGAAGAATGCATCACATTCGAAATACGTATTGATTGCTCTCAACAAGTGTGGTGTCCTGTCTTGTTTTCTCGGAATATCAGGGAATGAGAAGAGGAATGCTGACAAAAACGGCTATTGGAGATTTTAAGCCTCTAATTCCTTAACAGCTGTGTCCCAACTCTCCTTTCTTTACATTTTTGCTGGTATTTCATATATTTAGCTATGTTCAGAATTCTATCTTTCATGGCATTCCTTACCAAAGGCAAATATTTTATTCTTCGATTATCTTTTTCTTGTTTTCGAAGTCCGCTAAAAGAACAGGTGTGTAGGGGCTCCCAGATAGTCATGTATGTGGACAGCGCGTTTGCCTTTGGTGAAAGTGGCCCTTGTTAGACTCCTGGTGGGAGCCTATGTGCGAAATAACCTAAGCCAATGCCTCCTAAAGTAAAAGGCCTGAGGACTCCGAAGTGACGTCATCACTCGGCCAATGATGCGTAGCGATGCGCAGGAAAGAAGAGCTCTAGTTTCGGGAGAAAAAAATCATAGTTACCTGAGTGGCAAATTCTCTGCAATACACTCTCCCTTGTCAATTTAAAATACATTTATCTGATTTCGAGGAATCTGTGGCTTATAAAGATATGTAACCTAAGTATTGTAAGTTAAATGTTATAATACATTCCAATGGCTAATCATTAAGCACCTATTAACTTACGAAGAGATATTATCAAAGAGAAGAGAACTTTCTCAAAAGCTAGATGCCGAGTATAACCAAATGTGTATCTTATAAATATTAACTAAGGACAATGAAAAACACAGAATTCTAATGGCAAAACTATCAGGAAATAAAACTTAAAGATTAATGCAAAGAAAATCAAAATTACGGTTTGTGGAAGAATAAGACTGAGTCACCGTCTCATGATTATCAAAACGTACACAAATGAAGGAATCTTTCTTATCTGGTTCCTATAAGTTACTTAGAGTGCTGCAGCAAACCAATCTTCGGTTGCATTGGATGATGATGTCTTCAAACTAGCCATTAGAGTGGTAAATGGGATTACTTAATCTCACAAAAACACTTTGTTAAATGCAATAAAACACATTGTAAGGATTGAAAACCAATTTAATTGGCAATTTTCACTTCATAAGCTTAACAATCTTCCTGCTACATCCAGGTTGTCTACAAGCATCAATGATTCTACAGCTGTAGTTCTTGAGAAATATATTACAGGCAACAAATACAATTTTTTTATGCCATTTGACATGGGATGGCCATTTGAACATGTATCATCAGTAAAAAAGTCACTCAGTATCAATGCATTCATAGACACACTAAACAAAACATTCCTTTGATTACCTTCTTTGAGGAATTTCTCTTCCAAATAACTACTGATAATTTTCTTCATTACCACAAAACAAAACTGCGTTCAATGATATTTCCTATGGAATAAATAGACCTCCATGACTAAGGCACTTGATATTGACATTGACACTTTTCTAAAATGCAGTCTATACTTCCTTGCCTGGGGAGCAGTTAGTCTTCTTAAGGTAAGACAATACCCAGCAATGTAGGACAATACAGGAACAAAATTGCTTACATCATCAATATCATTTGGTTCAACAAATATATTAATATGCATCAATGAGCCCTCAGAGTAATGTGGATCCATCATCATTTACTGTATCAACTACAATATCCTCATAAGCATTAGACTTTAATCTAAGTGGCAAGCATGTTTGCAGCCTTAATTTGGTTCCAGATTCGTATATCTGCCTAATGGACATGTGATAGTTAGAGCCTATACTAAACCAAATCAACCCTCTAAGGCATCTGTCTGCACTTTTCCAGATATACTCCATACCCAACTCAGTCACACAATATGAGGCCAACTCAATAAGAGCATGAGTTGTATTCATGAAGGCAGTCCTAGTTTCATTAGATACCACAACCACTTTCCCCTCACCTATCAATCCATTAAAAAACATTCTCTAATGACTTATCCCCCTCACAATGCAAAGTTAAAGGTTTTTGCAAAGCATCTCTCTACCTTATACCCTTGAATGGTGTCCTCACATTGACCACCCGTCAGCAATGATTTTTACGAATGCTGCAGTTTCTTCAGAATGCTGCAGTGCCTTGCTTCTCCCTAAAATGGTAAGGGCATTTGCCACATATTCATTAAATACCTGGAGAGCAAGTTTTACATTTTGTCTCTCCAAATTAGAAGGGTACAGAGCTTTCAGAGTCACTGAATGCCTCACAATTTCACCACACTCATGGAAATACAATGGTGTTGAATGAGGCTTTTGGTTTCCCAGCATCATCAAAATCAGGGTAAGCAAATTGTTGCCCATTACGTTGGTTGAGCCAATTGTTCCTTTTGCATTTCAGGATGTGCACAGAGTCAAACAAAAAAAAACAATGGCCTTGACTTATCATATGGGTTTGGATAAACAATACAGTGGTACCTCGAGATACGAGCAGCCGAACATACGAGTTTTTTGAGATACGAGCCGGAGCTCGGGCCATATTTTCGTTCCAGATACGAGCCCAAATCCGAGATACGAGCCGTATTTCCAAGCCAAGTGCAGCCAAGAAGGCAAAAACAAGTGATAATTAAATTTACGTAAATGTTAAGCTTAGTTTAAATTGGAGTGAAGTGCATTGTTTTAAGTTTTTTCTTTCATTTGAAATAAGGAAAGTGTAGTTTTAGTTTTAAAGTTACGAAAATAGTTTTAAGTTCTGAAAAAGCGCCGTTTACATACGTGTCTAGAGTGCCTTCCCCCCTCCCTCCTCCTCGCCGTTCACATTCGTTAGCTGCACTCGTCTGTCTCCAAAGTAAGACTATTATGCTAAATAACTCTTTTATTTCTTTATTTCATATTTTATTATGTACATACATGTTTATTTGATATTTAAAAACATATCTAAATTCATAATTTACAATGGTTTGGGGATTTTTCATAGGTCCGGAACGGATTAAATCGAATTCAGTTATTTTAAATGGGAGAAATTCGTTTGAGATACGAGCCGATAGACTTACGAGCTCGGTTCTGGAACGAATTAAACTCGTATCTCGAGGTACCACTGTACTTAATTTTTTGAGGGCAGAAAACTTTGACACAGCTCTTCTATAAATAGCATTGTTGTCTGACTCCAAACTAACAATCCTCTAACCAATACCAATACAAACCATTTTTGGTCACCTCTAACAGTTAATCAGCAGAGAACTTGCTGACAGGAATGATGTACTCCACTTCTTTGAAAGAGGACATTAAACCATGAAAACATATGCAGTTCTGGCAACACAAGAGGACTTTTGACTAAACCATACAATACTACCTCCTTCGTAGTCACTTCACGTGAATCTCATCCATCATTAGTACATCTCTTTCCTGGCTTTTAATGGTTGAATAAACAGTTCTTGCATATGCCAGTTGATGGCACAAATCTTTTGGAGGACTGAAATTATAGCTTGAACATACTTCGCATATGGTGGTGGGGTGTGGAAGTTGAAACATACCAGAGCTTCTGACAAATTTGTATGCATGAGGAGATTTTTTAGAAAAACACTGCAAAATACAAGAGTTTCCCTTCTATAGCGATGGGAATGTTTACTACTCATCATGAGCTTAATCTGTTCAAAAATGAAATTTACTTTTTCGACAACTTCATCACTTGATTGAAAAGAATCCAAGAGCTGCAAAATTACCCCCAATTTGTCAGTCATGCATGGCTTAAGAACAGGTTTGTCACTTAATAATTAATTCAACCCTTTAAAATGTCATCAATGGCATTAGTGCCTTTCATTTGCATGGGGAAGATATAATTACCAATCTTTTTCAGCTCGACACAGTCCAAGAACATGTTTACCTGCAAATCACGTTCAACCACAACACATGCTTTCATCACTGGCAATGGATCAGCCACACAGAAGTATCTTATCATTTTTCATAACAATGGAGAAATTCCCTAATGAAATGAATTTCTGTAGCTTCTCAAGAAATTCATCTAAGGTTTTGAAGCTCCTCATCTCTTCGTACAGCCTTCTGTCTTCTATGCTGTCATGAATGCACTTCTCCAGTTGCTTCATCTCTGTTTTCATTCTCTTCTCCTCAGGTTCTAAGTGAGCTTTTGTTGTGGTGGTAAGGTAAGAAGGGCAATTTGGGAATACAGAAGGTATTGCCTTCTCTCTCAACCTAGGTGCTGGAAGCTTCACTGTGACCAACTTACCTGTCTTCTCGTCAAATATCGATGTCTTTCACAAGACATCTTGGGTCATGAAATGTTTAATGCACGTCTGCAAAAAATCGAGAATTATTTCGTTATTTGTGAGTCACTGGTCTCATGTCGAATAATTACACTGCCTATGTATTTCAAACACTTCCACCATTTCACAACGTAAATAAAATTGCCTGGAGAAACATAAAATTTGTGAAAAATCTATCAACCACCAACTTACTGTCTCTGAGCATATATACAATTAGTTTTATGGAATATTAACGAGCAAATTAAGGAAAACAGGTAAAGGATATTTGCACGAAATGACGTGCAGCCAGGATAAATCACAAGGAAGAATAGACTTGAAAAAAGTTCGATGGGACCAGGAATCGAACCCAGGTCTCCCGATAGCCAGTCAGGTGCTCTGTCCGTTGAGCTATCCTGTGGGAACATTCTCTCAAACAACTCTGAAGACTATGTGGGCAAAGGACAGCGATTTCATCCGCATGGTGGCATCGTTCACTGTCATTGCTTAATGGAAGCACCAGCCACACATAGTGATAGAAAGGAAACCTCCTTAGGGTGGATAAATAAGGAAAACAGGTAAAGGATCTTCGCACGAAATGGTGTGCAGCCAGGATAAATCCTTTCACTAAGTCCTTTGCCGACATAGTCTCCTGAATAGCTTGAAAGAATGTTCCGGTGGAATAGCTCAACAGACAGAGCACCTGATCGGCAATCGGGAGACCCGGGTTTGATTCCCGGCCCCATTGAACTATTTTCAAGCCTATTCTTCCTTGTGATTCACGAGCAAATTATTTTGTACAATAGGACAGGATATCAAGTCTACGTCGAAATTTTAGCTGGCCAATTCCGTTATGAATATAGCTGTCTACTGAATAACAAATATTCAAAAACTAGCATCTTATAATTAATTTTTAATGAACCTTTTATAATGCCTTAAAATATATTTCCAATTATTTTACAACAGCACTAACTTTTTATAGGCATATTTGGAATGTTTTAGACTACGTTCCTTTTGGAAAAAGGTCGAATAAAAATTACCTGAGTTTTAAATTGTCTCAACAAAATTGGGTAAAAGTGAAAAACCAGCATCAGAAGTATATATTTTTTTTCAACAATGAACCCATTAAGACCCCACGTTCATATTTTACTATATGGTTCACAACAGTACTAGATATATATATATATACAAATATTTTGAGAATTTTATTTTATGTGCGTTTTGAAGAAAAATTAAATCAAAGTATTTACATGGATTTTGAAAAATATCTTTTCATTAAAACCCTTGTCATGTTGAGTATCATTTGAAAGAACATTAAAAATGCTGCAAAATTACACCTCTCCCAAATCTCTAGCTGAATTAGAGCAGCTTCTAGAGGGATTTAAAAAATGAACATTCACATTCTTTGGCGAGTTTTTGAATTCCTTACATAGCCATATCTCAGAAACGGTTTGAGGTAAAAATTTAAAAACTGGTATTTTTCTTAGCATTAACAAGTAGAATAAGTGTACAAATGATAAGAATATCTTAAAGGGTGAGGAAAATTTCTTTCTAAAGTGTGTTGATTTGACATGGAATGACCCTGGTACTAAAGTGCTCTTTTACTGTCAGTTACGAAGCTGAGATTGCAATGTTTTGTCAGAGCGCAAACTTTATTTTTATGGTGTTTGCCAGAAATTTTGCACATTGCAGACCTCCATCAAGAAGCCAAATTTTAAAATCTCTTTTTTCAGATCTCCATCAGTTATCTTTATCGATGAAATAGACGCTCTCTGCCCTTCAAACATTAAACAGTTCACATCAGGAATCGCGGACT
Organism: Sympetrum striolatum; assembly: GCA_947579665.1. Classification (NCBI taxonomy): domain Eukaryota; kingdom Metazoa; phylum Arthropoda; class Insecta; order Odonata; family Libellulidae; genus Sympetrum; species Sympetrum striolatum. The sequence goes on along the minus strand of OX388342.1, from coordinate 517,736 downwards.
GTTGCAACTTTAATCAGTCTCCTGGACAATTTGAAAAGTGAGACTGAAAGGTGGAATCCGGTGGTGGTCATTGGTGCCACGAGTCACCTTCCAGCATTAGATCACAGGCTTCGGTGTCCTGGGCGTCTCGATATGGAGATTGAGATCACTGTTCCACAGTCCATTCAGAGGTTAGATATTCTTCAAAAGATAACAAATCAGTGGCACAAAAGTGTGTTCTTAGAAGATGAAACTTTGCTGAAAAGTGTAGCCAGCGCTACCCATGGACATGTCGGTGCAGATCTGGCAAGTGTTTGCTTGCATGCTGTTTCGTCTGCATTGAAAAGGAACAAATGCAGCCCGATTCCAGTGCAGGTGGCTGACTTTGATTGGGCATTGTCTCAGGTGAAGCCCACTGAAATGAGAGAGGTTCTTGTAGAAGTACCTAATGTAAGTTTCCATTTTCTCAGTTGTATTGTATTGCTACTGACCCCAAATCACAACTTTATTTACAATTGCAATAAAAAAAATGTAGGTGTAAAGTTGGTGTAACATAACAATATAATTTCTCTATCAATAGAAATGGCAGCGATCTGATTTATCCATTAATGTTGCATTGTATGATTAAACAGATGAAGTTCATTAGATTCATTCATTCTCAAAGTGATCATTGGATGAGAAAAAATAGAGAGAATAAATTTGAATTCAACTTGATTTTTTCTCTTTTGTTTTAAATGTCACCGAAGGCATATTCTGAATGATTGTGACCTCTAATTTTGTCTTTTATTTAAAATAAAAGGGAAAAATAATAAATAAGGGAAAAGAATAAAATGTTTGTTGACCTTGAATATACCGTCATTGCATAGGCAAAGTATCTCAAAAACAAGTTGCAGGGATCTTTCATTGTTAGAGCTCTATATTTGATAAATAAACTTGATTTGAATGCCAATTCGATGCCAAACCATAGGGAGAGATATTACCTATTTCATTATGTCTATGAAGTGATTAAGATATTGATTTATATGTTCATTGGTTATAATTACTAATGAATAGAGTTCACATTTTAGTCTCAAAATCAAGATTCTTGCAGAGAACACTCCCTTGTTAGTCTAATAGACAATGTAAATAACTCAGTTTCTTATTTTTCATATCCCATTACTGGGAGATTCCACCCTAAATCACTACCAAAGAATTTTTCTCTAAAATGTAAAAATTTGTATTTTTGGTTCTCATTAAAATTCCACCTTTTGATGAATTTCATTCATCAATCTAAAAAGATAAATTTTCATTCTTTTATACTGCAGTTTTCTTGCAACTGCTGTATCTTGCATAATATAGGTAATTTATAGTTCAGCCTCTCTGCTACATATTTCAGAAGGTAGATATGGTAACCAATTGCAACTAACAAATACAAACCTAATCTGAAATTGTCATAGAATCATATTTACAATATAATTATTTATAATCAATTAATAGAATTTAATTTTTAAGTAAAATATGACTTCATTTGAGTTCTGCACTAACAACCAACAAGTGTAACTGCAGGGTGGCCACAGGACCTTGAAACCTTGAAAAAACCTTGAATTTTTGCTGACCTTGACTAACCGTGAAAATGCCTTGATTTTTTTGCAAAACCTTGAAAAACTCGTTATCCTGGTTCAATCCGAAATAAACCACTCATTCAAATTCTGACCCCAGCGCTGCCTATGCGAAAACTCCGAAACCTCGTACATAAACAACCCTCGCCATTCGTGCCGCTGATTCGCGTGAACATTAATTTCCGGGTAAAGTTTGAAAGTTGTACCTTGTTTTTGTTGGAATAAACTCCAAATTTCAATTGAAAAATTGAATGAAAACCAAAAACTGTATTTTGACCTTGAAAAATCCTCGACCTGACCTGGAAAAACCTTGAAATTACCTTGATTTTTTAACGTCTCGTTCTGATGCCACCCTGATTTGTGAAACATGAATGTTGTTGTAACTGCTATAGCATTGTTTGAGTAACAAGGTGTGTAAAAAAGGAGTCTTTTATGTGAACATAAATACATATTAGAATGTCTTAATGGGATAGAGCAACCAACCAGCAATTGAGTTGAGTCCCTTCCTTCACATTGGATCAGTATTGCGCATAAAGTATGCAGTCTCCAGATTAATTCACATTGGATTTAAGAAAGATTCCTCAAAGGAATATTTCTAATATTGTGTTGTAGGTGCATTGGACAGATATTGGTGGCCAGCATGAGCTAAAACTGAAGCTCCGCCAGGCTGTGGAGTGGCCGCTGTGTCATCCAGAGTCTTTCAAACGCTTAGGAGTGTCACCACCAAAGGGACTTCTCATGTTTGGCCCTCCAGGATGTTCCAAAACCATGATAGCTAAAGCTCTTGCCACTGAAAGTGGCCTTAATTTTATATCAATCAAGGTTGGCCTCAAAGACTTCTAAGGGTAATCAGTTTTCTATCTTCTTTTCCCAATTTTATATGATGATTAATACTTTGTTAAGTAATTGTTAATTTATTACCTTGGTAACATCTGATGGCATATTTTAACTTGTTCGCAGTAACACGGATGTGCCATTTGAGTCATTAGATGTTTGCATTCTCACTCTTAACGACTGAAAGAATTGGCAAGAAAAATTTGGTTTGCTACAAAAGAGATTTTTTTTAACCTTAATAATTTCTTATCCTTTCACTATTTTTCTAACTAAAAATAAAGCAAATTGAAATTTTAACAGATTGATAAAAAGTGTTCATGTTCAATGTTGCATAAAATACGGGTGCCACTAATTTCACTGTTGAAATTTATTAAAAGAGATTTGCTTTGAAAACGTAAAGACGGAAGAATGTTGTTATGTGCATGATCTGTTTATCCAGGGACCAGAATTGTTTAGCAAATGGGTTGGGGAATCGGAGAGAGCCGTGAGGGAAGTGTTTCGTCGTGCAAGGCAGGTTGCTCCAGCTGTGATATTCTTTGATGAATTGGATGCATAGAGTGGAGAGAGAGGTGCCAGCGCAGGCGGAAATGTGCACGAGAGAGTTCTTTCTCAGCTTCTTACAGAAATGGATGGGGTTACACCTCTTCTAAAAGTAACTGTAGTTGCTGCTACCAATCGCCCTGACAGAATTGACAAGGTAAGCCAATTTTATAGAATGGTAATGCAGTAGAAGTCCGTTATAACAGGAGCTGATCAAAATTGGAAAAGTACTTGTTATAAAGTGTACTTGTAGCTGATTTCTAACACTAAATATCCAAGGGGAGTGTGGCAGAATGGCACGATAGGGTTTTTAATCCTTATGCAAATGCTTCAGAATGCGTTAAAAAGTATGTTCATTTCGAAAATATTATTTCTTTGATTCATACTCTGTAATCAAAGTGCATCCATCTGTCTCTAGTATAAAATATGGAAGATTATAATCAATAATCAATCAAACAATCGATTTTTGAGCAATACATATTGCTCAACAATAATCAAAAAGGAACTATGTCATTACATATTCCTAATTCATATGGAATTGCTTTCTCAAGATATTTTTCATTCACATGCTTCATAAGTGATGACTATCCGATTAATACCGCTAAAGGTCTATCCCCTTGAATCCATGGGCAGCAAATGTGGCAGAATGGAACTGGAGTTTTTAATTCTTATGTAAATGCTTCAGAATGCGTAAAAAACTAAGTTTGCATCAAAAATGTTAGATTCATTGATTCATAAAACACAAACAAAGTCATGCACGGACCTCCGTTTAATGATCAACTTAGATAAGAGCGATGTGTGGAAAAGGTACCTCTAATTCATATCAAACGGCTTTCTCAATATATTTTTCATTCACTCGCATCATACGCAATGACTGTGTTGTGAGGGAGGGGGAGGATACCCTGGGAATCGGAATCAGCACTGCTTTTATCTCCTATATTCTCATCCATCCTGGATCAGATGATTTGTTACAAGATTCATATGGAAACAAATCCCATGGGTGGATGCCAATGTGATGGGAACTCAATTAAAAATTCCAGCGCTCACTAGAGAGGTCATTGCCGAATAGAAACATGAGACAAGGAGATAGGATGTACAGAGGGATGAAGGGGAGAGTGAAACTGCTAGAAGTTTTTATCTAAGCTCCCTGAAGTATCATTGGAAGGGTGAGGCAAGTTTTGGGAAACATATCCATGAATAAGGTGATGATAATTTTTGCATTTAATTTTTTCTGGTCTTTGAGGAGGTAATGCGCCTCAGATTACCGTTGGCTTGTTGGCTTTGTCCCTCAGGTCAATTGACGATTCCGAGATAGGCCTCATGCAAGACAAATGTAGATGAATGGAATTCATTGTACCAAAACCCCAGAAATAACCACTCGTTATTATGGACGGAACTCACTTTCATTTTTAATATGAGACGGACAACGGCCAAAAGATCGCTCGCAGCTCTTGTTATGTGCTGTACTCATTATAACGGACTTCTACTGTATTCACTCAGTTTTATGATGACTACTGAATCTTTTAGTGAATTCATGTATTTTATTTAAATAAAGTATTTTTATACATGATTGCTGAAATAGTCATCCTTACATTAAGAACTATGATGAGAAATCAAGGAAAGCTCAACAATCTGTTGAGAATTTTAAAGTTTCCAAACTTGCTTGATTCCCCTTCTTGACTTAACAAGTAATTCCCATTGATGGCCAGTGCGACTTACTAAATGCTATTTAAAAATGGAAGGTTTTGTACAAATTTTAAAATATCTTGTCAGATTATTTTGGACATAGTTTACCTCTGATCATTTCAATTGATTGATTTTATTATTCAATGTCATAAGTACCACTGTTATATATTTTTCTTAGTAAAGAACAGTTTCAGATTTGTTTAAAAAGTTTTATTATGAGTTTGTGAATTTAGGAAAATCTTCTTTTGGACTCACCCTATAAATATATTTTCTATCGAATGTGCTTTTCCTTTAAACTGATAAGAAGACCTTCTTGTATTCCTTTTGTAACTATTTCATCACCACTTCCATTATTAATTGATAATAACTCCAATAATTTTTCTTTTCTATTATTTATTATTCATTTTCAGATTTATTCATTTCACAACTTTTAACACTATGTAATATCTTAAAAATGATACAAGTCAGCATTGTTTTTTTTTAATTGCAAGCATTACATCTTTTAAATCTTAAATCGCCTTTGTCAAAGTATTTTATGACCCCTGATGATGTGAGCTCTTGCAAAGTGCTTCTGTTAGCTTAAAAGTGTGGCATTCCTTTCTCGTTTTCTCCGTATACCGGGAAATGAGACGAGGAAAGCTGACAAAGATTAGGAGTTTTTAAACTTCTAATTCATTAACAAGTCATGTTCCTAATTTTCTATCTTTTGACTGATTATAAGTATGTTGTTTATAAAATGAAATTGAATATCAATAATTTTTGTTTATTATTGCTACCTGATTGATTGAGCTGAAAGGGTATTTAATTTCTTATATTGGGTGTGAAAATAAAGTCATTAACTACAAAGGCAAGAAGGCCAAAGAATATCTTCAATTTTCTTATTGTGCTTGTTCTGTTTTTTTATTAATTCATATGGGATTAATAAGGCTTCTGTCAGTTCTTAGATATTTTCTTGTTATTTATTTTAGTTTGATCATTCTGAATTTGAAACAATGACATAAGAATCATTGATTTTTTTCCTATTTTAAAATGTAGTCTTAAAAAAATAAACCTACTTCATGAGATAGTAGATGCTGCTCAATTCTCTGCAGAAATGTTTGAAAAATGTTTTTTATTACCAAAAATTTTAATATATTTATACGTGGTACTGATTATCATAGTAAAGAGGTTATATATAATTTGTGGTAGGCTCTCCTTCGTCCTGGTCGCCTGGATCAGATTATATATGTTCCTCTTCCGGATGCTGACACTCGTCGGGAGATTTTAGCTTTGCAGTTTCAAAAGTCCAGGTTTTCAGAAGGTGTATCGTTGGAAGAAATTGTCTGCAAAACCAATGGATATTCAGGAGCTGAGGTGAGCTTATTTGAAATATTTGCTTCACATTGGTAATTGATTTAGTTTCTATTCATTAATTTTAAAATGCATTCCATTAGGTGTTGGCTGTATGTCAAGAGGCTGGTCTCATAGCGCTGGAAGAAGATCTAAATGCTCCTTGTATAGAGCAGCGCCACGTGGAGAAGGCGCTGAGCATCGTTAAGCCGCGTACTCCTCAATCATTATTAAGTCTATATGAAAAATACATGAGTAATGGATGAAAACTCTCTTTTAATTGAAATCTACCTTTTTATGCCTTTCAGCCTCCCCCAAGAGGAGGGATTAACGTTTCCCGGGTTTTTCTCTATCCCTGGATTCAAATGACCCAATCCCGGGAATTTCCCGGGATTCATTCATTCTAACAAAAAGGGCAAGATAGAGGGTAATAAATAATATATTCCTGAATATTAATAGTCATTACTGATTAACCGGATGCAGCATCAAAACAAATAGAGAAAGTTATTACGCAATGTATGTCAATAATATATTTTTATTACTAAAATAATGATAAAACAGAAAAATTCTTTCATTAAGAGAAGTATCAATATTTTAGATCAGCACTGTACACCCATAAATTATTTTTCAGTGTTAATGTGATTTTTTAAAAAAACACAAATTATTTACACTATGGTCACTTAAATTTGTGCGTAGTTTTGTAACACAGAGACCTGCCGCAGAAAATGCACGTTCTGCTTCAACAAACGTTGGTGGAATAGTTAACAAAGCTTCAAATGAATCATTTACCCTAGATGTACGCTCTCTGGTTGTTACAAAGATACCTATTTCTGTAGAAACGCTTCCAGGAATCGCTGTTTACTTTGCCAGCATTTTCAATTGGGGCATCCAATTTATTTATAAGGAACGATGGGCTGATCAATGAAGAGCTTACTTCTGAGGACCTAGTAGTTCAGATTCCATAACCTCCTCTGAATTTTTTCCATTGTCTTCAGGCTTACTCATAAAAAGTCTCTCAATCATCTTAATAGCTTTGGCTTTTCACATTCCTTAGGTAGCGTAAAGTTCACATTTTGTTGATAATGCTGATGATTGTTTAAGTACATTAACAAGCCGACTAGATTCTTATTTCTACGTTCTTCCATCCTTTTTTGTGAGGCTTTTTTCACACGAGCAGAAAAATAGGAATTCTGTTCAGACAAATAATCCAGTAAAAATTAAATATACCTTCTGCTGTTAGCAATGTTGAATCTCTTTGACCAAGTCGGTCCACTCCTATCTTGACAGTATGCAGTGATGTCACAATGGCATTAATTGCATTAAATTCCTCTTCTGAAATGTTTATAGTTATCTTTATAGGAATCATAGCTTTAAAAATACATTCCTTTAATGATAAAAATCTGTCTAACATATCTATCAAATCTATCTAATCAAATTTTGAAAGACACTTTATGTGACATGGAAGCAGATTTCAAATGCTTTACAGCTATTAGTAGAAGATTCACAGCTCAATTCGTGGAATTTACACAAGCAGGAATTATTATGAACCTTTCTTCTAGCAGAAAAACTTGAGTTAAGCTTATCATAATTATCAATTAATTGCAAGATAATTTAAAGAGGCCATATATTTATAACATTATAGCTTACACCTTGTAGGACTAAATGAAAAGAAACTCAAGTTAATATGCTTTTATATTCCGTTCATAGAATGTCTTTCTGTTGTGCATAGAAAGTAATTTTTAAATTTGCAAAACAATATCCCTCCTGCCACAAGCAGCAGGGTATTTGCGTAGCTGTAGATGAAAGGAATTTATGTATGTATTATATAGTGAATTTTCACAATTATCCACCACACTAATGTATTTGTTATTTTGCTGTGTGTATTTGTTGCCTTAGCAGAACATATTCACCGTTAAGGCTAGTAAGTTTATAAAAAAATAGTTTCAAGATTTTTCCCGAAAATGTAGTGGATTCTGGAGAAATTCCCGGATGAATTTTACTTACGGGATCCCGGGAAATGCAGCCGATTCTCGAGAAATTCCCGGACGAATTCCACGCACGGTATCCCGGGGAAAGGCAGCTGGTTCTAGGGAAATTCCCGGCCAAGTCCAACGGACGGGATCACGGGAGAAGGCAACCGATTCTCAGGAAAATCCCGGACCGGTCCCTTGCCCGGCAGAAGGCAGCCGGTTCTCGTGAAATTCCCGGGCGGGTCCCACGGATGGGATCCCGGGAAGGGTAAAGGCGGCAGATTCCCGGGGAATTCCCGGACGGGATCCTGGGAGAAAGCAGCCGATCCCGGGATTGCTAATGGTCCCCCTTTAAAGTGAATCTTTCTTTGATCTCATCTCTTTTCAGTTGTTTCCAAATAAATCCACAGCTCATTACTACTGACAATGATGTTTTCAATTTAATGTTACAGCAGAATCTTGAAATCTATAATAATACTATAATATATTATAATTTATTTGTCCAATGGAAAAAAACAACACCAAGTTTGTTTGTTCATAGGACATGCCAAAGGAAATATTATAGTGATACAATAGAGTACGAATATATGAGACTACAATATTATAAACATACTGAAGTATAAAATACAATAAATAAAATTATATCCTTTTGGTATATAGATATTTTCTTATGCTGTAAAAACATTGGGAGATCTAGAATTTAAATACATTATTTTTGAAAATCCCAAAATTATCTGTATTTTTTATAACTAATGGGATATGATTATAAAGTTTTATAGCCATTCAAAAACACTCCATCTTTCTCTAACATAACCTTCTGCTACCGGTCTGCAAGATATGACTTAAGCCAATTCAGTGCTGTACCTCTAATATCTAGTACAGTGGAAGTACGTTATAACGAGTACAGGCCTATAACTAGAGTTGCGTTATAGCGAGTGATTTTTTCGGTTAATGAATCCTTGCGTATTAATTGTGTTTTCCTGTTTCCCTATGCCTAGAAAGTACAGATAATGACAAATATGCTGTAAATAGTTTACTTTTAAGGATAGGGCATTGATACGTGGTATTTACATTTTTACGCAATACATATGTTGTACATTATTGCTGTGTATACTCTGCTTAGGTAAATAGAAGCTGCAATCGATCGATCGGTGTCGCTGCAATCAGTATGGGTTGGCTGCTTGATTTAAATATAAACAAATGCGTTGCTATGAGCTTCCCGCGCTCCTCAAACATTATTTCCTCACAGTACCAAATTTCGGGATATCCATTAGAGTTCAAGCATCAGTATGAATACCTAGGTGTGTTCAGCAGTAGTCTATCTTTTTTAAGAACAGTTTTGAAATGCAATAGTCAAAGCTAATAGAATGCTAAGATTAACTGGTAGAACATTGAGAGGAAGCCCATCCACAGTCAAAGAAACAGCTCATGTTTATCTAAAGCGACCTATTTAATCTCGAATGCGGTTTGGGATCCGCGTGATGTAAGTTTAATACCAATAGATATTTCTCATGAGTTTCACTCTCCCCTTTATCCCTCCGTACATCTTATCACCTCTTCTCTTGATTCTCCTCGGCGACGACCTCTCTAGTCAGTGCCGGAATTTTTAATTGAGTTTCCATCATATTGTTATTCACTCTTGGGATTTATTTTCATACTAAGCTTGGAACCAAATCGACTGATCCAGGACCGGTTGGAATGTATGAGATAAAAGCGGTTTGCATTCCCTCCTCCCCTCCCTCCCGACTCAGTCATTGCTTATGAAGGGTGCGAATGAAAAATATCTCGAGAAAGCAATTTCGGTAAAACTAAAGTTTAGATACCGATAATTTCAAAAACAAAAAACAGGTATCTAAACTTTAGTTTAACCACATAAAGGTAATAATTGTCTCCAAGTAAACAAAGTTCCCCAATACATTGGTTAAAATTCATAAGTGACTCATAATATTAATGTAACGTACTTCAAAGATCGGTTTTCAGCCATCATTAGTCTCTAATTGAATCACCCGTAAATTAAGAATTTATTGGTAATAATTATAGATATATTATGATCTTCCACATGTCCTTCCTCTTTATATGAGAAAATTGAATTTTAAGATGTTAAGAAGGATAGCAAGACACATTGATATAAAGAGATTAACAATGGAAAGAATGATCATTTATTTATCCTTTTGATTCAAATTTCACTTTGAAGGAAATGCAATCAACTTACAGTCCAATTTGAGGGTTTCTTCTACTCTCCCTGTTTCTTAAACAACCACCACCTTCAATGAAAACCTGAAACCATCTTTGCCCCCAGGTTGTGAGCAATTCATAGTTATCTCCAAAGCATGACGTAAGTTCCTCATGGAGTGGTAGGAGTGAAAATTTATAGGAATATCATAGGAATTAAATTGAGATGTTTAATGAACCTTAGAAAGACCTGCAGATGTATTCTCTTCTTCCATTTTTCTCTTAGTAGAGATTTTGGAGAAAGCATTAATGCATCCAACAAAGCCTCATAAACCTAAAGTGGAAGGGATCAATTTCTTCCTTCATAAGAATGTGTAAGGAATGTGAACAATGCAACAACCTCAATTTCAAAGAAAACATTGAGACAAATATTATGAATTTTTTAAATAATAAAAATATATAACTATAACAATTTTTACTTTCCGTGAATGATAAGTGATGAACCTACCCATTGCAATAACTTGTAGCGTGACACAAGTTATACTTTCTCAATTCAAAGCATAATCAGAGATATTACTTTTTATTTGAACTTCATGAAAATATGGTCCATATATCGTATCAGAAATTAGAATTATCAACTTAGGAATTATGATATTATAATTACAAATATGATTGTATCATTATATTGGTTCCTGAGATGTAAATGTAAGAATGCTTGAATGCATAATAAATTAAATATTGTTGGAATAAGATAAAAAAGGGCTATCCCCATTTCTATAAAATATTTGCCACTCAAAGGTGATATTTTGCATTTTTTAAAACTATCCTGTCCGGTTTAGAAAGATAAAAATGTCATAAAAAACTTTAGAGCAAAAGATTATAGAAATTTTTCATTATTTTGCTTGAGATTGACACAGACTGGGGTGGACAATTCACATCTTGAGTTAAATCACTCAAGGAAAGAGCTGATGGAATTCTAATACATTATGCATCAATAAAATTGATTGGTATTTCTGTAGACCAAAGATCTCAAGATCATAGAAATACATAGTTGCTTACTTGAAAGGTTGATTATAACTGCCTATAATAGGTTTTCTCAGGGGTTTCCTTACCTTTGGGGCAAATTCCAGAGAGATGTTTGTACCCCTCATTGCTAGTAACCATTCTTTTTGAAATTATATGTAATTTTGACTGTGTGTAAAGTAAATTGCATTTCTAAATTGCTAAAACTGCCACCAGGTATGGCATCTACTTGCAGTGATGTGTATATAATAATACATTAATTAACAAATGTAGTCCTTCCGACTCATTTTGAAGACCTAACTATCCTTGGTTCAGGAGGATATTCCTCCATTTGTGCTATTGGTTAATTTAATTGATCTAATGATGAAGATAAACAACTGAAATCATTCATCTATGAATCCAATATATACATTACACAATAATTTTAACTTAATTTCCAATCAAAAGCTTTTGACAGTCAACAGGGTTTGAGTATTCTACCAGCCTTTGAAGTGGTGATTTTGTATGATAATAAAGGGTCTTTAAAGACAAAATGATGCATTCAATAATAAATAAAAATTTTATTAATTTATTTGGCTGGATATATCTAGCATGCAAAAGATCTACTTGTTAAATTAAGGATAGTTTTAGGCAGAACTACTAGTTTTCCATTCCATGCTCTGTAGAGAACCTTAAAAAAAATGAAAGATTAAAAACTCTAGCTCAGTTGTTAAAAATTATGATGACATTAATAATTATCGATCATTATAGTAAGAATTATATTATATAAATTATAATTTTTTAATTACATTGCTCTAGCACAGGCATCATCAACATAGAATTTGAGAGCCTTTACTGCTCAGCACTTTTGATGTTTTACATTATTTTTCCTGATTTTTTTTTAAATTTGTTACTTTATTTTCTTTTTAATAACCTCAAAACTGTGCCTCAAAGTTAAAACTGAAGGATATTGCTTCCAGTAGCCAGTACTCTTTGATAAAAATCTTTTGTTTTATTTTTTAAACTTCATTGTACATACATCATAATAAAATCTAATCTATGAACCCAATTTACATGGTATTTTTTATGAGGAGTTAAGTACCATGGTACTACATAAATCTAGGTGGCAAAAGTTATAACTTAATCACAGATTCCAAAACTCAACCACAAATTCGAATTTAGGCAAAATCCTCAAATTCTAGAGTGAAGTTAAAAAGAAAAATACTAATGCAAGGATAAACAGTTTAAATAAAATCTGCACGGATGCCATGCCACTATTTTCATAATTCCGAAATGGGAAACAAGGCAAATCTTGTCTTTGAACTGATGAAGTTTCTACAATATTGATAACCCAGGCAGCACAACGTCACAAATTGCCCCAAAATATATATATATTATACAGATATTCAAGAGATATGGTTTACCTTAAGGGAAAGAATATCTGTATATGGAAGGGCAAAGTTAGGGATAAAGAAGGGCAATATCGCAGATAGGTTTCCGGTTTTTAAGAGATATCATATCCCTTTAGGCGAAAGCAGCGCTACTAGGGGACGCTAAGAGAACTAACAGACGTTAGAGCAATTAGCTATGGAAGCAGCATCTAGTGGCTAAAATTTGAACTACCAACGTTATGGCGCGCCTGATATGAACTGATGAGGCGGTGTTTAGGAAAACATTGTAATAGTCAAAAAATCGAAATCTAAAATATAAGAGCGGACAAGAAAAAGAATCTTGGTAAATATTTCCGCAAATCTATTTATACCTTGGAATCAACTGCATATGAATAAAAAAGCTCAAAATAGAAACCATCTCATATTATTTATTTCAACAAAGTAAAAGCAGATACATGAAGAAAATACAGGATTAACACATCAATGAAAGAAAAATCAATAGGATAAAATTAAATAAGAAACCAGAAAGACAGCAAAGAACTATATTTCAAGACTTGATAATATAAAATAATACAAAAAGTATTAAAGATAGTAAAGCTAACAACCACTATGGATGAAAACCGACGTTTTCACCTTATAACAAAACCAGACATGGAATACAGAATGACCTATAACCACTTTGGCAAGCATTGATAGAAAATCACATACAAGGAACCTACATAAAAGGAGCTTGCCTGAACACCAAAACATTTCAATGAGATGGATATGTTAAACTAATGATGGTTAGCAACAGCCATTCAATCAAGCAGTAAAGGAAGAATCTTAATCCATGCCATACTCTTTCTACTTACCACTCTTTAGGCCAGCAAAAGTGACTCCATTTCCCAAATTTACACTTCCTTCGACAAAGAATACTACCTAGCATGCCAAGAACCCTTCCATGATAGCATAACAAGATATACATGAAGCCATGACAATATAAAGAAACAGAGATACTAACACAATTAGGAAATAAAGAAAGATTAAGAGTACAGAAATCTAACTGAATGCACTTTTCATTGACCTGTATATGAACAAGTATAGGCTTATTAAAAACACTCCTATCTCCCTATTTTCTCTTTATGTAGCATCAACTAGGATACACCTACTAGCAAACATTTAGGTTTAAAATCCTCCTAAAATTTTCAAGAAGAAATAAAGGAAATAATCTTCGAAATATTTGTATGTACTTTTACCACAAATTTATTTATAAAAAACAAAAACACGACCGGTTTCAACGATAGATCGTCATCTTCTGGTGTTTCAAGAAGAGTTCTTGAGTTAGGAGTGAAGGTATACCATAAAGGATATAAAGTTTTAGGTTTCTTTTTCCCATAGATATGTCTTTACTTCACATTAATTTTTTTACTTAAAAATAGCAATAAATTACTCTAAGTTATCCATTCAACTTCATTAAAATCTATTAAGCATTGAAATATAGTAATACAACTAACTCACTCAGAAAAAGGTTGTTAGAAAACACTGCATGAGGAAATGACTACATTTTGGTCTTAGAACATATATGTGAAATACTACATAAAAAGAAGCCTAAAACAGAAAACTAGTTCTGAGAGACAGTATCATTGGCCCGTTTAGAAATTTTGAGTTACAAAACAGATTGACTAAAACTCAGAAAGAATACTAAGACTAATGATTTAAATGTGGAAGTCAAAATGTATCCTTTCTCCCTTAATGCTTTCATTTGCATTGTGTAACTACAACCCAATTACGTTTTCTTAAACTTAAAAATCAAATTAATTACCATTAGTACCTGAAAGCCTCTACAGATTATCTATAAAGCGACGTCTTTCTGATAGTTTTTTTCCATATTCTACAATCTCAAATTTCAGCAGATAAAATATTCAACAACAACTACTTCAATACAGGAAGAAAAGATATTTACAGTATATAATTAATTAAACCTTTTCCATTAAAGTAGTTAAGTGAAGAGAAGTTTTTCCATGATTAAGATGTGAAAAAAATTCTCCTTAAGAATATGAGAATCCATCCATCCTCCAAAATAATTATACATACATCAACTGTGTCATTCTTCATAAATATGAATATGAATATATAACATGTGTTTACATGTTTTGATCTGGTGATCAAGGTTTTCAGGGAAAGAGCAATTTATATCTCAGCTTTTAGTCCATAAATGATGGATAAAGCCAACATCCTCCATGCTAATAGCTGAATAGAACAGACCCAGCTACAAATTTTTCAATTTTGAACCAAATAATATTTTAATCAGAGTCAGTTTTTACCTGCACTAGGTGACTTTAACTCTTATTCTAAAAAATATCTTAGAATAAAACAAGTATTAAAATTTATCACATCATAAAGAATGTCTAAATCCATGACAAGGGATAGATTAGGTTTGAAGGATAGTGAAAAAATGGTCATACATCACGATGATAAACTATATAAATGATGCACATATCTGAAAAATAATAGCTTTAGAACCAAAATTCATCTAAGTTCACCACTGCTTAAGAAAGATGTGCAATCAGATTCAACAAAAATATATCATTCTAGGCAAAATAATGCATATAATTAGGTTTTGGCAAACTTTTTAGACAAAATTATAACATTTTCAAGTAAATTAAATAAAAATATGTAAAAATCTATAGCTTCCTTTGTTAGAATTGAAAGGATACTGTCCTCAGGAGGCTTGTTTTCAGTGGAGTCCATCCCAGGAAGAACTGCTGCAACACATCTGAACAGCTACAAAATTAAACATACTTGATTAAAACAAATTGAACAGTTTATCTGATTAATTCACTTACTTAAATAATTAAAAACTAACTACCATCATAATGACCGAAATATATAATATGACATTCTAAGATCTTCAATGATTTATGATATTCAAATTTCTTAAGTGTACAACCACTTACTATGTCTGATCATATACTATATATTTTTATTATTTGCAAAAAAATCCATACTTTACAGCTCCCAAGTTCAATGAAATTCTATTCCTTTCTCAGAATCCCCAAAACCTCTTTTTGGAGCACATCAACCCAATCTACTCTTCTTAGAAAATATGCCCAACCAAGATTTCAAAGGCTTTCAGTCTTTTAGTGCACATTCCTTAGGGTCCATATTTACAATCACAGCTAATTTCTGTTCAAAGAATTGCTCTACAACAGCAGCTTTCTCTTTGTATGACATCCTCAGCTGCAGCTATTGATCTTAGAACATTTTATCAGTCATCTTTAATAACTCCTTTAACTATTCAATACCAATCCTATTACACTAAGTAAAATTTTCCTTCACCTACCTCCCTTCTACCACCACAACTGATTTTACCTATCATTCCCCCTTGGCAAATCTCAAAGTTTGTATGCTTTCATCAAAAAATACTTCCCTTTCATCATGTGCCCTCATATGGTTGCTGCTTATCTTATAGATTAACAAGAATTCCATCTAAGCTTATGGAGATTGCTACTTCATAGTAGTTCCTTCTACTTAAAAAATCTGATAATAATCATTAACTAATTATTCATATCCTTCCCCAGAATCTTGCTGCAGCTACATAATCTAATTATCAATTTTGATCAGGTTAGACAAATAAAAATTCGTTACGAAATATAAACAAATCGGTATTAACAATTTATTATAGAAATAATAGTAATATAGAGTGGTAATACCAAATCACGACACTGCTAAAACAATTTCCATTAACTCGATCCTAATGCTAAGTCGAATCATAAGTATTACAAAAACTAAGTGCCTTCGGATAAAACCAGTTAACTAGCCGATTAAAATAAAGTGCAATAATGGCAGGATGAACAGTAAGTCGAAGATTACTTCCTAAATATAACTCACCTGGTATGTATTATCAAAACTGGCGCACATAAAACTGGTAATTAATGATGTATTCCCAACTGTAAGAGAGGATTTCTCCGGATTAATTTAGCATAAAATCAAAACATACACGTTCAAATAAAACAAAGGTTATGGCCATAAAACTGAACTTAAAAAAGAAATATCAATACTTTAGCCAAAGCTTTCAATACACATACGGATGAATCTAATTGTAAATTAATACTTTCATTACGATTACATCAGAAGGATCCACCATAATAGAGGAAAAAGGAGTTAACTCTATAATTAAACCAGATCGTACGCGTTTTAGATTGCACGACCTCATGGTTAACGATTGGTTCATTCCGAGATAAAAAAGCACAGTAATAGAATAAATAATTATATATAATCACTTGAAATCTTGACGCAGAGATCCAAGCTCTACTAAAACTCTTCGTACAAAATAGCAACGCGTAGACTCCAGTTGCTTCTCTGTCTTGGGATATCTTCTTGCTCTTCTATCTTCGGCGACTAAAGCAAAAGAACATGAACGCCACAGAACACTAATACTAATTTACAGCACACTGTTTGCCCTCTTAGTTGTTGGGCGTTTTTTTAATTCCCAGCCCCATGGCTTCTAATTAAATTTTTCAATATTTCTCTGTCTTACTTAATTTAACCAATACTAAGATGACGGCTACAAGAAAATGGAGGACTTTGCGACCATTTACTGCAAATAGCGCTGCATGTCTTCCGCTGTTAGCAGACATAGAAACGCGGTAGAGTACCCGATCTGCGGCATTGCAATACGTTGATGTAATTGCAGATAATTTTATGAGAATATATAAAAATCCTTTTTATTTTTGATTTTGGGAAACAAGATACCTAATGGGAAAAAGTTCTTCATATCTCTTAAACAATTACTCCGCAGAAATACTTATACGTGTATCGCGCTTTGTACTCCGTGTAAGCGACTTACAGAAGCTGAATTATGTATTTCAATCCACTGTTGGCAAAGAAAAGTAAATAATCGGCAGTTTTTCATAATGCATATATCGTCACAATCTCAATTCAGCTATTAGCAATGAATTAATGGAATTATACGGAATGGAACCTTCGAAGCGGATAAGATGGGGAAACTTTTTCCCCATTATATCCCTATCTCAGTCTTGGGGATATGCTTTCCCTATTATTGCCCTTTCCTATCCGTAAGAGATATCTGCTGTGCTGCCTGGGAAGTTAATATTGCTGCAAGGTATTTTGGACTTGTTGCTTTTCTGTAACATATCAGAACACATATATTAAATTTCATCAACATGCAACATCCTCATTTTCAGATAATGCATAAACATTTCATATTTGCACAAAAGAATAAATACTACGATGACATTTTCCTCTGGTTTCAAATATTGTCAGAAATTAATTCTCAGTTTAGTATTCTTCTTACAAAGAATAACAAATTTTATTTAACATACTTTAATCATAATGTTTTCTTTTATTTTAAAACTTCTCCAATAAGATATACACTTTTGATCACTGCCATTACAGTAAATTGTAAGGTTTCAAACCTGATTATCCTCTAATTGAATTCTCATTGGAAATGCGTGTACAACATGATCTGATCTCTTGGACATCAGGCTAAAATTGATAAATAAGGGATGTTATGAAATAATTTGAGATAACCTGCAACTGCATATAGAGCTAAATAAAATATATGAAAACTATTGAATTTAAAATATAAAGCACTCTCTTAAACTAAATAATATGATTATGATTAAATAATAACTTAAATAAATATGCATTGATCCTTTCCTTTGAGACGAGCTCCACTTCATGATCCCTCAGGAAATCATCGCTCGTATGAGTGAATATTTTGTTAATAGGAGTGAGTTTAATTACTCTATTATTTATTTCCTCAAAAACAATTTCTGAAAAAGTTACAAATTTCAGTCAATTATGTAATAAATTATAAAATTCAATAATATGATAATCCTGCTTGAAGAAACAATCATGTATTAACAAGTTCTGATTAATGGATTTATTGATATGGAAATAGAATTCCTTAATTGTGCTCTGGAAGGAATGGGATTTTGTTGATAGAGAGCAGTGGATTTAAGATACAACTACTGTTCACCATAGTTACAAGCAAACAGGTGAAATCAAAGAGTGATTCCTCTCAAATACAGGGTTAACATAAACAACAAAAGATTCTGTATTGTGGCCATTGAGATTAAAGCCCTCAATGAGTCCTGACAAAATTTGGAAGTTAACACACATCTCGAGGACCACTCATCCAACAGAAAATCCGTTGATTTTTTAATCCCAAATTAAATGGACTTCCATTTAAGTTACTTGTTTCTGAATGTATTTTTTGGGGTAAATTCAGCAGTGTTTATGAAAATTGTCCATCAAATATAGTTTTTGAGAATTTTGCATAAATATTAAATAAACTAAGTAATTTCTCCAGTAATTTATATCCTTATATTATTAGGTTGGAAACACTCACCATGTATAACTGAAATGTTTATCACTTCATTAATTCACTTTGTTTTGACTTGATTTATATTCCTGGCCCAGATCTCGGTTCGAGTCCCAGCCAAGTCACTGTTTTTAACTTGTGGTACGTCTATTAAATTGTTTACTTCAATTGGGTGGTGGTTTTCAAATATATGCGGCGAAGTCAACAACAATATCCCTCGCGAGTATAATAAAGTATGGACCATTGTTGGGAGCCGCGGCGTAACTAAGCTTTCTCAACAATGCACCCCGCGATATTTCCATTCAAACACAGTCATTTTATATCAATTTTTCCCTAATTTATCTTAAACATCCACCCGATTTATCGGCTATTCACCATTTAAAGTACGCTGGATGAATCGAATTCGACAGTGTTTAAATCGGTTGATCTTAAAAGACCGGGTTAAACGAATAATGATACAAAATGTAATAATTGGAGAGTTACTTGGGATGTTAATTGGCGGTTAGTTGTTACAGTGTAAAAACGTTATTTCCTGTTCATCATAAGTGTTCTACCTTTCGGTTGGTTCATGCACAATCAAAAATCCCTATCAATCGCCATCTCCTTCATATCCTTATATTTAACCCCACCCCTTCCAACATCTTCTGTCTTCCCCTCTGCCTTTTCCCCTGAATCCTACCCTCCATTACAACCTTTACCTCTCCCCTCAATATTTGGCTCACCCATTTCTTCTGACGATGCTTAATCACGTCAATCAAAGCCCTCTCCTCCCCAACCATCTATAACACCTCCGTGTTTGTTTTAAACCCAACTAACTTTTTCCATTCTACGCCACATCTCGAAAGCCTCCAAACATTTAATTTCTTCCTTTCTCAAAGTCCACGTTTCGCACCCATAGAGCAACACACTCCAAAACAAGGATTTCACCAATCTTTTCCTGATTCCTTTATCAAGACCTTAATTCCCTTCGCTTCATAAAGGCTTCCTTCGCTAAGGCTATTCTTTTACGAACCTCATCTTTACGTCGTCAGTTCCAAGAGAGAGTACTTCCCAAATAAGAAAATTTATCTACCTGCTTTAGTTTTTCCCCATCCACCGTAATGGTTAACTCATCTTTCTTTCCTTTAGTGAACCTCAAAACTTTAGTTTTACTTACGTTAATTTTCGTTATTATTTATCCTTGCTTTATCGTTAAGAGCATTTACTAAAGTTTGCAAACCCTTTGCGGAATCACAGACAATAGCTTTATCGTCAGCATACCTTCACATCTTTTTCACACTCCGCACAATCATTGCGTGTCACATCCACCAAACCCATAGTTCGCCTCTTCCGCAATGGCAAACAGAAGACCACCAACGATTAACTTCAAATCGCTAAAAATAGAAATAATCTGTAAACTTTCGCCTCTGCTCCATCGCTGCTGTTTGCGTACTGGCGTGGTGTAATTCAGCCAGGGGAATGTTTTGTTCTGTGGTACAATTTCCTCTCTCAAATAGTAATTACTCTCGCCGTCTTCCTCTCTAACTAAATTATGAACCGCACATGCTCCTATAATCATCAGACAGGCTTTTAGTGGATGGATCTATATATTTATAGAAATGTCACTTTGCATTTCATATGCCCCCAATATCTCCCAGGGTCTTATTAAGTAGTACTTGAGTGAATTAGCATACGAATTAGAGTATGATAGACAGTGTATGCCTATTCTGACAAGCAGTTGACAAATATTCACCTAAAACTCAAGAGCAAGTAGTCGCACTACAAAACGCTTCTTTTTCTTTCCTTGCGATCCTCGGTTCGACTCTTGCATCGCTGTAGGCTTGATTTCTTTTGCAAAAATAAATTAGAAACACATAGTACATTACGAAGTCGAGACAAACAATAAGGGGGCATCCATTAATTACTTGAGGTGATTTCTGCGATTTTTTGACCCCCCCTAGTGAGATATCGTGCGATTTGGCTCTACCCCGTCCTCTAATCTCACGTGAGATTGTTCAAAATGCGTGTGTTCAGTGTAAATATGTTAACCTATGCTTCACTGTATTGGATTTATTAAAAAACGTAATTTATTTAATTATTTTTATTCAGGAATAGTTGAGACTAGCATTTAAGACTACTGAGATCGCGTGTTCGGCTAGCCGGTGCTTAAACAATCGACTATGCTACTTTGTGGCGCTCGCGTAACCGTGATAAAAAGATTATTGTGTAAAATTTTGTCATATTTTAGTAGAGAAACACGTTTTACTCAATTTAACCCAGTTATCTCATAATTCTACACTGTTTCTAGCGGATAAAAAGTTACGTAATATTTGCGAGAACCCCCCCTCTCCCCCACGTGAGTGAGATTCGGCTTAACCCCCCTGAACGCCTCACGTAATTCATGGACGCCCCCTAAAAGAATATAAATTTAATTTTAATTCCTAGGTGCACGCCATCTCGTGCCTTACCCTTTTTCCTTATTGTAATAATCGTCGTCAAATATTGTTATAGATTCAAAATTGCGAGAATTTTGATAAAATACACGACATTTTGGTGAAACTTGTTTAAAACAAACCTTCACATCGAAGCCCAATCCGATTGAAAGTAACAAACTGACATCGGATGACAATATTCTCAATCATCTAACATTCGGGAAAGCACTGACAAAAGATCGATTCAGTATAAATTGTGTTTGTTCAAGTTTTTGCTTTTAATTCCAATGCAAATGTTTAATTGATTCACTTTTACCTTCTCCGAATACCAGCAACACTGAGTTATCCTGTTAGGCTACCTCCAACGCACTTTTAATTAATATTAAATTATTAATGTTGTTTCCAAATCAATCACTACTTGATGGTTGCTTTGATTTATTGAAATCCATTTCATTCAAACGGACGACATTTTTCATTCAATGGAATCATTTATTTCAATCGCACCAATTATGATTGATTAACATAATTTAATCACAATCGTATAATAATGTATTAATAACAATAATAAATTTTATATATAATCTGTCATGCAAATAAAATTATATGTTACATGGTAAAGTATCCACATAGTCACATACATACGAATAGATTGAATGATACAGAGAGATTTTGTCAGAAAACGATTGTAATGTACTTCAAAACGACCTGGACTTAATATGAAGATGGTGTAAAGATTGGCAGCTGGATTTAAATATAAATAAATGCGTGGCCATGAGTTCTACGCGCTCCACAAAAATAATTCCCGAGCAGTACCAAATCTCAGAGCATCCATTAGAGTTAGTGCACGACAACAAATACCTTGGAGACACGTTTAGCAGTAACTTATCTTTTAAAGAACATATTCGAGATTTGATAGGAAGAGCGAATAGAATGCAAAGATTAACTAAACGTTGAGAGGATGCTCATCGAGAGTCAAAGAAATAGCTTACTTTTCTCTTATTCGCCCGAGTCTTGAATACTGCTGTGCGGTTTGGGACCCACACGAAGTAGGTTTAGTCTCAGATTTAGAGATGGTCCAGCGTAGAGCAGCCCGGTTCCTTTGCAGGGACTTCAGGTTTGATAGCAGCGTTACGGCAATGGTAGAGTCCCTCGGTTGGAATTCACTACAGATGAGAAGATCTGAATATCGTCGGAAACTTTTCGGAAAGTTCATTCGTTCAGAATTTATAGACGAAGTAAGTGAAATATTAGTGCCAGTAAGGAGCGATCTCCGAGAGGCATCGACGAAGCGTTATAGGGAAGTAATCGCAGGGACGGATAATTACTTTTGGTTGGTTTTTTCCCCAGTCTATTAGAGATGCTAATAGGGATGAATGAATAATGGTGGTGTATTACACCCCCTGCCATACGCCTCTGGCGGCTCGCGGGGTATATATCTAAATCTAAATATAACGAATGCAACTCGAGATAATGATACAAAAGAAATGAACTACACTATAATAAATTACAGGCAGTTTAAATTAAGCTTATCTCTTAAAACATTCACATTTTTAGGCATTTCACCTGGTAAGGCGTTCCATTTCCTGATTAGTGATCTTTGCTACGTCTGTCTCACGTTCCTTGACTTTAGAACAATGTTCTCCGCGTCCTGAATAATTTGGAAGTTCAAATCCGCCACGTAGTTCATCTTCTGAGCTCTCCCTGCTCTTCTAAACGCCTTCCTTCTCAGTGTTATTTATTCGTTCGCCTAATACAAGCTCTTTCGCGGTTAAAATCGCGAATTCCTTTCAATTTAGTGTGCACGCAAGGGAGGGTCGCCATAACGTCTCTTTCGCAATGCTCCCGACCAATTCTTTTAATTTTTTCTCCCCGCATTTCAGTTTCCTACTAACCAACATTATTTCATGGCCTCCAGAAGTCTACTCCTTCCCAAAGATTATGGACGGTCAAAAGTAACGGAAGCTCAGGATTAGAGTTGCTGGAGTGGGAGCGGCAGGTTTATGGCCGTCTGTCCGCTTGCATACTCTCAATGGCTATTTTGCACGTGTCCTTGGGGTGTAAATACTCTTAAAGTCTCAGTTTCGGTCTGCTTGCGAAAAAAGGAGGTTATTTTTTAGTGATCGTGTGTTCGTGGTTTTCCTGCAGCATTTGTTGGTTTCGAAAGTCAAGACTTAGCGCCGATTTGTTATTCCTGGGGAACTTCGCTGACACACCATATGAGGTATGAATCTATATATATATAAAGCAGATATTCTGTTCAATCAAACTAATAATCTAAAGTGAGTTAATGTCACTTTATTCGTCCCCATAAATCCTAATTCTAACGCGTCTTTCCATCCTTTCTTGGAACTGCAATAGCCTTGTTAACAAAAAATCTGCAATTTCATTCTTCCTCATTCTTTTGACATCATCCTTCTTCAAGAAACTTTTCTCAAACCTCTCTCTTTCTTCCAAATTATAAAATACATCGTCTCGATCGTCCTTCTCGCGGTGGTGGTTTGTGCATTCCCATTAAATCTCACATTAAATTCATCACCCTCCCCTCCCTTCAATAGACTCAATAGGTATCCAAATAACAACCGGCAGCACCAAATTCAATATTCATTCAATCTACGTCCGAGTAAATTCCCTTTCTTCCGATTCCGTGTTCAAATTCCGCTCGTAAGTGCTGCTGACGAAACGGGTCAAAATTGAATGAATCGGCTCGCTTTCGTCGTGTCTACGAAAACGTTCTTCCAATTTTGTTTAACCTTCTGCAGCTACCAAAATTGTTTATAGCAGCTAAAATGTCTATGGGTGTTTTCGAGAAATAAAAGGTTTTTGTTGAAATTGTTGAGAAATTTACAATGTTCAAAATGTGTCTGAGGCATTATACACATTACCATGCATATACTATGTTGATATGAAACCAATGAAACTTACAGAGATAAAAGTAATGCATTCATAATATTTATTCGTAACCAATGTATCACAATTGGGAATCTTTAAAGTTAAAAACTTTGAAAAAATATAGTAATCATGTTGTATATAACATCATTATGAAATGTTGTAATTGAAAATCATATGTTCGCGTAAATATGTCGCAATAACCAGAAAATTGGTTAATTATGATATGACTCCTAAACAGTGTTTGATATCGAAATTTTTTTCAAATAAAGTTTATAGATAATTAAACTTTTTGTAACTTTTGTATATAATTGTATATTATATGTATATATAATTGTATATTTTGTATGGCGACCTATTTGTTGTCGACCATTTTGCAATGCGACCTATTTACTGTCGACCTTTTTGAATGGCTATCTATTTGCTGTAGACCTTTTTCCAGGTCGACCCTTTGGCTATCGACCTTTTGTCGTCGACCTAATTGCTATCGACCTTTAGTCGTGATACCTCGTTTTTAGTAAAAGGTTTGCACAATCTGCCATGAAATTGTATGATGATTAAAATTTTCAATTCATGATGAAATTCATGATGATTAAAATTTTCTGACAAAAATACAGGCTATTCACGCTCCATATCTATCCTATGTTCTATTGAAAGTATCGAAAAACATGAAAACTTTGACTCCGTGTTTAGTTAATTTTGTTTGCTTTAGTTTGTAAATGTGGACTTTGATATTTCGAACAAATGTTCGCATATTTTCTTCACAAACATCATTTTTACGATCATTTTTATGCATGCAAAATATTCTTTCTTTTCCAAATTTGGTGCTGTGGAAGAGCAAGGAATTTATTATTATAGTCAATTGACGAGATGATAGTGTCTAATGACATTATAGTCAGCCAATGGCTCTAGAACACGTATTCACTGTCCAAGGACTGTCTGAGCAGTCGCGAGTTGTTCTCCCCTTTATCTCTTCTGAATTGCGCCAAAAGTACGTGCCTACAGTTGTTTCATGCCTCGTTTACCTCTTTGACCTGTTTTTTCCTCCTTCCTGTGTCACGTTGTTTGTGAAAATTCTGCGTTTTCTGAATGCTTTTGTGTTTCTCTTCGGAGAGACCATTCTCTCGTTGGGGTTCTTCTCTCCACGCGTCGTCAGCACCGATTTTAAAATTTCACTTCTCCGAAAGGCCTCCGAAGTTATTTATCCCTTTGGAATATCAAAGGAAGTGGTCTGATTGGAAATATAGTTTCTCCCGGGAGAGAAGGGTGCTGATCGAAAATATATCGTCCATCTTGTGAGCTCTTTTACAATATTAAAAGTTGGAAATTGAAGCATACGCACATTTTCGATAGTTTTCAATATTTTCCTTAAGGATTTATTTAATTGACTATTTGTTGAATTGCTACAATCAATCTGTTGCGTTATTCTAGTTTAAACTCTTAAAATTATATTAAACAATTTCTAAAGATATTTCATTCTTTTAAGTACACAAAGTTCTGTTTTTATAAGGCTTAACATCTGTTTTTATTCGTAAGTAACGGCTCATGTTTTGATCGATTAATAGCAATTCCTAATGAGACATCAGTTAATCTCCTTCCAATATTTTTAGGTTTTATTTATTGTTATTTATTTGGATCCATCTTGCCTCTTTTATTTGATATTTCCCTTCACTTTGGACGCTTTTACTGATTAATATTTTACCTTCGTTTCAAATACGAAGTGATTATCCTATTTGCCACCATTTTTCTGAATAAATTAAAATATTGGCCATCCAGATATTATGATTAAATTATATTCCAATTCTATACAATTTGAGCTTTCCAACCCCACGGTTTTACGAAAAGTCTAGAAAACATTTGCCCATTATGTGTAAACAATTGCTGCGTTTCCTTAATAACAGTCGATTACTTGCAGACAACTAACTTTATGCAAGGAATATCGCGCGTTCAACACTCGGTGTTTGACTGCCAATAAAAAATATTCCATTTCTGAGGAATTCGAGGGGGTTCCATTCTTCCTTTCGGCGCCATTGTAAGGGTAACAGGATTCTTGGCCAGGATGCACGTATATTATTGCATTGATTGCTAAAAACATTGTCGTATCTCAGGGTGTTGCTCCAATTGATATACCGCTTCGTTCAACAGTATTTCATGCATGTATCTGGAGGGCTCTAGCAATCCGGTGCGTGCAGACGCCCGTCTTCGAGTGCTTTTAACATCTCTCTCCCACACCCATTTCCCCAGAGACGGTTCTTTTTCTTGCTTATGCAAAATCCCTCTGTAACACAACTACTCTTCCCGCATTTATTTATTTCTCATATCTTTTTACGGAGCCTAGTGAACCGCCTTTGTTCGCCCCCTTCCGCATCTCCTGGAACACTGCCAATCACCCTCTTTATTACTCCTCGTTGTTGTCCTTGAGATGGAACATTCATTTCGAATCCGGGTTTATTGTGGGATTATTTCTCCCATTCACTCGTGGCACCACGATTCCGTGGGGAAATTCGGAGGGTTGATTGATAAGGAAGAGGGGACGATTCATGGTACCGTCGAACCTCGATTACTCGAATCTCAAGGGACGGGTTAAAAAGTTCGAGTGATCAAGGTTTCGACTTATCGAGGTTTTCTAATGATTACCACTGCATTTAAATTTAATTTTTGATTAAGACCATCCAACAAAATCTAGTGACTTATTAAGAATGTTTTGCAGTACTTACTTAGAAGTGGGGTAATAAATCTGGGGAAATAAAAGAGACAGCTGGAAATAGGAACATTTTAAGTGCGTAAGCTTTTTCTTTGCGTAAATTTAAATTTTCATAACAATTAAAATTTTCGCATCCCTCAGAATACGGAATGAATTACTGCACAAGCTTTGGTAATCAGTAACACTTATAAAATCAAGATTTTTAAAAAAGAGTAAATTTTTGTCACAAAATACAGTTTACACGCTGTCTTTTGTAATATACGCAGTAATTCTGCTTTAACGAAACACAGACCCGAGGATCGATGGCATTTTCGATTGTTAGCTGCGAATTCTTCTTCACCTGCATCGGCGCGGCGGAGGGTTCTAGGAAAATTCGAGTTATAGAGGTCGGGCTACCGAAAATTCGACTTATAAAGGTGTTTACGCCCAAAACGTCGTCAAGAAAAAATTCGAGGTATGTACTGTTTTTTCTTCGACTAATCGAGGTTTTCTCAAGGGCCGGCCGTTTTCTTCGAGTTATCTAGGTTCGACTGTATTTACCGCTTGTTTTCCCTATTAATTCCCTTTTTAACCCACTTTCGAAATAATTCCACTGAATAAAGTTCGTCCGAAGCGCGTGGCCTTTCGCTTAGGCCACCGTTTTTAATTTCGCTCGATTTTCCGTTCGCAGGAGTTTTTAAGCTTATTAAATATAAATCAGCAGTTTCTTTTTTTCCACCCACTTTTATTCTCGGTTGGGGATTCAGCCACTGCTAAATTAAACTCTTGCGTGGATCAATTTACGCTGGTGCAGCGGAAGCGGGCGAAAGCCACCCCACACCCTGGATATAATAAAGGAAGGATGGGCAAACTAGAAACAAATGAGTAACGCAATTTGTGCAGTGTAGTGCCGGCGCGGAGCTGAAATTTATATCGACAGTAGAATTCGAGCACAATGCGCCCTGAGTGATAGAAAGGGAGAAAAAGTATATTTCGGATTAAAGCGTGATTTAGTGTTTCGGAGGGATTCTCTCGCAAATGGCGTAAAGACCCGCGCGTGCAGATTTCCATTTGAAAAGAGAGATATTTTCGGATGAATTACTTTTGATAATGTTGAATATGGAGAGATTTTATCGAGGTCTTCCTTTCTTACGGTTTTCCCATCGTTTTTGAGGATTCAAAATATCCGCGAGCAGATGATATAAGGAAGGAAGGTAATCGGCAATGACAAAAATGATACAGCGTGACCCGATTCCATTAGGACTGTGGTTATAAAAGAAGTCCCGAGTTATTTTCATCATTTTTAAAATACTCTCCTTTTGATTCATTACACGGCTGAAATCGACTTTGATGTTTTTTTACTTTCTCCATATACGAAGTATAGAGAAAGTATTGTTTTCATGAAAAAATTCGACTTCGAGATTTCAACGGAAATACATGTTTTGGGGTCCCTAGAACACGTTTTGACCATTTTCGGAATGATGTCTGTGTGTATGTGTGTGTGTGTGTGTGTGTGAGTGTGTGTGTGTGTGTGTGTGTGTGTGTATGTATGTGTGTGTGTGATAGTGGGCGCTCTAACGTGAAAACTGTTAGTCGTATCAATACCAAACATCATATATAGTACTGTAGTGTGTGCTGTCAGAGTTGATTAGTTTTTGGAGTAAATCGGTCAACCGGAAGTCGAGCTTTATTCATTAAAGCTCATTTCCAGTTTTCAAAATATCTCCATAAATATGATATATACGTATATTGTATTCCTTATAAAAGTTTTAGATAATGTAATTTACTATAACTTTTGTATTAAACATATTTTTGTATCACCGGTTGATTAGGAGTTATTCGTGAAACACTGATAAACCGGAAGAAGATGATTATGTACTTTGTGGGCGCTCTAACATGAAAACTCTTTGGCGGATCAACACCAAATTTCATATGTAGTACTTCTATTACAGTCTTTAGAGTTGATTAGTTTTTGGAGTAAATCGGTTAACCAGAAGTTGAGCTTCATTCTTCAAAGCTCATTTCCGGTTTTCAAAATATCTCCATAAATATGATATTTAGGTATATACTATTATTTGTAAATGTTTTAGAAAATAAAATTTACTATAACTTTTGTATGAAACATATTTTAGTATCACTGATTGTTTAGGAGTTATTCATGAAATACTGATAAACCGGAAGTTGCTGATTATGTACTTTGTGGGCGCTCTGGGCTCTATGGGCGAAAGGCCAGTTTCATCGTTTTTCATCCAGCATGTCCCGAACAACATTATTTATAATGTTTAGAGTTCGAAATTACTGTCGTAGATAAGTATTTACATCTTATATATGGAGAAAGTCATGTGCTGGCCACATCAGATTTTTGTCTCTGCGACTGCACTCAAAATAGGAATAAAAGCTCTCAGTAAGAAAATGTAAGTTCTTATGGGTCTCCTGAGGTAATACTTTCGTAAACCTGTTGCGGCACATTCTCTTTGAAGGTCCTCGTCTGCTTTCTTCTCCAGCTCTGCCAAATTTTACAGTACTGAAATCCTTTTTTTAGACGCCTTCGGGTTGCCTTCGGAGCACTGTTAACAGTGAGATGCAGTTCCAGGAGTTCACAATTCAGAAAATGATAATCGGAATAATTGTTAACCCTTCCAGAAGATAACAACCTGTGTCCATCGTCGAACCAAAGGAATTGGTCGTCAGTATCTTGACCAAGATCTTTCGATTGCTTATTTTCATCTTTAATCTCAACCATGCCGATCTCTTCTGCTGTACAGCATGTCTCATGTCCAGTCGAGATCCATTTTGGGAAATCACTTTGGACTGTCCGTAGTATGTCTTTGCAGTCCATCCAGCTGTCAGACCCTTCATTATTCCCAGGTCATGTGAATGATGGTGTTAGGTATTTCGGACAGCTCCTCCAAGAGTCCTGCAGTCTGACGTCGATTCTTCACTCTTCGATGCTCTCTCAATCCCTATTGTTCTCCTTGCAGAGCATACAAATCAGCTTGTTTTTCGATGAAGTACAGCCGGCGAATCTGCTCTGAAAAGCGAAGATCCAAGAAACCGTCCTCGGCAGTCTTAGGACCCTTTTTAGGAGCTCTTCTCATATTGCATGAGTATGTTTGCTCTTCTGAGCCTCATTGTTTTTAATTTTAGTTTTAGATTTTCTTTTGTAGGGGTTATAATTTTTATTTTGTAAGGGTTTTATTTTGTTAGGGTTTATTTCTCGCTAAGGTTTTATTTTTTGCATTAAGCAACTCAGTGGTTGAGAGCACTCCGCGCTCGTTTATTTTTGGCTTGCTCAGGTCGATTCGAATCCAGTTCTCGCAAAAATTTTTATTCTCTTTTTAAGCCTTCAGGCTGTTCGTCCACCTTTGCGGGATATGTCACGAGAGTTTTTAAATTTTTTCTTTTAATTCTGGGAATAATTTACTCGAAATGACCCGGGCACTCGGAGGCCCGTGCGTCATTTGTTTGGCATTACGAAATCTGAAAAGACGTCATTTCAATTTCGTGTTTTTTTCACGTGAAGCAAAATCATATTTAATTAAATACGAGTCACTCAATTATTGCTAAAATCCCTAATATAAGAGACAATAGAGACTCGCAAGGTTCGCACCTTAAGTGACGGTCGCACCTCATCGGAAAAATCCTTTGAATACCTAACGAACATCATTCAAAATCTTAATATATCAGGAAAATCAAACCCTGATCAATCAAAAGCCAATCCTGCTGGTAGCGATTCTACCCCTAAGTGTGCATCGTCGTCTACTTTAAGGCCGTCTAGTAGCGCAGAATCCCATCCCATAAAAGTGAAGTCGCGATCGATTCCGCCCGAGACAAATTTTACTACCCCTAGTTAGTTATTCCAGAAAGCCCCGTCGGCTGCTGGAAATGGTAATAAGGGTATTTCAATCGGCCGAAGAAGGCTATCAAATTAAACGATTCAAAGGGGACATATTATCTCCGATGTACGTGGTCGGGAATTAGATTTCAGAATTTCGAAAAGTTGTTGCTCAACTGTTTAATTACGCGATAATCATTTGAGGCTGCTCAGAGTGACATGAAATTACCCTAATTAGTTTTTGTACCGTTTTCCTTCCTTTCATATCTAAAATATATTTCCTGTAGAGTTTTTCTTTCTTGAGATATTACCGCGCATTATAATTTTCACTTATTTTTGCTTATAATTTTCTATTATCGTCACAATGATAGTCATAACTCTGATAATCGGTGTTTTTCGGTCCTTCGAACTCTAAGTCATAATCGCAATCTTATTGTGGATTAAGAATAATTTTACGCGTTTATTTATCCTCTCTGTTATTTTTTAGTTTTATATTTATCATTAGCATTACGAATTATTAAATTATTTTCTTTCAATTGTCTTTCATTGTTCTCATCTTTTCTCTTTGATCTCTTTTTTGTCTTACTTTGAATAATATGGATCAATTAGCTTGAAGATCTCCGACTGGTGATCCGTACGAATGTACATTTTTGTGAATTCACTCCGCATACAGTTTCATTTTCCGTGGAAACGAATTAACCCAAACTATCTATCGATTCACCACTTCGGCCTAAATCATCGCAGGAGTCTTTGCTCGTCGATTGCATCCTTATATATATATATATATATAAGGATATATATATATATATATATCCTTATATATATATATATATATATATATATATATATATATATATATATATATATATATATATATATATATATATATATATATATAGGCATTCATCAGAAGGTTCACAGAACGTGTTTTTTACTAGGAATATCGAGAGTAAATCGGCAATGAAATCATTGTGGTGGTTGCAGTCAGATTCTCCCTCAAGAAGGCAACTTACACCGTCCTCTTTCTCTAAGTTCCTCCTTTTTGGTCCAACACATTTGCCCTCTTCAATCGAAGCCGTCGAAAAGGGGAAAAGCCCAGAATGCCTCGAAACATAGACAAGTGAGTGGGAATAGTGCAGTGGTCATTATCCCTTCAGCGAAAAGGACAAAAACTTTCTTCCCGCACCAGTAGTTAATTTCAGAAGTCGATTGAACCTTGTATGTTTTCGAGAATGCTATTTATTTCGGAAATTTGCCCTGGGACAGTTTGCTGTATAAATTGAAAACGATGATCAGAAAAAGCATGTGGATACGGTATTTGAAGACAATTCACAACCGGCCTTTTCTCAATTGATTTGAAAAACTGAATGTGCTAACCTTCGTCTCTGTTAATCTGTCGCTGTTACTTTCAAATCGAGGACTTTCGATAGCTACGATTTATTTGGTCGTAGTTTCTAAAGTATACATCTAAGTGCGTTTTTTGCAGCGTATCTGAGCGTCTTTTTATGTCTCAACCAATGTTTAGTATTTGATTTTTAAGAAGAACTCCCATTTACATATTTCATTGCTGCATGGGTTCAATTCTTCTATCTTCCTTGAACTCGTGCCATTTGTGTCATTCTTTTCCATCCGCTTCTTTGATATCATCGGGGAATATAAACGATGAGCTCCGCTATGTCAATTATTTTCTCTCTGTAAACTCGCGATGTCCGAAAGTAGTTACGGCCTCCGAAAATGCGCCGCTCGCCTCTCTATGAAAGGCTTTTGTAATTCATTTTCCGCTTGAGCGGGGCTTGTGATCAGAAGTAGAAGCAGATGTGTTTATCAGCAATGCTTTTCTGCTGAGTTTTGATCGGTCGCTGGGAAGAGTTGGCCAAAATAGAGTTGACGTCCCTGCGGAGGGAGTGATACGGCGATTCAGTACTGTTTTTATTATCAAGGTCTTTATTAAAGGCGAGATTGAGACTCAAAAGTCTCTTCTTCCATCTAACCTATCGTCAGTGGTATTATATACATAAAAGCTTGTGTTTATGTAAATAGAAAACTCTGACGTAAAAACCATTTGTTGTATGAACACCAAATGTCATATATAGTACTTTGGTAGGTGCCGTTACAGTTGATTAGTCTTTGGAGTAAATCGGTAAATCGTAAACCGGAAGACTAGATTTTTACTTCCAAGCTAATTTCCGTTTAAGCCAAATTTCCATTAATCTCATATTTAGGTATATACAATTATCTGCGTAAGATACTAAAAATTAACTTTCTAGAAAGATTTATTTGAAAAAATTATCTATATCAACCACCGTCTAATCATAATTAACCAATTTCCTGGTCATTGCGACACATTTTCTTTAAAATGTCGTTTTCATGTATACCATTTCATAAAAATGTTATTATCAACATGATTACTATATTTCTTCAAAGATGTATTTGGAAGTTGATATGGAATTTGTAACACGCGTATTTATTTCAAAATAATTTTTCGTGTCTATATTGAATACTCTTCACAATTACAACAAAGTTCGTAACTATGGGTTTGTTTACAAGGCAAACAATGCAATGCAAAGCGTCTTTCGCTCACTCTCTTGCTATAGACCTAGGACTGCTATTATCGCAATTGCCTATAATTGTGATAATAATTTTATTCGTCCAAGGACAGACATATGCATGTAGGATAGGATGTCATCCTCAATCACATCGACACAACACGGTCAAATTTACATTAGAAAAACATTACAACATACTTTAAAATTATAACACAGCATAGATTTTATTCTTTATAATACATTTCATCTCTTTAACATATTACAGGTCCCTCTCCTTTGCTTATTCATTTACATTATAGTAAGTTTTTGTAAGGAGAAAATCTTTTGATTGTTCACCGAATTGTATGTTTTTTATTGTCTTTGATTGCGTTATGCATCTTATTGTAAACTTTTAAATCCATCACCTCAATATTTTTCCGGTTCCGCATTATCTATGAGAATGAATCTTAATGGATAATGGCTTAATCTATGAGATGGAATTCTAATGGAACTTATCTTGGCCTCTGCTGAAATGAATATGCTGGACCTCCTGTTTCAAGTACCTGCCCACATTCTGGTGAATGAGGACAGCAGAGGGCATCGTAATTACTACCTATTGTCTAATCAGCGGTTTAATTGATTCTTCTCTGGGAACCTTAGTTATGGCTATGATACCCCTCTTTTGCATTATAGGTATGTTTTACCAATGTGAGGAGTTACCCCATATGATGATGCCATAAGTCATTGTTGAGTGGAAGTTTGCGAAGTATGCAGCCTTCAAAATATCCGGAGTAACAACTGAAGTTAGTTTAGTAATTAGGTAATAAATTCCACTTAACTTTGGTCCTGGATATCTTATATGATCCCTCCAGTTAAGGCACTTGTCTGAAATGATGCCTTAGTAGTTAACAGGTTCTTGATTTTTGTTTACTAAATTTTTGGAGGGACAGAAATGTATACCCTGTGTTTTCTCCGAGATTTACAATAAGCTGGTTGCAATCAAAGCAGTCCATTATTTTACTCTCGGCTTTTATCAGAGATTCTGCAACATTCATTTCTTTGTGTTTTACTTAAGTGTCTGTGTCATCAGCCAATTGAAATATCTTAGCTTTGCAAGAAACACTGAGATCATTTACATGTATTAGAAAAAGGATAGGTCCTAGGAATCCCATATTTTATTAGATTTTTGCTGAAACGTTTATTGCTTTTAGACACTTACTCTATGCCCCTCACTCAAATAACTCTCTAAAAGTCTTTGGGGAGTAGCTATTATGCCTGTCTAAGGAGGGTCTCCTATTCCTCATAGAATCTATCCATTTTCTTAATCTCTTGGTATAAACCCTGATTTTCTCTTTTCCTGGCTCTTATCTGGTAATCTGGAATGATTTTTCCTTTTCTCAAGCCTTCGTCAATTATTTTATTGAATGCATTGAACGCAGGCCGGCGTGGGGAATACGTGTCGAACGATCCCAAGAATAAAATGGGAATGCGGTCTTCATACCATTTATAGGTATGGTTCCACCCTATTCCTTCATATACCCTCCCGCTCTCCGTGATGATAAAGTTGAAAGGCAGGTACCATCCACGCATACCTCGTCCTTCTATGTCTGCGATCCACTTTAGAATGTTTCCACAATCTCTGAAGCACCTCGGTCCGAAATTCGAAACTTCCACTACTGAAAAAGGGCGCTCCAATGTTGTAGTTGGATGTATATCCAAGTATATAGTTGAATATGGCCTTACACCCAACCACTCTTCTCTGGATACTACAGGTAGGTCAACTTCACTCTCTGGAGGAAAGAGAAAGCCTACATTGTCCGTGTAAGCGTTCCAATCTCTCATCTGATTTCTCTCGTAATTGGTGAATTCCGTCCTCCATCCGTAAGATGCAAGGAATATAAAAGAATAAGGAAAAAAAAGAAGATGGTATGGTATGAGTTTATAGACAGTGGGTAACCTTCCAGTGCAGATGGCGTGTCTTACGAGTGACTTGTATGCACGAATCGCGGCCTCCGATGGCCTAGGGTTCGGTTCTCTCCTATTCACGAATACAATCTCCAATGCTCTGTCTCCTAGGCCACCGCTGAAGCCGTAGCTCACGTTATCCCATCCGAGGCCCTCGAATATTCTTCCATCGCTCTCGATGAAGAAATTGTACACAAGTGGGCAGTGGACGCTGACTATGAGTAATTCCGCTTCCTTGGTTCTTCTCAACCTTGTTGGTTCTATATTCTCCAATTCCTCCCATAATTTCCTGTAAATCCGGAAAAGGTCCTCGTCGTCTGGTGTGTTCTCTCCAGTCACTTCTGCCCACACACTTCTAGATATCACTCTAAAGTCCTCATCTCCTGAAAAAATAATAAACAGACATGTAATTTCATCGATTACTTTTTTCTGAAGAAGGTAGGGGAGATCGGGGATCGCCGTTCGACTTTCTGTGTTACCCGTATCGGATTCTCCAAAATCAGCTTCCCGAAAATGTTTACATGTGTTTCGGTATGAAGAGCGATTATGAAAAAGGATCCGAGTATTTGTATTAAATGTTACGATAAATGAAAGAAATTGCACCAAAAAATAGAAGCATTTCTGTAAATATTCCTTACGGTGAGCCTAATGAGAAAAAAAAAAACAAGGTTTTACTGGTGACATATGCGTTTCCAAGAAGTTTAGTCGGCGATGAAGAGGGCCCTGGGCGTTCCAGGGCAGCACAAACTGATGAAACCCAGAATATTTATGGGAAAACTGAAAAATGTTATTACGAATGTCCAAACGGTCAAAAAGAACTATCACTAAGTTCAACGCCGATTGCGTGAAAAATCGTCGACAGTTGTGATGAAAACATTCATGAGTTTTGCATCATGACAATGCTTCTGCTCACTCTTCAAACTGATTATTAGCCATTTATATGCAAGAAACACTGTAATGACGCCTCAGCCTCCATATTCCCTTGGCTGTTCACAGTCCAACCTTTTTTTCTCCAAGAATAGAAAACCTTAAAGGTTTATCGTTTTACAGGAGTAGATGAGATTAAAAGTTAACTGCTGAGCGAGCTAAAACTTACCTCAAAGAACCAGTTCCAAATGTGTTTTGGGGATTAGGCGCTGAAATTATTTTATAATATCTTATG
Source organism: Sympetrum striolatum (assembly GCA_947579665.1). NCBI lineage: Eukaryota > Metazoa > Arthropoda > Insecta > Odonata > Libellulidae > Sympetrum > Sympetrum striolatum. The sequence goes on along the minus strand of OX388342.1, from coordinate 481,440 downwards.
GGGATAACTTTTAAGGGCATTTCTGTAGTCAAATATATGTAATTCCTTCCAAAAATCGAAAATCCCCCTCATATTTTGAACACATTTCGTTTCTTTTAAACTACCTCAGATGGAAAACCTGTGCAAACCGAAGACTTTACTCGGTCCCTTGTGCTTCCGGTCGCCATGAAAGCACCACATCATTGCGTCGGAATCGCATCTGCATACTTAATCTTCAAAAAATGTGACAGAGCAGTAAATGTGGACCAGGCAGTAAATCTTGGTGTACGCATTCCAATCAGTACGCCAAGAGCACCTTTATTGATACATTGTTTTCCTGGTATCTACGGCAAAGGGAATCAGTTGGAAAGTCTGTAACCGTATACAGTTGTGATTAAAGTGCAGACTTCCCATAGTAAAATGATTCAGTGATTAGGCATTTTATTACTAATTTATTATATAGCGAATTATATCTTACCATCCTAGTATCATGAGGACAGAATATATCGAATAGATAACACCACTCGAATTGTCGTGGCTCGCACCGCATAAGGAATTACCAAGTAAACATTTTTATTCAAGTTAATCCGGAAAAGTTTTATTATGCTGGTTGTTTTAAGCTATGGAGATATATTACTGAACATATTAATTATTTTGCTGTGAATCTTTCCCACCACGGATTTATCTATATGAATGGGTGAAGTATTATAAAGTATTAATGCCAATAATTCTGACCTTTCTATTATTTATATCGCTGTTTATATATAGGAAGGCATTAAAGGTAATTACGTCACGTTTTTTCTCACAGTTTCAATATATATATATATATATATATATATATATATATATATATATATATATATATATATATATATATATACGAGTAAAATGTTGCTTGCATACTGCAAGCAGATCGGCAATACTAATTTCATATCGGCATCATATCGGGAATGTCCTCAAAAGAAAAAAAAAAGGATTGAAATTTTTCTTAAATTCGCTGAAATTTCATCGTCTGGCATCGAACCTGGATCTTACTGGTGAACTTACTATGTAGCACAATAGAAGATCACCATCTCTAACTATGTGTGAAAATTCAAGCAGAAATATTGGCTACAACTGCCTCAAAAGACGCTCTAATGTTCACGAATGTGAAATTATATGGCTCTCGGGACTCGAACCAAGGACGATCTTGGAAATTTAAAAAATGTTTCTGAAATTTATTAATAATGTCAATCCATATGCCAAATTTCAAGTTTCTATATTATTGGGAAAGGTTTCAAAATAATTCCTAAAAATCGGATCAACTTCTGATTGCAGAGACACCTGGTGTCGAACCCAGGACACATTGATAGCTATGAATGCATAGTTTGATTTGTTAAGACTGGTTCTTCTATCACGCTAAGTTTTAAGTCGATAGCATGTCGGCAAGTACCTAAAATTTGTTTCCGTTATCTCCATAAGAAATGCATTGAGAAATGTAAATGGCGCCCTGGGATCGAACCAAGGACCATCAGCGAATATGTTAAATTTGATTATGAAATATATTTATAATCTCCAACTCCATGCCGAATTTCAAGTTTCCATGCCATCGGGAAGGGGTCCAAAAAAAATCTTAAAAATCGCCACAATGCATTTTAAACGGCCGATTTTTGCCCCGATCTAGCATCGAACCATGGATATTTTCCGTAAAACTCATTTATGTTTTCGATAGATCATGACCATATATAAAGGCTCCTAGATTTTCGATTCTCTACCTATCCCGGAAGTATTTTTTAAAAATTCCCGAAAATCAAAGCAATGCATTTAAACGGGAAAAATCGAGACTTTGGGGCCCTCTGGAATCGAACCCATGACATGAGGTGCAAAATCGCAATTTTTCTGGCGGTCATATTGAAAAGTGCCAATAGCTCTCTGGGATCGAACCAAGGACCATAAGCGAACATCTGTAATATTATTATGAAATATATTAATGATATCTATCTACGTGCCGAGTTTCAAGTATCCATGTTATTGGGAAAGGATCCAAAAAAAATCTTCAAATTCGCCGCAATGCATTTTAAACGGCCGATTTTTGCATCGTCCTAGCATCGAACCCAGGATATTTTCCATTAAAGTTATTTATGTTTTCGATAGATCATGACCATATATATAGGCTCCATGAGTTTTGATTCTCTACCTATCCGGGAAGTATTTTTTAATAATTCCCGAAAATCAAAGCAATGCATTTAAACGGGAAAAATCGGGATTTTGGGGCCCTCTGGAATCGAACCCATGACACTGAGGTTCAAAATCGCATTTTTTCTGGAGGTTTCACGTTAGGGCCAATACGTCGTAAAAATTTCAAGTCAATCACGCTTGTGGTTTTGGCTGTGAATTAGTATCCTATCTGGGTATCTGGGTATCTGGGTATCTATTATATATAGATGCTTCTCCGGATTCATTCATGTATCCATATATATATTCATATCTATTATATATAGATGCTTCTCCGGATTCATTCATGTATCCATATATATATTCATATATATATATATACGAGTAAAATGTTGCTTGCATACTGCAAGCAGATCGACAACACTAATTTCATATCGGCATCATATCGGGACGGACATCAAAAGAAAAAAAAAATTCAAAATATTCGTAGAATTCGCTGCAATTTAATCGCCTGGCAGCGAACCCCGGTCTTCCTGGTGTACTTACTATGTACTACTTACCTATCCGGAAAGTATTTTTTTTTAATTCCCGAAAATCACGGCAATGCATTCAAACGGGAAAAATCAGGACTTTGGGGCCCTCTGGAATCGAACCTATGACACTGAGGATCAAAGTCTCTTTTTTCCTGGGGGTTTCACGTTATGGCCAATATGTCATAAAAATTTCAGATCAATGACGCTTGTAGTTTAGGCTGTGAATTTGTATCCTATCTATCTATCTATCTATATAGGTATATATATGAATGAATCCGGAGAAGCATCTATATATAATAGATAGAGAGGATACAAACTCACAGGCCAAACCACAAGCGTCATTGACTTGAAATTTTTACGACATATTGGCCATAGAGTGTAACCGCCAGAAAAATTGCGATTTTGCACCTCAGTGTCATGGGTTCGATTCCAGAGGGCCCCAAAGTCTCGATTTTTCCCGTTTAAATGCATTGCTTTGATTTTCGGGAATTTTTAAAAAATACTTCCGGGATAGGTAGAGAATCGAAAATCTAGGAGCCAATATATATGGTCATGATCTATCGAAAACATAAATGAGTTTTACAGAAAATATCCTGGGTTCGATGCTAGGTCGTGGCAAAAATCGGCCGTTTAAAATGTATTGTGGCGAATTTTAAGATTTTTTTTGGACCCCTTCCCGATGGCATGGAAACTTGAAATTCGGCATGGAGTTGGAGATTATAAATATATTTCATAATCAAATTTTACATATTCGCTGATGGTCCTTGGTTCGATCCCAGGGCGCCATTTACATTTCTCAATGCATTTCTTATGGAGATAACGGAAACAAATTTTAGGTACTTCTCGGCATGCTATCGACTTAAAACTTGGCGTGATAGAAGAACCAGTCTTAACAAATCAAACTATGCATTCATAGCTATCAATGTGTCCTGGGTTCGACACCAGGTGTCTCTGCAATCAGAAGTTGATCCGATTTTTAGGAATTATTTTCAAACCTTTCCCAATAATATAGAAACTTGAAATTTGGCATATGGATTGAGATCATTAATAAATTTCAGAAACATTTTTTAAATTTCCAAGATCGTCCTTGGTTCGAGTCCCGAGAGCCATTTACAATCGTGAACATTAGAGCGTCTTTTGAGGCAGTTGTAGCTCATATTTCTTCTTGAATTTTCACACATTGTTAGAGATGGCGATGTTATATAGTGCTGCATAGTATGTTCAACTGTAAAGACCCGGGTTCGATGCAAGACGATGGAATTTCAGCGAATTTTAAGAAAAATTTCATTCCATTTTTTTCTTTTGATGGCCGTCCCGATATGATGCCGACATGAAAATAGTGTTGTCGATCGGCTTGCAGTATGCAAGCAACATTTTACTCGTATATATGAATGAATCCGGAGAAGCATCTATATATAATAGATAGATAGGATACAAATTCACAGGCTAAACCACAAGCGTCATTGACTTGAAATGTTTACGACATATTGGCCATAGAGTGTAACCGCCAGGAAAAAAGCGACTTTGATCCTCAGTGTCATAGGTTCGATTCCAGAGGGCCCCAAAGTCCCGATTTTTTCCGTTTAAATGCATTGCCGTGATTTTCGGGAATTTTTAAAAAATACTTTCCGGGTAGGTAGAGAAATAAAACTCAAGGAGCCTGTATTTATGGTCTTGGACTTTTGAAAACATTAATGACTTTTACAAAAAATATCCTTGGTTCGATGCTAGGACGATGCAAAGATCTGCCCTTTAAAATACATGCGAGCTGTTTTTCATTATTTTTTTAGATGCATTTCTCGAAATAATAGGAAGTTCGTGCTTAGCCGGAAAGTGTAAGGTAACAATTGGTTTAAGAAAAAAATTTTCATAAGACCGTACTATTCCTGGGTTCGATGCCAGAGCACATTAACATTTCTCTCATAAGGAATATAAGGGAAAAGTAAGACTTCGATTGAGGCAGTTGCAGCCAATATTTCTGCTTGAATTTTCGCACATAGTTAAAGAATAATATCTTCTATTATGTTGCATAGGAAGTTTCACCAGAAAGACCCGGGTTCGATGCCGGGCGGTAAATATGTCTCCCGTTTAAAATACATAGGGTTAGTATTTCATTATTTTTTTTATGCACTTATCGAAATGATAGGAAGTTCGTGCTTGGCTGTAAAATATATGGTTAAAACTGGTTTAAGAAAACAGTTTTCAGAAGACCGTAATATTCCTGGGTTCGATACCAGACCACATTAACATTTCTCTCATAAGAAATATAAGGGGAAAGTAGGACGTCGTTTGATGCAGTTGCAGATAATACTTCTGCTTGAATTTTCACAGATATTTAGATATGGTGATCTTCTATTGTGCTGCATATTAAGTATAACCAGGAAGACCCGGGTTCGATGCCGGACGAATAAATTGCAGTGAATAATCAGAATATGTTCAATCCATTTTTTTTGAACGGCTTTCCCGATATGATGCCGACATGAAATTAGTGTTATCGATCTGCTTGCAGTATGCAAGCAACATTTTACTCGTAAATATATAAGTATATCCGGAGAAGCGTCTATATATAATAGATGAATATATGTATGGATACATGAATGAATCCGGAGAAGCATCTATATATAATATATATATATATATATATATATATATATATATATATTTATTAAAATATAAAAATAATAAATTATTTTTATTATTATATTTACACTGCAGATGGGCAAAAACCAGGCGGCCGTATCAATAATACTATAACCACACATAACATTTAAAGAAATGTTTACAATTATATACATCTTAGCAGCCAATTATTTTTAATGATTTTCTTAAACTTACGTTCATTAGCAGGAAATTAATTGAAAGCTTCTTTAGTTCATGTATTCCAGTCCATTGAGGCTCTATTTACGTACGAAAGTTTTCCAACACCTTTTTTTTTTGTAGAAACACGTACTTGGCACCCGTGATCTTTTCTTCCTATATAATTAGGATCACATGGTTCAGAGAATAGTTCATTTCAGCCAGGTTTACCAGTGCATGCGCGGTAAAACTGATTATCTGATTCATTTTCGTCTATTCTCCAAAGTATCCAACTTAAGCTCCAGAAACATTCCTTTGACGTTATCAGTCCTGCAAAATCTACCCAAAACAAATCTAGCTCCTTCACTTTGTGCTTTTTCGATGCTCTTTTGATACTTTCCATGGGGACTTTGCATTACAGTTTCTTTCACCTTACAGTGTATTATAGGTATAGTATTAATGGAAAAAGGTATTGAGAGATTCAAGTAAAATTTGTTTATAAGCTATAGTAGAATTTGTTTATATTCTCACCTTCTTTTGGACAAAATATCCGCAACAGTTTCCTTCGTTCTTCCATCACATCGCTTTTGGAAGAGGAACACTCTGCCGTTCGATTAGTCACTCCATCTTCATAAAACAAATGGAATCGATTCAGGTTATTGCTGATCAATTTCAGAATTAAAAAACCTAAACTGAACTACTCTGACTTTGAATGCTGCTTTAGCTGTAATACTTTATTCTCTCAACTTTCTTAATATTATTATTGTTGTAAAGTTGCCTTTATCTTTTGTTGTGATTGTGTTCAAGTATATTATAAGTTAGCCAACCATCAATTAAGCAATTTTATACAGGAATATAATGCATGATGGTCGTAATGAATTATTTATTCCACATCTGCTTTAGAGTTTCTTTTAGCCTGCTAACACTAAAGCAATCACAATTATCACAATAGTTTTGAATTTTGAATTTGATTCCATTTATATTGAATGATATGTTTCGAGATTTGATGTATGGGAAAAAATCGTAAATAAAACTTTAACAATGATTTAGTCAAACCATTATGGGGAAAACATATAAAAGGCAACAATATACGAGACGTTGCTTCAAACATTTCCCAAAAATAAACAAAATTTTCAGATGAAAAAGAGAATATCAAATGTTTTGCATGTAATAGTTGCTTTTATTGCTATTTTTCAACTATATAGCAGCATAAAATTTCGTCTGATGCCGAAAATAAAATATTTTTCGTTATTCAGCGTACTGAGGACATGTCAAACATCTTAACCTCCGGAGAAATCGGAAAATCTCAATTGCGGTATAACATAAGTTCAATTTTCACCTTGTAATTTAAATTCATAATGTCCAATGTTTCTTACCTTTGAGAACTCCACTGAATTCCAGTCGTCTCTCCGATCCTTCTAGAATTTTGATCAAATCCATGTCCAGTTGCCAATCGGTTGAAATTGCCTTGAGAATCTCCGATATCCGAGGACATCACCAGGGGTCCATCGCCTTGCTTCTTCATCGTGAGGTGCTCTGTTACATTTTCTCCTCTTGTCCTCGTGAACAGTGACGTGACCAAGACGAGGCACAAGGAGTGACACAAGAGTGACGTCATTCTTCAGCGAAGTCCACAAGTGATATCCTTGTAGCCTCTGCTGAATATAGAATATCGTGATTGTAATTTTATGCTATTACTTTTTAAGACTAAAATCGATAGTAGAATATACATCTTCGAGGAAATACCTTTTGTTATATAGAGCCAAAATTAAAAAGAAAGCGTTGAAATGAATACAAAATAAAAGAAAATTAGTTACTTGGGTTCCTCATGCTAATATTCGAATCTGAAGTAAAAACACATTTAAAACAATTAGTACTTCAAGAAATAGAGTGATGTCTTATTGTTATTTTATCGTTGATCAAATCTTATCTTATCTTACATATATATAAAAATGCCTGTATGTGTGTATGTATGTATATATGTATATTCCAGATAATCTCAAAAACTAGACGTCGCACAATGTTCAAACTTTTAACATCATTAAATGTCTTCCCGAGGATGATCAAGTGGTACTTGAATTTTGCCTAAAGTCCACAGTTCGAACCCAGACGAGTAAAACAGTTTGCGTAAGAAATACACGTAAAGTTCATTTTTTCGTTGCATTGTTCATTTCTTTTGCATAACTTAGTTAGAAATAATAATCGTAGGAAGTCGAAACTAGCATAAAAAGAAGGGAAATAGAATAAAAATTCTTATTTTGGTCGTGAAATATCGTTTGCGACTCGAAATTGTGAGAATTTTGATAAAATATACGAAAGTTTTGTGAAAATTCGAGGCTATAAACAACTTATCCCCCTGACGACCGATCCCATTGTTGAATCCGAGCTCAAGCGTAATTCCATAATAAGACGTGGAAAATGAATGCCCAGATAAGATTAATGCTGTAAATAAGATATAGACTATACGATGATGAGATATATACATTATTATCGATGATATTTTAACATTATTATACATGATATTTAAACATTTGCCATTACAAAAAATATCCTGTGAACATCCTCTCGGACAAATCTACTAAATATTTTTTTTAATTCTAATTTTTTTTAATAGTCTGTAGCAAACAAGTTTTATTTATATCAACGTAATTGTTTACTGATTATTTCGTGGGATAAATGGGTTTTTGGGATAAATGGGTTTGTTAGATGAAATTGCTTTCTCTCGATCAATATAACTGACTGCGTATTAAAAACCTGGTAAGTTTTGTATGTTTTTATTATAATCTTCTGCATTTAGTATTATCGATTTACTTCGATAAATATTTAGCCGGAAATGGATTTGGTGAATATTGTAAAGGTTTCCCAGTTTCAGTTAAGGACAGGAGTTAAACGGCGATTTGTAAAGCTTTAGCAAATCTCCAATATCGTATCCCTCCAACGAAAAGGTAAAGCAAGTTTACGTTTTGTTATACGCAGAATAAAATAAGTTATTCATTTTGGTCTTTTAATTGCTTCCAATTGTTATGCATTTACTATCATTCTGTTATCGGTGTTCAATCTCGGTTGTTTCAGAGTGATATAAAATACATTTTGGTTGTGTTTGATCATTGTTTCCGATATCCATTTTTTCCCTTTCTGAAAATGTCTCCTTAAACGTGATGCTGCTTATCCTAATGCTATCTTCGAATATACTTTTTATAATCCTTAAACAAATGTTGCGTTCATCGAAGAATTGTTCATTCTAATATTTAGGTTACATTGCAGATTTTATATTCTAACTATATTTTGTTTGTTTATTGGTTTGGAAATGATGATCGCCTGGCATTTGCTATCTACCTAAAATTATGAGATATGTGCTACGATCAAGCCTGTAACAAAAATATTTATTAACTTTAAATTCTCCCCGTTGAGAATCAACGGGCACTTCAGCTAGTAGAAAATAGAGTGTGGGTGTGTGTGCGTGTATGTTCGCTAAAAACTCGAGAACCGAGAGTCACAAAACTATGAAATTTTCTACATTATTAAAAGTCAACCCCGCGCAGAGTATAGGCTACTTTTTATTTCCCTAAACGGTTCACGGTTCGAACCCAGACGGGTCAAAACGTTTCCATAAGAAATACACGTAGAGGTCAGTTTTTTCGTAGCAGGGTTCATTTCTTTTTCAAAATTAAATTAGAAATAATGGTCCTAGAAAGTCGAATCAAGCACCAAAAGAAGAAGAGTATCATAAAAATTCTTATTATGTTCGTGGAATATAGTTTTTGATTCGACATTGCGCACAATTAGATAAAGTTCGTGAAAGTTTTATCGAAATGTTGAGGTCGTAAAGTGTCCTCAGTGAACCTCAGTGTCATGGGTTCGATTCCAGAGGGGCCCTAAGTCCCGATTTTTCCCGTTTAAATGCATTGCTTTGATTTTCGGGAATTAAAAAAAATACTTTCCGGATAGGTAGAGGATCAAAACTCAAAGAGCCTATATATATGAACATGATCTATCGAAAACATAAATGAGTTTTACGGATTATATCCTGGGTTCGATGCTAGGTCGAGGCAAAAATCGGCCGTTTAAAGTGCATTGTGGCGATATTTAAGATTTTTTTTGGACCCCTCCCCGATGGCATGGAAACTTGAAATTCGGCATGGAGTTGCAGATCATTAATATTTTTCATAATCAAATTTTACATATTCGCAATCTGTCCTTGGTTCGATCCCAGAGAGCCATTTACATTCCTCAATGCATTTCTTATGGAGATAACAGAAAAGGGTTTTAGGTACTTCCCGGAATGATATCGACTTCAAACATTGTATGAAATAAGATGAAGTCCTAATAAATCATACTAAGCATTCATTGCTACCAATATTTCCTGGGTTCGACACCAGGCGTCTCTACAATCAGTAAATTATCCGATATTTAAGAATTAATTTAAACCCCTTAACAATAATATTAAAACATGAAATTAGGTAGATAGAGAGAGAACAAAGATACATTTCAAAATCATGTTTTAGATTTCCTAAATAGTCCTTGGTTCGAATCCAGATAGCCATTTACATTATTGAAAAGTAGGAAGTCGTTTCATGCAGTTGCAGCCAATATTTCTGCTTGAATTTTCACACATTGTAAGAGATGGTGATCTTCTGTTGTGCTGCATAGTAGGTTCACCAGTTAGACCCAGGTTCGATGCCAGACGATGAAATTTTAGCGAATTTTAAGAAAAATTTCAATCCTATTTTTTTTTCTTTTGAGGACAGTCCCGATATGATGCCGATATGAAATTAGTATTGCCGATCTGCTTGCAGTATGCAAGCTACATTTTACTCGTATATATATATCTTCTATTATCTATTATATATAGATGCTTCTCCGGATTCATTCATGTATCCATATATCTATTATATATAGACGCTTCTCCGGATATACTTATATATATACGAGTAAAATGTTGCTTGCATACTGCAAGCACATCGATAGCACAAATGTTTTGTCGGCATCACATAGAGTCAGTCCTCAAAAGAAAAAAAAATGGATGGAAAATATTCTTAATTTCCGCTGCAATTTATTCGTCTGGCATCGAACCCAGATCTTTCTGGTAATACTTCCTATGCAACATAATAGAAGATCACTATCTCTAACTATGTGTGAAAATTCAAGCAGAAATATTTGCTTCAACTGCCTCAAACGACGACTTACTTTTCCCTTATATTCCTTATGAGAGAAATGTTAATGTGCCCTGGCATCGAACCCAGGGCAGGGACAGTACGGGCTTATGAAATTTTTTTTCTGAAACACATTCTTAATATATATCTTCTGATTGAGCGAAAAGTTCCTTACATTCCGGTAAGTGCATCAAAAAAATTAATGAAAAACTATCCCCATGCATTTTAAATGCGGGATTTTTGCATCGTCCTAGCATCGAACCCAGGACGTTCTCATTAGTAGTCATTAATGTTTTTAATAGTTCTTGAATATATCTGTAAGCTCCTTGAATTTCGATTCTCTACCTGTCCGGGAAGTATTATTTAAAAAATTTTGAAAATCGCCACCATGTATCCTTATGGAGAAAATTGGGACTTTGGGGCCTTCTGGAATCGAACCCATGGCACCGAGGTTCAATGTCGGCTTTTTCCTGGAGGTTACACGTCATGGCCATAACGTCATAAAAATTTCAAGTCGGTGGCACTTGTGGAACATGCTTAGACTTTTGATCCCCAGTGTATATATCTATTATATATAGATGCTTCTCCGGATTCATTCATATATCATACGAGTAAAATGTAGCTTGCATACTGCAAGCAGATCGGCAATACTAATTTCATATCGGCATCACATTGGGACGGTCTTCATAAGAAAAAAAGAGGATTTAATTTTTTCTTAAAATTCGCTGAAATTTCATCGTCTGGCATCGAACCCGGGTCTTACTGGAAAACCTACTATGAAACACAATAGAAGATCACCATCTCTAACTATGTGTGGAAATTCAAGCAGAAATATTGGCTACAACTGCCTCAAAAGACGTTCTAATTTTTACGAATGTGAATGGCTCTCGGGACTTGAACCAAGGACGATCTTGGAAATCTAAAAAAATGTTTTTGAAAGATATTTATGATCTCTATCTATATGCCGAATTTCAAGTTTCTATAATATAGAGAAAGGTTTCAAAATAATTCCTAAAAATCGGATCAACTTCTGATTGCAGAGACACCTGGTGTCGAACCCAGGACACATTGATAGCTGTGAATGCACTGTTTGATATGTATGGACTTGATCTTTCTATATGCAAAGTTTGAAATCGATATCGTGCCGGAAAGTACCTAAAATTTGTTTCCGTTATCTCCGTAAGAAATGCATTGTGGAATTCAAATGTCCCTCTGGGATCGAACCAAGGACCATCAGCGAATATGTAGAATTCGATTAAGATATGTTTTTATGGTGTCTAACCTCATACCGAATTTCAAGTTTCTATGCCATCGGAAAAGGATCCAAAAAAAATCTTAAAAATCGCCACAGTGCATTTTAAACGGCAGATTTTTGCCCCGACCTAGCATCGAACCAAGGATAATATTCGTAGATGTCTTTATGGTTTCCTTTAGATATGCGCGGCATCTAGCGATCCCTCGAGTTTCAACTCTCTCCTTTTCCGGGAAGGGCCTCAAAAAAATTTTCGAAAATCCCCGCCATGTAATCTTATGGGGAAAATCGCGACTTTGGGGCCTTCTGTAATCAAATTTTTTTTATTCGCTGATGGTCCTTGGTTCGATCCCAGAGGGCCATTTACATTCCTTATGCATTTCTTATGGAGATAACGGAGACAAATTTTAGGTACTTCCCGGCATGATATCGATTTCAAACTTTGCACAAAATAAGATCAAGTCCTTTAAAATCATACTGTGCATTCACAGCGTAAATATATTTCCTGGGTTCGACACCAGGCGTCTCTTATATCAGTAGTTGATCCGATTTTTAATAATTATTTTGAGCCCTATCCCAATAATATAGAAACTTGAAATTCGGCAAATAGATAGAGATCATAAATAACTTTCATGAACATGTTTTAGATTTCCAAGATCGTCCTTGGTTCGAATCCAGAGCGCCATTTACATTCCTGAAAAGTAGAACGTCGTTTGAGGCAGTTGTAGCCAATATTTCTGCTTGAATTTTCACACGTAGTAAGAGATGGTGATTTTCTGTTGTGCTACATAGTAAGCTTACCAGGAAGACCCGGGTTCGATGCCAGTCAATTAAATTGCAGCGAATTTTAAGAATATTTTCAATACCTTTTTTTTTCTTTTGAGGGCCGTCCCGATATGATGCCGACATGAAATTATTGTTGTCGATCTGCTTGCAGTATGCAAGCTACATTTTACTCGTATATATATATAGGTATATCCGGAGAAGCGTCTATATATAATAGATATATATACGAGTAAAATGTTGCTTGCATACTGCAAGCAGATTGACAACATTAGTTTCATATCGGCATCATCTCGGGACGGTCCTCAAAAGAAAAAAAAGGATTGAAAATAACCATAAAATTCACAGCAATTTAATCGTCGGGCATCGAACCGGGCTCTTACGGGTGAAACTCACTACGCAGCACAACAGAAGATCACCATCTGTAACTCTGTGTGAAAATTCAAGCAGAAATATTGGCTACAACTGCCTCAAAAGACGTTCTAATTACACGAATGTAAATTGCTCTCTTGATTCGAACCAAGGACGATCATTGCAATCTAAAACATGAATTCGAAATTTATTTATTATTTCTATCTATATACCGAATTTAGTGTTTTATATTAAAGGGAAGGGGTTCAAATTAATTCCCAAAAATCGGATCAGTTACTGATTTTAGAGACGCCTGGTGTCGAACCCAGGATACATTGGTAGCTGTAAATGCAAAGTATGATTATGTAGGACTTAATTTTATTTTTTGCAAAGTTTGAAGTCGATATCTTGCCAGGAAGTACCTAAAATTTGTTTCCGTTTTCTCCATAAGAAATGCATTGAGGATCGTAAAAGGCCCTCTGGGATCGAACCGAGGACCATCAGCGAATATAAAAAAATTGATTATGAAATATATTTGTGATATCTAACCCGATGCTGAATTTCAAGTTTCCATGCCATCGGCAAATGGTCCAAAATAAATCATAAAAATCGCCGCAATGCATTTTAAACGGCCGATTTTTGCCCCGACCTAGAATTCGTTCGTAATTCGTTTGATATCCACGGCATCTAGCAATCCCTCGAATTTCAACTCTCTACTTGCCCGGGAAGTGCCTCAAAAAAAATTTCGAAAATCCTCACCATGTATCCTTATGCAGAAAATCGGGACTTTGGGGCCTTCTGGAATCGAACCCATGACACTGAGACTCAAGGTCAGATTTTTTCTGGAGGTTACCCGTCATGGCCATAATGTCGTAAAAATTTCAAGTCGATGGCACTTATGGAACATGGTTAAACTTTTGATCCCCTATGAATGAGTGTATATATATATAGGTACAAGTAAAATGTTGCTTGCATACTGCAAGCAGATCGGCCATACTAATTTCTTTTCGGCATCATATCGGGACGGTCCTCAAAAGAAAACAAAAGGATTTAAATTTTTCTTAAAATTCGCTGAAATTTCATCGTCTAGCATCGAACCCGGGTCTTACTGGTAAACCTACTATGAAATACAATAGAAGATCACCATATCTAACTATGTGCGAAAATTCAAGCAGAAATATTGGCTATAACTGCCTCAAAAAACGTTCTAATTTTCACGAATGTTAATGCCTTTCGGGACTCGAACCAAGGACGATCGTGGAAATCAAAAACATGTTTCTGAAAGTTATTTATGATTTCTATATATATGCCGAATTTCAAGTTTCTATTTCATTGTGAAAGGTTTCAAAATAATTCCTAAAAATCGGATCAACTTCTGATTTCAGAGACACCTGGTGTCGAACCCAGGCCGTATTACAAACTGTGAATGCACAGTTTGATTTGTAAAGACTTGTTCTTGTATCATGCAAAGTTTGAAGTTGATAGAATGCCGGAAAGTACCTAAATTTTGTTTCCGTTATCTCCGTAAGAAATGCATTGAGAAGTGCAAATGGCCCACTGGGATCGAACCAAGGATAATCAGCGAACATGTAAAATTTGATTATGAAGTATATTGATGATATCTATCCACGTGCCGAGTTTCGAATATCCATGTTATCGGGAAAGGATCCAAAAAAAATCTTCAAAATCGCCGCAATGCATTTTAAACGGCCGATTTTTGCCCCGACCTAGCATCGAACCGTAGACTATATTCTAAGATTTTTTTCTGATTTTCGTTGGATACGCACTGCTTCTAGCGATCCCTCGAGTTTCAACTCTTTCTCTCTCCGGGAAGTACCTCAAAAAAATTTTCGAAAATCCCCGCCATGTATTCTTATGGAGAAAATCGTGACTTTGGGGCCCTCTGGAATCGAACCCATGACACTGAGGATCAAAATCGCAATTTTTATGGCGGTTACACGTTATGGCCAATACGTCGTAAAAATTTCAAGTCAATGACGCTTGTGGTTTAGGCTGTGAATTAGTATCCTATCTATCTATCTATCTATCTATCTATCTATATAGGTATATCCATGAATGAATCCGGAGAAGCATCTATATATCTATTATATATAGATGCTTCTCCGGATTCATTCATATATTCATACGAGTAAAATGTAGCTTGCATACTGCAAGCAGATCGACAACACTAATTTCATATCGGCATTATATCGGGACGGTCCTCAAAAGAAAAAAAAAGGATTTAATTTTTTCTTAAAATTCGCTGAAATGTCATCGTCTGGCATCGAACCCGGGTCTTACTGAAAACCTACTATGAAAAACAATAGAAGATCACCATCTCTAACTATGTGTGAAAATTCAAGCAGAAATATTGGCTACAACTGCCTCAAAAGACGCTCTAATGTTCACGATTGTAAATGGCTCTCGGGACTCGAACCAAGGACGATCTTGGAAATTTAAAAAATGTTTCTGAAAGTTATTATTGATCTCAATCTATATGCCAAATTTAAGTTTCTATATTATTGGGAAAGGTTTCAAAATAATTCCTAAAATTCGGATCAACTTCTGATTGCAGAGACACCTGGTGTCGAACCCAGGACACATTGATAGCTATGAATGCATAGTTTGATTTGTTTAGACTGGTTCTTCCATCATGCTAAGTTTTAAGTCGATAGCAAGCAGGGAAGTACCTTAAACTTGTTTCCGTTATCTCCATAAGAAATGCATTGAGGAATGTAAATGGCCCTCTGGGATCGAACCAAGGAACATCAGGGACAACATAAAAATCGATTATGAAATATATTTATGATATCTAACCCCATACCGAATTTCAAGTTTCCATGCCATCGGGAAAGGGTCCAAAAAAAAACTTAAAAATCGCCACAATACATTTTAAACGGCAGATTTTTGCATCGACCTAGCATCGAACCCAGGTTACTTTCCGTAAAACTCATTTATGTTTTCGATAGATCATGACCATATATAAAGGCTCCTAGAGTTTCGATTCTCTACCTATCCGGGAAGTAATTTTTTTTAATTCCCGAAAATCAAAGCAATTCATTTAAACGGGAAAAATCGGGACTTTGGGGCCCTCTGGAATCGAACCCATGAGACTGAGGATCAAAATCGCTATTTTTCTGGTGGTTACACGTTATGGCCAATACGCCGTAAAAATTTCAGCTCAATCACTCTTGTGGTTTAGGCTGTCAGTTTGTATCCTCTCTATCTATTATATATAGATGCTTCTCCGGATTCATTCATGTATCCATATATATATACGAGTAAAATGTAGCTTGCATACTGCAAGCAGATCGACAACACTAATTTCATCTCGGCATCATATCGGGACGGTCCTCAAAAGAAAAAAAAGGGGATTGAAAATATTTTTTAAATTCGCTGCAAGTTATTCGTCCGGCATCGAACCCGGGTCTTTTTGGTGATACGCACTATGCAGCACAATAGAATTTCTCCATCTCTAACTATGTGTGAAAATTAAAGCAAAAATATTGGACGCAGCTGCCTCAAAAGACGCTCCAATGTTCATGAATGTAAATGGCTCTCGGGACTCGAACCAAGGACGATCGTGGAAATTAAAATAATTTTTCTGAAAGTTATTAATGATCTCAATCCATATGCCAAATTTCAAGTTTCTATATTATTGGGAAAGGTTTCAAAATAATTCCTAAAAATCGGATCAACTTCTGATTGCAGAGACACCTGGTGTCGAACCCAGGACACATTGATAGCTATGAATGCATAGTTTGATTTGTTAAGACCGGTTCTTCTATCACGCTAAGTTTTAAGTCGATAGCATGCCGGGAAGAACCTAAAATTTGTTTCCGTTATCTCCATAAGAAATACATTGAGAAATGTAAATGGCGCCCTGAGATCGAACCAAGGACCATCAGCGAATATGTAAAATTTGATTATGAAATATATTTATAATCTCCAACTAAATGCCGAATTTCAAGTTTCCATGCCATCGGGAAGGGGTCCAAAAAAAATCTTAAAAATCGCCACAATACATTTTAAACGGCCGATTTTTGCCTCGACCTAGCATCGAACCCAGGATATTTTCCGTAAAACTCATTTATGTTTTCGATAGATCATGACCATATATAAAGGCTCCTAAAGTTTCGATTCTCCACCTATCCGGGAAGTATTTTTTAAAAATTCCCGAAAATCTAAGCAATGCATTTAAACGGGAAAAATCGGGACTTTGGGGCCCTCTGGAATCGAACCCATGACACTGAGGTTCAAAATCGCAATTTTTCTGGAGGTTATACGTTATGGCCAATATGTCGAAAAAATTTCAAGCCATAGACGCTAGTGGTTTGGCCTGTGACTTTGTATCCTCTCTATATATCTATTATATATAGATGCTTCTCCGGATTCATTCATCTATCTATTATACGAGTAAAATGTTGCTTGCATACTGCAAGCACATCGATAACAAAAGTTTTTTGCCGGCATCACATAGAGTGAGTCCTCAAAAGAAAAAAAAATGGACGGAAAATATTCTTAATTTCCGCTGCAATTTATTCGTCTGGCATCGAACCCAGGTCTTCCCGGTCAAACTTACTATGCAGAACCATAGAAGATAACCATCTCTAACTATGTGTGAAAATTCGAGCAGAAATATTGGCTGCAACTGCCTCAAACGACGTCCTACTTTTCCCTTATATTCCTTATGAGAGAAATGTTAATGTGCTCTGGCATCGAACCCAGGAATAGTACGGGCTTAAGAAATTTTTTTCTTAAACCAATTCTTAATATATATCTTGTAGCTGAGCGAAAAGTTCCTTACATTCCGGTAAGTGCATCAAAAAAATTAATGAAAAACTATCCCCTTGCATTTTAAATGCGGGATTTTTGCATCGTCCTAGCGTCGAACCCAGGACGTTCTCATTAGTAATCATTAATGTTTATAATAGTTCTTGACCATATCTCTAAGCTCCTTGAATTTCGATTCTCTACCTGTCCGGGAAGTATTATTAAAAAAATTTTGAAAACCGCCACCATGTATCCTTATGGAGAAAATCGGGACTTTGGGGCCTTCTGGAATCGAACCCATGACACCGAGGTTCAATGTCGGCTTTTTCCTGGAGGTTACACGTTATGGCCAATACGTCGTAAAAATTTCAAGTCTTTGGCACTTGTGGAACATGGTAAAACTTTTGATCCCCTATATATATATATATATATAACTTATATATAGGTATATCCGGAAAAGCGTCTATATATAATAGATATAGATGCTTCTCCGGATTCATTCATATCTATTATATATAGATGCTTCTCCGGATTCATTCATGTATCCATATATTACTATATATAAAGCTGCAAATCCGACTCATTCATACAAATTCCTGGGCATTTCTAATCGCCCTAGAAGGCTGAAGTTTTCATGGGAGATTCATAATTGACAGTCGAGTCAGGAAAAAATCGAAAATCTACAGATTTTTTATTAGGTTAGAGCCCAGAGACGATTATATTTTTCAATGTAATTAAACGGGGAAAACGAAAAATGGCCATGCAGAGCAAATTTCTTTCGTTCATTAAAACCTTAAAAAGTAATCGTAAAGCAGTGGGACTTGGTCTGTATTATGTATAAAAGATCAAAATTTACTTTTCTTGCAACCAATTTTAAGATTCCGGCACGAAATCTGCAAAAGTTTAGTTTGAACGCCAATTTAATCCGTTTTTTTCTCCTCATTTCGAAAATATAATCTATGGCAACAACCATTGTTTGAATCGAAAACAAGTTTGTTTACGATCCTATTTTCATACGCCATGATAAAGGTTTGATGCATTTTTAATTATTTTAAATGTTTCTTTCGATATATGTTATTAATGAATGCTGAAAAATGTAAATTTCATCAAAAAAGACAGTGGATATCTGCACGGTCAATGAATCAATCGTGAATGCATGCTGTGGTAACATAAGTTTATGTAGAGAATACGAGATCATTAACAACGAAGATAATCCTAAAAGTCATGTAAGTAGTGAGATTATTCTAGAATGAAGTACATATACATTAATATAAATTAATAAATAGGGATATTATTGTAAATTAAAAGGTTTAACAACAGTCTTTAGAAATAAAATAACTGCAAGCAATACAAATCATAAGTTTAACGAACACTTTAGTTTAGTTATATATTTTATTTTATAGCTCACTTAACCAAATACATTTATCATATACTGAACTCAGACTAAAAAGTTCCATGCATGTTTCACTTTCGTTCTATATACATTGTGATATATTGTCACCGAAAAGCTCAGAACGGCAACTAAACCCATTGCTGTCCGCCTTTCTTGAAGGACCATGTTATCATTGAATATCAAGAAATTGTAACTTTCATCTAAATGAACAACAAATATCTACTCAGGAAATACATGGTATCATATCACGATGTTAGGATATCGTTGTTCTACGTATATGATGGATTGCTTTTCGTGAGTGAGTTTCTGTGCTTTTTATTACATGCCTATTATGTTTATTCTTTTCTATTTTAATTAAATATAATTATTCTGTCATCCTTTCCAAAGAGAATTTAAAATTGTTCTTTTTCTACGATTTCTTTAATTAATACGTAGTACACAATTAGTACGTAGTATATTACGTAATTCAACTTTCATCAAAATGAATAACAAAAATCTACTAATAAAATAAACTGATTTCCTTGAACGACCTTCTGATTACGTCGTTCTTCGTGTCCGCTGGATAATTTTTCGTTAGTATAAACAAATTATGCATGTATCATTGTATGACTATTATTTTCCCATCTTCTCCAAATGGGCTTTAGAATAAAGTTCTTTTTCTACGTTCTTTAAAACTATTTACATAATTACGTTGCCTATTGTCTATTTGTTTATTTAATTAGAAACGAAGCTCATTGTCGTGGTAGACGCCATTTAATGAACATAGGATTCAATTACATTATGTCTTCCACTGAACCGAATACTTCACAGGTAATCGTCTATATATTTTCCGCATTTTTATCTTATGCTGATTTTTGTTTTAACTTTACTGTGTTTGGCGTATTTCTTTAACATAATTTTACGAATGCGTATTAATTAATTT
Organism: Sympetrum striolatum; assembly: GCA_947579665.1. Lineage (NCBI taxonomy): Eukaryota > Metazoa > Arthropoda > Insecta > Odonata > Libellulidae > Sympetrum > Sympetrum striolatum. The sequence goes on along the minus strand of OX388342.1, from coordinate 461,351 downwards.
CCCGTCTCACATAAACGTAAAAGGCTTTCGAAATAATTATTTTACTATCATATTATTTGGTGAATCTCGATCTCACTCATTTGAAAAGTATGTATAAAATATACAGTGGTATAATTAAAAACATTTTCTTTTCATATATGTTATTACTGAAGGTTGAAAAATGTAATTTTCATCAAAATGTGAATATGTGCACGGTCAATGAATTATTCGGGAATACATACTGTGATAACATAAGTTTATGTGGAGGACCATGCACCAACGATCGGAAAAGTCATCTAAGTAGTGAGATTATTCGAGGATGAAGTTGAAAATTCTATACTGAATCTATTTAGGGGGAATAGGTAAGGAATTTAGATTATAAATTCTCATTAGTTAAAGGCGAAGTAAGTATTGTACCTGAGTAAAAGTAACTACAACTGAAATTTTCATAGTCTTAAAATAATAATTTCAGAATATTAATGAAATTAATATTTTTTCCGACAATCTTTAGAAATAATGTAACTACAAACATTACGAATCATTAGCATCAAGACCACTACAGTTTAGTGATATTGCACTTCATAGCTCACTTAACCAAATCCATTTATCATATACTGAATTCAGACTATAAAGTTCCATTGGAGAGCAATTTAGCTGAACATTCTCATTAGTTACTGGCGAAGTAAGTATTATACGGGATCAAGCCTACCTGTACCTGAGTAAAAGTAAGTTCAACTGAAATTTACATAATCCAAAAATATTAATTTCTGAATATTAATGTAAATTAATAGTTTTAACGACAATCTTAGAAATAATATAGCTACAAACAATACGAATCATTAGTAACACGACCACTACAGTTTAGTAATAGTATTTCACTTTATTCTCACTTAACCCAATGCATTTATCATATACTGAATTATGACTAAAAAGTTCCTTTGCCATGGCCTTTTCCGATTTTTCTTAACTCTTCATAGATCGTCTTACTTTTGCTGACGGGTAAATGTCTCGGAGAGAGTGAATATCTTAAATTGGGATTTAATTGAAGTGTAACCACATTGAAAGTCATTAAATTAGGTGTCCGATCACAATTATCATAGATTGACAAAGTGTATACTTTTTGTGAAATTGAATCGTTCATCAATTATTACATTAATGTTTCTGAAAGAAAGCTGTAATTGGGAATTAATCACACCTTTCAAGCTTATAAATGGGTTTCTTTCACACTGCCGATGAAAGCAGCGATAGGCTCCCCCCTCCACCACTATCACGTTGAGAGCTGTGGAGGGGGAAGGTGACTTCGCTTCTGCACGAACCACGACCGTTCGGAAGATGTGCCTTGCGAAGCACAGTGGCGTCACTATTCTCAGCTCAACTCTGCTTCGTATCCGGTGGCCGTAGCTGCATTAAAAAGTATAGATTCTATTATGAAAGCGTAGTCCACTCAGCGTAACTTCGCTCAACATACCATCGCTTCGCATTTGGTGGCCACCCAGCCTAAGGTCTCAGCTCCAAACTCCAGTATCAATTAAACGTGAAAGGCTTTCGAAATAATTATTCTATTATTATATTATTTGATGAATCTCGATATCACATTTCAAAATTATGTATACGATAGACAGTGGTATAATTAAAAGGAAACGTAAATATAACATATAGACCGATAACTCAGGGTAGTATCCCTTAATAATTTTTTTGCTTGCAGTTTGCAAGCACCCATTTACTAGTCTATTATATATAGACGCTTCTCCGGATATCTATTATATATAGACGTTTCTCCGGATATCTATTATATATAGATGCTTCTCCGGATTCATTCATATATACTATACCTATATAGATAGATAGGATACAAATTCACAGCCTAAACTACAAGCGTCATTGATCTGAAATTTTTATGACATATTGGCCATAACGTGAAACCCCCAGGAAAAAAGAGACTTTGATCCTCAGTGTCATAAGTTCGATTCCAGAGGGCCCCAAAGTCCCGATTTTTCCCGTTTGAATGCATTGCCGTGATTTTCGGGAATTAAAAAAAAATACCTTCCGGATAGGTAGAGAAGTAAAACTCAAGGTGCCTATATTTATGGTCTTGGACTTTCGAAAACATCAATGACTTTTACAAAAGTTATCCTGGGTTCGATGCTAGGACGATGCAAAGATCTGCCCTTTAAAATACATGGGAGCCGTTTTTCATTATTTTTTTAGATGCACTTATCGAAATGATAGGATGTTCGTGCTTGGCTGGAAGATGTATGGTACGAATAAGTTTTAGAAAAAAATTTTCATAAGACCGTACTGTTCCTGGGTTCGAAGCCAGAGCACAATAACGTTTCTCTCATAAGGAATATAAAGGAAAAGTAGGACGTCATTTGAGGCAGTTGTAACCAATATTTCTGCTTGAATTTGCATACGCGGTTAGAGATGGTGTTTTTCTTTTGTGCTGCATAGAAAGTATTGCCTGAAAGACCCGGGTTCGATGCCGGGCGGTAAAAATATCACCCATATATAATACTATGGGGTATCTTTTCATAATTTTTTTACGCATTTATCGATATGTAAGGGAGCTCTTGCTTAGATGGAAGATGTATATTAACACTTTGTTTAAGAAAAAAAATAGATAAGACCATGCTGTTCCTGGGTTCGATGCCAGAGCACATTATAATTTCTCAAATAAGGAGTGTATGTGAATAGTAGGACGTCGTTTGAGGTAGTTGCACCTAATAGTTTTGCTTGAATTTTCACACATAGTTTGATATGGTAATTTTCTATTTTGCTGCATAGTAAGTACACCAGGAAGACCGGGGTTCGCTGCCAGGTGATTAAATTGCAGCGAATTCTACGAATATTTTGAATTTTTTTTTTCTTTTGATGTCCGTCCCGATATGATGCCGATATGAAATTAGTGTTGTCGATCTGCTTGCAGTATGCAAGCTACATTTTACTCGTACCTATATATATATAAGTTATATATAGGGGATCAAAATTCTAACCATGTTCCACAAGTGCCAATGCCTTGAAATTTTTACGACATATTGGCCATAACGTGTAACCTCCAGGAAAAAGACGACCTTGAACCTCGGTGTCATGGGTTCGATTCCAGAAGGCCCCAAAGTCGTGATTTTGTCCATAAGAATACATGGCGGGGATTTTCGAAAATTTTTTTGAGGCACTTCCCGGACAAGGAGGGAGTTGAAATTCAAGGGACCGCTAGATGCCGTGCATATCTAAAGGAATCCATAAAGACATCTACGAATATTATCCTTGGTTCGATGCTAGGTCGGGGCAAAAATCGGCCGTTTAAAATGCATTGCAGCGATTTTGAAGATTTTTTTTGAACCCTTTTCCGATGGCATAGGAACTTGAAATTCGGCATGGCGTTAGATATCATAATTATATTTCATAATCAAATTTTTCATATTCCCTTATGGTCCTTGGTTCGATCCCAGAGGGCCATTTACATTCCTCAATGCATTTGTTATGGAGATTACGGAAACATATTTTAGGTACTTCCAGGCACGATATCGACTTCAAACTTTGTACAAAGAATGATCAAGTCCGTGCAAATCAAACCGTGTATTCACAGATATCAATGTGTCCTGGGTTCGACACCAGGTGTCTCTGCAATCAGAAGTTGATCCGATTTTTAGGAATTATTTTGAAACCTTTCTCTATATTATAGAAACTTGAAATTCGGCATATAGATAGAGATCATAAATATCTTTCAAAAACATTTTTTAGATTTCCAAGATCGTCCTTGGTTCGAGTCCCGAGAGCCATTCACATTCGTAAAAATTAGAACGTCTTTTGAGGCAGTTGTAACCAATATTTCAGCTTGAATTTTCACACATAGTTAGAGATGGTGATCTTCTATTTTGTTTCATAGTAGGTTTACCAGTAAGACCCGGGTTTGATGCCAGACGATAAATTTCAGCGAATTTTCAGAAAAAATTAAATCTTTTTTTTTTCTTTTGAGGACCGTCCCGATATAATGCCGATATGAAATTAGTGTTGTCGATCTGCTTGCAGTATGCAAGCAACATTTTACTCGTACCTATATATAAGTTATCTATTATATATAGACGCTTCTCCGGATATACCTATATATATATACATTCATAGGGGATCAAAATTCTAACCATGTTCCACAAGTGCCACCGACTTGAAATTTTTACGACGTTATGGCCATGACGTGTAACCTCCAGGAAAAAGCTGAATTTGAACCTAGGTGTCATGGGTTCAATTCCAGAAGGCCCCAAAGTCGCGATTTTCCCCATAAGATTACATGGCGGGGATTTTCGAAAATTTTTTTTAGGCACTTCCCGGAAGAGTTGAGAGTTGAAATTCAAGAGATCGTTAGATGCCATGTATATCTCAAGGAAACCTTAAAGACATCTACAAATATTATCCTTGGTTCGATGCTAGGCCAGGGCAAATATTCTCCCGTTTAATTTACATTGCGATTTTTAAGATTTTTTTTAATTACTTACAGATGACTTGGAAACTTGAAACTTGGCACGTGGATATATATCATAAATATATTTTATAATAAAATTTTAGAACTCGCTGATGGTCCTTGTTTTGATCCCAGAGGGCCATTTACATCCTACAATGCATTTCTTATGGAGATAACGGAAGCAAATTTTAGGTACTTCCTGGCAAGATGTTGACTTCAAACTTTGCATTTAATAAGATAAGGTCAAATCAAGTCATAATGTGTTTTTACAGCTGCCAGTAGGTCCTGGGTTCGACACCAGGCGTCTCTACAATCAGTAATTAATTCAATTTTTAGGAACTATTTTGAACCCTTTCCCAATAATATAGAAACTTCAAATTTGGCATATAGATAGAGATCATAAATAACTTTCAGAAATATGTTTTAGATTTCCAAGATCGTCCTTGGTTCGAATCCAGAGAGCCATTTAAATTCGTGAAAATTAGAACGTCTTTTGAGGCAGTTGTAGCCCATATTTCTGCTTGAATTTTCACACATAGTTAGAGATGGTGATGTTCTATTGTGTTTCATAGTAGGTTCACCAGTAAGACCGGGGTTCAATGTCAGACGATGGAATTTCAGCGAATTTTAAGAAAAATTTCAATCCACTTTTTTCTTTTGATGGCCGTCCCGATATGATGCCGACATGAAAATAGTATTGTCGATCTGCTTGCAGTATGCAAGCAACATTTTACTCGTATATATATATATATATATACCCAGGACACATTGATAGCTATGAATGCATTTTGTGATTTGTTAAGACTGGTTCTCCTATCATGCTAAGTTTTAAGTCGATAGCATGCCGGGAAGTACCTAAAATTTGTTTCCGTTATACCCTTAAGAAATGCATTGTGGAGTGCAAATGGCCCTCTGGGATCGAACCAAGGACCATAAGCGAATACAAAAAATTTTATTATGAAATGTATTTATGATTTCTAATTCCATGCGAAATTTCAAGTTTCCATGCCATCGGGAAGGGGTCCAAAAAAAATCTTAAAAATCGCCACAAGGCAATTTAAACGGCCGATTTTTGCCCCGACCTAGCATCGAACCCAGGATATTTTCTGTAAAACTCATTTGTGTTTTCGATAGATGATGACCATATATATAGGCTCCTTGAGTTTCGATTCATTACCTATCCGGAAAGTATTTTTTAAAAATTCCCGAAAATCAAAGCAATGCATTTAAACGGGAAAAATCGGGACTTCGGGGCCCTCTGGAATCGATCCCATGACACTGAGGTTCAAAATCGCAATTTTTCTGGAGGTTATACGTTATGGCCAATATGTCGAAAAAATTTCAAGCCATTGACGCTAGTGGTTTAGCCTGTGACTTTGTATCCTCTCTATATCTATTATATATAGATGCTTCTCCGGATTCATTCATATATCATATATATATATATATATACGAGTAAAATGTTGCTTGCATACTGCAAGCAGATCGACAAAACTATTTTCATATCGGCATCATATCGGGAAGGCCGTCAAAAGAGAAAAAAAAGTATTGAAAATATTCTTAAAATTCACTGCAATTTAATCGTCTGGCATCGAACCTGGGTCTTAATGGTGAACTTACTATGCAGCACAACAGAAAATCACCATCTCTTACTTTGTGTGAAAATTCAAGCAGATATATTGGCTCCAACTGCCTCAAACGACGTCCTACTTTTCAATAATGTAAATGGCTCTCTGGATTCGAACTAAGGACGATCTAGGAAATTTAAAACACGTTTTTGAAATGTATCTATGTTCTCTATCTATATGCCTAATTTCATGTTTTAATATTATTGTGAAGGGGTTAAAATTAATTCTTAAAAATCGGATAATTTACTGATTGTAGAGACGCCTGGTGTCGAACCCAGGAAATATTGGTAGCTGTGAATGCACAGTATGACTTATTAGGACTTCATTTTATTTCATACAAATTTTAAAGTCTATATCATGCCGGGAAGTACCTAAAACTTTTTACTGTTATCTCCTTAAGAAATGCATGGAGGAATGTAAATGGCTCTCTGGGATCGAACCAAGGACCATCAGCGAATATGTAAAATTTGATAATGGAATATATGTATGATCTCCAACCTCATGCCGAATTTCAAGTTTCCATTCCATCGGGAAAGGGTCCAAAAAAAATCTTAAAAATCGCCACAATGCATTTTAAACGGCCGATTTTTGCCTCGACCTAGCATCGAACCTAGGATATTTTTCGGGAAACTCATTTATGTTTTCGATAGATCATGACCATATATATAGGCTCCATGAGTTTTGATTCTCTACCTATCCGGGAAATATTTTTTAAAAATTCCCGAAAATCACGGCAATGCATTTAAACGGGAAAAATCGGGACTTTGGAGTCCCCTGGAATCGAACCAATGACACTGAGGATCAAAATCGCAATTTTTCTGGTGGTTACACGTTATGGCCAATACGCCGTAAAAATTTCAGCTCAATCACTCTTGTGGTTTTGGCTGTGAGTTTGTATCCTCTCTATATATATATATATATATATATGGATACATGAATGAATCCGGAGAAGCATCTATATATAATAGATAGAGAGGATACAAAGTCACAGGCTAAATCACTCGCGTCAATGGCTTGAAATTTTTACGACATATTGGCCATAACGTATAACCTCCAGAAAAATTGCGATTTTGTACCTCAATGTCATGGGTTCGATTCCAGAGGGCCCCAAAGTCCCGATTTTTCCCGTTTAAATGCATTGCTTTGATTTTCGGGAATTAAAAAAAAATACTTCCCGGATAGGTAGAGGATTAAAACTCAAGGAGCCTATATATATGACCATGATCTATCGAAAACATAAATGAGTTTTACGGAAAATATCCTGGGTTCGATGCTAGGTCGGGGCAAAAATTGGCCGTTTAAAATGCGTTGTGGCGATATTTAAGATTTTTTTTGGACCCCTTTCCGAATGCATGGAAACTTGAAATTTGGCATGGGGTTAGAAATCATAAATATATTTCATAATCAAATTTTACATATTCACTGAGGGTCCTTGGTTCGATCCCAGAGGGCCATTTGCACTCCACAATGCATTTCTTATGGGGATAACGGAAACACATTTTAGGTACTTCCCGGTATGATATCGACTTCAAACTTTGTATGAAATTAGATCAAGTCCTAGCAAGTCATTTTGTGCATTTACTGCTTTCAATACCTCCAGGGTTCGACACCAGGCGTCTCTACAATCAGTCACTGATCCGATTTTTAAGAATTATTTTTAACCCCTTCCCAATAATATTAAAACTTGCAATTCGGCATATATATAGAACTTATAGATACATTTCGAAAACACATTATATATTTCCTAGATCGTCCTTGGTTCGAATCCAGAGAGCTATTAACATTCGTGAAAATCAGGTCTTCGTTTGAGGCAGTTGCAGCCAATATTTCTGCTTGAATTTTCACACGTATTTAGAGAAGATGATCTTCTGATGTGCTGCATAGAAATTTCACCAAAAAGACCCGGGTTCGATGCCAGACGATTAAATTGAAGCGAATTTTAAGAATATTTTCAATCCTTTTTTTCCTTTCCGGGACCGTCCCGATATAATGCCGTTATGAAATTAGTGTTGTCGATCTGCTTGCAGTATGCAAGCTACATTTTACTCGTATATATATATATCTATTATATACGAGTAAAATGTAGCTTGCATACTGCAAGCATATCGACAACACTAATTTCATATCGGCATTATATCGGGACGGTCCTCAAAAGAAAAAAAAAGGATTTAATTTTTTCTTAAAATTCGCTGAAATGTCATCGTCTGGCATCGAACCCGGGTCTTACTGAAAACCTACTATGAAAAACAATAGAAGACCACCATCTCTAAATATGTGTGAAAATTCAAGCAGAAATATCGGCTACAACTGCCTCAAAAGACGCTCTAATGTTCACGATTGTAAATGGCTCTCGGGACTCGAACCAAGGACGATCTTGGAAAATTAAAAAATGTTTCTGAAAGATATTATTGATCCCAATCTATATGCCAAATTTCAAGTTTCTATATTATTGCAAAAGGTTTCAAAATAATTCCTAAAATTCGGATCAACTTCTGATTGCAGAGACACCTGGTGTCGAACCCAGGACACATTGATAGCTATGAATGCATAGTTTGATTTGTTTAGACTGGTTTTTCCATCATGCTAAGTTTTAAGTCGATAGCATGCAAGGAAGTACCTTAAACTTGTTTCCGTTATCTCCATAAGAATTGCATTGAGGAATGTAAATGGCCCTCTGGGATCGAACCAAGGAACATCAGGGAAAACATAAAAATCGATTATGAAATATACGTATGATATCTAACCCCATACCGAATTTCAAGTTTCCATGCCATCGGGAAAGGGTCCAAAAAAAATCTTAAAAATCGCCACAATGCAATTTAAACGGCCGATTTTTGCCCCGACCTAGCATCGAACCCAGGAAATTTTCCGTAAAACTCATTTATGTTTTCGATAGATCATGTTCATATATATAGGCTACTTGAGTTTTGATTCTCTACCTATCCGGGAAGTATTTTTTTTTAATTCCCGAAAATCAAAGCAATGCATTTAAACGGGAAAAATCGGGAATTTGGAGCCCCCTGGCATCGAACCCATGACACTGAGGATCCTAATCGCAATTTTTCTGCTGGTTACACGTTATGGCCAATACGCCGTATAAATTTCAGCTCAACAACTCTTGTGGTTTAGGCTGTGAGTTTGTATCCTCTCTATCTATTATATATAGATGCTTCTCCGGATTCATTCATATCTATTATATACGAGTAAAATGTTGCTTGCATACTGCAAGCAGATCGACAACACTAATTTCATATCGGGATCATATCGGGACGGACCTAATTAGGAAGAAAAAAGGATTGAAAATATTCTTAAAATTCGCTTCTATTTAAGCGTCTGGCATCAAACCTGGGTCTTCCTGGTGAACTTACTATGCAGCACAATAGAAGATCACTATCTCTAAAATTGTGTGAAAATTCAAGCAGAAATATTGGCTGCAACTGCCTCAAACGACGTCCTACTTTTCACGAATGTAAACGGCTCTCAGGATTCGAACCAAGCACGATCACGGATATATAAAATATGTTTCTGAAAGTTATATATGATCTCTATCTACATGCCGAATTTCAAGTTTCTATATTATTGGGAAAGGTTTCAAAATAATTCCTAAAAATCGGATCAACTTCTGATTGCAGAGACACCTGGTGTCGAACCCAGTAAATATTGTAAGCTGTGTATGCACAGTTTGATTTGTAAAGACTTGCTCTTCTATCATGCAAAGTTTGAAGTCGATAGCATGCCAGGAAGTACCTAAATTTTGTTTCCGTTATCTCCGTAAGAAATGCATTGAGAAGTGCAAATGGCCCTCTGGGATCGAACCAAGGACCATCAGGGAACATGTAAAATTTTATTATGAAACATATTCACGATATCTATTAACCTGCTGAGTTTCAAGTATCTATGTTATCGGGAAAGGATTCAAAAAAAATATTCAAAATCGCCTCAATGCATTTTAAACGGCCGATTTTTGCCCCAACCTAGCATCGAACCATGGACAATATTCGAAGATGTCTTTCTGATTTACGTTGGAGTTGCACGGCTTCTAGCGATCCCTCGAATTTCAACTCTCTCCTTTTACGGGAAGTGCCTCAAAAAAATTTTCGAAAATCCCCGCCATGTAATCTTACGGGGAAAATCGCGACTTTGGGGCCTTCTGGAATCGAACCCATGACACCGAGGTTCAAAGTCGGCTTTTTCCTGGAGGTTACACGTCATGGCCATAACGTCGTAAAAATTTCAAGTCAATGACGCTTTTGGTTTAGCCTGTGAATTTGTATCCTATCTGGGTATCTGGGTATCTGGGTATATATATGAATGAATCCGGAGAAGCATCTATATCTATTATATATAGATGCTTCTCCGGATTCATTCATATATATAGATAGGTATATAGATAGGTATATAGATAGATAGGATACAAATTCACAGCCTAAACCACAAGCGTGATTGAGTTCAAATTTTTACTGCGTATTGGCCATAACAATTAACCGCCAGAAAAATTGCCATTTTCATCCTCAGTGTCATGGGTTCGATTCCAGAGGGCCCCAAAGTCCCGATTTTTCCCGTTTAAATGCATTGCTTAGATTTTCGGGAATTTTAAAAAAATACTTCCCGGATAGGTAGAGAATCGAAACGCTAGGAGCCTTTATATATGGCCATGATCTATCGAAAACATAAATGAGTTTTACGGAAAAAAACCTGGGTTCGATGCTAGGTCAAGGCAAAAATCGGCCGTTTAAAATGCATTGTGGCGATTTTTAAGATTTTTTTTCGACCCTTTCCCGATGGCATGGAAACTTGAAATTCGGCAAGGAGTTGTAGATCATTAATATATTTCCTAATCAAATTTTACATATTCGCTGATGGTCCTTGGTTCGATCCCAGAGAGTCATTTACATTCCTCAATGCATTTCTTATGGAGATAACAGAATTAGGTTTTAGGTACTTCCCGGCATGATATCGACTTCAAACTTCGTATGAAATAAGATTAAGTCCTAATAAATCATACTGAGCATTCACAATTACCAATATTTCCTGGGTTTGACACCAGGCGTCTCTACAATCAGTAAATTATCCGATTTTTAAGAATTAATTTGAACCCCTTCCCAATAATATTAAAACATGAAAATAGTCATATAGATAGAGAACATAGATACATTTCAAAATCATGTTTTTGACTTCCTAAATAGTCCTTGGTTCGAATCCAGAGAGCCATCTACATTCGTGAATAGTAGGACGTCGTTTCATGCAGTTGCAGTCAATATTTCTGCATGAATTTTCACACATAGTTAGAGATGATGTTCTTCTGTTGTGCTGCATAGTAGGTTCACCAGTAAGGCCCGGGTTCGATGCCAGACGATGAAATTTCAGCGAATTTTAAGAAAAATTTCAATCCTTTTATTTCTTTTGAGGACCGTCCTTTTATGATGGCGATATGAAATTAGTATTGCCGATCTGCTTGCAGTATGCAAGCTACATTTTACTCGTATAATAGATAGATGCTTCTCCGGATTCATTCATATATATAGATAGGTATATAGATAGGTATATAGATAGATAGGATACAAACTCACAGCCTAAACCACAAGGGTGATTGAGTTCAAATTTTTACTGCGTATTGGCCATAACAATTAACCGCCAGAAAAATTGTGATTTTGATCCTCAGTGTCATGGGTTCGATTCCAGAGGGCCCCAAAGTCCCGATTTTTTCCGTTTAAATGCATTGCTTAGATTTTCGGGAATTTTTAAAAAATACTTCCCGGATAGGTAGAGAATCGAAACTCTAGGAGCCTTTATATATGATCATGATCTATCGAAAACATAAATGAGTTTTACGGAAAATAACCTGGGTTCGATGCTAGGTCAAGGCAAATATCGGCCGTTTAAAATGCATTGTGGCGATTTTTAAGATTTTTTTTCGATCCTTTCCCGATGGCATGGAAACTTGAAATTCGGCATGGAGTTGGAGATCATAAACATATTTCGTAATCAAATTTTACATATTCGCTGATGGTCCTTGGTTCGATCCCAGAGGGACATTTGCACTTCTCAATGCATTTCTTACGGAGATAACGGAAACAAAATTTAGGTACTTCCCGGCACGATATCGACTTCAAACTTTTTATATAGAAAGATCAAGTCCATACAAATCAAACAGTGCATTCACAGCTATCAATGTGTCCTGGGTTCGACACCAGTTGTCTTTGCAATCAGAAGTTACTCCGATTTTTATGAATTATTTTGAAACCTTTGCCAATAATATAGAAACTTCATATTCGGCATATAGATAGAGATCATAAATAACTTTCAGAATCATCTTTTAGATTTCTATGATCGTCCTTGGTTCGAATGCAGAGAGCCATTTACATTCGTGAAAATTAGAACGTCTCTTGAGGCAGTTATAGCCCATATTTCTGCTTGAATTTTCACACATAGTTAGAGATGGTGATGTTCTATTGTGCTGCATAGTAAGTTCATAGTAAAGACCCGGGTTCGATGCCAGATGATAGAATTTAAGCGAATTTTAAGAAAAATTTCAATCAAATTTTTTCTTTTGATGGCCGTCCCGATATGACGCCGACATGAAAATAGTGTTGTCGATCTGCTTGCAGTATGCAAGCAACATTTTACTCGTATATAGATAGGTATATAGATAGGTATATAGATAGATAGGATACAAATTCACAGCCTAAACCACTAGCGTGATTGAGTTCAAATTTTTACTGCGTATTGGCCATATCAATTAACCGCCAGAAAAATTGTGATTTTGATCCTCAGTGTCATGGGTTCGATTCCAGAGGGCCCCAAAGTCCCGATTTTTCCCGTTTAAATGCATTGCTTTGATTTTCGGGAATTAAAAAAAAATACTTTCCGGATAGGTAGCGAATTAAAACTCAAGGAGCCTATATATATGAACATAGTCTATCGAAAACATAAATGAGTTTTACGGAAAATATCCTGGGTTCGATGCTAGGTCGGGGCAAAAATCGGCCGTTTAAATTGCATTGTGGCGATTTTTAAGATTTTTTTTGGACCCTTTCCCGATGGCATGGAAACTTGAAATTCGGCATGGAGTTGGAAATCAATAATTCATTTCAGGATCAAATTTTACATATTAGCTGATGGTCCTTGGTTCGATCCCAAAGGGCCATTTAAACTACTCAATGCATTTCTTACGGAGATAACGGAAACAAATTATAGGTACTTCCCAGCACGATAAAGATTTCAAACTTTGCACTATGAAAGATTAAGTGTATACAAATCAAACTATGTATTCCCAGCTGTCAATATATCCTGGGTTCGACACCAGGAGTCTCTACAATCAGTAACTGATCCGATTTTCAATATTTATTTTGAACCCTTTCCCAACAATATAGTAACCTGAAATTCGGCATATAGATAGAGATAATAAATAACTTTCAGAAACATTTTTTAAATTTCCAAGATCGTCCTTGGTTCGAGTCCCGAGAGCCATTTACATTCGTGAACATTAGAGCGTCTTTTGAGGCAGTTGTAGCCAATATTTCTGCTTGAATTTTCACACATAGTTAGAGATGGTGATCTTCTATTGTGCTACATAGTAAGTTCACCAGTAAGATCCGGGTTCGATGCCAGACGATGAAATTTCTGCGAATTTTAAGAAAAATTTCAATCCTTTTTTTTTTCTTTTAGGACATTCCCGATATGATGCCGATATGAAATTAGTATTGCCGATCTGCTTGAAGTATGCAAGCTACATTTTACTCGTATATATATATATATGAATATATGAATATATATATGATATATGAATGAATCCGGAGAAGCATCTATATATAATAGATATATATAGGGGATCAAAAGTTTTACCATGTTCCACAAGTGCCAAAGACTTGAAATTTTTACGACGTATTGGCCATAACGTGTAACCTCCAGGAAAAAGTCGACATTGAACCTCGGTGTCATGGGTTCGATTCCAGAAGGCCCCAAAGTCGCAATTTTCCCCATAAGATTACATGGCGGGGATTTTCGAAAATTTATTTGAGGCACTTCCCGGAAAAGGAGAGAGTTGAAACTTGAGGGATCGCTAGATGCCGCGCATATCAAAAGGAAACCATAAAGACATCTACGAATATTATCCTTGGTTCGATGCTAGGTCGGGGCAAAAATCGGCCGTTTAAAATGCATTGCGGCGATTTTAAAGATTTTTTTTGAACCCTTTTCCGATGGCATAGAAACTTGAAATTCGGCATGGCGTTAGATATCATAATGATATTTCATAATCAAATTTTACATATTCCCTTATGGTCTTTGGTTCGATCCCAGAGGGCCATTTACATTCCTCAATGCATTACTTATGGATATTACGGAAACACATTTTAGGTGCTTCCCGATATTATATCTACTTGAAACTTTGCATACGATAAGATCAAGACATTACTAATCAAACTGTGGATTCACAGCTACCAATGTCTCCTGGTTTCGCCACCAGGCGTCTCTACAATCAGAAGTTGATCTGATTTATAGGAATTATTTTGAAACATTTTCGAGTAAAATAGAAACATGAAATTCGGCATATAGATATAGTTCATAAATAACTTTCAGAGACATGTTTTTGATTTCCACGATCGTCATTGGTTCGAGTCCCGAGAGGCATTTACTTTCGTGAAAGGTAGAACGTCGTTTGAGGCAGTTTCAGCCAATATTTCTGCTTGAATTTTCACACATAGTTAGTGATGGTGATCTTCTGTTGTGCTGCTTAATAGGTTAGCCAGGAAGACCCGGGTTCGATGCCAGACGATTAAAATTGCAGCGAATATTAAGATTATTTTCAATTTTTTTTTTCTCTTTAAGACCGTCCCGAAAGGTTGCCGACATTAAATTGGTGTTGTCGATCTGCTTGCAGTATGCAAGCAACATTTTACTCGTATATATATATATATACGAGTAAAATGTAGCTTGCATACTGCAAGCAGATCGACAACACTAATTTCATGTCGGCATCATATCGGGAAGGCCGTCAAAAGAAAAAAAAAATGGATTGAAAATGTTCTGATTATTCGCTGCAATTTATTCGTCCGGCATCGAACCCGGGTTTTCCAGGTGATACTTACTATGCAGCACAATAGAAAATCACCATCTCTAACTATCTGTGAAAATTAAAGCAGAAATATTATCTGCAACTGCCTGAAACGACGTCCTACTTTTCCCTTATATTTCTTATGAGAGAAATGTTAATGTGCTCTGGCATCGAACCCAGGAATAGTACGGTCTTCTGAAAACCGTTTTCTTAAACCAGTTTTAACCATATATCTTCTAGCCAAGCACGAACTTCCTATTATTTCGATAAGTGCATCAAAAAAACAATGAAATACTAACCCTATGTAATTTAAACGGGAGACATATTTACCGCCCGACATCGAACCCAGGTCTTTCGGGTTAAACTTCCTATGCAACATAATAGAAGATATTATTCTTTAACTATGTGCAAAAATTCAAGCAGAAATATTGGCTGCAACTGCCTCAATCGAAGTCTTACTTTTCCCTTATATTCCTTATGAGAGAAATGTTAATGTGCTCTGGCATCGAACCCAGGAATAGTACGGTCTTATGAAAATTTTTTTCTTAAACCAATTCTTACCTTACACTTTCCGGCTAAGCACGAACTTCCTATTATTTCGAGAATTGCATCAAAAAAATAATGAAAAACAGCTCCCATGTATTTTAAAGGGCAGATCTTTGCATCGTCCTAGCATCGAACCCAGGATATTTTTTGTGAAAGTCATTGATGTTTTCAAAAGTCCAAGACCATAAATAAAGGCTCCTTGAGTTTTATTTATCTACCTATCCAGGAAGTATTTTTTTAAAAATCCGGAAAATCACGGCAATGCATTTAAACGGGAAAAATAGGGACTTTGGGGCCCTCTGGAATCGAACCTATGACACTGAGGATCAAAGTCGCTTTTTTCCAGAGGGTTTCACGTTATGGCCAATACGTCATAAAAATTTCAAGGCAAATACGCTTGTAGTTTAGCCTGTGAATTTGTATCCTATCTATATAGCTATCTCTATTATATACGAGTAAAATGTAGCTTGCATACTGCAAGCAAATCGGAAATACTA
The DNA here is from genome assembly GCA_947579665.1 of Sympetrum striolatum. Taxonomy (NCBI): domain Eukaryota; kingdom Metazoa; phylum Arthropoda; class Insecta; order Odonata; family Libellulidae; genus Sympetrum; species Sympetrum striolatum. Next base: position 445,190 of record OX388342.1, on the reverse strand, counting down.
TTTTTCATATCGGCATCACATCGGGACGGTCCTCATAAGAAAAAAAAAGGATTGAAATTTTTCTTAAAATTCGCTGACAATTCATCGTCTGGCATCGAACCCGGATCTTACTGGTGAACTTACTATGTAGCACAATAGAAGATCACCATCTCTAACTATGTGTGAAAATTCAAGCTGAAATATTGGCTACAACTGCCTCAAAAGACGCTCTCATGTTCACGAATGTAAATGGCTCTCGGGACTCGAACCAAGGACGATCTTGGAAATTTAAAAACTGTTTCTGAAAGTTATTAATGATATCAATCCATATGCCAAATTTCAAGTTTCTATATTATTGGGAAAGGTTTCAAAATAATTCATAAAAATCGGATCAACTTCTGATTGCAGAGACACCTGGTGTCGAACCCAGGACACATTGATAGCTATGAATGCATAGTTTGATTTGCTAAGACTGGTTCTTCTATCACACTAAGTTTTAAGTCGATAGCATGCCGGGATGTACCTAAAATATGTTCCCGTTATCTCCATAAGAAATGCATTGAGAAATGTAAATGGCGCCCTGGGATCGAACCAAGGACCATCAGCGAATATGTAAAATTTGATTATGAAATATATTTATACTCTCCAACTCAATGCCGAATTTCAAGTTTCCATGCCATCGGGAAAGGGTCCAAAAAAATCTTAAAAATCGCCACAATGCATTTTAAACGGCCGATTTTTGCCTCGACCTAGCATCGAACCCAGGATATTTTCCGTAAAACTCATTTATTTTTTCGGTATATCATGACCATATATAAAGGCTCCTTGAGTTTCGATTCTCTACCTATCCGGAAAGTATTTTTTAAAAATTACCGAAAATAAGAGCAATGCATTTAAACGGGAAAAATCGGGACTTTGGGGCCCTCTGGAATCGAACCCATGACACTGAGGTTCAAAATCGCAATTTTTCTGGCGGTTACACGTTATGGCCAATATGTCGTAAAAATTTCAAGTCAATGACGCTTGTGGTTTAGGCTGTGAATTTGTATCCTCTCTATATATATATATGATATATGAATGAATCCGGAGAAGCATCTATATATAATAGATAGATGCTTCTCCGGATTCATTCATATATATAGATAGGTATATAGATAGGTATATAGATAGATAGGATACAAATTCACAGCCTAAACCACAAGCGTGATTGATTTCAAATTTTTACTGCGTATTGGCCATAACTATTAACCGCCAGAAAAATTGTGATTTTGATCCTCAGTGTCATGGGTTCGATTCCAGAGGGCCCCAAAGTCCCGATTTTTCCCGTTTAAATGCATTACTTAGATTTTCGGGAATTTTTAAAAAATACTTCCCGGATAGGTAGAGAATCATAACTCTAGGAGCCTTTATATATGGTCATGATCTATCGAAAACATAAATGAGTTTTACAGAAAATAACCTGGGTTCGATGCTAGGTCAAGGCAAAAATCGGCCGTTTAAAATGCATTGTGGCGATTTTTAAGATTTTTTTTGGACCCTTTCCCGATGTCATGGAAACTTGAAATTCGGCAAGGAGTTGTAGATCATAAATATATTTTCTAATCAAATTTTACATATTCACTGATGGTCCTTGGTTCGATCCCAGAGAGCCATTTACATTCCTCTATGCATTTCTTATGGAGATAACAGAATTAGGTTTTAGGTACTTCCCGGCATGATATCGACTTTAAACTTTGTATGAAATAAGATGAAGTCCTAATAAGTCATACTGTCTATTCACAGCTACCAATATTTCCTGGGTTCGACACCAGGTGTCTCTGCAATCAGTAAATTAACCGATTTTTAAGAATGAATTTAAACCCCTTCCCAATAATATTAAAACATGAAATTAGGCATATAGATAGAAAAGATAGATACATTTTAGAAACATGTTTTAGATTTCCTAGATCGTCCTTGGTTCGAATCCAGAGAGCCATTTACATTCGTGAAAATTAGAACGTCTTTTGAGGCAGTTGTAGCCAATATTTCTGCTTGAATTTTCACACATAGTTAGAGATGGTGATTTTCTAATGTGCTGCTTAGTAAGTTAACCAGTAAGACCCTGGTTCGATGCCAGACGATGAAATTTCATCGAATTTTAGGAATATTTTCAATCTTTTTTTTTTCTTTTGTGGACCGTCCCGATATAATGCCGATATGAAATTAGTGTTGTCAATCTGCTTGCAGTATGCAAGCAACATTTTACTCGTATAGCTATATATATGAATGAATCCGGAGAAGCATCTATATATAATAGATATATATATAGAGAGGATACAAACTCACAGCCTAAACCACAAGAGTGATTGAGCTGAAAGTTTTCCTGCGTATTGGCCATAACGTGTAACCACCAGAAAAATTGCGATTTTGATCCTCAGTGTCATCGGTTCGATTCCAGGGGGCTCCAAAGTCCCGATTTTTCCCGTTTAAATGCATTGCTTTGATTTTCGGGAATTAAAAAAAAATACTTGCCGGATAGGTAGGGACTTAAAACTCAAGGAGCCTTTATATATGAACATGATCTATTGAAAACATAAATTAGTTTTATGAAAAATAACCTGTGTTCGATGCTAGGTCAGTGCAAAAATCTGTCGTTTAAAATGCATTGCGACGATTTTTAAGATTTTTTTTGAACCCTTTTCCGATGGCATAGACACTTGAAATTCGGCATGGCGTTAGATATCATAATTACATTTCATAATCAAATTTTACATATTCCCTTATGGTCCTTGGTTCGATCCTAGAGGGCCATTTACATTCCTCAATGCATTTCTTATGGAGATTACGGAAACACATTTTAGGTGCTTCCCGATATTATATCTACTTGAAACTTTGTATAAGATAAGATAAAGTCATTACTAATCAAACTTGGAATTCACAGCTACCAATGTTTCCTGGTTTTACCACCAGGTGTCTCTACAATCAGTAAATGATCCGATTTTTAAGAATTTTTTGGAACCATTTCCCAATTATATAGAAACTTGAAATTCAGCATACAGATAGAAATTATAGATACATTTCAGGAACATGTTTTAGATTCCCACTATCGTCCTTGGTTCGAATCCAGAGAGCCATTTACATTCGTGAAAAGTAGAATGTCGTTTGAAGCAGTTGTAGCAAATATTTCTGCTTGAATTTTCACACATAGTTAGATATCTTCTAGTGATCTTCTATTGTGCCGCTTAGTAAGTTCACCAGGAAGACCCGGGTTCGATGCGAGACGCTAAAATTGAAGTGAATTTTAAGAATATTTTCAATCCGTTTTTTTTCTTTTGAGAACCGTCTCGATATGATGACGAAATAAAATAATATTGCCGATCTGCTTGCAGTATGAAAGCTACATTACACTCGTATCATATATATATATATTCATATATATATATATATAGAGAGGATACAAAGTCACAGGCTAAACCACTAGCCTCAATGACTTGAAATTTTTACGACATATTTGCCATAACGTATAACCTCCAGAAAATTTGCGATTCTGAACCTCGATGTCATGGGTTCGATTCCAGAGGGCCTCAAAGTCCCGATTTTTCCCGTTTAAATGCATTGCTTTGATTTTCGAGAATTAAAAAATAATACTTTCCGGATAGGTAGCGAATCAAAACTCAAGGAGCCTATATATATATATATAACATAAATGAGTTTTACGGAAAATATCCTGGGTTCGATGCTAGGTCGGGGCAAAAATCGGCCGTTTAAATTGCATTGTGGCGATTTTGAAGATTTTTTTTGGACCCTTTCCCTATGGCATGGAAAATTGAAATTCGGCATGGAGTTGAAGATCAATAATTCGTTTCAGGATCAAATTTTACATATTAGCTGATGGTCCTTGGTTCGATCCCAGAGGGCCATTTAAATTCCTCAATGCAATTCTAACGGAGATAACGGAAACAAATAATAGGTACTTCCCGGCACAGTAAAGACTTCAAACTTTGCACTAAGAAAGATTAGGTGTATACAAATCAAACTGTGCATTCCCACCCATCAATGTGTCCTGGGTTGGACACCAGGCGTCTCTACAATCAGCAACTGATCCGATATTCAATAATTATTTTGAACCCTTTCCCAACAATATAGAAACTTGAAATTCGGCATGTAGTTAGAGATCATAAATAACTTTCAGAAACATTTTTTAGATTTCCAAAATCGTCCTTGGTTCGAATCCAGAGAGCCATTTAAATTCTTGAAAATTAGAACGTCTTTTGAGGCAGTTGTAGCGCAAATTTCTGCTTGAATTTTCACACCTAGTTAGAGATGGCGATGTTATATTGTGCTGCACAGTAAGTTAAACGGTAAAGACCCGGGTTCGATGCCAGACGATGGAATTGCAGCGAATTTTAAGAAAAATTTCAATCCATTTCTTTCTTTTGATGGCCGTCCTGATTAGATGCCGACATGAAAATAGTGTTGTCGATCTGCTTGCAGTATGCAAGCAACATTTTACTCGTATATATATATAGATAGGTATATAGATAGGATACTAATTCACAGCCTAAACCACTAGCCTCAATGACTTGAAATTTTTACGACATATTGGCCATAACGTATAACCTCCAGAAAAATTGTGATTTTGAACCTCAGTGTAATGGGTTCGATTCCAGAGGGCCCCAAAGTCCCGATTTTTCCCGTTTAAATGTATTGCGTTGATTTTCGGGAAATTAAAAATAATACTTTCCGGATAGGTAGCGAATCAAAATTAAAGGAGCCTATATATATGGTCATGATCTATCTAAAACATAAATGAGTTTTACGGAAAATATCCTTGGTACGATGCTAGGTCGGGGTAAAAATCGGCCGTTTAAATTGCATTGTGGCGATTTTTAAGATTTATTTTGGACCCTTTCCCGATGGCATGGAAACTTGAAATTCGGCATGGAGTTGGAGATCAATGATAAATTTCAGGATCAAATTTTATATATTCGCTGATGGTCCTTGGTTCGATCCCAGAGGGCCATTTAAATTCCCTAATGCATTTCTTACGGAGATAACGGAAACATATTATAGGTACTTCCCAGCACGATAAAGACTTCAAACTTTGCACTAAGAAAGATTTAGTGTATACAAATCAAACTGTGCATTCCCAGCTGTCAATGTGTCCTGGGTTCGACACCAGGTGTCTCTACAATCAGTAACTGATCCGATTTTCAATAATTATTTTGAACCCTTTCCCAACAATATAGATACTTGAAATTCGGCATGTAGATAGAGATCATAAATAACTTTCAAAATCATGTTTTAGATTTGCAAGTTAGTCCTTGGCTCGAATCCAGAGAGCAATTTAAATTCGTGAAAATTAGAACGTCTTTTGACGCAGTTGTAGCCCATATTTCTGCTTATATTTTCACACATAGTTAGAGATGGCGATGTTCTATTGTGCTGCATAGTAAGTTCAACAGTAAAGACCCGGGTTCGATGCCAGACGATGGAATTGCAGCGAATTTTAAGAAAAATTTCAATCCATTTTTTTCTTTTGATGGCCGTCCCGATTAGATGCCGACATGAAAATAGTGTTGTCGATCTGCTTGCAGTATGCAAGCAACATTTAACTCGTATATATATATATATGATATATGAATGAATCCGGAGAAGCATCTATATATAATAGATATATATATAGAGAGGATACAAACTCACAGCCTAAACCACAAGAGTGATTGAGCTGAAATTTTTACGGCGTATTGGCCATAACGTGTAACCACCAGAAAAATTGCGATTTTGATCCTCAGTGTCATGGGTTCGATGCCAGGGGGCTCCAAAGTCCCGATTTTTCCCGTTTAAATTAATGGCTTTGATTTTCGGGAATTAAAAAAAAATACTTCCCGGATAGGTAGAGAATCAAAACTCAAGGAGCCTTTATATATGGTCATGATCTATCGAAAACATAAATGAGGTTTACGGAAAATATCCTGGTTTCGATGCTAGGTCGAGGCAAAAATCGGCCGTTTAAAATGTATTGTGGCGATTTTTAAGATTTTTTTGGACCCCTTCCCGATGGCATGGAAACTTGAAATTCGGCATGAAGTTGGAGATTATAAATATATTTCATAATCAAATTTTACATATTCTCTGATGGTCCTTGGTTCGATCCCAGGGCGCCATTTACATTTCTCAATGCATTTCTTATGGAGATAACTGTAAAATGTTTTAGTTACTTCCCGGCATGATATCGACTTCAAACTTTGTTTGAAATAAGATGAAGTTTTGATAAGTCATACTGTGCATTCACAGCTACCAATATTTCCTGGGTTCGACACCAGGCGTCTCTACATTCAGTAAATTATCCGATTTTTAAGAATTATTTTGAACACGTTGCCAATAATATTATAACCAGAAATTAGGCATATAGATAGAGAACATAGATACATCTCAAAAACATGTTTTAGATTTCCGAGACCGTCCTTGGTTCGAATCCAGAGAGCCATTTACATTATTGAAAAATAGGACGTCCTTTGAGGCAGTTGGAGCCAATATTTCTGGTTGAATTTTCACACATAGTAAGAGATGGTGATTTTCTGTTGTGCTGCATAGTACGTTCACAAGGAAGGCCTAGGTTCGATGCCAGACGATTAAATTGCAGCGAATTTTAAGAATATTTTCAATCCTTTTTTTTTTCTTTTGAGGACGGTCCCAATATAATGCCGATATTAAATTAGTATTGCCGATAGATCGACAACACTAATTTCATATCGGCATCATATCGGGACGGACATCAAAAGAAAAAAAGAAGGATTCAAAATATTCTTCCTGGTGTACTTACTATGCAGCAAAACAGAAGATAACCATATCAAACTATGTGTGAAAATTCAAGCAAAACTATTAGGTGCAACTACCTCAAACGACGTCCTACTTTTTACATACACTCCTTATGTGAGAAATTATAATGTGCTCTGGCATCGAACCCAGGAACAGCATGGTCTTATCTATTTTGTTTTCTTAAACAAAGTGTTAATATACATCTTCCGTCTAAGCAAGAGCTCCCTTACATATCGATAAAAGCATAAAATAATTATGAAAAGATACCCCATAGTATTATATATGGGGGATATTTTTACCGCCCGGCATCGAACCCGGGTCTTTCAGGCAATACTTTCTATGCAGCACAACAGAAAAACACCATCTCTAACCGCGTATGCAAATTCAAACAGAAATATTGGTTACAACTGCCTCAAATGACGTCCTACTTTTCCTCTATATTCCTTATGAGAGAAACGTTATTGTGCTCTGGCTTCGAACCCAGGAATAGTACGGTCTTATGAAAATTTTTTTCTAAAACTTATTTGTACCATACATCTTCCAGCCAAGCACGAACATCCTATCATTTCGATAAGTGCATCTAAAAAAATAATGAAAAACGGCTCCCATGTATTTTAAAGGGCAGATCTTTGCATCGTCCTAGCATCGAACCCAGGATAATCTTTGTAAAAGTCATTGATTTTTTCGAAAGTCCAAGACCATAAATATAGGCACCTTGAGTTTTACTTCTCTACCTATCCGGAAAGTATTTTTTAAAAATTCCCGAAAATCACGGCAATGCATTCAAACGGGAAAAATCAGGACTTTGGGGCCCTCTGGAATCGAACCTATGACACTGAGGATCAAAGTCGCTTTTTTCCTGGGGGTTTCACGTTATGGCCAATATGTCATAAAAATTTCAAGTCAATGACGCTTGTGGTTTAGCCTGTGAATTTGTATCCTATCTATATACCTATATAGCTATATATATGAATGAATCCGGAGAAGCATCTATATATATATACGAGTAAAATAATGCTTGCATACTGCAAGCAGATAAACAACAACAATTTTATATCGGCATCATATAGGGACGGTTCTCAAAAGAAAAAAAAAACGATTGAAATATTCTTAAAATTCGCTGCAATTTCATCGTCTGGCATCGAACCCGGGCCTTCCTGATGAACTTACTATGCACTACAATAGAAGATCTCCATGTCTAACTATGTGTGAAAATTCAAGTAAAAATATTGGCTGGACAGCCTGAAACGACGTCCTACTTTTCACGAATGTAAATGGCTCTCTGGATTCGAACCAAGGACTATCTATAAAATATAAAATATTTTCATGAAATATATATATGATCTCTATCTATATGCCGAATTTCAAGTTTCTATATTATTGGCAAAGGTTTCAAATTAATTCCCAAAAATCGGATCAACTTATAATTGCAGAGACACCTGGTGTCGAACCCAGGACTTACTGTTAGCTGTAAATGCACAGTTTGATTTGTAAAGAGTTGTTCTTGTACCATGCTAAGTTTGATGTCGATAGCATGCCGGGAAGTACCTTAATTTTGCTTCCGTTATCTCCGTAAGAAATGCATTGAGAAGTGCAAATTGCCCTCTGGGATCGAACCAAGGACCATAAGCTAATACGTAAAATTTGATTATGAAATATATTCATGATATCTATCGACGTGCCGAATTTCAAGTTTCTATGCCATCGGAAAAGGATCCAAAAAAAATCTTCAAAATCGCCGCAATGCATTTTAAACGGCCGATTTTTGCCCCGACCTAGCATCGAACCATGGACCATATTCGGCGATGTCTTTCTGATTTACGTTGGAGTTGCACGGCTTCTAGTGATCCCTTGAATTTCAATTCTCTACGTTTCCGGGAAGTGCACCAAAAAAAATTTCGAAAATCCCCGCCATGTATCCTTATGGAGAAAATCGCGACTTTGGGGCCTTCTGGAATCGAACCCATGACACCGAGGTTTAATGTCGGCTTTTTCCTGGAGGTTAAACGTTATGGCCATAACGTCGTAAAAATTTCAAGTCGGTGGCACTTGTGGAACATGGTTAGAATTTTGATCCCCTATATATAACTTATATATATATAGGTATATCCGGAGAAACGTCTATATTTAATAGATATATATATATATGTTGGCATCACATAGAGTGAGTCCTCAAAAGAAAAAAAAATGGTTCGAAAATATTCTTAATTTCCGCTGCAATTTATTCGTCTGGCATCGAACCCGGGTCTTCCCGGTCATACTTACTATGCAGAACCATAGAAGATCACCATCTGTAACTATGTGTGAAAATTCAAGTTAGAATATTTACTGCAACAGCCTCAAACGACGTCCTACGTTTCCCTTATATTCCTTATGAGAGAAATACTAAAGTGCTCTGGCATCGAACCCAGGAATAGTACGGTGTTATCTAAATTTTTTTCTAAAACCAATTCTTTTCATACATCTTCCAGCCGAGTACGAACTTCCTATCATTTCGATAAGTGCATCAAAAAAATAATGAAATACTAAACCAATGTATTTTAAACGGGAGACATATTTGCCGCCCGGCGTCGAACCCGGATCTTTCTGGTAATTCTTCCTATGCAACATAATAGAAAATCACTATCTCTAACTATGTGCGAAAATTCGAGCAGAAATATTGGCTGCAACTGCCTCAAACGACGACTTACTTTTCCCTTATATTCCTTATTAGAGAAATGTTAATGTGCTCTGGCATCGAACCCAGGAATAGTACGGGCTTAAGAAATTTAATAGCTGAGCGAAAAGTTCCTAACATTCCGGTAAGTGCATAAAAAAAAATAATGAAAAACTATCCCCATGCATTTTAAATACGGGATTTTTGCATCGTCCTAGCATCGAACCCAGGACGTTCTTATTAGTAGTCATTAATGTTTATAATAGTTCTTGACCATATCTGTAAGCTCCTTGAATTTCGATTCTCTACCTGTCCGGGAAGTATTATTTAAAAAATTTTGAAAATCGCCACCATGTATCCTTATGGAGAAAATCGCGACTTTGGGGCCTTCTGGAATCGAACCCATGACACCGAGGTTCAAAGTCGGTTTTTTCCTGGAGGTTACACGTTATGGCCAATGTGTCGTAAAAATTTCAAGTCGTTGGCACTTGTGGAACATGCTTAGACTTTTGATCCCCAGTGTATATATATATATATGTATATATAAGTATATCCGGAGAAGCGTCTATATATTATATAGATATATATATATATATATATATATATATATATATATATATATATATATATATATATATATATATATATATATACGAGTAAAATGTTGCTTGCATACTGCAAGCAGATCGAAAACACTATTTTTATGTCGGAATCATATCGGGACGGCCATCAAAAGAAAAAAATGGATTGAAATTTTTCTTAAAATTCGCTGAAATTCGATCGTCTGGCATCGAACCCGGGTCTTTACTGTGAACTTACTATGCAGCACGATAGAACATAACCATCTCTAACTAAGTGTGAAAATTTAAGCAGAAATATGGGCTACAATTGCCTCAAAAGTCGTTCTAATTTTCACGAATTTAAATGGCTCTCCGGACTCGAACCAAAGACGATCATGGAAATCAAAAAATTGTTTCTGAAAGTTATTTATGATTTCTATCTATATGCCGAATTTGAAGTTTCTATATCATTGGCAAAGGTTTCAAAATAATTCCTAAAAATCGGATCACCTTCGGATTGCAGAGACACCTGGTGTCGAACCCAGGACACATTGATAGCTGTGAATGCACTGTTTGATTTGTATGTACTTGATCTTTCTAAATGCAAAGTTTGAAGTCGATATCGTGCCCGGAAGTACCTAAAATTTGATTCCGTTATCTCCGTAAGAAATGCATTGAGGAATTTAAATGTCCCTCTGGGATCAAACCAAGGACCATCAGCGAATACGTAAAATTTGATTATGATATATTTTTATGGTATCTAACCTCATACCGAATTTCAAGGTTCTATGCCATCGGAAAAGGGTCCAAAACAAATCTTAAAAATCGCCACAATGCATTTTAAACGGCCGATTTTTGCCCCGACCTAGCATCGAACCAAGGAAAATATTCGTAGATGTCTTTATGGTTTCCTTTAGACATGCACGGCATCTAGCGATCCCTTGAATTTCAAATCTCTCCTTTACCGGGAAGTGCCTCAAAAAATTTTCGAAAATCCCCGCCATGTATTTTTATGGAGAAAATCGCGACTTTGGGGCCTTCTGGAATCGAACCCATGACACCAAGGTTCAATGTCGGCTTTGGAGGAGATCTTGGAGAGAATCTCTAAATAAAATCTTAAAAATCGCCGCAATGTATTTTAAACGGCCGATTTTTGCCCCGACCTAGCATCGAACCATGGACAATATTCGAAGATGTCTTTTTGATTTTCGTTAGATATCCACGGCATCTAGCGATCCCTCGAATTTCAACTCTCTACCTTTCCGGGAAGTGCTTCAAAAAAATTTTCGAAAATCTTCACCATGTATCCTTATGGAGAAAATCGGGACTTTGGGGCCTTCTGGAATCGAACCCATGACACCGAGGTTCAATGTCAGCTTATTCCTGGAGGTTACACGTTATGGCCAATTGAATTTGGAGAAGCATCTATATATAATAGATATATAGAGAGAGGATACAAACTCACAGGCCAAACCACAAGCGTCATTGACTTGAAATTTTTACGACATATTGGCCATAGAGTGTAACCGCCAGAAAAATTGCGATTTTGTACCTCAGTGTCATGGGTTCGATTCCAGAGGGCCCCAAAGTCTCGATTTTTCCCGTTTAAATGCATTGCTTTGATTTTCGGGAATTTTTAAAAAATACTTCCGGGATAGGTAGAGAATCGAAAATCTAGGAGCCTTTATATATGGTCATGATCTATCGAAAACATAAATGAGTTTTACGGAAAATATCCATGGTTCGATGCTAGATCGGGGCAAAAATCGGCCGTTTAAAATGCATTGTGGCGATTTTTAAGATTTTTTTTGGACCCCTTCCCGATGGCATGGAAACTTGAAATTCGGCATGGAGTTGGAGATTATAAATATATTTCATAATCAAATTTAACATATTCGCTGATGGTCCTTGGTTCGATCCCAGGGCGCCATTTACATTTCTCAATGCATTTCTTATGGAGATAACGGAAACAAATTTTTGGTACTTCTCGATATGCTATCGACTTCAAACTTTTTATGAAACAAGATGAAGTTCTAATAAGACATACTGTGCATTCACAGCTACCAATATTTCCTGGGTTCGACACCAGGCGTCTCTACAATCAGTAAATTGTCCGATTTTTAAGAATTAATTTAAACCCCTTCCCAATAATATTAAAACATGAAAGTAGGCATATAGATAGAAAAGATTGATTCATTTGAAAAACATGTTTTAGATTTCCTTAGTCGTCCTTTGTTCGAATCCAGAGAGCCATTTACATTATTGAAAAATAGAACGTCGTTTGATGCAGTTGGAGCCAATATTTCTGCTTGAATTTTCACACAAAGTAAGAGATGGTGAGTTTCTGTTGTGCTGCATAGTAGGTTCACCAGAAAGGCCTAGGTTCGATGCCAGACGATTAAATTGAAGCAGATTTAAGAAGGTTTTCAATCCTTTTTTTTTCTTTTGAGGGCCGTCCCGATAGGATGCCGACATGAAATTAGTGTTGTCGAATTGCTTGCAGTATGCAAGCTACATTTTACTCGTATATAGATGCTTCTCCGGATACATTCATATATACGAGTAAAATGTTGCTTGCATACTGCAAGCAGATCGACAACACTAATTTCATATCGGCATCATATCGGGACGGACATCAAAAGAAAAAAAAAATTCAAAATATTCGTAGAATTCGCTGCAATTTAATCGCCAGGCAGCGAACCCCGGTCTTCCTGGTGTACTTACTATGCAGCAAAATAGAAGATTAACATATCAAACTATGTGTGAAAATTCAAGCAAAACTATTAGGTGCAACTACCTCAAACGACGTCCTACTATTCACATACACTCCTTATTTGAGAAATTATAATGTGCTCTGGCATCGAACCCAGGAACAGCATGGTCTTATCTATTTTTTTTCTTAAACAAAGTGTTAATATACATCTTCCATCTAAGCAAGAGCTCCCTTACATATCGATAAATGCATAAAAAAATTATGAAAAGATACCCCATAGTATTATATATGGGGGATATTTTTACCGCCCGGCATCGAACCCGGGACTTTCAGGCAATACTATCTATGCAGCACAACAGAAAAACACCATCTCTAACCGCGTATGCAAATTCAAGCAGAAATATTGGTTACAACTGCCTCAAATGACGTCCTACTTTTCCTTTATATTCCTTATGAGAGAAACGTTATTGTGCTCTGGCTTCGAACCCAGGAACAGTACGGTCTTATGAAAATTTTTTTCTAAAACTTATTCGTACCATACATCTTCCAGCCAAGCACGAACATCCTATCATTTCGATAAGTGCATCTAAAAAAATAATGAAAAACGGCTCCCATGTATTTTAAAGGGCAGATCTTTGCATCGTCCTAGCATCGAACCCAGGATAACTTTTGTAAAAGTCATTGATGTTTTCGAAAGTCCAAGACCATAAATATAGGCACCTTGAGTTTTACTTCTCTACCTATCCGGAAAGTATTTTTTTTTAATTCCCGAAAATCACGGCAATGCATTCAAACGGGAAAAATTGGGACTTTGGGGCCCTCTGGAATCGAACCTATGACACTGAGGATCAAAGTCTCTTTTTTCCTGGGGGTTTCACGTTATGGCCAATATGTCATAAAAATTTCAGATCAATGACGCTTGTAGTTTAGGCTGTGAATTTGTATCCTATCTATCTATCTATCTATATAGGTATATATATGAATGAATCCGGAGAAGCATCTATATATAATAGATAGATACCCAGATACCCAGATAGGATACAAATTCACAGGCTAAACCAAAAGCGTCATTGACTTGAAATTTTTACGACGTATTGGCCATAACGTGCAACCTCCAGGAAAAAGCCGACTTTGAACTTCGGTGTCATAGGTTCGATTCCAGAAAGCCCCAAAGTCGCGATTTTCCCCATAAGATTACATGGCGGGGATTTTCGAAAATTTATTTGAGGCACTTCCCGGAAAAGGAGAGAGTTGAAACTCGAGGGATCGCTAGATGCCGCGCATATCAAAAGGAAACCATAAAGACATCTACGAATTTTATCCTTGGTTCGATGCTAGGTCGGGGCAAATATCGGCCGTTTAAAATGCATTGCGGCGATTTTTAAGATTTTTTTTGAACCCTTTTCCGATGGCATAGAAACTTGAAATTCGGCATGGCGTTAGATATCATAATTATATTCAATAATCAAATTTTACATATTCCCTTATGGTCCTTGGTTCGATCCCAGAGGGCAATTTATATTCCTCAATGCATTTCTTATGGAGATTACGGAAACACATTTTAGGTGCTTCCCGATATTATATCCACTTGAAACTTTGCATAAGATAAGATCAAGTCATTACTAATCAAACTGTGAATTCACAGCTACCAATGTTTCCTGGTTTTACCACCAGGCGTCTCTACAATCAGTAAATGATCCGATTTTTCAGAATTTTTTGGAACCATATCCCAATTATATAGAAACTTGAAATTCAGCATACAGATAGAGATTATTGATACATTTCAGGAAAATGTTTTAGATACCCACGATCGTCCTTGGTTCGAATCCAGAGAGCCATTTGTATTCGTGAAAAGTAGAACGTCGTTTGAAGCAGTTGTAGCAAATATTTCTGCTTGAATTTTCACACATAGTTAGATATAGTTATCTTCTATTGTGCCGCTTAGTAAGTTCACCAGGAAGACCCGGATTCGATGCGAGACGCTAAAATTGAAGTGAATTTTAAGAATTCGTGAAATTTAGAACGTCTTTTGAGGCAGTTGTAGGGAATATTTCTGCTTTAAATTTCACACATATTTTTAGATGGTGATCTTCTATTGTGCTGCATAGTAAGTTCACCAGTAAGACACGGGTTCGATGCCAGACGATGAAATTTCAGCGATTTTTAAGAAAAATTTCAATCTTTTTTTTTCTTTTGAGGACAGTATCGGTATGATGCCGAAATAAAATAATATTGCCGATCTGCTTGCAGTATGCAAGCTACATTGCACTCGTCTATTATATATAGATGCTTCTCCGGATTCATTCATATATATAGCTATATAGCCATATAGATAGGATACAAATTCACAGGCTAAACCACAAGCGTCATTGACTTGAAATTTTTATGACATATTGGCCATAACGTGAAACCCCCAGGAAAAAAGCGACTTTGATCCTCAGTGTCATAGGTTCGATTCCAGAGGGCCCCAAATTCCCGATTTTTCCCGTTTGAATGCATTGCCGTGATTTTCGGGAATTTTTATAAAATACTTTCCGGATAGGTAGAGAAGTAAAACTCAAGGTGTCTATATTTATGGTCTTGGACTTTCGAAAACATCAATGACTTTCACAAAAGTAATCCTGGGTTCGATTCTAGGACGATGCAATGATCTGCCCTTTAAAATACATGGGAGCCGTTTTTCATTATTTTTTTAGATACACTTATCGAAATGATAGGATGTTCGTGCTTGGCTGGAAGATGTATGGTACGAATAAGTTTTAGAAAAAAATTTTCATAAGACCGTACTGTTCCTGGGTTCGAAGCCAGAGCACAGTAACGTTTCTCTCATAAGGAATATAAAGGAAAAATAGGATATCATTTGAGGCAGTTGTAACCAATATTTCTGCTTGAATTTGCATACGCGGTTAGAGATGGTGTTTTTCTGTTGTGCTGCATAGAAGGTATTGTCTGAAAGACCCGGGTTCGATGCCGGGCGGTAAAAATATCCCCCATATATAATACTATGGGGTATCTTTTCATAATTTTTTTATGCATTTATCGATATGTAAGGGAGCTCTTGCTCAGATGGAAGATATATATTAACACTTTGTTTAAGAAAAAAATAGATAAGACCATGCTGTTCCTGGGTTCGATGCCAGAGCACATTAAAATTTCTCACATAAGGAGTGTATGTGAAAAGTAGGACGTCGTTTGAGGTAGTTGCACCTAATAGTTTTGCTTGAATTTTCACACATATTTTGATATGGTTATCTTCTGTTTTGCTGCATAGTAAGTACACCAGGAAGACCGGGGTTCGCTGCCAGGCAATTAAATTGCAGCGAATTCTACGAATATTTTGAATTTTTTTCTTTTGATGTCCGTCCCGATATGATGCCGATATGAAATTAGTGTTGTCGATCTGCTTGCAGTATGCAAGCAAAATTTTACTCGTAACTTATAGGTATATCCGGAGATGCGTCTATATATAATAGAAGATTCGGTTTTGTTGTTGTCCTTGAATGGCAGTTCGCATGGGATTTTCCTCCACGCGGAGTTCAATACATCGAAGTCGTGTCTCAGCTCTTTTCAGGGGGTCGATTTTGTAATTCAGAGCTATCACACGACAGTGACAGCTGTGAGTTGTCACTACAAAGCTTCGATCTCGACCGAAAACAGTTCTCATGTGATAACTGCGATTTCAGTGCAATTGTCACTATCGATCGACATGAGAGCTGCCGGTCGAGAGCCAGTCGAGAGCGTCTTGAGGGACGTTGCCATATTTCACTTATCGCAGTAGGTCGCGCATGCGCAATTCCAATTTCGAATGAAAACAAGAAAGGCAAGAGGGCGTTCATTGAGGATTTAAAAACCTTGGTACCAATTCATTAGAGCATTAAATCCGAAGTATTAATAGAATAAGTATCTTAATATGCTGTACTTGAGAAATAAAACTATTTACATGTATTTTAAGTATTAACTATGCTATGTTCTACTTTTGAATGTATTACAAATACATACAATACAAATTACAAGACTTGGATGCTGCGAATATAATGTTTTTATTGCCTTACTTGAGAGTGTATGCGAATGGCATTACGTGATAATGTTACTGTTATTGCTATCGAAATCTGATGAAATGGACATTATTTTGTTTTACTTTGTACCTGTTGTTATAACAGACACCTTAAAAAATGAAAGACTTTGTCGAGACTCAACGAAACAATTTAAGGCAAAACAACTGGTTCAGTAACTCGTCGAAGTTATCGTATGATTTCCCGATGTTTAATTTACGAAAGTTAAAGCAGATGAGTATTTTCAACGAATCATTCAACTCAATAAGAATAATTTGTTGTAGATATATAGACTCTGTTTTGTATTGAGTTATAAAAAATTTTGATACGATGACATCTTTCATAAACTTGAGTACCTTTTCTGTTTGTCCTGTGAAATTGAAATATCATAGAAAATCGCATTAATAATGACCAAGATTAATAGCGAAATTACGAATTCGATTCCATGATGCAGTTCGTGAGAATCACAAAAACTAACTGCTTTAAATTCTCTTCTATAAAATCAAGTTTGCATTAAAATTCTGTCTCAAAAATCTCCGTGTACTCTTGTGGGAGAATGAATGTATCGGATTCAACAATTACCTTGGTCGTCAGGGGGACTGGTTGTTTACTACGGCGAAAACTTACGTGAATTTTTTCATAGCACCCGTAATTTCGATTCAAAAGTTGTATTTTACGACAATATTAAGATTCTTCACTTAATTTACCTTCCTTTGGTACTTTTCTTGACTTCGTAGGACCATTATCTCCAATTTAATTCTGTAAAAGTTACAAAGACTGCAAGATACAAAAACGAACTCGGATGCCGGAGTCGTCTGCTAGAGTGATACAGAGAACGAAATATGTCAACCTCCAGCAAACTGCATTAAAACCTTGATGATCATTCTAATGTTAATTTTATGTGTATTCTAATGCATTAATCCGGCTCAGTTTTTACTAGATCAATATCAAGTATGGCATAAAAATTCCTTAATAATCGTTTACCGCAATGAAATTAAGCTACTATATAATACATTATAATGGCTTTCCAGGGTAATTAGAGATTTTCCGTTTGTGTAAATGTTTATTTTAATTCATAAGAGGGGCTCAATGCGGTAGAAGTTGTCAAAATGACGAATACGAGAACTTTTATACCATGAACAACCGAGAGCACAATGAAATGTTGATTAAAACGCCGTGGCTTTATACCGACGTTCGTTCTGATTCATAGAGTTCAGATACTGAATGAAATAATAAAATTGAGGAAGATCTATAGATTCTATATAGTTTCGGAACATGTTGTGGGGGCTACTGTTCTGACAGCAAAATGCACAGCAATTGACCATTGAAACAGGCACTGCTTATTAATTACGTATAGAATGTTTATAAACGCGAAAATAACAAAATTGCTTCGTGTTATACATTGCTCAAACTACATTTTGTGTTCCAAAACGTTCGACTTACTCGATCAAACCTTGATAAATCTGTAGAATGAAAACACTTAAGTGTAACACTACGAATTCGTACTTTTCCACAGAAAAGCGTAGGTTTCCACAGAAAACTTTTCTGTGGATGGATGCAAATGGCTTTCCACGAAGTCACGCCTTCTCATATCGATGATATTGATGAATCTGTATCAAAGGCACAAAATCAAGAAAAAACAATGTATTAGAATAGGAAGATACGAAATTTCACAGGTCTACATCCACTTCTTGTCATTGTCACTACGGCGAAAATTTTCGTTTATTTTGTCATCGTTTTCGTAATTTCGATTCAAAAGATGTATTTTACGTCAATATTAAGATTCTTTAATTTATTCTACATCCGTCTACGTCCACTTCTCACTTGTCACGCCAGTTCTCGCCTACTAAATGAAAATCGACAAATATGGCGGAAGTTATCACGTAAGTTCTCACTCGATAGTGACAGCAACGTTTACAAAATCGCAAAACTAGATTTCGGTCGACTAATTTCTCAAGATGGCCGATTTCTCGACCGAAAACTCTTGTCGACTAATTACAAAATCGACCCCCAGAGCACTCTTAACTAACCAGGCCCGGGAATGCTGGGCAGTCTTAATTAATTTATTTATTTATTGATTAAAATTTTAATTATTTTACTTTAAGGCGATTTTTATATTTTATTCATTCTTGGCTATCTTAATATAGTTGGTTATCCATTTGACTTTGTTCTCCTTCCGCCGAGTCAGGGACTTTTAAAATTTTTAACTCGAAAAAATCACTTTTAATTATTCATATTAACTTAGTAATTTTACTCATTGGATATTTAATCGTAATTATATCATTGCCTTTTATACTCGTCCGTTGTTTAGTTATTTAATTATTTATTTATTTATTCACTATTTATTGATCTATTTATTAAATTATTTATTTATTATGGAAAAGATTAATCAGCTTAATAAATCTCTCGAGAATACTACCGGACGCGTGCGTTCACTTAGTTGCCCCGATGAGGCTATGACTTTTTTACAAAGTATAATAAAGAACGTTAATTCGGACATAGCAGGGCAGTCTTCGACAGACGAGGCCTTCGTCAAAGAAACTGATAAAGTAATTAATGCCAGAGACTGCAAAGTCGGGGCCATACCTCCAGCAGTGAAATCAAATGATAAAAACTTAACCTTGTTAAACGACGCGCAAGCGAATGGTAATAGGCGTTCGACCTCCCAAAAGAAGGGCGATGTGGGGGCTAAAGATTAGATGGCAAACAGACCAGAAAAGAATAAAGAATCGCCGGTGGCGAATTGCGATGACCTAAGGTCATCAAAGAAAAGAAGGTCGAATCAACCGATTTCCCCGGGCTCCCCCGCGGAGGCGATTTCGCCGACCAAATTAAAATTCAATGAGGGTGATTGCCCGCTAAACAAGGAGAGTGTTGGTGTCTTCCGCTCCAAACCTCGCCGCCCGCCGAGCGCCCGCCGGCGGGGGTGAGACTCCTTTCATCAAATCGTAAAAATAAATCATACCCCCCCGAAAACATGCGGTGGCAGTAAGTGGAAACAACTTATCGAACCGAAAAGTTTTGGGATCAAATCACGAGGGCCGCGCTGAGATGACGGGGTTAAAGCTGGGTCCTGCGGTGGTCCCTCGCGATCCCCCCCCGCTCCCAAAACCCCCCCCTGAAATTGAAATCAACTGCCGGGGAAACGACAGAGATTACATTGAAGGGGGTGGTTCATGTCACCCTCGGGACAAGGACGTCAGTGGGGACATTTCCTCCAATTTCATACCATCAAGACAGGAATTGGTGGGTCAAAAGTGGCAGCTGGTTCCTCCCACCAAGGGGAGGTCAAAGGCGGAGACATCAACACCTCCAATTCGACTTAAAACTCTCAATAGATGTTCTCCTCTTATAGAGAAAAGGGTCGGCGAGGCCGCGGGAGGCCGGATTTATCGGAAGAGTTGACCAAAAACAAGGAAGGGAAAATCCCTCCAATTTTAATGGAAACCCCCAAAAACTGGGTAGAAATATATAAAAGCATGAAAGAGGTCTGTTCTTTCCCCCCGTCGCCCAACTGGCGGGGCGACGAACGTCTATTAAATGTACTACAGTCAAAGATAGTTTGGAACCTAAGAAACTTTTAGAAAATAAAAAAATTAACTTCTTTACCTATCGCTTGGCTTCAGAAATGAAGCAATTATTTGCCGTTAGAAATCTGCCAAATAATAACGATGACATCAAAGATTCACTGCTGGAGCAAGGGATCCCGACCGAAAAGGTCTTTCAAATGCGCACAACTAGGCCCACAAAAGCTCAATTAGAAGCAAAAATAACAACTGTACCGCCGCGTCCTTTACCGCTATACACAATAGAATTAGATAATAATATATCGACGGACGAATTTCTTAGCGTTAGACAAATCTGTGGTTATAAAATCATAATAGAAACCACCGAGCGGGCCGCCTCAATGTTATAGATGTCAGGCATTTGGTCATGTCAATAAAGCTTGTTTTATGCCGCCGCGATGCGTCAATTGCGGAGAGAATCACTTAACTAACGAATGCCGAAAACCTGCGGGCGAACAAGCAGTTTGTGCGAACTGCAAAGGCTCGCACCCAGCTAGCTATCGTGGGTGTGCTGCGTACAAAAAATTAAAAGAACGCTTAAATTCATTGAAAATAAAAGCCAGAGAAAACAGTAAAGAACTAGCTGCGAAAATTCCGCCCCCCACTCCGCATGAGGAAAGGGAGGGAAGGCCAAGGTAGCAGCAGTCGTGGCTGCCGACATCCCAAATGCCAAAAACGAAAGTAGGTCAGGCAATGTTGCCAAACCTTCCCTAAAATGTTCTACTCGCGCGGACAATCTTCTATCTCCGCTAACTTCCGATCCGCGAATTGATAATATTACAATGTCGAACCTATAAACAAACAAGGGAATACTGCTCCCGAGCAATTAATAAATGATATTGATTCTTCCCGTGCCGCGGACGGGGAGGAAGAAAATAGCGATCTTTTTACTGATGATCCCGACGAAGCATGGAAGGAGAAGATGAGAAAATGGATCATGACTCTTTTAATCCTTCAACCTAATTTAACAAAAACCTCATTTATTTCTTATGTAATTAATTCAACTAAGCTGATTTTAGATGGCCAAGATTTTTAAAATTTGTGAATGGAACGCCAACGGACTCGTCCAAAAAATGGACGAATTTATAAATTTTCTATTTAAACACAGAATTAGCATCGCTCTAATAAATGAAACTCATTTATCCGAACAAATTGAAGTTAATACACCAGGTATTCAGGGACGACGAAATAAATAATCGGAGATGTACAGCAATTGCTGTCGAAAATAGTCTAAATGCAAGTGAAATTAATCTACCTATGAACCAAAAACTAAGAGCCACTGCAATCAAAATCAGAGGAGACAGGGGAAACATAAATTTTATATCGGTTTATAATTCGCCCAACGAAAATCTTTGTGTGAACGACCTAAGAAAAATTCTTAAACAATTTAAAAATACTTTTATTCTTATTGGAGGGGATCTTAACGCCAAAAATGTTAACTGGGGGAGTAAGAAAAATAACCCGGCCGGAACCAAACTCCAAAAATTTATTGATCAAAGCAATTTCATGGTTCACATCGGATTTGAAAATACTCACATAGTTACTGGTCACCCAGAGAGGGATGATGTATTGGACATTTTCATAACGAATTTTAAATGTTGTAATTTTAGAATAGAAGTAAAGCATGAGTTAACCTCCGATCACCTCCCACTTATTTTATATTTACCTACAGATGCTGATCTGGACGAAGTTTTTAATTTTAGAATCCCCGACTGGGGTAAATTTAAATATATTTAGACTATTTATTAACCGATTTTAACCGTAAGACAATTACGTGTGCCGGGCAAATCGAAATAAAAGAATTTAATGCCATAGTGGGGTATATGAGAGGAGCTCGAAGGTGGGGAAAAGGCTTCCTCCCAGCCATGTCAGACTACCTAGAGCAATACTAGAATTAATAAATAAGAGAAATAAGGCTAGAAAAGTCGCGCAAAAAACGGGCAACAATCTGAAAGTCGAGTTGTACAAAAATCTTAGAAAACTGGTACAAAAAGAAATCAGACTCTTTAAAAATCACAAATTAGAAATAATCTTAAATGACGAAAATATAATTAAGAAGGCGGAACCAAACAAATCTAAAAACCAAGATCTCTGGAAACAAATCGCAGAAATTACCAAGAAAAAAAGGGCATCAAACAACCATGCATTGTGCATCACGGCATCAAGCATCCACGTAAAAATGGGCCGCCACCATTTCTTTCCTCTGTCACCCACACGATAAAGAGAAATATTCCAGTCCATTCGATCTGTGCCCTCCATAAATTGATTGTATTTCCCTAAAACATCGCGGGCCGTGGCACAAGGAGTCTTTTTTTCTCACTTTTGGAGAATCTTCCAACCCCAGATATCGGATTAATTCCGTGACATGAGGACATTACCGAAACGACAGCATTGTCCACCCACTTCACCACGAGAATGTTGTCTTTCACGGATCTTTTGGCCTCAAAAGATCCTCGCTTTAACTTAGCATATTCCTTAGAGGACTTCAGAGGACATTCTTTAGGTATTTTCCCTCACTGTTCCTGTTGCACCAAAATTCCTTCCGCGAAGATATTTCACTAAGTCGTAGCTCGTGAAATAATTATCAATATAGAATCGGAAATGTAGCTCTTTCTGTTTCAGTTCATCTATCATTCCAACTAAAGGTGCTGAAAAAATAGCGTCATGAAATTAAAATTAGAAAAAATCGCGTCATGGACGGTGATGTCTTCATCATCCCAAAGGATCACCAGTTCGCGTGTGTGAGGTCTCTTACGTAGTTCAGCTATCCAAACGCTCCTTGGAAGTGTAACTTAGAATAAGGAGTTAAAGGCGCAAATATTGCTCGGTTGTTCGCGATGGAGAAACGGAAGGCCAAAACGATACAAAATCTTTCCGAGCTGTCTCAGGTCGCGTGTTCCTCGCATAATCTAAAAAAGCTGGCCAAAAATATAAAAGTGGATTTTATTTGTGCGAACTCTGGTACTTCACATTGTTACTGCTGAATAAATTCCGTATACAGCTATTACTGATATTATCGAGTTGATTACTTTGATTCCTGCACATTTAAATTATACAGGGAGTTAAAGTTGACCTAATTTAGCGAAAAATGCCGGTCATAGATTTTTTGCAAAATTCTTCATGTTCAAACCGATGCTGAATCCATTAGAGGAAATTCACCGTATAAGCACATGTTTTAAGCTTGCACTTCCTCCTTCATAACACTTGCGCAATTTACGAGTAGGCAGCCTTTTATGTGTGGGTGCCAACTAGCAAATCCTAAACATCGACCCAAAGTATCACTGGTTCGATCTCCCATAAGAATCTGCTCACTGATATTACCATAGCTTTCTTTTAAATTTTCAACGTTCAACTGTGTTCTTCCCAAACACACGAACATATATGTGTATGAGTGCCTTTACTAGACAGGATGGAAAGGGCAAAGACTGTCTTCACCGAAGGAAATTTTACTGCAGCATTCCTGACATCTGCTCCGATAGCTATGAACTTCAAAATTAGAGAGCAATTTATTGCTAGTTTTTCTTAATTTTTAATCAAGATGCAGTAAATTAAATTGCATAAGATATTACAAACTTTCCTTAAATATTTACTTTTCACCATTATTTGAATTATGTTAAAAAAAAGATTTTCAACACCATGTACAGCACAAAAAACTCACTAAGTAACAATAACATTTGTTGCGTAAAAAATCTTTGGAAAACACACTTGCTTAACTTTAAAAAATTCTCTTTCCTCTTTATTAGCCATTTTTGTCCCCACCAGCTAATTGTCAGAATGTGCCCATTAGAAGGCAGTTTAGGACGTTTAATTTGATGTTTTTCGCCCACTATTAAAAAATATACCCGTTTATTACTAAGTAATTCCACTCGCAACTTCAACACCTCAGTATAATTTGAATGTGCAGGAAGCAAAGTATGTAATACGCGCCTTATGGTAAAATTTTGCTATGTTGCCACATTCGCATGAAAGTACGAAGTTTGTCAAAATCGTTTAAAACTTTGTCAGTATGGAGTGGAAGCAATGCTGGACATGGCAGTAGGATTTTTTTAGGGTTAAGTACTACCATCATCGCAGGAAAAACAAAAATGTAACATTTCAGAGAAATTCTTGATTTTTTCTGCTTTCGTTTGAACGAGTACCTTCAGTTCTCTAATTGAAGAAACAGAATTATTTACATCAAATTCTGCTTCGATTTATTCTCTTCACGTTCGTGTTTTTAATTTGGTGGAAAAACGTTTTCGAGGTAAATATTTAATAGAAATTAACGAGGAGGTCGAGAATTTTCGGTAAAATGCAGTGAAGAAAGTAGTCGCCAGCTATTTTTCGTCTTATTCGCTCAAGGGAAAACTTCCAGCGAGAAAGTTTCTAAGAGAATAGCGAATTTAATTTATATGCAAATACTAAATATCAAAGTTCATTATTAACATAAGATAAACGAAATTAATTACACGGCGCGGCCCGCTATTGTTTCGTTGCAGCTAGAATGCTTCGTAAGGTGCTTCGTAATGCCTTCCGATTGAATTTTGCCATATTTTCGGACAAAAAGAGTGGCTTTCTGTTTTACTTCATTAGTAATGTAAACTCTATAATGAAGCTATTTTTACTAGGTTGACTATTCGGAATGAATAATGTCATGCATGGCGTAAGTTTGGCCAACATTTTTGTATTGGAAGTCTTGAAGAAATTTATTGAAGCGACGGGTTTAGATGACCAAGTTAGCTTTTTGGTTACATGACGTTCGTTACGTTTGCGTATGAAATTCGCTATTTTTAGTATCAATAACAGTCCTAACTATCTCCACTGTTGCTAGAAGTCTATGTCCCGTAGAGTTCTGAAATCTGTGTCACGCATTAACAATGAGTGTGTGCGTATTTTAAAATCAAACCACATGTTTCTATCAGTAGTCAGTCCTGAGAAAAAAAATCGGAGGTGTTATAACTTGAATGCAACACGTAATTAATCATTACCTTCACGAGCGATGGATTGAATTCTCCTCAAATTAACTCCACAAGATTCAGCAGCTCTTTCCTTCTCTTTCCGGAAAGGTAGAAGGGGTTTAGGGGTCTTTTTCCTTCTCAAAATAGCGTATCACATTATAAATTACTTCTTTCGCTTGACTACGTTAATATTTCTAATTCCCCATTCTCAACAAACTATCGAATGAAAATAATCTAATAGAAAATAAAAACTACAAATCGCATGAAAACGTTGTCACTTTTAATGCCCCTAGACTCGTTCCGACCCGATCACCCGATACGACTGAACATCCCGACAATCCCTGTTGGGGGCTGCTCTACAGACGTCCCAACCAGTCTTATGACCTGACCAACTCACGAAAATTTCTCAGTAGACATCGAAATCTCGCGAACTCTGATTTGACTTGTTTCATTTGATTTTATTTGATTTGTTTTATTTGACCAGAGATAAACTGAGTTGGGTCGGGAGTCGGCTGAAAACGCCGATAAGACCGATAACGATTCACACGTGTATCGTTCTCTGACTTATCGGCAACGATACACAGAAATCGTGGCTGGGCGGTTGGATGTTCTGGCAACGAAAGTTTTGTTCTATATTAAATCAATCTCAAGGGGTTTTTCTTCATCTGTGCATGAACGAATTAGAGCTATATCAGAGTCAAATAAATCGGATACTCGAAATTCTATTGACTCTGAAAATAACATGATTTTAAGTAGTTTGAAGCGCTCCAAATTGCCTTCTGTCGTAGCCTATCTATTCGATATTAAGAAGCAGCAATGGAACTTGACAGATTTCGCATTATTTTTAATAATGTTGAACATTATTTAATATGTAAAAATGCCGTCAGTTAATGACCATAAAATCATGAAAATTGGTTACTATGAAAAATCCATTCTAAGGGCACCTGAGTCAGACAGACATATCAACAAAGTGTTTCAGGACATCATATTTCATTTTTTCTTCCCAATGAACTTTTTCCACTTGAACCTAAACGGAAATTCACATATTCCACTTATATTGCTGTGAGAATTTTATGTCATTAACAGTTTTAACAGAAATTCTTGGAAACTATACGAAAAACCACGCATCATTAGCATCACGGTCAGTATAATTCTGTAATCCTTCACTTCGTTGCTCACTTAAACCAATGCAATTATTATGAAAAGTATTTACTTTGAAAAACACGACCTGTTTTCAGTACATTATGTCATTTCATTACCTTAGCCTTTTCCGTTTCATTCATCATGGTGTTGCAATTTTCATAAGAACTACGGCAAAACTCCAGGTAACATGGTTATATTACACTTCAATTAATGTGGACTAAAAATCTATCACACCATCGCACAGTGGGCTAGAATCGAAAAAAGCTTGCCAAAAATAAAAAAGTGCTTTTTTTGAGTGCGGACTTTGAAACTTAGCATAGTCGTCCTTGAATTTAATTCTGCATATAACTGTGAAATCATTTAGATTTAGATATATACCCCGCGAGCCGCCAGAGGCGTATGGCAGGGGGTGTAATACACCACCATTATTCATTCCTACCTATTTGCATCTCTAATTGCCTGGGGAAAAAACGACCAAAAGTTATTATCCGTCCTTGCGATTACTTCCCTATAACGCTTCGTCGATGCCTCTCGGAGATCGCGTTCGCTCCTTACTGGCACTAACATTTCACTTACTTCGTCTATAAAATCTGAACGAATGAACTTTTCGAAAAGTTTCCGACGATATTCAGATCTTCTCATCTGTAGTGAATTCCAACTGAGGGACCCTATCATTGCCGTAACGCTGCTATCAAACCTGAAATCCCCGCAAACGAATCGGGCTGCTCTACGCTGGACCATCTCTAAATCTTTGCGTTGGTTCCCACGCGTTACAATTCTACAGGGGGTCAAAGTTGAGCAAATTTTACGAAAAATGCCGGTCCTCGATTTTTCGCAAAATTCTTCCATTTCAAGCCAATCCTGAACTAAAATGAGCTAAATCGTCGGGTAAAAACCGATGTAGTATTATAAACCTAATCCTTATGCTTCATAATACTGGGTTTGAATGATCACAGTTGAATATTTGCATTATTGATACAACAAAATGGCGAACCCTCATTTTACGGCAAATTTCCACCTAAAGTGAGGAAAATAGTAGTGAATAAGCGAGGTGTACGCGGAGTTATTCATACCAAAGTGTTCTTTGAAGCTTTCTGAAGAAGAATCTGAAATAAAATCCTGCAACAATTTGCGACGCCGATAAATAAAACGACTTTTCGATGGCGGTGCAAGAGCTATGTCCGGAGCGCCACTTCCTGAGAGGACATGCGGATAAAAACGCAACTGAATGGTTATATTTCGGAAATATTCAGCTGAAGAAAGGTTATATTTTATATTAAGATGAATATTTATAATAAGACTTTTTAGATTTTCTCATTAAATGCTTAAAGAAAAAGTGAATTTAGCGTTAAGTCCGTCAAATTTTTTGATAGAGCCGCAATTTCTGAAATTTAAAATTTTTAACAGTAAATCCTTAAAGCTATAGAGGCTCACTCTCTTCTCCTCGTTCGACCTTCAAATGCTAGATGTTGCTACTCCTAATGTCGTCCGCACGACCCTCTCGTGGGAGGCGCGCCAGAGTGTGCCCTAAAACCAGAAGAAAACTTTCGAAGGGGCTTCTGTTTATGACCCCCAGCTGCGTATGTTTTGCAGAAAGCGGTTACTCATTCTATTGTTCCACTTCCGCCAGTTTCAGCTCGAAATATTCTCTCGGAGTCAGTTATTTTTTGGCTGTGCCGAAGTGAAGTTGTGTTCTGGCGATGTTTCTGATCCATGTCGCAAGGTTCCTTCCTGCAGAGCTCTCTCGTTGCGGTGTGGAATATATTTTCGGTGAGTCACATTTAATTTTATACTTAATATTTTCCTTTGTTTTCATGTAAATTATAAATTCAGTAGCAACACATAGTTTCCTTATTCGTGTCGCTAAATCTAGTCATCGTTTTCACACTTTCTGCTGCTATTTTTCCAAATATATTACCAAAGAAGGTATAATATTTAAGGAATCTATGTTCAGGAAATTGCTATTTGTTCCATCTTCAAAATCTACTGCTTCCTTTCTTCAAAAGAGTTCCAAAGCGAAGGCCAATCAGAAATACGTTTTCGTAGTTTGGATAATCAAACACATTAATACATCACCGATTTGAGTTACAATTGAGGTGTTGACTCGTATGTCAAACAAGAGAATCTTCGACTTGTTTCGAATGCAATTTTAAGTATGTTATAAAATTCACAGAATCGGGCGAGATCCCTCGATCTTTGCAGAAAACTTGGTGATATTCAACTTCCGCCGAACGCTAAATTTGTTTCTTTTGATGCGTCAAACCTATTCGCGAATGTACCCGTGAAAGAAACTTTAAACATTTCGGAAAATTTATTAAACAGTGCTGGACTTGATCCCCTACTAAAAAGTGACATTTCTTACAAAATTGTGTACTGACCAGAATTATTTCTTGTTAAACGGTGAATTTTACCAACAAGACGAAGGTCTTTTTATGGCTTCTCCACTCTCACTTATTTTAGCGGATATTTTTATAAATCACATTGAATGTAAATTGTTTAGTTCTTCCTGGCATTTTCTCAAATTTGTAAAAAGTTGGTATAGATATGTGGACGACATTTTGTGTATCTGGTGTGGAACTGTTCGACATCTTGACCAATTTTTATCTCTCATTAATTCCCTCAATCAATTTCACCCTTTAATTGGAAAAAAACCATACTATAAACTTTCTAGATCTTATCATCTCTATCCAAAATCAGAAGTTAGATTTCTCTATCTTTCGCAAACCTTCCTACACAGACCACGTCATCCCGTTCAATGCAAATCACAGAAATTATCCTCGTTTCATTCCCTCATCAATTGTTCAGTCACCATCCCACTTTCTAAAGAAAATTTCAACAAGTTGCTCCAAACAATTAAATTGATCGCCTCTAACAACGGTATTCTCTCATTGACAAACTTTTGACCCGTAAACATAGAAGCTAGCCATTTATAAAATATTTAATGCTCCCAATGGCGATGGTGATTCCCCCAAATGGTGTAAAATAACCTTCATCAATAATATTTCCCAAAGCATTGCCAATCGTTTCCCCAAAAACACTATCAGACCTTCTTTTAAATCCTCCTTGAATTTGGGAAAAATATTTTGCAATGCTTATGATATGCACGACCGTCATTCACAAGCTGGGGTCTACAGACTTAAGTGCCAGGGGTGGTGGGTGGTCTTTCTTCATCAGAACAAAAGAGCATCAAAGTTCCTTTGCTAGTAATTCAAAGAAGTCCCATTTCACAAAACATCTCCTAGAATCCAACCGTGCTGCCGACTTCACTCCCGATATCCTGCATCTTTGTAACAAAGGCCATCGTCTAAACTTCTCGGAACAATTAGAAATACTTTCCCATACAAATTCCCCTGGTTTTTCCGTGCCTAATGAGTTCCTTTACCCTTTCCATTCACCGCTGGTCTGTCCTGTTCTTCTCCCCCACTGATAGCGTCCCTTTACCCTTACTCCTGCGGGCTCCTTTCCGATCTTCCCTTACTTCACCCTCTCCTCCCTTTTTAGTACATATTTTGTTTGAATTGTACAACTTGTACCTGAAGATGTCGGTCCTCCGTTGAAACTGGTAGTACAAATAAAAAATTTTTGTGGAAAAAGTACCAAATATCTCCTTCATTTTTCAATTTAAGTATGTTGCCGTGGAGATAGATCAATGAAATTTATTTGGTCAATAGTTACTGAATTGGGACAGTTTTTAAGCTAGTCAACTTACACATTTTTGCGTTACTTTTTTTTTAAATTGGCCTCGAAGATTTTGATCAGATTCGTGTGGTCACAGTTTTCAGAAGCAGCTGTGACGACAATTGTCTCTGCGTTGATTAAAACAACTATTCACTTATTCCAGAGAAAATAAATTAACTCAGCATCTTAATTATTTACGTTGCCATGGGGAAAACTGTCTTGAAAGTCACGGTCTTTTAAAAACGTACGAATAACAAATCGTAACTCTAAAACGAATAATAAGCGGGCACCCTACAAAGTGAGGTGTCGACTATCACTGCTTCTTGGGACACCCTTTATACTAATGTCAACAACCAGGGCCGGATTAAGAATGCTGGGGCCCCAGGGCCGATCAATGTGCCCTTTTGCGGTCACAAATTAATAACATTATTCAATAAGATTATGTCTTCAATTAATTTTATTTATTTATTATCACAATTTTAACTTAGCCATCTAATACAGCGGAGAAGTCAGTTAGCCAGCATTTCGAATCACTTTTTGTCAACTTAAATCCTTGAAAAATTAAAAAACCTATTTGCTCGCATTTTTTGTGGGGGCCCCCAAAATGTGGGGGCCGCGGCCCCGTCGGCCCTGCCCTTAACCGGCCCTGTCAACAAGAGTTAAAGTTAATTAAATTGTCTACAACTATCATAGACAACATTTCTCACCAAAAGATATATTTCTCGAGATTCTTAAGGAAATACTATCCGAAGTCCTTAACAGTTTTTCGTAATTTCGTTAAAAAATTTAATACTAACTTCGTTGAACGTATCTCAGCGACGACTCCGCTGTCATTAAAGAAGTAAACCCCTTAACAACCTACGGGAAAAATCGTTCCTCAATCAATTTTAAAAAGAATCCCAATTCCCATTTAAAAAAACGACTTTTTTCGTGGAAGTGAAGGAGGAAATTGACTTTATACGCGGAAGACGAAATGGCGTCGATCCCAACGAGCTTTAATTCGACGTAATGACGCTCAGATGGCGTCCTTACAGCCCAATCTCCTAGTAGCGTAAAAAAAGGCTAATTTTCTCGATCGGAAGGTAATTGCGAGATATATCGAGCGGGGGAGCGATTTCGAGGAAAGATATCTCGAGGTGCAATTATCGAAAGGTCGTAGATAATCGGGGATTTTCTATTACGAGCCGCTTCCTGGTGTATTATAAAAAAAAGCCACAAAGACTAACTTTGACGAGAAGTGAAGACTTTTGTTGCGAATATCTCGCGAAATATTCGCGCCAGCGAAAAATGTTTCGTATAAAAGTTGTAGCTTATTAGATAACCTACAACTTTTGTGTGCATTTGTATATACCTAAATTACTTATTAACGAAGTTATTCTGGAAAAACTATAGCAGGTATCGGAAACTGCGTCTAAATAAAAGTGTTTCTGAGAAAAACTAGCAAAGTATTCGCTCTAGCGAAACATGTTTGTCTACGTCTATGTAAGAACTCTGCAAGCCGCCTTTCGGCGTGTGGAAGGGGGTGCAGGCACCTTGACTCTATTTTCTCTAACGGTTGCTTTCGCGTATACTTCGCGGAAAAAATGAATTTTTGATACGATTCGTTCCAGCATCTTTTTCCCTAATCTATCTCGTAGTATCAGATCATATAACAGGGTTATAACCAGTCGGGATCATCTCTTATGGAAGAGGATGGACGTCCATCAGAGTCATCTATGGACGGCGCGGTTCTACTACTACGTTCCAGCTCTCGGCCTTCCCCCTCCTTCTCTGAGATTGCGTCAGTGACGCCATTTTCATATACATTGACGTTGTAACGGAATTTGGAGTTCCGTGATTAATCTTGTTTTTAGAAAGCTGATTGCGTGCGAGCACGTTAGTTTGTAGATCAAGGCGTTTAAAAGCTTCGGTTCAACAGCAATTTGGAATCGGCTTGATCATGGAGATGAGAAAGTGTAATGTTTATGGCTGTGTTGCAAAAGGCGAGAAAAAATTTAGTTTTCCTCGAACTGCAGAGAGGTGAGCATGTGAATTTGAAAGATTTGTATTTTAAGTATGAATGGGAAGCATTCTATATAGCTATGGTTTCTGCCTAGCATAAAATTTTGAAAGCATTAAGTAACCTTGATCTTTCCCATCTATGCTATCTGTCAATTTCGTTTACGTATGCACATAATTGACCGTAACAAACTAGTCTTCAGTTGTGCTATTAATGCATTCGAATTGGGAACGGAAAATTGACTTCATTTTGTCATCTTTTAACATGAGAAGTATCGTTTTTCATTCTTTATCTTCAATTCCGAAATTTAAGATCATTTTTGGGAAAGAGAAAACATTCACTCATTTTCGTTAATATTTTATCTTTTGTTGGTATTATTTGTAAACTCTGCATCTAATCTTATACACAGTATTTATTCATGGAAACAAATGAGTTCTGTTAGGTAATGTGATGATTTTCCTGCATTACTTATGTTAGTCATTTACAAGCTAGAGTTATCGATTACATATTGAGTGTTATCTCTTCATCTAATAAGAAAACGTTGTTGGTAGCACTTTTGCCGGAAATAATTTGGAACGAAATTGAGTGCCTTACATTAAGTAATGCCTACAATGTCCTACCCAGAAAACTTAATATGCAGAAAGAGTAATTAACTGTCAATGGCTTCCCCAAGATTTATTGCTTTTAAGTAATTCTTATGATACTAAGTAATTTTGTGTTAATTTATTTTGCTACTTATGTATTGCTTATTTGTTCTTATCTATCTGTAATAAGCATTCAAACAATTCCTTTTCAGGGCCTTGCTGTGGAAAGACTTTTGCAAGAATCCAAACTTGGAAGGCATAGAAGTGGAGAAGCTGCATGGCTATTGTCGGATTTGTATTAAACATTTTGATATTAATTGTTTTACATTTCCTTCTTCAGGCCACCTTCTGCGTTCAGCAATGCCCACTCTTTTTCCACCGCGTCATTCAATTGCAGCTGAAGCATCACAACCTGTTTGTTCCACTTTTGTCAGCCGATCTATTCCAGATGTTCCTCCTTCCTCACATGAACCTATTCCATCAACCTCTTTTGCCTCTTCTCCATCTCCAACTACTGGTTTACGATCTAACACTTCTCCTTCGAGGGCTGCCTCATCTCCTGAACCTATTCCATCAACATCTTTTGCCTCCTCTCCACCTTCCACTACTGATTTACAACAAACTTATGCATCTCCATCTAGGGTTTCATCCACAGCCATCTTGGAAAATCTTTCATCTCAAGGAAGGAAGAAGAATCTTGTCAGTTTATTGGGAGTAAGAAGACTAATTGATTTAACACCAAGGAAGGAGAAACTGTACAAGGAATTGAAAAAGAAGGATAGAGTTGTCTATTGGCTTAAGAAAGCGAGTTTAAAGATGAAACAGTTTTTTACAGAAATTAATGATGTTGATAATTTTGACTTTGCCAAGTATTTTAAAGCCTCGGGACTAACTCATTCCTCTTTGTCCTTTTTAACAGCAATCCTGAAAGGATGTAAAGTCAAACCCAAAGGAAGGAGATGGACTTATTCCCAGAAGGTCTTTGCCCTTTCTGTATTCAAAAAGAGTCCCAAAGCCTATAATTTTATGCGTACGCAGGTTCCATTGCCCTCTAGGAATACCCTAATGCCATTAATTAGACAGCTTGATTTTTCCACAGGTATAAATAAAGAAATAATTGAGGCAATTAAGTCAGCAGCTCTCCAGAAGAAATCTGAGGATAGGTTTTGCACTCTTATTTTTGATGAGATGGCTATAAAGCCTATTCTTTCTTACAACCAGGACAGGGATGAAATTGTTGGATTCACCGACCATGGCAGGAAAGGTCGTTCCCTTGCTGTTGCTAAGCAAGCCTTGGTTTTTATGGTTC
Organism: Sympetrum striolatum; assembly: GCA_947579665.1. Taxonomy (NCBI): domain Eukaryota; kingdom Metazoa; phylum Arthropoda; class Insecta; order Odonata; family Libellulidae; genus Sympetrum; species Sympetrum striolatum. Next base: position 411,213 of record OX388342.1, on the reverse strand, counting down.
GTGGCATCCGAAGAAAGTGGAAGCAGCCTGTGGCATACTACTTCAGCCATGGCAGTACACCAGCAAATATCTTGGCAGACTTAATTAAAGAAGTTTTATTTGCTATACAGGAAACTGGACTGAAAGTTGTTGCAACTGTTTGTGACATGGGCCGCAGCAATGTTAAAGCCTTGGAATTGCTGGGATCCACTTTTATTAACCCTTTCTTTTTTTTTGAAGGTGAAAAAATATTTACAGTATATGACCCTCCACATCTTTTAAAATGCTTTAGGAATCTTTTTATGAAATATGATGTTAGGTCCTTGGTTAAAATTGGAGATGAATATACTCCACTTGTTGGAAAGTGGCAACACCTACGTGTACTGGATGAGCAAGACCGCTCTGTAAACTTTCTTCCTTTGAGGTAAGTTACGGCACTGTTAACCATGTCTAACTTTATTCTACCCTTCCCCAGTTTATAAATATTTTAATTTTTATTTTTCATCTTTTACACAGTGTTTTCAATCTCACTGAAGCTCATCTGTCTCCAACGCCTCTTCAGAAAATGAGAGTTCATCTAGCGGCGGAAGTGTTTAGTAGACATGTTGCTGCTGGGATCCATGCACTAGTAGGAAGGAGTAAGTGATCTACATTAGTGTTAAATGCAATTTGATATACTTTCGAACATACCTAATTTCTTTTCTTTTAATACAGATGTTTTGGGAACCGATGGACTTGCTACTGCTCAGGTATTAATGGATGTCGACTCTGCATTCGATAGTTTAAATGGATATAAGGAGAATGACAAGAGAAAACCTCTGAAGTTGGCTGTGAGTGAAGGCAGTCCACATCTGGAGTTTTGGAAGGATATGGTAAAAAAAATAGATTCATTGCAGTTTATTGGTAAGAATAAGGTAATACGTCCTCCCTCACAGGATGGTTGGTTAGCTACCATGAGAGCTATGACAGGTATTTGGAGTCTAATGAAAAATAATAACTTTTGGCATTTAAATACTAGAAATTTCAATCAGGACCCATTGGAAAATTTCTTTAATGTTCTTCGTCAAAATTGTGGCTCTAATCATTATCCCAATGCAAATCAATTCCAGGATGCTCTCAAGACAGCCATTATCAACAATTTAATTTCCAACCAGGCCCAAGGTAATACCATGGAAGATGGATGTGACCTTCTAACAGATTTGTCTCCTCTTTTTCAAGCAGATCACGAATCCAATCCCTCTGGACTTAGCAGTACATTTTGTAAACTTAATAAATTAAGTGATAAAAAGCTAATGTCTGTTGCTTTTGTAGGTCATCACATGGCAACAATCTTTCTTCATGATTACAGCTGTGAGCATTGCAGAGCAGATTTAACAACAGACCCTCTCTTATTACAGAATCTCTTCCTCTCCTTCGTATTTGATGAAAAAAATAAAGAATCGCTTTGTCCCTCTGAGTCCTTAGTTTGTGTAATTGGTCAAGGAGTGACTTCAGTTATCCAAAGTTTAGCTGATTGTGCAGATAAGAAAAACTTATCAAGCTTTGTCATCCCAATATTATCAAGATCAGTGGATCTTCAATTTTTTAAATGTCCCACCCATAGAGAGGAATTCCGTGAATTTTTTATTTCTACAATTGCAGGGGTTGGCATTAGGTGTTTCTGCATTGAGTGCAAAAGAAAAGATCACATCCAAGGTATAGTCTCTAAACAGTAGAGTATTCTATCTAAGATTCCTTGAAATTGTTATTCAATTTTATTTTTAAGCTTTTTTACACTGCTGTAATTAGTGGGTATAGTTTATCCATTTCTCTAATTTTACTTCTTTCCTTTATTGTTTTTTTATGTTCTGTTTGTTAATGTGACTGCAAGCTCAAGTGCGAATCTAGACAATTACGGGACACAATGTATCGGAAGAGATGGACTCAGACTTGTGATGGGCTCGTAGAGAGAGAGACCCGTGGTTTGAGAGAGCTCGCGTCGTGATAATAATTCAGAGTCTTGCCGGATAGACGTTTGTAATGAGTGATACTTGTGCCAACTTTCAATGAGCAATTTTCAATTTCAAGAGTTCAATTTTCTTTTGGTGATGTATTGTTGTATCATACTTTGTGTATCATTAATAATATTTGTTATTATGCTTAATTTTCTTAGTTATTTTCTAATTGATATTTCATTGTCGATATTTTTGTACTTTTTAGTTTTTTTATGTTAATAATTATCTAAATTTTGTAAATATATAATTATATATATGTAAAAGTAAATCAGTGCCTGTGGGGGGTTTTTGGAGGGGTTTCCCTCCCGTCTTTGGGCGAATGCCAGGCAATTGTTTGTAATTTAGCATTTCCCCCTACACCACTGCCATCAGGCATGATGGTCTAATTGCAGCATAATTTCAATAAATAAACTTTTCTAGCTATTGCTGTTTTAACAATTGTTTTTTTTTCATTTGTGATCATCTTAGTATATTTTATTATTTTTTTTCTTTTTGTCTTTCATTACTTCTTCTTACTGTCTTTCTTCAAATGTATTTAATGAATTGTCTTTGGCCAAAATAAAACTCAAATATATACATATTTTTTCATTACAGTTTAGTCATTTATGGTTTAATGGTTTCATATATACTTAAAGGGGATCTCTTTGCCACGTAGTAATATTCTATGAAAAAGATAAATGCAACCATACTGAAAAACTCCTAGGTGGTAGAGGAGTAATCAGTCATAACCCTATTTAGTTATTAATTTTGATAACTGATACATTACTATTAAACTGCTTTCATCTTCAGTTAAAGATTCATCATTGTATATTGTTCACAAATTGCACTGATATTTTCTATGTACATTAAATTCCATCTGAAACAAACTAATTAAAATTAATGTACTCCAGATAAATCTTAATTGCTGTTTTAAACAATTCCAAGTGTATGCAAATTTTCTTTTAATAAAAAATGTATGAACAATGCTCTTGGTATTTCTTGTGTTTTACAACAACTTGAACTTCCTGGAATCATCAATTTTATCATTCAGTGAATAATTAATTATATTCTATTGCTGCATTTCTACAGGGTGGTTACCTGATGAAGGTGCATCTGGCATGTACTTGCTACAGCAGATCTTCTACATTGCTGTGATCTTCAATGGGAGAGAAAGCTATTGCTTTTATTGAAGAATCTCATAACTCTGGAAAATAGTGAACGTTGTCCATATTTTCCACGGATATGAAATTTTTCAGTGTAAGCAAGTGCCTTCTCTCTGAATTAAGATCATTGCAATTTAGAGGATCTGCTGTAGCAAATAAACTCAAGGTGCATCTTCATCTCGTTACCACTTCAGCACAGATTGAATGCAGGAAAAGTATACAAATAATTATAAGCCATAATACAGTATATCTATAATAAAAAATTCCAAATTCAAATGAAGCGCCCAATAAGGTAGCTAGCGCCATCTGGTAACGGCGCGGTTGAACTAAATCCGCCGACCATTTTTTAATACGTACTTGACGGGACATGGTTATAACTATTAAGAACGTAATTTCTCTGAACTTATTTAATAAATTTATCCTTTGAATTTGTCTTTGTTATGATTCCCTGTATCATCTGAGTAACACACTCTGTTTTATTGCAGCAATTCTCTGCCTTTCGTTGTACTTTTTCTAAATCCGAATACGACATTACACTCAAAAGGTGAGGCCTAACTAACGCTAAATAGCATCGCGAACTTAATCTCCTATTCTCTTAACGAAGTTTCTCAAGTGCTCTTCCACATATATTATTTCGGATGTGGGCACTCCATTTTAGATTATTTGTTTAGAGTTACTCTAAAATACCGATTATACTGTCATTAGATTTAGATATATACCCCGCGAGCCGCCAGAGGCGTATGGCAGGGGGTGTAATACACCACCATTATTCATTCCTCCCTATTAGCATCTCTAATAGCTTGGGGAAAAAACGACCAAAAGTAATTATCCGTCCTTGCGATTACTTCCCTATAACGCTTCGTCGATGCCTCTCGGAGATCGCGTTCGCTCCTTACTGGCACTAACATTTCACTTACTTCGTCTATAAATTCTGAACGATTGAACTTTCCGAAAAGTTTCCGACGATATTCAGATCTTCTCATCTGTAGTGAATTCCAACTGAGGGACTCTATCATTGCCGTAACGCTGCTATCAAACCTGAAATCCCCGCAAACGAATCGGGCTGCTCTACGCTGGACCATCTCTAAATCTGAGACTAAACCTACTTCGTGTGGGTCCCAAACCGCGCAGCAGTATTCAAGACTCGGACGAATAAGAGAAAAGTAAGCTATTTCTTTGACTCTCGATGAGCATCCTCTCAACGTTCTACCAGTTAATCTTTGCATTCTATTCGCTTTTCCTATCGCATCTCGAATATGTTCTTTAAAAGATAAGTTACTGCGAAACGTGACTCCTAGGTATTTGTTGTCGTGCACTAACTCTAATGGATGACCTGAGATTTGGTACTGCTCGGGAATTATGTTTGTGGAGCGCGTAAAACTCATGGCAACGCATTTATTTATATTTAAATCCAGCTGCCAATCTTTACACTATCCTGATATTACGTCCAGGTCGTTTTGAAGCACATTGCAATCGTTTTCTGCCAAAATCTCTCTGTATATCAGGGTATCATCGGCAAATAATCTAACCTTACTCTTTACGTTATCTACGAGGTCGTTAATGCAAATTAGAAATAAGATTGGACCAAGAACACTTCCCTGTGGAACTCCTGATGAGATACTTATTTCTTCGGATAAAACTCCATCTAACGCAACTCGCTGAGATCTGTTTTCTAGAAAAGATTTGGTCCATCTGATAACTTTTTCGTCGATCGCGTAGGCACTCAGCTTTTGGATAAGCTTTACGTGAGAAACTGTGTCGAAAGCTTTCCTGAAATCTAGGAAAACTGCGTCTGATCTAACACCGCCGTCTGCTGCTTTAGATACGTCATTCATAAAAAGCGCTAACTGGGTCTCACAAGACCTACCTTTACGGAATCCGTGCTGGCTCTGACTGATTGCTCCCTTTTAAGAAAGAAAGCGCATGATAGAGCTCGCTATAATATGCTCCATTATTTTGCAAAAAATTGAAGTTAACCCTTGTGTAGGCACCCAACTTTACCTACGTTGTTGGGCACCCGGGGTACCCGGGTACCCACCTCTTTAGATCTCATTTTTGAACACATTTGTAAAGGAATTCGTTCTCTAAACATTTTATTTAATAAATACATATTTTATGAAGGTATTAAAGTCATTTTTATATCATTCGACCGGTTAGAACTTCTACAATTAACAAAATTAGAAAGGTATGTTTGTTCTTCGGTTCTTGACGCCTGAATTCCTTTTTTTTCATTAAAAATTCAAATTTGAAGTCTTGTAAAATTTAAAGTAGAAATGGCACAAAAAACAAGTGACATCAAAGTTTAGTACGTTCTATTGCGCGTGTAACCATATAAGCTAATCATTTCTGTTTTCATAAAATTTGGTATTTATCATAGATGGAACGGAAAAGTGCCCATTTTTACGGGCTGTTTCACGGAGTGCTCTTTTTGAACGTTTGTTCCTCAAAAACTGTTTTTTCAATCACAAAGATATTTTGATAGAATATTAATACGGGTATTAGTAATTAAAATACGAAGTTTCAGAATATTTGTATGAAACGATAAAAAGTTGTTGTCGATTTTGTAAAACAACTTTTTCTCGGAAGTGGATAGCCGTAGAAATACAAAATTGGGTTCGTTAGAAAGATTTCAAAATGAGTTTTCACGGTAAATAATTATTTTTCACAACAAATTAGCGGATTTTTTTATACGAATTTATATTTAACGCCGGGATTCGCATTGTGCAGCAGTGTTGCCGAATTATTGGTCTTGCATCTCGAGCTTTTGTACACTCCGTCCCTCAGAGAGGCTTTCTTTCTATCGCCATGGTCTGCGAAGCTACGCCTAATCATATCAATTACGTTTCGTATTTTTCCTTATTATCTTATCTTATTGATCATCTTTCTTACCCTTATGTTTCGTAGAAGCTGAATATATGTGCTTCAGTGCTACTCCTGGCTTTCTTCTGGTATTTACATTACTGAGAGAGCCGAACGCTTCACAGGTTTATGTAGAATACATAAAACATAGTGTCACTTTCTTTTTTTCTTAAAATTTTTTCGTGCAAAGGCTATTTGAAGAACAATAATTAATTTCTACTAAAGAGTAATTATTTGCTCTTATGTCCCAAAGAAGGGGAAAGCAGTTATTTTAATTTCAACGATGCATTCTGATATAAATATTTATGAAAGTGGTAAGAAGAAGCCCCATATAATTTTGTATTACAGTAAGTTTAAATCTGGAGGTGATACAATGGACCAGATGATTATTAGGTATACAACAAAATGCCGCACTTTGATATGGCCGTTAGCTATGTTTTTCAATATAATCGACGTAACAACTTTTGCATCCTATCGGATATACAATGAAAACAACGAAATGCCGACGTCGAAAACCAACCAACGACGTAGATTTATGCGAAAATTAAGTGAAGAACTGGCGAAGCCAGTAATTTAGCAAAAATCACAAAATTTGTAAGTTATGCGCAATATTACAACAAAGATAGCGATTGAAAGTGCTATCGGGCAGCCAGTTATTGCGGAGGATTCTACTCTTGCTGCGTCTACATCGGACAGCTCCGGGAGAAAGAAGATCACTGGGAGCTGTCACCTGTGCTATAAGCAATTGATAAGAAGGAGAAGAAAAACTAGAAAAGTGTGCGATGTATGTCAAAAACTTGTCTGTAATTAACATTCGAAAACGTATGTCAAATCTAACGATTGATGTGAATAAAAATTCTCCGTGAAAATTATCATCGATGTACATATTATGCAGCATATATAGCCCAATAGAAGCTAACGATAAACTACCACACAGTCAGTACAGCAATATTACTATAGCTTAACTTAAGGCGCTCGGGTAAATTTGAGGTGTTAGTACTTAAAATTTGATTTTTTTCAGATAAAACGATATTATCGCAGCTGAAAAATGAGACAAAGAAAGAGCAGGGCGAGATAGGGAGGTAAGGAACTCCCGAAGACATCAACATGGCAACACTGCTCAACTGTTGCAAATCTCGGCGTTAAATATTAATTCGTATAAAAAAATCCGCTACCTTGTTGTGAAAAATAATTATTTACCGTGAAAACTCATTTTGAAATCTTTCTAACGAACCCAATTTTGTATTTCTACGGCTATCCACTTCTGAGAAAAAGTTGTTTCACAAAATCGACAACAACTTTTTATCGTTTCATACAAATATTTTGAAACTTCGTAATTTAATTAACAATAAACGTATTAATATTCTATCAAAATATCTTTGTGATTGAAGTAATAGCGTTTGAGTAACAAACGTTCAAAAAGAGCACTCCGTGAAACAGCTCGTAAAAATGGGCACTTTTCCGTTCCATCTATGATAAATACCAAATGTTATGAAAACAGAAATGATAAGCTTATATAGTTACATGTGCAATAGAACGTATTAAACGTTGATGTCACTTGTTTTTTTGTGCAATTTCTACTTAAACTTTTATACGACTCCAAAGTTGAGCCTCCGTAACAAAAAAGCCGATATTTCGCGTGACTGACGCTGGCCGTTTTACGGAAGTAAGAAACATACCTTTCTATGTTTATTCATAATAAAAGTTCTAACCGTTCAATTGATATAAAATTGGCTTTAATATCTTCAGAAAATGTCTATTTATTGAATAATGTTTTCAAGGAACGAATTCCAACGCATATGTGTCAGAAAATGAGAAGGAAATTTCAAGTGGGTACCCGGGTACCCCGGGTGCCCCCAGGACGTATGTGAACTTTTAATGCTTTTATTTAAGCATTAAATATAGTTAACGTATTTATAATAGTAGTATTTACTAGGGATTCAGGTAGATAACGACGATCTGAAGCATCAAAGCGATATCTTTCTTTATAATCAACGTACAAGCAAAAATATACCTTAGTGGGTACCCGGGTACCCGGGTGCCTACACAAGGGTTAATTATAGAAATCCATTAACAGCACGAATCCTTCACAAGGGACTTAAAACCGTACAATTCGTAAACAAGAAATTTAACAATTAAAATTGAAAACAATGAAAACAGTAATAAATACTAAATAAAATCATTACGAAGAAAGACATACAATGAGAAACTGTATGAACAAGCGTAGAATATCATATTCCGCCCGTTATGTTTGAGAATCAAACTTGTAATGTTGTTATTGTGAGTAATGTTTTGTGTGTTAGCAACGGTTACCATGCCAATATAAGAGCATATGTAATGGGTGGGCCATATGCCGGTTTCTCTTTAAAATACGTAAAGAATATTATTAAATAATTAAAAAATATAATATTGTTTGCAATTTGATTTATGCTATTTATATATTTATTCATATTATAAATTTATTAATAAATCATTACGTCTGCCGGTTTATTTTTGAATTACGTCGTTGAAGAATATTATTAAATTATTAAAATATAATATTGCTTCCTTTTTTATTTAAACTAATTAAATTTTATTTTAATTTTAAATTTATTTAAAAAATAATACATCAGCATCTTTTTTTAATTCCATCGTTAAAGAAAATACATTATTATTTCATATAATATTTTTGTATATTATTTAAAATATTAACAATTTATTTTATTATTTATTTCGTAAATTTATTTATAAATCATTACATTATTATTGAATATAATATATAAAAAATTGTTTAAAAGGAATTTTTTCAATTGCCCCCCTTCATGGTTTATATTCTGCGCGCAAATGTGCAAATTTCAAATAAAATGTTCGCATATTTTTCTGCATAAATAGATAAGAGCCTATCAGAGGTAACTTCCCTTTAAAGTAGATACGGTTCTGTATGCCTGCAGATAAACGCATATTGACTTGAATTTGTTTATTTAAGCGAACATACTCCAATAGTATCTTTATTATTGGTAAAAAACCAGACAGAAATTTCATTAGGAGTACAATTTTCGAAAATCCAAAAAATGTATTAAAAAAAAAGACAATAGGATAGTTTTTTGTGTACAGGTAGTTAAAAGCATTGTGCATATACAGTGTAAATTTTAGTTAAATCGCTTGAATAGTTTTTGAATTAATGGATGAATACCTGGCAAAGGTAACTGGCATTAAGAGCACAATTTTCGGAAATCCAAAAAACCACGCAAAGGTTACTTGCTATTAAGAGCCGGTATTAATTTTCCATTCCCAGCCAGCTTTACCCTCCTAATTTCATTTTCGATGTGGAAATAAAAATCAATGTAGTCCACCGTTTTAATTGGGATTAGCTTAACTTTTAAGTAGTTCTTTGGTAGACAGTGTAACTAGTGGTCGACAAGGGTTGTTTGTCTGTGAAGTATTGTTGTGGGTGAGGCTTACTGTGCTAGATGAGGAGTGAGGTGAGTTTGAACTAGAATTTCCTATCGTCGAGTCGGAATGTGACCAATTAAGTGAAATATAATTACTCTACGAGAAACAACATTCTTGGCGTTTAATTAGGAATGAGGCTTACCGTGCTAGATGAGGAGTGTGGTATTTTTCCGATCCTATTGTATAAAAATTAACATTCCTTAAATTTTGGCTCGTTAATCTCACAGTTTCTTCCTCGGAAATAGTTCAAGGATTGCATAAATGCATAATGTTCTCTTACGGTGTGTATAGCAAGTTATACTGACAATAAAGTAAAACATTCGTTTAGAAACGTGTTTTGAAATTTATAAACTTTCGTTCGCGAAATACCGAAATGGTGGTGTCTGCGTGAATACCTTTTTGTCGCGAATATTAGGCTACAAAATTCGTGTTCAAAGAAACCTAAGTATTTGTTTATCTCAGCTGTGACTTTGAAAGTTGTGCTTCATTTCACAAATAATTAGACAAAAGAAAAAAAGTCACATAGCGTATTTTCTCTGTCCACGTTTAATGATATTTCCTCTTTAAGCAATTCCATTGATTACAGCCAAATTTCGCACACTTAACCTTTTTATAATGGGGAACAAGGCTGTGAAAGTTTTAATCCAGTAACTGGCCCGGGTTCGACTCCAGAACCTAAGGAAAGGCTTCCCTAAGGAATGCACATAAAGTTCGTTTTAATACATTGCAGGCTTTACTTCTTTCGCTATTTTAAATAGGAAATAATGGTGCTACGGAGTCGTAACAGGTACCAAAAGAAAGGAAATTGAATAAGGATTCTTATTTTGGTCGTGTTACATGGTTTGCGAGTCGAAATTTCGAGAAATAGGGCAAAATAAACGAAAATTTTGTGAAATTTCGCCGTAGTAAACAACCAGTCCCCCTGACGACCAAGGTGATTGTTGAATCCGATACATTCATTTTCCCACATGAATACACGGGGATTTTAAGTCCATACCGAATTAGGAACTATAGTCAGAATTTACGAATAGGAGGCAATTTACCGAGATTACAGCGAATGTAAACTATGATACTTAAATAGCAGAAACAGAATTATATTAATAACGCATTAGAATAGTTTTGCTAAAAAGGAAACTTATATATTTTCATTTCCCGACTGAAATATTGGGAATTTAAGCTCCAATCTCAAATTTTCCGACGAATTCTCTTCAAAACGACTTCAAATCAGAGTAAATTCGACCGAAGAAGCCTTAACTCGGTGGAACTCCGTAACCGGGATCATCTTATAAATGAAAATGAAATGATGTTCGTGACGTTGTCTAAAACTCGAAAACGGCTCCACCGATTTGAATTTTTTTTGTTGTGTTCGCCTCGGTACGGAGGTGGTTTAGGGAAAACCCAAAAGGAATAGCCGAAAAAGCATTTCCATAAGAAATACACGTAAAATTCATTTTTCTCGCTGCAGGCTTCATTTCATTTGAAGATTTAAATTAGAAATAATAGTCGTAGAAAGTCGAATCAAGCACCAAAAAAGAAGAAGAAGATATTATAAATACTCGTGGACTTTAGGCCCATAAAGCTGATGATTGAAAACGATATATTAAATGGATAACGAGAAATATTCTGTAAGAAGGTAACCCGCAATTGCAGGTACGTAATTACAGTCAGGAGATTACCAGCTTTGTATCTTCGATTTTAGTTCAAACCGTTTGCCAGATTCGCGTCAAACTTTGCGTACGTGTTTTCTGGGACCAGGAAGGACGTACTGTTTCAATTTCATTCGATGCTTTTGCTGGGTTCGAACCAAGATCGCTCAGATGGGTTTCCATAAAGAATAAGTCTAATCTTCACTTTAATCGGATAGCAGGCTATATTTCTTTAGAAGAATTAAAACAGAAAAATAGTCGTGCGGAGTCGAGACAAGAAGCAAAAGAACGGAAATTAAATGAATGTTCTTATTTTGATAGTGGAATATTGTTTCCGAATCGAAATTTCGACAAAATACGCGAGAATCATCCAAAATTGCTTGTAAACAGCCAATCCTCCTGACGATCAATGCGATTGTTGAGCCGAGCTCATGGTTTTTCCTGTGTAGAATAGCTTGGGATTTTAGACTGTATTTTAAAGGGAATTAACGCATTGCACGACCGGCAACTTGAATTTAATCTACTTCTATATTCCCCGTTGAGAATCAACGGGCGCTTCAGCTAGTAAATAAATAAATAAACAGATTGTTCAGCACAGCACGTGAGGGTGTGTTAGTTAACCAAAAATGAGTGAATTTGCTAAAAACCAAAATGCGTAACCATACATACATACATTCGTATGGGACATAGGAACGCGTGGAATACATAAATATGCAAATTCGTGGAAATACAAACACGACGGCGATCCTTGTATAAGATTGTGGGACTTTCTCTCCGACGGGAGAATTGCTACGTCACCGTGACTTCCACAGGCACTTCCCTTCTCTGGAAGACCTCGATTGGCCACTCTTTTTCCATTCTCAGAAGATCTGCAACCACTTTCTGAGAATCGGGAAGGAATACGGGGAATCTATTATATATATACAGCTACTCCAACGGATATCCTCCTATATTGGATACGAATTATAACAATGTTCCTCAAGCCTCATCGACTTGGAATTTTTATGACCCACTGCCAACGGTGTGTACCCTACAGAATTGGTCAGACTTTCATCCTAGCTGTCATGTGTTCGATGCCAGAACGTCCCGAAATCCCGATTTTTCACGGAAGAATGCATTGCGGGGATTTTCGGATTTTTTTTGAGAGACTTCCCGGAGAAGTTTTATGTATCTTCTATTATATATAGATGCTTCTCCGGATTCATTCATATAGATAGATAGATAGGATACTAATTCACAGCCTAAACCACAAGCGTCATTGACTTGAAATTTTTACGACGTATTGGCCATAACGTGTAACCGCCAGAAAACTTGCGATTTTGAACCTCAGTGTCATGGGTTCGATTCCAGAGGACCCCAAAGTCCCGCTTTTTCCATTTAAATGCATTCATGATCTATCAAAAACATTAATGACTTTTACAGAAAAAATCCTGGGTTCGATGCTAGGACGATGCAAAAATCTGTCATTTAAAATACATTGAGGTAATTTTTCATTATTTTTTTTATACCCATATCGGAATGATAGGCAGTTCTTGCTTTGATTGAAGATGCATATTAAGACTCGGATCACGAAAAAAAATTAGATAAGACCATGCTGTTCCTGGGTTCGATGCCAGAGCACATTACTAATTCTCACATTAGGAATATAAGGGAAAAGTAGGACGTCGTTTGAGGCAGTTGTATCCAATATTTCTGCTTGAATTTTAACACATAGTTATAGATGGTGATCTTCTATTGTGCTGCATAGTAAGTATCACCAGGAAGACCCGGGTTCGATGCCGGACGGTTAAATTGCAGCGAATTTTAAGAATATTTTCAATCCTTTTTTTCTTCTTTTGAGGATTCTCTCGATATGATGCCGATATGAAATTAGTGTTATCAACATGCTTGCAGTATGTAAGGAACATTTTACTCATATATATATATATATATATATATCTATTATATATAGATGCTTCTCCGGATTCATTCATATATATAGATAGGTATATAGATAGATAGGATACAAATTCACAGCCTAAACCACAAGCGTGATTGAGTTCAAATTTTTACTGCGTATTGGCCATAACAATTAACCAACAGAAAATTGTGATTTTGATTCTCAGTGTCATGGGTTCGATTCCAGAGGGCCCCAAAGTCCCGATTTTTCCCGTTTAAATGCATTACTTTGATTTTCGGGAATTTTTAAAAAATTCTTCCCGGATAGGTAGAGAATCAAAACTCTAGGAGCCTTTATATATGGCCATGATCTATCGAAAACATAAATGAGTTTTAAAGAAAATAACCTGGGTTCGATGCTAGGTCAAGGCAAAATTCGGCCGTTTAAAATGCATTGTGGCAATTTTTAAGATTTTTTTTCGATCCTTTCCCGATGGCATGGAAACTTGAAAATCCGCATGGAGTTGGAGATCATTAATATATTTCGTAATCAAATTTTACATATTCGCTGATGGTCCTTGGTTCGATCCCAGAGAGCCATTAACATTCCTCAATGCATTTCTTATGGAGATTACAGAAAACGGTTTTAGGTACTTCCCGGCAAGATATCGACTTCAAACTTCGAATAATATTAGATCAAGACCTTGCAAATCAAACTGTGAATGCACAGCTACCAATGTGTCCTGGGTTTGACACCAGGCGTCTTTACAATCAGTAACTGATCCTATTTTCAATAATTATTTTGAACCCTTTCCCAATGATATAGAAACTTGGAATTCGGCATATGGATAGAGATCATAGATACATTTCAAAAATATGTTTTAAATTTCCAAGATCGTCCTTGGTTCGAATTCAGAGAGCCATTTACATTCGTGAAAATTAGAACGTCTTTTGAGGCAGTTGTAGCCATTATTTCTGCTTGAATTTTCACACAGAGTTACAGATGGTGATATTCTGTTGTGCTGCGTAGTGAGTTTCACCAGTAAGAGCCGGGTTCGATGCCCGACGATTCAATTGCAGTGAATTTTATGGTTATTTTCAATCCTTTTTTTTTCTTTTGAGGACCGTCCCGAGATGATGCCGATATGAAATTTGTGTTGTCAATCTGCTTGCAGTATGCAAGCTACATTTTACTCGTATATATAAGTTAAGCGTCTATATATAATAGATATATAGGGGATCAAAATTCTAACCATGTTCCACAAGTGCAACTGACTTGAAATTTTTACGACACCCACGATATATATATATATCTATTATATATAGATGCTTCTCCGGATTCATTCATGTATCCATATATATATACGAGTAAAATGTAGCTTGCATACTGCAAGCAGATCGACAACACTAATTTCATATCGGCATCATATCGGGACGGACATCAAAAGAAACAAAAAATTCTAAATATTCGTAGAATTCGCTGCAATTTAATCACCTGGCAGCGAACCCCGGTCTTCCTGGTGTACTTACTATGCAGCAAAATAGAAAATTACCATATCAAAATATGTGTGAAAATTCAAGCAAAACTATTAGGTGCAACTACCTCAAACGACGTCCTACTATTCACATACACTCCTTATTTGAGAAATTATAATGTGCTCTGGCATCGAACCCAGGAACAGCATGGTCTTATCTATTTTTTTTCTTAAACAAAGTGTTAATATACATCTTCCATCTAAGCAAGAGCTCCCTTACATATCGATAAATGCATAAAAAAATTATGAAAAGATACCCCATAGTATTATATATGGGTGATATTTTTACCGCCCGGCATCGAACCCGGGTCTTTCAGGCAATACTTTCTATACAGCACAAAAGAAAAACACCATCTCTAACCGCGTATGCAAATTCAAGCAGAAATATTGGTTACAACTGCCTCAAATGACTTCCTACTTTTCCTTTATATTCCTTATGAGAGAAACGTTATTGTGCTCTGGCTTCGAACCCAGGAACAGTACGGTCTTATGAAAAATTTTTTCTAAAACTTATTCGTACCATACATCTTCCAGCCAAGCACGAACATCCTATCATTTCGATAAGTGCATCTAAAAAAATAATGAAAAACGGCTCCCATGTATTTTAAAGGGCAGATCTTTGCATCGTCCTAGCATCGAACCCAGGATAACTTTTGTAAAAGTCATTGATGTTTTCGAAAGTCCAAGACCATAAATATAGGCACCTTGAGTTTTACTTCTCTACCTATACGGAAAGTATTTTTTTTTAATTCCCGAAAATCACGGCAATGCATTCAAACGGGAAAAATCGGGACTTTGGGGCCCTCTGGAATCGAACCTATGACACTGAGGATCAAAGTCGCTTTTTTCCTGGGGGTTTCACGTTATGGCCAATATGTCATAAAAATTTCAGATCAATGACGCTTGTAGTTTAGGCTGTGAATTTGTATCCTATCTATCTATATAGGTATACGAGTAAAATGTTGCTTGCATACTGCAAGCAGATCTACAACACTAATTTCATATCGGCATTATATCGGGACGGTCCTCAAAAGAAAAAAAAAGGATTTAATTGTTTCTTAAAATTCGCTGAAATTTCATCGTCTGGCATCGAACCCGGGTCTTACTGGTAAACCTACTATGAAACACAATAGAAGATCACCATCTGTAACTATGTGTGAAAATTCAAGCAGAAATAATGGCTACAACTGCCTCAAAAGACGTTCTAATTTTCACGAATGTAAATGGCTCTTGGGACTCGAACCAAGGACGATCTTGGAAATCTTAAACATGTTTCTGAAAGTTACTTATGATGTCTATCTATATGCCGAATTTAAAGTTTCTATATTATTGGGAAAGGTTTCAAAATAATTCCTAAAAACGGATCAACTTCTGATTGCAGAGACACCTGGTGTCGAACCCAGGACATATTGTAAGCTGTGAATGCACAGTTTGATTTTTATAAATTTGCTCTTGTGTCATGCCAAATTTGAAGTCGATAGAATGTCGGGAAGTACCTAAATTTTGTTTCCGTTATCTCCGTAAGAAATGCATTGAGTAGTGCAAATGGCCCTCTGGGATCGAACCAAGGACCATCAGCGAATATAAAAAATTTAATTATGAAATATATTCATGATATCTAACCTCATGCCGAATTTCAAGTTTCCATGCCATCGGAAAATGGTCCAAATAAAATCTTAAAAATCGCCGCAATGTATTTTAAACGGCCGATTTTTGCCCCGACCTAGCATCGAACCA
The DNA here is from genome assembly GCA_947579665.1 of Sympetrum striolatum. Classification (NCBI taxonomy): domain Eukaryota; kingdom Metazoa; phylum Arthropoda; class Insecta; order Odonata; family Libellulidae; genus Sympetrum; species Sympetrum striolatum. Next base: position 395,011 of record OX388342.1, on the reverse strand, counting down.
TGGACAATATTCGAAGATGTCTTTTTGATTTTCGTTAGATATCAACGGCATCTAGCGATCCCTCGAATTTCAACTCTCTACCATTCCGGGAAGTGCTTCAAAAAAATTTTCGAAAATCCCCGCCATGTATCCTTATGGAGAATATCGCGACTTTGAGGCCTTCTGGAATCGAACCCATGACACTGAGGTTCAAAATCGCATTTTTTCTGGTGGTTGTACGTTATGGCCAATTCGCCGTAAAAATTTCAAGTCAATCACGCTTGTGGTTTAGGCTGTGAATTAGTATCCTATCTATCTATCTATATAGGTATATACATGAATGAATCCGGAGAAGCATCTATATATAACGAGTAAAATGTAGCTTGCATACTGCAAGCAGATCGACATCACTAATTTCATATCGGCATCATATACCGGGACGGACATCAAAAGAAAAAAAAAATTCAAAATATTCGTAGAATTCGCTGCAATTTAATCACCTGGCAGCGAACCCCGGTCTTCCTGGTGTACTTACTATGCAGAAAAATAAAAAATTACTATATCAAACTATGTGTGAAAATTCAAGCAAAACTATTAGGTGCAACTACCTCAAACGACGTCCTACTATTCACATACACTCCTTATTTGAGAAATTATAATGTGCTCTGGCATCGAACCCAGGAACAGCATGGTCTTATCTATTTTTTTTCTTAAACAAAGTGTTAATATACATCTTCCATCTAAGCAAGAGCTCCCTTACATATCGATAAATGCATAAAAAAATTATGAAAAGATACCCCATAGTATTATATATGGGTGATATTTTTACTGCCCGGCATCGAACCCGGGTCTTTCAGGCAATACTTTCTATGCAGCACAAAAGAAAAACACCATCTCTAACCGCGTATGCAAATTCAAGCAGAAATATTGGTTACAACTGCCTAAAATGACGTCCTACTTTTCCTTTATATTCCTTATGAGAGAAACCTTATTGTGCTCTGGCTTCGAACCCAGGAACAGTACGGTCTTATGAAAATTTTTTTCTAAAACTTATTCGTACCATACATCTTCCAGCCAAGCACGAACATCCTATCATTTCGATAAGTGCATCTAAAAAAATAATGAAAAACGGCTCCCATGTATTTTAAAGGGCAGATCTTTGCATCGTCCTAGCATCGAACCCAGGATAACTTTTGTAAAAGTCATTGATGTTTTCGAAAGTCCAAGACCATAAATATAGGCACCTTGAGTTTTACTTCTCTACCTATCCAGAAAGTATTTTTTTTTAATTCCCGAAAATCACGGCAATGCATTCAAACGGGAAAAATCGGGACTTTGGGGCCCTCTGGAATCGAACCTATGACACTGAGGATCAAAGTCTCTTTTTTCCTGGGGGTTTCACGTTATGGCCAATATGTCATAAAAATTTCAGATCAATGACGCTTGTAGTTTAGGCTGTGAATTTGTATCCTATCTATCTATATAGGTATATATATGAATGAATCCGGAGAAGCATCTATATCTATTATATATAGATGCTTCTCCGGATTCATTCATATATCTATTATATATAGACGCTTCTCCGGATATACCTATATATAAGTTATATATATATATATATATATATAGGGGATCAAAAGTTTTACCATGTTCCACATGTGCCACCGACTTGAAATTTTTACGACGTTATGGCCATGACGTGTAACCTCCAGGAAAAAGCCGACTTTGAACCTCGGTGTCATGGGTTCGATTCCAGAAGGCCCCAAAGTCCCGATTTTCTCCATAAGGATACATGGTGGCGATTTTCGAAAATTTTTTTGAGGTACTTCCCGGAACAGTAGAGAGTTGAAATTCAAGGAGCTTACAGATATGGTCAAGATTTATTAAAAACATTAATGACTACTAATGAGAACGTCCTGGGTTCGATGCTAGGACGATGCAAAAATCCCGCATTTAAAATGCATGGGGATTGTTTTTCATTATTTTTTTTTATGGACTTATCGGAATGTAAGGAACTTTTCGCTCAGATGGAAGATATATATTAAGAATTGGTTTGAGAAAAAAAATTTCATAAGCCCGTACTATTCCTGGGTTCGATGCCAGAGCACATTAACATTTCTCTCATAAGGAATATAAGGGAAAAGTAAGTCGTCGTTTGAGGCAGTTGCAGCCAATATTTCTGCTTGAATTTTTAAAAATAGTTAGAGATAGTGATCTTCTATTATGTTGCATAGGAAGTTTTACCAGAAAGATCCGGGTTCGATGCTGGGCAGCAAATATGTCTCCCGTTTAAAATACATTGGGTTAGTATTTCATAATTTTTTTGATGCACTTATCGAAATGATAGGAAGTTCGTACTCGGCTGGAAGATGTATGAAAAGAATTGGTTTTAGAAAAAAATTTAGATAACACCGTACTATTCCTGGGTTCGATGCCAGAGCACATTAGCATTTCTCTCATAAGGAATATAAGGGAAACGTAGGACGTCGTTTGAGGCAGTTGCAGTTAATATTTCTACTTGAATTTTCACACATAGTTACAGATGGTGATCTTCTATGGTTCTGCATAGTAAGTATGACCGGGAAGACCTGGGTTCGATGCCAGACGAATAAATTGCAGCGCAAATTAAGAATATTTTCTAACCTTTTTTTTCTTTTGAGGACTCACTCTATGTGATGCCGACAAAAAACTTTTGTTATCGATGTGCTTGCAGTATGCAAGCAACATTTTACTCGTATACCTATATAGATAGATAGATAGATAGGATACAAATTCACAGCCTAAACTACAAGCGTCATTGATCTGATATTTTTATGACATATTGGCCATAACGTGAAACCCCCAGGAAAAAAGAGACTTTGATCCTCAGTGTCATAGGTTCGATTCCAGAGGGCCCCAAAGTCCCGATTTTTCCCGTTTGAATGCATTGCCGTGATTTTCGGGAATTAAAAAAAAATACTTTCCGGATAGGTAGAGAAGTAAAACTCAAGGTGCCTATATTTATGGTCTTGGACTTTCGAAAACATCAATGACTTTTACAAAAGTTATCCTGGGTTCGATGCTAGGACGATGCAAAGATCTGCCCTTTAAAATACATGGGAGCCGTTTTTCATTATTTTTTTAGATGCACTTATCGAAATGATAGGATGTTCGTGCTTGGCTGGAAGATGTATGGTACGAATAAGTTTTAGAAAAAAATTTTCATAAGACCGTACTGTTCCTGGGTTCGAAGCCAGAGCACAATAACGTTTCTCTCATAAGGAATATAAAGGAAAAGTAGGACGTCATTTGAGGCAGTTGTAACCAATATTTCTGCTTGAATTTGCATATGCGGTTAGAGATGGTGTTTTCCTTTTGTGCTGCATAGAAAGTATTGCCTGAAAGACCCGGGTTCGATGCCGGGCAGTAAAAATATCACCCATATATAATACTATGGGGTATCTTTTCATGATTTTTTTATGCATTTATCGATATGTAAGGGAGCTCTTGCTTAGATGGAAGATGTATATTAACACTTTGTTTAAGAAAAAAAATAGATAAGACCATGCTGTTCCTGGGTTCGATGCCAGAGCACATTATAATTTCTCAAATAAGGAGTGTATGTGAATAGTAGGACGTCGTTTGAGGTAGTTGCACCTAATAGTTTTGCTTGAATTTTCACACATAGTTTGATATGGTAATTTTCTATTTTGCTGCATAGTAAGTACACCAGGAAGACCGGGGTTCGCTGCCAGGTGATTAAATTGCAGCGAATTCTACGAATATTTTGAATTTTTTTTTTCTTTTGATGTCCGTCCCGATATGATGCCGATATGAAATTAGTGTTGTCGATCTGCTTGCAGTATGCAAGCTACATTTTACTCGTATAATAGATAGATATATGAATGAATCCGGAGAAGCATCTATATATAATAGATAGCGAGGATACAAATTCACAGGCAAAACCACAATCGTCATTGACCTTAAATATTTACGACATATTGGCCATAACGTGTAACCTCCAGAAAAATTGCGATTTTGAACCTCAGTGTCATTGGTTCGATTCCAGAGGGCCCCAAAGTCCCGATTTTTCCCGTTTAAATGCATTGCCGTGATTTTCGGGGATTTTTAAAAAATACTTCCCGGATAGGTAGAGAATCAAAACTCATGGAGCCTATATATATGGTCACGATCTTTCGAAAACATAAATGAGTTTCACGGATCCTGGGTTCGATGCTAGGTCGGGGCAAAAATCGGCCGTTTAAAATGCATTGCGGCGATTTTTAAGATTTTTTTTTGGACCCTTTTCCGATGGCATAGAAACTTGAAATTCAGTATGAGGTTACATACCTTAAAAATCTATCATAATCGAATTTTACATATTCGCTGATGGTCCTTGGTTCGATCACAGAGGGACATTTAAATTCCTCAATGCCTTTCTTACGGAGATAACGGTAACAAATTTTAGGTACTTCCCGGCACGATATCAACTTCAAACTTTGCATATAGAAAGATCAAGACCATACAAATCAAACAGTGCATTCACAGCTATTAATGTGTCCTGGGTTCGACACCAGGTGTCTCTGCAATCAGAAGTTGATCCGATTTTTAGGAATTATTTTGAAACCTTTCCCAATAATATAGAAACTTGAAATTTGGCATATAGATTGAGATCATTAATAACTTTCAGAAACATTTTTAAAATATCCAAGATCGTCCTTGGTTCGAGTCCCGAGAGCCATTTACATTCGTGAACATTAGAGCGTCTTTTGAGGCATTTGTTGCCAATGTTTCTGCTTGAATTTTCACACATAGTTAGAGATGGTGATCTTCTATTGTTTTTCATAGTAGGTTTTCCAGTAAGAACCGGGTTCGATGCCAGAAGATGAAATTTCTGCGAATTTTAAGAAAAAATTAAATCCTTTTTTTTTCTTATGAGGACCGTCCCGATGTGATACCGATATGAAATTAGTATTGCCGATCTGCTTGCAGTATGCAAGCTACATTTTACTCGTATATATATATATATATATATATAGATGCTTCTCCGGATTCATTCATGTATCCATATATATATTCATATATATATATATATAGAGAGGATACAAACTCACAGGCCAAACCACAAGCGTCATTGACTTGAAATTTTTACGACATATTGGCCATAGAGTGTAACCACCAGAAAAATTGCGATTTTGCACCTCAGTGTCATGGGTTCGATTCCAGAGGGTCCCAAAGTCTCGATTTTTCCCGTTTAAATGCATTGCTTTGATTTTCGGGAATTTTTAAAAAATACTTCCGGGATAGGTAGAGAATCGAGAATCTAGGAGCCTTTATATATGGTCATGATCTATCGAAAACATAAATGAGTTTTACGGAAAATATCCTGGGTTCGATGCTAGGTCGAGGCAAAAATCGGCCGTTTAAAATGTATTGTGGCGATTTTTAAGATTTTTTTTGGACCCCTTCCCGATGGCATGGAAACTTGAAATTCGGCATGGAGTTGGAGATTATAAATATATTTCATAATCAAATTTAACATATTCGCTGATGGTCCTTGGTTCGATCCCAGGGCGCCATTTACATTTCTCAATGCATTTCTTATGGAGATAACGGAAACTAATTTTAGGTACTTCCCGGCATGCTATCGACTTAAAACTTAGCGTGATAGAACAACCAGTCTTAACAAATCAAACTATGCACTCATAGCTATCAATGTGTCCTGGGTTCGACACCAGGTGTCTCTGCAATCAGAAGTTGATCCGATTTTTAGGAATTATTTTGAAACCTTTGCCAATAATATAGAAACTTGAAATTTGGCATATGGATTGAGATCATTAATAACTTTCAGAAATATTTTTTAAATTTCCAAGATCGTCCTTGGTTCGAGTCCCGAGAGCCATTTACATTCGTGAACATTAGAGCGTCTTTTGAGAAGGTTGTAGCCAATATTTCTGCTTGAATTTACACACATAGTTAGAGATGGTGATCTTCTATTGTGCTACATAGTAAGTTCACCAGTAAGATCCGGGTTCGATGCCAGACGATGAAATTTCAGCGAATTTTAAGACAAATTTCAATCCTTTTTTTTACTTTTGAGGACATTACCGATATGATGCCGATATGAAATTAGTATTGCCGATCTGCTTGCAGTATGCAAGCTACAATTTACTCGTATATATATATATATATATATATATATATATATATATATATATGTATATATATATATATAATATATTTATAAATATAGTTTACATGCATTGTATTTGGGGATTTTCGAAAAATTTTTGAGGCACTTCCCGGCCTATTATAGCCTATATTCCCTATATTTGACAGATATCATTCGAGGGATCGCTAGAACCCATGAGTATCCGTCAAAACCCATGAATACATCTCCATAGATTATCCTTGGTTCGATGCTAGTTGAGGGCAAACATCTCCCATTTAAAATGTATTGCGGCGATTTTTAATATTAAAAAAATCACTCCCCGATAACATAGAAACTTAAAACTCAGCATGTCGATAGTATCTAGAGAATCTATAGATTCTTATTTACTCATTTTTAGCCCATCTTCGCTAACATGAATACAGATATGCACCTATAGTACAGTTAAATCTCCTCTCTTTGGACCGCAAAGACTTCGAGAGTACTTTCTCAAACGCAGCATCACACACGCAATGAAAAGTTACACGTATGACGATTTTATTTCTTTAATTCCATTGTTTCTTCTTTTACAGGACAAAACCAGGACTGGACCGGACCTAGGACAGGACATCGGTGAGTTCTATCATTTTTTCATCGCATAATTATGTTGGAACATAACTCGATTTTACTTTTTCGTATTCTGTTCCATTTGTCGCTTCGTTAAATCTGTCAGCCATCGATTACTTCATTTAAACGTACTTAATCTTGTTACTAAGAGAAGTAAATATCCTAAAATTGGGCTTATTTGAGGTGTAGCCTCGTTGGAAGTACTCGAATATCCTTGAGAGACGTATTCTATTGGACACAAGTTTATGTATTTCGCCAATAGCATATGAGTTTCCTTTACATTGGTAAATTCGGCTCTCAGACGTAGGTTGGGAATCCTTGAAAGAAAGGAGATTGGTTGCTAAGCTGCGATTGGTTGATAAATTCAGGGAAACTACATTTTCGGAAGATACAATCGGTATCCCCCCTGCTACTGATCCGATGATGAAGTTAAGAGAAATGGATGCTACGACGAATCCTTTTAAAAATTCATTTTTTCCGCGAACGATACGTGACAATAACCGAATGAGGAAGTAGTTTAGATTCAACTGGTGTTTACACCCCCTGCAACACGCCGAAAGGCGGCTTGTAGGGTATTAATGTAGATGTAGATGTAGACTTTGAATTTTATAATTACGGAATTGATAGCATGAATAGTTCTCAACTTAATATCAACACGTAGAATATCCGAAATTATTCTTTAAGGTACATCACAAAGATTAACTTGGCTTCTAAATTTTTCTTCGATCGTCATCCAACTTTATCCAAACAAATATCTATCTATCGATCTATATATATATATATATATATATATATATATATATCTATTATATATAGATGCTTCTCCGGATTCATTCATATATATAGCTATATAGCTATATAGGTATATAGATAGGATACAAATTCACAGGCTTAACCACGAGCGTCATTGACTTGAAACTTTTATGACATATTGGCCATAACGTGAAACCCCCAGGAAAAAAGCGACTTTGATCCTCAGTGTCATAGGTTCGATTCCAGAGGGCCCCAAAGTCCCGATTTTTCCCGTTTGAATGCATTGCCAAGATTTTCGGGAATTTTTAAAAAATTCTTTCCGGATAGGTAGAGATGTAAAACTCAAGGTGCCTATATTTATGGTCTTGGACTTTCGAAAACATCAATGACTTTCACAAAAATTAACCTGGGTTCGATGCTAGGACGATACAAAGATCTGCCCTTTAAAATACATGGGAGCCGTTTTTCATTATTTTTTTAGATGCACTTATCGAAATGATAGGATTTTCTCGCTCAGCTAGATGATATATATTAAGAATTTGTTTAAGAAAAAAAATTTCATGAGACCGTACTATCCCTGGGTTCGATGCCAGAGCACATTAACTTTTCTCTCATAAGGAATATAAGGGAAAAGTAAGACGTTGTTTGAGGCAGTTGAAGCCAATATTTTTGCTTGAATTTTCACACATAGTTAAAGATGGTGATTCTCTATTATGTTGCATAGGAAGTATTAATAGAAAGACCCAGGTTCGATGCCGGGCGGTAAATATGTCTCCCGTTTAAAATACATTGGGTTAATATTTCATTGTTTTTTTGATGCACTTATCGAAATGTTACGAAGTTCGTAATAGGATAGAAGATGTATGGTAAGAATTGCTTTAAGAAAAAAATTTTCATAAGACCTTACTATTCCTGGGTTCGATGCCAGAGCACATTAACATTTCTCACATAAGGAATATAAGGGAAAAGTAGGACGTCGATTGAGGCAGTTGCAGCCAATATTTTTGCTTGAATTTTCACACATAGTTAGAGAGGGTGATCTTCTATTGTGCTACATAGTATGTTCACCAGTAAGAGTCGGGTTCGATGCCAGACGATGAAATTTCAGCGAAATTTAAGAAAAATTTCAATCCTTTTTTTTCTTTTGAGGACCGTCCCGATATGATGCGGATATGAAATCAGTATTACCGATCTGCTTGCAGTATGCAAGCTACATTTTACTCGTATATATATATATATATATATATATATCTATCTATCTATTAACTTTTGCTGACAGGTAAATATATTCGAGATGAACACAAGCCGTTATTTCAAACCCACTTAAAAAAGTCGTTTTTTTTAATGGTGCATAATCCTGCTGTTATTGTCTATGTCTATGTCTATGTAAGAACCCTGCAAGCCGCCTTTCGGCGTGTGGCAGGGGGTGCAGGCACCTTGACTCTATTTTCCTAAACGGTTGCTTTCGCGTATACTTCGCGGAAAAAATGAATTTTTGAAACGATTCGTTTTAGCATCTATTTCCCTAATCTTTCGGGCAGTATCAGCACGGCCCATATAACAGGGGGGTCGCATTATATCAGTTACATCATCTGAAAACGTAATTTCTCTGAACTTATTTAATAAATTTATCCTTTGAAATTTTCTTCTATCTTCTAATGATTCCCATCCCGCGTTTTTATACGCGGGATGGGAATTATATTGTCTGTAAAGCTATGATTTTTTTGAGCTGGTGTTCCTCTCCGAGACAAATAAATGATTCTGACGATCTCATAGCATATGCTTTTATAATTTTCCAAACCTGACTTCCGTTTCTTGATTTAAATTTACGAGAAAACCTTTCTCGGCGGTATTTGAACCTTTCGGACGACATTTTCACGATGATTGCGTTCCCGCGAATGAATTGGGACTTAATTGAAGTGTAACGACATTGGAAGTAATTGAATTAGGTGGTCCGATCACAATTATCAAAGATTGACAAAGTGATTGCTTTTTGTGAAATGGAATCGGTCATCAGTAATTACATTACAATGTTTATGAAAGATAAGTGTAATTTGTGATTACTTAAAAGATATTGTCGAGGATAGGAGCGAGAGGACTTCGCTGACTTCGCTTCGGAATGGCCGTTCGGAATGTGAGTGACGTCACAATTTTCAGCTCAACTCCGCTTCGTATTTGGTGTGCATTCACAAGTATTTATAGTTTGATAGTCTTATATAGTTGGACAGTCCAAGCGTAGTCCGCTCGGCGTAACTTCGCTCAACTTAGCTTCGCTTCGCATTTGGTGGCCACCTGGCCTAACGGTGTGTAAGCGATGCCTAGCTGTACAAATCGGTGCCTAGTTTGTCAAAGCGGTGCTCACGCTATGGCAAGCTATGCTAAAGCCATGCAAAGCGTTGATTAAGCTACTCCAAGCGTCGATGAAGCGATGCCAAGCTACGTTAAGCGATGTCAATCGTTGATAAAGCGATGCCAAGGTTTGATGAAGCAATGCCAAGCGTTGATAAAGCGATGCCAAGCGTTGACAAAGCGATGCCAAGCTTTGATAAAGCGATGCCAATCGTTGCTAAGCTAAGCTTCTCCATCTGAGCTAAGCTTCTCCATCTGAGCTAAGCTTGCTAAGCGGTTTTAAGCGATGATTAGCTGACACTGAGAAGACAACTGCAGTGATAACGTGAAGGGTGCAATTGGTAATCAATGAAATATTTCCTTAATGGCAAGAACTACAGTATTGTTAAAATACTGGAAAAGTAAATTGGTAATCTCGTAACCAATGAAATAAATTGAAATAAATCTAATTGAATTTAAGTTATTTTAAGTTCGTTCGTAGCATTTGCACTCGAAAACTGCAATTTCTCGGAGTTTTCGTCTCAATTTGACATCACCGACCTCTTGTAAAAGTGAAAACACTGTGTCCCGACAGCTGACCGCCAAAAACTTTTTAATTAAAAAGAATCAAAGCTGCTGACAGCTACTGCTGACTGCTGAAAGAGCTACAACGCGACAAGAGCGCCAAGACATGTAAGGTATACTTTGCATTGAGTCAGATTTATTGAAGAAAATTGATATTGACGATATAATCGATGAATTTGCCGAAAACAAATGTAGAAAACGACATGTTTAAAATGTAGATGGTAATTTTATTGCTATTATTACGTTTTGCTAATAAAATTTTTATGAAAGCTCTAAGTTTTTATTTTTTTAAAAGAAGGAAACGGACGTGAAAAAAAGGGCCCCCAAATTGATGGTTGCCTAGGGCCCCGTTGAGGGTTAATCCGGCCCTAGCATCATCGACAAAACAATCGCAAAGAACGACGGCTAGTTACTATTGGTCGTTCTTTCTATTCCAGAAGCGAATAATGTGATTGGGTAAGGGTTACACCCCCTGCCATGCGCCTCAGGAGACTCATGGGCTACATACACGGGATGACCCAGAAAGTTGTGATAATTAGTTATCCAAAATGACCGTGTAGTAATTGAAACGAACGCGGGATGCATTGTTGGGAAAACTTAGTAACGCCTCGGCTGCCAACAATGGCTCATACTTTGTAATACTCGCGAGGGATATTGTTGTCGACTTCGCCTAGTAACGAAGGGGAAGGGGGATTTCTTCTAGCCTAGGAAAAAATTCGTCTAAAATGACTGTGTTGGAATTGAAAGGATCGCTTGATGCATTGTTTGGAAAACATAGTTACGCCTCAGCTGCCAACAATGGTTCCTAATTTGTAATACGCGCGAGCGATATTGTTGTCGACTTCGCCTAGTAACGAGGGGGAAGTGGAAGTGGGAGTGTGAAGTTTTCTACCGCCATAAGAATGCCTAATTAATGCCAATTAGAAAAACGTTTTCAAATTTGGATAATTGAACACATTAATATCACCAATTTGAGTTACAATGAGGTTATTACTCGCCTTTTAAAACTGAGAATCTTCGACATACTATGATTTAAATTAATTTTTAAGTACTTTGCCATAAAGATATCCCAATAAAATTTTCTCGGTACGTAGCTAATAAATTGGGCAAGTTTTTAAAGTAGTCACCAAAAACATTTATACGTTAATTTTATATTAAATTGTCCTCGAAGATTTTGATCGAATTCACGACGTCATAGTTTTTGAAATTCGAGGTTTATTTCTTACAGCATGGAAGCAGCTGTGACGACAATTGTTTCCGCGTTGATTAAAGCAACTATTCAGTTATTCTAGAGAAAAAATGAAACCTGTATCTTAATTATTTACGTAGCCATGGGGAAAAATGTCCTGAAGTCACGTTTTTTCGTTAAATACCGAAAAAACAACTCGAAAACGAATAAAAAGCGTACACCCTACAAAGTTGGGTGCTTCTGGTAGCGGAGCTCTACCCCTTCCGATTATCGATTATCACTTCTTTTTTCTACCTCTGCTTTCAGGTATGGTTGGACTCGCGGGACAAGTACGTCCGAAACAAGCTCAGCATAGGAATTGCGTAGATAAAACGGTGCTTCGTGCTATCGCAAACATTCCTATCCCGCGGGACTCGATCGTGCCGTTCCAGTTGCGTTTGAAAAACCTTTGCTTCGAACCCAGGACTCCGTAACATGATTCCGAAAGAGATGCACGTAAAGTTCGTTTTGATCGATTGCAGACATTTTTTCTTTCGCGGAAATAAACCAGAAATAATGGTCGTACGGAATCGAGATGAACACCAAAAGAAAGGAAATTGAACGAAGATCCTTATTCATGTCGTAGAATATCGTATTCGAGCCAAAATTAAGAGAATTTAGACAAAAATGACGAAATATTTGCGTTGTTTTGTGGGCGTAAACAATTCCTTAACGACGAAGGTGATTGTTGGACTCAATGTTAAATATACTGGTTTTTAACGCTATTTTTACGTAAACTGATTTGGAATTTTGATTAATTCTGTGGGTGTAATCAATTCCCAGCAATGTATCCTCTCGACTCTGGACGACTGAAAACGTATCCCATAAGAATTTCACGTAACGATGATTTTGATCGATTGCAGACATTTTTTCTTTCGTAGAATCAAATTAGAAAATCAGAAGAAATTCTGATAAAAATGTCGTAAAAATATGAAGAGATACGGGTTTAAAGTGTTGACTTTTAGGGTAAATGCGTACGCATAGGTAAACACTAGGGTACCGGCGTCGAGTTCAGATACTGCCATAAACCTTTTTCGAGTCTTCGTTACCTTTGAAAATTCTCCTATGCATCCACCCTTATGCGAAATGTCACCGTAAGAGATAAGCAGTGAGGCACTATTTTTGAAAATCGATTTCACCCACTTCCCGATGCTGTAGAGATTTTAACTTAAGGGGTTCTGTAGAGAGGTAATTAAATATTACATATCTGTAATATCCCGCCTTAGATACCATTGGTTCGACTCCCAACGACTCGGAAAGTTCACCATAAGAAATGCACGTATATTTTTACTTCCAGTATGCAGGCTTCATTTCATTTGCTGAATTAAATCAGAAATAATGGTCGTACGAAATCGAGATTAGTACCAAAAGAAAGGAAATTGAACGAAGATTCTTATTATGGGGTATCGCATTCGAGTCGAAATTACGAGAACTGGGGCAAAAAAGACGGAATATATGTGTAGTTTTGTGGCTATAAACAGCCAGTTCCCCTGACGACTAAAGTTATTGTTGACTCTATTTATAAAAACCGATATTCTGTGAGTTTTTCTTATCTTGGATTTTGGTCCACACCGTTTGCCCGATTTGTCTCAAACTTTGCACACGTGTCCTCTGATATCAGGAAGGAAGTACTGTCGCATTTTAATTCGATAATTTTACTGGGTTCGAACCAAGATCGATCGGATAGATTTCCATAAGGAATGCACGTAAAATTCAATTTTATCAGTTGCAATCTTTGTTTCTTTTGAAGAATTTAATTAGAAGGAATAGTCTTAAAGAGTCGAGACAAGCACCAAAAGAAAGGAAATTTAATAAAGATTCTTATTATTGTCGTGGAATATTGTTTTCGAAACAAAGTTTTAAGAGTTTTCACAAAATACGCGTTAAATTTAAAATATTGCTCTCGAGTAGATATTGCAATAATCTCGACGAAATATATTCTTACTGAAAATAGCTGAATCGATTTCTTGTAAGTCCCATAACCTCCCTTACTCGAATTCCTCGTTAGTCCTTGAATTCCCATAAGGCCGATGCGTTTCAGACCTCCTTAACTCGAATACCTTTTGGCTTAAAACCTACATTAGTCGAATTTCAACGAGGCCTTTTGGTTGTTTTTCTGCGGCAGTATTTTCAGAACACTCGTTTTGCTAAGCAAAGATGACATATGCGTAACACAACAATATCCCTCGCGAGTACTACAATGTAGGGACCATTGTTGGAAGTAACTAAGCTTTCCCAACAATGCATTCCGTGATCCCTTGGATTATACTTTTCGAATCTAAATGACGAGAGCTATGGAGAAAGGAACAAAAATTCCGTGAAATTTCTTCTTAGTAACCAAAGTGTACCCCTGGCGACCAACGCGATTGTTGAATCCGAGCTCAAGAGTATTTATTATTAGAATTCGCTTTAATTTTAACGGTTGGGATTATTGTCAGAATGTACCAAAGAGAAGCGATTTACTGAGATATACGCAAAGTATGATATTTAAATATACTAATTTTTACAATATTTTCGTATATATTTCACCGATATTCTCGCAAATTAGAATCTGAAGTGAGATTCCACGAATTAAATAAGAATCTTCATTTGTTTTTCTTTCTTTCGGTGTTTGTCTCTTTTACGTGCGACTATTCCTTCTAATTTAATTTCGCGAAAGAAATAAACCCTGCATGAGATGAAAATGAATTTTACGTGTGATCTTTATGGAAAACCATCTGAGCGACCTGGGTTCGAACCCCGTGAAATTGTGGAATAAAAAGGCGACAGTGATTCCTTCCAGGTCGTAGAGAACACTTGTATGATAAAGTTTGAAGCGAATCGGGCGAACCTCCAATCTAAGAGACAAACACACCCACGGAATTTCGATTCCACATATATTTTATGTATAGATGTAGGAGGGCGACAATTAGGTCACCAAGGATACCACTGAATGAATTATCGAAGAAGGTTAAAGGAATTTTCCTCTAGGATATCGACTTTAAATCTACATCATTAAAATGCTTTATGAATTGCATTTATCAACCTTATCCTCAACTTTTACTCGTTTATTCATTATGGTGTAACGGAATAAAAGTTTCTTTAGGAATTCAGAATTCCAAGTCGATAAACAGCCGTTGCTATGGTTACAAATTTGTTAATTAAAAAAATTTAAAAAGAATTGAAAAATATTTAAGCACCTAAGGATCGATTTTTTTTGTCTAAAACGTAGATTTTCATTTATTTTTAAAACATAAAGACATAGCAAATTGTAGTTTTCAAGTACATCGATGTTTACATTTACATTTACATTTAAACCCTGCAATCCGCCAGTGGCGCGTGGCAGGGGGTGTAAGACACCAAAATACCTATCTAATCTGGAGAGCTATTTGCTTCTCTAATACTACGCGGAAAAAATGACCAAAAGTAGCTATCCGTCCTGGCAACTACTTCCCTGTATCGCTTTTTTGTTTTCTCTCGAAGGTCGCGTAGGTATATAACTGGGATGACAATATCTGTTATCTCCTCCCCGAAATCGGTAGAGATAAATTTATCAAAAAGCTTCCGTCGATATTCACGTCTTCTATCACTAAGAGAGTTCCAACCGAGGGATCCTAACATAGCCGAAACACTGCTGTCGAATCTGAAATCTCCCTTGACGAACCTTGCTGCTCTACGTTGAACCATCTCGAGATCGGAAATTAATCCTACTTCATGAGGATCCCAAACCGCACAGCAATACTCAAGTAGAGGTCGAATTAGGGAAAAGTACGCTATTTCTTTTACTCTCGGTGAACATCCCCTAAGGATTCTGCTGGCTAACCTTTGCATTCTATTCGCCTTTCCTACTACGCCTCGAATAGGCTCTTTGAAGGAAATATCACTGCTGAGCGTAATTCCTAGATATTTATGATGCATCACGAGCTCCAAGGGATTTCCTGAAATTCTGTACGGTACGCAGGTAACGTTAGTGGATCGCGTGAAAGTCATGGTAACGCACTTCTTTACATTCAGCTCGAGCTGCCAATCGCTACACCAACCCGAAATCATATTCAGATCGTTCTGCAAACTACCAATGTCATCTTCAGTTACGATCTCCCTATACACAACAGTATCATCAGCGAATAACCTAACCTTGCATTTAATATTATCCATAACATCGTTAATATATATTAGGAACAAAATTGGTCCTAATACACTTCCCTGTGGAACACCGGATGTGACGCGAACCTCATCAGATAAAATTCCGTCCAACGCAACTCGCTGCGATCTTTCCCCGAGAAACGACTTTATCCACTCAACAACTTTTCCGTTAATCCCGTAAGCCGTCAACTTGTGAATTAATTTTACATGCGATACTCGATCGAAAGCTTTTCTGAAATCTAGAAATATGGCGTCTGTTCTTATACCCTTATCAGCTGCTCTAACTACATCGTGGAGAAAAAGGGCTAACTGGGTATCACATGACCTACCTTTACGGAAACCGTGTTGACATTGACTAATTGCCCCCTTGTCACTTAGGAAACGCATTATTGAACTCGCTATAATGTGCTCGATAGTCTTACAAAATATTGACGTTAAAGATATCGGACGGTAATCTTCAGGTTTCGAGGAACGTCCTTTCTTAGGAATTGGAGTGATATGCGCTCTTCTCCACGACATTGGTACAACGCCTTCGTCCAAGGTTTTCCTATAGAATACGAAAAGAAGGGGAGCAAGCTCATTCGCCAGTGTTTGAATGACGAACGATGGTATACCTTCTGGTCCTGGCGCTTTTTTCTTGTCTACCTGCCGCAACAACTTTCTTATTCCATCCACCGATAACTCGATTGGTTCCATTTCTGAATCAACACGCACAGAAAATTCGTTCGCGCGTCCATCGTCTAAAGTAAAGCTTTCCTGGTAGTGTCGATTAATTAGATTTGCTTTCTCTAACGATTCAGTAACCATTAAACCCACGTCATTAACAAGGCTGGGTACTGAAGACTGACCTCCTCGAGATTCTCGGACATATGACCAAAATTCCTTCTGGTCACCTCCTAAAGACTCTAAAAGGGTTTTAGATCTATATTCCTGAAACTCATTCTTCGATTCGTCCTTAACCAATCTTCGCATCTCCGAATATTTTTGTCGCTCAAGATCAAAGTCTACTCCGATTTTCTCCAGCTTCTTCATCCGTGCGTGTAAAATCCTTTGCTTCCTATGCAACGCTCGCAACTTAGGTTTCATCCAACGCGGATCCTTACGCTCCCTAACGGTTTTAATTGGGACAAACCTAGCTAAACCTTCCCTTAATATTCGTAGGAATTCCATCCAGCCATCGTCAATAGTATTACCGCACAAAAAACTACAGAAATCTTCCCTCTTCGCATTAATATAATCCCTGAATTCTGAAAATCTCGCTTTGCGAAACATATAAACCTGCCGTGGTGGCTTGAGGGATTTTACTATTTCCGCTTTCATAACTGCAGTTAGGACATCGTGGTCTGAAATTCCAGCAATAATATTAAGATCATCGATCAAGTGAGGATGCGAAGTTGCTAATAAATCAAGTACACTACCTTGACCTTCGTGAATTGTCCTCGTAACCTTCTTATTAAGTTGATCTAAGGCGTGAAGCGAAAACGTATCTATCAATGTTTGCGATATAGTCTTCTCTCTACCGGTGTGCGAGCTCGATAAATTCTCCCAATCAATATGGGGAAGGTTAAAATCCCCTCCTACAACAATGATGGGATCCTTCACTTTCTTCCGAATATTCTCTAACGAATCAGCTAGTTGCTCTATACATCCGTTGTCGCCATCCGGAGGCCGATAAAAGGAACAAAAGAATACCTTCTTTCCACTCCGTCCAATAACCGAGCACCATACCATTTCGCATGTACCGTTCTCCAAGAAGTCAACGCACTGACTCTTTAAAGAATCCTTTACAGCGATGAACACCCCTCCACCTATTCTACAGAGTCGATCCTTACGATAAATAATATAATCCGGAGGAAATATCTCACCTGATGAAATATCTTCGCTTAACCAACTCTCGGTCCCTATTACGATATCCGCATCATTACTTCTCGTAAGATTAAGGAATTCTATCTGCTTTTTACGTATACTTCTGCAATTAACTACTATGATTTTTAAATCTCTCGCATTGTTCTTTAAGATTGAATTACTAGAGGCAAGTTCCTGTTTCCTTACGCAATTATTAGCTCGTTTCTTTGTTCTAAGCTCGCACCTATGCCCTTGCCCATTACTGTGGGTGTTAATCTCACAAATAAAACCCGAAACCTCATTTATCGTAGATGTTAAGTGTAGAATGTGAAAGAATAATATATTATTTGGAATACTTTTTATTTGTGTGGTTTTAAGAAATTTCTAAATGAAAACGTAGACCAAGTAAGCAATTTCCAATGGTCCAACAATTAATAACTTAATTTTGCAAAAAACGATAATTTCGCTGCTAATCCCGGAGGCGTAAATTTTACGCGACAGACATAATTAATTAATACTGTTAGTTAACATTCTAAAATTCCTGTCTTGTATTCCACAAGGGATTTAGCAAAATTTGAGAAAAGTACACAAAGTTTTTCTTCCGTAGTCTTTCTCGTTGCAGTCTTCTTAACTCTCTTAAGAAGACGTCGAGGGAGCTCCAATCCATCACTGCTTCGGAGATGACTGATATTGTTATCAGGGTTGTAAACGCGATCTTCGAGAGAAAACAAAAGAGCGATGCAGGGAAGTAGTCGCAAGGACAGATAGTTACTTATGGTTCCCGCGAAGTATTAGAGAAGCTAATACCTCTCCAGGCTATATAGGGATGTCGGTGTTTAACACCCCCTGCCACGCGTCACTGGCGTACTGCATGGTTTAAATGTAAATATACATTGAATTTATTTATTTATTTAAAATTTTGGGAAGCGCCCCCTCGCATTTTAACACAAATGCATTTAAAGGTATAGTCGTGTAATTACTGTAGTTGATAGAAGAATAATACGTCTACAAGCATGCAAAATGCATTCTACCCTTGATTGCATTCATGTAAATTCAAAATCCTCGAAAACTATTGAATTGATTTTCCTCAAACTTTCGTCAAATACGTAAAATGATAAAACCAAGTCGTCTGAGGTCTCACATTAAATAAATACACCTTATTTTCTTTGGAAAAGGCTCAAATAGTAAAAATGTAATGTATATTGTGAACAACTCGTGGGGAAGGTAGTTGATCATAGCATTCGCCACCTTTGGAAGTTTTGATGGACGTTGGCGCTGAATTAATTGGTATTGTTTCTGTTTTTCGACTTCAGCTGCTTTTTTTAGGTTCCAAATATTGTTTAATATAAAGGTCACAAAACAGCCAAGACATTTTTCTTACGCTCACCACGCTCGAACTTAAATTAGTTGTAATTCTCTAAAATAAAACGATTTTGAAATGTATCGATAGTCAACGGGCCCTACGCGTTGTTAAAACGAGCAATCGATTTTCGTTTTCGATTTGGGAAAGGTCGTTTTAGCAGGAAAATGCCCGACGACGCTCGTTTAAAAAAAAAAACAGGATCATCTGTCGTGGACTAATTTGGCCTTTTTTCTCAGTTTGTTTCAATGAAATTTTTTAAATAACACAAAAGAGAATGCATCTATGAGGAGAGTAAAATTTGTTCCGTTTGCATGTTTACTTTTTGAAGAAAACATTCTAGAATTTGACTATATTTGTTTTGGACCACCAGACGGTTGACAACACGTCAAAACTGACATGTTCACCAATAGGCGGCCATTCTGACGTTATTTTTACGATTTTGTCAGTGAAATTTTTCATGTAATACAAGCAAGTATGCATCTATGACGGACAACAAATTTGTTCCCTTCACAATATTACTTTTAGAAGAAAAATTACTGGAAGTTGACCTAATATTTCGGGCCACTAGTATAGCTGGCAACACCTTGAAAGAGACATGTTCTCATATCGACTGCTGTTATCGTATTTCACTTACAATTGTCTTCGATGAAAATTTTCAGACAACACAATCAAGCAAGCATCTATGAAGTATGCAAAATCTGTTTTGTTTGAACTTATAGTTTCTGAGAAAAAAATTCCTTAACTTTTCGTACCTGCGTAGCCACTTAAAAGCATCGAGAATCAATAGCTGGAAGCCGAAAAGGTATCCACTGATGACGAATTTTCAATAGCTTCTTCTTAGAGGGCTTCAGGTCATACGCGCCCTCAGTATATCGTCTCTAGGATACCTCTCTTAGGTGGAATGTGGCTTACCATACAAGATGAGGAGTGAGGTAGTTTGCAATAGCTTTTCTTTGTAATCCAGAATTCTATAATATGATCGGGATAAGTCCACTCAAGTGAAGCACAATGATTCTACTATGAGATTTATATATATATATATGAGATCTAACTTCCATGAGAGGTGAGGCTTACCAATCTGAGTGAGGAGTGAGGTAGTTTTGTCCCTTGCTTTCCAAACTGAGCTGGAATACCATAAATGGATAATGTTCACGTAGGTGATGCGCGGTGACTCTACAAGTGACGCTATGTCAGGAAATAAATGCAGGTATGTCTATGTAAGAGCAAGCCGCCATTCGGCGTGTGGTAGGGGTTGACTTGACTCTATTTTCCCAATCAATTGCTTTCGAGTATCGTTTATGAATTCTTGAATCCATTTTGTAACCTATTTCCCTAATCTTTCTGGCAGCATCAGAGCATGCAACACAGGGGGGTCGCATTATATCGGTTACATCGTCTGAGAACGTAATTTCTCTGAACTTGTTTAATAAATGTATCCTTTGAATTCTGTTATGATTCCCTGTATCATCTGAGTGACACACTCTGTTTTATCGCAGCAATTCTTTGCCTTTCGTTGTACTTTTTCTAAATCCCGAATACGACATTACACTCAAAAGGTGAGGCCTAACTAACGCTAAGTAACATCGCTCGCGAACTTTATCTCCTATTCTCTTAACGAAGTTTTTTAATTGCTCTTCCACATATATTATTTCGGAGGTGGGCACTCCATTTTAGATTATTCTTCCAGAGTTACTCTAAGATACCGATTCTACTATCATTAGGTTTACCCCTCGGAGGCTTTAAGAATTCATTATAGATTTTCTTTCGAAGAAGTTAACCACCGAACACTTTTCTACATTAAGCTCTAATTGCCAATCATCGGACCGTTCGCACGAAGTGAGGATTAGTGGTATTATAGTATAGTCGTGAGGTGCTTTGCGTTAGATCTCCTCCAATAGCTGGAATTCTGTATGCGAAAAAGGTCTGCGTAAGTAAATCACAATGGATAACACTTTCCTTGGCATTCCATGAGGATGGACTTCA
The DNA here is from genome assembly GCA_947579665.1 of Sympetrum striolatum. NCBI lineage: Eukaryota > Metazoa > Arthropoda > Insecta > Odonata > Libellulidae > Sympetrum > Sympetrum striolatum. Next base: position 374,071 of record OX388342.1, on the reverse strand, counting down.
TACAGTGCAATCTTTCACTCATTACTCATTAGTAGAGGTGTTTGTTTTTCACAATTAGCGATGAAACCTACAAATAACGCGAATTTTGTCCGATTTAGCGAAATTACGCTAATTTCGACAGCTTTAATTAAGCAGCTCGGATTTTGGTTATTTTCGCTTCATTTGTAAGAGAGGGAAATGTAATTTTGGTATTATTTAAATAAATGTACAATATATAATTGCATTATTTACGTATTTTTGTCATATTTTTGATCACTCGTGACATCTTTGCTTGCGTGAATTCAGCTTTGATCTTTTGAAATAAATTCGCAAAACTTTCTTTCCATTATCACAAAATCTCGCCTAATTCCACGAAGAAATATGTTTTGTTTTTCCCAACATTTATCGTGCCAATATGTTTTTAATGAAAATATAATGTCTTGTTGATCTGCAGCTGTGAAAGCATTTTCCTTAGGTATAAACAGCACAGTTTTAAATAAATTCAATTTAATATTTCGTATAATTTACAGTTAATTATATTTCCAATGCTTTTAATGTTTATGCTAAAGTGTGCCTAACATTATTCCTTTGCTTAAATGACACTTTGTGAAAATCAGTAACAACAAATTTAGGAAACGTAATAAAAACACCACAATTTGGTTTTCAAACCAACAAATTTCGGAAAAAATAAAAACATTTTCAAACACCTCTACTCATTAGGTGCATTCGCAGGCAGCGAACAGTACATTTGAAGGTCTTCAAGTTCATCAACACATTGCCATTTTTAACAACTCAGAGTATTGTCACCGCGATAGCGCATTCGAGTACGTCCACACTCCAAAAGAGCACTTCACTCTCGCATCGCTACAAAGCTCTCTCTCCGGAAGGTCGACTTCCCGTAACGCAAACTTATTTTCGGGCATAAATCCATCAATTATCAACCTACAATACTCAAACTTATATTATTTTATGGAAAATTCTTCACAGATCTCAAGGATACTCTCACCGGTCCCGTACTTGTAGAATTAAACCAATAAATTAGCGAAAACCGCGGAGACTTCGGCAAGAAATGACATCCTGTAAAGCCGTTACATTTGTTATCATAAATCCATCAATTATCAACCTACAATACTCAAACGTATATCATATTATAGCAAATACTTCAAAAATCCTAACAGTACTCTTAATATTCCCGTTTATATAGAATTAAACCAATAAATTAGCGAAAACCGCGGACACTTCGTCAAGAAATATCCTATCGTAACGAAATTGCATTTTCGGGCATAAATCCATAAATTATCAAGTTATATCCCTCAAACTTATATAATTTTAGAGAAAATACTTCAAGGATTTGAAAAGTGCTTCTTATGTTCTCGTCCTTATAGAATTAAACCGATAAATTATCGAAAAACGTGGAGACCTCGACAAGAAATATCATCCCGTAGCGCTATTACATTTTTGGGCGTAAATCCGTAAATTATCAAGTTATATCTCTGAAACTTATATCATTTAATAGAGAACACTTCAGATATCTTAAAAGCACTCTTCAGATTCCCGTATTTGTGGAATTAAACCAATAAATCACTGAAAACCGCGGAACGTCGGCAAGAAATACCACCCCGTAAAACAGTGACATTTTTTGTTATATATCCCTAAATTATTCAGTAACAATCCTCAAAGGTATATCATTGTATAGAAAACACTTCAAAGATCACAAATGTAATCCTAATTATTCCGTACTCGTAGAATTAAATCAATAAATTTACAAAAACCGCGGAGGCCTACGCCAACAATATCCTCCCGTAACGCGATTACATTTTCGGGCGTAAATCCTTTAATTATGATATTGTAGTTCTCCAACTTATATCATTTTATAGTAAATTATCTATATTTCATGTGCTCATCCTTTTATTTTTCATAAATTTTGAATTAAACTTAAAAATCAGCAAAATCAATTTCAGCCTACGCAAACCATTTCACCATAGCGGAGACCAGAACTTCTAAATCACGCTACGGGAAGTCATGCAGCTAAATTTTCCGTAACCCTATCTTATATTTGAGCATAAATCGCTTATTAAATAACCAACAATCCTCAAAACTATCTCATTGTATAGGAAATTATTCAAGTGTCATACGCACATCGTTTTATTTTTCGAAAATGTTGAATCAAACCCAAAAATTAGCGAAAACCATTTTAGCTTACGCAAACTATTCCGCCACAGCGAACATCAGAACATTTAAGACCTCAATTTTTCGTAACCCGGCCTTATTTCTCAGCATAATTAACTTATTAATTAACTTGCAATCCTCAAAATTATATCATTTTATAGGAAATTCTTCAAGATCCACAAAAACTATTTTTTTTTCTTATATCTGATGAATTTAACCCAAAACGATTCATTTTTCATCCATTTCAGCTTACGGAAAATATTTCCGTCCAACCAATATCAAAATTTCGTTACCTACGTAACGCTGTCACGTTTTTGGGCATAAACCCCTTATTTATCCACCTACAACAATCAAATACGTCTTGTTTTACTGGAAATCCTTCAAAGATTTCAGATATGTGTTTGTTTTAATAATATCTTCGGAAGTAAACCCAAAAATTTACAAAAACGATCAAGCCTTACGCTAACCTAATCAACCGAAAAATGACGAAAAATTTTAAATCGCGTAATGAATATTCTAAAACGCACATTGGATTGAAAAGTTTGCAATGAATTCATTTAGGGTTTAACAGAAAGTGAAATATGGTGTGACTTCGGGACTCGAACTCAAGTCTCCAACTCTACGAGCAGGTATTCTAACTTCCGTTAATACGGGCGCACAGAGTTCCCGAAAAGCAAATTTATTTTTGGGCGTTATTCCGTTAATTTTCAACTCACAATCCTCAAATCAGACTCATTTTGTAGGAAATCCTTCGAGGAATATAAATATAATCATCACTTTCTCGCATCTGTCGGATTTGATCCAAAAATTACCAAAAATGCTAATGGCCTACGCAAATCATTTGATCCGAACGAATTCCACGACTTCTGAATCGCGCAGCGGAAATTCAGGCGGTTCAGGTTTCCGTAACCAGATCTTATTTCTTAGCATAAATCGATTATTAATTGACGTACCATTCTCAGAATTATCTCATTTAATAGGAAATTATTTATATATTATATACACACCCCTTTATCTTTCACTTACGCCGTATTCAATCCAGAAATCAGCGAAAACCATTTCAGCCTACGCTAACACTATAATTCGAACGAATATCAAAACTTTTAAAACTCAATTTCATCGTTACCCGAACTTATTTCTGAGCGTAAATCACTTTTAAATCAACTTAAAATCCTAATTAGTATCGCATTATATAGGAAATTCTCCAAGGATTACAAATATACTGTTCATTTCCTCGTATCAGTTGAATTAAAACCAAAAATAGCGAAAACAGTTTCGGTCTACGCAATCTGTTTCATCCTAACGATTGATGAAACCCCCGTAGCGCTATCACGTTTTAGGGCACAATTCCCTTAATTACCATCGCACATTCCTCAATTGCATCGCAATTTATAGAAAATACTTTAAAGATTACGAATATAATCTTTTGCTTAACACATCTGTCGAAATCATCCAAATAATTGTCAAAACCCACGGAGGCCTACGCGACGAATATCAACTAAATTTCATCGATCTCCGTAACTCAATCTTATAATTAAGCATAAATCGCTTATTAATTAAGCTACAATCCTTAGAATTATACCATTTCGTAGCTAATTCTTAGAGTATTCTAAAACTACTTTCTCTTTTCTGGCATATGTGGAAATAAACTCGAAAACAGCAAAAACCATTTTGGTCTACGCAAACTATTTCATTCCAATCAGTTTTCCGTAACCCGATCTTATGATTAAGCGTAAATCGCTTATTAATTAAGCTACAATCCTCAAAATTATATCATTTTGTAGCTAATTCTTAGAGGATTCCAAACACACTCTCTCTTTTCTATTGAATGTGGAATTAAACCAAAAAAAGGCAAAATCAAATTTGGTCCACGATCAACTATTTCATTGAAACCAACATGAAAACGTCTACCCCGTACCACAATCGGGATTTTTGGCATAACTCCCTTAATTATCAACCTACGATAATCAAACTAGTCTTTTTTTATAGGAAATTCCTCAAAGATCACAAGCACGCAGCTTTATTTAACACGCCTGGTCGAAATCATCCAAAAATGGACAAAATCACGTAGGCCTTCATAAACCAATGTCATCCTCTCAGGAAATCACGTTTTCAATATTATCCGAATGGTTATAAAAACACCTTAAACAAACGATGGCTAACTTAGTATTGGATTAGCAATAAACTCATACCGTATTAGGATAAATTAACACCAGTTTGAATGCAATTTCTCATTTTTTCGGGCGTTTTGACGGTAACTTACGTAGCATTAACCGAAAAATCCTAAAATTTAGCTCAAACCCATTCTGTAAAAGAATTCGCTCCTTCTTCAAACAATTTTACGCATATGCAACTAATAAACTTGGTTCAACAATCACCTTCGTCGTTAGGGAATTGTTTATGCCCACAAAAGCACCCAAATATTTCGTCATTTTCGTCTAAATTCTCTCAATTTCGACTCGAATACGATAATCCACGACCAAAATAAGAATCTTCCTTCAATTTTCTTTCTTTTGGTACTAATCTCGATTTCGTACGATCATTATTTCTGATTTAAAATAGCGAAAGAGAAAATGTCTGCAATCGATCAAAACGAACTTTACGTGCATTTCTTATGAGAGAGACGATTCGAGTCCTCCAGAGTCGAACCGAGGAGAACCGAGAAAACTAACTCCCAACTCTGAAAACTAACCTCACACACCGATGATGAGGTGCCGCAAGCCCTCTTAGTTTTCCACCGCACCCGAACGAGGAGGCTCCCGCGCCTGGGAACCCGCTAATAGCACCAACAGCGTCCGAAACTCTTCACCGCACCTCTAGCGCTATGGCCTTACTTCGCCGGTCTCTGCCCAGAAAGTCGCCCGGCGTTTCCCCGCGCGATCGCCGGCGGCTGCGGAAAGCAACCCCCGGACTCGTTTACTTACGAGACCCACGGATTTCAACCCGATTTTCTCGGTTTAAACGATCAAAACCGTGAATTAACCGGTACCTGCGTACAGTTCTACCTTAAAACAACCTTATTCATCCGGTTCCCATTTGAGTAATTCGCTAAAATGGGCTCAGTAGCGAAATATGTTAATTTCCCAAAAGGTTTAACTTTTCCCTCGACACTAATTAAGCTAATTAATGGGGTATTTACCGAATACTGGGGAGTAACTAACCGGTTAATGGTACTCCGCCGCACTTGGACCTCCAAACAGTCTTCTAGACGTACGGATTCTTCTACAAACACTCAAACCGGCAATTTATCCATCCAAGCAGATGGATCCTCCGGTGGTTCGGTAAGTTTTTTGAAGTTCACAGCTCTGGATGGGTGTTCCAGCACCGGGTTTTCACCGCACCTCACCCAGCACCATGCACACCACTGGGGAACACTCTTCAACCGGCAAAATTCGCCCCGTTTTGAGGGTATTTCCACTATTCTGGCACTCGGCCCACGCTGGGATGAAATCTTCCGTTAAAACGAACAGTTTTTCCGGATTTACCACCTTAAACAGTTCTTCCGGAAGCAAATCTTAAAGGGAAGTCCTTCTACAAGGTCTCCAGCACTGGAACGCACTACTAAACCGGCAAATTCTTCCAGTTTTGGGGGTCTTCCTACCGTTTTAACAGTGGATGACGCAGAAATTAGGGAATTCCGCTGTATCGAATGGTTTTCCGGATTTTGCTGCCCCTAATCGTTCTTCCGGGGGCAAGGCTTGAGAGCACGCCCTTCTTCAATGTTGGCACCACTGGAATTATCTGCTTTGCCGGCAATTTTTTTCCGGTTTACAGGTTTTTCCCCCGTTTTAACACTGGTTACGCAGAAATTCCGCAATAACCAACTGTTTTCCGGGCTACAATTAATCTTCCGGGACCGGAATCGAAGAGCGCGTCCTTCTCCAATGTCAGCACTACCGGAAACCACCACTAAACCGGATAAATTCTTCCGGTTTTGAGGAAATTCTCGCCTGTTTAACACTTTTTCCGGCTGATGGTCTTTGGATGACCTTCCCAGAAGCCTTCCGCAGCCAAGACGCGGCGAAGGCCGGAGCTGAGAGAGTAGGGAACCGCGCAAGAATGCGGTTAACCGGTTCGGGCGAGAAAAAATGACGAGGGGGAAAAAAGCAGTTGCACCTCAGAGCTCTTGATCTTCACTGGAGTGGATGGTGAGAGAGGCTCGGATGGGAGATGGGGGAGGGGCCGGGGACCGCCCTATAACGCCCCCCATTGGATGCCGGGAACGCCCCCCGAGGCCACGCCCCCTCAGGGGGGTGAGGCACACGCGCTGTGCCTTATGTCCGGGGAAAGAAGCCGAGTGGAAGTTAATATTCCGTATTTTCGTATTTATCTGCGATTTGACGAGCTGCCCTTTTTTTAATGTGTTTTAAGTTAATCCAACAAAAATCACAGAGCAAACACTTTTACATAAATTATAACACACACTCGTACATAAAAGAGAAAAGTTTTCAGAACCTAATTTATAAAACGATTTTGTTTAGCTGCGAACTGAAATTGCTTCTCTTTTGAAGCAAACAAAGTTCTTGGCGATGCATATTGAAGGTATACTCGGCTCTGGTTTCTACGTACGATATATATTACGTAAATTGTGGCGCGTTATCGGTTTATCCGGAATATTACCTCTTTCATCCGTCTTTCCAATCCGGAATTATAACTATAGCACATTACATCAAGTAGATTTAGGAGGAATACAATTGTCCATAAAGTATTCAGCCCTGAAGGTCGAGCTTGAAGAGAGGAATGAGGTTCACTTGGCAGGATGAGGAGTGAGGTAGTTTGCTTTCCTTTTTAAGCCAGAATGCTATTATCGGAACATGTCCACCCAAGTGGAGCACAATTAGTAACACTTTTCTTGGCATTTCGTAAGGAGAGATCAGTGCAATTATTCACTCATACCTCAGTATAGCTTTAATTTCATCACAGCCATGATCAAGACTGGGACAAAGGAAACTCAAAGATACATTGCATTGTTGAATATATGTGCCATGATGTTGAAGGCTCTAACCTACATATTATACTGAATTGTTAGTACTTCGCCCAACTTATACAAATATATCAAATGTTGATTACAAACTATTCCTCTAACAGATACTAATTTCAAGTCATGGTACGTGCAGAAGGCCAAAGATTAGGTATAATATTACAGTCGAACCTCGATAACTCGAAGAAAACGTCCGGTCCTTGAGAAAACCTCGATTAGTCGAAGAAAAAACAGTGCATAGCTCGAATTTCTTCCTGACGACGTTTTGGGCGTAAAAACCTTTATAAGTCGAATTTTCGGTAGCCCGACCTCTATAACTCGAATTTTCCAAGAACGTATTTTACAAAAGACAGCGTGTGAACTGTATTTTGTGACGAAAATTTACTCTTTTTTTTATCTTGGTTTTATAAGTGCTGCTGATTTAAAAAACTTACGCTATTAAAGTGTTCCTAAAACCAGCGGTCTCTTTTATTTCCCCGGATTTATTACCCCACTTTTAAGCAAGCACTGCGAAAAAGTCACTAGATTTTGTTTTCTTAATCAAAAATGAAATTTTAATGCAGTGGTAATCATAAGTGAACCTCGATAACTCGAATTCTACGTTACAGAACCTCGATAAGTCGAAACCTCGGTAACTCGAACTTTTTAGCCCTTGAGATTCGAGTTATCGAGGTTCGACTGTAATATTAAATTTGCATTGTAATTGGAATAGACTGTATGATGTAGGAAAAAATTATTGCTACTTACGGATTTGATTATTGTTATTATTAATTCGGACAGTTTATACATAAATCCAGATCAACTGATATTACGGAAATTACGGTATATCAACGCATGCTCGTTAATCCGGCAAATTCGTACAATTATCCGTAACTGTACACAATACGCATAGATCTATAGCGATACATATGACGAATATTACACTATATCAACAAATAATCCTTTATTCGGTGTACTGTGCCGGTTTTCCGGTTTACTTCGTCGTGAGAGAAATGAATGAATTTTAGAGGAAGAATTTTTGCTGCGGGAAAACTCTGATTAGAAGGTTTTCTTGTATCTCACACTCGATTGTTATATTTCACACCCAATTTTGTAATTAATAATTACACTTTCCACTCTATTGTTGTTTAATTGCTAATAACAATTGAGTACTAATTGTTATATTTAACACTCAATTTTATAATTAATAATTACACATTCCACTCAATTATTATATTTCATACTCGTGAAATACCTGCGAAACCTACAGAACCTACTAGCTAAATTTGATGACGAGAGTTGTAAAAAGAAGAAAAATCGATTGAGAGATACAGAAATGTATGAACAAGTGATGATATATTTACATAAAAAACAGTCTCTCACAAACTGAAACTAATTGCGAGATGAGTTTAAAATATAACGACAGGAAACGTATCAATAGTAAAAAAAAATAAAATTATATGCATGAATATAGTAGAGAAACAGAATATTCAGTACATTAAACTAACTTTGTTGGTTATATAAGCATTAAATGAGCACGAACAGGAATTCGCTTAGTAAAAGCTCGTCAAATATCCGGAATGAGACAAGAATAAAAAAATACAAGCAAATACGTGGTAAAACTACTAAAAAAGTCTATAACACTTAAAAAAGAAAATACAATAAAAATTGTAGATTAATATGCAATCATATTAAATTTAAATTAAATTACCGCTCAAACCATGAAATAATTTAGAAAAACTTTATTGAACGCATTAATTAAATCAGAAATGAATAATTAAGTGCTTAAAATAAACAATTAAATGATTCAAAAATGCAAAGGAGCAATAAAATAGTTATTTAGAAGTGGTCAAATGATCTCCTCCTCGTGGTTTGGTCCAGCGAAGGCAAGAAAAGTACCAAACGAAGGCAAATAAAGAATCTTAGAAATACCGAGTCACTTTAAAAAGACAAAAGAAAGAAATACGATCAAAATGAATATATTCAGTTATATATTACTGATATATTACGGATAAACTGGTATATATTCCGCTTTAAAGGATTCCGGATAAAATATATCGCATACTGGGTAAGCAGATTCACATGTCGGAAAACCGATAATCCGGAATCTTACCTCACTCCTCACCCAGTAAGCCTCACTACCCCGCACTACACCCTCTTAAAGGGGTATGAGGTACCAACCAACCTCTGAATCCAACGCTTGCGATATTTCGGTCTAAAAATCAATTTTACTGAATGGAAATATTAAAAAATATCACCCAACTACCTCACTCCTCACCCAGTAAGCCTCACTACCCCGCATCGCCCCCTATTAAAGGGGTATGAGGCCTCTGAATCCAACACTTGCGATATTTCGGTCTAAAAATCAATTTTTCGGAATCGCAGTAGTTGAAATAAAAAGGCAAGATGGCGACGATGGTGATTATATCTTTTGTCAGATGAATGTCCGCTTTCCCGCCCCCCGACGCCCTCTCCCGCCCATTCCCGGTCCCGTTCCCGCCCACGGACGCCCCCCCGTCATTAAGCGGAAGATTCCACGGGGGTGAGGAAAAGAGAGATTCCCCTGCAATTTGATCGCACGTCAGCGCGCGGGGGTGTGGAAAAATCCGCTCCCGTAATCCTATGGAATCTGAACGTCACACGATCTGTATTTATGTATAATCCTATGCAATGATCACCCCTGTGTGTATATATTTATGTATCCGACGTCAGCAACTCCCGTAAGAAATGGGAGAAATTTTAGAACATTAATTTCTTGCACTTCCCGACATCATAGGATTATAAAATTAATGGGAATCATTAAAAGTCTATAGGAGTATTACGTATTGATATTTGTCTGTCCAGAGTATCCTTGGTTCGACTCTGGACGACTCGAACCGTCTCTCTCATAAGAAATGCACGTAAAGTTCGTTTTGATCGATTGCAGACGTTTTTTCTTTTGCAGAATTAAAGCAAAAATAATGGTCGTACGAAATCGAGACGAACACCAAAAGAAAGGAAATTGAACGAAGATTCTTATTTCGGTCGTGGAATATCGTATTCGAGTCTAAATTGGGAAAATTCGGACAAAAATGACAAAAACTTCCTGTGATTTTGTGGGCATAAACAATTCCCTAACGACGAAGGTAATTGTTGGGCTCAAGTCAATGTTTAATATTCTTTTATTTCAACCTTATTTATATATATATATACACTGATTTGGAATGATGTACGATTTTACATGGCTAAATCACATTTCAGTTCGTTAATGTTTTCTCTACTTTAATTGTACATTTACGTTAAAGGCTACAATATAATCATTTCCTCTTTTTATTTAATTTCTAAGTTTATCACTTTTGCAATGCCTATTTTTTATTGATATTTTTTCTGAGAGTTGGGGAAGTATAGAATTATATACAATTTAACGTAGAAAAATTTAACTCAAAAATTGTCATTAAAAATTATTTTATATTATTAATTTGATTATATTATTACTTATTTAAATATTTAATTTAACTCTAATTAAATAGCATAATGAACTAAGATTTCTATTACAATTATTATTCATAATACGTTTGTTTTTGCCGTTTTACTGTATTTTTGTTCAAACACGGGGATCAGGAAAAAAAAGTTTTTTGTCGCCTCGTCGATTTAATCACACATACGAAACGTTGCAAGCAGGATTTATTTAGTTTGCAGCGTTTAATTAAACATTATCGGCCTTAAATTATCGAGAAAAGCACCAAAGGAATGGAAATTTAGTAAACAATATCGTGATAGTAGTGAAATATCGGTTTAACGTTAATTTTTGAATGAAATTTCATGCAGTTCACGATAGCGTAGACATTTTAAACCCTTGGGAGTCATCAGAGTGACAATGAACGATCAATTAGCGACGTTATTATGTCTAAAGTATCATTGGTTCGACTCTGGACCACTCGAAGACATTCCAGTAAGAAATGCAAGTGAAGCACTTTTTTCCGTCTGCAGACTTTGCTTCATTTACAGTTTTAAATACGAAATAATGGTCGTACAAAGGCAATTAATGCAAATTCTCATTTAGGTCGTGTTATACACTTATTGAATCGAAATAACGAGAAATATGTAAGAAAAGAAACGAAAATTACTTAATACGCGTTACCAAAAACAGTAGGTTTACTCCTCCCGTAAGAAATGCACGTAAAGTTCTTTTTTGTCCCTTGCCGGCTTTTTTTCTTTTGCAAATTTAAATTAGAAACAATGGTCGTACGAAATTAAAACAAGTACCAAAAGAAAGGAAATTGAATAAAGATTCTTATTTCGGTCGTGTTATATACTTTACGAGTCGAAATTACGAGTATTAGAGCAAAATAGTCGAAAATTACGTAAAAATTCGTCGAGGTAAACAACCAGTCGCCATTGACGACCATAGCGATTGTTGAATCCGAGCTCTTGAGTTAATTAAAGCAAAATAACGCTATGCTAGCGCTCTCGACATAGTCCTAAGCGTAGATAAGCGCAATGACAGCGCTTTTTAAGCGGTTCAGATGGTGCCCAATCCAGCGGCTTATGAAGGAGGGAATTAAAAAATGTGTTCGGAGCGGCTTTAAATGGAAGGGAGATAATCGCGCATGAATATTTATGACGAAAGAAGAGCAAAAAGCGAAACAGCTGAAGGTGCGAAGGCGAAGAATAAAAAATGCTCTTCTTTTTTTGTTCCTTTGGTACAAACGAGCTTGTTTCCACTTGCAGATGAAGCAGAGCCTATGTGAGGTGTTTGCACTGAAAGTACATAGTTACAATGTACCAATCTATATATATATTTAAAATCGTAATTGTGTGGGTGTGTTTGTCTAGGATTGGAGGCCACACCGTTCGTCCGATTTGCTTCAAAATTTATACACGTGTCCTCTGGGACCTGGAGTGAATCACTGTCGCCTTTTTATCCCATGAATTAACGGGGTTCGAACCCAGATCGATCAGATAGTTTACCATAAAGAACACACGTAAAATTAATTTTCATCGCATGCAGGGTTTATTTCTTTCGCGAAATTAAATTAGAAGGAATAGTCGCACGTCAACGAGACAGACACCGAAAGAAAGAAAATCGAATGAAGATTCTTATTATATTCAAGGAATCTTACTTACGATTCGAATTTGCGAGAATATCGGTGAAAAATACGAAAATGTTGTGAAAATTGGAGGTTGTAAACAACTCATCCCCCTGACGACCGATCCCATTGTTGAATCCGATGTGTTAACCCGTAAAAATACTCGAGGACTTTAAAAGCTGATGATTTAAGAGGACGATATATTACACGGATAAGGAGAAATTCCTGTAAGAAGGTAACCAGCAATTGCAGGCACGTAATTACAGACTGAAAGGGTAGAGATTACCACTGTTAAGGAAAGTTAGATGTCTTGTAAAGGATATTATAACGGTCTTGGAATATCGGTTAAGATTTAAATTTACGATATTTATTAGGGATTAATTAGAGTGATAGAAGACAATTAATTTGCACGATTATCATGACTATGGTATCGTTGGTTCGACTCCAGGCGGCTGGAAAACTTTCCGTATCCATTACGAACTTTGTGATATATTTACGACAAATTCGACCATTAATCGGTTATCCCAAATGAAATACTTTTGATATTGTATTAACTCCTGCGCATCCGGAATTATGATTTTAACCCTTCATTAGGGCAATTTAAATACTGCTGATTATATTTATTACGAAAATAGGGAAATATAACTGAATTTGATATAATTCGGCACACTAGTCCTCTTATTGCAGCATTAAGACTCGTTTATCCGGAATTTTACTATGAATTTAAGGCTACAATGATATATGCTACGAATGATTAACATTACGAACAAAAAAGGGCTATATTAAAGTATATTCGTGCATATTATAATTATATTTCATGTGTTTGTGTCATATTTCTTGTTTGTAATTGAATGAATCACTGCTATGATTAATAATCTAATTTAGTTACGCACATATAGTCTTTGCTTTGCGTGCCTTTCAAAGTATTTTCTCAATTTCTGATTAACCTGTACAACGAAAGACAAAATTTGAACCTTATTTTGAAATAGCATGAAATTCCCTTTCCTTTGAGATATATTTCATGTTTTTATGTCAATTAATAACGCTCTTATGACCAAAAATATAATTTCGTTACGCAGGATTCAGCTGTGTGTTTAGTGAATGTAACGCAACAATAGGATTTAGGTTGTCAAGGCCGGGAGAAACGAAAGTTCCGTAAGCTGCTTCTTTATTAGATTATTTCACGAATGTATTGTGATGGTAGGAGAAATATAAGACCATGTTTGGAATGGGAAGAGAATTAGCTTCAAAGTGACGCATTGCTGACGATTTTAGGTCAATAAATAACATTTCTAAGGCGGGAAACGAAATCGCTTATCGGGAAAACAATGGTTGTTAGCGCTTACCATTGTTGAAGGACCTTCAGTCGTTATGGCAATATATGAACGAAATATTTACGAAAACATGACGATTCACGTTATAACGATACCTACAGAAGGCTATCTTGAGGTATTTTCTTTTATCCGGCATGCTTATCCGTTCAAACCGGCACGTGGACTCGTTTATCCGGAATTCTGACCACAGTCCCATAAATCCAGCAATATAAGTGAATGACCAATACAACGAAATCAATGGAAATATAGCTAATTATCGATTATCCGGAATGTCCATTTATACGGCATGTTCAACCGATTATCCGGAATTGAACCAATTAGCTATAAATCCGGCCATTTAACTAAGAACTTTAACGAGTACTGTGTTGTATTGAGGCGATATTCGTTCATCCGGAATAAAATCCGTTTAAACCGGCATGCACACTCTTTTATCCGGAATTCCTTTCATTACTCATTAATAAGCCGATAGTTACAACGAACGTGAACATAAGAACATTTGAAAGAATTTTCGTTTATCCGGCATTCCACTTTTATATGAGAATGAGGCTTGATATAAAATAAATATGGATATCAATTGTCTCTAGCCAGTCTATTGTTATATTCCCACTGAGCTTTGTTGTCGCGAGCTGTATTGTTTGAAAAACAGCCTTGGAAAAAAATGGTCATAAAATCGGTTCCAAAAGTGATAGAATAATAATTTAAACGCCATTACCTTCTATTTACGACATGGTCTGTCGTGGCGATCAAAACTGGCTGAAAATTTTCATTTTTGGAGCTGATTTGGGCCTTTTAATACAGAAAATGGAGCATTTATAATGCTTTTTCCCATAATCAACCCTCAATTAACAGTTGTCGATATGCAGTTTTTAATTAGGACTAAAACGCTTCAAACAGCATATTGATATCTCAACTCGGACAAAAGTTACGCTAGAATTACAATTTTTTCGATGTATAAATTCAACAATGCACTTAGATGGTTGTTATAGCTAACATGCGTATTATTATACTATTATGGTCAATATGATGTTTATTCATTCGCGAAAACAACGTCAGAATCAAAGTAATTGGTAAATGTCGTACTAGAGTGGTATAGAACCAGTTTCTACCACTGGTAACCAAATTACTTGAAAACGGGCACCTCCGCGCCATCCGTCGGAGACCGCCGGAACTAAATTTCCGATAATTTTTTTTTCCAAATCAAAATCGTAATTTTTGCCGTAGCCAAAGCAGTGAAATTGCTACGTCTTGGTGGTTCTTAAACGGGATGGTTACGACTCTCCTAGGCTTCATTCGTGGTTCTTATACGAGTATATACTGTTTAAAATACTCAATTAAACGTGTGCATTGTATCTAAAATAAATATGGTTATACACCTATGTCCTTTTTTAAATAGTCTCATTAAAAGTGAATTTCTCTTTCAAAAATGACGGAATTATTCAAATTGAATTAAGTTAACGAAATCCAATAAAACACCGTATAATTGAAATCAAATGAGAGAGGAATTTATTGTGACAATTTCGTTTTTTTTTTACTTTTGAGCACCTATATTCATCTATTATATTAACTTAACGTTAGTTACTTCTTCAATTTATAAGTTCTTTATTTGTAAAAATTCATATCCATCCATTGATACTTTCTAATGTAAAAATGTCGCAAAAATTTCAACAATCATCTTCGTCGTTAGGGAGTTGTTTATGCCCACGAAATCAGACAAATTTTTCGTCTTTTTTGTCTGAATTCTCTCAATTTAGACTCGAATAAGATATTACACGACCAAAATAAGAATCTTCGTTCAATTTCCTTTCTTTTGGTGCTAATCTCGATTTCGTACGACCATTTTTTCCGATTAAATTCCGCAAAAGAAAAAATGTCTGCAATCTATCAAAACGAACTTTACGTGCATTTCTTATGAGAGAGACGATTCGAGTCGTCCAGAGTCGAACCGAGGATACTTTAGACAGACAAAAATCAATATGCAATTCTCCAAAGGACCTGTAATGACTCCCATTAAATTTATAATCCTACGACATCGGGAAGAGTATGAAATAAATGTTCGAAATTTTCTCCCATGTACATCTTACGTGATTTGCTGACATCGGATACATAAATATATACACACAAGGGTGATTAATTTATAAGATTAATTCATTGATTATTTAATTCCATCTGTTATATACCTTCGATTGTAGATAAAATTCCATCTCGGAGATAACGCCTTCAATTGACACACTGTATCGAAATCAACCTCTGCTCATTACACCCTTAAAATAATGATCATTCATGATCACATCAGACGCAAATCATGCTTCGCCGAAATGATATCCCCATGACTTTCTTCCCTTTTATCGATGACCCTCGATTGTTTCTTTTATGGAGCGGAAAATGGGTTTCCGGTTGGTCGGATATGGTCCATGGATCATCCCTGTCAATAGCAGAGATGAATACAGCATCCCTAAGGAGCTTTGGAGATGCAACAGGGGCCGAGAAGCATTGGTATTGAAGGTGACAACTCATCAATACAGATGTGCTTCGTATAAGATAAGATAAAGTGTGTATTATTCACGCTAAGACATTTAAAACGTATTTTAAACTATTTTCCTAACGAAATGGACGTCTGAAATTTAGGGATGAGATTAGAGGTATAGTGATCCGTTGAGCGCCCACTTAATTACTCCTAAAGTATCCTTGGTTCGACTCTGGACGACTCGAATCGTCTCTCTCATAAGAAATGCGCGTAAAGTTCGTTTTGATCGATTGCAGACATTTTTTCTTTCGCGGAATTAAATAAGAAATAATGGTCGTACGAAATCGAGATTAGTACCAAAAGAAAGAAAATTGAACAAAGATTCTTATTTTGGTTGTGGAGTATCGTATTCGATTCTTAAGTGAGAGAATTCGGGCATAAACGACGAAGTATTTGTGTGATTTTGTGTGCGTAAACAATTCCCTAACGACGAATTTGATTGTTGTACTCTCGCACTAAATTTTGGAAAAGATAAAGAGAAACGTATAAGGAAGAAGAAACGACATTTATGGCAGTAAAATCATTAGTATGAGAATCTTTGTTTTCGAAATAATGTCGTTAGTATATTTTCATATCGACTAGAGGTCTTTCAACAATGGTGAGCTCTATCAGACAATGTTTTTCGGTAAGCAATTTCGTTTCCCGCTTTAGAAATGTTATTTATTGGCCTACAATCATCAGCTATGCGTCATTTTGAAGCTAACTCTCTCCTCATTCCAAATGTGGTCTTATAATTTTCCTACCTTCACAATACATTCGTGAAATAAGCAAAGAAAGAAGTAGCTTACGGAACTGTCGTCTCTCCCGTCCTTGACAACGAAATTCCCATTGTTATGTCATATTAAACGAGCACACAGCTATTTTCTCCGTAATGACATTATTTTTCTGGTCATAAGAGCGTTATTAATTGACACAAGAACATGTAATATATTTCGTACGAGAGGGAATTTCATGCTCTTTCAAAATAAAGTTTAATATTTTTCCGCCGTTTTGCTGGGCGATCAGAAATTTCGCAAATGCTTTGAATCGTACGCAAACGAAAAAATTGTTTCCGCGTATCTAAATTTTAATTATTCTCCTTATTAATCTCCCTACAGGCATCAAGCATATCTCGTTTTGAAGGAAATTCGGTCCGATATTTAAAAAGATGCTCAATTTTTACGATCTCAGCTTAAGAATGTCGAAAATTCAGCATAAGAAGTTGAGGTATTCGCGTTTTTATGTTGCATTACATAGCCAGTTAAAACTACCTTACTCCTCACCTTGCATGGTAAGCCTCATTACCCTTACCAGCTCTCGTAAGTTTATCGTAGAGGAGAAGTTCCTAACTATCATTTGGATTGGTAATTCCGATAAACACAGCTTAAATAATAAAAAAACTACCTCACTCCTCATCTATAATGGTAAGCCTCATTACTGTAACTAGTTAAAGAATATTAGGGGGGATACGGTTCCCATTTTGGTCCTAGGAATGGGTACTTTTGATTCATTCAGCATAGAGAAGGGTAAAATTACCTGACTCCTCATCTTAATTGGTAAGCCTCATTACCCTTACCAGCTCTCGTAAGTTTATCGTAGAGGAGAAGTTCCTTCCTATTTATTTGGATTGGTAATTCCGATTAACACAGCATAAATAAGTAAAAACCTACCTCACTCCTCATCTAGAATGGTAAGCCTCATTACTACCACAAGTTAAGGGATATCAGGGGGAATAGGGTTCCCACTTAAGCCCTAGGAATGGGTACTGTAGATTCATACAGCAGTGAAAAAGATAAAACTACCTCACTCCTCATCTATAATGGTAAGCCTCATTACTAGCACTAGTTAAGGAATATTAGAGGGGATATGGTTCCCACCTGAGCCCTAGGAAAAGGTACATTAGATTCATACAACATGGAGAAGAGTTAAATTACCTCACTCCTCATCAATATTGGTATGCCTCACCACTGGCTCTTTTTGGCACATGCTAGAGAACCTTCCTAGCAACCTAGCAAAAAAGAAAAATGTTTTTATTTTTTGCTTGGTTCTAACCCAAATACTTCGGATGTTTTGAAACCCATTAAATACGATATTCTCGTACTTTGCGGTAAATTAAACGAGAGAGATATACGTCATCGCTAATGGACGGAATTTTTTAAACAGTCGACGATTGATAAATCCTCGCGCTATTTCGCCCTCTCCGCTCCGGGGGGCGTGGTCCTGGGGCATCTCTCAACCCCCATGGGGACAAAGATGTCTCTTCAAAGAGGTCCAGGAATAGGGATGCTGTGCCGAGATCGGAATTTGTCAACCGATGAAGACCATCGGACCTAACTTAGGCTTCGTATATTAAAGAAATGTCTCACTGCGTAAGAGATGCATGGGAAATATTTTAGAACATTAATTTCATGCTCTTCCCGACGACATAGGATACTGAATTGTTGGGAGTCATTAAAGGCATAATGGGAGTCTTATGTATCGATATTCATTTGTCCAGAGTATCCTTGGTTCGACTCTGGACGACTCGAATCGTCTCTCTCATAAGAAATGCACGTAAAGTTCGTTTTGATCGATTGCAGACATTTTTTCTTTTGCGAAATTAAATCAGAAAAAATGGTCGAACGAAATCGAGATTAGTACCAAAAGAAAGGAAATTGAACGAAGATTCTTATTTCGGTCGTTGAATATCGTATTCGAGTCGAAATTGAGAGAATTTTGGCAAAAAAGGACGAAATATTCGTGTAATTTCGTGGGCATAAACAACTACCTAACGACGAAGGTGATTGTTGAACTCTCGTATGAATATATGGGAAAGATAGGCTATAAATAGTGTGTATGTGTGTGATATTTAAAAATAAATTCGTCAAAACGTTATAGTTAGGACATTAATGTATTATCAAAGTTTAAATGCATTAAAATTCACATATTTCGAAGTAACAATTCAATATCGCTTCGGGGTTATTTAAATTTTGGGAATGTAAGAGAAAAAATCCGATGTGGCCAACACATGACTTTCTCCGTATTTATTGAAAACAGAAGCCTCTGCCGGTAATATATATAAATAACTCCTAAACAATGAGTGTTACAGGAAAATGTTTCAGACAAAAGTTGTAGTAAAATACATTATCTATAACTTTGGTACATAATTGCATACACCTACATTGCATTTTGACAGAGATATGTATGAAAAACGTCCATTTCTGGATAAACAACAACTTCCGGTTGATCATTATTCAAGAATAACTCCTAAACAATCAGAGTTACGAAAAATTTTTCATACAAAAGTTGTAGTTAAGTACATTATCTACAACTTTTGAACGTAATTGTATATACCTACATTGCATTCTGACAGAGATATTTAAGAAAGAAACTTTTGTTCCGGATAAACCGCAACTTCCGGTTAAGTGATATTCATCAAAAATAATCAACTCTTGGTATTGTTAGGAAAATACTAAATATGAATTTTGAAAATGATCGGATAATTACTTTTTAAGATAGAGCGCCCACAAACTCTTTTACCACAGATAGACATGTTCGGGAAAATAGCTAAAACATGCTCTATGGGCCCCAAAACATATATTTCCGTCGAAATCTGGAGGTCGAATTGTTTTGCGAATACAATACTTTCTCTATAGTACGGGAGAAAGTAAAAATAGCTTGGATGATCATCATCCATTGGTAGCTTCCCCTACGAGGAGGTCTCCACTCTTCTCTTTGCTTTCCTTTTCGTTTCCTCATATTTGATAATGTCAGTCCAGCTCCTTAAATCGTCCAACCACTCCATCCTTCCTCACTGTCCATCCAGCGTCGTATTCACCCCCCCTGACGATAGCACATGTCCCGCGTATTTCCACTTTCTTCATTCCATAAGCTATACCTGCTTCCAATCTTTCCCCAAACCTCTTCATTAGTTATTCCGTCTGAGCATTTCAACATTCTTCTGGCAAACCATGCGTCCAATTTATTTCCATGCTTTTTAAGATGGTCCATGTCTCGCACCCATAAAGGAAGACCATACACCTCAGCATTTTCAGTTTCATTCTCCTCTCATTCGATTATTTCCAAACATTTTCCTTCGCCCTTCCAATTCTTGATTTTATTTCATCACCGATCGACTGATATTTTACTTCCTAGGTATCTAAACTGTTTTACTTGTTTTATTGGTTTGTCATTAATTGTTATATTTCAGTCACTGTTGCTATTTTTGCCAGCCACAATCATAACTTTTGTTTTATTGGTATTAACCCTTCCTCGGCGGTGCGGGGTACTTGGGGACCCCAAAATAGCTAAATTCGATAGAAAAGTTTTATTTTCAACCATACATGTTTCTTATTCCATGCATTCGTGCATCGATGTTTCTTTTATACAATGAAAATGGAAAATATTTTTTTCACAGACTCGTTTCCGAAATATCTTTATTTTTCGAATGGGGTACCAAAGTACCCCGCACAGCCACTTTCGCTTGGATTGCTATACGCAATGTCGTGTGATTGTGGCAATTCAGTCACCCTTTCAATTGATTCATTATTTATCGCATTAACAGTAATTATATCACATTATCATCTCATTTAAAGGGATGTTTTTGTGTATGCCTGACGTCATATTATAGTCATCAACTCTAACGCTACCTCCAAAGAAATAAAAGATAATCTCAACAAAATAATCAATACTGTATATCTAAACATAATTGAAAGGTAAAGTCAAATAAAAACCAAAAAAAGGAACGTAAAATTCGCGAAAAAATCGTTGGGGTACCTTAGTACCCCACACAGCTGTTTTTGGAAGTTTTCTAGGCCAAGGAAGGGTTCAATCCAAATGGCGTTCCCACCTCCTAAACACTTTGCATTGCTAACTCTTAATCCTCAAGTATTAGCTCGGATACTGCAAGCGTATGTTTAAAGTGCTGTCTGTACCTTGCGAAGTCGTATTTGGATTGTAAATTTACGATGTATGAACCCAAATTTCCCTACGTAAAGATCGATTCCGTATCCGAGTGACCTGGTGTCGAACCCAAGACCATTTTGTAAGATGAGATAGCCTTCAACCATCTGCTTTGGGATGACCGTTTCTGAGATTCCAAGTCTCTTATCGGGAATGTCTTAGAAATGACGTATTTGAGTTAAATTGAATGTTGGAATAATAATAATAATAGTAATGTTTATAACGGGTTTTCACCCCATTAACAGTTTAAGAATCCTAAGATATGTATGTAAACATTGTAAACAAAACATTAAATACAGATAAGTATAAAAAAGTAACATTAGTTGTGAAAAGCTCAAGACAAACATAAATTTGCTACAAAGTAATTTAGTATATAACGCACACAATATTATTTTACGGAATGTGGATATATATTAAAGTAAGTGACTAAAAAAGTATGGGAATAAAATTTAAACGAATTATGATAACAAAAATGTAATAATATGAACAAGTGTAATTCACAGTCATCACCGAGAGAATTATAAGAAATACAAAGTTTAAGAGAAAAACACATCAATTAATATCACAAACTCTCAATATTCTTTTCAATGATTCAAGACTAATATTATGTATATCAAATTTATCAATAAATTACAGTTTCTCATTGCTTCAATTATGGGTGAATTGTGAGAACAAATCCTTTTCTTACGTTATAAATGTTTAGTTATTCCTTGTGTTCTTTTGAGGAACACGCAAGCTTAGAGCATGTCTGTAATTTCACATGAATCCATCACGTTATTTAGAATTTCATTAAGAAAAATCTGATGTGGCCAACACATGACTTTCTCCGTATTTATTGAAAACAGAAGCCTATGCCGGTTATATATAAATAACTCCGAAACAATGAGTGTTACAGGAAAATGTTTCATACAAAAGTTGTAGTAAAATACATTATCTACAACTTTTTTTACATAATTGTATATACCTAAATTGCATTTTTACAGAGATATGTATGAAAAACTTCCATTTCTGGATAAACAACAACTTCCGGTTAACCATTATTCAAGAATAACTCCTAAACAATCAGTGTTACGAAAATATGTTTCATACAAAAGTTGTAGTAAAGTACATTATCTATAACGTTTGAATGTAATTGTATATACCTACATTGCATTCTGACAGAGATATTTAAGAAACAAACATTTAGTCCGGATAAACCGGAACTTCCGGTTAAGCGATATTCACCAAAAACTAATCAACTTTTGGGATTGTTAGGAAAATAGTAAATATGAATTTTGGAAATGATCGGATAATTACTTTTTAAGATAGAGCGCCCACAAACTTTTTTACCACAGACAGACATGTTTGGGAAAATAGCGAAAACGTGCTCTATGGGCCCCAAAACATATATTTCCGTCGAAATCTGGAGATTTTTTTGCGAATACAATACTTTCTCTGTACTACGTACTATAGGGAGAAAGCAAAAATGATGCCCGCATATCATATGCCATGTACTTTATTAAAAGATAAACGGTGATTACCAAATAAGTATTATTTTTCTTAACGTGGCTGGTCATATACTTCCGCCCTCTATGTAAATGTATACGAAATGTATTTACGATCTCCATTCACGGATCTTACGTTGGCACGTTAAAATGGATTCAAAAATATCTTAAATATTCCCGTGATGCATTTGAATAGGAGAGATATGCGAAGTCACATTCGGTGACTGTTTTATAGATAAAGAATAGCGCCTTTCCTGTCACCCCTATGATTTTGAATTCCCCATCCTACCGGGATGTAGCTCAGTCTCCATGGCGACCAAGGCAACGGTTATGTTATACATATGGTTATCTATACATTAAAAGGTGAAGAGAAAACTTTGCATCCCTTTTTAAGGATATTGAGCGAACGGAGGAGTTTGAGATTTGGCATAGTTAAAGTGTATATGGAGAAGGAGTGCAGACAGCTAAAATCTTTGTCCAGAGTATCCTTGGTTCGACTCTGGAGCAGTATAATCGTCTCTCATAAGAAATGCACGTAAAGTTCGTTTTGATCGATTGCAGACATTTTTTCTTTTGTGAAACTAAATAAGAAATAATGGTCGTACGAAATCGAGATTAGCACCAAAAGAAAGGAAATTAAATAAAGATTCTTATTTTGGTCGTGGAATATCGTATTCGAGTCTTAATTAAGAGAACTAGGGCAAAATGAATGAAAATGTTGTGAATTGCATCCGTAGTAAACAAAGCAGTTCCCCTGGCGACCAAGGCGATTGTTGAGTCCGAGCTTATGCGTTTTCACATTAGAAAGGGATTTTATCTCCACATTGACGGTAGGGACGTCAGAAATTATGAAAAGAGGGCAATTAACCGAGATTCCAACAGTTAATTTCCAACAGAGCTAATTGATTAATGAATAACAGGGACACAATTAAAGCAATGTACAAAATTAAAACTGACAATGAGTTTTATCAACATATAAATGAAAACACAAGCTGTAATTGTGGTTTTTTATTGTTACTTACATTAAAATTTTAAATTTCGTAGGTATCGAAGGGAATTATGGCAAACAACACACCCCAATGACGTATTTGTTCACGCTCACAGCTGACGTAATATAAAAAACTTTGAAAAAACCACCGGGCGATCACTAGTACGAAATAAAAAGCACTGTGCCTCCGATTATCACTGCTTTTTGGGACACACTTTAAATACAGTTAACTCCCGTTTTTGAATGATGAGTTAGCGATTTTTTCGGAATACCTCTTTTTGTCCATTCTTAGCGTACAACATTTCAGACATATCTTCATAATGCGTTAGTCATTATTTGAATATGAGAATTATAAATCCTGTGTAATACATAATGAAATTATCTATAATTTGGAGTATAATTTGATGTTCTGCGCAGCATGGTTACGAAGTAATAAATTAGCGAAGCTCTGGTTCGCGGAAAACATCTTTTTGCCCATCTTAGCGTACTATATTTCAGAAATATCTTCAATTTATTTTTATTTATATACTAGCAGAAGTACCCGTTGATTCTCAACGGGGATATTTAATTTCATAAATATCAGTGTTATAACCTTGATCGTAACAAATTCTTCATAATTGTTGGTAAATAGCGAATACAAGACTTTCCACACCAATATATCAAGAAATGTAAGTTACAATTAAGTCTACAAATCCACTCTAACTCAATATTCAATTTAACGCAGGTTGATGATCTTTTCCGTGACAATGTGTCAAAATGTATCTGCATATGAAAGTGAGGCTTACATATAGCTTCTTCTCTCTTCGCTTATATCTTCTGAAGGCAGGTTCTAGTATCTGAATGAACTTTTCTTTAACAATGTATCAAAATGTATCTACGTATGAAAAGAGGCATACATAATAGCTTCTTCCCCTCTGACTTTTATCTCCTTAAGGAACATTTTTCTTCTTTCTACGCCGATTGAAGCCGCAAACTTTCCACTGGTCCTCATTGAGAGGATATCTTCAGTAACTGAATAAGTGTGATTCCGAGAATGGACAAAGACGTCATTGTTGTATTTCTTACGTGAAGAAAAAACTATAGACATTTAATAAGAAATGGTGCATCATGGAACCAGAAGGTATGTTTTATTGCTTTATCTTGGTTATACTTATAACATGAGGTTGTTAGTGAGAATTCGTGACTCGTATAAAATGTAGTGGTATGTTCATTAATGCCCAGGAACGTAGTCGTAGATCTTGGGAATGATTAAGTGCAGGACACAACGCCATATTAGGATGGAACGAAAAAAGCCATGACAATAGAGCGACAACTTTACCGAAATAAGTCTGTTGAGCTATGCTCGTAAGTCGAAATTCATTATATGATAAGTGCATTGGGTTAAGTGACCGGAAAAGTATTTTATTACAAACGTAATAAATATTTGAAATTATTTTATTGCTGAAAATATTTTCGATCGAATAATAACATTGGCAGTCTCACACAGAAATATGTCAGGAAAGTTCCTTTTGGATCCAAGTGATAAGGCTTCGAAAAATGCTAGTTTGATCTCGGTAAACACTTTGCCGATATGTATGTACTCCGCGAGTGACGTATGGCTGGGGAAAATATTGGCAATGTAAATGATCTGATATATTAATTCCTTCTCCAGTAACTAATGAAAAACTTCTAAGATAAATTATTTCCTGGACCCCCAAAATACATTCAGCGTAGAATCTTCACAGTAATCAATAAATACAGACACCACCTACCTCCGTTGAGAAGGTGTATAGTGGCTTAAGTAAATTTACATTTTGTGGTTATCTGCCTAGTTTCTTATCCCGAAAACAAACTTATGTTCAAGATGTTTAAGAATTATAACCTATTCTTCGGCTGAGGTCAAATTAATAAATTTCAGCGTACAGTGTGTTAAATATTGACATTTGGGTTAGCTGTTTTCAATATCAGAGTTTTATTTCGACATGGCACTCCGTCCAGTAAACACCTAGGATAATCATACATCAGTAAGTTGATGACGATGCTGGTAATTATAATTGAACGTTGATATTGCTACTGCAGCTATAATTTACGCAGCATTAGATATTTCTATACGGTTTCGAAAAAAAAACAGAATTTTTCACTTTAAACAATTAACAATGCATAAAACCATGCAATTTCATAATATTGAAACTGATAAACAATATGATGAAAAGACAAAGCCATTTATATGAAGATTAAAGTTATAAACAACGCAAAATATACATTACAATACCGGCCATTAATGTTACATAAGTTTTTTAAACGTTTTTACATATGTTGCAGTAAGAATTTTCAACACAAAATAGCATAGTATTATAGTGCAGTAGAATAGACTTGATTCATTTGTGATTGAAAAACTGAGAAATGGTTTCAAAACTATTATACTTGTGTCTATGATATCCACAGTATACTGCGTTTCAAGCAGGGGTCTCCAAACTTTTCAGCTTTATTAACTATCAAACAGCAGATGCGGCCCGCGGGCAGTAGGTTGGATTTGGATTGAAGTAAGGGATTACCCATTCTACTACAATATCTTAGATTTTTTACGGTCTACGGATAACTGAAATCGCTTTACCTTTTTAGGCAGCTTTGAGATGTTACTTATTCGCTCCTGACCACTCGTCGCTCAAAACTTAAAAGAAAACAAAGACCGATTAAACATAAGAAATAAGAACGTCCGTAATTTCCGTCAAAACTCAAAAATAATATGAGAGATGTCCACAACTTACCACGTTATTATTTTAAATCAGTGGAATTGACAGCGAGAATGCAAATTCTATCAATGTACGAATTTCAGAATCGTTTTATTTCATTGAAAATTCAGTTAACAATTACGTTACCATAAACAAAACTCGGTTTTCACAGACGCTTAAAGAAAATTGAAAAAATCAATGAAAAAATGTTCGTACCTTTCAACGTGCGTTTCTTCACAGGATATTGTTTGTCACAACAAATCTTAAAATGTCATTCAATTTTTTCTTCTTCATAAACCTTCAACTCTTTTTTTATCAAATTTAATTTTAACTGGTCATTGATCCGCCATTATGGAATCACGCATGAGTTCGGAACCAACAATGGCTTTGATCGTAAACGGAATGGGTTGTTTATTACACGGAAATTTAGACAAAGTTTTCGTATATTTTATCAAAATTCTCGCAAACGATATTTCTCGGACAAAATAAGAATCTTTATTCTATTTCCCTTCTTTTGATGCTAGTTTCGACTTCCTACGACTAAACGTAAATGACAGAAATAAATTACATTTCACTCAAATAACCAACGTTGAATATTCTATACGGAAAGTAAATGTATTTTGGAACTGACTGGTATCTCAATCTTAAAATGTGTAACATAAACACGAACCACAAAATTAATTGCAATGTCAAAATAGAAACAAAAATTAAACACCAATAACAGAAGGATAGTAAATGAATATGGAGTGCACTTAAAATCAACGAATAAATCAATTTTTGAATCCTGCATTTAACAAAATAAAATTGCTTTACCTTTTTGATCTGTTATACGATGCTGGAGGTTTGCTACAACTTTACAACTCGCCGTGCAACTCTTCAAGGATTACAAACTACGAATCTGGGAATTCTTTTCGTCCTTCGCAAACTCCATTTCCGTAAATTGCTTAATATACATCAAAGCAAATAGATTAGATTTAATACTTAATTCAGAAGAATATACTTCAAAACTTAAGCAACGTACCAGGATATTTATACGCAATCAGTTGCATTGATCGATAGAAATCCATTTTCAGTAAACCACTGATATAAAACTCATTTCATTATACGAAAAAGACGGTAAACAATTAAGTTGATGTAAATAAAACTTGGTTGCTACAGACTCGTCAACAAAATTCGAATTAAAAAAAATTTGTATCGTTAAGGGAATAGGTTTGTTTATACATGGTAATTTAGTCAAAATTTTCGTATATTTTATCAAAATTCCCGCAATTTCGAATCAAAAACGATATTTATCGACCAAAATAAAAATCTTCATTCTATTTTCCTCCTTTTGATGCTCGTTTCGACTTCTTACGACCATTCTTTCTAATTTACTTTTTCAAAAGTAATGAACCCTGCAACGAAAAAAATTAACTTTACGTGTATTTCTTATGCAAACTATTTTACTCGTCTGAGTTCGAACCATGGACTTTCGGGAAAAAATAAATACCACTTGATCATCCCCGGAAAAACATTTAACGATGTTAAAAGTTTGAACATTGTGCAACGTCTAGTTTTCGAGATTATCTGGAATATACATACATACAAACATACAGGCATTTTTATAGATATATAAGATTTATAATCATATTCATTCATTTTATTGTTATTTATTTAAATATTTTATAGATTCGTACCTTTTTATTCATCCCTGTTTTATTTTTTATTAATCTTTACTTTTCGATTTATTTTATTATATTTTTATTATATTCAACGAAATTTTTGAATGCCTTCTTTCAAAATGTTCTCATTTTCTGTGTATATCCTACAGGAATACGAGTGTTACCTTGGTAACCCGGGAAGTCTCCTTGAGCACTGTTTCAACCACCAGTTACCTCGGTAACCAAGTTGCAAGTTACCTTTTTTCCCGTAAAAACGTTTCGTGAAATTTCGTGAAAAAGGGAAAAAATTCTTTATTCTGCGTTTCAAAATAAATGAAGGTATAATTCCGCTACTGTGGAAGCACAGTAAACTCCCGTTTATCCGAACAAACTTTTCCGAATGCACCCACCCGCCGAATACCATCGCGACCCGTTCCTTGTTTGCTCGTGACACCTCTTCATATATGTGCATTAGGGTGGTCCTTATATATACGGAAACAATTTTTACTTACTCCCGTAGTATAGAAAAAGTGTCGTATTCGCAAAAAAAATTCGACCTCCAGATTTCGACGGAAATAGATGTTTTGGGGCCCATAGAGCACGTTTTAGCTATTTTCCCGAACATGTCTGTCTGTGGTAAAAAAGATTGTGGGCGCTCTATCTTAAAAAGTAAATATCCGATCATTTCCAAAATTCATATTTAGTATATTCCTAACAATGCCAAGAGTTGATTAGTTTTTGGTGAATATCGCTTAACCGGAGGTTGCGGTTTATCCGGAATAAAATTTCGTTTCTTAAATATCTCTGTAAAAATGCAATATAGGTATATACAATTACATATAGAAGTTACAGATAATATACTTTACTACAACTTTTGTATTTAATATTTTTTCGTAACACTGATTGTTTAGGAGTTATGCATGAGTAATGGTTAACCGGAAGTTGTTGTTTATCCAGAAAAGCAAGTTTTTTCATGCATATCTCTGTCAGAATGCAATTTAGGTACATAAAATTATGTACCAAAGTTATAGATAATGTATTTTACTACAACTTTTGTATGAAACATTTTCCTGTAACACTCATTGTTTTGGAGTTATTTATATGTATTACCGGCATAGGCTTCTGTTTTCAATAAATACGGAGAAAGTCATGTGTTGGCACATCAGATTTTTTCTTAAGAAATTCTTTCGGGACATCCGCTAAGTTGAAAAGTAAATTGTGTAGAATATTATTTAAATCGGAAAACGGAACGCCCTTAAAGTTGATATTTTCGACATTTTTGGCCCTTTTTCGGTCATCACAGGTGATAAGGGAGCCTTCCGATTATTCAACTCGTTGGATTCTTTTATCAATGCATTATTAGACATTAACTGGGATTTTCGCAAAATATCAATCAGATCAATGCAGTAGTTTTCGCGATTTTAGCCCTAATAGAGAGCGTCATACAAGTGGCGAATCTACAAATTTCGCCACTTTGTATTCTGTGTCGTATTTACCGCTCTAAATTAATTTTACATTATATTGTCTGCACAGCATAGGTTGAGGACCTAATGAAACGTTACGCACTTCTAAATTTTTGATTTCACTGTGAAAAAAATCTGATGTGGCCAGCACATGACTTTCTCCATATATAAGATGTAAATATTTATCTACGACAGTAATTTCGAACTCTATATTCCATCTAAACTTGAAAGATATATACAAATACATTTTCCGTAATTTTGTCTATAACTGCAAATACCTAAATATCATATTAATGGAGATATTTTGCAAAAACGGAAAAAAGCTTTGAAGAATGAAGCTCGACTTCCGGTTAACCGATTTACTCCAAAAACTAATCAACTCTAACGACACTA
Organism: Sympetrum striolatum; assembly: GCA_947579665.1. Lineage (NCBI taxonomy): Eukaryota > Metazoa > Arthropoda > Insecta > Odonata > Libellulidae > Sympetrum > Sympetrum striolatum. Next base: position 344,437 of record OX388342.1, on the reverse strand, counting down.
ACTAAAGTACTATATATGACATTTGGTGTTGGTACGACTAATAGTTTTCATGTTAGAGCGCCCACAAAGTACATATTCAGCTACTTCCGGTTTATCCGTATTTCACGAATAAATCCTAATCAACCGGTGATACAAAAAATCTGATGTGGCCAGCACATGACTTTCTCCATATATATAAGATGTAAATATTTATCTACGACAGTATTTTCGAACTCTATATTCAATCTATACTTGGAAGATGAGTGATTAATTTATATATTATTATCTTTTACGTCACAAACATTATAAATAATGTTTTTCGGGACATTTTCGATGAAAAACGATGAAATTGGCCTTTCGCCCACAGCGCCCACTAAGTACAGCAACTTCCGGTTTATCAGTATTTCAAGAATACCTCCTAAACAATCAGTTATACAAAAATATGTTCAATCCTAAAGTTATAGTAAATTACTTTTTCTAAAACTTTTATAAATAAAAGTATATACCTAAATATCATATTTATGGAGATAATTTGCAAAAGCGGAAATTGGCTTCGAATAATAAAGCTCGACTTCCGGTTTATCGATTTACTCCAAAAACTAATCAACTCTGACAACACCCACTGAAGTGCTATATATGAAGTTTGGTGTTGATACGACTAATAGTTTTCACGTTAGAGCGCCCACAAGCACAGACACACATACATAATTCCGAAAATGACGTGTTCTAGGGACCCCAAAACGTGTATTTCCGTTGAAATCTCGAAGTCGATTTTTTCATGAAAACAATACTTTCTCTATACTTCGTATATGGAGAAAGTAAAAAGGGAGGAAAGTGGCGCCTCCACTGGAATCAATGACTTCCGCTGCCGTTTATCTCGTCTTGTATGTACACTACTAGCTAAAACAATTGAATAAACAATACCGTTTCTGGGAGCATTACCGTAAGTTCTAAGGAATTGTTAAACCATTCAAGTCTCAAATGAATGCATGTTATAATCAAGGGAACTTCGGTTTATCCAAAATGTTCGTTATCCGGCCGCCGTCCCGATCATTCCGGATAAACAGGAGTTCGCTGTTATAATCCGCTAGGCGTTGCGAAGGTGGAATCTCCGAGAGATGCTCCTTTGGTGATTCTGCGTGCCTGGATCTCCAACCAAAAGGGAGAGAGATCCCCATGGCAACGGGTCCTCTCTCCCCCTTTTCAGGGATGCTGTGAGTAGTGGGAGTGGGCGTGGTCGGCCACGCCCCCTCTGGACCAATCGCAGCCAAATATACCACGTCTCTTAAAGGGGAGAGACGTCTAAAGATATTTAGAGGGAGAGTGCATTAGTCCGGTCGATACGTTGGCTGACTGAGGATTTATAATATCCACTTCATGCGAGTGAAATGCTGCATAACTGCATCGACAACAATAATTTGGCATCGTATCGGGACGGTCCTCAAAAGAAAAAGAAAAGGATTGAAAATATTCTTAGAATTCGCTTCAATTAAATCGTCCGGCATCGAACCCGGGTCTTCCTGGTGATACTACCTATGCAGCACAACAGAAGATCACCATCTCTAACTATGTGTGAAAATTCAAGCAGAAATATGAGCTGCAACTGCCTCAAACGACGTCCTACTTTTCCTTTATATTCCTTATGAGAGAAATTGTAATTTGCGCTGGCATCGAACCCAGGCATAGCATGGACTTATCTATTTTTTTTTCTTAAACCAACTATTAATATACATCTTCTAGCAAAGCAAGAACTTCCTATCATTTCGATTAATACATCAAAATAAATAATGAAAACTAACTCAATGCATTTTAAATGGGGGATATATTTACCGCCTGGCTTCGAACCCGTGTCTTTCTGGTAATACTTTCTATGCAGCACTAAAGAAAATCACTACCATGAACCATGTGTGAAAATTCAGGCAGAAATATTGGCTTTAACTGCCTCAAATGACGTACTACTTTTCCTTTATATTCCTTATGAGAGAAATTTTAATGTGTCCTTGCATCGAACCCAGGAATAGTACGGTTCTATCTAAATTTGTTTTCGAAAACCTATGCTTAATATAAATTTTTCATATGAGCAAGAATTTCCTATCGTTTCGAGTGCATGTGTGTGCAAGTGCATGAAAAAAAATAATAAAAAACTACCTTCGTGTATTTTAAATTGCCGTTTTTTGCATCGTCCTAGCATCGAACCCGGGATATTTTTTGTTATAGTCATTTATGTTTTCGATAGATCATGACCATATATATTGGCACCTTGAGTTTTGATTCCCTACCTATCCGGAAAGTATTTTTTTTTAAATCCCGAAAATCAAAGCAATGCATTTAAACGGGAAAAATCGGGACTTTGGGGCCCTCTGGAATCGAACCCATGACACTGAGGTTCAAAATCGCAATTTTTCTGGCGGTTATACGTTATGGCCAATACGTCGTAAAAATTTCAATTCAATGACACTTGTGGTTTAGCCAGTGAATTAGTATCCTATCTATCTATATACCTATATATATGAATTAATCCGGGGAAGCATCTATCTATTAAATACGAGTAAAATGTAGCTTGCATACTGCAAGCAGATTGGTAATACAAATTTCATATCGGCATCATATCGGGAAGGTCCTCAAAAGAAAAAAAAAGGATTGAAATTTTTCTTAAAATTCGCTGAAATTTCATCGTCTGGCATCGAACCCGGGTCTTACTGGTGAACTTACTATGCAGCACGAAAGAAGATCACCATCTCTAACAATGTGTGAAAATTCAAGCAGAAATATTGGCTACAACTGCCTCAAAAGACGTTCTAATTTTCACGAATGTAAATGGCTCTCTGGATTCGAACCAAGGACGATCTTGGAAATCAGAAACATGATTTTGAAATGTATCTACGATTTCTACCTACATGCCGAATTTCAAGTTTCTATATTGTTGGGAAAGGGTTCAAAATAATTATTGAAAATCGGATCAGTTACTGATTGTAAAGACGCCTGGTGTCGAACCCAAGACACATTGACAGCTGTGAATGCACAGTTTGATTTGTATGGACTTGCTCTTTCTAAGTGCAAAGTTTGAAGTCTTTATCGTGCCGGGAAGTACCTATAATTTGTTTCCGTTATCTCCGTAAGAAATGCATTGAGGAATTTAAATGGCCCTCTGGGATCGAACCAAGGACCATCAGCGAAAATCTAAAATTTGATTCTGAAATCTATTATTGATCTCCAACTCCATGCCGAATTTCGAGTTTCCATGCCATCGGGAAAGGGTCCAAAAAAAATCTTAAAAATCGCCACAATGCATTTTATACGGCCGATTTTTGCCTTGACCTAGCATCGAACCCAGGATATTTTCCGTAAAACTCATTTCTGTTTTCGATAGATCATGACCATATATTTAGGCTCCTTGAGTTTTGATTCTCTACTTATCCGGGAAGTATTTTTTAAAAATTCTGGAAAATCAAAGCAATGCATTTAAAGAGGAAAAATCGGGAATTTGGGGCCCTCTGGAATCGAACCCATGACACTGAGGTTCAAAATCACAATTTTTCTGGCGGTTACACGTTATGGCCAATACATCGTAAAAATTTCAAGTCAATGACGCTTTTGGTTTAGCCTGTGAATTAGTATCCTATCTATATAGCTATATATATGAATGAATCCGGAGAAGCATCTATATATAATAGATAATAGTTATTGATATTGGAAGCGAATCCGTTGGAAACGTCTCATTCAAACAGATAGAAGACGTCTTCCTCGTTCGGTCGTCATGGTTACCATGCGTCATCTGAATTTCAAATGTCGGGGACACGCCCACGCTCCGATCTCCTCAAAGGAATGGAAATTCGACTGTCATTTGTTTCCGCGTTTGAAGTCCCGCTAGAGGGATCGAAGTCTAGGAAGAAAGACGAAAATGTGTACTCCAACTCCATCGCCCATCTCATTGTATAAGAGTTCAGTATCTTGGTGACCGCGAAACTCGAGATATACTCAGTCGATTGACTTTAAATTTAAACACAACGTTGCATTCAAATACGAGAGTGTTTTTATCGTAAAGAATGTTGACATTAAGTCCTCGGTTCGACCCCAGACGAGTCAAAGCATTTCCATAAGAAATGCACGTAGAGTTCGTTTTTTCCGCTGCAGGCTTCGTTTCTTTTGCGAAATTAAATTAGAAAGAATAGTCGTGCAGAGTCGAGACGAGCACCAAAAGAAGGGAAAATGAATGAAGAATCTTATTTTGGTAGTGTGTTACTGTTTACTAATTGTATTATCGAGATTTTACACGAAATACACGAGATATTTGCAAAATTTCGATGGTGTAAACAACCGGTCCCCCTGACGACAAATGCCATTGTTGAATCCTGCGTATTGGCCAATTTAGAGTTAAGAAGAAGAGAAACGCTGTTGAATCCGGTTACATGGACGTGCATAATCAATCGTTGGAAGCGATTTAAATTATATTTTTTTTATAAAAACGAAACGTGGGTTAATTTGATACCGAATGTTGTACTAATTTGTTTTGTTTACGATTTGATAATCTGTTTTTGAAAATCAAAGTGTGAGTTACTTCGTATTCTGATCGTTCCATTCAGTTCGTTTCTTTCACAATATCTCACCGAGATAGAGCGAAGCTCAGTAACTTTTAATATTAATTCGTCGACGTAATTTCCAACTAGTATGAGAATGGTTAAAAGTGCTTCCACAGCTTCCATTGATTCACGCTGTAAGCGAACGCAGCGTGAAGTAAGCGTAAATAATGTTAGCGAAACAAAACCTCACACGGTCAATATCATCGACTCAATATCGCAATTCGTTAATGCAAAATATATTGATTTTCTGATGTCTTTTTATTATAAAATTGGTATCGATGGAAAATGTATTGACGAAAATTGAAAAGATTTAATTTTGCAGAAGAATTAAAGTTTAAGACGACTAAGAATAGAGAAACTAATACTTCTGGTACTCTCCCAACATAGTGATGCTCTCGAGGAATATTGTTGTCGAATTATAATGGAAAATATAATTTCATACTCATTTATATATATTTATAAACATACGATATATTTGGTAAATCTCTGAGGTATGCTTGAAAATTCGAAATGATCGTTGGCATTGAAATTGTCGCGGAATGCATTGTTGGGAATGCTTAGTTACTTCCAACAATGGCCCCTACTTTGTAATACCTGCGAGGGATATTGTTGTCGACTTCGCCTAGTAACGAGGGGCTGTGGTATTTCTACCTATCTATTATTACCTAACGACTCCATGTAAGAACAGCTAAATTCATAATATGACAAAACAACAATACACTTTTGCATAGCAAATATAACAAACAATATAAGTCTTAATGCCTAATTTTGTTTAATATTTTCTTAAACTTTTTCTCAGTATCGGTATAGCAACGAATAAAAGCAGGAAAAGGACTGTATTAATTGAAACGTTCGCTGGATGCATTGTTGGAAAAGCTTGGTTACGCTGCGGCTCCCAACAATGGCTCAAACTTTGTTATACTCGCGAGGGATATTGTTGTCGACTTCGCCTAGTAACGAGGGGGAAGGGGGATTGTTTCTTACCGCCATAAGAGTGCCTAATTAATTAGAAATACGTTTTATAGTTTGGATAATTGAACGCATTAATATAACACCAATTTGAGTTACAATTGAGGTTATTACTCGTCTTTTAAAACTGAGAATTTTCGACTTACTAAGATTCGAATCTAATTTTAAGTACGTTGCCGTGGAGATAGCGCAATGAAATTTTCGTGGTAAACAGCTAATAAATTGGGCAAGTTTTTAAGGTGGTACCCAAACACATTTTCATGGGAATGTTTTTTTTTAATTGAACTCAAATACTTTGAGTAAATTCAAGACGTCGATATTTTCGAAATTCGATGTTTAATTCTGACTTAATAGAAGCGGCTGTGATAACAAGTCTTAATTCCACGGTTAGATCAACCATTCAGTTGTTTTAGGGAAATAAATATTCCCTGTATCTCAAATATTTGCGTTGCCATGCGCAACAACGTCCTCAGAGTCACGCTTCTGATAAAAAATAATTCTTAACTCTAAAAGGAATGGAAAGCGGACACCCTTCCGATTAGCACTGCTTCTTGGGACACCCTGCGTAGCTACGTTTATAAATTAACTGAATCAAGGCGGATGGAACAGCAATATCACGACAAAACGGGGTATTTGCAGAGTTGCTTTTGATAGCTATCGGAATTAATTCTAATATTCTCCATAGAGGTCATTGGTTTGATACCAGACGAGTGTGAAATTCCATCCATAAAAAACAGATTGTGGAATCGCTAAGATGTAATTAATTGGCGCAACTGAAATATGAATAGGACAATCAAATATAGACAAGACATATAACTTCTCTCATCAGTGGTAGTCTTCCCTTCCTGACTGTAATTACGTACCTGCAATTGCTGGTTACCTTCTTACAGAAAATCTATCGTTATCCATTTAATATATCGTCCTGTTGAATCATCATCTTTTAAAGTCCTCGAGTGTTTTTACGGGATAACACATCGGATTCAACAATGGGATCGGTCGTCAGGGGGATGAGTTGTTTACAACTTAGAATTTTCACTAAATGGAAACTACGATGTATATTTCACCGATATTCTCGCAAATTCGAATCGAAAGTAAGATTCCACGAATTAAATAAGAATCTTCATTCGATTTCCTTTCTTTCGGTGTTTGTCTCTTTGACGTGCGACTATTCCTTCTAATTTAATATCGCGAAAGAAATAAACCCTGCATGCGATGAAAATGAGTTTTACGTGTGTTCTTAATGGAAAACTATCTGAGCGATCTTGGTTCGAACCCCGTGAAATTGTGGAACAAAAGGGCAACAGTGATTCCTTCCAGGTCGTAGAGGACACGTATATAAAGTTTGAAGCAAATCGGACGTACGGTGTGGCCTCCAATCGAAGACAAACACACCCACGGAATTTCCATTTTATTTATATACTAGCTGTGGCGCCCGTTGATTCTCAACGGGGAGAATATAAGTAGAATTTAATACAGTAATCCTTTTATAAAAAAGAAGATAAATCATATCTTTGAAATGAACAATTTCTTCGATAAAGACAGCATTCGTTCAAGGATTATAAAAACACATTCAAAGTTAAAATTAGGATAAACATCACCATCTTTAAGGATTAGTTTTCAGAAATGCACAAAGGCAATACGGAAACGCATAAGCAAATAATAGAAATAAATATTACTGTGAAAACAAACGATGAATATTTTTACGGAAAGTAACTAAAACACCACATAAGCACTGAACACAATCATTAACACAAACAATACCACGGAAATGAAAGCCGAAACGGAAACTACGATTAAACTTATAATTTTACGGTAAACAATTACGTTGATATGAATAAAAAATGGTTGCTACAGGAACTTAAACAAAATTCGAAAAACTTTCTTAAATATTTCATTAATTCTCAATGTCTTCTTATATATAAACTCATGAGCTAGAATCAACAATCACCTAGATCACCAAGGTAATGGATTGTTTACAACCTCAGAATTTGGATAAAATATTCACTTGTTTTCTCAAACTTTTCGCTATTCCGAGGCGGAAACGATATTCCACGACAAAAATAAGAATCCTTATTCTGTTTTACTTCTTTTGGTGCTTGATTCGACTTTCTACGACCATTATTTCTAATTTAATTTTGCAAAAGAAATGAACCCTGCAACGAAAAAAATTACCTCTACGTGTATTTCTTACGGAAACGTTTTTACCCGCCTGGGTTCGAACCGTGGACTTTAGGGAAATAAAAAGTAACCTATACTCTGTGCGGGGTCGACTTTTAATAATGCAGAAAATTTCAAAGTTGTGCGACTCTCGGTTCTCGAGTTTTTAGCGAACACACACACCCACACTCTATTTTATATTATAGATACATGTATAGAAACTGCTTCCATAGGTTGCAGAATAGGGTATATCTTCCCCCCTAGGCATCCCGAGTTCGATTCCGGACGGCTCCAAAGGAATGTGCTTCCCTTACTTTCCCATAGACCCGAACTTTAACCCCGTTACGGACGAAATTCGTTTTTCATCTGTTTTTTGTATCTCGTGCGATGAGGAGGAAAGATCGCCGTACCCTATAATTATATATATATATTCGTGGATGCCTTAAGAGATTTATTGGCGGGGAAAAAAGTGAAGATCTGGGGGGAGGGAGGAAAAGGTAACAAATGAAGAACACGAGGCGCCATTAGCTTTTTTTTAATGTGTCCGTTGGAGTCGATAATATACGAATCGCTTGGGATAGCCTCGTCGCTGTACTCAATAAATATTGTCTGTTGACGACCGTTGCTTGGATATTTACGTAGATACGCTTTCGACGTTTAAAAAGTCGTACGTTAGCCGTAAACTACGCAAAGTACAGTACTTTCCACAACCTCTTGGTTGATGATCTAGTCTCAATATCCCCTACTGAGGAGAATTCTACTACAGTCTAACCTCGATAACTCGAACTTCGATAACTCGAATAATTCGATAACTCGAACCTCGATAACTCGAATACTTCGATAACTCGAACTTCGATAACTCGAAGAAAACGTCCGGCCATTGAGAAAACCTCGATTAGTCGAAGAGAAAACAGTACATAACTCGAATTTTTTCTCGACGACGTTTTGGGCGTAAAAACCTTTATAAGTCAAATTTTCGGTAGCCCGACCTCTTTAACTCGAATTTTCCAAGAACGTATTTTACAAAAGACAGCGTGTGAACTGTATTTTGCGACAAAAATTTACTCTTTTTTTTAAATCTTGATTTTATAAGTGTTGCTGATCACCAAAGTTTGTACAGTAATTATTAATTAAATATATTACGTAAATATATTATGTAAATTATTCCGTATTCTGAGAGATGTACAACTTTCAATTGCTATGAAAATTTGAATTTACCCAAAGAAAAAGCTTACGTAAATAAAATGATCCTAATTCCAGCTGTCTCTTTTATTTCCCCAGATTTATCACTTTTAAGCAAGCACTACAAAAAAAGTCACTAGATTTTGTTGTCTTAATCAAAAATGAAATTTAAATGAAGTGGTAATCATAAGAAAACCTCGATAATTCGAATTATAGGTTACAGAACCTCGATAAGTCGAAACCTCGGTAACTCGAACTTTTTAAGCCCTTGAGATTCGAGTTATCGAGGTTCGGCTGTATATGCTGATTATTGCAAACTTTTTGCCAGTGTGACGAAGGTAGCGGATTGCGAGCAATTTCAAAGAACGTTAGATAAAATAACCCGGTGGTGCGGTGACTGGAAATAAGATTTAAACATTAATAAATGCCATATTATGTCTATAGGGTTAAAAAAACCGATTGAATATAATTATAAGTTAAACGAAGTCCAAGAGTAATGCAACAAAAGGTGTTATAACTGACAATAAATTAACATATTCTGAGCATGTTACAAAAATAGAAAATCGTGCAATATCTCTCATAAGGCCTACTTTATCGTTTCACCGATATCAAAGACCCTCTTTCCCTGTACTTTTCCTCTTTCCTGCTGTATCTTACTGCTCCCCCATCTGCTCTATGTCCAACTCATCTTTCCTCATTAGACAGAACTTGTTTCTCAGAATTGTAAAAGCCAGAGTTTCGTCAAGCCTCTAAAAACTCTATCTTACCTTCACTATCCTTGGAATCTCTTTCTGTCACTAGAGCAAAACTTGATTTATCCTTCTTACATTCACTGCTACACTGTTCTCCTTTAAATTATGAATTATCGTGTTCCAGACAGCCCGATTGACGTCTTTACTTCACTATGCTACTCCTTTCACTTATCAATCGCCCCCTTTTCTTTCGTCTTCCTTCTATTGATCCTTTATCTAAACGGAAATATTTGAACCTGAGCTTTATGTTTGTTTTCTTTTCCTCTATATTTTATGTCACTTTTTTAACTATATATGTTTATTACGTTACTACATGTATATTTTTATATTTCACTTTTAATTGGCATTGTTATTCTTTCTGTGAGATTTGTATAAATAAATAAATATGCTTGCCCTACGCAAGCAACTTCTACCCGTGTTTTGAATGCAGATATGGTTTTAGGAGTCGTTTGCGAAAAAGGTGCGAATAATTTCATGCAAACGAAGTTTGCTCGCCTAATGCGATTGCATATTTTGGTCTGTAAAACTTTTTTTGTTACTTCAAAATTTTAAGAGGATAAGTGGTTGTTTCTATGGTCACATATTTACACATATTTATATTTTAAATCGAATCGGAAAAATATTTATTTCTCCCGCAACCTAAAGCATTATTTTTTTGTAAAAAATATAGATTTTCGTTTATTTTTAAAACATAAATAAAAAGCAATTTTTTTTGTTTTCAAGTACAAAAATGTTTAGTTTGGAACGTAAAAAAATTATATTATATTTTTACGAATATTTTATATTTGTATGGTTTTGAGAAATTTCAAATGAGAACGTAGACAAGATGAGAGTAGATTAATAAAAGGAGAATCGCAATTCATATCGCATCGCCATAAACTTATGAGATAAACAGAAAAATACGCCACATTGTTCTCAATTGTTGTCCATTTTTGTCACTGCATTATTTTAATTCTAACAATCAACGAGCAATAATGCGTACGCAACAGACATTTTACCTGTATTGTAGCCCATTGTTGTCCCATTTTTAAATGAAATGGTCAACAATTAAGGCGTTAATTTTGCGAAAAAATAATGATTTTACTGCTAATTTGGGAGGCGTAAATTATACGTGAGAGATATAATTTTTGATGCTGCTAGTTAACATTTTAAACTTTTATGATCGCCTAAATTTTGACACCTGGACGATGCGAGAAAATGCCTGATTCAAAGAAGGTACTCCTTCCAGTTTATTTTTAAAAGTACGTCCTCTTTTCTGTCATCGAATCACTACAATTAAGTTCGTTAAATTACCCTCTCTCCTTCCCCAGGAAAACAAATTTAAGAATAAACTCTGTACAAGTAACGCAGTCTCGAAATTCTGCGAAGATTAAAGTATTGGTTTTAGCGTTTCTTTGCTTTGATATCGGCGATGTTTTTAGAGTAACTAATTAAGAGCTAATCTAAGAGATGGCATTTGAGTGACTAAGAAAGGGTTTCTAGTAGACTGGCTGTTTAGTTGGCCGACTAAATACGTCAAGTAACTCTATATTTTGATTCAAAGGATAAATTTATTAAATAAGTTCAGATAAATTACGTTCTTAATAGATATAACCCTGTTATATGTTCTGATACTACGAGATCGATTAGGGAAATAGGGATGCTAGAACGAATCGATTTTAAGAATTCATTTTTTCCGCGAAGTATACATGAAAGCAACCGTTTGGGAAAATAGAGTCAAGGCACCCCCTGCCACACGCCGAAAGGCGGCTTGCTCTTACATAGACGTAGAACTAAGCGAAGTAAGCCAAACTTAAGCCGACTAAGCGTAACTGAGCGCTGTTAACATTAAATAAGCGATGTTATCGTAAATTAAGCGTTGTAAGCGTAAACAAAGCCATGTAAGCGTAAACTAAGCGATGCAAGCGTAAACTAAGCAAAGTAAACGAAACTTAAGCCGACTAAGCGTAAACTAAGCGCTGTTAAGATTAACTAAGCGATGTAAGCGTAAACTAAGCGATGAAAGCGTAAACTAAGCGTAGTAAACCAAACTTAAAACGACTAAACGTAAAATAAGCGCTATTAACATTAACTAAGCGATGTAATCGTAAACTAAGCGATGTGAGCGTAAACTTTGCAATTTATGCGTAAAAATAAGCGATGTAAGCGATAGCTAAATAAGCGATGTAAGCGTAAACTTAGCGAAGTAAGTGTAAAATAAGCGTATTAATCCAAAATTTAGCCGAATAAGCGTAAACTAAACGCTGTTAACATTAACTAAGCGATGTAAGCGTAAACTAAGCGAAATAAGCGTAAACTAAGGGTAGTAATCTAAAATTAAGCCGGCTAAGCGTAAACTAAGCGCTGTTAACATTAACTAAGCGCTGTTAACATTAACTAAGCGCTGTTAACATTAACTAAGCGAAGTAAGCGTAAACACGACTCAATGACTCACACATGGATTGCCGATTATAAACAATTCCTTGCGATCAAACCGCGACCAAAGATAGCATTCCAGAGCTTCCAGCTCTTTTAGAAATTAACTAGTGAACGGGTTGAAAGTAAAAGATCTGAATGGACTATGGAGTATGATAACGAATGAGTTTAATGAATCTCTCTCCATATCACGCGAAAACTCCATTTTTTTCTATTTTCTTTGAAAGTGGACACTTTTCTTTCGTCATAAATGCGATGGTGACAAAAATTTCGTTCACACGTATCTACGTTGCAGTAAATAACACTTTATAATAATGCTGGAGGTCGCGCAAATGCTCCAGCATATGCTGCTTGCATAATTAACACTTACCTGGATAATTATGTTCCTGGTTGAAGCGTTTCGGTTAAAATATTTCTATAATTCCGCTCATGAAATGAGATTCCAATATTAGATGCTTACGTTGCTATAAATAACGTCAGGTTGCTAATGTCGCTTTAAGATGTCGTACTGTCATCTATCGAATTAATCTTCACTACGTATTCTAACGGCGAAAACCATTTCAATTTGATTCAACAATCACTTTGGTTGTCAATGGGAATTTTTTGTTTACAACCTCAAATTTTCCCGGAATTTCCGTTTATTTCATCGCTGTTCTCGCAAATCCGAGTCAAAAGCGATATTCAACGACCGAAATAAGAATCTTCGTTCAATTTCCTTTCTTTTGGTGCTCGTCTCGACTTCGTACGACTTCCGTTTCTAATTTAATTTTGCGAAAGAAACAAACCCTGCATGCGATGAAAAAGAGATTTACGTGCATACCTTATGGAAATCTATTTTGGTCATCCTGGTTCGAACTCAGAGGAACTAGCGAATGAATTTTATACTATTGGCAACTTTGAGTTCTGAAGAATACGTGTGACAAATTTGGTCGACTGCAGACCAGTAGTTAGGACGCCTACAGCTGTGACGTACGGACGCGCTGACTAAGGATTTTAGTATTAAACACATCGCTTTAATGTCACGTAATTGATCACTAAGTTCCAACGAAGAGTTTTGCAGATTTCAACCGAAAACGTAGTCGCTGTTGGTTCAGCCATTACAACCCTAGATTCGAACCCTTGAACCTTAAATTAAGTACCCAACGAAAGTAATTATTGGTCTCTGCCTTTGGCAATTATTCGTTAAAGAGACGAGTTCAACAATGACCTTGGTCGTCAAGGGAACTGGTTGTTCACAACCCTTAAATCACACCAGTTTCCCTTATTTTTGGTCCAAATTCCAGCTATTTGGAAATCGTAAAGCATTGTATACCACAAGAATAGGAATCTTCGTTCAATTTCCTTTCTATCGGTACTAGTATCGATTCCGCACGACCATTATTTCTGTTTTAATTCAGCAAAAGTGCGTTATTTATGGAACAAACTCTCTTAATAATGTGTAGTTGATCCCAGAATGATATTGGCAACATAAATATGGATATGTAATGGTGAATTCGGACCTATAGCAATTATCCTGGCTTAAGCTATGAGGAAACTTTACCTCTTGTCTTTGCTCAATTAACAGTACGCCACGACATCTTTCCTTTCGTCCCTATGAATAACTTTGCATCGAATATCTCTCACAGGGATGACTTGTATTTGTTGTATAACTTTCTGTATATCTATCTATATATTGTACGAGTAAAATGTAGCTTGCATACTGCAAGCAGATCGACAACAGTAATTTCAAGTCGGCATCATATCAAGAGGTTCCTCTAAAGAAAAAAAAATATTAATAATATTCTTAAAATTCGCTGCAATTTATTCGTCCGGCATCGAACCCGGATCTTTGTGGTGATAGTTCCTATGCAGAACAACAGAATATCATTTCTAACTATGTGTGAAAATTCAAGCAGAAATATTGGCTGCAACTGCCTCAAACGACGTCCTGCTTTTCCCATATATTCCTTATGTAAGAAATTGTAATCTGCTCTGGCATCGAACCCAGGAACAGCATTGTCTCATCTAAATTTTTTTCTTAAACCGAGTCTTAATATAAATCTTCTAACGGAGCGAGAACTTCCTATAATTTCGATAAGTGCATTAAAATAAATAATGAAAAACTACTCCCATGTATTTTAAAGGGTTGATTTTTGCATCGTCCTAGCATCGAACCCAGGACATTTTCTATAAAAGTCATTTCTGTTTTCGATAGATCTTGACCATATATATAGGCTCCTTGAGTTTTAATTCTCTACCTATCAGGGAAGTATTTTTTAAAAATCCCCGAAAATCAACGCAATGCATTTAAACGGAAAAAATTGGGACTTTAGGGTCCTCTGGAATCGAACCCATGACACTGAGGTTCAAAATCGCAATTTTTCTGGCGGTTACACGTTATGGCCAATACTCTCTAATAAATTTAAGTCAATGGCGTCTGTGGTTTAGTCACACTACTATCTATCTATATACATGAATGAATCCGGAGAAGCGTCTATATATAATAGATAAAGTTTTAATATTTCATACGCTAGTAAATTTTCTATGTGTTGTATAACTTCCTGTATATTCCTTTGTATTATTTAGCGATTTCATGCTGTAAAAATTAGTAATTTCTTCATTTAGTTAATTCTTTTTAATTCTTTTTAATTTCGTAACCATTCGCAATGTACGTATGTTCATGTTAAATGGAAGATGAGTCATTTTAGTCCCAATTTGGCCCAATCAATGAATAAAAGCTGAATATCTTTATGAATGTAGTTCATGCGTTACATTTCGAGCAGTTGGGAAGTTAATTTAGCATCACTAGTTGCTAATTTATAAGCAATAATACTGACGACAATAAAGTCGTCAGTAAATAAATAAACATATAGGATACCCACATTTCAACTTCATACTTCCTCGGGAAGTGACCGAAATTGTATTTACAAAAAATCAATTCCGTTCTTTTTCTAACTGTTTATCTCACTTAAATTGGAAATTCTTTTCTGATATTCACCTTCGTGTGTGTATATTTATGTATCCGATGTCGTCATCTCCCGTAAGGAATACATGGGAGATATTTTTAAACATCAATTTCATGCACTTCCCAACATAAAGTAGGATTATAAATTGTTGGGTGTCGTTAAAGGGCCAGTGGAGTATTACACATTGATATTTGTCTGTCCATAGTATCCTTGGTTCGACTCTGGACGACTCGAATCGTCTCTCTCATAAGAAATGCACGTAAAAATCGTTTTGATCGATTGCAGATATTTTTTCTTTCGCGGAATTAAATCAGAAATAATTGTCTTAGGAAATCGAGATTAGTACCAAAAGAAAGGAAATTGAACAAAGATTCTTCTTTCGGTCGTGGAATATCGTATTCGAGCCGAAAGTTTGAGAAATCAGACAAAAAAGACGAAAAGTTCGTGTGATTTTGTGGGCATAAACAATTCCTTAGCGACGAAGGTGATTGTTGAAACATTTGCGACATTTACGTTCTATTTCAAATTTGTTTGTAGCGGAGCTATGAGAGGAACTGCATCGCGTTTCTTATAAGCAGAAGTCTGTAATGGAACTGTCCTCATCTATGAGGAGGCCCAGTTTCGAACCCAGGACTCCAAAATACGTTTCCATAAGGAATGCACGTGAAGTTCGTATTTCTACTGTGCAGACTTTTTTACTTTTGCGGAATTAAATAAGAAATAATGTTCGTATGAAGTCGAGACGAACACCAAAAGAAAGGAAATTGAACGGAGATTATTATTTCGGTCGGGTAACTTACTTTTCGAATCCGCATCTCGAGAACGATTGCGAAATCATTCCCCGTCGTCTTCGTCCGGGGAATCCACGCACATATTTCTGTCCGCCCGTCTGTCTGTCCGTATGGGCGAATAGGAGTGAGTCTGAGGAGAGATGTGGCGATAGGAGCGGCGAAACAAAAGGCGCTCCATCATATCCTCTTCGGATGCTGTGCCCTGTAATTACTGCTCACCGACTTCCAAAAGGTACTGCAGAGAGAAGGGCCTCCATTCCGCCCGGGTTGGGGGCGCTCAGAGGAAAGCGATGGGTGAGCTCGTGAGGGCGCTGAGATTGCATGGGAATCCATGGTGATGCATTCGTCTCAATTGTCGTACTATCCCGAATTCTATTTTCTTCTCTTTTTTCTATGTTTTGAATCGTTAATGTTTAATCTGAATATTCTACTTATTCACGAAGCGAAGTTGTGTTTATGGTCCTTCTTACCGTTGTACGATAGCTTTTTTATTCTACTGCTGATACTGCTAATACTGAATTATTTTAAGGCATTTACAAATCAGATATTGACTTGAAACTTTCCAAGTTAACAAAGTATTTAATGAACTACAGCAACATATTTTTAGTTTTGTTTAATCTCTTATAGTTACCGCTACAGATCACTTAAAAGTTTACTTGACCTTAGCGATCCTTGGCATTCTTTACCTTTTTAAGAATTATTTTAAGGCATTAAAAAACAAGCTATCAATTTCAAACTTGATATGTTTATAAAGCATTTAATAAACTATTTAATCATATTTTTATTTGTGTTCTACCTCTAATAATTTCAGCTACAAATCACTTAGAAGTATACTTGGTCCCTAACGACTCGGGTAAATCAACCTTTTGTTTAAAAATTAATTTAATACACTTAGATACAATTAAATCGTTTTATACTTCGTCTGCTTATTACCCAATCATCCATGTACAACACACAATTTTTAGTTTTGCCCTATCTTAACTGTTCTCTGAGTTTTCGCAATTTCCCGTTGCATGGCAACCAGCGTCTTCCTTCTACAATCAATTCCCAGTGTTTAAATCAAAGCACAGGCTTAAAAACTGACTGCATATACAGATTAAGTATTCGCCTATTGTATTCCGACTTCAGTATGTCTATTATGTTTGTATAGTTTAACGTGTAATAGACAAAACTAGTTTAAGACGCGCAGTGATGATGACCAATACAGAAGATGGAGCCATAAGTTATTTTTGCGGTTAAAATTTCAGTAAAATGAAATTCTTCCATTATTCAACGTCCATTTTGTCCGGTGGAGGCATCAAATTCATATACAAAACTCTTTTAACGATCTATCCTTGACTGTGCCTAGAAAACCTCCTAAAACAACTCTGTGGGGTACTCGGAAACCCCAACGCTTTCTTCGCGAATATTACGTTCTTTTTTGGTTTTTATTTTACTTTACCTTTTAATTATCTTAAGAAATACAGTATTGATTATTTTGTTGAGATTATCTTTCATTTTTTTTGAGGTAGCGTTAGAGTTGATGACTATTATATGACGTCAGGCACACCCAAAAACATCCCTTTAAATGATTACTGTTAATGCGATAAATAATGAATCAATTGAAACATATATAACATAGGGTGACTGAATTGCCACAATCATACGACATTGCGTATAGCAATCCAAGCGAAAGTGGCTGTGCGGGGTTCTTTGATACCCCATTCGAAAAATAAAGATATTTTGGAAACGAGTCTGTGAAACGAATGTCTTTCAATTTCATAATATGAAAGGAACATCGATGCACGAATACATGGAATGAGAAACATGTGTGGTTGAAAATAAAACTTTTCTATCGAATTTAACTATTTTGGGGTCTTCCAGTACCCCGCACCGTCGAGGAATGGTTAATGTGCCTAAATTTCTCAGTTACGTATTTATTATCCAAAGTAAAGGTCTCAAAATCATATCATAAAATGTATTCAAATAAGTTTTTAATAAGATTTGCGAGATTGTAGCATCGAAGAAGCCAAATTTTCGAGTCAACGTAACCGAAAAGACACCGAAACTGGATTCTATGGCGCCCAGCCGGACCGCGCAGCGCTTACGAAAAGCCCCCCGCAATCCCAAGGCAGCAGGTGAATTGAAACAGTTCCTTCAGATTCCATATCTAGAAGCCTTGTAGATCGACGTGGTATAAGAGACTTGATAGTC
This sequence comes from Sympetrum striolatum, assembly GCA_947579665.1. NCBI lineage: Eukaryota > Metazoa > Arthropoda > Insecta > Odonata > Libellulidae > Sympetrum > Sympetrum striolatum. Next base: position 326,474 of record OX388342.1, on the reverse strand, counting down.
CATTTACCAAGTTGATTTCCTTACTTTATCTCGAAATTGTCCGAAAAAGGTGTCCGCCATTTTGTTGCTTTAAATAACAAAAGAATCATCTTAGAGCATGGAAAATACAGCGAATTGAAAGACAAACAGTTACGCTACATTACTGCACTGTTGTTTTTTCCAACAGTTTCTCTCAAACGCAACTATATATCAACGAACTTGAACGTTTTTTTCCGAAAAATCCGTAACTACCCGTTTTTGTGAAAATTTCTCACGTTTGACGCCCTGTATCTTTTTAAAGCCTGAGAATTTAAAAAAACGACGATCGGGAACATGAAATTCAATCATTTTGCAATAAATACGCCGAGTTTCAATATCCGCACTCTAGAAAAACGTTTTTCACTCTAGAAAACCCTTGTCCAGGTTTTTTTCGAATCCAGTGTGACGGATATAGGCTTAGGAATTTATTATTCCGCTAGCTAAAGCTGGCTTCTTCTTGTTCTGCCTATCCATTAATGGATGAGCAAACTGCTGGTTGCTGTGCGTCTCCCATTGTTTTATATTGTCCATCCAAGATCTTCTTCTGCGTCCTCTCCAATGTTCAACTGTAGGAGATAGTGTTCCTCAGGATGTGCCCTAGACATGCAGTTTTCCTCTTCTTAATTGTCTATAACAGTTCTTTCCATTCTTTTGAGTACTTCTCCATTGCACTTTGCGTCCTCTTTAAGTCCACATTTCAGATGCCTCTTTTAAAGCCCATCCTTAAGAGGCGTATTGACCACATGCAGCATTTGCGAATATGTTCAGGTCCATATTTGTGGAGAACTTTCTTGAATTTTATGAAATTCATTGGAAAGTAAATATGTAAAGGTATTCTAGCGAACGTAGATTCATCGAGAAAACAGACCGTTCAGTTCTTACCCCCCGCCTTGCGATGTTGTGGAATGAAAGGAAGAAAAAAGACGATTTTCATATAAAATTGATTTTCCAATTAATTATAATTAATTTCCAAAAAAACAAATGAATTGAACTGAATACGACATTCGGTATCAAGTTAACCCACATTTCGTGTTTCTAAAAAAAAGATAATATAAATCACTTCCAACGATTGATTAAACTAATCAACGTGACCGGAATCAACAGCGTTTCTCTTCTTCTCAACTCTAAATAGGCCAATACGCAGGATTCAACAATGGCATTTGTCGTCAGGGGGACCGGTTGTTTACACCCTCGATATATCACAAAAATCTCGCGTATTTCGTGTAAATTCTCGATAATTCAATTCGAAAACAATGATACACGACCAAAATAAGATTCTTCATTCATTTTCCCTTCTTTTGGTGCTTGTCTCAATTTCGTACGACCATTCTTTCTAATTTAATTTTGCAAAAGAAACGAAGCCTGCAGTGGCAAAACTGAACATTACGTGCATTTCTTATGGAAATGCTTTGACTCGTCTGGGATCGAACCGAGGACTTAATGTCAGCATTTTTCACAATAGAAACACTCTCGTATTTGAATGCAACGTTTCGTTTAAATTTCAAGTCAATCGACCGAGTGGTTTTCGAGTTTTGCGGCCACAAACATACGCAGGCTGAAAGTTTTATATATATAAGAATTGCTTTTGTTAGACAGTCATCCGCTTTACATTTAAGTATGTATATATATATATATATATATATATATATATATATATATATATATATATATATATATATATATATATAAAATCCCTTACACTAGAATCTGCATAAAATACCAACGTTTGAAAACAACGTCACCATCATCACAAACAGTAACAGAACACAACACAAGTACATAGACTCGTACATTTTACACATTTATATCGCATAATTAGACCCAAAGTTACTTTACAGTTTGCATCTGCACTTAAGATTCGTCATTTACACGAAATAATGATCAAAGCGGAGCCAAAACAGCATCCGTAACATCAACAGCCATATGATATCATCGACTTACTGTGTTTTGAATCAAATCTCAGGAATTATGACGTAAAGATAAACAAAAGTGTAGGCAGTAAATAGCTGATGCACTGAAAATGATTTTAAGATACGTGGCAAAAATATTTTACATGAATGTTTTTTAATTGCCCTCAAAGATTTTGTCAAATGTTCGGAATTTTGAAAACTAAGGAATTTGATATTTTATTTTGGCTAAGCGGTAAGAGTAAGGGTAAAAGCTATTATCTTGTAAGTTACAACAGCTATTTGGCAATTTTAGTGAAAGAATTCAACAATGCATCTCAAATACTTACGTAACCATGACCACGAATGACTGGGAAGTCATGGTTTTCTCAGAAAATACGAAAAAAATTCGTAACTCGAAAACAAAAGAATATCGGACACCAAGATGAATTGCAAAACTGTATCCCAGGTGATGCTCTACCTCTGTGTTTCGTTTAGTCATGACTTTTGGGACACCTTGTATAGGAGAATGGGTCAGAAGTCCGTTTAGGTAAATGTTAATGCTGATTGAGCTAAGCTTACGTTTACTGAGTTGAGTTTATGTTGAGTGCTCTTAGTAAATGTTGAAATCGCTTAGCTACAGTTGAGAGCGCTGGGTGCATGCGTTCTTCCCAATACATTTCTTATGAGCCTATCTTTCCCTTATATTCCTACGAGAGTTCAACAATCACCTTCGTCGTTAGGGAATTGTTTACGCCCACAAAATCACACGAATTTTTCGTGTTTTTTGTCTTTTTTCTCTCAATTTCGACTCGACTACGATATTCCACGACCGAAATGAGAATGTTCGTTCAATTTCCTTTCTTTTGGTGCTAATCTCGATTTCGTACGACCATTATTTCTGATTTAATTCCGCAAAAGAAAAAATGTCTGCAATCGATCAAAACGAACGTAACGTGCATTTCTTATGAGAGAGACGATTCGAATCGTCCAGAGTCGAACCAAGGATACCTGGTGCGAATACGAATATCGATATCCAATACTTGATTGGCCTTCTAATGAATCCCTGAAATCCAACTTCCTATCTGCTTTGGAAGTAATGGAAATTAATTCTCGAAAATGGTTCCATTGCAAAGCCAAAGTCGTTTGTTGGGAATAGTTCGTGAGAGAAACAGTTTCGGGTCTGCGTGTGTGTGTCGATGCATCTCGATTGTTGTTTCGTTGACGACGGTTGCTCGGATATTTAAATATATATTATTTTAAATGCTACAAGTGGGCTAATCTTCCGGTGGTAACACTTATTACATAAATTAGAAATATTATTAAAAATCCCACCTAATTTTTTTAACTACAAAACTATATAGATTCACAAATGTATCCTTCGCCCATAATACAAGTGTTCCCAGTAGGCCTTCGTAGTAGCGGTCCCTGGGTCCGCTTCCGTGCATCACCACCCCACTCTACACTCCGTCCAATCGTCCTCAATATGTTTACCCAATCTTTATACTCCCCATGATGGCTCCAAGACCCCTGCAATTCATTCCAATCCGTAACAGCACCATTCAGAATTTACTAATCTTTGTTCGCTGTTTTATTAATTCAACTTTATGGACTTTTCTGCCGTGAAATTTTGCCACAGTGACTTTGATCTCTAACGATTTAACTCCTGTGTATACTTTAAAAAAATAGCTAGCCTTTTCTTTAATATCCCCCGCTCTAAACTTTCCCAACCTAATTCTTTTAACATCTGAGTAACACTGTCAAGCCTTGCATATCTGCCTAAATCTTGCTGCCTTTCTCTGTATCTTTTCTATTTTTGCTTGCTACATATACATGTAGTATAGAGAAAGTACTGTTTTCATGAAAAAAAAATCTGATGTGGCCAGCACATGACTTTCTCCATATATAAGATGTAAATATTTATCTACGACAGTATTTTCGAACTCTATATTCCATCTAAACTTTGAAGATGAGTGATTAATTTATATATATTATTATCTTTTACGTCACAAACATTATAAATAATGTTTTTCAGGACATTTTCGATGAAAAACGATGAAGTGGCCTTTCGCCCCAGCGCCCAGAGCGCCCACAAAGTACATAATCAGCAACTTCCGGTTTATCAGTGTTTTACAAATAACTCCTACACAATCCGTGATACAAAAATATGTTTCATACAAAAGTCATAGTAAATTACATTTTCTAAAACTTTTAACACTAATACTATATACCTAAATATCATATTTATGGAGATATTTTGAAAACCGGAAATGAGCTTTGAAGAATGAAGCTCGACTTCCGGTTAACCGATTTACTCCAAAATCTAATCAACTCTAAAAACACAAACCAAAATACTATATATAAAATTTGGTGTTGATCCGACAAACAATTTTCATGTTAGAGCGCCCACAAAGTACATAATCAGATACTTCCGGTTTATCGGTATTTCACGAATAACTCCTAATCAAGCGGTGATACAAAAATATATTAAGTACAAAAGTTATAGATAATTACATTATCTAAAACTTTTATAAGTAATACAATATACGTATATATCATATTTATGGAGATATTTTGAAAACCGGAAATGAGCATTAATGAATAAAGCTCGACTTCCGGTTGACCGATTTACTCCAAAAACTAATCAACTCTGACAGCACACACCACAGTGCTATATATGAAGTTTGGTATCGATACGACTAATAGTTTTCACGTTAGAGCGCCCACAAACACACAAACAGACATAATTCCGAAAATGACGTGTTCTAGGGACCCCAGAACGTGTATTTCCGTTGAAATCTCGAAGTCGAATTTTTTCATGAAAACAATACTTTCTCTATACTTCGTATATGGAGAAAGTAAAAAATCGACTTTGAGATTTCAACGGAAATGCACGTTTTGGGGTCCCTAGAACACGTCATTTTCGGAATCACGTATGTGTGTGATTGTAGGCGCTCTAACGTAAAAACTATTTGCCGTATCAACACCAAACTTCATACATAGCACTGTGGTGTGTGCTGTCAGAGTTGATTAGTTTTTGGAGTGAATCGGTCAACCGGAAGTCGAGCTTCATTCATCAAAGCCAATTTCCGTTTTTGTAAAATATCTCCACAAATACGATATTTAGGTATATCCTATTATTTATAAAAGTTTTAAAAAATAAAATTTAATATAACTTTTGTATTTGACATATTTTTGTATAACTGATTGTTTAGGAGTTATTCGTGCAGTACTGATAAACCGGAAGTTGCTGATTATGTACTTTGTGGGCGCTTTATCATAAAAACTATTTGCCGTATCAACACCAAATTTCATACATAGCACTTTGGTTGGTGTTCTTAGAGTTAATTAGTTTTTGGAGTAAATTGGTCAACCGGAATTCGCGCTTTACTTTTCGAAGCTCGTTTCCGTTTTTGCAAAATTCCTCCATTAATCTGATATATAGTTAATCACAGTTATCTACAAAAATTACAAAAATTTATTTTTATATATCTTCCAAGTTTAGATTGAATATAGAGTTCGAAAATACTGTCATAGATAAATATTTACATCTTATACATGGAGAAAGTCATGTGCTGGCCACTTCAGATATTTCTATTTAGATATGCTTTGGAATGCTAAAGGTGTACGTTATTTGCAATGAGAATACGACAAGTGTAGGCTGAAGGTGCTGAGTATCGTGGCCCGACAACTGAACTCTACGACAACTGAGCACCATGACAACTAAGCACCATGACAACTGAGCTCTACGACAACTGAGCACCATGACAACTGAGCACCATGACAACTGAACTCTACGACAACTGAGCACCATGACAACTGAACTCTACGACAAGCTGAATATTTATATATCAGATTATACTATGGCTTACATAAATATGTACGTTATGGAAAGAATTTTCTCGTTTCGTTTTCCCTCCAAATTCTCTCTGCAGGTTTTCCTCAACGCCCAACCTTTCCCACAATCCCCTCGGAGTGAGATATGGCTCTATTTTTTTTCTCCTGAAGATTGGAATCATTTTACCTTTTTTTGCTTCGGTCAGCCCGGCGCCGGGCAAATTGAGGGAAAGTGGTAATTATATTTCCGCGGTGTGTCCGTCCGTCCGGAGGGACCACCCGGACAGACAGACAACGAGGAGAGATAGGGAATGCAATGGTGTGTTTTAGAAAAGACGGGCATTTTGTAATTTTGCGTCTTCTATTCGTGAATATGCTTTTAAAAGTTGCTTCAGATTAATATTTAGTTCTGCGGCGATTCTACGAAGCGTAGGGTCTGCGATTTTGAGGATTTGTGTTAAATGTTTGCCAATTAATGCTAATTTGTCTTGTTTCGTAAATGTTGCTTTTCAGGGTGTCTTAACCCTCTCGCGTCCCTAATCGTCATGCGTTGGGTAGAATCGACGTCTTCCAAAGGAGAGAATTGTCTCCAAATGTAGTTAATACATTTTTGATTCATCAGTGATGATGGGATATTAATGGTTAACCTGGTTATTGAAATAAAATCAAATAAATAATTTTAATATTCAGTAAAAATTCGATATGAATGACGCAGAGTATATATGGCTGATGAATTTGGAAGATTGCGTACAAAAAGTAAACTGTTTAAAAATAAAACTTAATATATTAATATTAATTATTAATATATGAAATTCATATATCATCTCTAAAAATTAAGGCAGAAAAAGAAGGTCGGAAATGCAATATTTTACGTTAAGGTCTTTCATCTACCTGGCACTACCGCAATCAAACTACTGCATTGATCTGACTGATATTTTGCGAAAATCCCAGTTAATGTCTAATGATGCATTGATAAAAGAATCAAACGAGTTGAATCATGGGAAGACGCCCTTATCACCTGTGATGACCGAAAAAAGGCCAAAAATGTCGAAAAATATCAACTTTAAGGGCGTTCCGTTATTCGATTTAAATAATATTTTACACAATTTATTTTTCAACCAAATGAAACAACTATAGCGGGTGTCACGAAAGTCTTTCCTAAGAAAAAATCCGATGTGGCCAACACATGAATTTCTCCGTATTTATTGAAAACAGAAGCCTATGCCGGTAATATATAAATAACTCCAAAACAATGAGTGATACTGGAAAATGTTTCATACAAAAGTTGTAGTAAAATACATTATCTATAACTTTTGTTAGTACTTGTATATACGTACATTGCATTATGACAGAGATATTTAAGAAACAAACCTTTGTTCCGGATAAACCGAAACTTTCGGTTAAGCGGTATTCACCAAAAACTAGTCAACTCTTAGCATTGTTAGGAAAATACTAAATATGAATTTTGGAAATGATCGGATAATTACTGTTTAAGATAGAGCGCCCGCAAAATTCTTTGCCACAGACACACAGACACACAGACAGACATGTTCGGGAAAATAGCGAAAACGAGCTCTATGGGCCCCAAAACATATATTTCCGTCGAAATCTGGAGGTCGAATTTTTTTATGCGAATACAGTACTTTATGCTAAGTATAGGGAGTAAGTAAATAAAGCACTGTAACGATGCAAAAGGCCGTATTTTCCCCAGACATGGCTCCGAGTGACTATTTCGTGTTCCCGAATGCAAAGACAGTTTTTCGGAGATGAGATTAATTATTTTATTTATTATGTTATTTTGACGGGATAATTCACTACCAAGTACAGGAAGTCCGTTTCAAACACGTAACAATACAAAACGCAATAGCTTGAGGAGTAATTGAGATATTAATTATCGGTCTGCTTTTAAATATAACTCAAAATATTTTCTATGTTTGTTATATGATTGTGTACATTGACAAATAACGTAGGAAAAAATGGTCTAAATAAAATTAAAAAGAAAAAGATTGCCGAATTAAGTTGAAATGGGCTTTATTTTCGTTTTTTTAAACTATCACGTGATAACAATGCAGCAACAATGGTACAACGATATTTGGTTACTATGGAAACGGAATTTTCAACAATCGAAGAACATGATACGAAAATAATTCCAAGCAAATCTCTAATCAGCGAACCAATCACGAAGCAAGCGGCGTAATCATAAATTAAGCGGGTTCTAAATTAAGTTCGAAATATTTTTTTTTAATATGATTGTATTTATGAAGAGCAGGCAATTGTCTTATACCTGAGTTAAACACATAACAATACAAAATGCAATAACTCGAGAAGTAATTGAGATATTAATAAGCGGTTTGCTTCTAAATGTAACTCAGAATGTTATTTCCTGTGTTCGCTTAAAGATGGCGCACCGTTTATAAATTGTGAGGTATGAGTTCTTAGATCGCTTGATTAGTCCATCGATTCAAAGATATGACTTTTCCGTGGGTGTTTATCGAGAACCAAGTGCACCAGACACCAGTTGGTGATCCACCGGAACTGCCTCATCGAATTCCTTTTAGTTATCGCAAATGTTACGCCTGCAAAGCACTCGGAGAGAGTAAAATACAGATTTAGACGTCTTTCTAATGGTGCACACATCGTGGTGTATTAACTGTGTTTAAAAATACATTTTGAGTTACTTCTAGAAGCAAACCGCTAGTAAATATCTTTATTAACTCTAAAGTTATTACGTTTCGTATTTTTATGCGTCTAACCCGTATATAAATGCAAGCCGATGTTGACTTTCGAATGGACATGCGTTTGGGCATACATATTCATGCGATCGAAAGTGTAAATCCGTCGATAGTTGAATAACAATGGAATGTGAGGGCGTGGCTGACATATCCCCCGCGGCACAACACGTTCGAGACGATGAAGGGAAAGCTATGGCAACGTCGCTCTCCGACAGCCACAACGGTTTTTGCCAATTTTTTGACGTTTCAGGTCCGGCGTGTGAAATAAAAGAATCTTTTTGGAATCTGCAAAGAATTTTCTATAATGCGTTATCGTTTCGAAGTTAGTCGGTTGGATAATTACGTTGTTATGACGAAAAACAGAATTAACTTACGGAGAATCAAAAAATCTGCGTGACTCATGACGGTTCTTGTCAATTTTAAGATAACTCTGGACAAAAATGTAAAATAAAAGAATCCTTTTGGAATTTTTAAAGCATTTCCTACAATACGTCATTGATTTGATGTCCATTGGTAAAATAATAATGTTCTTATGACGAAAAATAGAATTAACTTACGGAGAATCAAAAAGAGTGCGTACGTCATGGCGGTTCATGGAGATTTCTGGATAATTCACGTCATAAATGTGAAATAAAATAAAATTTTTAAAATCTTAAAAGATTTTTCTTTAATATCAGTTGTTTTGATGTTTTTCAATTGAATAATTATGTTTTTATGACGAAAAACGGAATTTTATTACGGAAAATCGAAAAATCTGCGCGAGCCAGATCTGTTTTCGTCGATTTATCGATTATACTGGTCAAAAATGTAAAATGAAAGAATCCTTTTGGAATTTTTAGAGCATTTCCTACAATATGTCATTAATTTGATGTTCATTGGTAAAATAATAATGTTCTTATGACGAAAAACAGAATTAACTTACGGAGAAGCAAAAAATCCGCGTGGGTCATACCGGTTTGTGTCAATTCTTGGACGTTTCCCACCTGATATGATAAGTTAAAGTAATGATATGATAAGTTAAAGTACATATTAAGAATATTTAAGAAATTTGCTTAAATATGACTTTGGTTGCATAATAAGTTTCTTATGATGCAAAAAAACTTACGGACAATCAAAACTTCCGGTTGGGTCGCAAAGATTTCTGCCGGTAGTTGGACGTTAGCTACCGGATGTGATGAATGAAAGACTGTTTCAGTAACTGTGAAGAATTTTCTTTAATGAGTCATAGGTTTTGAAGTTTTTCGTCAATAAGTGTCGTTTTTGTGAAGTAAACTTGATATACTTTACGGAGTATCAGATTATCAGCGTGAGCCGCAATGGTTTATGCCAATTTTCAGACTTTTTCTACCTGAGGTGTCGAATTAAAGAATATGTGAAGTATCTCTAAGAATTTTACTTTAATACGTAATCTATTTGGTGTCCATTGGATGAATAATAAGGTTTTTATGGCGTGAAACAGATATAAAATGCGGAAAATTTGCTTATTGTTCAGCTTCTCGTTGTTTACGATCAAAAACACGGCCTAAATAAGAACATTTATTCAATTTCCTTTCTTTTGGTACTTCTCTCGACTTCGTAAGACCATTGTTAATGACCGAATTCAGTTAAATTGCGCCATAGATTCTGACATTGGTCCCCACCGTTAATTCGGTATGGACTTCAAAGTCCTCTTCTGTCGAAAAAGGCATAAGCTCGGATTCAACAATCGCCTCGGTCGTCAGGGGGACTGGTTTGTTTACTACGAAGAAATTTTACGCAATTTTAGTTTATTTAGCCATAGTTCTCGCAATTTAGAATACAAAACAATATTCCACGACCGAAATAAGAATCTACGTTCAATTTCCTTTCTTTTGGTGCTAATTTCGATTTCGTGCGATCATTATTTCTGATTTAATTTCGCAAAAGAAAAAAAGTCTGCAATTGATCAAAACGAACTTTATGTGCATTTCTTATGAGAGTGACGATTCGAGTCGTCCAGAGTCGAACCAAGGATACTCTGGACAGACAAATATCGTTGTTTATTCGTCCATTTTCACTCTAATGAATTCCTGAATTTCAGGTGTGTATGTAATCGGGAACTGCGTGAAATTAATTCTTAAACGGTCTCTGCGTAAACAGTAAAAAACTCAATCTTCAATGGCATCAAACCAATGCTTCTCGTCCCCTGTTGCATCTCGAAAGCTCCTTAGGGATGCTGTATTCATCTCTGCTATTGACAGGGATGATCCATGGACCATATCCGACCAACCGGAAACCCATTTTCCGCTCCATAAAAAAAACAATCGAGGATCATCGATAAAAGGGAAGAAAGTCATGGGGATATCATTTCGGCGAAGCATGATTTGCGTCTAATGTGATCATGAATGATCATTGCTTTTATGGTTGTATTTGATTGGGAATCGGACACAGAGTGTGACAAAGTGTTCCTCGACAATAGATCGATACGATAACTGAGCTCAACGACAACTGATCGCTGCGACAACTGATACGACAACTGATCGCCATGACAACTATCACAACAACTGATCGCTACGACAATTATCACAACAACTGATCGCTATGACAACTATCACAACAACTGATCGCTGCGACAACTATTACAACTACTGATCGCTACGACAACTATCACAACAACTGATCGCTATGACAACTATCACAACAACTGATCGCTACAACAACTGATACAACAACTGATACAACAACTGATCGCTACGACAACTGATCGCGTCTCGTTTTAAACGATCAACGACGCCTGCAAACGATCTTTCCGTGCATTTCTTACGGAATCCTTTCATATCGTTCTGGAGTCGAACCCAGCACCTTTAACTGAATGAAACCTTCACAGACTTATTCCATACAAAGAGTAAGCGTTTGTAGTTCGGTTGAAATTGGTTTTTAGAGAGGAAAGATCGGTTTAAGCAGGTTTAACGGACAGGCAGACGCTAAGTTAGAGATTAGAGATAAGTATTAGAGATGCTAATAGGTAGGAATGAATAATGGTGGTGTATTACACCCCCTGCCATACGCCTCTGGCGGCTCGCGGGGTATATGTCTAAATCTAAATCTAAGTATACCAAAGATTGATAATTGAGTACCTTTTCCTTCCTAACAAACCCAAACAAGAGTTCCATGCATTTAAACCCGCTGTTTTTTCTTTGCAGGACGCAGACAGGAATGGACCAGTACTGGAGATGGGTGAGTCCTGTTATTATGATGCTATTCTGCGACGAAGGCCGTCTTTTACGTTGTGAACTTGCTGTTGCAATAAACAGTGAAAAGTTTTTGATTTTTTCGAACTGTTATTTTTTATCGAAAATTCCGCTTTCTCTCGAAATATATCGAAATACTCCTCATAAAATCCTTAATATATTCTTGTATAACAATTTTGATTGTATTGCAATCGAATTTATAAATTCAGGGAAACTACATTCTCGGAAGATACGATCGGTATCCCCCCTGCTACCGATCCGATAGTGAAGTTAAGAGAAATGGATGCTACGACGAATCGCTTTAAAATTCATTCTTTCCACGAACGATACGCGACAATAACCAAATAACGAAGTAGTTTAGATTCAACTGGTGTTTACACCCCCTGCCACACGCCGAAAGGCGGCTTGTAGGGTACTAATGTAGATGTAGATTTGCATCCACTTTGCCTCACTGTTTAACAATTTAGATCTCCGATATCCTGAGAACTGATTCAAACAATCAACTTTAACAATGTGAATCCGTCACCTAGACGACCCCGTTTCTAATGCAGTTAATTTCGACGAAAATCGCATTCATTTTATCCTCAGGCTTACGATATCTTGCATTCGTGATATCGTCGACGATAGGAATCCTCCGTGAAACTTTCTTTCTTGCGAACACCATGTGACAGCTTAGTTACATCCAAAGTGGAAGGTATCTTTAGAAGGTATTTTAATTTTCCGAAGATAATTTAAAGTTTGAAAAAATGTTAGAACACATAATCGGGAGGGATTTGTCTCCAATCAGATACATTTCAGTTGATGAGTGACATGTTGTGACTCGGCTCTGAAGTTTGTAGCTTAAATATCAACTTTTATATGACCGTAAGGGACTTAGGAACGCGAATACCTCAACGTTTTTTCGCTCCGCTTTCGATTTCTCTGAACAGAAGCCGAAAATATTGAACTTTATTTCAAATCCTCGTGAAGTTTCCTTTAAATCGATATGTATTGGACGTCTGTAGGTGAACTAATGACGTTATAATGAGCGAAATAGGTGTTATGCACCGATAATCTTTCGCGTAGGCTTCAAATGTTATAATCTTCTGCAAATTCGGATAACTTGGAACTTAATTTTGAAGGGTTTGGAATTCTGTTCAAAATGAGATATAATTAATGTTTGTAGTTTTATGAATAACAGCCTTAAGAGCGGTAATAGAATATTGATACGCATAAAAAATGTTTCCTTGTGTGTGCGTACACTTCAGGGTTTTTGCCAAATTTATAAATAACACTCTACAGAGACAGCAAATTAGGTAATTTGTTTTGAAAGTATATAAATAACCTTTAAAGTGAGATATGTTTCATGTTTTGTGTCAATTAACAACGCTTTTATGACGGAAAATAAATCGCGGAGAAATTAGCTCTATGCTCGGTAAACGTATTTCAACAATGGTCATTTCGTTGCCAAGGCCCGGAGAAGTGTCGAGTTGCGTAAACCATCTTCGTTTTCGCCAATTTTTCGAAGATAATTTATAGTCAGCAAATATTTGAGCACATATTTATAATCGGGAGATATTTTTCTTCTAAGTGACATAAAACGGAAGTTTTTAAGTTGATAAATTACATGTTTACGGTGGAAAACGAAATTTCGTCTCGGAAGATCGGTCGATAGTTACCATTGTTGGACGAAAGTGAGATTGTGAGAAAGATCCCGGGAAATTTCCTCCTGAACGTAATCTCGTAGCCGCTGTTTGATGCCACAACAATGGTCTCGTGTTGCTGTAATTCTTACTCTTATTGTCGACATGTCGTTTATAAAACATGGATCGAATCGAGTTTTCATAAGGCACTTGTATACCTTTTTATATTTATTTATTGGTGCATCAGTGGAATAAGCAGAATCACTATCTCCCAGGCGACGAGAGATGTAACGCCTCCCAAACACGCGAAATGGTAATCTGAGCGCGATCGATGGGAAAGATTTGATTTGAAAGACGGAAAGAGATGGAAAATATGAAAAAGTACAGATTTTGTCAGTTTTATTATAAAACTAGTGAATTCCCCGGAAAAATGACGGTGTTTTTTATTCAAATTTAGTTAAAATAATGCCTTAGATATAAACGAATTTCAATGCTCTCTGACAATGAATGAATGTCCTTAGTAGAGGTGGGAACAATCGATTAAAAACAATCAAATAATTCGATTGTTTGCATCATTCGAATTATTCAAATAAAGCGTTTCGATTTTTCACTCAATCCTAACCGAGTGAATTTATTCGATTGTTTTTAGCGAGTGAAAAAAAATCGAATAAATCCATTCGATTGTTTTTAGTGAGTGATTCACTCGTTCAGAGGAAGTGAGTGAAAAATCGAATAGATTTATTCGATTTTTCACTCGTTTTCTTGATACGCTGTCAAAAGTCTGCTGGAGATATGTGATACTGATGAAATATGAATATAAATATCATATATACGTGTATGTATGTATACCTGATCCGATATCCCGTCAGCCAGTTGTTACTGCCCCTGACCAGCTATAAGCGAGTGAATTCATTCGAATGATAACAATCGAATAAATGCCAAAACAATCGAATAACTATTCGATTGTTTTTTTCAATCGATTGTCCCATCTGTAGTCCTTACTATAGATTTTTGACGTATTCATTTTTTTAGATATTATATATTTATGCAATGTTACACGTAGAGTAAGCTTTATATATCTCCATTCCGAATTAAAGGCAGAGTACATGATACGCTATTAAAAAATCGTTCGGTATTTCCCGGTGACGAAGTATTATAAATCTCTGAGTCAAATCGTTGTATTTCTCCATTCTCGTATGGTCTGTTTTTGAAACGACCCCGAGGTGATAAAAGAACAACGATTCGAGTGGCATCGAATTCATGATTGTTTCGCTAATCAGAGATACACTAAGAACGATTTCTTGCATCAAGGTCTTCCATTGTTGGAAATACCGTTTCCGTAGTAACAGTATTGTTGTTTCATTATTGTGCGATTGTTGCTGCATTGTTATAATCTAATGGAAAAAATGAACACGAAAGTTCGTCAATTTCAACTTAAATCCTGTTCCCGTAGCAACAGCATTGTTGTTTCATTACTGTGCGATTGTTGATGCATTGTTATAATCTAATGGAAAGATAAAAACGAAATTGCGTCAATTTCAACTTAATTCGGCAATAATTTTTCGTTTCTTCTCAGAATTACCAATCGACAAATTACAAATGCCTGAATTGTCTGCAACTACTGCATTCGATGCTGCTTTGTACTTCGCAATTACGTACATTTTAAAACGAGTCAATACAAATGTAATTTAGTCCAACGATACAGCATTACGATACTGAAACCTCCATTACGTATCTTATATTATCTCATTACTATATATATAAAGCTACACTCCCGACTCATTGACTAGAATTCGTGGGCATTTTTAATGGAGCTAGGAGGCTGAAATCTTCAGGGGAGGTTTATGATTCACCGTCGAGTCTAGAGGGAATCGGAAATCCACAGATTTTGTCCTGGGTTTGAGCCCAGAGAGGATTACATTTCTCAATGGGATTGAAGAAATGAAAAATGGCCATCTAGAATTACTTTCGTTAATTAAAATGTGTAAAAGTAATCGTAAAGCAGTGGGACTTGGTTTGTATTACGTCTAAAAGATCAAAGTTTACTTTTCTTGCGATTGATTTTTAACATTCCGATCCGGAATTCGCAAAATTTTAGATTTAAATCTCAAGTTATTGCGTTTTTTTTCTTTCTTTCGAAGTTTGAATCCAT
The DNA here is from genome assembly GCA_947579665.1 of Sympetrum striolatum. Classification (NCBI taxonomy): domain Eukaryota; kingdom Metazoa; phylum Arthropoda; class Insecta; order Odonata; family Libellulidae; genus Sympetrum; species Sympetrum striolatum. The sequence continues at coordinate 311,018 of OX388342.1, read as the reverse complement.
GGCAACGACCGTTGTTTACGTCGAATACAAATTTGTTCACAATACACATACACCATGACGAAAGTTTATTCTGAATTTTTTTTTAATGTTTCTCTCGATATGTGTTATCACTGAATATCAAAATGAACAGCAAATATCTGCACGGGAAATACATGGTATCATTGAACGATGTTACGATATCGTTGCTCTACGTATATGGTGGATTGCTTTTCGTGTGTGTGAGTATCTGTGTTTTTTATTGTATGCCTATTCTGTTTCTTCTTTTCTATTTTAATTATATAAACTTATTCCAAAGAGAATTTAAAATTAATTTCTTTTTCCTTCGATTTTAAAATTCAATACGTAGTACACAATTAGTTCGTAGTCCCTTACGTGGTGACAGTAAATATCCCTTAAAGATTTACTTCGCTTGCATTATGCACCCATTTACTAGTACGTAATTCCTGCATGTTTGATACGAGTACATACGACAACATGGTCGCAAGTTTAGACACCTTAATGTAAATCATAATGCACGAATTATTCTTTGAAATTGCCTCCTTTTTTTAGAATACTATCAGATGATTACATTAACGCAAAGGTAAATTATTAACCCTCTTAATTTGTGTTTATCCCGCTCGGTTACTGATTAGATCGCTAATTTGTGATTCGCTTAAATTATTTTTCGCATCACTATCTTCTATTGTTGAAAATTCTGTTTCCACAGTAACAGCATTGTTGTTTCATTGTTGTGCCATTGTTACCGCATTATTGTACCTTTGCCGCTGCATTGTTATCAACAAGTAACTTAAAAAAACACGAAAATAAAGCCCATTTCGACTTAATTTGGCAATCTCTTCTCGTTTTAATTTATTTAGACCGTCTTTACCCTCGTTGTTTAGGAGTTGCGTGCGAGATAAACTCTTCAGCTAAACTGCTCTATAAAAAAACATCGAAATTATCCCCATCAACTTAATTAAATCCAGGAAATACTTAATTCATCCCCAAAAGTTTTCTCCTTCATGTCGTGACTTCTTAGTTCTGGGATGTTTTTTTCATCCCATCAAATTTCTTTTTCGCTTTTTTCCGTGCTTCGTCTTCATCCCTGGAGGCAGGGCAGAGATTTCGAACCGGAAAATTTCCGGGGAAAGATTGAAAACACGAAGAGATGAGGAAGAGAAGTGGTCTTTATAGTGTTTTATTTGGAGTTCGCGATGTTTTCAGTTCTTATATTGTCCACTTTTGTTTTTGCGTCCATATGGCGCTAGCGTCACCGATAAATTTATTCTAATTTTTCAGTTAAAGTCAGTCAGTGTGTTATATCATTTTTGCATTTGTATAAAAATAGATTTACACTATCATACAATAACGATTACTTAAAATAGAACAGAATAGAAATAATAGATTTTCTTTGGTAAACATTTTACAAATGTTTACAATATTTAAATAAAATCTGATGTGGCCAGCACATGACTTTCTCCATTTGTAAGATTTAAATATTTATCTACGATAATATTTTCGATCTCTATATTCAATCTAAACTTGGAAGATAAGTGATTAATTCATATCATATTACTATTATTATTATTATTATGTTTTTAGGGACTTGTTCGATGAAAAACAATGAAATTAGCCTTTCGCCCACAGCGCCCACAATGTACATAACCAGCAACTTCCGGTTTATCAGTATTTCACGAATAACTCATAAACAATCAGTGATATATACATATATTAAATACAAAAGTTATAGTAAATTACATTTTCTAAAGCTTTTATAAATAAAAGTATATACCTAAATATGATATTCATGGAGATATTTTGCAAAACCGGAAATTTGCTTCGAGGAATAAAGCTCGACTTCCGGTTGACCGATTTACTCTAAAAACTAATCATCTCTGACAGCATCCACCACAGTACTATATATGAAGTTTGGTATTGATACGACTAATGGTTTTCAGGTTAGAGCGCCCACTATCACACACACACACACACACACACACACACACACACACACACACACACACACATACACACAAACATCATTCCGAAAATGGTCAAAACGTGTTCTAGGGACCCCAAAACGTGTATTTCCGTTGAAATCTCAAAGTCGATTTTTTTTATGAAAACAATACTTTCTCTATACTTCGTACATGGAGAAAGTAATAAGTAGTACAATTGAAACGTAAATATATCTTGTTGCCATTATTACAGAAATAGATTCTGTTCATAACTTATTGTTTGTTTAAGAGTTTTATGCACCGAATTTGAAAATGTACTGATTTGTAACATTTTTGTAGATTAAAGTTCACCCATTAAACACGATTTTATATCGAAATATATCGAAATTAATAATCATAATATGTAATTAACGATTTACTTAGTAATATGTCCACATCACAGCTAAAGTTACTGTAACAGCAAACTGCAACATAGTTAATTGATGAGTAAATAAAGAACAACACGTAAAAAAATTCTCTTACCATAAAAGGAAACAACACTCGTGTTACTATGATATTAATCGAACACGTTGTCCTTAGAAATGAATTTCCGTTTCCTAGCAACTATACAAGTATTCTTAACGGATAACTAAATTTGACAGCGTGCTGCGTTATATTTATAATTGACAATATTAATATCTGTTGAATCCCGAGGAATATTCGCTTCTCGAGAAATTCCCGGGAAATTGAGTGGAATCCCGGGAAACACATTTTTGTAGTATTTTTCATTGAAAATCCTTCTTGTCCAATTTTTTCGTATTGTCATCCACAAATCTCTTCATAAAATCTTAGTAATCAATTCAATTCGAACAGCGAAAAATCTGCTGTGGCCAACACACGGCTTTCTCCGTATTTATTGAAAACAGAATCCTATGCCGGTAATATATAAATAACTCCAAAACAATGAGTGTTACAGGAAAATGTTTCATACCAAAGTTGTAGTAAAATACATTATCTATAACTTTTGTAAATAATTGTATATACCTACATTAAATTCTGACAGAGATATGTACGAAAAACTTCCATTTCTGGATAAACGACAACTTCCGGTTAACCATTATTCAAGAATAACTCCTAAACAATCAGTGTTACGAAAAAATGTTATTTACAAAAGTTGTAGTAAAGTACATTATCTATAACTTTTGTGTGTATATGTATATACCTATAATGCATTTTTACAGAGATATTTAAGAAACGAAATTTTGTTCCGGATAAACAGCAACTTCCGGTTAAGCGATATTCACCAAACACTAATCAACTCTTGGCATTGTTAGGAAAATACTAAATATGAATTTTGGAAATGATCGGATAATTACTGTTTAAGATAGAGCGCCCACAAACTTTTTAACCACAGACACACACACAGACAGACATGTTCGGGAAAATAGCTAAAACTTTCCGTCGAAATCTTGAGGTCGAATTTTTTAGCGAAACAATACTTTCTCTATACTTCGTACGAGGAGAAAGTAAAAATTCAGCTGCAGAATAGACAATTAACTACAATCTGGTGCATAATTCACTGCCCTATATGTAAACATACGTATATTGTATTTATTTATTTTATTTTTATGTATATTTTATTGATTTGTATATTTACTTATCTCTGTTTTGTTTCAATTAATTGAATATTTTTATTTATACTAATTTATTTTTCTTATTATTTTATAAAAATGCTTTCTTCCTTAATTTTCGTACTCTTTCTATATTTTCTACACAAAACACGAGCGTTACCGAGGTAACGAAGTAACCACGGCGACAACCACCCGTTACCTCGGTGACCAAGTAACGAGTGAAACCGTTTTTCACAAAAAAAAAACCTTTCGTTAAATTTCTTGCCCATCTTTCCAATGTGCCGGTGTCTTTGGTGAGTGGGTACCAAACCATGCCACGGCACCGAGATAATGGGGATGGCCGAGCCGCGGACGTCCTAATTGGGCAGAAGATTACAGCAATTTTCCACACACGTTTTCCTTTTTCCACCCAAAGCCCCCCGAGGGAGCGTCCCTCCTTCGGTTACACCGATTTCCCGCTGATATTCCCTCTCCGGAATCTGTGGGTCCGTGCCTCGGTGTACGTTTCGACTCCCCGACAGGGTTTCCTTGGTGATGCGGTGAAACAAAAAATATCCTGCGATAGGGCACAAAATTGGCTACAATGTACCGTGTAATTCATTGCTCTAAGTTTTATAATGAGAGAAAAATAAATTAGCGAAGTTTTGGCTCGCGGAAAACTACTTCAGGTCTTATCGTACAATATTTCAGAAATATCTTCAGAATATGTTATAAATTGTATTAATTTGAGAATGATAAATACAGTGTAATACACAATAAAATTATCTATAGTTTGGTGCATAAATCATTTTCCTAGTATGCATGGTTACTAAATAATTAATTATCAAAGTTGGGATTTTAAGGAAACATTCTCTTGCTCTAATTAAGGCGTACAATATTGCTGAAATCTCTTTATTCTATAGTTATTGTTTAAATTCGAAAATTATAAATGCGGTATAATCTTATATGTCTATAAAATGGATGCATGTGTGTGTGTATGCATCCGTGGAATACGATTTAAAAAGTTATGAGCAATTCAAATGAGCAACAATTTATTATCTTCGTCGTCTCACTCTGCCTAAGAGATACACAAGCACCTTTTGATGGACGTTCTACCATGAAAATTAACATTTTTCGCGATTTTGCTAGAAATTACCCGTTTACACACGGCAACGTTGCCGTTATACCAAAATATTTTTATTCTAGAGATTAAAAAAGGCGGGATTTATACACCAGAAACATTTCTCAATATTTTGTATTTCCGGCGTGATTAATTCACAAATATCTCCATTGCGTTAGCTTCCCTTGATACAAATTTTTACCTGTGTCATGGATCCGTGATATCAAGACATCCTTGAGCATTTCCCAAAAATCAAACATACTCTGGTTAAATACTATAGCTACAGATCATAAAACAAGGTTCAATTATCCGTGAAAATAATTTCTGGGCCTTTTTGCGGAGTAAAAAAATCGCAAAGTTCACTTTCGCGGGAATATTCGCCGATCATTAAACATCTTTGTCATGGAAACCTTCTTATAATCAAAACAACGTCAACATACGCCAATAAAAAACAAAAAATACTCTACTATAGAGCAAATGAAGTACCTGCAAGAAAGTACATAACTCATATCTCTACTTAATTAGGTACTTCGTTCACATCTCGGAAACATTCCCTCCCTACTGTTTCCAGTGCCTTACATATTTCCATTATATCAGAGCAAAGCAGAAGCATTTCGAAAAAATCTGATGTGGCCAACACATGAAAACAGAAGCCTATGCCGGTAATACATAAATAACTCCAAAACAATGAGTGTTACGAAAAAATGTTTCATACAAAAGTTGTAGTAAAGTACGTTATCTACAACTTTTGTGTGTAAATGTATATACCTATATTGCATTTTTACAGAGATATTTAAGAAACGAAGTTTTGTTCCGGATAAACCGCAACTTCCGGTTAAGCGGTATTCACCAAAAACTAATCAACTCTTGGCATTGTTAGGAAAATGCTGAATATGAATTTTGGAAATGATCGGATAATTACTTTTTAAGATAGAGCGCCCACAAACTTTTTAACCACAGACAGACATGTTCGGGAAAATAGCGAAAACGTGCTCTATGGGCCCCAAAACATCTATTTCCGTCGAAATCTGGAGGTCGAATTTTTTTGCGATTACAACACTTTCTCTATACTACGTACTATAGGGAGAAAGTGAAAATTAGGTAATTTGTTTACAAGGTTCTCAGAAATATTCACTACTTACTGTCGAACTTTTTCCAGTGCCTTACAAATTTCTATTATATCAGAGCAAAGTAGAAATATTTCGAAAAACTAAATACACCACAATACAAAACAAATTCCAAACTACAAAATGGAAGATAAACTAGAATTATTCGCAGCGTGATAATGAAGAAATAAATTCGCAAAGTTAGTCTTCCATTAACATCAAACGTGTTGCGTGAATCCTGCTGCAATTACCTTGTTACCAGATTAGCTTTCAGATATTCTCGAAAATAAAATATGCTCGATCGTGGACCATAAAATAATCTACAATTAAACATAAGAAACATATCTGTGAGTTGCATACTTACGGTGTGATAAATTAACAACGATCACGTACATGGAATTCCTCGTCTATCACCTATCATTTTTTTGCCTGCTTTACATGACAACTTCCTTGTTGCCATGACAACGCTTCATTATAGTTCGGTATAAAAAATCCACTAATGAACATAAAAGTGCCAACAACCACAGTTTTAAAATTCATTGTTCTGCGCAGTAATGTGAAAATGAAGAAATGAATTCGCTACCCAAATATTTCGCAGGTTCCCAACTACCGTCAAACTTTTTCCCGCGCCATGCTCGACGTTTTCCTTGATATCATTGCGAATTTGCGCTATTTACAAAAGTAAAAAACAATCCATTATCTATATATATAAAGCAGAAATTCTGTGGATTTGTTTGTCTTGGATTGGAGTCCACACCGTTTGCCCGATTTGTCTCAAACTTCGCATACGTGTCCATTTATATCAGGAAGGAAGTACTGTCGCATTTTTATTCAACAATTTTGCTGGGTTCGAACCAAGATCGCTCAGATAGACTTTCATGAGGAATACAACTAAACTTCACTTTTATCGGTTGCAGGCTTTATTTCTTTTGAAGAATTAAATTAGAAGAAATAGTCGTACAGAATCGAGACAAACACCGAAAGAAAGAAAATTGAATAAAGATTTTTATTTTGGTCATGGAATCTTACTTTCGTTTAGAATTCGCGAGAAAATTGGTAAAATATACGAACATTTAGTGAAAATTCGAGGCTGTAAACAACTCATCCCCCTGACGACCGATCCCATTGTTGAATCCGAGCTCATGTTTTATCCCGTAAAAATACTCGAGGACTTTAGGCCCACAAAGCTGATGATTGAAGAGGACGATATATTACATGGATAACGAGAAATTTTCTGTAAGAAGGTAACCATCAATTGCAGGTACGTAATTACAGTCAGGAGATTGTGTGTCTTCGATTTCAGTACAAACCGTTTGCCAGATTCGCGTCAAACTTTGCGGAAGTGTTTTCTGGGACCAGGAAGGACGTACTGTCTCAATTTTATTCGATAATTTTGCTGGTTTCGAACCAAGATCGCTCAGATGGGTTTCCATAAACAATAAATCTTCACTTTTACGGTAGCTATGTTTCTTTTGAAGAATTAAAACAGAAAAATAGTCGTGCAGAGTCGAGAAAAGAAGCAAAAGAACGGAAATTAAATGAATATTCTAATTTTGATCGTGGAATATTGTTTCCGAATCGAAATTTCGACAGAATACGCGTTAATTTTCCAAAATTGTTTGTAAACAGCCAATCCTCCTGACGATCAATGCGATTGTTGAGCCAAGCTCATGCATTTTTCTGTGTAGAATAGAATAGGATTTAAGTTGTGTATAATTAAAGGGAATTTACGCATTGCACGACCGGCAACTTGAATTTAATCTACTTCCACATTCCCCTTATAGAATCAACGGGAGCTTCAGCTAGTAAACCATAAAACAAGCTCCAGTTACGCTTAAAAACACTTCTATGAGTTGCATACTAAAGGCGAGATAAATTCACGAAGTTATTTTTCTCTTACATCGAATCTTTGCGTGTCTAGTGGAGCAAATTCCTTGATGTCAGAGCCACTTTGCGTTACTTCCAGAAATAAAAAAATAAGCGATTGTAGAACATAAAACAAGCTACAATTATACATCAGCAGTACTTCTGTGTGTTTCATACTTATTGCGTGATAAATTCGCAAAGTTCAGATTAACGGGAGGCTGCCAAATTTTCTTTCGTATAAATTCCTACTTTCATCATTTTTTTCCGGAATTATTTACATGTTCTACTCTTAATTCAAAACTTAATACTTCCTAGGGAATGGAATGGAATGGAACTCATTCCGGGTCTTTTCCATTCATTCCCCGACCATTCTCGAGCGTTGAAACCTGTTCGCACGTAATTGGCCGAGGTTGACGTGTCAGCGGTCACGTGACACAGTTTCTCATCAACTTTCCTCGAAGGCACAAACAGGAAGTGCTTAATTTCGCCGTTCGGCTGTTTCACTCGTCGCCTGTTCCTCCAATTTTATGCTAACGTTTCCAGGTACTCGTTAATCGAGACCTCTCTTCGTTTATCGCCAGTCTCTTGTTTTCGAGTCACCATGACGACGAAAGAGTCGTGTTTGCCCTATCAGTGGTTCGGCGCATGGCTGGGGTATACGAATTTATTGTGGGCTCCACCTTCAATTTAGAGTCACCAACTTTTCGTTCAATCGTTGAGATATTCTTCTTCTATATGTTGGTATTTTTTGATTTCGCAAAACTGTAAAATATTTCCCGGTAAGACAAAAAATGTGGAATGATGTACGGAAGAGATTTGTCTCCAGCGATTCAAGTTATCGCTAATAATTTTTTGTGGGCTTCATATTGGGTTTGAAATCGCGAAGTTTTGCCAAATTATATTAAACATCTTTTTCTATACGGTAGTATTTTTTGATTTTGCAAATATGCATTCAGTTTGCCGCTAAGACGAAAAATACATAGCAGTGCGGAAACTGTTTGACTTCCGCTAAGGTTGCGAATTGTCTGGCTTTTTCTCAAAATCGTAAAGAAATTATTCTTCTACATGACACTTTTTTTCATTTTGCATGCTGAAACAAGTTTCATCTTCTTTATTATGGTGTGTTTTAATTTCGCAGATATGTTATCATATGTCCCACTAAGACGACAAATACCGGGGAGTGTTCGGAAAAAGTTAGGGTTCGGTGATTCATAATGTTACCAAAAATCTCTTTTTGCGGGCTTCCTATTGAGTTTGGAATCGCGAATTTTTCGCATATTATAAAACACATTTTCTTCTATACGACGGTATTTTTTAATTTCGCAAAACCTTAACCGATTTTCCTCTAAGTTGAAAAAAAGGAAGCAGTGTACTGTAAAAACTTGTCTCCAATCAAAATATTGATAATGAATTGATTGTGGGCTTGCTCTTGGGTTTGGAATCGCGAAATTTTGCAAAATCATAATAATTAATCTTTACTACATGATGATATATTTTTCATTTCGCCAATACTTAATCAACTTCTCGTAGAAGGAAAAATGTGCTCGGGGATTGGTGCTGCTGCTAAGGAATATTTTGCGGGCTTTCTCTCAGGTTTTGACTCGCGAATTTTTGCGAAATCGTACTGCGTATCTTCTTTTACATGATGATATTTTTTAAATTTTGCGAGTATATAATTATTTCCTAGTTAGATGTTGGGTTTGGAATCGCGATTTGTTTTGGAAATTGTTAACTATTTATCATTATATGTGTCGGTATTTTTTAATTTCACAAATGTATTATGAATTGTCTGTTAGAAGGAAAATTGTGGGAAAATGTCTATGTGTGTATGTGTGTGTGTGTACGGGAAAGGTGTGACCACAGCTCTTAAAAGCTGTAGCCCCCAGGAACTTATTTCTGCTTTAATAAGCGATCAATAAAAATGGATTACTCGTCTAATTCCTCCAAGTTCTATCTCCCGATATAATTTTAATGCGTCAGATTTTGTCAGTTGAGTGTTCATAATGAATGTTTGAAATCTTCTGTGAAATTCAAATGTTACTTTCTTAATCCATTTTCCATAAAAAATAGTTTCACAAAAATCAACCGCCTTTTCTTATATTGAAATAACCATTTAATCCAATGTCAAAAATGACAATGTTTATAATAGATTCAGTTTACAGAAATATAAATAAAACCGATACGATGCTGTATAGCTCGTCAGAAATGTGTTACCTTTAAAGCATATTCAACAATCACCTTTGGTTGTTAGGGAGTTGTTTACTCCCACAAAATAACAGAGATTTTTCGTCTTTTTTGTCTTTTTTCTCTCAATTTCGACTCGAATACGATATTCCACGACCTAAATAAGAATCTTTATTTAGTTTCCTATCTTTAGGTACTAATCTTGATTTTCTACGACCATTATTTCTGGTTTAATTCCGCGAAAGAAAAAAGGCCTGCAATCGATCAAAACGAAATTTACGTGCATTTCTTACGAGAGAAACGATTATACCGGTCTAGAGTCGAACCAAGGATATTTGGACAAAGATTTTAGCTTTCTGCAATCTTTCTCCGTATAAACTCTAACTATGCCAAATCTCAAACTCCTCCGTTCGCGCAGTACCATTAAAAAGGGATCCAAAGTTTTCTCTTCACGTATTAATGCATAGATACCATAAAATATAGGATATTCCGTCAGCGTGGTTGAAAGAGTCAGAATTTTGAAGGTTAGAGACAGACTTCCCTTCCCTTTATAAAACTCGATTAGTGATTGAAAAATCTCTTTCTATAAGTAATCATTGGAACTTTAAGATGTCATTACGAAGGGATTGACTGTTTTTTAGAGTTTGAAGCAGAGACTCGAAGAAACTCCACTGCATTATAAATCGTATTCTTTCAAAAACGAACGGATTGCCAAATCGGATTCATTTCATAAAAGATGCTCAAACATCTTTGCGTAAAGATCCCGTTCCCTCCTGCATTTTGACATCGGTCTATTTGATCAATTTTTGTCCAGTTTCGGAATCTACTTTTGCTTATGAAGAACAAACAGTAACAAAGCTCAAAATTAAATTATAGTAGCCTGGTAGTTAAAAACCATCCGAAACTTTAAATTGTGTCGACGTTGTTAACGATGGGGGATGGGTTTTACTTCAGGGTCAAACATTACCGAAATAATCTCGGTTATAAAACAGTAGGGCCCAGAAATTTATATAAATTTCGAAACAATTGTTACGGGATCGAAATAAGTTGCTATAAACGTGGGGAAGTTTACTCTTATTGTCTGTAAGATACGGTAATTTAAATTGTGGCGTCAATTTGCATTTCCCGTCCATTTATAATGGTTTGTGAAGTGTATTTACCGAAAATCCCGACAAAACACCGATTTTACGTATTCGAAAACACTTTTCGTGATGAAATAGTGCTGGTTTCCATGCAGTAGATGCCATGGCAACCGTTGCCAACGATTACGTAGCAAACCGTAACAATTGATGTCATATCAACGGGATTAATGGTCGCCATTTGCATTTGTAACAATCAGTGTCGCAGCGGCCGTTGTCATGACGACGCCGAAATCATCCAACATGGCGGCGGAATCGGATAGTCTCACGTCTCGAGATTTCCTTCACGGTTTTCTCCGAAAATCCCCTCCGTGCATGCGAAGGCTTGTTGCGTACGAGTTTTCCTCGATGGAGCGGTGAATTCGTGACCCCGATATCGAGATGGTGGGGATAATCACGGCATTCCGAGACGGTGAAGCAATGGAAGGGGGGAAAGAGATAGGAATTCTTGGAGGAAATCCGATGGGTGGTGAAACACAAATATATGGTCGTGCATGCGTAATGGACTTTGCTTTAGGTGGCTGTAACTCGAAAAACATTCGTTTTAGAATCACAAAACTTAGTACTTGTATCCCTAGCGACCAAAGCCACGGATTTTGACGCGGTTTAAGGAAAGTGCCGGTTTTTCCGTATCCGGAATCGGTTTTTCCTCCACAACTTTCTTAAATTGCAAAAAATGTATATACAAGTGTTTACAAAAGTTGTAGATAATTCAATTCTGCACAACTTTTACTCGAAACGTTTTTCTCTGCGAGCAATATTTTGCGAGATATTTGCGAAAACCTGATCCCAGTTCGCAGCTACCCTCGATGCCTTGAAAAAGAAATTTTTGTCTGAAATTTTGTTTCCCGAGTTTTTGTTTCTTCTGCTCGATGAAACCACCTATTTGTTTATGGTTTTGATGGATGTCGTCGAAAGCTTTAAATTGAGTTCGACTAGATTATCTCCATTTTGGACCAAATGGAGGCAAGTTTAGAGGAAACATATATTGATTTTACAGCCATAACTTCCTTAAATTGCAACATAGGTATATACAAATGTTTGTGAAAGTTGTAGATAATACAATTTCACACAACTTTGGTACTGAACATTTTTCTCTGCGACCAATATTTTGCGAGATAATCGCGAAAAACTTAGCCCAGTTCGCAACTTCGTCTTGTCCCAACCATCTTGCTACAAAAACCTATCTATCTCGCACAATATACTCTTTATAGTTACCAAATTTTGTGTCCGCAAGTATCATGCCCCCGGCTAACCTCGCACTAACGTTTACGCGTGCCGGTTTAAAGGTAAACCGGTAACCTTGACTTTTTGTTAATCCGGTTTGGCGTCGTATCCCTCCATTAAAGTTTGCGTATTTAAGTACAAAAACTTTAAAAAGTTTTTAATAAAATCAATTCCTGCAGCTATACTTTCCAACTTGTCTTCTCTCGGCCAAATCTTTCGCATATTATTCGCAAACAACGATATATGCAACCATGAATACAAATATCATCCTAATGTTACAACATTACCCGTATCTCCAAAGGTATTTCTCCAACCGTCGCCAAACTTGAAATACGAAAGGTTTAAACCGATATCTATTACCAGCCCGTTTTTCACGATTGCCGGACTAACCGTAGTTCCGGTTTACTGAATGCTAAAATCCGTTTTTCCGGAAAACTTCGTTAAAACGCGGCTTGGGTAAATAAAATTGTAGCTAAAGTTGTTGGAAAATGTATTCACTACAACGTTTTTTCCTATGAGCAATATTTCGGGAGAAACTTACAAATAATAGCAGCTGCCTAGCGACTTGCAGAAGTCATCCTGAGCTATCACATACTTGTAGATTTCCAAGTATTGGATCTACGCCTGACCTCAAATTTGCGAGCATATATGAAAAAAATAGCAAATTCAAGTATTTCGTAGGAACATCAGAAAATTTAAAAAACGGTGATAAAACGGTAGATATTTGCACAAACTTACGTCCAGAATTTTTTTCCCGCCAATGTTTTGCGATAAAGTTGCGAAGAAAGTTGCCGATTTGTAGTCCATTAAAGCAAATATTTGAATTATCCTAGTCGAAACATAATGATTAATTTCATGCACTTCGAGACTTAGGATAGGGCTACTTTTGGAAGCCGTTAAATGTCTATTGGAGTATTAATCATTGATATTTAGTCTGTCCAGAGTATCCTTGGTTCGACTCTGGACGACTAGAATCGTATCTCTCATAAGAAATGCACGTTAAGTTCGTTTTGATCGATTGCAGACATTTTTTCTTTCGCGGAATTAATCAGAAATAATGGTCGTACGAAATCGAGATTAATACCAAAAAAAATGAAATTGAACAAAGATTCTTATTTTGGTCGTGGAATATCGTATTCGAGTCGAAATTGAGAGAATTCAGGCAAAAAAGACGAAAAATTCGTGTGATTTCGTGGACATAAACAATTCCCTAACGACGAAGGTGATTGTTGAACTCTCTAACGAATATAAAGATAGGCTAGTAAGAAATGCATTGGGAACACATTTTAAGCCTGAGAAAGGCTAAAGGAACAGTTATTTCTTTTGTTTTTCCAACACCTTCATCCCCTTCAGTTACCAGCGCTGTTCGCTTCCTTGTAACATTGTATCTGACGCCTCTTTGATCTACCGGCAGCGGAGCTTTAGAAATGCCCGGAGTTGCGGCTTCGACTCCCGGGGAAATTGGCGCGCCGGTCCTTCCATATGAAGCACACGAACGAGTTGAGATAAATGGGAAAGTGCCTGACGAATCCTCTTAAAATTGGAATTTAGTCATTACTTTATGGTTGAGAAGGCTTTAGCCTACAATTTGATACTAAAAACGTGTACATATGTTGCTATGTGACTGAGTAAATAACTCTTAAAGTTGAAACTACGTTTCACCAGGCTTCAAACTCGTCTCCCGTAACGTGTTCGCAATTTTCCTTGTAGACGGCAGAAGAATCCCTCTGTTTATAAAAATAAATACTGACTGATGAAGCACTCAAGCAGCTACAACATGGTGTGCAAATCTTTGATCTATCGCCTATATTTATTAAGGAATTAATTCTAGAAGTTCAACACTACGGCAGCTTCTCTGAGTTATCTTGCGTTCAACCGCATGCGATTTTTTCCTTCCCCGCTACGTATGTTTTTTCAACTGTACAATAAAGTCTCTTTTTAATTTTTTTATGTATGATCTTCAATTATAAATTATAAATTAATTTATATTATAAATAATTCAATACATAAATATTATAAATAAAAAATAAAAAGTATTATCTATTATATATAGATGCTTCTCCGGATTCATTCATGGATATAGATAGGTATATAGATAGGATACCAATTCACAGCCTAAACTAAAAGCGTCATCGACTTGAAATTTTTACGACGTATTGTCCATAACGTGTAACCGCCAGAAAAATTGCGATTCTGAACCTTAGTGTCATGGGTTCGATTCCAGAAGGCTCCAAATTCCCGATTTTTCCCTTTTTAAAATGCATTACTTTGAATTTCGGGGATTTAAAAAAAAATACTTCCCGGATAGGTAGAGAATCAAAACTCAAGGAGCCTATATATATGGCCATGATCTATCGAAAACAAAAATGACTATTACAGAAAATATCCTGGGTTCGATACTAGGACGATGCGAATATCTGCTCTTTTAAATACATTGAGGTAGTTTTTCATTATTTATTTTGATGCACTTATCGAAATGATAGGAAGTTCTTGCTTAGATAGAAGATATATATTAAGAATTTGTTTAAGAAAAAATATTTCATAAGACCGTACTATTCCTGGGTTCGATGCCAGAGCACATTCAAATTTCTCTCATAGGGAATATAAGGGAAAAGTAGGACGTCGTTTGAGGCAGTTGCAGCCAATAATTCTGCTTGAATTTTCACACATAGTTAGAGATGTTGATCTTCCATTGTGCTGCGTAGTAAGTTCACCAGGAAGACCCGGGTTTGATGCCAGGCGATTATATTGAAGCGAATTTTAAGAATATTTTCAATCCTATTTTTTTTTCTTTTGAGGACCGTCCCAATATGATGTCGATATGAAATTAGTGTTGTTGATCTGCTTGATCTGCAGTATGTAAGCTACATTTTACTCGTATTCAATAATTTTTTTAAAAACGTAAATAAAAAAACCGGCTACTGGCCCTCCTTCGTTATCTAGTAATTGAATTGAAAGACTGTCCCTGAAAGTAGTTGTAAGTGCCACTGACTTGACATTTTTCGACGAACCTTAATGTGTGACCGCCTGAAAAAATGCTAGACCCTCAGTGTCATGGGTTCGATGCCCCTAAGTCCCGATTTTTCCCGTAAATATTCATGGCGGGGATTTTAGGAATTATTTTGAGGCACTTCCAGGCTAATTGGGCTGTTTAAATTCTAGGGATCGCTTGAACCCATGAATATCCGATGAAACCCAATAATACAACTCCATAGATTATCCTTGGTTAGACGCTAGGTCAGGGCAAATATACTCCCATTTAAAAGGCATTGCGACGATTTTTAAGATTTTTTGGAATCACATCCCGATAACATAAAAACTTGAAAACCAGCATCTGAATAGAGATTACATTTCATATACATTTAGATTTTCCTGACGGTCCAGACAGGCATTTACATTACCCTTTGCATTTCACATAACGGAGTATTATATATTCCCGGTATCATATAGACCTCAAAAAGTTTCAATTAATTTAGTTTTATTTTTAGCAGACCGTTACATGTATTCACTGCTTCCATAAGGTCCTGGGTTCGACACCACTTTGCCATTTGAAATGTAGTACAGTTCCAAATTATTTATGATTCTTTTAACGAGAATTAAAAGTCAGTTTGCGCTTAGTCGGCTTAAGTTTGGTTTACTACGCTTAGTTTACGCTTACTTCGCTTAGTTAATGTGAACAGCGCTTAGTTTACGCTTACTTAGCATATTTTACGCTTACTTCGATTAGTTTACGCCTACTTCGCTTAGTTAATGTTAACAGCGCTTAGTCGGCTTAAGTTTGGTTTACTACGCTTAGTTTACGCTTACTTAGCTTACTTTACGCTTACTTCGCTATGTTTACGCTTACTTTGCTTAGTTTACGCTTGCTTCGCTTTCTTCTACGTCTATGAAAGAACCCTTTCGGCGTGTGGCAGGGGGTGCCTTGACTCTATTTTCCCAAACGGTTGCTTTCGCGTATACTTCGCGGAAAAAATGAATTCTTACAATCGATTCGTTCTAGCATCCCTATTTCCCTAATCTATCTCGTAGTATCAGAACATATAACAGGGTTATATCTATTAAGAACGTAATGTCTCTGAACTTATTTAATAAATTTATCCTTTGAATTCTGTTATGATTCCCTGCATGTAAGTACTCATTGGTAGTGTATTTATTTATTTTTGAATTTTTTTCTCTCATCTTTTATATATTACTATCGGTAGGTTTGCGCAGGTTTTTCACACCCCCCTTCCTCGCGGGTGTTTTTCTGCAGTTGATTCCTTTTTCCTAAGAATCTCTTAGGTTTTTATATCCACAATTCTTCTAATTTTTTCTTCTTCTAATTTCATAATTAATGACGATGGGTTAGATGAAAGAAGAGACTTTTAAGTCTCAATCTCGCCCAAATAAAGACGATTTATTATTATTATTATTATTATCATCTGAGTGACACACTCTGTTTTATCGCAGCAATTCTTTGCCTTTCGTTGTACTTTTTCTAAATCCCGAATACGACATTACACTCAAAAGGTGAGGCCTAACTAACGCTAAGTAACATCGCGAACTTTATCTCCTATTCTCTTTAACGAAGTTTCTCAAGTGCTTTTCAAGTATATTATTTCGGATGAGTGATGTTTCCCTAATATTTCTGGTTCGACGCCAGCGCACGATTCGCATGCGACCATTCAATTAAACTCAAATACGTCATTTCTAAGACATTCCCGATAATAGGCTTGGAATCTCAGAAACGGTCATCCCAAAGCAGATGGTTGAAGGCTATCTTATCTTACAAAATGGTCTTGGGTTCGACACCAGGTCACTCGGATACAGAATCGATATTTACGTAGAGAAATATGGCCTCCTGTATCCTACATTTTCAATCCAAATACGACTTCGCAAGGTACAGCACTTTAAACGTATGTCAGCAAGAATTCTTTCTAATCTTTTCTCTCGTATAAAAGTCCTATCGACAGGACTGAGTAAAAGGGCTGTAGAGTTTAAAATGTCGACGAAGCAGTTAATTTTTGGTAATTAATTTACGAGTTTTTATCGAACACAGGCTTTGGCCGTCGTCATCAGCAGATTTTATGCTATATTTTCCGGATTTATTGGTACTTTTAAGTACCAAATCGATACATAGACGTAGAAGGGAGTGAGATAAGGGTCAATTGAAAATTTCAAGACTTCTTTGTTATGTTCAAAAGTCAAAAATATTTGGAGAAATTTCAGTTTTTCGGGCATATTTTGCTTAAAAATAGAGAAAAACGGGCCAAGTTCGGACTTATTTTCGAGCTTTCGACGGCATCTATCCGAATTTTGCAATTATTTTGAAATTTGTAGCGAATTTTAACCAAAAAACGTCGAAGAACCGAAAATATTTGGAAAAATTAATATTTTGGCCATTTTCGGCATGAAAATCGAGAAAAACAGGTCGAAATCAGGCTCAAGCATTTGACGAGAAATTCGGAAATCTATTTCTAATCTACTATTCGATGTGCAGCTGCAATTTTAAGACTTTTTTGTATATAATTAAACATGCTATATTAAAATCTACATGGGTCTGAATTCCAGCTCGTGTATTATCATAGGAAAACGCATGAGCTCGGATTCAACAATCGGCTTGGTCACCAGGGGGACAAGTTTGTTTACTACGACGAAATTTTACGTAATTTTCGTCTATTTTGCCAAATTTCTCGTTATTTAGATCCTCAAATCATAAAACACGACCATAATAAGAATCTTCATTCAATTTCCTTTCTTTTGGTACATTTCTCGACTTCCTACGACCACTATTTCCTATTTAAATTCGCAAAACAAGGAAAGCCTGCAATGTATGAAAACGAATTTTACGTGTATTTCTTGTTGAAGCGTAGGTTCTGGAGTCGAACCCAGGACTACTAACAGAACGGAACCTTCACAGCCTCGTTCTATATTATTCGTAGCTTAAGTGTGAGAAATTTGGTTTAAATCGGAGGAGTGGTTCAAAAGATCGTAAAACGTATATTTGCGGACGGACAGAGAAACAACGCAAAATACATATATGCAGAGGAAATGGCGAAAGAAGGGAAGAAATAGAGAAGGGAGTGAAGTTCGGTGGGGAATTCTGTATCCAGACGATATTGTGATTCCGTAAAGGGCTTGCAAACACTAGTAAGTGCTCTTAACAATGAAGGAATTAGGGATGAAAATAAACTTATGTAAAACTAAAGTAATTCAATAAGAGAAAGCTAATTTAGGGTGTATGGGACAATTCTCTTCCTTGGGAAGTACTCTCTCTTGGGACGGAAGATGAGGTTTATTAAGGAATAGGCCAAGGAAGAATTCGCGAAGTGAAGATGACGAATTGATAAAGGAAATACGGTTGGCGAAATGCATAGCTTAGGAGCGTTGCTAGGCATTGTCATCTTTATAACTTACGAGTTAAATGTAGCTTGCATTCGGCAAGCATGTCGACAACACTAATTTCATATCATCATCATATCGAGAGGGTCCTCAAAAGTAGAATAAGTATTATAAATATTCTTAAAATTCGCTGCAATTTATTCGTCTGGCATCGAACCCGGGTCTTCCTGATGATAATAACTATGCAAAACAACAAAGGATCACCGTCTCTAACTATGTGTGAAAACTCAAGCAGAAATATTGGCTGCAACTGCCTCAAACGACGTCCAACTTTTTCCTTATATTCCTCAAGGAGAAATTTAATGTGCTCTGGCATCGAACCAAGAAACAACATGGTCTTATCTAAATTTTTTCTTAAACGGATTCTTAATATACATCTTCTAGCAAAGCAAGAACTTCCTATCATTTCGATAAATTCATCAAAATAAATAATGAAAAACTACTCCCATGTATTTTAAAGGGCAGATATTTGCATCGTCCTAGCATCGAACCCAGGATATTTTACGTAAAAGTCATTTATATTTTCGATAGATCATGACTATATATAAAAGCTCCTAGAGTTGTGATTCTCTACCAATCCGGGAAGTATTTTAAAAAAATTCCCGAAAATCAAAGCAGTGTATTTAAACGGGAAAAATCGGGACTTTGGGGCCCTCTGGAATCGAACCCAAGACATCGAGGTTCAAAATCACAATTTTTCTGGTGGTTACACGTTATGGCCAATTTGTCGTAAAAATTTCAAGTCAACGACGCTTGTGGTTTAGCCTGTGAATTAGTATCCTATCTATCTATATATATGAATGAATGAATCCGGAGAAGCATCTATATATAATAGATAAATTGGAATATTGTATGTGTTACTATGAATTAAGAATGTTCTAGTAATTAAAAACCGATATATAATTCAATTTGATACGTACATAGCTTATATTTTACGCAATGGTTTACATTTTTAGCTCAATCAATAGTATTTCTTAACAATTTGATAAATAATTGAAATTAAAGTTTTGTGTATTGGGATATGAAACATGAAAATATTGATAAATATGTATTAACAAAGCTATTCATTTATATAAATTGTTTAAAATTGTTCTAATAATATAATTTAAGATAGTTGTGAAAATTTATAACATTATTCACCTTAAATGTCTAATATTATAGTAAAAATAAACAATTTATTTCATTGTTAATGAGATTTCAATTTTTAACCATTTAATGATAATTTTTATAATAAAAATATATATATATTCATATATATATGTATATGATTTTTTTTTACTTTAAAAATTTTCGCTACGAATATAATAATACGGCGAAAAATAAATTAATATTATAGTTATATATATATTATCTACTATTTTTCAAATGATTTAAATATCATAAGTGACGATGATTCAATGAAATCATTTTGGTACTCTGAAAATTAAGATATTTCAATCATCTTTGAATGCATTTAAATTCATCGACCGCATCTCTTCCGCCATTAAATTTTAATTCAAACAACGCTAAGAGTTATCTCCAAATTGTATTTTAAAAGAATAATCTATTTATAACATTAATTTAAGTTTATTGTAATATTATTAAGTTCAAGGAATTATTAAATTAGGAAATATTAAGTCTTGAGTTTATTATTTGGACGTTGTTAAGTACATTAGTGTAATATTGTTAACAATCATTGTTATGTAACAATGAGTTTATCTTTTTCACATCCGAAGTATTTGATTTTCGCCTCATCACCTCGCTCTGTCGTTCCTCTTCTGTTTACATTCGAATTTCGCCGTTTCACCTTCGTCTGTTTTCCGTCGTCACGGCGACCTCATCCGCGTTCACTTGTTCTCGCAGCATCCGTGTTAGCAGAGCCCCCTGCCAAGCGACTATCGCGTGACGCTGCTAAAATGCAACAATAGGCCTAAGATACAACAGAGCGATAGGAACACCTCACGACATGCTATCGTACACGCGCTCAGCCGTCTTCTGTCCCATTGAAGGAAACGTCGACGCGACCGCTAACTTTGGAAATCAATTCCCGCGTTACCATACAACGTAGAGTAATGATTTTTATATCTATTCGTAGCTTATTTAACGCGCTATGTTTTTGTTATTTCAACAATGCAACCTTTAGTTTATTTGAACTCCTGTGTTACCATAGGGTTTATATTTGATTAGATGTATATAAGTCATAAAATTACCATGCCTACATTTAAAAGCCGGTAGTCGCAAAGGCAAAAATATCGTATTTTACGCACAAATTGACAATTTTTTTTAACTATGTTGCAATTGAATCTCAAAGTTGAAGTTTATACTGAAGTTTTATATGATTAAGACCTTTAATGTGTGCAATATTCATATTTTTATGTGGTCCCCCAACCAGGATATTGCAAGTGAAACTTTGATAAAAATTCAAAAACGCGTTTTTTAAAAGAGAATATTTTCTAAATGGTAATCTTGCCAACATTGATATTTTATGAAAATTAACTACACTATATAGTGCGGCCAAGTACTAAAATGGCCGCCATTTCCAAACAGTAAACATTAAAAATATTTAAAAATTACTTTTGAGCTCTCTAAACTTAAAGGTATCTACTCACCAAATATCGAGGTTTTCTGAGATGGTCAAGCAAAAATTATTTTTTTTCTGGACCACTTGGTTTGGTCGCGTATTTACCAGAAAAGAATTTAATCGAACTGAATAATATTTAGATTCCTCGCAACGGGCCTGAAGTTTGATTTTTTGTCAAAAACGAAGATTTCCCTAAATTTTTATACATAAACACGAAGCAAATTCTAGTTTTCAAGCATAAAAATATAAAGGATAGAATTTTTATTACAAGTATAATAAAAATCTGATGTGGCTAACGCATGACTTCCTCCGTATTTATTGAAAACAGAAGCCTATGACGATAATATATAAATAACTCCAAAACAATGAGTGTTATAAAAAAATGTTTCAGACAACATTTGTAGTAAAATACATTATCTATAACTTTTTTATGTAAATGTATATACCTTAATTGCATTCTGACAGAGATATGTATGAAAACTTCCATTTATGGATAAACAACTTCCGGTTAACCATTATTCAAGCATAACTCCTAAACAATCAGTGTTACGAAAAAATGATGAATACAAAAGTTGTAGTAAAATACATTATCTATTACTTTTGTAAATAATTGTATATACCTAAATTGCGTTCTGACAGAGATATTAAAGAAACAAAATTTTTTTCCGGATAAACCGCAACTTCCGGTTTAGCGATATTCACCAAAAACTAATCAACTCTTGACATTGTTAGGAAAATTCTAAATATGAATTTTGGAAATGATCGGATAATAATTACTTTTTAAGATAGAGTGCCCACAACTTTTTAACCGCAGACAGACATGTTCAGGAAAATAGCGAAAACGTGCTCTATGGGCCCCAAAACATATATTTCCGTCGAAATCTGGAGGTCGAATTGTTAAGCGAATACAACACTTTATGCCACGTACAGGGAGAAAGCAAAAATCTCTCGTGTATTAATTACGCCTATTCAGAACACTGAACAATTCCTATAAACAAAATTATCGAAAATATACGAATGGATGGGTTGAAATTTGAAAAATATGTGTATTTGATAAGAAATTAAGGTTTTCATATCGATTCCGGGACGCGTAAATGTTTTTTTTTATATAAATAATGCCAATCTAAGTCAGATTTATCGATTGAAAATCAATTCGATCCCAAAACCTATCGAAATTGCATTACTTACTAATGAGCAGTATAACACATCTTTTATTCGCTTAATCCCAATAATCTCCCACCAGATGACTCTTTTATTCTCCGGTTCCCCCCGCGGGCCCGCATCCACAATGAGGGACCGATCCGGGCCCCAAAAAACGCAAATAACAACACCTTTTTTTTCGACAATCGGTAAGAGGTATATCTTTGAATCGCGATCTTTTCGGTTCCGCCACCCGCCGCCAGGTGGTGCGGGCGTCGGATGAAAAAACCGTTTACAAGTATCCAAACCCGTGAAAATGGGAATTAAAAAAAAGGAATGATTTGTTTAACAAAGTAGGATAGAGAAAGCGATTTTCAATTGTCAGGGCGCGCGCGTCGGTCCGTGGATGTTATTCCGTTGCCCCGGGCGACCGGTTGTTGTTTCTTTTTTTTAATACGTGTTACAAAGTATGGGTTTGTGATATGAATTATTAATATTGGGTCCGATGCATTCGGCCGATTGTTAGCGATGCTCACTTGTTTTGGAGGATGTTTAGAGCATTAGTGACTTGTAAGTGTTGGGAGATTGAATTTCAATGCATTGGGTGGAATGATTTTAGTTTACTTAGTAACCATTTAGTGCGATTGTTATGAAGGAATAAGCGCGACTTCCGGTTGAACGATTTACTCCAAAAACAAATCAACTCCAACGATACCAACCAAAGTGCTATATATGAAATTTGGTGTTGATACGACTAATAGTTTTCATGTTAGAGCACCCACAAAGTACACAACCAGCAACTTCCGGTTTGTCAGTATTTCACGAATAACTCCTAAACAATTAGTGTTAAAAAATATGTTTTATAAAAAAGTTATAGTGAATTACATTTTCTAAATCTTTTATTGATAATAGTATATACCTAAATATTATATTAATGGAGATATTTTGCAAAACCGGAAATTTGCTTCGAAGAATAAAACTCAACTACTGGTTAACAGATTTACTCCAAAAACTAATCAACTCTAACTACAAAAACTAAAATGCTATGTATGAAATTTCGTGTTGATACGACAAATACGTTTTATGTAGAGCGCCCACAAAGTACATAATCAGCTACTTCCGGTTTATCAGTATTTCACGAATAACTCCTAAACAATCAGAGATACAAAAATATGTTAAATACAAAAGTTATTGTAAATTACATTTTCTAAGACTTTTATAAATATCAGTATATACCTAAATATCATATTTATGGAGATATTTTGCAAAACCGGATATTTGCTTCGAAGAATATAGCTCGACTTCCGGTAAACCGATTTACTTCAAAAACTAATCAACTCTGACAGCACTTACCACAGTGCTAAATATTAAGTTTGGTGTTGGTACGACTAATAGTTTTTACGTTAGAGCGCCCACAAAAACAACACACACACACACACTGACATCATTCCGAAAATGGCAATTTTAGTTTACGCGTCAAACGTTTGAAAAAATAAAGACCACACATTTAAACAGTGGAACTTGAAAAAGTAACAGATAATGACGAAAATTTTAATATGCACATAGGAAAACAAATAAAGAAGCCAAATGGAGTAAAAAAGGAAAGAAAAAAACCTTTTAATTATTATCTATCAAGAGCTCAATCTATAGCTGTGAGCGATAGACGCATTTAATTGCATCGTTTGCCATGGAAACAAACCCTTAGTTACGAACTTAACTGTCATTGTTAATCGATAACGACACAAAACAATTTTAATTGATAATTTTGAAATAAATCAAATCAACTTTTAAATAAAACTTTGAAGAAATATTGTAATCATGTCGAAATTATTAATAAATGGTATAAATTAAAACGACATTTTAACGTTAATACATCGCAATGACCAGATAATTGGTTAATAATGACTCCCAAACTATGATTGATATCGGAGATTTTTTCAAATGAAACTCATTTTCAAATGAAACAGAGAATTACGTTTTTTGTGACTTTTGAAGATAATTGTGAATACGGAAATATCAGATTAATGGAGGAATTTTGCAAAAACGGAAACGAGCTTCGAGAAATTAACCCCGACTTCCGGTTAGAAAACTTCTATTGGAAACAAAAATCTCAGTTTATTTAGCAACATTTATTGTGATTCTTATGAATGATTGCAATTACTGTTTCTAAGTTCAGTGTGTGCATTTTTGGGAGGCCTTAGTTACGTAATTGTTGCAATTATGTTTTGCACAGTTTAAGAAGCAAACAATCAGACCGCTATACATATATTGTTACGAGTAAAATGGTATTTGCATTCTGCAAGCATATCGATAACACTAATTTCAAGTCGACATCATATCGAGAGGGTCCTCAAAAGAAAAAAAAAATATTGATAATATTCTTACAATTCGCTGCAATTTCTCCGTCTGGTATAGAACCCGGGTCTTCCTGGTCATACTTACTACGCAGCACAATAAATGATCACTACCTCTAATTATGTATGAAAATTCAATCGGAAATATTGGCTGCAACTGCCTCAAACGACGTCTTACTTTTCCCTTATATTCCTTATGAGAGAAATGTTATTTTGCTCTGGCATCGAACCCAGGAATAGAATGGTCGTATCTAATTTTTTTTCTTAAACCAATTCCTACCATACATCTTCCATATAAGCACGAACTTCCTATCATTTCGATAAGTGCATCAAAATAAATAATGAAAAACTACCTCAATGTATTTTAAATGGTAGATTTTTGCAATGTCCTAGCATCGAACCCAGGACATTTTCTGTAAAAGTCATTTATGATTTAGATAGATCATGACCTTATTTATAGGCTCCTTGAGCTTTAATTCTCTACCTATCCGGGAAATATTTTTTAGAAATTCCTGAAAATCAAAGCAATGCTTTTAAAAGGGAAAATTCGGGAATTTGGGGCCTTCTGGGATCGAACCCGTGGTCAGAATGATCAATGTCTCACTATACCTGGAGGTTTCACTTTAGGGCCTATACGCTGTAAAAATTTTAAGTCAATGCCGCTTGTGGTTTAGCCTGTTAATTGGTATCCTATGTATATACCGATCTAAAAAGTAGAATTTCATTTACTTTAAAAAAATATTTAACAAATAATATAATAATATTATAAACAATAATATAATATTTTTTTTAACAAAATACAAAACAACGTTTAGTTTACAATATAAAAGAATATTATTTGGAATACTTTTTATTTGTGTGGTTTTAACAAATTTATAAATGCGAAAGTAAGCGAAGGAAATGGTGAACAATTAAGACCTTAATTTCGCAAGATAATTATGATTTTACTGCTAATCTCGGAGGCGTAAATTCTTCACGAGAGATATAATTGATTAACACTGTTAATTAACATAAACTAAACTTACCATTGTTTTACTTGAAAACAAAAATTTGCTTTGTATTAATGTTTAAAAATAAACGAAAACATTCGTTTCCGACAAAAAAATCAATCTCCAGGCCGATTGCGGGATTCCTTAAGTATTTTTTTCAATCCGACTAAAACATTTTCCCGTAAACATGTAACCATAGCGACCACTTTTTATCCACTCGAAATTTTGAATTTGGAAAAAAAGTTTTTTTTGTTCTGATAAGCCCTAGTACTCGCGTCGCTAATTTTTTAAACTCCTCAATTTATCAGTATTTGTATCATTTTTCCCCGATTAGTAGAGCTTATGATTTGCAATGCATCTACCCAAGTTCGTCTGCGATGTTAATGCAGATGGCTGACGTCGCGTTATTGGCGCTGATAATACAGCGTCTAATTGTTAGTTGGCCTTAGCGACAGTGAATATAATCTCATCGGTGGGCTCCAGGCAATGGACCGCTCGCAGATGCTTCGTATCTATTATACATAGATGCTTCTCCGGATTCATTCATATATTCATATAGATAGATAGGGTACTAATTCACAGCCTAAACTAGAAACGTCATCGACTTGAAATATTTACGACGTATTGGCCATAACGTGTAACCGCCAGAAAAATTGCGATTTATATGCGACAGATCTATGGTAAAAATTAATGACTTTCACGGAAAATATCCTGGGTTCGATGCTAGGATGATGCAAATATCTGCATTTTAAAATACATGGGAGTAGTTTTTCATTATTTTTTTTGATGCACTTATCGAAATGATAGGAAGTTTGTGCTTAGCTGGAAGATGTATGATAAGAATAAATTTATGAAAAAAATATAGATAAGACGGAACTGTTCTCGGGTTCGATGCCAGAGCACAATAACTTTTCTCTCATAAGGATTATAAGGGAAAAGTAAGACGTCGTTTGAGGCAGTTCAATCAATATTTCTGCTTGAATTTGCATACGTAGTTAAGGATGGTGATCTTCCGTTGTGCTGCATAGGAAGTATCACCAGGAAGACCAAGGTTCGATGCCAGACGATTAAATTGCAGCGAATTTTAAGAATATTTTCAATCTTTTTTTTTGTTTTGAGGACCGTCTCGATGTGATGCCAATATGATATTATTGTTGTCTATCTGCTTGCAGCATGCAAGCTACATTTTACTCGTAAAATATATATCGAGCCCCATTCGTAAGAGCCTCCATCGCAGGGTTATTTGGATATCCAAGCAATCCCATAACCTCACCTTTGAGTATCTGTGAGACGAACATGTCGATACTATCCACTCCACCACTTAATAACGGCACAATTCTTCCTTTTAATGGCTCTTCAATGGTATATTATCATAAAGTGAAAACACTCTTGTAATCATCTGAAGCGCCCGTTGATTCTCACTTGTAGAAGTGGATTGAATTCAAGTTAGTGCAATATGATTAAATACCCTTTAATTATACACAACTAAAATCCCATTATTACTATGCATTAATTATCTTACATTGTGCAATGTAACATACTTAATTGACGCAACTGAAATATGAATAGGACAATCACATATAGACAAGACTTCCCTCATCAGTGGTAATCTCTACCCTTCCTGACTGCAATTACGTACCTGCAATTGATGGTTACCTTATCACAGAAAATTTCTCCATGTAGTATATCGTCCTCTTTAATCATCAGCTTCATGGGCCTCGAGTATTTTTACGGGATAACACATCGGATTCAACAATGGGATCGGTCGTCAGGGGGATGAGTTGTTTACAACCTCCAATTTTCATAAAATGTTTGTATATTTTACCAATATTCTCGCAAATTCGAATCGAAAGTAATATTCCATGACCAAAATAAGAATCTTCGTTCGATTTTCTTTCTTTCGGTGTTTGTGTCGTTGACGTGCGACTATTCCTTCTAATTTAATTTCGCGAAAGAAATAAACCCTGCATGCGATGAAAATGAGTTTCACGTGTATTCTTTAAGGAAAACTGTCTGATCGATCTGGGTTCGAAACCCGGGAGATTGTGGAACAAAAAGGCGACAGTGATTCCCTCCATGTCGCAGAGGACACGTGTATAAAGTTGGAAGCAAATCGGACGAACGGTGTGGCCTCCAATCCAAGACAAACACACCCTCGTAATTCCGATTATCTATTATATATAGATATGGTTTGCTTAGTTCATCTCTTTGTTGTCAAATCTACGTATGTCGATATATTCTTTTTTAAAACATTCCGCAGATTTCGACCAAGTTTCGCACACTTAACCTTTGTAGAATGGAAAATAAAACTATGTAAAGTTCAACTCCAGGAAATTCAGAATGGCTTCCGTAAGAAAAGCACGTGAAGTTCGTTTTGGGGTCTTGCAGACTTCGTTTCATTAAAAGAATTAAATAGGAAATATTTGTCCAACGAAGTCGAGACAAGCACCAAAAGAAAGGAAATTGAATGAAGACTCTTATTTTGGTCGTGTTGCATAGTTTGTGAGTCGAAATTTGGAGAAATAGGGCCAAATAGACGAAAATTTCGCTGTAGTAAACAACCAGTCCCCCTGACGACCAAGTTGATTGTTGAAACCGATACATTCATTTTCCCACGAGAATACACGAGGATTTTAAGTCCATACCGAAGTAATGGTAGGGATTAAAGTCGGAATTTGAGAAGAGGAGGCAATTTACGGAGATTTCAGCGAATTTAAATTATGATACTTAAATATCAGAGACTATGTAACGGTGCTAGAAAAGATGAAACGCAACAACCCGAAATGTGAACAGCAGTTTTACGTTTTTAAATGCAGAGACTTGTTTTAAAATCGTAATTCATTTCATCAATGTGCAATGAGTAACTTTTCCTCGTAATAACAATAAATATCCCTTGTTGTAGTTGCTGACATCGGATAAATAAATGTGTGCACTTCGGTGATTATCGTATGAGATGAGATCATGTTGGTATTTTGCGTGAAACCTGGACCAACAGATGTTAAAATTAAAAATCTGATGTGGCCAGCACATGACTTTCTCCATATATATAAGATGTAAATATTTATCTACGACAGTAATTTCGAACTCTATATTCCATCTAAACTTGAAAGATGAGTGATTAATTTATATATTATTATATTTTACGTCACAAACATTATAAATAATGTTTTTCGGGACATGCTCGATAAAAAAAGATGAAACTGGCCTTTCGCCCATAGAGCCCAGAGCGCCCACAAAGTACATAATCAGCAACTTCCGGTTTATCAGTACTTCCTGAATAACTTCTAAACAATCAGTGATACAAAAATATGTTTCAAACAAAAGTTATAGTAAATTAATTTATCTACAACATTTATATTTAATAGTATATACCTAAATATCATATTTATGGAGATATTTTGAAAACCGGATATAAGCTTTGAAGAATGAAGCTCAACTTCCGGTTAACCGATTTACTCCAAAAACTTATCAACTCTAACGACTGTAATAAAAGTACTATATATGAAATTTGGTGTTGATCCGAAAAATATTTTTCATGATAGAGCGCACACAAAGAACATAATCATCTTCTTCCGGTTTATCAGTATTTCACTAATAACTCCTAATCAACCGGTGATACAAAAATAAGTTAAATACAAAAGTTATAGTAAAACACATTGTCTAAAACTTTTATAAGGTATACAATATACCTATATAACATATTTATGGAGATATTTTGAAAACCGGAAATGAGCTTAGATGAATGAAGCTCGACTTCCGGTTAACGGATTTACTCCAAAAACTAATCAACTCAGACAGCACACACCACAGTACTATATATGAAGTTTGGTATTGATATGACGAATAGTTTTCACGTTAGAGCGCCCACTATCACACACACACACACACACATACACACAGACATAATTCCGAAAATGACGTGTTCTAGGGACCCCAAAACATGTATTTCCATTGAAATCTCGAAGTCGATTTTTTCATGAAAACAATACTTTCTCTATATACGAAGTATATGGAGAAAGTAAAAACATCCGCTTGAAGTCTCTTTGAAGTCAATATTCCGTGTATCATCTTCAGTTATCCCTACCATTCCAGATTATGCACGAAATTAACGATAAAGTAGGCGGTTTACGCAATTTCCATCTCCTTGTTCACGAATTGTCGCATCGCGTTTTCACGCGGCCGAGTCCATGACGAAATCGTGTTTCCGGTCGTAATCGCGTTATCAATTGACACATTCTTTTCAATTTAAGAAAATACGACCATATATCTGAATCATACGATAAATTAGGCTTGTTGAAGTTAGATTCTCTCAGAAAGCTACACATTCTTTGTTCATCCTACAACATCCTACATTCTCCCGAATACATCGCAAACGAATTTGTAAGTTTGGATTCAGTACATAACACACGAGGATGCAGAAAACTACTCATCCCTCACCACCGAACATTCCACGACTCTTATATCGTAACTGCAAGCTACGGGATTCTCTTCCGGCTAATATCAAGCTCTCTCTGTGTCCTCTTTCAAGAGAAAATGCCTTGATCACCTTCAGCTATCTAGACTTCCGAATTAAAAAGCCACTCTACTCATTTCTTTCAATGTGCATTCACTGAGTCACCTTATTTTTCTCCTCTATCCTTGCTTAAATCTTTCCTATAAATGCTCTGACACGAAATGCAGCAATGCAATCAGCAATTAAATCTCCTCTGTAAACACTTAACTGATTTTGCTCTTCCCTTTCAACGCATAAGATGCTTTCTTTGTCTTTGTACGTAATCATTCTCATCTGTTTCTTTTTTTCTTATTTTTTCTTACTTAGAGTTGCCTAAATGTCTATGTAACATACAGTTTTGACTAGTATATACTGCATGTATAATTTTAATACTGTTTTTTTATATTATTCTTTTATTTTTACTCATAATTTACTTTATGGATGGAAATCCATGTACGTTTTCCTTGTTTTTCTGTTTTGTTTTTTATGTTACTTTGTATATTGCTATCACCTTTTAAAATGTGAGCTGATTCTTATTTATGTATCGCATGTAAGTACTTATTGGTAGTGTATTTATTTATTTTTGAATGTTTTTCTCTTCTCTTTTAGATATTACTATCGGTAGGTCTGCGCAGGTTTTTCACACCCCCCTTCTTTGTGGGTGTTTTCCTGCTGTGGATTTCTTTTTCCTAAGAATCTCTTATGTTTTTAACATCTTCTACTTTCTTCTAAATGTTTCTACTTCTTATTTTATAATTAATGGCGATGGGTTGGATGGAAGAAGATACTTTTAAATCCCAATCTCGCCCAAATAAAGACTATTTATTATTATTATTGTAAACATGAAAAATATTTCGAATTGAACTCACGTCCTTTCGAAATTATCCGAAAAACTGAAAAGTAACCGAATTTTTTCCTGTTTCTGAATTTGTTTCGAAATTATCTCCGCAGCAGTGAAAATCTCGTCCTCGACAAAAGCATGGAAATTAGTCGATTACTCGATTTCTAAACACGGCCCAAAATCAGAAATCTTTCCGAATTTGTTAGTATTTTCGACGAATTTTGGAGAAATTCACGAAAGTGAAAATATCAATTAGCAAATCGGAAGCAGTTCGTCAAAAGATTCAAAAAGAGTCCAAACTTGCCCAGTTTATCTCGATTTTTAAATAAAATTAAGCCTAGAAACAGAAATCTTCCAATATTTTTCGTATTTTCGATTGATTTTATGTTAACTGCGGCACAAGAGTGAAAAAATGTATTAGCGATCCCGTTAAATTATGCCAAAAGCTTCAAAATGTGTCCAAATTTTACTAGTTTTTTTTTTTCGATTTTTAAGCAAAATACGCCAAAAAAACTTGAATTTTCTCCAGGCATTTTTGGGCTTTCGTCGTTCTTTTGTAATACTGCAGCGCAAAAGTGAAACCATATAAGTGATTCGGACAGGGTTTTTCAAAAGCTTTAAAATTAGTCCAAACTTGACTGGTCTAACTCGATTTTAAGCAAAATACGCCAAAAAAACTTGAATTTTCTCCAACATATTTCGTACTTTCGACTGTTTTTAGGAAAATTGCTGCACAAAAGGCAAAATATGTTATCTTTTGGAAAAAATCGCGTCGAGTTTCCTTTCAAATCCGTTTGCCTCCGCAGAGAACCATGAGAAAGTTCGCACTAAAGATCGAACTGTACGCAGAGATCGATAGTGCGTACCAGCATTTCGATTATTTTTAACGCAACGTGATTTATAGCGCAAAAAAGGATTAATATCGTTGTACTTACTTGGACGAACAGGAGCTGCGGCGTCCTTATCCAATTGAATCCAATTTAAAGGCACTTTGTCACTCCAACGAACTCTTTGAGAGAAAACACACTTTTTCTATTGGTATCACTGCACTGTAATCATCCCAACAATGCACTCGAATCAACAATCGTCACCATGGTGCTGTTCCATACGCTCAGTTGGAGAGATCTGTTCCACGTCGCGGCTGGACCCACTTTGCCCCGAGTGCTCCCGCGCGAAAGCCAGTATCGAACGATTCGATATGCGCAGGTCGATATATATCGATATAAAATTAGGTCAGCCGTACGAAGGGTCGGAAAAAAGTTGTCCAAATTATACTTCATGGAAGTACTCGATATTCTGTTTTTGGAAAGCAAGTATCGATTAGTTTATCGTACTGATATCCACGCTGTATTGGTCGATAGAATGTGGTCGATCAATCGAACGTATATCGAACAGGTAAAGCTCGTTGATATATAGAAAATACTCGGTGATATATCGAAAATACTCGTTGATATATCGAAAATACTCGGTGATATATCGAAAATCCTAGTTGATATATCGAAAATACTCGTTGATATATCGAAAATACTCGTTCATATATCGAAAATACTCGTTGATATATCGAAAATACTTGTTGATTTATCGAAAATATCTGACGTAAAATATAATTACATCTTCGAGGATTATCCTTGGTTCGACGCTAGGTCAGGGCAAATATTCCCCTATTTAAATTGCATTTCGACGATTTGTAACATTTTTTAAAACACTTTCCCAGTGGGATGGAAACTTGAAACTCAGCATGTAGATAGACATAATGAATGTATTTTATGTACGCTATTTAAGGTTTCTCTGATTGTCCTTGGTTCGATCCCAGGGAGCCGTTTACATTGCCCTATCCTCAATGCATTTCTTCTGACTTTAAGTTAAAACCACTCAGCCCAGCTCATCAAACGTGAACTTTTAAAATAAATAAAACAGCTTTTCAAAAGTGTTGATGACTCACCAATCACAAAACGTAGCTCACTCAACTTACTTTAAGCCCACTAATCACAAATGTAAGCACACTCAATGCAGTCCTAGCCCATTTATCAGAAATCCTGTCAAAGCTATTCTTTGCACGGAAATCACGAATTTGGCTGATTTAACGTCTTTTATGCCATCTGACGACGACCTATAGAGCAATTAAAGTAAGGTGTTTAAATTGAAAAAAAAAACACTAAAACACTCTTCCGAATTACTTGCATTACTCATACGAGAGACGATTAAAGTCGTCCAGAGTCGAACCAAGGATACTTTGGACAGACATATACGTAATACGGACGGACTGACAGGCGGAGTTTTCATGCACTAGTGAATTATCTCGTCTAAAATGACAAAAATAAATTGAAATTTAATCTCCGAAACATTTCCCCTTACGATATTGGGCCATTCCTTATAAATGTGTCAATTTTAAAGCGTGTTTAACTTCGTCGTTAGGGAATTGTTTACTTCCACAAAATCACACGATTTGTCCGTCTTTTTTGTCTTTTTTCTCTCAATTTCGACTCTAATACGATATTCCACGACCAAATTAAAAATCTTCATTTAATTTCCTTTCTTTTGGTGTTCATCTCCACTTCGTACGACCATTATTTCTGATTTAATTCTGCAAAAGAAAAAACGTCTGCAATCGATCAAAACGAACTTTGCGTGCATTTCTTATGAGAGAGACGATTCCAGTCGTCCAGAGTCGAACCAAGGATACTCTGGACAGACAAATATCAATATTTAATACTCCAATGGACCTTTAATGACTCCAATTAAATTTATAATCCTATGACGTAGGGAAGTGCATTGAATTAATGTTCGAAGATGTCTCCCATGCATTTCTTACGAGATTTAGTGACATCGTATACATGAATATATACTCAACGATGATTATTGTATAGTATTCTTCAAAATGACTTGGTAAACACTGAACTATACTTCCACAACGGTCAGAAGTCACTGACGTCCTTTAAGGTCACTGTTGGGACCGTTCAAATTCACTCGGAGCACTGAAATTCATCGCAAACACTTCAAATTTGAAATGGAAGAGGTCTTTTGTGGTCTGTGGACATGGATGACGATACGTTGGTTGTATACGAAGCACCTGGGGACCGAAGCGGGTTCGAACTGCGGTCGCTCGTCGGGAGAGACGGGTGGAATTGTTAGCGGTAAAGGGAGATAGCGAAAGTGGGCGTGGCTGCTCGAGGCGAGGAATAAATGCATGGAAAGTGGATTCAGCCAAATTGCGCCGAGGCTGGCTTCCATGGATACGGCTCGCTGGTTAACGCAACGAATAGCCGCACGTATTAAAGTTTTCGTTTCGTTTTGAAGAATTTTAGGGCAAAAACCGATTGTTTTTTAGATGTCTGTCTTTGATTTGAATACTTCGTGATTCTGTCACTGCTCTCGTTTCGTGAGAGGTTAGCTCCAAACGTGTTTAAAGAGTGAATCACGAAAGACTTTTTTTTTCGAAATTCATAATTTAAAATAGTTAAATGTCGTCGCTATGGTCACAGATTTGCCCAAAAGATTTTCAACGCATCCAAAAATATTCAGATCTCTCGCAACGGGACTAAAGTTTCATTTTTCTATTCAAAAACTTAGATTTTCATAATATTTAAAGCATAAATACAAAGCCAATTTTAGTTTTCAAGTACAACTGTGTTTAGTTTAGAAAGAAAATGATGTTATATCATTTGGAGTGCTTTTTATTTGTGTCGTTTTGAGAAATTTCTAAATGTAAAAGTATACCAAGTAAGTAAATGAAATGGTCAGCAATTAAGACCTTAATTTTGCTAAAAAATGATAACGTTATTGCTGATTCCGGAGGCGTAAATGTTACACGACAGATGTAATTCATTGATACTGTTAATTAACTTTTTAAACTTAACAGTTTTCTTAACGTATGTTCGTAAAAGTCATTTTACCGAATGCAGACGTTTTTTCTTTTGCAGAATTAAATCAGAAATAATTGTCTTAGGAAATCGAGATTAGCACCAAAAGAAAGGAAATTGAACAAAGATTCTTATTTCGGCCGTGGAATATCGTATTCGAGTCGAAATTGAGAGAAAAAAGTCAAAAAAGACGAAAAATATGTGTGATTTTGTGGGCGTAAACAATTCCCTAACGACGAAGGTGATTGTTGAGCTCAAATTCATGATAATCGGGATAATCCGCATTTCTGTTAACCAGATGTTATGTTGAGTGTACTTTAAATGTAGTAAGTACGCTCATGTTCAATTCTAATTGAATTATGTTCGCTTTTTTACAAAACATCGTTATTTGCCTTGATGTGACCCCCCACGAAATAAACCACTTCAGTATTTCCCACGAGGTATTATATCCGCTCTGTTTGCGTTGTGAATGCTTACTCAACGCGTTGAGTTCGCTTTCTCGATTCGGGCATCGACTCTTTTGAGACGATCTTCACTTTTTTTGAATCACGAGAGCCAAAAAACGTGGGGGAACAGAAATCGACGACTTTCTGCCCGCAGACAGTTTTGTAGTAAGAGCAAGGGCTATGGCGTTATATGGGTGAGCGCACACCGAAGACACGACCAGGGCAAGACAAAAATGCCCTCGAGCTCCGCAGACAGCCCCACGACAATTATGTCTGCCGACTGTTGGACGTCAATGTATTCTTATGGGCGCGCGCACACCGAGGGCAAAACAGTCTGCCGACAACAGATTTTCACGCGGGAACAAAACCCTGCAGCAGTTCATTTAGAGCATTGAAACTGTCGTGTAAGATTCGCGTTGGTGTTTAGTTTACTGCTGTGAAGCAGGTGTGAATAAGGTACGTACATCAATCTCTTAATTCAAATTACTTTAAAATTTCTTTCGTTATCCATACAATTGATTCACTCATATAATCTCCCTCTTCAAATGTTTCTTCTCACATTTAAAAATCGGCAGTGATGGACGAAAGCGTAGAAAACTTAATCGAAGAAGTTGAAAAGCGCCCCGGAATCTATGATAAAAGTTTGAAGGAGTACTCGAATATAAACATTAAGAAGAAACGGTGGGAGGAGGTATACTGCGTGTTGATCCCCAATTGGAATGAATTGGACGGAGAAAATAAAACAAAAGCAGGTAAGTTTTAATGTAAATTATTATTACAAATTATTTACAGATCAATTTCAAAAATAGATGCGGTTATTCCACTGATTTTTCGGATCAGTAATTGCTACTGATTTTTTCATTTCTTTGCTACATAAAAATTAAGAAACTAATTTAAGAAAATGAAATTCATATTTTACTGTATTGCCATGGTAAGGTTCCTTGCGGGGTTGTAAAATAATTTGAAAAATACTGCCTTACATCAATGCCATTATTTTGAGATACATCGAAAGAAGCACTTTCAAGTGTACAGTCATAAATTGTGTCGGCAAAACGTATACCATCTTTTATGCGAACGAAATTGTGCAATATACAGCAACACATAATTATACTATCACAGAACTCTTGGTTAACGTCTAGAGGCCTATGAAGTATGCGCCACTTGTTAGCCAAAATTCCAAATGTACACTCAACGAGCCTGCGGGCTCTTGCGTGCCGGTAATTGAATATTCTCTTAAGAATTGTTAAGTTCTTTTTCGCGTAAGGGCGCAAAACGTGCTTCGATAAAGCAAACGCTTCATCGGCGACAGTATAGAATGGTATAATTCTACCACTTTCATCTCCAGGTAAGGGCTGTCCACTTGGAATATTTAATTTATTATTGTCCAACATTTTCCCCATGTTTGATGCTTTAAAAATATTTGAATCACTCATTGCTCCGAGCGATCCGACATCAATGAAAATAAACTTGTAATCGGCATCTACCCATGCTATCAATACTTGGGAAAAATATTTCTTATAGTTGAAATATTTTGAGCCTGAATTTGCAGGTCTTACAATTCTTACATGTTTGCCATCAAGGGCTCCTATTACGTTCGGGAAGTTAGTTCGTTCGTTGAACTGATTCGCTATTTCGATCCAATTTTCTTCACTTCGTATTCCTGACATGTAAATTGGCTGCAGTCTTTCCCAAATCTTCTCACATGAATCTTTTACAATCGATCGAAGAGTGGAAGGTGCAATCAGATACTCAAAGGACAAAGCCTTAAACGAAATTCCTGTTGAAAGGTACCTGTGAATGAATAGAAATCACTACGTAATTTATCTACTTATGGAATGAGTGGATGATAAATAAACTGAGCTAATAATTTCGTAACTTTTCCTCGTGGAAAAGATTCAAAGTTCTTCGTTTCTTTAATTTAATGAAGTGCCCAAAAGTAAACCCAGAACATACTACTGTTTTCATGTGCTAAAAAATCTCGTAGTATAGATGAAAACCTATTTAATTCGTTCATGAAAAAACACACGGTTATCTGTTGGATTTTAAGTTTTAGCTCAAGGAGATATTATATTTTTGGCTACCGTAGTAACAATTACTTAAAGTATTTATATATCCGTTATCTTTTCAGGTATGGAACTTCAAAAGAAGTGGAATAGTCTGCGAAACTGTTTTACAAGAGAACTGAGAGCACAGAAAAGTAATCAGTCAGGGCAGGGAGCGCAGAAACGACGTAAATACATATATTTTGATAAACTTATGTTTCTCCTCCCATCCGTTGATAACAGGGATACTAGGAGTAACTTACAGGAGGAACAACATGACTCAGAGGAGGAGATGGAAATAGAAGAGGTTGAAAGGGGATTGAGTGTGCGCCGTAAGCGAACTCATAGAAAGGAAAGTTTCGAGGAGTCACTTCTGAAAATATTAGAAAATAAAAAAAAGGATCCTACTGAAACGGATGAAGATATTAATTTCTCTCTGTCAATAGTACCAATATTAAAATCCATGGACGATTGCCAAAAAATTGAGGCAAAAATTCAGATAATGAGCTTGCTAAAAACAATTAAATGGCCAAGCAGCTCCCTGAACCACCCCTCCTCATCCAGAATGCAGTACTACACGGGATCACAGTATTTTACGGGGCCCTCTGGGTCTCTTTATCCAAAAGGACCAACCGGACCACAATATTTAGTGGGACCGTTCGAGGTTGGTCAGTCACATCAACGCAATGAGGCATCGCAGGAAAGCGATCCTAAGTTACATTCTTTGTAATTAATATATGTTTAA
Organism: Sympetrum striolatum; assembly: GCA_947579665.1. Taxonomy (NCBI): domain Eukaryota; kingdom Metazoa; phylum Arthropoda; class Insecta; order Odonata; family Libellulidae; genus Sympetrum; species Sympetrum striolatum. The sequence goes on along the minus strand of OX388342.1, from coordinate 273,000 downwards.
TAAATTATTCTTACAACATTATTATTTATTTTATACTTGCCTGATTGTCACTGCTATTCTCTCTTCTGGTGGTATACTTAAACGACAGTTTGTGTTGTTGAACCTTACAGCGGGTCCAACTAAAGTTATCAATTCGTACACACATACCACATTCATACGAAAGTATGAAAAAAATTTTATCGGATGTTCTCGTAGACTTTCGTATAAAGTATAAAATTTTCCTTTTATTAATCTGGAACTGTATATAGGATGTACTCAATACTCTCTCTTAATTTTCTTCTTTCGTAATCGAATAACTAGAGCACAAACTGCGGCAGTTTCCTCGAAATCCATTTCAACGACGAACTGATTTTTTCACTTCTAAATTCTCCTCAAGACTTGTACTGATTGGCAAACGCTGTAGCCATGCTATGTGCTATGTGCTACGCTATGTGCGCTAGGTCTGACAGAATAAGTAACTTTCCCAGGTATCTAAATTCTTCAGTATAAGCATGGGATTTTAAAGATAAAAATGTAAACGAAAAAAGGTACAAAATCAAGAATCCTTGATACTGTCTGCGGGCAAAAAGTCTCCGGTGTGCGCACCCAACGAGACACAAAGTCTGCGGGCAAAAAGTCTCCAATGTGCGCGCCCTAGGCGACAAAACTGTCTGCGGGCAGAAAGTCGTCGGTGTGCGCTAGGTCTAACGGAATCGGCGAGATGGCGCGAGATCGGTCGGAAGCGTTGAATATTTATAAGGCCTAAGATGGCGTAATTGGGCGGAAGGAGAAAAAAATTGCATTTTAATGTCTTTTTTTATCCGTTACCTTCCCAATCGATGTACACAGGTAAGAATGAACGGGAGAATGCATTTTTAAATATAAAATATGGTATAAATTAAAAAATACGATCCTAAGCATTGATTCAATAAGATAGGGAAGGCCATTTTTCTTTTTTATATTTTTTATTTATTATATTTAATAAAATTTACTGATTTGTAAATAAGTTTGTAGCATAAAGAATATAATATAATGTAAATGTTATAAATAACATATAAACAATAAAAATATTTAATAAATATTATTATCTATCATATAAAATAGTGTGTGTGTATGTTTGTGTGTATCTCGCGAAAAACTCGAGAACCGAGAGTCGCAAAACTTTGAAATTTTCTGCATTATTAAAAGTCTACCCCACGCAGAGTATAGGCTGCTTTTTATTTCCCTAAAGTCCACGGTTCGAACCCAGACGGGTCAAAACCTTTCCATAAGAAATACACGTAGAGATCATTTTTTGTCGCAGGGTGCATTCCTTTTTAAAATTAAATTAGAAATAATGGTCTTAGAAAGTCGAATCAAGCACCAAAAAAAAGAGAATAGAATGAAGATTCTTATTTTGGTCGTGGAATATAGTTTACCATTCGAAATTGCGAGAATTTTGATAAATACGTGAATATTTTATCGAAATTTTTAGGTCGTAAACAACCCATCCCCCTGACGACCAAGGCGATTGTTGTGTCCCCAGCTCATGTATTTATCGGTAAGAACACATTGAGAAAATATGCCCTCTTCAAATTAATGCTAAGAATAAGTGATTGATTATATGAAGAGGGAAACATTTAAGGAGATATTAGTAACTGCAGCTATGAACGATATACTGTTAAGAATCGAGTATACAAAGGTACAAATACCAGTATTCTAGAAATATTTTCGAATTTTCTGGAAGCGTCTGTAGCAACCAAGTTTTATTTATATCAGTGTAATTGTTTACTGATTATTTCGTGGCATAAATGGGTTTATAAACTTTATAGTATAATGGGCATAGTGGTTTGTTAGATGAAATTGCTTTCTATGCTGCGAATTGTAAGAGGAAATCGGCCAAAAGTATAACAATATAGAAATTAATACATATTTTCATTTTTCTCCATCCTGTATCACATGACGAACGAAAACAGACCATTCATCAGAGTATGATAGCAGGAACAATCAAGTTTTATGTATTCAAAGTATAACAGCCAATCTTTAACCTTAATTATAAAATAAATACGAAAGCTAGAAATTCGCAGAATATAGACCATGTGCCGGTTTCTTTATCAATTAATTCGTTAAATAACATTATTAAATATCATATTTGATAATGATAATAACATATTAACGATATGATATTGTTTATATGCTGTTTAAAAGTCCATTGGAGTGTTAAGTATCGATATTCGTGTCCAAAGTATCCTTGGTTCTACTCTGGACGACTCGAATCGTCTCTCTCATAAGAAATGCACGTAAAGTTCGTTTTGATCGATTGCAGACATTTTTTCTTTCGCGGAATTAAATCAGAAATAATGGTCGTACGAAATCGAGATTAACACCAAAAGAAAGGAAATTGAACAAAGATTCTTATTTCGGTCGTGGAATATCGTATTCGAGTCGAATTTAAGAGAATTCAGACAAAAAAGACGAAATATTCGTGTAATTTTGTGGGAGTAAACAATTCCCTAACGACGAAGGTGATTGTTGTTCATGCATTAAAACAAACATATTTCTAAAGAACGAACCAATATGGGAATCGTTTTATTTACAGTATTTTGGGAGACTGAATGCAGTTTCAATCCTTTTTGTTGACGGAGTAATGAACTAGTATGTACTTTAAACGCTACGAGTAGTATTTCATAGTTAGGAGTTGAAGGGCTTTCATTGCTATAGTAACCTGCGACTGTAGATTCATTAAAAGGAAGATATTTTCTGATAACAACGGAGGATGGTGGTTAAATACAACTATAGTTAATTTCGAGTTGCGTTAATCTGGTTTTGCATTAGGTCCAGATAAAAGTGGACCTGTTATAGAAGGGGTCCCAACTTAGAAGGGGCGAGCTATATCCGAGTGTGGGAGGAAGGGGGCGTGGTCCATTAATCTGCGAGTGGTCCATTGCCAAGGAACACGCCCACCGCTCAGAGCAAAGGGAATATGCTATATATATACGTACACGAGGGATCTATCTTTTAGTACTATCTATTCTAGGTAGACGTTTCGCCGAATATAAGCGATCAAAATTCTAACCATGTTCCACAAGTGCCATTGACTTGAAATGTTCACAACGTACTGGCCACAATGCGTAAATGACAGAAAATATGCTATTTTGAACCTCAGTGTCGTGAGTTCGATTCCAGAAGGCCCTAAAGTCACAATTTTCTCCAAAAAAATGCATTGCGGGGATTTTCGAAAACATTTTGAGGCATTTTCCGGCAAAGTAGAGAGTTGAAATTCGAGGTATCGCTGGAAGCCGTGCATATCCAACGAAAATCAAAAAGACATCTTCCAAGATTATCCTTAGTTCGACGCTAGGTCAGGGCAACTATTCTTCCATTGCAAATGCCATTCATCTTCTATTAAAGCAAGAACTTCTTATAATTTCGATAAGTGCGTAAAGAAATAATGAAAAACTACCCAGTGTTTTATATGGGAGATATATTTACCGCCCGGCAACGAACCCGGGTCTTCCAGGAGATACTTACTATGCAGCACAACAGAAAATCACCATCTCTAATTATGTGTGAAAATTCAAGCAGAAATATTGGTTGCAACTTCCTCAAACGACATCCTACTTTTCCTTTATATTCCTTATGTGAGAAATTTTAATATGCTCTGGCATCGAACCCAGGAGCAGCATGGTCTTATCTACTTTTGTTATCTTAAACAGATTCTTGATTATACATATTCTAGAAAAGCGAGAACTTCGTATCATTTCGTTAAGCATATCAAAGAGAGTCATTTACCTCAATGTATTTTAAATGGGAGATTTTTGCATCGTCCTAGAATCTAACCCAGGATTTATTCTGTGAAAGTCATTAATGTTTTCAATAGATCATGACCCTATATATAGGCTCCTTGAGATTTAATTCTCTACCTATCCGGGAAGTATTTCTTAGAAATTCCCGAAAATCAAAGCAATGCTTTTAAATGGGAAAAAATGGGATTTTGGGGCCCTCTGGAATCGAACCCATGACACTGAGGTTAAAAGTCGCCTTTATCCCCTTGTGGTTTCACGTCAGGGCCTATACGCTGTAATAAGATTTCAAGTCAATGACGATTGTGGTTTAGCCTTGTGAATTAGTATCCTATCTATCTATATGAATGAATCCGGAGAAGGAATTGTATATAATACAAGTAAAATGTACCTTGCGTACTGCAAGCATATCGACAACACTAATTTCAAGTCGGCATCATATCGAGAGGGTCCTCAAAAGAAAAAAAACGGATTGAAAATATTCTTAAAATTCGCTGCAATATTTCCGCTCGGCATCGAACCCGGGTCTTACTGGTGATACTTACTATGCAGCACAACAAAATATCACTGTCTCTAACTATGCGTGAATCGCTCCATACATTCCCCACCAATCCTCAGCTCCAGCTTGATACACATTTCTTACAGAAGTCTTCCTTTGCCATAGCTATCCTTGTCTTAATCCTCCGTCAGCACCTTTTAACCTGCTCTATTCTCCTTCCCTCATTTGTCACTACAACTTCTCCGTCATTCACTCTCATACCTTTTGTTTTACATTTACGTTTAAACCGTGCAATCCGCCAGTGGTGCGTGGCAGGGGGTGAAAAAACACCAACATCTAACCTGGAGAGCAGCTATTAGCTTCTATAATACTTCGCGAGAACCAAAAGTAGCTATCTGTCCTGGCAACTACAGTAGAACCCCGGTAATCCGGACGAATTCACGCACATAGGCGTCCGAATTAGCGGGGTTTCCGGATTGGCGAGGTATTAAAAAAATAAGGTAAAAACCCTTTTTTCTCAAAAATTACATTGTACAGATAAAGCATGTATATATTACATGAGGTATTACAACATATAAAGTGAATGACTATTATCAGCGAGCAAAAAAGTCAGTTTTTTCTTTTGCGCGACCGTTCTTATTTTTAAATCGATTGCGCGGTCTCTAAAACGTATAAAGAGTATAATTTCATGGGCTTTAAAATTTTGCTCCACGGCCCACTTTAATGATGTTGGTGGTGGTCTTCATCATCATCATCTTCTGCCGTTACTGTTCTGATAATTTCGTCATCTTTTAAAGCTTCGTTTCGAGCCAAACTATCGTCAGCCTCAGCAGCCCACCGGAGAGCTTCAGGGTTAGATATTGGGTTCGAATTTCGTAACTGATTAATGAGTGAAGCTGAATTTCTTCAGTTCGCACATTTTCTAAAACTTCGGAACCAATAAAATTTGGGAGTAAATTTTTCCACGACTTGCTGATCAATAATTTAGACACGGATGCCCAAGAGTTAGCTAGATTGAACACGACATCTTTTAAATTTACCTTTTTTCAGTGCATTTTCCAAATTTTCATTCTGCACAGGATCATTACGAATATTTGTAAGAAGCAACATACGATATCCTAACCTAATGCTTTGAATAACATTCTGACTCTCTAACACTCTAGCTTTTTAATGAACGTGATATTTTGAGAAGTGATAACCTGCTGCAACTGAAAATTTATTGTCTTTCGAAATTGTTTAGTCTCGCACATATTAAGCATTCCTCTAATGGAAAAATGCTGTCTCAGAAAAGTATCACAACTTGGATGTGTTATCACAATAAACGAAATACTTCGCTCTCCATCACATCATTGCAGCCAATAGAGACATTTTTTCAAATAGTCTGTCCACCTCTCGTTTCTTGTTACTGATATGCGTGTTTATATGTTCACAAGAAGAAGTTGCGGGTTTGCATAACTCCCAATGGACCGTCCGGATTACCGAGGGTTCCGGATTAGCGAGTGTCCGGATTACCGGGGTTCTACTGTACTTCCCTGTATCGCTCTTTTGTTTTCTCTCGAAGGTCGCGTAGGAATAAAACTGGGATGACAATATCATTTATCTCCTCCCCGGTAGCGATAAATTTATCAAAAAGCTTCCCTCGATGTATTCTATCGATAAGAGAGTTCCATCCGAGGGATTCTATCACAGCCACCGAATCTGGATTCTCCTCTGACAAATTTCGCTGGTCAAACAATCTCCAGATCGGAAATTAATCCTAAATTCGTGAGGATCAGCAATATTCAAGTAGAGGCCAGAGAAAAGCACGCCATTTCTTTAACTTTAGATGAACATCCGAATTCTACTGGCTAACCTTTGCATCCCAACGTCTTTCCTATTTCGAATATTGAAGGAAAAATCACAACAGGGTCTAATTCCTAGGTATTTATGATGCATCACGAGCTTCAAAGGGATTTCCTGAAATGCAATAAGGTACGCAGGTAGCGTTATTCACTGACTGGCGTTATTTACAGTTTTACTGGCGTTTATTCTCATTCCATATTTTTCCATTCCTTCTTCTAAACATTCTGTCATTCCTATGGTCGTCATCGGTCAAGATAACCATATCATCTGATTCACATTTTATCTGTCTTGTCTTTATGACTCTTATCCCTTTTTCCTCTTCCAGGGTGTTGCTGATCATGAATTCCTCCTTAGAGACTCATTATGTTAACTTTGGTTGTACACTTTGCTTTTATAATAATATTAATTCGCTTTCCCACGCTTTCTCGGCTTATACTCGACGTCACTTAAATTAGATACACGATCTATATAAAAGAAATCGACATTCTGTGGGTGTGTTTGTCTTGGATTGGAGGCCACGCCGTTCGTCCGATTTGCTTCAAACTTTATATACGTGTCCTCTGCGACCTGGAAGGAATCACTGTTGCCTTTTTGTTCCACAGTTTCACGTGGTTCGAACCCAGATCGATCAGACAGTTTTCCATAAAGTATACACGTAAAACTCATTTTCATCGCATGCAGGGTTTATTTCTTTCGCGATATTAAATTAGAAGGAATAGTCGCACGTTAACGAGACAAACACCAAAAGAAAGAAAATCGAATGAAAATTCTTATTTAATTCGTTGAATCTTACTTTCGATTCGAATTTGCGCGAATATCGGTGAAATATGCGAAAATTTAGTGAAAATTGGAGGTTGTAAACAACTCATCCCCCTGACGACCGATCCCATTGTTGAATCCGATGTGTTATCCCGTAAAAATACTCGAGGACTTTAAAAGCTGATGATTGAAGAGGACGATATATTGCATTCCGTTCACATTGACGTGCATAATCAATCGTTGGAAGCGATTCAAATGATGTGTTTTCGAAAAACGAAATGTGAGTCAATTTGATACCGAATTTTGGATTCAGTTCAATTAACTTGCAGTCAATATTGTTGAAGATATCTTGATTGTTGTGGTCATAAAGTATTCCGTTAGTGCAGTTGGTGTATAACTTGTTGAGAGGTCTTCATTTTGGTTGGGATTGAATCCTCACCTTTACCATCGTGCACGATGTTGTACTAGTGAGCAGTTGCGTGCAGGTGAACAGAGAGGGAGACTTTAGACTTCGATAAAAAACCTGAGGTGAATTCTATTGGGAAAAATGATTCCTTGATACGATCGGACAGTAACGCACAATGATCTTTTTCCCAATAAGTTTAATACGTATCGAAACCAAACAAACCACAGATTAACTTACATCTTTGGCCAACATTTCTGCATCGTCACCAATTTTCCCAACGCATTTCTCCCATCGTGGCACCAGTTTCGACATGCCCTGTTCGTAGAAGTCCGTTTATGGCCTTCTGCTGATTTCCGAAGGTAACGCACAATTCCTCCCCTTCCATTGCAGATGGAATGCTGAAATTTCGCGACGATATAAGTTTGAAGTTTTAACTATATCGTCGCGAAATTTCAACATTCCAGCTGCAATAGAAGGGGAGAAATAAATTATGGATTACAATTTTGGGGAAGTGCGTATAAAAATACGTTTAAGTCTGCATTAATCCTGCGAAAAAGGATTATCAGAATAATCTGCCTAAAAAATAGATTTGAGCATTCATATCCATTATTCGTAAATTTAGAATTGCTCCCGTTACAACACTTGTATTTGTTTAATGTAAGTTGTTTTTTGTCATGAGTGGATGTCATCTCTGAAAGTTCAATTCATCATAATTTGAGAAAAGGGAATGTACATTTAATTAAACCGAAATTGACTATTTTTAAAAGGTCTTTTGTTTTTATGGGACCAAAATTTTTTAATTTTTTGCGTAAAGAAATAAAAAATGAGAAACGTTGTTCTTCAGTTAGTCAAGTCGTGGTTATTATCAAATGAAAATGTTGATAGATTTTTTTTTTATTTTTTGAATATGATATTTTTTTGTTTATTATAATTATATTATTTTGATAGAAATATTATTATTATTACTTTCTCCATGTACGAAGTATAGAGAAAGTATTGTTTTCATGAAAAAATTCGACTTCGAGATTTCAACGGAAATACATGTTTTGGGGTCCCTAGAACACGTCATTTTCGGAATGATGTCTGTGTGTATGTGTATGTGTATGTGTGTGTGTGTGTGTGTGTGTGTGTGTGTGTCTGTGCTTATGGGCGCTCTAACGTAAAAACTATTAGTCGTATCAATACCAAACTTCATATATAGTAGTGGTGTGTGTGCTGTCAGAGTTGTTTAGTTTTTGGAGTAAATCGGTTGACCGGAAGTCGAGCTTTATTCATCAAAGCTCATTTCCGGTTTTCAAAATATCTCCATAAATATGATATTTAGGTATATTGTATATACTATAAAAGTTTTACATAATGTGATTTACTATAACTTTTGTAATTAGCATATTTTTGTATCACCGGTTGATAAGGAGGTATTCGTGAAATACCGATAAACCGGAAGTAGCTGTTATGTACTTTGTGGGCGCTCTAACATGAAAACCGTTCGTTGTATCAACACCAAATTGCATATATAGTACTTTGGTTGGTGTCGTTAGAGTTCATTAGTTTTTGGAGTAAATCAGTTAACCGGAAGTTGAGCTTCATTCTTCGAAGCTCATTTCCGGTTTTCAAAATATCTCCATAAATATGATATTTAGGTATATACTATTATTTAGAAAAGTTTTAGAAAATGTATTTTACTATAACTTTTGAATTGAACATATTTTTGTATCTCTGATTGGTTAGCAGTTATTCGTGAAATACTGATAAACCGGAAGTTGCTGATTATGTACTTTGTGGGCTCTATGGGCGAAAGGCCATTTTATCGTTTTTCGTCGAACATGTCCCGAAAAACACTATTTATATTGTTACTGATGTAAAAGATAATATGATATAAATTATTCACTCATTTTCCAAGTTTAGATGGAATATAGAGTTCGAAAATACTGTCGTAGATAAATATTTACATCTTATATATGGAGAAAGTCATGTGCTGGCCACTTCAGATTTTTTCATTTTATTTTTATTCTCTTTAAAATGGAATAAATTTCCTTTACTTTACTTTATAAAAAAATATTGTGCCTTACTCTCGTATCAACCCTCGCAGAAAAACACCCACAAAGAAGCGAACATCAGTGGAAATTTAAGTAAAATTTTATAATATCCTCCATTTTTGTATTTAGTGTGTATGAAAATAGGGCCCAGAAAGTGTCATTTACGTTCTGATTATAGCACTGAATACCGCACTCCTCATCTAGCGCAGTGTGTCTCACTCCCCTCTCTCGGCATCTGCATTGCCTTCCTTCCCACTGCTTGATTGCGAAGAGAACGAATGTGAATTCATGAATATGTGTGTTTATCTTCGTAGTGACTTTATCGCTATGAAGAACACTACTCATACTCAACACTTCTGATGCTTAATATTGCACACTACACTAATTGGGATGCTAATGACGATCACATAAAGTAATTGATTCTAACAGAACAGCCTCATTTATCACGAGTGAAAGCTGCTTATTGATTAAAAAAGGAAAACGATGAATTCAAAACATGTCTCTGCATTTAAAAACGTAAAACTGTTGTTCACATTTCTGGTTACGGATTTTCATCTTTTCTTCGCAGAGGAGTATAACGTGTAAACAGACGTGTATGAAGTTTGAAGCAAATCGGACGAACGGTGTGGCCTCAAATCTAAGACAAACACACCCACTGTATTACGATTTTATTTATATAAGTACTAGAAGAAGCGCCCGTTGATTCTTAATTCGGGGAATATAGAAGTAGATTAAATTCTAAAGTTGCCGGTCGTGCAATGCTTAAATTACCTTTAGAATACAGTCTGAAATCCCAAGCTATTCTTTACAGGAAAATTCATGAGCTCGGCTCAAAAATCGCATTGATCGTGAGGAGGATTGGCTGTTTACAAACAATTTTGGATGATTCTCGCGTATTTTGTCGAAATTTCGATTCGGAAACAATATTCCACGATCAAAATTAGAATATTAATTTAATTACTGTTCTTTTGCTTCTTTTCTCGACTCCGCACGACTATTTTAATTCTTCGAAAGAAATATAGCTACCGATTAAAGTGAAGATTAGATTTATTCTTTATGGAAAACCATCTGAGCGATCTTGGTTCGAACCCAGCAAAATTATCGAATACAATTGAGACAGTACGTCCTTCCTGGTCCCAGAAAACACGTACGCAAAGTTTGACGCGAATCTGGCAAACGGTTTGTGCTAAAATCGAAGACACACAACATACAAACTAACGTACAAACCCACAGAATGTTTGCTTTATATCATACAAGACATCTAATTTCCCTCGTCCATGAGCTGGTAATCTCCTGACTGTTATCACGTGCCTGCAATTGCTGGTTACCTTCTTACAGAAAATTTCTCGTTATCCATGTAATATACCGTCCTCTTTAATCATCAGCTGTATGGGCCTCGAGTATTTTTACCTGGGTAACACATCGGATTCAACAATGGGATCGGTCGTCAGGGGGATGAGTTGTTTACAACCTCCAATTTTCACTAAATTTTTATATATAATATTTTTAATAAATACCAATCAGGATGGAAATTTAACGAAATTCCGAAAAAATACGAATTCGATTACATTGAACACTTGGTGAGAATCACACAAATGCACTGCTTAATATCTCTGCTGTAAAATCGAGTTTGCGTTAGAATTCCGTCCTTCAAAAATCTTCCTCGAGGTAATATTTCTTCGTCGTCACCACAAACGCATAAATGTTCTTTTGTAAATCGATTTGATAAACTGCAAAATGGCCGTAATTTTGTTCCTGCTATTTAAATTTGATAGTTTGCATTCGCTGAAATCACAGTAAATTGCCTCCTCTTCATAAATTCCGACATTAGTTCTTACTATTAATTCAGTAAAGACTTAAAATCTCCGTGTATTCTTGTGGGAAAATGAATGTATCGGATTCAACAATCACCTTGGTCGTCAGGGGGACTGGTTGTTTACTACTGCGAAACTTAACAATATTTTCGTTTATTTTGCCCTAGTTCTCGTAATTTCGATTCGTACAGTGTGTTCCACGACCGAAATAAGAATCTTCGTTCAATTTCCTTTCTTTTGGTGCTTGTCTCGACTTCGTTGGACAACCATTTCCTATTTAATTCTTTTAATGAAACGAAGTCTGCATAAATGTAGATTTGCGGACAGACAGAGAAAATAATTAATTCATTCACTTCCCGACGTTTTACAATCATAAAGTTTTGGGAGTCGTTAAAGGTCCATTGGAGCATTACAGATTGATGTTTGTTTGTCCTTAAGTATCCTTGGTTCGACTCTGGACGACTCGAATCGTCTCTCTCATAAGAAATGCACGCAAAGTTCATTTTGATCGATTGCAGACGTATTTTCTTTCGCTATTTTAAATCAGAAATAATGGTCCTACGAAATCGAGATTAGCACCAAAACAAAGGAAATTGAACGAAGATTCTTATTTCGGTCGTGGAATATCGTATTCGAGTCTAATTTGGGAGAATTTAGTCAAAAATGACGGAATATTTGTGTAATTTTGTGAGCGTAAACAATTCCCTAACGACGAAGGTGATTGTTGAGCTCAACTCTCGTAGAAAAGAAAACCATTGACAATTGAGACTTTTTCGAACGTATCGTAAGTCTCTTTCGGGCACTAACACGTCAATTAATCAAATCTAACCGAAATGCATTGGTCTTCTAACAGCTGTGTCCATTAGAGCAACTGGAACCGGTTGGATTCTTTTTTAATCGAACCCGCAGTCCCTCGGCGGGAGTGACAGGCGATAAATGAGGATCATCTGATAAGGGGATGGATTTAGTGGCGATAATTACGGGGTTGGGTAGGGAGATAAACGGATGAGTAATCGAGGTACCGTCGGCCATCTTGCATTTGAAACATTACGAGTCGTTTGAGAGTGCGCAGGGTGTTCCAAGAAGTGTATATACAATCGGTAGATACGGAGACTAATTGTCCGTAAAATAAAGTCTTGTCCATCGAGTTTGAGGAGCCATAGCTTCCAGTAGAGTCCACCGATATTGATGAAATAAACATCAGCTGATAGAACGCTCAATTTCAACGTTTATGAATATGCATACTTGTTTATGCTTGCCATAGCTCCACTTTGACTGTACTTTGTTTGAAAAAAGTACCCGTTTTTTTCGAGCTTGAATACCAATTGCCCGACTTTCTTCAATTGTGACTCGGTGAATTTTTACAGCAATAACTTGCAATTTGGATATGCGATAGCCAAGAATTCTGCAAACATTTTGGTGTAAAAAAATTGTCGAAATATTTATATTTGTACTAGCAATGGACAATTTTGTAAACCTCTGCTAACATCGCAACGAAAAATTTGATTAGAATATGAGTTACACCGTCGTAATTGCAAGAATAAAGGAAATAAGAATTTGTAAAGAAATATCACTTAAAAATGCCAATATCTGCATAGTCAATTTCTATTCCTCTCCGTTTTACGCTCGCAGAAGGGGAGGGCTCTGCTCTACCGGAAGCTATAGCTCCTCAAACTCGATGGACAAGACTTTATTTTACAGACAATAGGACTGTGTCCGCTTTTCATTCCTTTCCACGAATTTAGTTCGTATTTTTTGAGGAATCCGTGGCTTTGATGACATTTTCCGTCCTGTCGACGTAAATAATCGAGATGCGAGTTTCGTATTTTTGTCTAGATGAATAGTTGCCTTAGAAGAGGACATTTGTCCTCGCAGCTTCCTTCCATTCAGTCAGAATAAAAAATCGAATTCCGTGAACTTTGACGTCTTCAATTTCCTCGAAATATTCGTGGCCAACTCAAAACAGAATCCGCGAAAAAAATGTTTTCGGTAACTGACTTAAAAACTTGCCAAATTCATTAGTTAATTACCACGCAAATTCGATTGAGCTGTCGTTACGGCAACACACTTAAAATTAGATTCGAAACATTGTAAGTCGAAGATTCTCAGTCTAAAATGGACGACTTAAAACCTCAATTGTATCTCAAATCGGTGATATGTTAAAAGTGTTTAATTATCCAAATTAGAAAACGTATTACTTATCGGCATTAATTAGGCACTCTGATGGCGGTAAGAAACAATCACACCTCCCCCTCGTTACTAGGCGAAGTCGACAACAATATACCTCGCGAGTATTACAAAGTAGGCACCATTGTTGGAGAGCCGCGGCGTTACTAAGCATTCCCAACAATGCATCCCTCGAACATTGCAATTAATGCACTCATTTACCTGTTAGGGACCATTGTTGAAAGTAACTGAGCATTCCCAACAATGCATCGAGCGAAAGTATCAATTAATACAGTCCTTTGCCTGCTTGTATTCGTTGCTATACTGATACTTAGAAAAAGTTAAAGAAAATATTAAATAAAATTAGGCATTAAGATTTATATTGTTTGTTGTATTTGCTATGCAAAAGTGAATTGTTGTTTTGTCATATTATGAATTAATCTGTTCTTACATAGAGTTGTTAGGTAATAATAGTTAGGTAGAAATACCACTTCCTCCTCGTTACCAGGCGAAGTCGACTACAATATACCTCGCGATTATTACAATGTAGAGACCATTGTTGAAAGTAACCAAGCATTCCCAACAATGCGCATCCCGCGATCGTTTCGATTACTACACAGTCATCTTAGATTGCATTTTTCGGAGTCTACCTAAAAATTAGCCAAATTTGAAATGGCCGATACATATTATATTAATTTATTTGCTAAATATTTTCCTGAAAGTCACGCTGTTATTAAAAATCACGGACAAATTCGTGACTCGGAAACAAAAAAGCCACATCAATGGGGTGATTCGGGTGGACCCGGATGGACCTCTGTAGCTACCGATTATCAATACCTTTTGGGATACCCTTTATATATAGATGCTTCTCCTATCTGTTATATATAATTCCTTCTCCGGATATATGCATTTAATAGATAGCTAATATATTAATGAAAATTCTTCCCGGGTAGGTAGAGAATCAAAACTCAAGAAGCCTATATATATGGTCATGATCTATCAAAAACATTAATGACTTCTATAGAAAATATCCAGGGTTCGATGCTAGGACGATGCAAAAGTCTCCCTTTTAAAATACATTGGGGTAGTTTTTCATTATTTGTTTTGATGCACTTATTGAAATGTTAGGAAGTTCTCGCTCTGTTAGAGGATGTATATTAAGTCTCCCTTTTAGAAAAAAATATAAGACCATGCTGTTCCCGGGTTCAATGCCAGAGCACATTGCAATTTCTCTCATAAGGAATATAAAGGAAAAGTAGGATGTCGTTTGAGGAAGTTGCAACCAATATTTCTACTTGAATTTTCACGCATAGTTAGGGATGGTGATCTTCTGTTATATATATATATATATAGCATCTTCCCTTTGCTCTGAGCGGTGGGCGTGTTCCTTGGCAATGGACCACTCGCAGATTAATGGACCACGCCCCCTTCCTCCCACACTCGGATATAGCTCGCCCCTTCTAAGTTGGGCCCATCATCTATAACAGGTCCACTTTTATCTGGACGCAAAACCAGATTAACGCAACTCGAAATTAACTATCGTTGCTTTAACCATCATCCTCCGTTGATTACTGAAAAGATCTTCCTTATATTGATTCTAAGATAAGGTTTATCACGGAAGACCTTCGTCTCTATGATCACGTATTTGCCCAAATAAATTTTAAACAAATTGAAAAATATTTATGTCTTACGCGACGGTCCTTTAGTTTGATAATGCTAAAAAGGTTTGCTTAATTTTTTAATTTTATGTGCATTCCTCATGAAAGCAACTATTGTAGTCGTCCAGAGTCGAACCAAGGATACTTTGGACATTAAAAATATCACTATTCAATATTCCATTCGTCCTTTAACGTTTAATAATCCGATCCTATGTCGGGAAGTGCATAAAATTAATATTCGAAAATTTTCATGTAAGAATCGAAGTGGTTACTGCGAATGCCGTTCAGATGGCAGAAGCGTGCAGAGGTGCGGTTCGGTTCGGTTCGAGGCCAAACATCGGAGATTATTTTTTCTCTCTATTTATAATAATAATTAAGTTGTATATTGACAGCCAGAGTCATATTGCGTGTTAATGATACGTGGTTTATAAAAGTCTCGAATTCAGTAAGTATACAAAACAAATTTTTGATTAAGATGGTCAGTTAAACAAAATGTGATAAATTGTTGAAAAGGTTTTGCGACGACGTTTAAAAATAAAGAAATCTGAATATTTAAAGAAAATGAGCATTTCCGGAATTAAAAAAGGACAAATATTTGAAAGAAAAGCATGAATACCTAAAGAGAAAAATTAAGGAATAAAGAAGTAGATTAAATGAGTGCAATTAAATGCAATGAGTAAGTATCCTTTACAACTATAATCCCAGGCTATTCTTTCTACTTAGGGAAATGCGTGGTTTCATCAATCGCAACGGTCGTCAGGGGGACTGGTTGTTTACAAACTCGAACATTTCGAAAAATTTACGCGTATTTTGTCAAAATTCTCGAAATTTCGATTCTTAAAGAATATTATACGACCTGAATACGAATCTTAATTCAATTTCCGATCTTTTGGTCCATGTCTCAACTCTTTCAGACCATTCCTTCTAATTTAATTCTTAAAATGAAAAAAAGCCTGCAACCGATAAAAGTGAAGTTTGCATGTATTTCCTATGGAAATCTATCTAAGCGATCTTGATTCGAACCCAGCAAAATCGTCGAATTCAATTATTACTTCCTTCCTGTTCTCAGAGAACACGTAATTAAAGTTTGAAGCAAATCGAGCGATAGGTGAGGACTCCAATCGAAGACGAACCCACGGAATCTTATTTGGAAAAGGATCTAAAATATAATAAAAAGACCTGTTAATGTTTTATAAATTTCGAAAAGGCCTTTGACTTAGTTTTAACCAAAAAGTGCAGACGTTACATAAGAATAGATTACAAAAAAAGTATCACGACGGAAGCACCTAAGCATAGAAAGCGTTTTTGAAGAATCTTTCAAGTTGGCGGGAGTAAAACAACTGAATACCGAATTTGAGTCGTAGTTGTAATCTCCGCCACCGCCGCCACCAAATCAACAATATGGCCGCCAAGTCTGCTCTATATGGGTTGTGTTAGCTCGAAAATTCGTTTTAATCGGCGAAAAATGTGTTATAACTTTTTCCCATTGTGTATATATATCTTGCGGGTATTTTTTTAACCTGTCGTGGAGCACCTGTGAGAATACTATGCAAACAAACGAAATAACTTCATATAGAATTATCGATCCTCTACTTCGTGTCTAAAATTTAGAGTTATAATGATTTCATGTTAAGTTAAAGTGCATATAACCACGGAAACAACATAAACTACATAAGGTAATATATTAAGACCTTTGATTTGCACTTGATTTACAACTTTCGTAATCAATTCGACAGTAAATTACGTGTTTTTTGACGATATCTATGTTCGTTATTGATGTAAAAGTCGATGTCAACAGCATTAAATTAAATTGATATGATGGAGTTGGTCTTTCCATCGCTCATTTTTACGGTTGTATTATTATGTTGTTATATTATTCAATTAAAAATCTAAAAATCGATCGTAAAGTTTTTAATGACGTAAAGAATATATGCACGGCAGGCGCGGAAAAGGAAAAGTTCATAAGGTGTACAATTTATTTAGATTTTCTTTCCGTAGCTTCCATTTATATGTCTTTTTATCAACGTAAAGTGGCAGAGTACATATTCAGGTAATTTAAATTGTATTTTTTGTTTAAATTTTTCGTTTTCCGTATAATGACATTCATTTGAGATCCTATGTTTATACTTAGTATAATTAAGCATTCGGAAAGGAGGTCATGAAGAGGTAAACAGAACACAAGACGATTTGAGAAATGTGTGTTGGTAGCTAAACCATCATTTCCAGAGAGTATTATGTTATTTCTTAAATTTGTTGCTATTTATACTGACAGATATGGACTTAAGTCAGTAGTTATTATGCTTTTCTGTGAATATTACAATATTTTTAGTAACGATAACGAATACTATTGCATTAGAAAAGTCTAGCATGCCTCTGTCGTTTTAGTTTTTTGTTATTACCGTCTTTTATCTTCTCTCAGGTAAATGAAACTTATCACATGGTATTCAGAGTATTCAACAAGAACATCAAGTATATTTTTATTCTTCAATTGTCTTACAATAACAAAAGAATGTGTATATCAGTGGGTACCAACTTCTTCCATTTGCACCGCACCAGTTTAGTTGTACTCAACTTACAAACTCAATATAACAACAAATATGAAGGTCTACTTAAGTATAAAAGTCTGTTATGCATATTTTAAACTTCTTCTAGCTGGTATTTTTCATTTTTGTGCTTCATCATGAACATATTGTGATATTTTAGTGATCATGTAGTTATTGAATTAATCTCGTTAAGACTATCTCGTTACTTAAGGCTTTTCTTTCCGTTTTAAATTTGCAATTTCATTGTGTTTTTTCCATTTGAAAGTGAATTTAAGGATTTTAATGGACTTTTTTGAAATACTTTCCTTCTTCTTTTCGGGGAAGTTACTTTGTGTTTTCTAATTCAGTCTTTCAGTCATCATAATCTGTTTTGCTCGCATGAAACTATTTATTTTTTGAAAGTTTATATATTTGTTCCCATGGAATCTTTCGAATGTGTTAGAATTGTTCACAATTGAGTGCATTTTGCTTGGGAAATTCCACGTTTTTTTCGTTTCCACGTTAATTTTAAGTATCATGTTCGCGTAAACTATTTTCCTTGACAAAAAGTAATATCAGGAAGACCAAGATCGAAATGTTCTGATCAATTTAAAGGGTAGTGTTTTTTATTTAGTCCTACAAATGACGAAATGTAATGTTTTGAAATCATACGATTGTTTTACTGCACAAGATATTATAATGTATCATTCTTGAGTAACCTGCCGATATTATACTCCACAATAATTTTCCTTAAAATATTTTTATTGTATAAATAGGATAATGAAGGAAAATGCCCCCAATATGTGGAACTGGTTTGTTCATTTCTCTGGGCCAGTCAATGTTGTGATCGCGTCATCAGCTTCTCAATGGCCTCATTGAAATCACCCATAATGATGTAGTGGGCCTCCTCGTCATGTTCATTGCAGAGAGTGCGGTAGATTATCCTCTGTCGTTGATCAAGAATCCATTGCCTCCGAATTTTAGGAATGGATGGCATTTTAAGAAGTAAGTGTTATCATCATTGTTGCTTAATTGAACAAATATTTATTTTCCTATTCTGTTTTCCACATAAGTGAAGCACAATGACTCTCCAAATAACTCTTTTCCTTTCATAAAGAAAGACATTTAATCAGTATTAATACATTACATCAGAAGCTTTCATTTTGTCACGGACACGATGAAGACAGAGACAGAAGTAAATTAAAGACATATTTTTTGCTGCCTGAACCAAAAATGACAAATGAATATATTCAATTCCTCAGAATTATGTTGCATGAGGAATGCTATTACTGTTGACAGCAAAGTACACGAAATGATTTCTTATTTTGATTGTGTGATATCATTTTTGATTTGAAACTGTGAAAATATGGACAAAAGATATGACAAATTTGTTTAACGTTTTGGTAATTTTGAACTCATATGATTGGATGGGAGAGTTAAGCCCATAAAATAAAAACGTACGTGGAATTTAATGTAGCTAAGAAAGGAATTATTGTTGATCATCCCTAGTTCACTCAAATTGCAGATAAAATGTTTGTTGTATGAAAAATGTAAGAAGGGCAGTAGAACAAAAATTAATAGATGTGCTGCAATATATGAACAGCCTTGAACCAATGTAAAACTAAACTAAAGGCAAATACTCAATTGTTCTTAAATTTAAGATTATTGGAGGAAAATATGGCGGAAAAAATAGGCTTGTATTAGGAGAATTCTTCTTCTTTTATGTTCTAACATTGAGAATGTTGAGAGAAAAATATTTCATCCAAAATAGAATTGATTGAATTTTTTGAAGAACTTGTACATTTCTGCTTCTTTTCCTCAAACTCTGATTTCTTTAAGAAGTTATTTTGTTTGCTTGATCTCACCAAATATCATCAGACGAGTTTAATTTCAGAATAGCAGGCTCTGGTTTGAAAATGGTCCAGAAATCTTTGCATGTAGTCACATTTTGAGTCAAAGATCATGACACGATTGAGGGTTTGTGTGTGACAGGTTTCTCAGAAAATGGTTTCGTAAGTCCATCATCGCTGGAAATGGAAGCAGCTTTTGTTGGCTCAGAAGTTGGTTTAGTAGCCAAAGAAGTACTTCTTCCCCTTTCAGCGTCAGGGAGGCTGCCTCAGCCCATCATCTCCACCCATTTCTTCCGTCCGATACCTCATCATTCTCCTCATTTCACTCGGTGTCTTTGTCATCATTCCTAAGTTATTCATGGTCCACCCCTTTTCCCCTGAACTTTAACTTCCAGCACTTGCTACACTTTCCTGCCGTCTTCCATTCCAAAAGCATCTCCATACCATTTTAATTGTTTTTCTTCAACACTTTCCCAAGCCACCTTTGTTTCACTTCTTCTCATATTCTCTCATTTCGTATTTTATCTCCTCTGGTTTTGTTTAGGTACAAATATAAGGAAATTTTGGATTATCTGATTCCGGTTAACTTTTGGGCCGTAATAATGCCCTTTTTTATGCCCTCCAGTTTTTCTTTTCGTCAAATTTTTTATTTTAAAACTAGTTATATATTTATTTATCTATTTTAGCTTTTAATTATACAACCATTATTGTATGGTGAAGAAAGATTCAATTATTTTTTTTTAATAATGCTAAAACATAACAGGTTAAGGTGCAAAATGACCAAAGCTGTTGACATATGTATGTATCGACGAAGAAAATCGGCAGGATTGCGACGGAAGAGCGCCAAAATAACCTCAGAGTCGACCACACGATTGCACTTATTCTCCTCTGTGAGCAAACGCTGCACCCATCTTGCAGAAATTTTTTCACAGAAAGTTTTCATGCAAAATTGAAGTGACTGTACGTTGCGATATGCCTGGGGCCTCGAGTTTTTCGCGAACTTTAATAGTCTATAACTCTAAATCATATCGTGGATTTTTGGGAGTGGTCACTTCCACTGGGCATCCCAACTGATATTCATCTTTTGTGGATGAACGACCACGTTTAAACTCATTCATCCAATTGTAAACAGCTGCAAACACAGGAGCAGATGTGCCATCCAACTCAGCTTTGATATCTTTCGTCGTTAAACCTTTCAATTACAAATTCCGTCATTTTCTAAGGACTTATTGAACGACCCTTGTATTTTATCTGTTCATAACTAAATTTGAGATATTTGTTTAATAATATTGTCTTGCTTTTATATCATTTTTGGATTTAAACTTATTATTTTGGTCAGTAACTCCTCTCTTTCTCTTTTCTTAGCTGTAACAGCTTCCTGAAAATATTCGTACATTGGGTGTCAGTCCAGTTTGTCGAAAATCATCTCCGATTTGGTCCATGGAACCTGTTGATCTTCTTAACGGTTTTCATCTTTTTTTATTTAAATTCCCATCATTATTTTGTGTTTATTAACTGTTTCCCTGATTATTTTTGCTACGTCTTGGTCTAGGGTTCATTTACTCTTTTATTTAGATTGCTAAGTGTGGTTTGTTAATTACAGGGAGAGTACTTGTTTAAAGCTTTACTAGTTCTATTGTCAGTACTTGGGATAAATGGATTATTAGTCAATTTCCAATTGAATATTGCATCATGTGTTCTTTGCAATAAGTGATGATATGTATACATGCAAAACATCCATTGTTTACAGTGATGGCTGCATAACTGACGAAAAGTATTCTGGCTTAAATACAGTTACTTTAAATTTAATCAATGACAAGTATCCATTACTGTCAAAAATCGGCCGTTTAAAATGCATTGTGGCGATTTTTAAGATTTTTTTTGGACCCTTTCCGAATGCATGGAAACTTGAAATTCGGCATGATGTTAGATATCATAAAAATATTTCATAATCAAATTTTATATATTCGCTGATGGTCCTTGGTTCGATCCCAGAGAGCCATTTACATTCCTCAATGAACTTCTTATGGAGATAACAGAAAAAGGTTTTAGGTACTTCCCGGCATGATATCGACTTCAAAGTTTGCATAAAATAAGATCACGTCCCTCAAAATCAAACTGTGCATTCACTGCTACCATTGTGTCCTGGTTTCACCACCAGGGGTCTCTACAATCAGTAACTGATCCAATTTTTAATAATTATTTTGAACCCTTTCCCAATAATATTATAACATGAAATTAGGCATATAGATAGAGAACATAGATGCATTTAAGAAACATGTTTTCGATTTCAATGATCGTCCTTGGTTCGAATCCAGAGAGCCATTTACATTCGTTAAAAGTAGGACGTTGTTTGAGGCAGTTGGAGCCAATATTTCTGCTTGAATTTTCACACATAGTAAGAGATGGTGACCTCCTATTGTGCTGCATAGTAAGTTCACCAAGAAGACCCGGGTTCGATGCCAGACGATTAAATTGAAGCGAATTTTAAGAATATTTTAATCGTTTTTTTTTCTTTAGAAGACCGTCCCGATATAATGCCGATATTAAATTAGTGTTGTCGATCTGCTTGTAATATGCAAGCTACATTTTACTCGTATATGTATATATATGCATAAAAACTATATAAAGTAGCGATTATTGTGTATGACCTAGATTCTATGTAAGTGCGCATGTTAATCTACGAATGATGTTTTATCTAAACACCGTATTTTTCTATATACTGTCTTATTATAACCTAATAAGTGTAAAAATACTATTTTGTTGTGACTTAGTAATTTTAGTTGTTTTTCCAAGTATTTGCTTGTATTTTTAAAATTCTTGTCTTATTCTGAACATTTGATGAGCTTTTATTAAGCAAAATCCTGTTCATGCTAATTTAATGGTAATAATTGACAACGTTAGTTTTATCTTGTGAATATTCTGTTTCTCTATTATATTATTTTCATGCATATAATTTGTATTTTTTTACTATTGATGCATTCATTACATTTGAAACTCATCTCGCAATTAGTTTCAATTTGTGAGATACTGATATCTATGTCATCATTTGTTCATTCTTTTTTTTATCTCTCTATCGATTTTTCTTCTTCTCTTTTATAACCCTTTTATTCTACTTTCACCATCAAATTCAGCTGTCTATCTGTAGGCCTCACAGGTTTTTCACACTCCCCTTCTAGCGAGTGTTTTCCTGCAGTGGAAATTAGAAGTTTTAATCCGCACAGTAGTGTTCTTCTTTTGCAAGCTATTTCCATTCATTTCTTAAACGACGAAGGGTTGGATGTAAGAAGAGACTTTCTAGTCTCAATCTCGCCCCAATAAAGTCCTTCTATTATTGTTATCACTTTTCTAATCTCCGTCTCATTCTATGGCCTTCCCTCAGCGCAAAACAAGGGCTTGTATGCCCTGTCGGTATCAATCCTCGTTCTGGTAACAGAGCCGCTGTGTAAATCACCTCCTCCTCAAAATGAATGGCATCTTTTAATGGCCCAAGCAAGTGCACCTTTCTCTGTAGTGAGAAATTCAGTGACGGCACGCTGCTTGTAACGCACATCACTTACGGACTCCATTCTGAAACAGTCCTGCAACTACGCTATCTGTCGGAAGAGACAGAAATTTTGCACACAAACTCAGGAAACTTCAAACTTTAATGCACATGCAATGTTTTCCATTCCCAACGTTGTTGTCGGCTGAGAAAAAAATGTGGTGCATTAGTTTCTGGGCAACCCTCGTTTTTAAAATCGGCCTTTTAAAATGTTTGATGCCAATTCTCTTTCAATTAGAATCTATTGGCCAACAGTTTAGTCTGCAGTCTTTGGGACTCTTACGGTGAAACATGGTGCATTGGCAGAATGTTTGACGAGTTACATGGAGTGTGCCTAGGATCTGGCTGGCCCTGTGCTATCAAAATCAAAAATTACTAGCGCTGTACTTGGAAAATGAAGAAATAAAACTTGATTTCCTTGTTCACAAATTCATCCCCATTTTGTTTCAAAGAGGGAAGTGCAGAAGTGCTTCCTGTACAATGCAAAAGGAGTTGGTAACCCGTGCCGACTTGATGCCGAACAATTTCGAAAAATGAAAATTATGCTGACATGGGAAACGCCAGTTAAGTGGGAAATCAACAAACGGATTAGCATGAATATTTCAGGGCACATTCTTTGTTTAAAAATAATGGACTTGTGTCCGACTGTTAACTTAATAGGCTTTTGTTTATTAAAAAAATAGCTACTGAATATGGGAGTACCACACCATACATGTGCATTCCTATGTAGATCTTGAGTTAATCAGAAATTATTTTCTTCCATTACCTGTAATGATAACTTATATTTTTGCGGTCACATTTCTTTGAGTTCCCTTCCACGCATTCTTTAATTTTATTTAGCATTTATTGTAATATACATAACTTCGTGCAGTGGGCTGGAATCGGAAAAAGCTGGCAAAAAATGTAAAAGTGGATTTTGCTTGTGAGAACTTTGACACTTAGCATAGTTAATGCTAAATAAATTCTGTATGCAGCCGTTAATGTTAATAACTTTGTTTCCTCCACATTCAAATTATACAGGGGGTTAAAGTTGACCTAATTTTGCGAAAAATGCCGGTCAAAGATTTTTTCCAAAATTCAAGTTCAAACCGATGCTGAACCCGTTAGGGGAAATCCATCGAATGAGCACATTGCCATTTTGTAATCTTCATTTCTCGAAATTGTTTGGTATGAAGTTGGCACGGGTTACCATAATCCATTCGCAACGGTATTTATTAGTTAAGTTAGGCCAAATAGAAAAAAATAAGAGGGGATGAAAAAATGACTGATTTTTTTGTGATGCCCTGATGTACACCTATGTATGTATAACATCCTCTTTGGCAGTCTCATTCATTCTAGTCTTTTAACCACCTCTGGGCCTTCGTGAACCTTATTTTATCAATACGTTTATTTAATTCATCATTGTAACAAATTCTACACTCGCCATTTTCGAAGACAGGTCCGTATTGCTTCCTTAGTATTCTCTCTTCTTTTAAGGTCAAGGACTATGGATCTGCACCTTGTGTCAGTGTTTTGTTTATCTATTTTTGCTTTCCTTGATATAAACTTGCTTTTAAGAAGGTCTAGGTTAGTGCAAAATTCTCTATTCCCTGCCTGTATTTGTTCCATTACAAAGCTGCTAATTTTGTACTTGTTATCGATTAGGTTTCCTCCAAAGTTAGGTACTCCTTTTTGTCTCTCTCCGCCAAATCTTGCAGTTATCTCCTTGACTCTGATGTTGACGTAATCATATATTTGGTTTTTCCTTCATTCACCCTCTCTGTTTTGCTTTTATATATAATTTTATCCATTTACATAAAATTCACTGTTTCTGGGGATGTCTTGTCTTATTAAAAACAATAAAAGGAAACAAAACACGACTAGTTTGATTGATCTCCATTGATGACTTGATGATGGAGATCAATTTCTGATACTAGTCGTGTTTTGTTTCCATTTATTGTTTTTAATAAAATACTGTGCAAAAAGTACAAATTGTTGTTCTTCATTTTATCCATACGCCTCTATTAATTTTATTTTTGCTCTTTCTAATATTGACTAAATGATAATAATGTACATTCCTCCACTTTTATAATACATTTATAATGGAGAACATCAATAGATAAGTTACTGACTCTTCATTGACATAACAAAAGTTAAATATGGACCATGTGTACAGTAATAAATCAAAATCATTATATAAAAACATTATAATGAACTCATAATATCTAATACTAAAACACCACTGACTCTCGTAGTCTTAGTCATATTCTCTCTTCTGAAGATGCTACGCGTAGTAGTGAAACGTACGTCAAGACTTCTTCTCAGTTTTTTGTCAGCTTAAGGTATATTTGTGACTCCTATTATTCATAATATCCAGCATAGTTTCTTAAAGTTTACAGCTTTAAAACAGTTTTCTTAAAAATTCTGCATGAAGATTTTTAAGCAGATATTTCTTAATCAACTTGATGATTTTTTCTCTAATGCAGAAGTGGTAATATTGTGTAGTAAATTATAGAAACGTTTTAACCCTGAATACAAGAAACACTGACGGAATAGTTCACAATTGGATTTTGGATTAGACTTGGTGTAGTTCTTAACAAATATGGTGACATCATAAGCACAGATATCACTGGACTTAGTTCCATTATGTTTTTACCCTCATCGCACGTAACATTTCAATTTTATGCAGAGGGGTTTCTGTTAATTTTTGTGGTCTCATGTGTAGGTTTACTGTGCTCTCTCTCTCCTCTTTCCTATTTGGTGTTGCAGATACTTTTCACTCGCTTTGCATTGGTGTATTTTTTGCACCCACCAACTTATTTTTTGTTTTAGTATGGAATGATTAATTTCCTTGGATCTTGGTTTGTATAAATTGTGCTATCAAATCGATATTCATGACTTTTTCTCGATTTTTTAACGTAGACGATGGGTGAGGAGTGAATCCTCACTATGGAATTAAGACTGCAATTGCCTCAATCTTACGTAGAGACCAGTAGTCTTCAGAATTAAATTCTGAAGACAAAATTTCAATCGCATTGGTTGCTGACTGAGCGAAATATTAAACAATTATAATTCCAATCATTGGCGAGGCCTTCATTATCTCGCAGAGCAAATTTCATTTATTCTCTGGTCTCCTCTTCAGTGGAAAACTTTCCTGCGTCTTTCGGTGATGTCGCAATGCATTGGAATAGATTTTCTAACTTGTGATTACATTTCTAAAACTACTGGACTAGTTATATGGAACTAGAAAAGTAAATTTTCCAGTTTAATGCATGCATTATGGATTTAATTTTGGTTTATGATTGATAAAACGAATTTGTGTCAATCGAAAGAAATTAAACATTTGGTTATTTCCACAGACTATTTATTTTTTTAAGGTGACTAGCTGCGTCTAATAATAGACGACTTAAGCTTAGAGTTATCTTGGAAGTTTGGTGGAGATAACTTTTTGCCTGAAGATGTCTTTTAAGTAGAAACTAAACTTCAGAAATCGTATAATTATTCTACATAGACGAATCTAACCGCCTTTATAAAAATATATATTCTGTGGATATTACTAAGTATTTTACTCCTTATATATGGCATTCTACCACAAAGTCGAGCATCAGAGTTACATTCATGTAAGTTTAGTTTAATTCTCCGTCTTTAGATTCTCTCTGTTCTATCGAAGTGAATATGATCTATTCTTTACGTATTCTGCTCTAAATTCCCTTTCTGACTGCCCATCTCTCTTCATCTATTGTTTTTCGAACAGATCTACTTGTCAGACGCATTTACTTCATTAAATTAAAGCATATATCCTTCCTTATTACTTAATAAATTAAATTCCACAATGTCGTTCCCACCTCCATTGATTTTATTCTTTGATTATTTGTTTATTAGATAGTATACTGGTGATAATTTCAATTCCCAAAGATCTCACCGCTGGTAGTCAGTAATACTTCATTTTCTGCTTCTTTGGGAGATACATGTACCGTTGTGGCTCAATTAGCTCAGTGAGAATGGACGAATATAGACCTTACCTAGGGCGGGGGACCATTTCAGACAATTTCCTTGTGAATTCTTCTCTAATAAACCTGTTGAATATAAATTTACTGTAATAAGTTCATTAAATGTATAGCAATTGTTTGATTGAAGTAATTAAGCAGAAGCAATAGGTGGGCCAAGTATTGAAAACAGAGAGATTGTCATGTAAAGTATTTCAGGGTAGGATGTAAGGGAGAGCTGGATTACGTAAAGAGTGGGAATAGCTGACAAGAAACGAAACATATGATATTGAATTAGGAATATTGAGGAATATAAACGCACCGAATGGTAGAGCACTTATGTATAGTAATCATAGAAACTTCTCTTTGAGATTTTAAGAGAGGCTCCTCATTACATCATAGGAAATTGCTTTCTATGCAAATTACCGTATTAACTTGAATATAATGCAACCCCAAATTTAACTCGACTCCGAAATTTTCATAAAGATATTTAGAAAAAAAATAATACTCGTAAAAGAATTCAAAGAAAGAAAAATTCAATCAGATAAGCATTTATTTAGGTAATTATAGCTAATAACACAGGTTACATTAATATCAATAAAATTAAGTAATTGAAACATTCAGTCGGACTTTCAGTCGAGTTTCAACCTCTGTAGGAAAATGTCCTCGTTTATATAACATTCCATTGCTTAAACCTTGAATTTTGTGCGAGTCTATTTTTTATGGAAAATAAACAGTCGATAAATTTCGCGCTATATTCGGGATAATCGATGGGGTGATCAAGGAGAGATTAAGGTACTCTTATGTCCAGATGGAAGAACCATTTCTTAAAATGTCAGAGTTGAATTTCGAAAATTACCAGTGTAGGAAAAACCGAAATGCAAAAGTAACCTAAAGTTGCTGCTCTTGAAGTTTCAGATACGGAAGTTGCCTAATTGGAATTGCAAGGGACGTTAATGAAACTAAACGGGGAATTCCAGCCCAATTGCAATAAAAACGAAGCGACAGTTTTTTCTTATTATTGACCAAATAACTAAAAACATAAAACATTAGAAAATATTAAATTCTGTGATTTTTATTTCATAATCGTGATGAAGAAAATTTAACTCCGTAAACATAATATATTTGTAATTTTATTGTGAATTTCTCCAGTCGAAGCTTCTTCAGCATAAAATATTACTAGTGTTATATTTATGTAAAGATGTATAAAAGTTTTGTAATTAATATTCAAATGACCTCTACTTAACAACTACGCTGTTGAAAGTGAAAGGGGAACATAGAGGGTGTAGAATACCTCCAGAGGGTGCAGCAATCAACAGGGTGACGATATGTAAACATCGGAGAGTTAAGTAAACGGCCTTGATGCTTAGTTACAAGCTACTTGAGACTTAAAGGTACAACCTCTTTTTGGTTACTTTGTGGACCAAGGGGGGGTCAAAATATTGTCCACTTTTGTTTTTTTTTTTTTCGATAAAATAATAATGAAACGTAATATCTCTGCAGCAATTGCCTTCGTGGATTTTTAAAAACTTGTTACATTGATTTTTGTTGCTAAAAACTGTACTACTGCGATAAAAATAATGAAATATTTACTTAAAAAACTCATCAAAGACAAGAATATGTTAAAGATTCTTCTCAATGGTACTAACTTTAAAGCTTTCATTCGGAGAATTAGTTTGTAAATCACCGTTATTTATACTTATAAATCAAGAAGAAGGTATAATTAAAAAAAGTAAATTAAATTATGGAAACTAATTAAAAACTATTTGTCAAAATATATGATTGGTTCAAAAATATGTCGCAGGTTAAGGGAGGGTCATTTTGTGCCTATTTTCGCTCTCATTACGTTGCTTAGAAACATACAAATAGCACCAACATATAGTTATCTTTAACAATGTAACGATAACCTTATATAAATAATAAAACAATAAAATAATAACAATATATTTGACAATGTAACGAAGTTATAAGACGATTAAGTTCTTAAAATATTGAAAAAGGAAATGGTAGATATTTTTAACCCTCCCTTGGTCCCTTAAGGGTTCAAAACAGTAACAAGATGCCGTAGGTGAATGAAATATTTCCCTGAATTTTTACATTTTGGTTTGGTTAAGTATTACAACACACAATCGATGTAACTGCATGTAACTACAATGCTGCTACAATTAACTAAAATCAAAACTGAGAATGCAAAACAAATCATTTTTCAATCAAGAATTCTGCACTCGTTTCAAAATGGACTTCCCCTTTTTCTTGCTTAGGACCCATTTCATCCCTTTCTCTCCCATCCCTTGAATCGTATCAGTTGTGAAGGATTATGTGGGGTTTATAAAATCCGCCTTAATATTTCGCAGGAAACAAAGAGCAGTCCGGGGCTATTCTTTTTTTGTTTTAATTGGGGGTTTTGATGGGGTTGGATCCTCGCAGCACATCCATACAACTATTTTGGGTGTTTGTTTTCTTGCCAAGAAACTTTGTGAGAGAATATGCTCTCTAAACATTTTATTTGTTTCCTTTCATCTCTCCAGAGTGGTGTCACAAAATGTTGCTTCCCTCTTGGTTCGGATAAACTGATTTCTCCACTTGGGGATCATCTAAATGTTTAATTGGATGGGTTAAAATTTGGCTTGATGGGTGTGGAGGAATATTTTTGTCCAGTGAACGTACAGAGCTGTCCAACTGTATCGGCTTCAAAAATTATGGACAATCCTAAGTTCTTTGAACATTAAATATTTCACTCGATATTTTTTAAGTACGTTATTAATTTTTTTGTGCAAAAATTAAGTTTCTAACTCTTTATATTTATGCCCGTTTATTAATTTGAATAAAGATATTTGGAAACAGAACCTGTGGCTTACTATGGGTATGATAACAGATAATAATGATGAATTATTAGAATTTTTCAAATTAAATTTATTATCTTAATAACTTATGTTACAAGTGTATGAAAACCAGGAAAACATAGTGCCAAATTATTTACGTGCATTGTTTATAGGCTGAACATTTAATATTAAATTTGTCATTTAGTATTATTCGCACAGTACCCAATCTACTATATATATCAGGATGCACATCATTATCCCAAGTATGTATGACAAGCCACAGCCATAATTAAATGTTTTAGAATCAACAAGGTCAAATATCGGAACTTTCATAACAAAAAGAACAAAAATCAAGATAAATGAAGGAAGTTCCAATACTTATAATTAATCTACTAATTATCCATTTTTTCTCCTTATATAATTAGCATGATTGTAGGATGAATCACAATGAATGCATTGTATATAAAAGAATAAAATCTTAATTAGAGTCTAATCTAATCAGTTTAAATTCTATTTCACATTATTGCTGTGGCAGCATTTTTGCACAATATAGAAAAATTTTAAAAGTCAAATTAGATCAATTTAGTTTCCCTATATGCCGGCGTATAAGTCGACCCTTAAAATTTGAAGGTGAATTCCAGGTTTCAGCCTATGTTTTGCGTATAACCCAAAAAAAAGGCAGCACCACTTCCTCTATTCTATGGGAAGAAAAACTATGGTATCCATAAATATGTACCGTAGGGTAAGGAATATTTACCGCATAAGATTATGACGCTAGAATTGTGTCTTTCAGGTTGTTAGTTTTTTTTGTGCAGCCATGTCAACTTCTCGCCTCTGCTTAACTATTACAAAAGTTTCTTTCATTGCTATCGCTCATGCCTTACAAATAAAAATGCGTTAGGAAACTGAAACACAATGGTATTAAAAATTTATCATAGAAATAATGGTGGTATAGCCTGGTAACATCAAATCATGACACTGCTAAAAACAACTTCCATTAACTCCTAATGCTAAGTCAAATTATAAAGATGGTAACGATTATATAAAAAAACCATGATGTGCTTATTGATCTTCATTTGTTAAAGGAAAACATCCAAATTTATATTAAATTTTTGTAAATTATGATAATTAGTTTGAAGGGGTTAACATTTTAACCTTCGGTCACAATTGTACTTTGTGATGAAATTTGTGTTATATAAGATATAATTGTGGTGAGTTGCAAGAGTTAGCGTACAACAAATGTTAAGCAGGCAGTTTCACTTATTTAACCCTCAGTGGTAAAGGGTTAAATTTAATTGTTGGCGTATAAGTTGACACCTTGTTTTCCAGAGAATTTTTAGGCTTCAAAGGATGACTTATACGCCGGTATATGCGGTATTTTATGTTTGCATTGTTGTTTAATGTCCGATACAAAAGGTTGAAAGTTGTGTTAGAATTTGTTGTTAAAGATTCTTCTTATTTCTTGTGATCTTATCGTTATGGCATCTGGCATTAGGTGCTTATCAAGGGGCGGTGGAGTAGACATTTTGGATGATAATTACAGAATGAAAGAAGAAAAAGCGAAGTTGTTATTATTTTTAGAAGTAGACAAGGGAGTAAAGGTTTGTGGGGAAGTAGTGAAGTCTGTAAGGTATGCAGACGACAAAGCTATTGAGTGTTAGTCCGAAATTGTTCACAAATTCCTATCTCCCCAGCTTTCAAAGCTTTTGAATTATTTATTTAAAGCCTTTTTTATCTTTCATATTTGCAAATATTTTACCTAACCAATCTAAATACCCAATTTTTTATGATTTATTTTGGTTTTTGTTTGTTTTATGTTTTTTTTCTTATTAAGTCTTCAATCAATTCCTTGCCAATTGAAAATTGACTACATTCAAATGAATAATTAAATTCCTTTTTTTCAATTAATTCAAAGCAATTTATTAATCCATTCAGTTAACTGAAAAAACAACAATTTTCATTTGTATCTTATTGTTTTTTGTTCTATTTATTGACTTAAATATTCCAAAATATACTTATTGATTTATTTCATCAGTTCATGAATTTAATTTGCAGTATTCATTTTTGTGTTTTATATTTTAATTTTTTTTATAAATTTTAATTTATCTAATCAATAACAACCTTTGCTTTTTTTGTAGCTGTATAAGCTTCCTGATAATATCCGTACGCTTGGTGTTTCCTGTGAGCAATGTGCAACATCTAGTTTATGAGATCATCAGAAACGTACACTTTTTCATTTTTAACTCATTTTTTTCTAATTGATCAGTTTTTAGGAATATGATCTC
This sequence comes from Sympetrum striolatum, assembly GCA_947579665.1. Taxonomy (NCBI): domain Eukaryota; kingdom Metazoa; phylum Arthropoda; class Insecta; order Odonata; family Libellulidae; genus Sympetrum; species Sympetrum striolatum. The sequence goes on along the minus strand of OX388342.1, from coordinate 241,071 downwards.
ATTTTTATGATGATTAGATTCAGTTACTGCAGCATGGTTCAGTGGCTCTTCACACAAGTGCATATCGTCTAATCTATCTCCACTCGTCCTTTTTTTATTTTTCACATTCTAGCAATCATTTGGCATCGAAGATTGTTTTTTTTTTTTTGCAACTTCGTTTGCGCTTACTGGCAAGGATGTCGAAATTTCTTCAATCACTTTCACCTTCTGCAGCAACTTTTGTTCAAGAGTGTGCTTTTTCGTCCAAGCACTTTAAAATGCGTGAAAGCATAGTGGAATTCTGATACTTTTTTAAGCTTTTGACATGATATGACTGTTTGAAGAACAATCTTCCAGTTTATAAAACAATCAGCGTAAAGAGAAATTTTGGGGGAAAAAACCTGTTTTTTCATCCTAGCTTGTCAAAATTTTGCATACACGTTGTCGAATTTGGACTCACTTTAAAGATTTAGGCAAGACTTGTATAAATGAGGAAAAATGCTTCAAAATTATCTTCCAGTTTAAGATGAAATTGGAGAACACCTAATTATGCTCAAAATTGTTCCTTACACAATGAAAATTTGCGATAAAAATATCAAGTTTGGACTAATATTAAAACATTTGGCAGGAAAAGTCCAACCAAAAATGATTCTTCCAAATAATTTTCCAGTTTGCGAACGAAGCAGAGAAAACACAAAATTTTGATCAAAAGTTTTACAAAGCCAATTTACTTAGCAAAAAAATAGTTGATTTAGTCTTATCTTAAAGCTCTTGTCAAGACCTGTTCAATTGAATAAGTTCACCAGGACTTCCAGCTGGAATGACTTATCCTCTAAACTGTCATAATTAATTAGGAAAAATGATCATATGTGTAAAGTAGACACTTTTTTTTCTGTTTACATTAAATTTATTCAGTAGTATACATGAAAATACAAGAATAAAGAACATATAATAATAATACAGTAATATACAGGAGATTCATTTTCTGGATATACTTTAAGGTCCACCTGAGTCAATAATTGGCTCTTCAGGCGGTTCCTGAGTTTTAAGAAAGATTTGGTTTTTACATGATTATATACGGAGATAGGCACATTGGTATTAACAAAATAAACTAATTGTACATATTTTTATACCATAATATTCTCAAGATACTCTTTTATTTTTATTTTCACTTGGGACAAACTTGTCAAAGTCCTAAGATTTTTTGGTAATTTATTAAAGATTTTTGGTACCACAATTTCAAGTTTGTTTCTGCCAAAATGGTTTATAAAAGATGGCACATGATACATATCTTGTTTTCTACCTTCCATAACATGTTTTCTTGTCCTCAGTATTTTGTAAGTGTCCTTAAAATAATTATCTTGTATGATTATGTAGGTAAGGAGTTTGTCCAGAGGTAGTATGCCTAAGGATTTGTACATTTCTTCAATTTTTATGCTCTTATTTGAAGTGCTGGAGCTATGTATAATTTTAATTATTTTATTTTGCAAGGCAACAAGTTCTTTCTTATGAACATTGCTGGTGAAACCCCATAAGGTAATACCATATCTTAAAATAGATTCTACCAGAGCATGGTACATCAGCATCAAAACCTTTGCTGAAATGATTTCTTTAATGTGATCGAACTGATAGCACACTTTCCTTAAGTTTGAGGTGATTCTCTTTATATGGACATCAAATTTCAAGTTTTTATCAATAATAACTCCCAGATACTTATAGTTCTCAACTTGTTCCAAGGGCGTACAGTGACAGAGAGATTCATTAATATCATTGTGTGAACAATCATGGTTATGTATGCATAAAGTAAGAGGTTTCCATCTTAATGCATTACTAGCTACATGCATAACTTTGGTTTTCTTTTCATTAATTGTCATGTCATAATCATGACACCATTTTGTTACATCCTCCTGCATTTGTTTTGCACAGACCTCGATTTGTTGATGAGCAGCTATCAGGAGTATGTCATCTGCATAAAGTAAGATTTTTGTGTTTTTAATAGAAGGAATTATCTTATTTATATATATAAGGGAATAAAGTAGGACCTAAAATTGAGCCCTGGGGTACTCCATATTTAATGACCTTAGAGTTGCTACAATTGTTATTGATCTTTATTTTTATTTGCCTATTACTAAGGTAGCTTCTAAACCAATCCAAAATCGAACCCCTAATACCAATTTCGTTGAGAATTGCGAGGAGTATTTCATGATTTATAGTATCAAAAGCCTTTTTAAAGTCAATGAAAGATAGGATAACATGATTACGCTTATCCAGGTTTTCATTTAAGTTATTAAAAAGGGTTTCTAGGGCATTTTTGGTTCCTTTGTTCTTTTGAAACCCATATTGGTCCTTATGGATGAGATTAAACTTATTTAAATATTCTACAAGGCAGTTTGATATATATCTCTCCATAACTTTGCTGACTGAGGGTAGGATAGATATTGGTCTATAGTTATTTATATCATTATGTTTACCTCCCTTATATATTGGCTTAACTATTGCAATTTTCAATTCATCAGGGACAATGCCTGATGCTAGACTTTTATTTAGGATATCCTTGACTACTTCTATTAAAATTATATTTTGTTTGATGTCGTTTACTCTAATGTTATCGTGGCCAGGACTTTTGTTCTTAAGAGAATTTACAATGCTGGTTACATCTAGGAGGGAAGCAGGAGGAATTATAATACTCTTACAAAATTGGTTTCCATCCTGATTACCAAGTCTTATATTACAATTTTACTTCAGTTTTTCAACTTCAGAAATAAGAAAGTCTTGAAACTTTTCACATAGTTCCTCAGTATTGTCATATTCAGGAAAATATTTCAAAATTATATCATCATTTGTTTTCATTGCGTTCCTTCCAACTAGAGTATTAATGTCTTTCCACAAAGTTTTAAAATTTTTTGACTCACTTAACTTCATATTCCAATATTTCCTTTTGGCTTTTCTAATTTCTGCTACACATTTATTTCTCATGGACTGATATTGACTTTTGTACTTAATATTACTATGGTTATTTTTCCATTTCCTGAATAAGATATCTCTATCGTGTAGTAATTTATAGAGATCATCATTCATCCAACCACAATCTTCTTTTCTAGCAATATTGTCTCTACAAATTATTGCCTTTTCATATATTTTATTGACCCCAGTTTTCAATATGTTATAGCCTAAGTTAGGATTAGGTTCATTCAAGACAGTTGTCCAATCATAGGTTTGTATACAATTGTTTATAATCTTAGCATTAAGATAGGTAACCTTTGGATTTTTATCTGAAATATTTTTATCATCAGCAGGTTTTTCTAGGAGGGTAAGACCAACTACATAGTGATCTGAGATTTTTGTTTGGATAATAATTCCATTTAATTTCTTGCAACTTCCCTTGTAGTATATATGATCTATGCAGGATCTCACCAACTCATTATTGACAACTTCCTCTCTGGTATATTCATTTATAACCCTATTAAAACCATTGGAAGCAAGTAAATTCTTGTATTTCACTGTGGTAATATTTTTACATTTCTTAACATTTATATTTACATCTCCTATTAGCAGAGTTTCATGGGAGTTGGAGATTATTTTTTATTCTAATTCCTCTAGAAACTTATTTAAATTACTGTTTGGTGGCCTGTAGACACACAAAATATTTATTAGTCTATTTCTTATATTAATTGTGCCACTCAATAATTCAAAACTTTCCAGAACACAGTTATCCAGTTTTTTTAAATTCACAGTCGTCCCTTACATGCAGAACTACTCCACCACCTCTTCTATTTACCCTTAATACATAATACATGTGGTACCCTTTGATTTTGTACAGATGAACATTATTAGGATTCAAGTTAACCTCAGTTAGTACAAAAGATACAGTATTAAATTTCTTAGAGGTAAGGTTAAATAACAGATTAAATGATTCCCAATTCTTTTTCAGGGATCGAATGTTAAGGCTGAAGATATACAAGGAAGATGAATAGGTACAAGTAACACTAGTGTTACAAAAGGAACTTAAACTATCATATACACAACGATTAATCTTATCTACATCTAATTTTTCAGTTAAATCCTTTGTTAATAGTTGAAAACAAAATCAAAAAATTTGGATAATCTGAATAATCTTCAGTCAATTTTTGCAAGGTCTCTTTCATTAAAAATCTTTTTGATTGATGAGTTTTCATCCTTCTTCACCAAAATATTGCCATCTTTTACCCACACAAACTTGTAACCCAGTTCCCCCGCTTTACTTTTACTCATCCAAAACAATTTCTTAAAATAGGGAGTCAGGCAGTCATTCAGAAATATATTATTTTTGTATGCATTTTTGACTTCTTGGCTTTTTAGCATTTGCCTTTTTTCAGTGAATTTTAGTTTCGTTGCCTTGTTTTTGAACTTCACAATCACCTTTGTTTTTTTAATCTCTCCTTTTGTCTCAACAGAATAAATGTCATCAATGTCATTTTCGTTCAAGTTAGTTATACTTAGGACATTTCCTAATTTCATTACTTCTTTTTTTAAACTGATCGAGGGGGACTTTTCGTTAACCAAACCAACTATTTCGAGGTTTGCAGCAAGGTCATTTTGTCCTCTATGACTTTATCTTTTTTTAATAGCTCATTTTTTAATTCTAAGATCGTGTCTATTAGCTCTTTATAAACTTCTTGAGTAACCTTCATATTTTTGCTCACGTCGTCATAGGCTGTGCTCAGGATCATAACTGACCTTTTTAGATCCCTTAGTTCACTTAGGATCAAATCCTGTTTGCTTTGGTCCTCCAAATGCGCTCCACCATCTTGCACGTCCATCTTCCTGCACGCGATGCACCGCCATTCTTCCTTTTTCTTCTGGGATTTGACCTTCCAGGTAGATTCGGAAACTCCCGCACATTTAAAATGAAAACCTCCATTACATCCGTAACAGAGTACATAATATCCATCCTTGGGTAGGTTATCTACACATTTTGTACACGCCATAACTGAAATTAATTCCACCTTCCGGTAAACAGCGCAACTAATGAACTGACAGACAACGGCACGTCACTTCCGGTAGGGAACCACGTTTTTAGGGAAAGAAAGAAAAGCAAATTAAAAGAAAACGAGTGAAGTAAAGTGGTGGAGTATAACGCCAAAATACTATAAATCGTATGGCACATCACAAGCACTGAAAACTGCAACTCAGCAACGATCTCTTTTAACATACTGGGCAACAGGTACGAGCCTCACACCCAACAAGACAATCCGTTTAAAATGTTTGTAATTTGTTCAAAGCTAGTGAGTTCTGCAGGTTTCTCTCAATCACTCGAATAGAATAGGTACTTACGAATATGTAAACACGAAAATCAGACTAAGACTTCAAGTAGTTCCTTACTAAACTTTCATTTACTCGTTGAGAAAAACACTTGATGTACGCGCCTCAGATACACACGAATATCTGGAATAACTTCTACAAAAAAGGAAAAATTTTGGTAAATTTTTTAATCTTAAATAGAGGATATATTCTTAAATAATTGGACTGGAATGTGTTAAAATCATTAAAAATTTGCTATTAAGATGTACATAGTTGTAAAAATTTCTACTCAGTTGTAAATGTTGTATTGTGGTTATGTTAGCATAATGTGGGATGAATATTATTTTTTTTTTTAAGTAATTAAAGAACATAGTTTCAATCAGTATAGAGGATGATGCTAATTAAGACATTTATAGATAATTAGTAATTAATGCTGTTAATGTAAATTAATGCTGTTAAAACTTAATTGAAAATTAATTAAATTAAAATTAATCAAAAAGTTGTTGTAGTTTCAATAATTAAACATAATAACAACAATTTTAGTTAAAAAAAGTCTTGACTCTACTGACACCATTGAGAATCTTCAACCCATTTATATTTAAGTCAAATTTCATGCATGTGGCCATAAAGATAGTACCATGAAAAATTTGTTGGTAATTTATTTATAAATTAGGCAGGTTATAAAGTAGACAAAAGTGTTTGATTGAGACTTTTTTGAATTGGCATAAAAGATTTTGAGATAAATCAAAACATTTAAGTATTTTTCTGACAGACAGGTAGGATCTGTGATGAAAAATGTTTTCAATCAGTTAAGGCAAGTTTTCAGTTACGGTAGAGGAAAAAGAAAACCCTGTATCTCCATTATTGACCCAAAAATGTCACGATTTTGAAAAAGAATATGAAAAGAATTTGTGACTCAAAAATGAAGAAAAAACAGATTGGCTTGTTCGTGATTTCTTTGCAAAAAACAACTCTGTAATGATGCCCGAGGCTACGTATTTGCCATCAATGACTTCGTTTGACCTTTAGAACCGCAATGGGCCAGCATAGTTTAGAATTGAATTTATGGTTGATTAATTTAAGTAAGTTTAATAATTTAATTAAGTATTCATGGTGAAATTCAAAGCTTGTAAAGATAGTTGTTTTCTTCCTCATGGTCCAAGGTTTATTGATCCAATTTCGGACCACGGTGCATATAAAGCATTTGGCAAATTGCTTCTTTCAACTTTGGTTCTGTCAGGTTGGTTTTGCTCCGATGCTTTTTGTAATAGAATAGTTATCTCTTATATCTCATTTCTTGTTCTTTTATCACGAAGCAATGTTAAATATACATAGTTATGTATATTAGAATAAATTCTAAATAAAATTAAAGAATGCTTGGAAGGTAACAAGACAAAATTTAATAGCAAAACTATAAAGTATCAGTAAAATAAATGAAAGAAAATAATTTCCTATCAGCTTGAGATAATATATATGAATGCACGTGTATGGGGTGGTTGCCTAACTTCGATACTCAGTTGCTAATTTCTTATAAACAAAAACCTATTGAGTTAAACCGTTGGACACATGTCCACTATTTATAAGCAAAGAACTTGCTTTGAAAGATTTGTGCGAATCCGTCGGTTAATTTCCCACTTATGTGGTTTCCCTTGTCGGTACAAATCTTCATTTTTCGAAATTGTTTGGCTTCAAGTCGACACAGGTTAACATAATTCAATCGCAATAATATTAATCAAGTAAGTTAATAAGGCCAAATAGAAAAAATAGAGGGTATGCGAATTTAATGTTGCAAAAAAAGGTTTTCCCTTATATCTTGGGAAACCCTGATGTACATATATAAGTAATTAATGTTTTATTATTCATATAATAATATATTACTGATACATATATAAGAGCTTCATTTATGAGGAATTTATTCTGAAACAATTTTTTATATCCTCAAAGAAAAAATATGTTCTTTTATGCAGCTTTTAATAATCAGACCTATCCTCTCCAGTTATTTACTATACTTTGCAGATATTTGCAGTAATCTCCCTCTATTTGTTTACCTTCTAACGATACTAAATTTTTTGGTCCAAGGACAGATGAAGCATATATAGGATAGGTCTTTTTAATTACCCTATATGCCGGCGTATAAATCAACCCATGAAATTTTGAGGTGAATTTCATGTTTTAGCCTATGTTCAGCGTATAAGTCGACATAAGGCAACACAAATTCCCCAGCTCTATCTTATGGTTAGAAAAATTTCGGTATTTATAAATATATACCATAGCTTAAGGAATATTTACTGCATAATTGTGTCAACTGCAGCCATGTCAACTTCTTGCCTCTGCTTAACTATTACAAAAGTTTCTTTCATAGGTATCACTCAGGACACACAAATAAAAATGCATTACGAAACAGAAACACAATGGTATTAAATTAATTTATTATAGAAATAATGGTGATATAGCATGGTAACATCAAATCACGACACTGCTAAAAACAACTTCCATTAACTCCTAATGCTAAATCGAATCTTAACAATTATATAAACAAAAACAAACCATGATTATTGATCTTCATTTGTAAGAAGAAAACATCGATATGTGTATTACATTTTTGTAAATTAAAAATACATGTGAAGAAATGAATCTAATTTGCGAAGAATAAATAAGGGTCGGATTTATTTTGAAGATATGAAAATGGTTTATTAATTCAACTCTTTTATCATGAAAACATTACATGACTCTTACGTGGAAATTTTAAAACCCTAAAAAGTCCTCATCTTAATCATTTGACATAAACATTAATGCTTCATCTGCTAGTGTATCATCATAAGAATCATCTTCCGAACTGAGAGAAATTATAATGTCCTTATTATATTCACCGATAATTAGTTAGTTTGCAGGGCTTTACATTTTTACTTTCCGCCACAAATGCATTTCTCAATGAAATTTGTTTTATATAATATGTACGTTAATTAGAATTGCCAAAAATTAGTTTCAGTAAGAAGTAATTGTGGTGAGTTGCAAGAGTAAGTGTGCAACAAGTGTTAGGCAGGCAGTTTCACTAATTTACCCCTCGGTGATAAAGGGTTGAATTTTATGTTTGGCGTATAAGTCGACCCCTGGTTTTTGAGAGAATTTTTTAGACTTCAAAGGTCGACTGATACGGTAATCCTCCGTTTACATTTTACACAATAGATGCAATCCTGTAAATAAATGTCAGTTTCTCATCTCAACAACTCCTTGCATTATTAATCATTAGGCACCTGGGCTTACCCATTCCCAAGTTTGAGCTTTGAAATATTTCTCTTTCTGGCCGTTTGCTGAAAACATGATCACGACGCTATGGTCTTTCACGCAATCGGAGTAATCAAGCACTTGCAAAAATCCGGCACCACTCTGTGCAAGGAATGCCCGATTAGCAAAAGTCTAGTTTAATAGTAATAGAGACTGAGGATTGAACCCATGACCTCTTATAATGAGTCCATTGCATATATAATAATAATAATAATTTATTACGTCACAAATACATTCATTAAAGAGACAGAAAATAATTCTGCCCTGAATAGGTGACATGTCAATAATTTACAATAGTCAGCTTAAAAATAGTACAATTACACCTAAGATATAAAATATTATTTTTTTTTTCAATTTAACAAAGTTCAAATAACACAAAAATATTTTATCAATTTAAATACACCTTTTAAGCATAATCACTCACAAACTATTATCATTTAAAAACTCCTCCACTGTGTAGTAACACTTTTTAGATAGTAATTTGTGTAAGTTTTCTGTATAAGTTTTTATGTTTTTCCCGTACGTGTCTTTAAATTCTTTTGGAATTTTATTATACAGTTTTATTCCTATGTAATATGGGGTCTTTTCATACATTGACAGTCTATGTTTAGGATAATTCATATTGTTTCTCCCTCTAGTATCATAATTATGGCTGTGTTCGTCCTCAAAATCTTTTCTATTTGAATGAACATAATTTAATACCTCATAAATGTAAATGCAGGGTAATGTCAAGATATCATATTTTTTAAACAGTGGTTTACATGATTCTCTGTATTTAGAAAAGGTCATGCTCTGCATAATCTTTTTTTGTACTTTAAATACCATTTGCCAACCAGGAGCCGTACCCCATAGTATGACGCCATATTTCAAAATTGAATAAAAGTAACCATAGTGTACTGTCAATCTTGTGGAAATATTTACAATTGGAGCAATGCATGACATATATAAACATGCACTGTTTAACTTTTTAACCAGTGAACTAATATGTTCCTTCCAGGACATAAGCTCATCAAATTGTACTCCAAGCATTTTCATGGAGTGCTCTATATTTATGTTAATTTTATTTTTTCCCATAAATGGTTTTATGTCAGTTGTCAGTTTTTTACTACTTTTAAAATGAACTGCATTGGTTTTTTTTGAAGTTTAATTTCAGGCCATTTACTGTCAGCCAGTTTTCCATTGTCTCTATTGTGTATGTAAGGTAGTTTGCTAGTCCTTCAAGATTTTTGTCCTTCAGTAACACTGTTGTGTCATCTGTATATAATATCACCTCCTTATTGATATTAGATGAAAGATCATTCATGAAGATAATGAAGAGCAAGGGGCCCAGGACTGATCCTTGTGGCACACCCATCTTAACATTTTTCCATTTTGAGGTTTATGGTTTATTATCCTTTACAGTACATGTTTTTTGTTTCCTAAATGACAGATAGGAGGATAACCATGTAAGTGCTTCATTCTTCACACCATAATATTCTAATTTATTGATCAATATGGTATGGCACACACAATCAAAGGCTTTCGTACGATCACAGGCTAATCCTATTGTTGATTGTGATAAATCAAGGGATTTACAGATGCTATTTACAATGTCAGTTAAAGCTGTAGTAGTTGAATGGTTTTCCCTAAATCCATGTTGACATGGAAGTAATATTTTGCTTTTTTCAAAATAATTTAGAAGTTGTTTATTTGCAGCTATTTCAAATATCTTGAAGAAAGTTGGAAGTAGGGATATGGGCCTATAATTTTTCATTAATTCAGGTTGTCCTTCTTTGTAAATTGGTTTTATGATGCTGTATTTAAGTTTCTCTGGAAAAATGCCTGATTTGAAAGATTGATTTATTATTCTACTTAGAGGTTCACTAATAATGTCCTTGACTTCTTTAATGACGGATATTGGTATTTCATCCCATCCACATGACCTTTTATTTTTAATTTTGGATATGATACAGATGACATCATATTTCTTGACTGGTTCAAACTTAAAATTGTGCCTGGTACTGTCAATGATCTTGTAATTACTAGTCAAATGTTTGGCCTTATGTATTGATCCTGTAACATTTATTTCATCTGATATATTTATGAAATAATCATTTATGGAGTTGGCTATCTGTTTTGGGTTACTTATTTCTTTATCATTCAGAATTACTGTTGCTAGTTCCTTGTTTTTGATGTCCCTCAAGCCAAGTTCACCTTTAATTAATGACCAGGTTGCTTTGCTTTTATTGTTTGCATTATGAACAAAGTTGGAATTTGCCATCATTTTAGCTTTCCTAATGACTTTATTTAATATTTCTCTATCCTTCTTGAAATATTGTATAATTTGGGGATTATTTTTAGTTTTTGCTTCTTGATGAAGAAGTCTTTTCCTTTTGCTGGATATTATTATTCCCTGGGCAATCCAATTAGGGGTTGAGCCAACATTTCTCCGATTGGTTGTTTTAAGGGGAAATGCTGAATTAAAGGATGATAAAAATTTAGAGAGAAAAGTATCATAGTTTAGATCGACATTCTTTTCAGGGTCAATTTCCCAGTTCATTTGTCTAACAGTATTCTTGAAGAGTTCCATATTTTCTGGATTGAAAGCTCTGAAGGATTTTTTCTGTAATCTTTTATCCCTTTTTAATTTATTTTTTTGTGGCAGTGACATAAAAAGTGAATAATGATGTGATAGTCCTGGATCAGCTAAAAATATTTCTTTTTCATAAAATGGAATATTTGTTATTATATTATCTATACAGGTTTTTGTGTTAGGGGTAACTCTAGTAGGCATATCAAAATTTAGAATATATCCATTAGATTCTATTAAGATCATGAACTTATTTACAGTAATATTTAATGGCATGCTATTTGTTGGCAGTTTTTCAATAGACACTGAATTTATCTTAAATTTTTGATTGAGTACATCTATATTACAGTCAGTAGCTATGATTATGTTTTTACTTTTACTCTCTTTTTGTAATTGTGTAAGTAGCTTCTCTAACTTACTTAAGAATTAATTTATGGTTGCATAGTAAGGAGCTCTATATATGGATATTACTATGGTATGAATTGCAACCAGTTCTATGGCTGAGCACTCAAATACAATATCCTCATTATGTATTTTTAAATCATCCCTCCTTTTTATTATGAACTCATTATCTTCCCTTATAAGTATACATGATACAGCGAAGAATGCATTCTGCTGTAAAAATCTACTACACTGTAATTTCTTATCTTATTTAATATTTGCTCTTGCTGTAGCCAGTGTTCATTCAGACATATGACTGAGGCTTTTAATGAAAGGTCTTCATTTAGAAAAATTTCAAAATTATTAATTTTAGATTCGATTCCTTGGATATTAAGATGCATTAACCATTGGTGATTACCATTTACCACATACTTTGCAGTATTATCAGAACACTTTTTACTATTTAATATATAATTTTTACCATTCTCTCCTTTATTGTCAAAGAACTGGAGAGTCATTTTTTTCGATTTCATCATTTCCGTTTACCTTGATATCCTCTTTAACTTTCATTAGATTAGAATTACCATCAACATTGCTATTTACCATAAAGTCAGCTTCACCTTTTACCATAGAGTCACTTGTATTTACCATAGCTTTACTATTTATCATAAAATCTGAATAACTATCTACATTATATACCTTATGTTTGTCACCAACTGAACCATTACATATATTGTAACTTTCATCAACCATAGCTACATACTTTAAACGCTATGCATCCTGAAATTTTCTTTTAAAACTAGTAAGTATTTTCTGATACATAGGGCAGCTTTTGTCATAAGACGTGTGATTTGTATTCAGCTGCAAACCAAGTTTCTGGTTAGTTCTCACACAGTTAATACAGCATTTCATAATACTTTGACACTCATTATAACTGTGCTTATCGGCACAATAAGAACAGGCTTGATAAGTTTGACAAAACTTCATAATATGTCCATATTGTTGACAATTATGACATGAAAGAATATTAAAATGGTCAAACACTCTACAGAAGTTAAATTCAACCTCAATCTTTTCTTTACTGGAGAAAATCTTGTGTGTGTCCCTGTCACATTGAATAATTATAGTACACAAATCATTTTTATACCTCTTACTCACATGCACAACATCCAAATGGGTTTCTTCATTCAGATTATTAAAGACCTTAATGCTACGCACCAAATCTGCGTTTGACATACCCTTTATATCTTCGTAAGTAACCCCGATAATTTTCATTTTCGGATAACATGGCCTTAATAGTCGTACATAAATTTCTTTTTAATAATTGTCTATTTTTGAGTGCCGTTTTATAGAAATAGAGTGGAACCTCGCTTAAAGAGTATAATTCGTTCCAGAATCTTACTCGTAATGCAAAACACTCGTTAAGCGAAACAATTTTTTCCATTGGAATTAATGTAAAATAGGATAATGCGTTCCATTCCGAAAAAAATAATCAAAAAATTTATAATAATGTAATTTATTATTTATAATATATTCTTTTTTACCAGAAAGTTGTCTAGAGAGGTTTGTTTCTGCCTACGCTTCAAATTTTTGCGAAAATGAGACATAGCATTATCGTTAAATAAATTTGCAGCGCTCATAGCTACTGCCTTATTAGGATGATGCTTCTCAACGTACGATGTAACAGCTTCCCATGCTTTTAGCATCTCCCTATTTCGTTGGAAGCTTGTTGCTCTACTGAGGCTGTAATCTCCTCCTCCCCTGACGAAATACTCTCCACAAATTCTTGCTGTGACACAGAATTCATCTCCATAAGCTCTTCGGTGGTCAGTTCCTGGCTATGCTCTTCCACTAGCTCATCGATGTCGTTGCTATCCACCTCTAGCCCCATATTCTTGGCCAGAGACACAATCTCGTCAACTACCGGCTCCGCAGGCACTTGCTCAGACTCCTCGCAGTTGTGTTCGACAACGCTGTCCGGCCATAGCTTCTTCCATGCAGAAATAAGGGTTCTCTTGGTGACCCCCTCCCATGCCTTGTCGATCATCTTGAGGCAGGCAACGATGTGAAAGTGGTCTTTCCAAAACTCTCTGAGAGTGAGATTGGTTCCTTCAGTTACCTCAAAACAACGCTCAGAGTTTTAGTGTAGAGCTTTTTAAAATTTGAGATGACATTCTGATCCATTGGCTGCTGTAAAGGAGTGGTGTTAGGAGGCAGAAATTGGATCTTGATGAATTTAAATTCTTCAAGGAGGTCATCTTCTAGGCCTGGAGGATATGCAGGAGCGTTGTCCATAACAAGCAAGGCACGGAGTGGCAAATTCATCTCAAACATGTATTTTTTACAGACGGACCAAACACTTCATTGATCCAATCTATAAAAAGGTAACGTGTCACCCAAGCCTTGTTGTTGGACCTCCACATGACATTCGTCCTTCGTCGGTTGATGATCCTGACGTCTTCTTAATGTGGTCACAAAAATTAGTTTCGCCATCTCACAAACTAGGTTTTCGTTAACAGTGTCGCACTGCATTTGCTTCTCATTGATCCATTTGAGAAGCAATCTTTCAACATCATCGAGAATACGTGGCCTTTGCGTAGAAATTCTTGTGACTCCCTTTGAGGCATCAATCTCATCCTTGTTTTTGAGGATAGTGCAAATAGTAGATGTGGACCAATTGTATGCACGAGCTAGGCCAGCCACGCTCACACCTCGATTCCGCTTCTCAATAATTTGACGTTTGACTTGTATCATTATCATCAATTGGTAGCTTCTCCTATCAAGAGGTTAATTCTCATGGATCTCCACTCTCCTCTTCTACTTGCTCTCCTTTTCAATTCCTCATATTCGTCTCATTCTTTAAATTGTCCAACCATTCCATCCTTGGTCTCCCTCTCTTCCTTACTGTCCATCCTTCCAGCTCTGTCACGATTCTCTCCCCTGACGATCCCCTCAGCACATGTCCCGCGTATTTCCACTTTCTTCTTTTCATTCCATAGGCTATACCTGCTTCCAATCTTTCTCCAAACCTCTTCATTAGTTATTCTGTCTGAGCATTTAATTTTCAAAATTCTTCTGGAAAACCATGTGTCCAATGCCTTTATACTTTTTTCCATACTTTTTAAGATGGTCCATGTCTCGCACCCACACAGGAAAACAGGCCAAACATAACACCTCAACATTTTCAGTTTTAGTTTCATGTTGATCTCTCCTCTCATTAGATCCTTGTATTTCCAAAAATTTTCCTTTGCCATTTCAATTCTCGATTTTATTGCATTACTGCAGTACCCATCGTCTGATATTAAACTTCCTAGATATCTAAACTGTTGGACTTGTTTTATTGGTTTGTCATTAATTTTTATATTGCAGTCACCGTTGCTCTTTTTACTAACCACCATCATTACTTTTCTTTTATTGGTATCAACGCTCAATCCAAATTTTGTTCCCACCTCATAAACTCTTTGCATTGCTAACTCTAAATCCTCTTTTGAGTATGTCATAATTACTATATCATCTGCTTACCTTTAATTGCTGAAATTCCTTCCTCCTATACATATACCCTTAATCTCTTCTAATGCTTGCCCTACAACTTCTTCACTGTGCAGGTTAAATAAAAGTCTGTTTTTTAACCTTATTTCCATTAGAATATTCATCGGGAGTATGATGATACGATATATCTGTCGTATGTATCATCATACACCCCTGTCTTACTCCACATTTTACTTCAAACCATTCAGTCAGTTCGGAATTTATTCTGAAAGCAGCTTTCTGGTTATTATACATTATTTGAATTATTTTTAGGCGGTTGTTATCTATTCCAATTTTATGTAACATTTGTATTAAAACTTTCTGGTTAACTTTTTCAAATGCCTTTCGATATCTATAAAACCTGAAAAGTTCTTTTTATTATTAAATTTTAGATTATTTTCCAAAATTAGTCTTAACTCCATTATGGCATCACGTGTTCCTTTGTTTTCCCTAAAACCATACTGATCATCTGATATTTTATCTTCAATTTGCTTCTTAATTCTCTTTAGAATTATCATTAGTAATATTTTACATGCATGTGAAATCAAACTAATTGTTCTATATCTTTCATACACTATTGCATTGCATTGTTTGACTTCTAGGGTGATTTTTTTCTTGTCTTCTTGTGGCATTTTCTTTAGGGAAGAATATTTAAACTTTGCACTAAAAATACACAATAATTAGTCCGGATACAACTTTCGCAAGCGACAGTAAGATGCTAGCTGAACGAGCCCTGAATATAGACTGATAGCCGAGATGACGGCAGGAACCTCCATGTGGCGCCACGATGTATCCTCATCCCTAGTTCTACGAAACATCGCTCGTTAAGCGAGTCACTTGGCTACATTCTGTTTAGCTCGTTATGCGAGGTGCTCGTTAAGTGAGGTTTGACTGTATGCCAAAAGATCATCTTCTAAATCAGCTCAATCTCACCCCAATCAAAGCCTCTCATAATTTCTCCAATATTTCCTACTTATATAATATAATAAATAGCAAAGTTGATTCTCCATTCTTACTCTCTCTTTTCTCTTTTCCTCAAGAACTACACCCCTATCCGATACCTTCTCTTTGATTACTCCCCGTCTATCAATAGTAGAACGATCCTTCTTCTTTCGCATTCCTTCAATTTTCAACTCCCTTTCCTCCAATACTCATTTCGATCCTTTCTTCACATCTCCGAAATCCATCCAGAATATACTTGCGAAAGTTTGACCCAGAAAAATACAATTTTCAACGATTTTTTTCTATGTTTATATTCATTTGTTACTTTATTATATGTTTAATCAGTTGATTTTTCACAATTTTGTCAATATTTTTTTCTTTATTATTATTTTTCATCATCAGCGGTAATTGGCTTTGCGCTGTATGTTGATGTTTGTCAATAAATAAATAAAATACCGAGTAACGATTTTGTATCCCTTCAAGAAATGCGTAAATTAATATCCTAATGTTGACCACTAACTTGATGGAAAATCTCTTCTTCAACCTCTTTCTTTTCTTTAAATTGGTCTCATCAGGTATTTTGTTTTGCTTCGATAAAATCTGTGATAGAATGATGTCGTTTTCAGTTGTTCTTCTCACTTGTCCCTCATTTATTGTCTTTTTATCACTAAGTAACTTTTGACTGTCAAAACGATACTTTTTTCTGAAGCAGACACTTTGACACAAGGGTAAGTGTAAAAGTTTCTATTCTGTTTGTTTTTTTTCTTTCATCCGACAATTATTTGATTTTTTATTCATGACAAATGGCTTCGCTGATGGTCCTTCGTTCGATCCCAGTCAGTTATTTACATTCCTCAATGCATTTCTTTTGCAGATAATGGAAAGTATTTTAGGTACTTCCTGGAATGATATTGACTTCAAAATTTTTATAATATAAGTTTTATTTCTACCAGGTCCTTATATATATTCACTTCTGCCAAAAGGTACTGAGTTCAACACCAGGTGTCTCTAAAATTAGAAATTGCTACGATTAACATATGGTAACATAGAAACTTAAAACTCAGCATGTGAATAGAGATCATAAATACATTTCATATGCACTGTTTAAGGTTTCCCTAATGGTCAAGGGAAACCCAGGTCTTCCTGGTCATACTTATTATGCAGCACAATAGAAGATCATCATCTCTAACTATGTGTGAAAATTCAAGCAGAAATATTGGTTGCAACTGCCTCAAACGACGACCTTCTTTTCCTTATGAGAGAAAAGTTATTGTTCTCTGGCATCAAACCCAGGAACAGTAGGTTCTTATGAAATTTTTTTTTCATAAACCAATTCTTACCAAGCATCTTCTAGCCAAGCACAAACTTCCTATCATTTCGATAAGTGCAAAAAAATAATGAAAAACTACTCCCATGTATTTTAAAGGGCAGATATTTGCATCTTCCTAGCATCGAACCCAGGATAGTTTCCATGAAAGTCATTCACGTTTTCGATAGATCATGACCATATATATGGGCTCCTGGAGTTTTGATTCTCTACCTATCTGGAAAGTATTTATTTTTAATTCCTGAAATTCAAAGCAATGCATTTAAACGGGAAAAATCAGGATTTTGGGGCCCTCTGGAATCGAACCCATGACACTGAGGTTCAAAATCGCAATTTTTCTGGTGGTTACATGTTATGGCCAATACGTCGTAAAAATTTCAAGTCGATGACGCTTGTGGTTTAGCCTGTGATCCTATCTATATCCATGAATGAATCCGGAGAAGCAGCTATATATATAATAGATAATAAAAGTACATATAATTCTTGTGATAGCCCAATGATTAGACGATGGAATTTTGTCTGGTTATCTATAATTAAATTTTAAAAATCATAAATTATGTAAAGAGATAGCCATTACATATGCTATGCATCACAAAGCATTTTTTAAAAACTTTCCCTAAAATTTTCAAATCGTGATCCAAAGTAAAAAATTAGCTATGTACAAAAAATCACTGTTAAAAATCAGATAAATTGAGGAATATTAGACCAATCATTTCATGTACATTTATATGTTCACGAAAGAGCATAAACACTATGATGAATGCAGAGGTTAAAAAACTAAATAAATTTTAATATTCGGAGTAGAGAAAAGACTTGGCATTACACTGAGTTATAGTTTTTAATTAGTAAGATTAACTTTTTAATCACAGATAGTCTAGTAAGAATCAAAGGTAAGAATAAATATATATATGTAACAATATTTATTATGTAGAAGCTATTGAAAAACTAAAGTTATACATATACGAGAGCTTCATTAATGAGGGATTCATTCTGACACAATTTCTTGAGATCCTCAAAGAAAATATATGTTCTTTTATACAGCTTTTAATAATCACCCTATCCTTCTTAGTTATTTACTATGCTGTGCTTATATTTGCTGGACTTTTAGTAACGATAATATATTTATTGGTCCAAGGACATATGTATTATGTATAAGATAGGTAATGGTTAAAACAGAGGTAATTATTTAAAACTTCATGTAAGCTATTCACTAAATATATTAAAAATCATGCATCTAAATACATTAATCTCATATACATTTTAAAACCAGTTTCAACAAGAATAATTCACTACCATACATGTTATTACAATTTAAAATACATTTGCTATAATTCTTATTACTTTTTTAAAAATTATAAGCTAAATAATGAAGTCATCTAACCTAAATTACAGAATCTTTTCATTAGAAAAAACATTACACTATAGAATTGCTTACAAAGCAAGTATTTTTCCAGCATTTTAGAAAATAATTTAATAAATAACATTGTTTAATTCACCTGGTAGTAAATTGTCAATCAGCAAAGCTTCCACCAGTTAATCCTAGTCTGTGTGTTCTCAAAATAAACCAACTTCTCATACAGTATTCATCAATATCTTTTTATTTTTGATTATTATATACAGAAATAGCATTTTTGAGATATCTCACTTCTTGGAATATGGCTCACATATATTTGTCATCTAACCAAAGATTCTAAAAGATATAAACATCATCTTCGTACCCAAACATTCTCACAACACCACTTTTGTTTGTAACATTTCTCAAAACCATCTCATTTTGACGCTAAGGTAGATAGCTCATCATTAAGTCCATTTAGGTAATCATTATAAATTATTTCGGTTTTCCCTTCAGTATGATATCGTTTGAACTCTTGTGAATACTTATATATCAGCAATATGAAGACTATACAATTTTCTTATCTTTATCCGATTACTGACAATGATTTTATGTTCATATGCAGATTTTTGTTCTCTTCTTTTGTCTTATAATTGATAAACTAGAGGTAAACTTTGAGATATGTAGCATTTGTAATATTCATATCTTATTTGTATAATTTATGAATGTAAAATGATAAGTGTAGGTAATTGGAAAAGATTAAATTATGTTATATCTTGCCTATTGCAAGAATTATGTATATTTTGACTTGGTTACTTTCGAACTTCTTTGCAAATAGTTTTCTCGTGTACATTATGAACGAACTAAACAATTATTGTATTAGACACCTACCTTAATTGCTGTATTTACACATTCATTCCTTATCTTCTATAATTGTAAATAAGCTCGATTTTAAAGTGCGTGAAGATTATTTAATAACCTTCTAAACATAATAGTACAGGTATATTATACACCAATCTTAAAATAATGTAATATTAAATAATGATAATATGGTTATAATAATGATTTTAAACGCATATATATTGCAAGTATCAGCTTTTTTTAAGTTATTGAACAGAATTGATAAATATCAATCGAATATTATGTTGAGTCATAGGATAGAATGGATTCCTCAGATACTTTGTCAAGTACGATCTCCCTGCAGTGGAATTTAATATGTAGCTTATGAGTATTGAAAAATGAACGCACTTTTTCTATACATTAATGTGGATCAGAGAATTTTTCTACGTAAACAAGAGGTCGAATACACAGGTAACTTACTACATGTAACTATGAATAACCCATTGTCGTCAGGAATAACACGTTTTCAATGTCCCCCAGCGTTTCGCAGGAGAAGTATTTATTTACCGTGATGAATTAAGTTATAAATGATGTATAGAGAAGTACTGTTCTGAAATCCTGAACGATTTTAACACAATCTGTTTTGGAACGATCGAAAATTCTTCTTCTGCTACAGCGTATGGCAGTCTGTTGAGGAAAAGTGTTCTCTTGTGGCCAGACGATGAACTATTTCGGAAGCACGATGACGTCACTTTGTAAGCCGCGAGTTTAAAAATCAAGCGAACACTTAAATTATGTATTCTGCTGATTTTTATACATTCAGCTTGCTCTTAAAAAGCGTATTTCGATATTTATTTAAGGGTTTACTAATTCTGAGTTATAAATTCGTTGATTCTATTTCATACTTTAATTTTAATATTTACTTTTGTAAGTAAGCGTGTAAAACAAGAAAAGTTTAAAAAGTAGTTCAATATATTCTCCTAATTACCCTAAATGAATCAGAAACTAATAATTCAATCAGATGCTTCTGTAACTAAGATATAAACAGACTCAATGGACCATAAATGTTCATGAATCGAAAATTTCAAGTCAATGAGGCTTGTGGTTTAGGAAGTGAATTAGTATCCTATCTATATCCTTAAATGAATCCGGAGAAGGAACAATCTATTATATATAGATGCATCTCCGGATTCATTCATCTATTATATATAGATGCTTCTCCGGATATACCTATATAATATAGACGCTTCTCCGGATATCTATTATATATAGATGCTTCTCCGGATTCATTCATATATATACCTATATAGATAGATATGATACAAATGCACAGCCTAAACTACAAGCGTCATTGATCTGAAATTTTTATGACATATTGGCCATAACGTGAAACCCCCAGGAAAAAAGAGACTTTGATCCTCAGTGTCATAGGTTCGATTCCAGAGGGCCCCAAAGTCCCGATTTTTCCCGTTTGAATGCATTGCCGTGATTTCGGGAATTAAAAAAAAATACTTTCCGGATAGGTAGAGAAGTAAAACTCAAGGTGCCTATATTTATGGTCTTGGACTTTCGAAAACATCAATGACTTTTACAAAAGTTATCCTGGGTTCGATGCTAGGACGATGCAAAGATCTGCCCTTTAAAATACATGGGAGCCGTTTTTCATTATTTTTTTAGATGCACTTATCGAAATGATAGGATGTTCGTGCTTGGCTGGAAGATGTATGGTACGAATAAGTTTTAGAAAAAAATTTTCATAAGACCGTACTATTCCTGGGTTCGAAGCCAGAGCACAATAACGTTTCTCTCATAAGGAATATAAAGGAAAAGTAGGACGTCATTTGAGGCAGTTGTAACCAATATTTCTGCTTGAATTTGCATACGCGGTTAGAGATGGTGTTTTTCTTTTGTGCTGCATAGAAAGTATTGCCTGAAAGACCCGGGTTCGATGCCGGGCGGTAAAAATATCACCCATATATAATACTATGGGGTATCTTTTCATAATTTTTTAATGCATTTATCGATATGTAAGGGAGCTCTTGCTTAGATGGAAGATGTATATTAACACTTTGTTTAAGAAAAAAAATAGATAAGACCATGCTGTTCCTGGGTTCGATGCCAGAGCACATTATAATTTCTCAAATAAGGAGTGTATGTGAATAGTAGGACGTCGTTTGAGGTAGTTGCACCTAATAGTTTTGCTTGAATTTTCACACATAGTTTGATATGGTAATTTTCTATTTTGCTGCATAGTAAGTACACCAGGAAGACCGGGGTTCGCTGCCAGGTGATTAAATTGCAGCGAATTCTACGAATATTTTGAATTTTTTTTTTCTTTTGATGTCCGTCCCGATATGATGCCGATATGAAATTAGTGTTGTCGATCTGCTTGCAGTATGCAAGCTACATTTTACTCGTACTTATATATATATACACTGGGGATCAAAAGTCTAACCATGTTCCACAAGTGCCACCGACTTGAAATTTTTACGACGTTATGGCCATGACGTGTAACTTCCAGGAAAAAGCCAACATCGAACCTCGGTGTCATGGGTTCGATTCCAGAAGGCACCAAAGTCGCGATTTTCTCCATAAGGATACATGGTGGCGATTTTCAAAATTTTTTAAATAATATTTCCCGGACAGGTAGAGAATCGAAATTCAAGGAGCTTACAGATATGGTCAAGAACTATTAAAAACATTAATGATTACTAATAAGAACGTCCTGGGTTCGATGCTAGGACGATGCAAAAATCCCGCATTTAAAATGCATGGGGATAGTTTTTCATTAAT
Source organism: Sympetrum striolatum (assembly GCA_947579665.1). Taxonomy (NCBI): domain Eukaryota; kingdom Metazoa; phylum Arthropoda; class Insecta; order Odonata; family Libellulidae; genus Sympetrum; species Sympetrum striolatum. Next base: position 218,814 of record OX388342.1, on the reverse strand, counting down.
TTTTTTGATGCACTTATCGGAATGTAAGGAACTTTTCGCTCAGATAGAATATATATATATTAAGAATTTGTTTCAGAAAAAAAATTTCATAAGCCTGTACTATTCCTGGGTTCGATGCCAGAGCACATTAACATTTCTCTCATAAGGAATATAAGGGAAAAGTAAGTCGTCGTTTGAGGCAGTTGCAGCCAATATTTCTGCTTGAATTTTCACATATAGTTAGAGATAGTGATCTTCTATTATTTCGCATAGGAAGTATTACCAGAAAGATCCGGGTTCGATGCCCGGCGGCAAATATGTCTCCCGTTTAAAATACATTTGGTTAGTATTTCATTATATATTTGATGCACTTATTGAAATGATAGGAAGTTCGTACTTGGCTGGAAGATATATGAAAAGAATTGGTTTCAGAAAAAAAATTTCATAAGCCCGTACTATTCCTGGGTTCGATGCCAGAGAACATTAGCATTTCTCTTATAAGGAATATAATTGAAAAGTAGGACGTCGTTTGAGGCAGTTGCATTAATATTTCTACTTGAATTTTCTCACATAGTTACAGATGGTGATCTTCTATAGTGCTGCATAGTAAATATGACCGGGAAGACCTGGGTTCGATGCCAGACGAATAAATTGCAGCGGAAATTAAGAATAATTTCCATTGATTTTTTTTCTTTTGAGGACTCACTCTATGTGATGCCGACAAAGAATTTGTGTTAACGATGTGCTTGCAGTACGCAAGCAACATTTTACTCGTACCTATACATAAGTTATATATATATATATATACGAGTAAAATGTAGCTTGCATACTGCAAGCAGATCGGCAATACTAATTTCATATCGGCAACAATCGGGACGGTCATCAAAAGAAAAAAAAAGGATTGAAAAAATTCTCATAATTCGCTGCAATTTCATCGTCTGGCATCGAACCGGGGTCATACTGGTGATCTTACTATGCAGCACTATAGAAGATCACCATCTCTGACTGTGTGTGAAAATTCAACCAAAAATATTGGTTACAACTGCCTCAAACTACGTTCTACTTCTCACGAATGTAAATGGCTCTCTGGATTCAAACCAAGGACTATCTAGGAAATCTAAAATATGTTCATGAAATGAATCTATGATCTCTATCTATATGCCGAATTTCAAGTTTATATATTATTGGGAAAGTTTTCAAAATAATTCCTAAAAATCGGATCAACTTCTGATTGCAGAGACACCTGGTGTCGAACCCAGGACACATTGATAGCTGTGAATGCACTGTTTGATTTGTATGGACTTGATCTTTCTATATGCAAAGTTTGAAGTCGATAACATGCCGGGAAGTACCTAAATTTTGTTTCCGTTATCTCCGTAAGAAATGCATTGAGAAGTGCAAATGGCCCTCTGGGATCGAACCAAGGACCATCAGCGAACATAAAAAATTCAATTATGAAATATATTCAACATATATATCCACGTGCCGAGTTTCAAGTATCCATGTTATCGGGAAAGGATCAAAAAAAAATCTTCAAATTCGCCACAATGCATTTTAAACGGCCGATTTTTGCCCCGACCTAGCATCGAACCATGGACCATATTCGGCGATGTCATTTTGATTTTCGTTGGATATGCACGGCTTCTAGCGATCCCTCGAATTTCAACTCTCTCCTTTTCCGGGAAGTGGCTCAAAAAATTTTTCGAAAATCCTCGTCATGTATTCTTATGGGGAAAATCGCGACTTTGGGGCCTTCTGGAATCGAACCCATGACACTGAGGTTCAAAACCGCAATTTTTCTGGCGGTTATACGTTATGGCCAATACGTCGTAAAAATTTCAAGTCAATGACGCTTATAGTTTAGGCTGTAAATTAGTATCCTATCTATCTATATCCTTGAATGAATCCGGAGAAGCATCTATATTTAATAGATATGTAGGGGATCAAAATTCTAACCATGTTCCACAAGTGCAACCGTCTTGAAATTTTTACGACGTTATGGCCATGACGTTTAAACTAGATGCTGTGCATATCTAAAGGAAACCATAAAGACATCTACGAAGATTATCCTTGGTTCAATGCTAGGACAGGGCAAATATTCTTCCGTTTAATTTACATTGCGATTTTTAAGATTTTTTTAAATTACTTCCAGATGACTTGGAAACTTGAAACGTGGCACGTGGATATATATCCTAAATATGTTTTATAATCAAATTTTAGCAACTCGCTGATGGTCCTTGGTTCGATCCCAGAGGGCCATTTACATCCTACAATGCATTTCTTATGGAGATAACGAGAAGAAAATTTAGGTACTTCCCGGCATGATATCGACTTCAAACTTTCCATGATACAAGAGCAGGTACTTACAAATCAAACTGTTCATTCACAGTTTACAATATGTCCTGGGTTCGAAACCAGGTGTCTCTGCAATCAGAAGTTGATCCGCTTTTTAGCAATTATTTTGAAACCTTTCCTTATAATATAGAAACTTGAAATTCGGCATATAGATAGAGATCATAAATAAGTTTCAGAAACACGTTTTACATTTCCATGATCGTCCTTGGTACGATTCCAGAGAGCCATTTACATTCGTGAAAAATAGAACGTCTTTTGAAGCAGTTGTAGCCAATATTTCTGCTTGAATTTTCACACACAGTCAGAGATGGTGAATTTCTATAGTGCTGCATACTAAGATCATCAGTATGACCCCGGTTCGATGCCAGACGATGAACTTGCAGCGAATTTTAAGAATATTTCCAATCCTTTTTTTTGTTTTGAGGTCCGTCCCAAAATGATGCCGATATGAAATAAGTATTGCCGATCTGCTTGCAGTATGCAAGCTTCATTTTACCCGTACCTATATACACACTCACTCATTCATTCATTCATTCATAGGGGATCAAAATTCTAACCATGTTCCACAAGTGCAACCGTCTTGAAATTTTTACGACGTTATGGCCATGACGTTTAACCTCCAGGAAAAAGCCAACTTTGAACCTAGGTGTCATGGGTTCGATTCCAGAAGGCCCCAAAGTCGCGATTTTGTCCATAAGAATACATGGTGGGGATTTTCGAAAATTTTTTTGAGGCTTTTCCCGGAAAAGGAGAGATTTGAAATTCAAGGGATCGATAGATGCCGAGCATATCTAAAGGAAACCATAAAGACATCTACGAATATTATCCTTGGTTCGATGCTAAGTCGGGGCAAAAATCGGCCGTTTAAAATGCATTGTGGCGATTTTTAAGATTTTTTTTGGACCCTTTTCCGATGGCATAGAAACTTGAAATTCGGTATGAGGTTGGATACTATAAAAATATATCATAATCGTATTTTACATATCCGATAATGGTCCTTGGTTCGATCCCAGAGGGACATTTAAATTCCTCAATGCATTTCTTACGAAGATAACGGAAACAAATTTTAGGTACTTCCCGGCACGATAACGACTTCAAACATTGCATAGAGAAAGATCAAGTCCATACAAATCAAACAGTGCATTCACAGCTATCAATGTGTCCTAGGTTCGACACCAGGTGTCTCTGCAATCAGAAGTTGATCCGATTTTTAGGAATTATTTTGAAACCTTTACCAATAATATAGAAACTTGAAATTTGGCATATAGATAGAGATTATAAATAACTTTCAGAAACATTTTTTAGATTTCCGAGATCGTCCTTGGTTCGAATCCAGAGAGCCATTTAATTCGTGGAAATTAAAACGTCTTTTGAGGCAGTTGTAGCCCATATTTCTGCTTGAATTTTCACACATAGTTAGAGATGGTGATGTTCTATTGTGCTGCATAGTAAGTTCACAGTAAAGACCCGGGTTCGATGCCAGACGATGGAATTTCAGCGAATTTTAAGAAAAATTTCAATCCATTTTTTTCTTTTGACGGCCGTCCCGATATGATGCCGACATAAAAATAGTGTTGCCGATCTGCTTGCAGTATGCAAGCAACATTTTACTCGTATATATCTATTATATATAGATGCTTCTCCGGATTCACTCATGATATACCCAGATACCCAGATAGGATACTAATTCACAGCCTAAACCACAAGCGTGATTGACTTGAAATTTTTACGATGTATTGGCCATAACGTGTAACCGCCAGAAAAAATGTGATTTTGAACCTCGGTGCCATGGGTTCGATTCCAGAAGGCCCCAAAGTCGCGATTTTCCCCATAAGAATACATGGCAGGGATTTTCCAAAATTTTTTTGAGGCCCTTTCCGGAATAGGAGAGAATTGAAATTCGAGGGACCGCTAGAAGCCGTGCATATCCAACGAAAATCAAAAAGACATCTTCGAATTTTGTCCATGGTTCGATGCTAGGTCGGTGCAAAAATCGGCCGTTTAAAATGCATTGTGGCGATTTTTATGATTTTTTTTGGACCCTTTCCCGATGGCATGGATACTTGAAATTCGGCATGAGGTTGGAGATCATAAATTTATTTCATAATCAAATTTTTTATATTCGCTGATGGTCCTTGGTTCGATCCCAGAGGGCCATTTACATTCCTCAATGCATTTCTTATGGAGATAACGGAGACAAATTTTAGGTACTTCCCGGCATGATATCGATTTCAAACTTTGCACAAAATAAGATCAAGTCCTTTAAAATCATACTGTGCATTCACAGCGTAAATATATTTCCTCGGTTCGTCACCAGGCGTCTCTTATATCAGTAGTTGATCCGATTTTTAATAATTATTTTGAGCCCTATCCCAATAATATACAAACTTGAAATTCGGCAAATAGATAGAGATCATAAATAACTTTCATGAACATGTTTTAGATTTCCAAGATCGTCCTTGGTTCGAATCCAGAGAGCCGATTACATTCCTGAAAAGTAGAACGTCGTTTGAGGCAGTTGTAGCCAATGTTTCTGCTTGAATTTTCACACATAGTAAGAGATGGTGATTTTCTGTTGTGCTGCATAGTAAGCTTACCAGGAAGACCCTGGTTCGATGCCAGACGATTAAATTGCAGCGAATTTTAAGAATATTTTCAATAATTTTTTTTTTCTTTTGAGGGCCCTCCCGATATGATGCCGACGTGAAATTATTGTTGTCGATCTGCTTGCAGTATGCAAGCTACATTTTACTCGTCTATTATATATAGATGCTTCTCCGGATTCACTCATGATATACCCAGATAGGATACTAATTCACAGGCTAAACTACTGGCGTCATTGACTCGAAATTTTTACCACGTATTGGCCATAACGTGAAACCCGCAGGAAAAAAGCGACTTTGATCCTCGGTATCATGGGTTCGATTTCAGAAGGCCCCAAAGTCGCGATTTTCCCCATAAGATTACATGGCGGGGATTTTCGAAAATTTATTTGAGGCACTTCCCGGAAAAGGAGAGAGTTGAAACTCGAGGAATCGCTAGATGCTCCCCATATCAAAAGAAAACCATAAAGATATCTACGAATATTATCCTAGGTTCGATGCTAGGACGGGGCAAAAGTCGGCCGTTTAAAATGCATTGCGGCGATTTTTAAGTTTTTTTTTAACCCTTTTCCGATGGTATAGAAACTTGAAATTCGGCATGGCGTTAGCTATCATAATTATATTTCATAATCAAATTTTACATATTCCCTTACGGTCCTTGGTTCGATCCCAGAGGGCCATTTACATTCCTCAATGCATTTCTTATGGAGATTACGGAAACACATTTTAGGTGCTTCCCGATATTATATCTACTTGAAACTTTGCATAAGATAAGATCAAGTCATTACTAATCAAACTGTGAATTCACAGCTACCAATGTTTCCTGGTTTTACCACCAGGCGTCTCTACAATCAGTAAATGATCCGATTTTTAAGAATTTTTTGGAACCATTTCCCAATTATATAGAAACTTGAAATTCGGCATATAGATAGAGATCATAAATAACTTTCAGAAACATTTTTTAGATTTCCAAGATCGTCCTTGGTTCGAATCCAGAGAGCCATTTAAATTCGTGAAAATTAGAACGTCTTTTGAGGCAGTTGTAGCCCATATTTCTGCTTGAATTTTCACACATCGTTAGAGATGGCGATGTTCTATTGTGCTGCATAGTAAGTTCACACTAAAGACCCGGGTTGGATAGCAGACGATGGAATTTAGGCAAATTTTAAGAAAAATTTCAATCTTTTTTTTCTTTTGATGGCCGTCCGGATATGATGACGACATGAAAATAGTGTTGCCGATCTGCTTGCAGTATGCAAGCAACATTTTACTCGTAGATATATATAGAGAGAGAGGATACAAAGTCACAGGCTAAACCACTAGCGTCAATGGCTTGAAATTTTTACGACATATTGGCCATAACGTATAACCTCCAGAAAAATTGCGATTTTGAACCTAGATGTCATGGGTTCGATTCCAGAGGGCCTCAAAGTCCAGATTTGTCCCGTTTAAATGCATTGCTTTGATTTTCGGGAATTAAAAAAAAATACTTTCCGGATAGGTAGCGAATCAAAACTCAAGGAGCCTATATATATGGTCATGATCTATCGAAAACATAAATGAGTTTTACGGAAAATATCCTGGGTTCGATGCTAGGTCGGGGCAAAAATCGGCCGTTTAAATTGCATTGTGGCGATTTTTAAGATTTTTTTTGGACCCTTTCCCGATGTCAAAAAAAATTGAAATTCGGCATGGCGTTAGATATCATAATTATATTTCATAATCAAATTTTACATATTCCCTTGTGGACCTTGGTTCGATCCCAGAGGGCCATTTACATTCCTCAATGCATTTCTTACGGAGATAACGGAAACAAATTATAGGTACTTCCTGGCACCATAAAGACTTCAAACTTTGCACTAAGAAATATTAAGTGTATACAAATCAAACTGTGCATTCCCAGCTGTCAATGTGTCTTGGGTTCGACACCAGGCGTCTCTACAATCAGTAACTGATCCGATTTTCAATAATTATTTTGAACCCTTTCCCAACAATATAGAAACTTGAAATTCGGCATGTAGATAGAGATCATTAATAACTTTCAGAAACATTTTTTAGATTTCCAAGATCGTCCTTGGTTCGAATCCAGAGAGCAATTTAAATTCGTGAAAATGAGAACGTCTTTTGAGGCAGTTGTAGCCAATATTTCAGCTTGAATTTTCACACATAGTTAGAGATGGCGATGTTCTATTGTGCTGCATAGTAAGTTCAACAGTAAAGACCCGGGTTCGATGCCAAACAATGGAATTTCAGTGAATTTTAAGAAAAATTTCAATCCATGTTTTCTTTTGATGGCCGTCCCGATATGATGCCGACATGAAAATAGTGTTGTCGATCTGCTTGCAGTATGCAAGCAACATTTTACTCGTATATAATAGATGTATCCGATGTCAGTAACGTCCGTAAGAAATGCGCCGGATAACGTTTATTTTGAACATTAATTTCATGCAACATAGGATTATAAATTATTGGGAGTCATTGGAGTGTTAAAATATTTATATTTGCTTGTCCAGAGTATCCTTGGTTCGACTCTCGATTACTCGAATCGTCCCTCTCATAAGAAATGCACGTAAAGTTCGTTTTGATCGATTGCAGACATTTTTTCTTTTGCGGAATTATATCGAAGGTAATGGTCGTACGAAATCGCGATGAACACCAAAAGAAAGGAAATTGAATGAAGATTCTTAGCTAGGTCGTGGAATATCGTATTCGAGTCGAAATTAAGAGAATTCAGACGAAAATGACGAAACATGTGTGTGATTTCGTGGGAATAAACAATTCCCTAACGACGACGGTTATTGTTGAACTCAACGCTCATAACGAATATAAGGAAAGATAATATGACATGTATTATGGGAAAGAAGAGCCGACAATGACAATAAAACGATTCAAGTTAACTTAGGACATTTAAATTCAGCTTCATGTTTTTACAAAGACCTATAATGTACTGTTTAAAATTTAATTTATTCGAAACGAAAAAAAACTTGCATAAAATTAAAACATTTCTAAGGAACAATCCAATATCAGGGTCGGGATACTTCGATACTTAACTGTGTAATATTCATTTCCGATTCTCCTTGTAAGACTTTATTCAATTTCGCATTTTTTATTATTTAATTTCTATTCAATAATTAAATAACTTGTATTTAATTTTAAATTATTTAATTTCATTATAATTGTGTTCATTTTTACCCTTCGCCTTGTATTTCCAGACAGTATTCTGTGACAGTTTTGTCATGATTGTTGCAGCCGATTATTTTTCTTTCGCGGTTTCGCCCGCATGTACTTTTCCGTACGTCCATTTGCCTCGTCCACAAGAGTCTTGTCAAATTGTTCATTCGAGTTCCTCTGTGGGTGAAAGTAGTCCGGTCTTTTGGCCGGAAGCAAGTCCTGGTAATATGGCAGCGAATTCTGTTGAAACTCCTTTTGATTCGACTCTACCTTCGGGTTTCCGGGAGATAATTTCTCAGTTTTCTGATGTTGTCACCTCGAAGATGGGCATGACCAACATTATGCAATATCGAATTGAATTAAATGATACTTCTCCATTACGTTCTCATCCCTACACTCTCCCTCCTCCAAAAGCGAAGTTAATGCGGGAACATTTAGACTCTTTAATTCAGCAAGGAGTAATAGAACCATCCAACTCGGAATGGGCTTCCCCTGCCTTTTTGATTCCAAAGAAGGCTAATAAATTACGGTTGGTGGTTGATTATCGTAAATTGAATGAAAAGGTTAAAATCGATCCGTACCCAACTCCGTCTGTTGAACATGCTCGTTTTATTTGGTCTCGGAGCATTCTTCCTCTTTTCAAAAGTTAAAGGCCGCCCTTGCTAATCCTCCGGTGTTAACCATGCCATCGTTTGATCGAGAATTCCATCTTTTCGTTGATGCTAGCCAGATAGCTTTAGGCGCTGTTCTTAATCATAAAACTAATGATAAATTCTCTCCTGTTGCTTATGCAAGTAAAACTTTGTCGCCTCATGAGCAAAGGTTAACGACCTACGAGTTAGAGTGCATGGCGTGCTCATGGGCCGTCGAAAAATTCAAAGATTATCTCCAGTTCGCTCATTTTCACCTCTATACCGATAATGGGGCTTTGACTTGGTTGTTCTCTCATCCCAAGCAGCTTGGCAAAATTGGCAGGATGGTTTTAAAGCTATCCACTTATAAATTTACTATACATCATGTCAGGGGTACCCTTATTAAATCAGCCGATTGTTTGTCAAGAGTTGTGATTCCTCCTCATCCTCCACTTACTTCGGAAACTAACTGTTTCCTCCATAAGATTCCCCTCTCTTTTATCGACATTCGTGAACACCAGAAAAAGGATCCGGTTTGGGACTATTTTTGCATAAAATCTCGATGTTGAAAGATAGACAGTTAATTTGGGATGGTATTAATTGCCACGATCTAAGAAAGAGAATTGTTATGTATTCACTGTTGTTGATGGTTTCTACCTTACCACCCTCTCCCTTCCCACCCTCTCCCTTCCCACCCTATCCCTTCCCACCCTCTCCCTTCCCACCCTCTCCCTTCCCACCCTATCCCTTCCCACCCTCTCACTTCCCACCCTCTCCCTTTCCACCCTCTCCCTTCCCACCCTCTCCCTTACAACCCTCTCCCTTCCCACCCTCTCCCTTCCCACCCTCTCCCTTCCCACCCTCTCCCTTCCCACCCTCTCCCTTCCCACCCTCTCCCTTCCCACCCTCTCCCTTCCCACCCTCTCCCTTCCCACCCACTCCCTTCCCACCCTCTCCCTTCCCACCCTCTCCCTTCCCACCCACTCCCTTCCCACTCTCTCCCTCCCCACCCTCTCCCTCCCCACCCTCTCCCTCCCCACCCTCTCCCTCCCCACCCTCTCCCGCCCCACCCTCTCCCTCCCCACCCTCTCCCGTCCCACCCTCTCCCTCCCCACCCTCTCCCTCCCCACCCTCTCCCGTCCCACCCTCTCCCTCCCCACCCTCTCCCGTCCCACCCTCTCCCGTCCCACCCTCTCCCGTCCCACCCTCTCCCTTCCCACCCTCTCCCTTCCCACCCTCTCCCTTCCCACCCTCTCCCTTCCCACCCTCTCCCTTCCCACCCTCTCCCTTCCCACCCTCTCCCGTCCCACCCTCTCCCTTCCCACCCTCTCCTCACCCACCCACTCCATTCCCACCCTCTCCCTTCCCACCCTCTCCCGTCCCACCCTCTCCCGTCCCACCCTCTCCCTTCCCACCCTCTCCCGTCCCACCCTCTCCCTCCCCACCCTCTCCTCACCCACCCACTCCCTTCCCACCCTCTCCCTTCCCAACCTCTCCCTTCCCACCCTCTCCCTTTATACCCTCTCCCTTTATACCCTCTCTCTCCCCACCCTCTCCCGTCCCACTCTCTCCCCACCCTCTCCCGTCCCACTCTCTCCCTCCTCACCCTCTCCCGTCCCACCTCCTACCGAACCCACTACCGCCCAGCCCACCCTCTGCCGTCCCACCCTCTACCCCACCCTTACCCGTCCCAATACCTACCCTGTTGTCCACCCAATTCATACCCTATGATCTACCCTTTACATTTTCTTCCTCTATTATGGCCAACACCTACTCAATTCCGCCCCTCTCCCAATCATCGCTTCCTCCTCTTATTCTCCCATAACCATCTCCCATCTCCTTCCTTCACTCTTTATTTCTAATTAGACAATATCAAAAATACGGGAAAAATTCAAAGAAAAGGTACAGAATATATAAATTATACATAGCCCGCCTTACACATCACAGTAAACTTATACATTCTGCAATAGTTCGTTTGGCTAACGGCGCAAAATATATCCATAATATGTTCATTTCATGTTATGGTTCACTATACTAGTTCTGGCCTTACAAAGGTTTATACTATACATAATCGAAATTATATTAAATCAATCACTTCCTCCTCTTATTCTCCCACAACCATCTCCTATCTCCTTCCTTCACTCTTTATTTCTAATTAGACAATAGCAAAAATACGGGAAAAATTCAATGAAAAGGTACAGAATATATACATTATACATAGCACCGCCTTACATATCATAGTAAATTTATACATTCTGCAATAGTTCGTTTGGCTAAGGGCACAAAATATATCAATATTATGTTCATTTCATGTTATGGTACACTGTTGTGCATTTACTAGTTCCAGCCTTACAAATGTTTATACAATACATAATAGAAAATATATTAAATCAATCGCTTCCTTCTCTTCCTCTCCTATAACCAACTCCCGATACCTTCAGACTGTCTTCCCAATTAGACATAAGGAAAACATACGGGTAATTCAAAATATAGGCACAGAATATATAAATTAATCATAGCCCTGCCTTACATATCATAACAAGTCTATCAATTCTGCTATAGTTATTTTGGCTAAGGACGCAGAGTTGTTTTTAATCCATTTTATATACATTTCAAGTCATGGTACGCTATACATGTTCCGGCCTTACAAATTTTTATACTATACATCATTTAAATATATTTTGGCTCGGAAGAGAATGAATGAATTTGACTTCTGATTCATCTTCCGGGGTAGGGTGATGCTTTAGGGGTTCGCCCTCGGGTTCTACATCCGCTTCGCAACCTTAGTCGTTGTCTGGTAGTTAAGTACCATGGTGATGGTCTCAATGTAAGTCCTGAATCATTCTACTTTGGAGCACCCGGATTTTTCGGGTGGGATTGTGGAACCGCTAGAGGAGGAGGGCTCTTTAGACCGTGTCGCTGATGCCAAATACAAGGACCTCAGCTCCCTCCCGCATCCGGAGGCACTTTGCAACCTCTTCCCTCATCTTTCGATTGGCCGTCAATGGCGTTCTGCTGGTTAAATATCAAATTTTATGAGAAAAAGGATTGCACGGAGTCGGTATGGTTTGATTTGAATAGATTATAAGCCAACAATTGTTCTCAATGCAACAGTTATCTAAACGTTGTGGTAAAGTCACATTCAAATCGGCATTTACATAGAAATGCTATATTCCTATAATAGGGAAATATATAAAGCAAATCTAAGTATAATATAATTATATAATGCAACAATTTAAATATTGAATGGACTCAGAACGAATATATGAATGTGATTATTAAATTTGATAAGTTGGCATAATGCTAAGAAGGAAATTAGTTATTTTTATATTATCAGACATCTAAAAACAGCCATGTCTCTTACTTGTTTGGAATTTTAGAAGCAAAAGCTATAAATTTTAATTACTTTAATAAGCAAAAACTATGTATTAAAATAATTAAATCACAGTCAGAAATGTCTTCCTTAATTTGAAATATAATAATTTTTAATACTTCAAAATATCATAACATGATGAAATTAAAATAAAAATTAATCTGGAAAATATGAAAGTAAAGTCTGTTTACTTAACTTGGAGATCCAGCAACCGTTGTCCCCTGAGCCTCTTCCGTTGACGGTGGTCACTCGCATTTGTGAAGCCATACGGTATGAAATTTGAGCAAGCTCACTTTTTAAAACTGGAAGGAATAGAAACACCAAGGTAAATAATCATTTATTAGTGAATGGGGTAATATCAGGAAGAAAATAATTTAAAAACAAAATTCCCGATGACAAAGAAATATAATCTATCTATATAAGCATCTATGAAGTTATTAACATGATCCACTCCGATGTTAAAACACCGTACTCATCAACACTTCTAAACAATAAATAAGGGTAGAAAAATTGTAATTGAGGGCACTAGGAATAGAAGTAAGGATGGTTCTGACGTAAGAGGAAAATGAACTTAGTACAGATCGTCTGGTGACGAGAATACGATACTACGCAACGATGGCAGTTTAAACATCCGCAGTGCCGGATTTAGGAACTGGGCAGTGCCCATAGGCCTCCACCAAGGTGACAAAATGTCAAAAAAATTGTAAAACAACACCCCGTTGAGTCGCGGAGAAAGAGGGAAATTTCTCAACAAGTCAAGACAGATGGGCGGGGGGGCGATATAAAATATGAATTTCGCCAGATCGTCCAAAAAAGGCCTCCACCCGTTGGATTGCCCATAGGCCTCATATACCCTAGATCCGGCATTGAACATCCGAATAATTTATAGCAAATAATGATAGAAATACGTAAAGAAAAAGGTTCAACTTTACTTGCATAGATCTTAGGAGACCAAACTGTGTTACTGGTGACATTTAGCTACATATTTCAATTGATTTGGATCGAGTTTTTTCAAAAACGCTAAAGGGACTCGAGCCTCGAACTCTCAGATTAAACGGGTGCTAAGAGATGCAGTTCGAGGTGCCTTAATCCGTTGGCCCCTTGACTAGGGTTGACAAGAATTGGGCATTATTCCCTCTGCACCTACGAAGCAGGTGTTTAATACATATATATGCATTTCTTACTAAACTACTACCAACAAACACTTCCTCCACTAAATAGAAATTCAAGTAGGCAGCGATTGATTACTACTAATTGTTCTGAGGAATTTAGAAAAGATTGAATAGAAGTAAACTCCCGTTTATCCAGAATCCGCTTTATCCGAACAAACTCTTCCGAATGCATTCACCCATCGCGAACCGTTACTTATGTGCTCGTGACACCTCTTTAAAACTCCTGTTTTTCCCGCTGACTAATAAGGCGGATTTTTTCTCTTAGAATTAAAAATAAATGAGCTTTCTTATTCAGCATTTAAAAATTTGAGTTTTCTGTCATACTTTGACGCCTTTTTAACACGTCAACACAAATTTTTCAGTCCAAAAGATGCAGACTTATTCACATCCATGTCAATAGCATTCTACGTACACTCCTGGCCAAAATTAACGCAGCACCTCCCTAGCGATCCTTACGACCGGCGCTGCGTTAATTTTGGCCAGGACTGTACGTAGGTTTTACGATCATATTGATGCAATTCCTGGTGTTTCACGCGGGACTTCGGTTTATCCTAAATTTTCCTTATCCGAACCGGCCGCCGTCCATTTCGGATAAACGGAAGTTCACTGTACTACCATTCAATGCATCGTTAATTACTTATTCTAAAGGAAAACTTAAGAACAGATTAAAATAACTGATTCCAGATATATCCAGTAGTTGCCACCACGAATCCTGAGCTCTAAATAACTACTTGAGTTTGTCAGTTTGCCTCGCTGTCAATGGTGAAATAATGGCATTTGAAAATTAAGTTGCAAGATAAATAGGAAGTTCAACTGGATTACTCACTAATAAAGTCACAATCTGGAGTTTTAGATGCCGTATTTACTTGTAGGAAAAAAATACAAGATTTACAATCAGTTATTCTTTAAAATAGTAAATTATATTCTCACTTTTCAACATAATTGGCTAAAAGTTTACGTTTTTTCTTATCAGAATAAAATGCATCTCATTTTAATATTTTCGAATTATATATCTGCAAATATAAACGTCCCTTAAATCGTTCAGAGAAATGTAAGAAACGTTCAACCATTTCTTTTTAATTGTGGTTATCTGTATGATATTTGTGCTTTAGTCCAATATTTCGTGAGAAGTAGAGAATAAAAACAAAACAAATTATAGTTTTATTTCATAACAGAGATTCATTTACTTGTCTGGTGTTAAAGTGGCGATAACTGCATAAACCAAGTATCAAACAAAGACCATCATCTGAATATTGTCTAAATGCAATTACCTTTAAAAGCAGTATTTAATAAACTCTCAGAAAAAAGTTTATTTTTATAGAAGTGTTTATAATGATTTTGATTGGTCAAATATGGACTATATAGCTAACTGATTGGGAACTTTGTAAAAGAGAGTGGAATTCCAACGAAAGAAATTAGATCACAGATTTCGTTACTTGTCATTCTTGTCTATCACCACACTCTAAGGTAACAGATGTTGGGAGTCCAGTATACCGAAAGAAAGATCACAGGGTATATATAAGATTACATTTACTCCACAGGAAGCGAATTTAGTAACTTCACGTATTCTGAAATGCTGTTGGAAAATGTAGAATTGATTGTAATACTCTTTGAAATTAGGAACAAATGAAAAGATTAACTTCCTAATGGCGACTTACCACGAAGTCACGGCCCAAGCAGTGGACTCTTTGAAATGTTCGCAATAAACAAAAACATTTGCCGAAGTTACTTTAATAACACCAATCTTATATTCGAGTGGGCACTTTTTTAGATTCATCGATGAATCCATCAAACCGTTCATTCTATTCATCAATGAATTTACGATGCTTTCCACCGATGTCCACCGCTTCCATCGAGATTAATTCCCGGTGAAGAGCAGATGGTTCTGATGACAGCAGCGGGCCCTTCAAATGTTAATAACCTAATAAAAAAGCAAGTAAATGCCATTTTACAAATATAACGAATTTATAATGCAACCAACGATGCGATGAATTACGTTTCAACAGAGTTCACCCTTACCTTTACCCTTAAAAGGTTGTGGTTAACATTTGCAAGTGATAGAATGCGTAAGAATGATATTGGAAGGCGTTCCAGCGATAGAATTATTAAATCTCTGCATTATTTAGGATTAATTTGCCTTTAATGAACAGAGTAAACCTATGAAATGGGGCCAGGTGAATTGGTCCGGGAAGAATTCGTACGCGGGGAATTGATCCCCCGCGCTGATGTTGTACTACCACCAAACCCACCCCCTGGTTGATTTATTTATAACATTAACCAATAATCAGGGGGTGTAGATTAAAATAAGACTGGATAACAGTAGTACAACATCAGCACGGGGGATCAATTCACCGCGTGAGAATTCACCGGCGACCGGTGAATTGGTCCGGGGGGAATTGGTTCGAGGGATATATTACTGAGAAGTAGCACTCTAAAACATTGAGATGACTCTGAGTGACTAAGGATGCATTTACATATCCTTAAATTGTGTCGGCTTAATGGCATTATGATTGAATTATTTGCATTAATACTTTAAGTATCATTAATTTATGACAAAGTGTTTTTCAGAGCAGTGATGTGTTTGGAATCATTAAGTTGCCTTTATTGAAGTTTAGCCTAAGTAGAAATCGTATTTAATGCATTTGCCCGAAAACACTAATAAATTAGAATTAACTGCATCAATATTTAAGTTTCGTCATAACTTCGAACACGTGACGTATATAAGGAGAATGGGCAACACTTGGCAATTCCCAGAATGAAATTGAATGTTGTATTATACGTACGTCTCAAATCTCTATTGATCTATAGAATGATTGAGCCCAAATATATTTACTGACTGCTGATTCAGCCATTCAAATTAGAGAGAACGGCATTTATATTTTAATTAGCCTCGGGTTTCTCAATAGTTTTTGCAATTAAATAACAGAGGAGCCTTCATGATTCAACATGACTCCTAGGTATTAGTTATGATCCACTAGCTCTAATGGATGCCCTGAAAATCAGTACTGCGCGTGAATTATCTTAGTTTGATTTCAGTTTGATAACTCCCTGAAAATCATCTAAATACATCTATTGTTATTCAAATTCAGTTTATTATCACTGCATGAGAATTTCTATTGACATACAATTAGATAATTGTGTAACAAATACAGTTTAAAGAACAACAACCGGGTGAAGATATAAATGCAGGGATTAATCGCTGGATTTTAACAACAGTCTTATCATGAAGATTTCGCTCGTCATTGCAGCATAAAAATACGAGATTTAGTATCACTCGATGTGTATTTTATTTAAATGGATATAATTCGAGTGTCAGGAATATGAAAAAATTATAATATTAATTGAAACTAGTGGTAATCTAAAAAATACATTCAATTTTAGTATCTAATGCATTCTTTGATTGTATCTTTTTCCCAGTCAAGGCGGTAAATGCACGAAAGAAAACAAATACATAGTTCTAACAGAAGCAAACGATGAGTTCGCCTTGAACTTGAAGGAAAGCGAAGCATTGAAGGCCAATGGGAGGCTATTACTGGTCTTTTGGCATTGTTAGCATGAGCCTACTTCTTTTACTGATACCTCGAAAGTGAAAGCAACGAAAATGAAATGAAAACGACGCAATTTGAAATGAATTGAAGGACGTTGGAAAGCCATTACTGGTCTAAGAGTGATTTTTTACGTGATCATAGCTTCTTTTTAAAGTGCTTTGAAAGTGAAAGGAACGGCGGAGGGAAGCGAAATATCAATAGGTATTGGAAAGAGCTCATCGAAGAAAGCGAAACTGCATTTCGAACTTGCATGAAATGGTATGTCTGACCATTTCATTACTGTACTGTAGTAATTATTCTCCATTAAATTACATCAAATGATAATTATAAAAAAGCCACTCCCAACACTATGGTTCAGATTTTGTTTGGAGTGCACTAACTTATTATGAAAAAGTTATTATAAAGTTCTTATGAAAAACCTTTTATTCACCCCCAGAACTATTGATCAATATATCACTTAATTGATAGTCCGTTCCACAGGATTTTATAATAAAGTACTCGCTGTAAAAAAAACTTCGCAGTCCATAAAGTGAGGTTATTTTCAAAGTACGTGATATTACAGATTGATATAAAAATTTATATTCTGCTTACCTAAGCTGAAGCTTCAATCCACTGAATCTACCATCGAAGGATCTCCTGTACGACTTTCACTTCCAAAAGACGCCAATGAGCAATACGCAGGACAATATCGGTGTTGCCTCCCAAACAATTAAAAATTATAAATTCCAAATTAAGAAAATATTTATATGGATTAAAATCTGAATCATAATCTAAAGCCATGCAAATGTAAATTGAAGTAAGTAATTTGAAAACTATGTATTCCTGTTCATTTGCAACCGTTGACCAAACAGTTTGAAATATCTTGTTACATCATCGCACAATATTAGGAATATAATAACTAATAATAATTAACATTTTACGGAAGCCTTTGTCTTAGACATTGGCTGACGATATTGAATTTATGACACGAAACAAATACTTTAATGACAGTACTAATTCGTACCAAATCAAAGACAATTCCAAAAGTGATCAAGCAAAATTTAAATTGAAATTAAATTGTAAGAAATAAATATGGTTCAGATTATGAAATAATGCCGTTTAAATTTAGAATTAAGTCGTTAAAGACAACAAGGAACTTGGAAACTATAGCAATTAAAACTTCTGAAAAGTCTACTAAATTGATAAAAATCGGAAGAGCTAAACCCAATGAAAATGTAAAGTAAAACTCGCAATTTTAATATAAATAAATAATAAATATGGTTACATCAATGAACAATATTGAGTATAAGTTAAAAAATAACGACCGCTGACGGGAATTAATATAAAAGTTGGTACAGTACGGAATAGTATTCCTGAAATTATTAGGCTAAATTTAAATCTATATTATTACAAACATTAAAACTGCACCAAATTCGAGTCCTGGCTCTCTAGGAATTTTTCTCTCATTTTTTAATTTCAATTTCAACGTGTTACTCGTAATGAAATGGCAGTTGAAATTTGCATGACTTTTAACTTTCAAATCAAATTTCCGATGACGACTTAAAATTAATTTATAAAAATTCCAAAAAGGCATCACTCTTTATTGAATCCAAAACTAATTTGGTGTGAAAAATTATTATTCACATTAGAGGGTTACTGCAACTTAATATCCTTATAACGTTATCATAGACGCGAGAGTACCGGTAATTCTACTGCGAATGATAAATAAATACAAACATGTTTACGTAGATATACAGACGATATAAATCTATTACATTATATTACTCTTCTACTATATTAAGGTAATATATTCTATAATAAAATGAAACATGAACAGCTACGATGCGTCCACACTTTCCGTTAAAATTCAAATCCGTTTTTCCTTTGTTTATGTGATGACGTCATGCACTGACCGAAGCCTAAAAATTAACGACAGAACTATTTTAAAAATATATCCAGATAAAACATGTCATATTACCGGGCATAATTTAGGAACACGGTAGTTCAGATCTGTATTTTTGGCAAATTGAAAATACATGTGGCAAAGCCGAATTCGAGGTTTTATTGGAATTTTTCTTTCGTTTATTACATTTAAATTCAGAGTATAACTCGTACGGAGGTAGTTTTAATTTTCACGAAAGCCTTACAAGATGAATTTCTATCATAGAAGTTATCATTATCTCAGAAGCAAGACTACAACTAAATACCCTCAATCCCACGCGATGACATATTTCCACTTATCGAATAAAAAAAAGCAAAAGAAAAGATGTATGCCTTTTACATTCGGGCATAAACTCGACATAGGCAAACCTATAGATTCCGGTTTCTCGAGAAGAATAGGCTTGAACCGGTACCTAGTCCCGGCGACATTCCTTTCTTACTCTAAAACTGTCATAAAATTTCAGAAGACTGTCTTAGATTCTTTTTTACAAGCAAACATGTTTACTTAATTCGCTAATCACCTTCCTTAACGAGCTTTTACACCGGCGAACGTACTTACGAAATCGTATTAAAGAGTTCCGATTCTAAATAAAAAGATTAACGACATCTCATTAATTCACCCAAAATTAAAATCAATCATAATATGAAACATATGATTCGTCGTACAATAATATTACACAAGGAAAAAACTTAAATTCTTAAATTCACCAAAACACAGCAATATTGTCTCAGACAATACCTAATAAAGTATTAAGTGAGACTTACCATTAACTGGAAATCCTGGGTGACAACGTTGAACGTTGAACATGACAACGAATTTCAACTGTTTTTCAAACACAGGTTGTCAGCACGACCTCGCTCGCAGAAATTCAGGTAGCAACTACCGAAAAAGCCGTTCGCGCAACCGCTAAACAATACAGCTGTCACCTGATTGGTCCAAATTTAACCGTCTTTCAACTTGGCTCCACCCACCAACCGCCATGGAAATTTTCCACTGCCAACTGCCATTATATTTAGTTAAGTATTATTAAATTTAAAGTATTATTATAAATAAATATTTAATTTCTTCGTAGAGTTTAATTATTTTGTTTAAATTTCGCGAAATCGTCGAAGTGCTGGATCTTAAAATATCAAAGTTTGCATAATTTAAATATTTTGTTCTTAAGAAAATATTTATATTTGGATCTGGATATTTAAGATTATTAGGTTTTTTATTTCGGAAAATGAAATAATGATTTACAATTTAATATTACAACTATTCATCCAGAAAGAGAAAAATGTAACAGTTATATCGATGTAATACATTGAACCACAATTACTAACAAGATTTGATTGCAAGGATACGTTTTAAGGCAAAGAAGTGCAGTATTTCAAGAAATTACGTCAATTTTTACGAATAAAGCCGAGAAACCTATATTTCACTCTTAGAAATTCCTTTTTAAGATACCAATTCTCTCGCAAATCCAACACGTATTCTACGATGTCAACCGAAGATGCTATTTTAAAGCAAAATTATTTAAACGAGATATATAAGTGGATCGATTGATACATTACTCAGTTATGTGGAGGTCCCTGAAACTTCGGCAATATCTGGTATCTTCACTCGCCGTATTAATGGTTCACAAATACACTTAAGTAGCAAGATGAAACAAGAAGTGGTTTTGATAGATTTCTTCTTTGACATTCATATTTCACTACCAATAGACATTACTATACTTGACCACCATAATCAAGAGTTAATAAGTATCTTTAGATTATTTATCCAATGAAATATCATTCCTTGAAAGTACTGTCAATCGCGTTATGGTAACATTACTACATAATCTCTAACACGAATAAATTTGCATTAAGAAATCGATATCATTGTAGTTGCCTAGGTGATTATGTCCTAACCCTCGAAGTGGACTCGTAAGTCTTACATACATGTAGATTAAGATTAAATTCAAAGCACATATCATCATCATCGTACTTACTTTCAAATCTTGCATTTTGTGATCGTAATGTGAACGAAGGAAGCCCAATTCGTACAGCTCCAGCGTGAAATCAATCAATCATGAGGTTTTCTATTTTGACTATTCCTCTATCTCAGATTAAGAATAACGCACTTTTCAACACTTACCTTTTGGATAAAGCTGTAAATCAGGCCGAGAGCTTAAACTCTTTCTTTTAGATTCCACACTCTTCCGTGGCACATTCACAATCAAAAAATACAGAAGTTAAAGCAACATTGTCAACTTTCAACAAAAGAACTGTGCACAGATGAACATTTATAACTTCTTAAAAATATATTTGACTTTAGATTTCACACAGGTCGTCGCTTAAACCGGGAGGTTAATACGCAGCCCTTAAACTTCAGCAGTAAGCACTCTGATAACAGGAAACAAAAAGTTTTCCCTCCATTATTCACTGCCTTAGAAACGCGGCTTGCGTACTTCATTTTTTCGAAGACAATCGGAATTCTCTTGAGGTGTGGTGCGTAGTCACCTCGTGATGAAGAGCAGAAACTATGAAATGGCGTTCTAGAGTTGGAATGCCATTTAAAGTGCTTGTAAGTGTTCATATTCGTGGAATAAGTTTGATAACAATGCTTCAGAGTATGTACTTTCTGCATTTATTCGTAGTATTTATCGTAGTGTTTAAAGACGTGAAGTTGTCGATTCCCAAGTGTTTCATGTTAATTTCGCCATTTCTTATCGTTAACTGATTACCTTATTTAACTCGTGGTTAGAACGTTGCATAATAGAACAGCTTCTTGGCTGGTATATCTAGTATTGTTAACAATTAACGAATACCAGTCAAATAATAACATCGAACTGTCGATCAGTGAGTTCCTTGAATAATAGTGGACACGTGTACTATTTTAAATCGGCAATGAAACAACCATCAACGAGACGAGCACTCATGGTGAAGGGATTTCTTATCACGAAGTTCTAAGAGCTCGGAATCCTTCCATCAAACTACATTTACCATCGACGCAAGATGGAGATCATGTAAGTAAGATGAGAGTGGTGTTTGCATTCCTTTGAGTGGCTGTGAATTAACTTCATAGATTAGCAATGAAATATTCATACAGGCCGATTTACAAATTTCTGCCGAAGCAAATTTATTCCTATTCTAGAATATTTCGTGTTGCATTGAGTGGTCAATAGTGCATTCCTGGTTCGTAAACTATTATATTATATTATAATTCGGTAACATCAACGTTTAATGTATCATTCAATCAACTTTTATGTCTCGTTTTAATAATTCTGCTTCATAAAAAGCATCTTTGGTTGACATCGTAGAAAACGTGTTTGACTAGCGACAGAATTTTTATATTAAAGAGGAATTTCTAAGAGTAAAATAAAAGATATTCTCGCTTTATTCGTAAATATGTACGTCATTTCTTGAAATCCTGCACTTATTTTGATCAAAACGTATCCTTGAAATGAGATCTTGTTAGTAGTTGTGGGTATATTAATTACATCGATATGGTTGCTACATTTTTATCTTTTGGGATGAATGGTTATTAAATTAATTTGTGAATCGTTATTACATTTTCGGAAATAAAAAAAAACCTAAGAGTCTTAAATTTCTGGACACAAATATATATGTTTTTTGAGAACCTATAATATTTAGATCAAGTAAACTTTGATATTTTTCGATCCAGCACTTCGACAATATCGCGAAAATTAAAAAAAATAATTAAAATCTACGAAAAATATAAATCATATATATATATATTTATTTTAATAAATTCGTTGAATTATAATTGCTTACGTTAGCAGTGGAAAATTTTCATGACGGTTGGTGGGCGGGGCCAAGTTGAAAGACAGTTAAATTTGGACCAATCAGGTGACAGCAGTATTTTTCATCGATTGCGCGGACGGTTCTTTTGTCAGTTGCTTCCTGGATTTCTGCGAGCGAGGTCGTGCTGACAACCTGTGTTTGAGAAACAGTTGAATTTGAATCTGTTGTCATGCTCAACGGCCATCTTTGTCACCCAGGATTTCCAGTTAAGTCTCCAGTGGTAAGTCTCATTAAATACTTTATTATGTATTGTCTGAGAAAATATTGCTAAAGTCTGTTGGTAAATTAAATAATTTAAGTTTCTTCCTTTAGTAATATCAGTGTCCGACGCATCACTTGAATAATTTTGTGATTGATTTTAATTTAGGGTGAATTAATGACATTAATCTTATTATTTAGAATCGGTACTGTTTAATACGATTTCGTAAGAACTTTCTCAGGTTTAAAAGCTCGTTAAGCATGGTCATTAGCGAATTAAGTAAACAAGTTTTCTTGAAAATAGGAACCTAAGATATTTTATGACAGTTTGAGAGTAAGAAATGAATGTCGCCGGCACGAGAAACCAGTTCTCGCCTATACTTCTCGCGAAATCGAATCCTTAAATTAGCCTACGTGACTCAATTCCCGAATGTAAAAGCTTTTTCTTTTGATTTTTATGTTTCGATGAGTGCAAATATGTCATCGCGTGGGAATGGTCTTGCTTCTATGATTACGAGAATAACTTTATTTTCGCTTCAAGATTGTAATTCATCGTCTTAGGCGATTGTAAAAATTTAAACTGCCTTCTCACTAGCGTCCAAAACCGTACGAGTTAAACTCTTAATTTGCATATAAAAAACAAGAGAAAAATTCCTATAAAGCCTCGGCTTTGCCGCATGTTTTTTTCAATTTCCCAAGAATCTGAAGTCCCGTTTTTCTCAGTTTATGCCCAGTGACTTGTTTTATCTGAATATATTTTTAAAATATTTCTGTCGTTAATTTTTATGCTTCCGTAAGTGCATGACGTTATCACACAAACAAGGGAAGATCGGATTTGAATTTTAACGGAAATTGTGGACGCATCGTAGCTGTTTATTTTTAATTTATTTGTAGTTTGTATTACCTTAGTATAATGGAAGGGTAATATTAGGTAATAGATCTATATCGTCTTTATATCTACGTAATCCTGTTATTATTTCTATTAAATTCGCAGAAGCAATACCGGTCTTCTCGCGTCTATTATAATGTTATAATGATATTAAGTGGCAACATCTCTCTAATGCAAATAATAATTTTTTCAAACCTAATTAGTTTCGGATTCAGTATTGAGTGATGCATTTTTTAGGAATATTTATTTATTTGGAAGTTGGATTCTTGTTTCGTTAAACATCTATTCTCGCAATCGGAATTAAACTTCTGAATTGTTTCTCTAGTGAATATTTCGTACGTATGCGATTAGCTATTTCAAGTCGTCATCGGAGATTTATTTTGAAAGCAAAATTCTTGCAAATTTCAACTGCCTTTTCATTACGAGTAACAAGTTGAAATTGAAATTAAGAAACGAGGGAACAAATTCCGAGTGAACCTGGACTCGAATTTGGTGCAGTTTTAATGTTTGTAATAATATAGATTTAAATTTAGCCTAATAATTTCAGGAATACTATTCCATACTGTACCAATTTTTATATTAATTCCCGTCAGCGGTCGTTATTTTTTAAACTTATTCTCAATACTGTCCGTTGAAGTAGCCATATTTATTATTTATTTATATTAAAATTGCGAGTTTTACTTTACATTTTCACGGGTTAGCTCTTCCGATTTTTATCAATTTAGTAGACTTTTCAGAAGTTTTAATTGCTATAGTTTCCAAGTTCCTTGTTGTCTTTAACGTTTCGTTTCGTTTTGTTTGTTTCGTGTCATTAATTCAATATCTTCAGCCAATTTCTAAGACTTTAATTAAGGCTTCTTTAAATGATTATAATTAGTTATTATCTTTTTAATATTGTCCGATGATGTAACAATATATTTGAAACTGTTTGGTCAACGGTTGCAAATGAACAGGAATACGTAGTTTTCAAATTACTTACTTCGCTTTACATTTGCATGGCTTTAGATTATAATTCCGATTTTTATCCATATTTATATTTTCTTAATTTGGAATTTCTCTTTTTTAATTGTTTGGGAGGCAACGTCGATATTGTCTTGGCGTTATGCTCATTGGCGTCTTCAGGAAGTGAAATTTGTACAGGAGATCCTTCGACGGTACAAGTCAGTGGATTGGAGCTTCGGCTTAGGTAACAACAATTTATATATTTTTATATCAATCTCTAATATAACGTATTTTGAAAATCTCCTTCCGTTATGGACTGTGAACTTTTATTTTTCACATCGTGTAAAATATAATAAAAACCTGTGGAACGGACTATCAATTAAGTGATTTATTGATCAATAGTTTTGGAGGTGAATAAAAGGTTTTTAATAAGAACTTTGAGCAACATAATCTGAACGACCATGTAGTAAGTTGCTATCTTTTATAATTCTCATATGGTGTAATTTAATGGAGAATAAATAGTACAGTACAGCAATGCAATGGTCATACATGCCATTTCCCTTTTTCTGTAATTTTCTGTGAATAGGTTCAGAAATTCAGTTTATCTTTCTTCGATGAGCTCTTTCCAACACCTATTGATATTTTGCTTCCCTTCACCGTTGCTTTCACTTTCAAAGCACTGTAAAAAGAAGCTATGATCACGTAAACAGTCATTCTTAGACCAGTTATCGGTTTCCAACGTCCTTCAACTCATTTCAAATTTTCCAAGCATCGTTTTCATTTCCTTTACTGTTGCTTTCACTTTCGAGGAATCAGAAAAGAAGTAGCCTCATGCTAACAATGCCAAAAGACGAGTAATGACTTCCCAATGGCCTTCAATTCTTTGCCTTGCTTTCCTTCAAGTTCAAGGCAAACTCATCGTTTGCTTCTGTGAGAACTATGTAATTGTTTTGTTTCGTACATTTACCGCCTTGTCTGGGAAAAAGATGCAACCAAAGAATGCAATGGATACTAAAATTGAATGTATTTTTTAGATTACCACAAGTTTCAAATAATATTATAATTTTTGCATATTCCTGACATTCGATTTATATCCAATCAAATAAAATATACGTCGAGTGATACTAAATCTCGAATTTTTATGCTGCAATGACGAGAGGCGTAATCTTCACGACAAGACATTTGATAAAATCCAGCGATTACTTCCTTCATTAATATCTCCACCGTTTGTGGTCCTTTAAACGATATTTGTTACACAATTATCTATTTGTATGTTTAAAGATATTCTCATGGAGTGATTAACTGAATTTTAATCAAAATAGAATTATTTAGATGATTTTCAGGGAGTTATCAAACTCAAATCAAGTCGAACTGAATAACTATTCTCCTCTTAAATTTCTTGGTTTCTAAACTGAATTCCACTCTAATTTAAAGATAAAACTGCATTAATTATCCGTGATTAACACCATGGCAAAGAGAATTTCATTGCTTCTTTCATCATTTCCAACTAAACTAAGAATACTTAATTTCCTTCTGCGTCATCGTTTGAAAGCAAACGTTTGTCTAAGATGGCCAGTATTGTTATTAGGCGTTGTAGCTTATTTAGGAGTTACGGTTTCTAAATTGAATGTTCGATTCAGCAAATTAGAACCCGATTTTAAGTTATTTGAGCAAACTCAATTACGATAGAACTTCTTTAACCAACTTAAAGATCGTATACCGTTCCACTTTAGTTCATTCTTCTTTGTAACTCATAAGTTTCCTTACGTTTTTCTAAATCTATTAACCAATCATTTATTACAGTTTACCTACTTATTGATGCTTTATTGTTAGAAATTACTTGTGAATATTTATAATAGCAAACGTGAACTTTCCGCGTTGACCACAGAGTAGTCACTCAACATTACATTTTCATTGAATATATCTCACTACATTTTCCCAATAAAAGTTGCACTTTCGTGTCTTTAAAACGTATCTGAAGCACAGACCAGAGTTATAAATTGTGACGTCATATAACTAGGCGAACCTTTTTATTTAAGGACATTTTTAACATTGTTAAATGCTGCCTTCTTGTAAGTATTTGCTTCTCATTCCAAGCTCGCAATACTGTACCGATTGAAAACATTAATTGTATTTATAGACATTATTTCATAAGTATTGGGCATAACTTCAACTTTTATATCTGCATTTGATTGATATCCAGAATAGCTCGTATTTTTCATATCTTATTATTACTAATTTAGAATGTATTTAACTATACTAAAGAAGGAGGTTTATTCCCATTATTAGATTTTGATTGATTATGTTTGCATCATCAAGGCTGTTATTTTATTGCCAGAGCTATTGAGAAACCCGAGGCTAATTAAAATATAAATGCCATACTCTTTAATTTAAATCGCTGAATCAGCAGTCAGTGAATATATTTGAGCCCAATCGTTATATAGATCAATAGAGATTTGAGACGCACGTAAAATAAATACATTTTACCTCATTCTGTCAATCGCAAAAACATTAGATACGATATCCACCTAGGCTTAACTTCATTAAAGGCAACTTAGTGATTCCACCATCCCAACTCTGAATAACACTTTGTCATAAATTTATGATCTTTAAGTATTAACGCAAATCATTAAAACATAATGTCATTAAACCGACACAATTTAAGAATATGCAAATAAATCCTTCGTCAGTTGTGAGTCATCTCAATGTTTTAGAGTGCTACTTCCCAGTAATATATCCCTTGTACCAATTCCCCCCGGACCAATTTACCGGGCGCCGGTGAATTCGTACGCAGTGAATTCGTACGCGGAGAATTCGTACGCAGGGAGTTATTCTTTTACCAAATTTTGAATCAAAATCACTTAGAATAAAACATTCTTCAAAATTGGATCGTTTCATATTCACTTTGGCAAGAATTTGGAAGAAAATTTGAGATAATTTATAGACACAATTACATCACTTTCAATCTATAAATCTTTAAAGCAATAAGAAAGTAGGAAATTAATTTTCGAGCAAATTCCAGCACTGGTCACGTTTTTAAATTCATCAATCTGACTGAATTACATCGATGTTAGTCTGATTATTTTGATGGATCATCAATTATTGATGGATTTAAGAACAGTCCGTAGGTTTTTTCTGCTGTTTTACTAGATTGCTTCCGTTGAATTTGCAATTTGTTCCATCTCCATAATTCCTTACACTCAGACGAAAATATATAATCGCATCGTTTTTTTGCATTATAAATACGTTATATTTGTAAGTTTCCATTTACTGGCTTTTTTATGAGGTTATTCACGTTTGAATGTCCCAGTAATGTCGTCAGAACCCTGCGGCTCTTCATCGGGAATTAATCTCAGCGATGGACATTGGTGGAAAGCATCGTATATGCATCGGTGAATAGATCGGTTCGTTGGATGAATTTAAAAAGTTCCCACTCACTCAAATCTTTGATTGGTGTTACTTAAGCTACCTCGGCAAGTCGTATTGTTTATTGCAAGCATTTCAAAGAGTATTACAATCAATTCTACATTATCATACAGCATTTCAGAATTCGTTACTAAATTCGCTGTGAATTCTGATATCAGAGAGCCAAGTAGAACCACTCTTTGCTTAGCCACGAGGTGAAATTTCATATTCACATGCATCTAGATTCAAATCAATGCACCATGTCATTGTACTTACAGTAGAATCCTGTATTTTGCTATTGTAACATGATCGAAGGATTCCCAATTCCCGTGAACTGCAGCACGAAATCAATGAATCATCAGAAGTATCTCCTTGGGATTTTTTCGATCACAGATTTAGAACAACACATTTTTCGACACTTGATTTACGATATTGCTGTGAGTCAAGTCGAGGCTTTCAACTGTCGATAAACGTTCTTCATGTACGTTTCCCGTACTTATACTCCAACGAAACACAGGTAAAATACATAAATCTAGAGGAAAAGGACTTCTTTCAAACAAATCAACTTCACAAAGACGAGCAATTTTGAGGCACTTTGAAAATTCTTTCGATTGTACAGTAGACCATTTCCCAATGCATTTGAATTTGAAGTTACGTCAGTCAGACGAGGAAAGAAAGAACATCGAGTTCCGACAGTTCTGGAATTTTCGGAAGGCAACTTGAAGCGTTGTCATTTCATGCAAGGGAGAAGCGAGTTTAATGGATGAGATAAGGGTGGTTTGTGGTGTAAATTCTGCTCCTGTGAAATCTTCTAGCAAAATTGGAATACGTTTACTTAACTACACGGTATTATATAGATCGACCATGGTTTCACAGCGTGCCTCCAAGATCAGCTGACACATAATATAATGTAATAATGTTTTGTTTAGTAAACATTTTCCTATGGAGCGAAGTGTTTAATTCACGATTGATAAAAGTGTATTTGCTGCAAAGTTGAAGACATGGAATCAATGGGGAGAAGAGAAGTTGGGATAATGGTCAAGAAGAACGGTTCACATTAAGTGGTGGAGTAAGTACGATATCAGCGAAATGCCTAATTCTATTCATCGCTATTTCCTACTTGAAAACGTCTGAAAGAAAGGTTTGCCTCTCGGCAAAATTTGCCTTCGGCAATTTTTCCTTAGCTTTCGAAATCACGAGGTCATTGCTAATGACGATGTCACCTTCGGAAACGCTTCGTTCGACTGTCTTTTATTTTCAGAAGAATTGCGTGTAGCGAAGGGAAGTACGGTGAGTGCAAGGATTGACTATGTTTCTACGAATGTATGACTTCCATGTGGTTGTGCCGACTAAAAAGTATACTTTATTACGTTTCGTAGTGAATATATTTAAATATTCCGTGTGTTTGTGAGTGGTGTGGTAGCTATAATAACCAGGAAGTGGAATTGAGAGTTCTGCTGGAAGATCGAACCTGGTTCCTTGGATTGTGCAACATGTGCCAGTGAATGACATGCCGTACAGCTTCTATGGTTTGGAATATCTACTTCTATTCGAAGGTAATAATTATACGGGAGCAATCCTTTACGAAATCGATCTTTCTTCCGATGAACGTGTTATTGAAGGGCGTGGAAAGTAGAATTATCGAATGACATACATTATACAAGTCGTGCATTAACAAAGTTTGGTATTATTTCAACATAGTGTTAGATTGGGTTTCAAATACCGATTTAAACTATCGATTAGAAAAGTTTTGAGATGGTTTTGTTCATCGTGCTGGAGTTTCCATGGATTTTCCGTTACCATAGCATTCATTTCTTTAGTATTCCTTCCAGAATGTTGTTATTTTATGTCGCTACTCAAAATCGTATACGGTGTTATCGATTCAAATAGAGGAATCAATTTCCCAATGAAACATTCATAACTTGGTGTGTTAATCAGATACAGAGAGGTGGGATTATTTAAAAACGTGTGTCGTAATATGATCACTGGTCGACTTAAAGATTGCACTCGCTTGAAACGTTGATTTAGGGGAACATTTTAACTAAATACTAACCTTATTTGTAAAGTATAAATTCAGTGTTTGTCATCAATTAGAGTCCACAGCGTTTGTCCGAACCGGCTAAAAATTGGCACAAGTATTCTTCGAGATCAGGAAAGAAGTGCCAATTTATTTTTGTTCGATACTTTTTCTGGGTTCGAACCAAGATTGCTCTAACAGTTTTCCATAATAAATACACCTAAACTTCTCTTTTATCGTTTGCAGGCTTCTTTTCTTTCGAAGAATTAAATTAGAAAGTATGGTCGTGCTGAGTCGAGACAAGCACCAAAGGAACAGAAATTGAACGAAGATTATTATTTTGGTCGTGAAATATCGTTTTCGAAACTTTCTCTCGAGCATTTTTACAAAATGTACGTAAATTTACCAAAATTTTTGATATTATAAACAAGCAGTTCTCTTGACGGTCAATGCGATATTTGAATCCATGCAATTTCCGGTAAAGTGAGAATGGGATATTATAAGTGTTAACCAAAAGGATATTTACTCACTTTACGACTGAAAACTTAATTTAATTTTGAATTGTAATCAACTTCCATACTCTAACTAAGATGCTTATCTCAATACGATTCTTGTCGTAACGTTTATCCGAACCCAGTTAATACCAGACATCGTTAACTTCGAGGTTATTATAAAACTCGTTTATAGTTAAAAGTAGTGTTTTACAATTAATTCCATTTTCAAAAATGTAATTATTTAAACAAAATTCTGTTAATTAAAATCAACATATAATTATTTTCATTATTTTTGGTGATTTTAAATGTAACGGTTGTCGGCGGTAGGGGTGGGGGAAAACAAATTTCACCAGTCAGAACGCAGCTTCTCTTTTGTAATGGTTTTCCGTGACAAAATTTGCAGTTCTCGGTGAGACTTCGTGGGGGAAAGGTCGTGGTGGTTCACTTCCGGAGTAACGGTAAGAATTTGAATCTCTTTTCCTTATGTTTAAACTTTTGAAGTGCAGTTATATGTTAAAAGCATATTGTATTTGGATGCAATGCACTTAATCTATCTATTGCTAATCTACCATGACACGGAATATTTCTGTGAACGATTTTTTCCGAATGAGCTTGCGGGAGATTGAACATTCGGCAAATTAAATTTGTATCGTATTTTCAACATTCGGAAATTCAAATTATTAGATTTTTACTGACGCGGAAGAATTGTCTGTTCTAAGGGAATCTCAAATGCCAAGAGATGATACTTCCGATGTTTCGTTAGACATTAATGCGAAATATATCACTTCCAAGGGAAAAATTTCAAGAAAGAAAGTTTGCGCGTAATGAATATTCTTACTAAGTCTGCGCTTATTTATGTGATTCATCGATATTCTATCGCGATGAAAATATTTCCGGCGAATAGTTGTCTTGAATGAGCAGGAATTTCAATGTTCGGGAAATTACATTCGGTTCTCTGTTCTTAGGGAATCTCAGATTAAATAACTTGCCTGCTACGGTGACGAAGTGATTAGCGCGCTAGCAACGCCAACGCAAAGGTCTCGGGTTCGAACCCCGGCAAGTCGGAATTTCCTGGCTAGGGAATGGTTTTGTGTCTTCGTAAGTAGCAATAATTTTTTAAATGGATGTAATTGGGGTCTTTTAATTTCCATTAGAGAAGTTATTATTATCATTTGCTTTGCGAAGTTTTCACTTAAAAGCGAAGATATCTCTTAAGTTGAGAAGTTTTCATCTTGTAAGCGGAATTATCCTATGCTAAGCAAAGCTTTCACTTAAAAATATAAGGTACAGTTTTTAGAATTATTATTTACTAAGTCTTAAGCTAAGTTATCGCTTGAGAAGCGGAGTTATTATCTCCTAAGCGGAATTATCACTTAGGAAAAGAAGTTATCACATGCTAAGCTTAGTTGTTATGTGCTAAGTTTAGTAATCATTTAATAAGCAAAGTTATCGTTCGTTAAGCTCACTTGTGATCCAATAAGCGAATATGCCTTGTGTGATTCTACTGAAGT
The DNA here is from genome assembly GCA_947579665.1 of Sympetrum striolatum. Taxonomy (NCBI): domain Eukaryota; kingdom Metazoa; phylum Arthropoda; class Insecta; order Odonata; family Libellulidae; genus Sympetrum; species Sympetrum striolatum. Next base: position 186,816 of record OX388342.1, on the reverse strand, counting down.
TTCGTTTTATGTCTTTGCGAAATATTCGTTGCTGGAGCCGTGAATAACTCATTAACTTCGAAACTGTTCAAATTTTTTTTCTCCTGCACGCCTCAGGTTTATTGGAAGTAAATATTTTTTAATAATTCTGATGTCATGAAACAAAATTTAAAACACGGCTTTTAATGAATTAGAGGTTTAAAATCTCGTTAAAGACCTTTCGAGTTCTACACGAGAAGTCACCAACGGCAACGACATCGGGAGTTCAAATTGCATTGCGTTACATAGATTTATCAATGCATACTTTAAGTGATTATTTATTATAACGCTTATAAGGTAACTGCTCCATTACTAGGTATCCAATTACTGAATTTATTCCTGTCGTATGCGCCGCGCGATCTTTCTATTATGTAATACATGTTACAACATAATACAGTGATTAAATAACTGTAAAACAGTGGAAACCAAGCGTCACCGTAAAGCTGTTTGTTTGAGATAATGAAGCACTTTTCCACACCTTGACCTTCGTCCACGAAACTACCTCTTTACTCCTGCTTTCAATATCACAATTTCGAAATATTCTTTTTCATGAATTGTCGATTAAAATTTTAACGTATCAATTGCCGAAGATCACTTCTAGAAGAATTTGCCCGAGTAATTCAGTCGCTTATCATTTTCGATTTTTGTCTAGGAATCAAGAATTAGTTGCTTTTTCATCCGTCATTAATGGGTGTTCTGTAAATTTAAACAAATATTAAGGAACGCATTTTCAATATCCGTTTTTAAATATTTTCCAGTTTCTTGCGAGATTTTGCCAACGGGATTTCAAATTCAGTGTCGATTCCAGTGGCGTAAATATTTATTAGCCAAGAAGTGAGTATCAAAGTATTCTCTGCTCTAAGGTCATTTTAGTTTTGTAGTATTTCTTCTTTTCGGTAGTACAAATCAATTCATATGTAAAGAATGAAAATTTGTTGCACGGCTGCTAATGAGTTGGAGGTTTAATATCTCAGAAAACCGTGGTTGTCGGCGCTCCTTGTTTTTTCCCCGGTACTCGGAGAAAATAAGAAGAAGTGGCTGTCCCTAAAAGCCTACTGTATAATCGATTTAAATTTTAACGTATCACTTGCCAACTTTTAGAAGAAAAAAGTAATTCGGTCGTGTGTCTTTTTGGATACGATGGTTAGGAATTAAGAATGCGTTAAATGTTTTAAATCGATCACTATTAAGTATTCTGAAACTTTCAGTAACTACTTAGGAACCAGTTTTGCACGTGCCTTTTTAAAAACTTTCCTTTACGTATCTTCCGATGAGATATCATGGCAATTGTAACCATAAGGGATTTCGGGATTTAAAAAACTCAGCAGCGATGCCAGTGGTATAAATAATTATTAACTTCATTGAATCTGAATATAGTTACCTAAATAGTATAACCTGTAATATATTTTAGCAAACCATATGATTACCATTTGTGATAATGTTTAACAATACAAAAGTGCATTGTGCCAAGTCACGATAATTGTTAATATTATTATTCTGTATTTGGTGTACTATACTGTATTCTTATTCATGCCATATTCAAAATAAAATTTTCATTCTTTTTAGATTTGTCATTCTAATTATATTAAATCAATAGATTTTATTCTTGTTTGTAACAAAATGAGTACGTCACTTTCAATACATTTAATTCAATCATGAATTTTAATCGCGTAAGCCGATTTCAGGCAAGTTTTACTCATGTAATGATTATGATGTCGTATTGTAAATTTAATAAGTCCTTGCTACATTATTGTCAATTCATATTAATAATAGTAATAACTGTGAACTGACAATTCGTAATGCAACTTAATTAAAGCAAATATTTATTTACAGCAGACCAGTAACTGGGATGTTTTCTCCTCCTTGGTACTCTGCTGATTTCCCTGCCGACGTAGAAAGTGAAACTCAGTCGTAAGAGAAAGTCACGTCCTAGGTAAAAAGACAGCTGATTCCTTAAAGTAAGTGCATTTACTTAGGTAGTGAGCACAACATTACAGGCTTCACTATTAAAATAACCAATTCCTTTGATTATCGTTTGCACATTTCATATATTTTTCATTTTATAATTTCCCGACCTTTGTCGCATTCGTTGACCTTAATATTTCCTCTAAAAATTGTTAGTATTTAGAAAAATAATAATAAAAAAATATTTTTTAAGCCTAAATTGAATATTATTTCAGTATTTCTACAAAATTCATATACAATTACGGTTCAATAGCTATTCCTTTCAATATTTTTCCATTATGGTTTTAAGGATTGTGAAGTTTTACTAGCGAATTTACGGAGTTTTAGGATAATCTAGTCCAATCTTTGTTTCTCTGTTCTGATTTCATGATTCCCTTTATCTGTTTCTCTCAATTATCCTTAGCAAATCACAATTTATATATTATATTTAATTTTTCCTGTGGTTAGTATGCCAATGCATTTTACTAAGTAATCACCTTTGCAACAAGAGTTTATTTGCAACTGACTCAAGTGATAAATTTTCATTGTAGTTGGTGATGGTAATCATCTTTCATTTGGGTGTAACTTTGCCATTTTCTTATGTATTCTAGAATCCCCATTCCTGTATTTGCCCTTCCTCGCGATCCTTCTATTTTTAATTCAATTATTCTCCTTTGTTCCTGCTATCATACTCTGATGAATGGACTGTTTCCATTTGTCATGTGGTACAGGATAGAGAAAAATGTATCTCTCATTTTCTTTTGTCCCAGTCTTGATCATGGCTGTGATGAAATAAAAGCTACCGAGGCATGAGCGAACAATTGCACTGATCAAGGTCTCTCCTTACAGAATTCCAAGAAAATTGTTAATGTAATTGAAACTGATCTTAAATGTTTTCCTCCTGCATGACACTTACTGCTAAGAAATAATTTCGAGCTGATAAATGCGTTGTTGAACTGTGGGATGTTTTCTCACTTTTAATGATGGAAAAGGAGTGGATATCGGTCAATAATAATCTGGAGAGGTAAGATAATTTCTATAAAGTAAATAAACTTGTGATAATTAAACTAAGCTAGCTTTATGGTAAAACTTAATCCAAAATTTAAAAATTATTATACATTTTTTAGTGCATTTAATGCTTTTCTCACAACAGAGATGAAATAAACATTGACAAAACTAGAAACAGATGGTAAACAAAAGCAAAAAACTCCTATGAGCACGAAGATGAAGATCGTTAGTTTGCATTAGTTGAGGTCAACCTAATTTTGGACTAAGCAGTGCCGTACCTATGTTCATTAAACCCAAGCAGCTGTGGACAGAGAAATTAGAAATCTTTGGATGTTGTTGGATAGGCAATGGGAAAAATTTCTACTTCTTCAATAAATTAACTGGACTTTCGAGGTAATCGATCATCATATGGTTACAAATTTTAGAGTAAATAGGTTTAAGCCTAAAATAATTTTAGAAATATATAAATAAAATTGGACAAAATGATTCAATTATTTTAAGGCCATAATTATCAACTATTGCTTTATAGGTACCCATATGGAGAGGTCTTCTGGTAACTTCAAAAGAGAGCTACCCTAGCAGAATAAAATTCTCACTATGGAGTGGTGTGATGCCACCCCCAAGTCGAGAGATTCTGCCCATCGAGTGGGTCTCGGGACCACTGGGTAACTCTCAAATGTAAGGTACTATTTTCAGAATACAGTTCTCTTCAGGGGAGGTGTAATGCCTCTCCTGTTTGAGAGGTTCTGCCCATGGAAAGAGGGTCTGCGTACCTCATGGTATCACTCAATAGATAGCTACCTTTGGCAAAATAATATTCTCATCGACGATCAGGATTCCGATTGAGATGTTTTGCCCTTCAAGATTTTCTGGTAGCTAACAAAAGAGAGATACCATTTGCAGATACAATTCTCGTCACCGAGAGGCATTTTGCCTCTCTTGATTGAGAAGTTCTGCCCATTATGGGACTAAAACTTGAAGATTTCATGTAGAGGGTCTGATCTGACCTCTCATGTCTAGTGAGACGTTTTAATTATCGATGCTCTTTGAAGAAGGCATCTTATTTGAGATTATCGTTGGATGAAGGGATTCCAATGCCTTCCCAATTGGTGATGACAAATTAAGGTATGTTTTTCTAAAGATTTTAGTATATATTTTTTAATTATTGGCATCTGATTATCATTAGAAAATAATAATTTTTATGATTAAAATTTTTCATTGAATATTAATGGTCTCTTTTCTAACCTTTCAGGAATGGGGTGCTTATAAATACCTTATTGATAAAGGTGTACTGGTTTACCTACCTTAAAATCTCCATGTAAGACTTCCTGCTGAATGGTCTGCTGGTCTTCTGGTAACTTCAAAAGAGAGCTACCCTAGCAGAATAAAATTCTCACTATGGAGTGGTGTGATGCCATCCCCAGGTCGAGAGATTCTGCCCATCGAGTGGGTCTGTGAACCACTAGGTAACTCTCAAATGTATGTTACCATTTTCAGAATACAGTTCTCTTCAGGGGAGGTGTAATGCCTCTCCTGTTTGAGAGGTTCTGCCCATGGAAAGAGGGTCTGCGTACCTCTTGGTATCACTCAATAGAAAGCTACCTTTGGCAAAATAATATTCTCATCGACGATCAGGATTCCGATTGAGATGTTTTGCCCTTCAAGATTTTCTGGTAGCTAACAAAAGAGAGATACCATTTGCAGATACAATTCTCGTCAACGAGAGGCCTTTTGCCTCTCTTGATTGAGAAGTTCTGCCCATTATGGGACTAAAACTTGAAGATTTCATGTAGAGGGTCTGATCTGACCTCTCATGTCTAGTGAGATGTTTTAATAATCGATGCGCTTTGAAGAAGGCATCTTATTTGAGATTATCTTTGGATGTAAGGATTCCAATGCCTTCCCAATTGGTGATGACAAAATAAGGTATGTTTTTGTAAAGATTTTAGAATATATATTTTTTTAAGTATTGGCATCTGATTATCATTAGAAAATAATACTTTTTATGATATGAATTTTGTAATTGAATATTCATGGTCTCTTTTCTAACCTTTCAGGAATGGGGAGCTAATAAATACATTATTGATATAGTGACTGGTGTTCCTACCTTAAAATTTCCTCCTTAACCATTCTGTGGGAGAGAAAAATTGTAAAATACATAGGAACTGCAGCAGCACATTCCTAATTGCTTTGGCAAGATAAGTCATTCTGTACCTAATGATCTTGAGTAAAAACCATGACCTACTATAAAGCTGAGATGTGGAAGAAATCGATGAACCAGATACTACAGGTTAGTTTGAGAAGGTTCGTGCAGGCTCTCCTCTTGAATAATCTAAGGTAACTCTTTTATCATTTAATAGATCCTCATTTCAATAAGGGTTTAGCACTATGCATCCCAAATTGTAATTTCCTTGTTTCATTGATTTGTAATCATCTAATATGATCTGCTGCTATTACTGGAATTTCAATCGGCATTTATAATTATAATAAATATATTACGTGTTTGTCCTATTATTCATATAGAGAATTTGCACTGAATGTTCCTCTAATAATACCAGAAGCTCCAGAGTGCTGCAACTTGGGAGTAGAGTGGAGAATGGTGGAAATGGACCAATGCAGTGTACAGTATGGGACAGTTCTTAAGGGAGACACCAAGTTGCGGAGAAATTATTGGAAGAATGTACGAGGCCTCTCGATGGCTCCTGTTTAGGGGTAGGGTAGTATAACGACAGCCACTGAGTGCTTTAAGGGTGGCTACAGAGTAAGATATTATTACATATATTGTTTTCAATTCATTGTTTTGAAATGCGTCTCTAAGGTTTCCAATACAATGCAAGACCTAATTATTTCTTTGATCAAGTTTCAATGGTGTTATATCATGTCATTTTATGTTAATAATCGGTAGTGATAAGTTTATTGGGTTTCAAGTATGATAAACTAGATTTAGATGGTATGATTGGGAAAAGCAGGAATTTTATTCATATACGTTGCTCCAGTTTGCCTCTGTTGAATTGTTATGGTTTTCCGTTCGTTCTGTTGAAGTACTGTTAAATCCTCTCCTTTCAAAATATCTTTGCTCATGCTTTTCCTTTCACATTGCTCTATGCTCCATTCGGGGGTACATGATCATAATATTCTGCGGAATTTATTATTTTTTATATATATTTCATGCCTTATTTAGTTATAATATATTTTTAGATATAATATTGCAATTACTGTCAATATATTCCGTTTTACAGGTTGCAATATGATTTTGTCAATATGCTTGAGTAAGCCAATGTCTGCCAAAAGATATTATTACGTATATTGTTTTCAATTCATTGTTTTGAAATGCATCTCTATGTTTTCCTAAAACAATGCAAGACCTAATTATTTCTTTGATCAAGTTTCAATGGTGTTATATCATGTAAATTTATGTTTTTAATCGGTAGTGATAACTTAATTGGGTTTCAAGTATGTTACACTAGATTTAGATGGTATGATGGGGAAAATCAGGAATTTTATTCATATACGTTGCTCCAGTTTGCCTCTGTGTAATGGTTGTGGTTTTCCGTTCGTTCTGTTGAAGTACTGTTAAATACTCTCCTTTCAAAATAGCTTTGCTCCGGCTTTTCGTTTCACATTGCTCTATGCTCGATTTGGCGGTGCATGATCATAATTTTCTGGGGAGTTAAAAATTTTTTATATATATTTCACGCCTTGTTTAGTTATAATATATTTTTAGATATAATATTGCAATTACTGTCAATATATTCTGTTATGCAGGTCGCAATATGATTTCGTCAATATGCTTGAGTCAGCCAATGTCTGCCATCTTAACTAGCAGATTTAATTATAGTTATAGGAAAATATCCAATTGGAGATCATGGACGATGTTTATGGGATGTATTTCTGGAAATCTGATTTATTTCAATGATCATCCTTGTGGTTACTTTACATTTAAGCAGTCTTTTGGTTTGCTTTGTTGGATTTATTTTTCTTAAATTCAATGAAATAATGGAAGTGTAAAATGGCAATGGGTGTTCTGTATCCAAAATAGTTTAGACTTTTTGAATAGTGGTAGAAGATGTTTTGTTATTGCCAATATACAATGTATTTTAGGGTCAGTTCCTTCATGCTAATTGGGTTTTTACTTTCTCCATATTCATAGTATATAGAAAGTATTGTTTTCATGAAAAAATTTGACTTTGAGATTTCAACCGAAATACATGTTTTGGGGTCCCTAGAATAGGTTCTGACCATTTTTGGAATGATGTCAGCATCTGTGTGTGTTTGTGTGCTTGTGGGCACTCTAACGTGAAAACTATTAGCCCTATCAGTACCAAACTTCACATATATACTGTGGGGTGCTGACAGAGTTGATAATTTTTTGGAGTAAATCTTTTAACCAGAAGTTGAGCTTTTTCATTCTTGGAAGCAAATTTCCTTTGTTGTGAAATATCTGAAAAAAAATGGTATTTAGGTTTATACTATTGTTTTAGAAAATGTAATTTTCCATAACTGCTGTATTGAACATATTTTTTATCACTGACTGGTAAGGAGTTATTGGTGAAATACTGATAAACCGGAAGTAGCTGATTATGTACTTTGTGGGCACTGAAATATGAAAACTGTTTGTTTTATCAACGTCAAATTTCATATATAGTACTTTGGTTGGTGTCGTTAGAGTTTCTGGTTTATATCGGTTAGCTGGAAGTCTAGTTCTACTTTTGAGGCTCGTTTCTGATTTTTGCAAAATATCTCCATTAATCTGATACTTAGGTGTATACAATTATTTATAAAAGTTTTAGAGAATGCAATTTAATATAACTTTTGTGTGAAAGATATTTTTGTATAACTGATTGTTTAGGAGTTATTCATGAAATACTGATCAATGGGAAGTTGCTGATTATCTACTTAAGGAAAAATGTGAGACCTAAGTTTTAAAATTTTCATCTGTTATTTATTAATATTATTCTTTATCAGGTGCGTAATTGCTGTTCTCTATTGGCAACGTATCCATTTCCAATAGAACTTCCTATGGAAATATAATAGGTTCATAGAAATTTATTGAAATATATTCATTGTGTATCCAGTTCTTCGGAGCATAGAGTATGCCTAGCTAGTTTGGTTTGAGTGCATTCAATTTTTAACACAAGCTCCGCACAGCTTTGGGCACAAGGTTATGGGTCGACTGTTTAGTAGTAGTTTTTCCACAGGCCATTTTGGGAACTTTGTTTGCAAGGGCAAGTGTGGTCTCGTCTGACTGTGCATCATCCTCCACTGCCATGGCCTCATTGAGGCACTGGTAGCACAAAGTGCTGTATCAAAAATGACTTTATGATGTTTACAAATTACAGTTATATCTGTTAATCCATCTCCTATCTATTACATATAGAAGTTTCTAATATTATACCTAATTAAACATTCACTGATTCATTCATGGGGGATAAAAATTGTAACCATATTTCATAAGTGTCACTGACTTGAAATTTTTTCAACGCCCTGGCCATAATGTTTAACCACATAGAAAAAAACGATTCATAGCATCAGTGTCATGTGTTCGATGCTAACTACTATGGAAAAGCAGTGGATATCAGTCACTAATGATCCGGAAAGGTAAGCAAATATCTATATAGTCAATGAACGTGTGATAACTAAACTAAACTAGCTTTATGGTAAAACTTAATCCAAAGTTTGAAAATTATAATAAATATTTGAGTACATTTGATGCTTTATTTGCAGCAGAGATACAATAACCGTAGACGGCATTAGAAAGAGATGGTTAACAAAAGAAAAAAACTCCTATGAGCACGAAGATGAAGATCGTAAGTTTGCATTAGTTGAGGTCAACCTAATTTTGGACTAAGCAGTGCCATACCTATGTTCATTAAACCCAAGCAGCTGTGGACAGAGAAATTAGAAATCTTTGGATGTTGTTGGATAGGCAATGGGAAAAATTTCTACTTCTTCAATAAATTAACTGGACTTTCGAGGTAATCGATCATCATATGGTTACAAATTTTAGAGTAAATAGGTTTAAGCCTAAAATAATTTTAGAAATATATAAATAAAATTGGACAAAATGATTCAATTATTTTAAGGCCATAATTATCAACTATTGCTTTATAGGTACCCATATGGAGAGGTCTTCTGGTAACTTCAAAAGAGAGCTACCCTAGCAGAATAAAATTCTCACTATGGAGTGGTGTGATGCCACCCCCAAGTCGAGAGATTCTGCCCATCGAGTGGGTCTCGGGACCACTGGGTAACTCTCAAATGTAAGGTACTATTTTCAGAATACAGTTCTCTTCAGGGGAGGTGTAATGCCTCTCCTGTTTGAGAGGTTCTGCCCATGGAAAGAGGGTCTGCGTACCTCATGGTATCACTCAATAATTAGCTACCTTTGGCAAAATAATATTCTCATCGACGATTAGGATTCCGATTGAGATGTTTTGCCCTTCAAGATTTTCTGGTAGCTAACAAAAGAGAGATACCATTTGCAGATACAATTCTCGTCACCGAGAGGCATTTTGCCTCTCTTGATTGAGAAGTTCTGCCCATTATGGGACTAAAACTTGAAGATTTCATGTAGAGGGTCTGATCTGACCTCTCATGTCTAGTGAGACGTTTTAATTATCGATGCTCTTTGAAGAAGGCATCTTATTTGAGATTATCGTTGGATGAAGGGATTCCAATGCCTTCCCAATTGGTGATGACAAATTAAGGTATGTTTTTCTAAAGATTTTAGTATATATTTTTTAATTATTGGCATCTGATTATCATTAGAAAATAATAATTTTTATGATTAAAATTTTTCATTGAATATTAATGGTCTCTTTTCTAACCTTTCAGGAATGGGGTGCTTATAAATACCTTATTGATAAAGGTGTACTGGTTTACCTACCTGAAAATCTCCATGTAAGACTTCCTGCTGAATGGTCTGCTGGTCTTCTGGTAACTTCAAAAGAGAGCTACCCTAGCAGAATAAAATTCTCACTATGGAGTGGTGTGATGCCATCCCCAGGTCGAGAGATTCTGCCCATCGAGTGGGTCTGTGAACCACTAGGTAACTCTCAAATGTATGTTACCATTTTCAGAATACAGTTCTCTTCAGGGGAGGTGTAATGCCTCTCCTGTTTGAGAGGTTCTGCCCATGGAAAGAGGGTCTGCGTACCTCATGGTATCACTCAATAGAAAGCTACCTTTGGCAAAATAATATTCTCATCGACGATCAGGATTCCGATTGAGATGTTTTGCCCTTCAAGATTTTCTGGTAGCTAACAAAAGAGAGATACCATTTGCAGATACAATTCTCGTCAACGAGAGGCCTTTTGCCTCTCTTGATTGAGAAGTTCTGCCCATTATGGGACTAAAACTTGAAGATTTCATGTAGAGGGTCTGATCTGACCTCTCATGTCTAGTGAGATGTTTTAATAATCGATGCGCTTTGAAGAAGGCATCTTATTTGAGATTATTTTTGGATGGAAGGATTCCAATGCCTTCCCAATTGGTGATGACAAAATAAGGTATGTTTTTGTAAAGATTTTAGAATATATATTTTTTTAAGTATTGGCATCTGATTATCGTTAGAAAATAATACTTTTTATGATATGAATTATGTAATTGAATATTCATGGTCTCTTTTCTAACCTTTCAGGAATGGGGAGCTAATAAATACATTATTGATATAGTGACTGGTGTTCCTACCTTAAAATTTCCTCAACCATTCTGTGGGAGAGAAAAATTGTAAAATACATAGGAACTGCAGCAGCACATTCCTAATTGCTTTGGCAAGATAAGTCATTCTGTACCTAATGATCTTGAGTAAAAACCATGACCTACTATAAAGCTGAGATGTGGAAGAAATCGATGAACCAGATACTACAGGTTAGTTTGAGAAGGTTCGTGCAGGCTCTCCTCTTGAATAATCTAAGGTAACTCTTTTATCATTTAATAGATCCTCATTTCAATAAGGGTTTAGCACTATGCATCCCAAATTGTAATTTCCTTGTTTCATTGATTTGTAATCATCTAATATGATCTGCTGCTATTACTGGAATTTCAATCGGCGTTTATAATTATAATAAATATATTATGTGTTTGTCCTATTATTCATATAGAGAATATGCACTGAATGTTCCTCTAATAATACCAGAAGCTCCAGAGTGCTGCAACTTGGGAGTAGAGTGGAGAATGGTGGAAATGGACCAATGCAGTGTACAGTATGGGACAGTTCTTAAGGGAGACACCAAGTTGCGGAGAAATTATTGGAAGAATGTACGAGGCCTCTCGATGGCTCCTGTTTAGGGGTAGGGTAGTATAACGACAGCCACTGAGTGCTTTAAGGTGGCTACAGAGTAAGATATTATTACATATATTGTTTTCAATTCATTGTTTTGAAATGCGTCTCTAAGGTTTCCAATACAATGCAAGACCTAATTATTTCTTTGATCAAGTTTCAATGGTGTTATATCATGTCAATTTATGTTTATAATCGGTAGTGATAAGTTTATTGGGTTTCAAGTATGATAAACTAGATTTAGATGGTATGATGGGGAAAAGCAGGAATTTTATTCATATACGTTGCTCCAGTTTGCCTCTGTATAATTGTTGTGGTTTTCCGTTCGTTCTGTTGAAGTACTGTTAAATCCTCTCCTTTCAAAATATCTTTGCTCCGGCTTTTCCTTTCACATTGCTCTATGCTCCACTCAGGGGTACATGATCATAATATTCTGCGGAATTTATAATTTTTATATATATTACATGCCTTATTTAGTAATAATATATTTTTAGATATAATATTGCAATTTCTGTCAATATATTCCGTTTTACAGGTTGCAATATGATTTTTTCAATATGCTTGTGTAAGCCAATGTCTGCCAAAAGATATAATTACGTGTATTGTTTTCAATTCATTGTTTTGAAATGCAGCTCTATGTTTTCCTAAAACAATGCAAGACCTAATTATTTCTTTGATCAAGTTTCAATGGTGTTATATCATGTAAATTTATGTTTTTAATCGGTAGTGATAACTTAATTGGGTTTCAAGTATGATACACTAGATTTAGATGGTATGATGGGGAAAATCAGGAATTTTTTTCATATACTTTGCTCCAGTTTGCCTCTGTATAATTGTTGTGGTTTTCCATTCGTTCTGTTGAAGTACTGTTAAATCCTCTCCTTTCAAAATAGCTTTGCTCTGGCTTTTCGTTTCACATTGCTCTATGCTCGATTTGGCGGTGCATGATCATAATATTCTGGGGAGTTTAAAATTTTTTATATATATTTCATGCCTTGTTTAGTTATAATATATTTTAAGATATAATATTGCAATTACTGTCAATATATTCTGTTATGCAGGTCGCAATATGATTTCGTCAATATGCTTGAGTCAGCCAATGTCTGCCATCTTAACTAGCAGATTTAATTATAGTTATAGGAAAATATCCAATTGGAGATCATGGACGATGTTTATGGGATGTATTTCTGGAAATCTGATTTATTTCAATGATCATCCTTGTGGTTACTTTACATTTAAGCAGTCTTTTGGTTTGCTTTGTTGGATTTATTTTTCTTAAATTCAATGAAATAATGGAAGTGTAAAATGGCAATGGGTGTTCTGTATCCAAAATAGTTTAGACTTTTTGAATAGTGGTAGAAGATGTTTTGTTATTGCCAATATACAATGTATTTTAGGGTCAGTTCCTTCATGCTAATTGGGTTTTTACTTTCTCCATATTCATAGTATATAGAAAGTATTGTTTTCATGAAAAAATTTGACTTTGAGATTTCAACCGAAATACATGTTTTGGGGTCCCTAGAATACGTTCTGACTATTTTTGGAATGATGTCAGCATCTGTGTGTGTTTGTGTGCTTGTGGGCACTCTAACGTGAAAACTATTAGCCCTATCAGTACCAAACTTCACATATATACTGTGGGGTGCTGACAGAGTTGATAATTTTTTGGAGTAAATCTTTTAACCAGAAGCTGAGCTTTTTCATTCTTGGAAGCAAATTTCCTTTGTTGTGAAATATCTGAAAAAAAATGGTATTTAGGTTTATACTATTGTTTTAGAAAATGTAATTTTCCATAACTGCTGTATTGAACATATTTTTTATCACTGACTGGTAAGGAGTTATTGGTGAAATACTGATAAACCGGAAGTAGCTGATTATGTACTTTGTGGGCACTGAAATATGAAAACTGTTTGTTTTATCAACGCCAAATTTCATATATAGTACTTTGGTTGGTGTCGTTAGAGTTTCTGGTTTATATCGGTTAGCTGGAAGTCTAGTTCTACTTTTGAGGCTCGTTTCTGATTTTTGCAAAATATCTCCATTAATCTGATACTTAGGTGTATACAATTATTTATAAAAGTTTTAGAGAATGCAATTTAATATAACTTTTGTGTGAAAGATATTTTTGTATAACTGATTGTTTAGGAGTTATTCATGAAATACTGATCAATGGGAAGTTGCTGATTATCTACTTAAGGAAAAATGTGAGACCTAAGTTTTAAAATTTTCATCTGTTATTTATTAATATTATTCTTTATCAGGTGCGTAATTGCTGTTCTCCATTGGCAACGTATCCATTTCCAATAGAACTTCCTATGGAAATATAATAGGTTCATAGAAATTTATTGAAATATATTCATTGTGTATCCAGTTCTTCGGAGCATAGAGTATGCCTAGCTAGTTTGGTTTGAGTGCATTCAATTTTTAACACAAGCTCCGCACAGCTTTGGGCACAAGGTTATGGGTCGACTGTTTAGTAGTAGTTTTTCCACAGGCCATTTTGGGAACTTTGTTTGCAAGGGCAAGTGTGGTCTCGTCTGACTGTGCATCATCCTCCACTGCCATGGCCTCATTGAGGCACTGGTAGCACAAAGTGCTGTATCAAAAATGACTTTATGATGTTTACAAATTACAGTTATATCTGTTAATCCATCTCCTATCTATTACATATAGAAGTTTCTAATATTATACCTAATTAAACATTCACTGATTCATTCATGGGGGATAAAAATTGTAACCATATTTCATAAGTGTCACTGACTTGAAATTTTTTCAACGCCCTGGCCATAATGTTTAACCACATAGAAAAAAACGATTCATAGCATCAGTGTCATGTGTTCGATGCTAACTACTATGGAAAAGCAGTGGATATCAGTCACTAATGATCCGGAAAGGTAAGCAAATATCTATATAGTCAATGAACGTGTGATAACTAAACTAAACTAGCTTTATGGTAAAACTTAATCCAAAGTTTGAAAATTATAATAAATATTTGAGTACATTTGATGCTTTATTTGCAGCAGAGATACAATAACCGTAGACGGCATTAGAAAGAGATGGTTAACAAAAGAAAAAAACTCCTATGAGCACGAAGATGAAGATCGTAAGTTTGCATTAGTTGAGGTCAACCTAATTTTGGACTAAGCAGTGCCGTACCTATGTTCATTAAACCCAAGCAGCTGTGGACAGAGAAATTAGAAATCTTTGGATGTTGTTGGATAGGCAATGGGAAAAATTTCTACTTCTTCAATAAATTAACTGGACTTTCGAGGTAATCGATCATCATATGGTTACAAATTTTAGAGTAAATAGGTTTAAGCCTAAAATAATTTTAGAAATATATAAATAAAATTGGACAAAATGATTCAATTATTTTAAGGCCATAATTATCAACTATTGCTTTATAGGTACCCATATGGAGAGGTCTTCTGGTAACTTCAAAAGAGAGCTACCCTAGCAGAATAAAATTCTCACTATGGAGTGGTGTGATGCCACCCCCAAGTCGAGAGATTCTGCCCATCGAGTGGGTCTCGGGACCACTGGGTAACTCTCAAATGTAAGGTACTATTTTCAGAATACAGTTCTCTTCAGGGGAGGTGTAATGCCTCTCCTGTTTGAGAGGTTCTGCCCATGGAAAGAGGGTCTGCGTACCTCATGGTATCACTCAATAGATAGCTACCTTTGGCAAAATAATATTCTCATCGACGATTAGGATTCCGATTGAGATGTTTTGCCCTTCAAGATTTTCTGGTAGCTAACAAAAGAGAGATACCATTTGCAGATACAATTCTCGTCACCGAGAGGCATTTTGCCTCTCTTGATTGAGAAGTTCTGCCCATTATGGGACTAAAACTTGAAGATTTCATGTAGAGGGTCTGATCTGACCTCTCATGTCTAGTGAGACGTTTTAATTATCGATGCTCTTTGAAGAAGGCATCTTATTTGATATTATCGTTGGATGAAGGGATTCCAATGCCTTCCCAATTGGTGATGACAAATTAAGGTATGTTTTTCTAAAGATTTTAGTATATATTTTTTAATTATTGGCATCTGATTATCATTAGAAAATAATAATTTTTATGATTAAAATTTTTCATTGAATATTAATGGTCTCTTTTCTAACCTTTCAGGAATGGGGTGCTTATAAATACCTTATTGATAAAGGTGTACTGGTTTACCTACCTGAAAATCTCCATGTAAGACTTCCTGCTGAATGGTCTGCTGGTCTTCTGGTAACTTCAAAAGAGAGCTACCCTAGCAGAATAAAATTCTCACTATGGAGTGGTGTGATGCCATCCCCAGGTCGAGAGATTCTGCCCATCGAGTGGGTCTGTGAACCACTAGGTAACTCTCAAATGTATGTTACCATTTTCAGAATACAGTTCTCTTCAGGGGAGGTGTAATGCCTCTCCTGTTTGAGAGGTTCTGCCCATGGAAAGAGGGTCTGCGTACCTCTTGGTATCACTCAATAGAAAGCTACCTTTGGCAAAATAATATTCTCATCGACGATCAGGATTCCGATTGAGATGTTTTGCCCTTCAAGATTTTCTGGTAGCTAACAAAAGAGAGATACCATTTGCAGATACAATTCTCGTCAACGAGAGGCCTTTTGCCTCTCTTGATTGAGAAGTTCTGCCCATTATGGGACTAAAACTTGAAGATTTCATGTAGAGGGTCTGATCTGACCTCTCATGTCTAGTGAGATGTTTTAATAATCGATGCGCTTTGAAGAAGGCATCTTATTTGAGATCATCTTTGGATGGAAGGATTCCAATGCCTTCCCAATTGGTGATGACAAAATAAGGTATGTTTTTGTAAAGATTTTAGAATATATATTTTTTTAAGTATTGGCATCTGATTATCGTTAGAAAATAATACTTTTTATGATATGAATTATGTAATTGAATATTCATGGTCTCTTTTCTAACCTTTCAGGAATGGGGAGCTAATAAATACATTATTGATATAGTGACTGGTGTTCCTACCTTAAAATTTCCTCAACCATTCTGTGGGAGAGAAAAATTGTAAAATACATAGGAACTGCAGCAGCACATTCCTAATTGCTTTGGCAAGATAAGTCATTCTGTACCTAATGATCTTGAGTAAAAACCATGACCTACTATAAAGCTGAGATGTGGAAGAAATCGATGAACCAGATACTACAGGTTAGTTTGAGAAGGTTCGTGCAGGCTCTCCTCTTGAATAATCTAAGGTAACTCTTTTATCATTTAATAGATCCTCATTTCAATAAGGGTTTAGCACTATGCATCCCAAATTGTAATTTCCTTGTTTCATTGATTTGTAATCATCTAATATGATCTGCTGCTATTACTGGAATTTCAATCGGCGTTTATAATTATAATAAATATATTATGTGTTTGTCCTATTATTCATATAGAGAATATGCACTGAATGTTCCTCTAATAATACCAGAAGCTCCAGAGTGCTGCAACTTGGGAGTAGAGTGGAGAATGGTGGAAATGGACCAATGCAGTGTACAGTATGGGACAGTTCTTAAGGGAGACACCAAGTTGCGGAGAAATTATTGGAAGAATGTACGAGGCCTCTCGATGGCTCCTGTTTAGGGGTAGGGTAGTATAACGACAGCCACTGAGTGCTTTAAGGTGGCTACAGAGTAAGATATTATTACATATATTGTTTTCAACTCATTGTTTTGAAATGCGTCTCTAAGGTTTCCAATACAATGCAAGACCTAATTATTTCTTTGATCAAGTTTCAATGGTGTTATATCATGTCAATTTATGTTTATAATCGGTAGTGATAAGTTTATTGGGTTTCAAGTATGATAAACTAGATTTAGATGGTATGATGGGGAAAAGCAGGAATTTTATTCATATACGTTGCTCCAGTTTGCCTCTGTATAATTGTTGTGGTTTTCCGTTCGTTCTGTTGAAGTACTGTTAAATCCTCTCCTTTCAAAATATCTTTGCTCCGGCTTTTCCTTTCACATTGCTCTATGCTCCACTCAGGGGTACATGATCATAATATTCTGCGGAATTTATAATTTTTATATATATTACATGCCTTATTTAGTAATAATATATTTTTAGATATAATATTGCAATTTCTGTCAATATATTCCGTTTTACAGGTTGCAATATGATTTTTTCAATATGCTTGTGTAAGCCAATGTCTGCCAAAAGATATAATTACGTGTATTGTTTTCAATTCATTGTTTTGAAATGCAGCTCTATGTTTTCCTAAAACAATGCAAGACCTAATTATTTCTTTGATCAAGTTTCAATGGTGTTATATCATGTAAATTTATGTTTTTAATCGGTAGTGATAACTTAATTGGGTTTCAAGTATGATACACTAGATTTAGATGGTATGATGGGGAAAATCAGGAATTTTTTTCATATACTTTGCTCCAGTTTGCCTCTGTATAATTGTTGTGGTTTTCCATTCGTTCTGTTGAAGTACTGTTAAATCCTCTCCTTTCAAAATAGCTTTGCTCTGGCTTTTCGTTTCACATTGCTCTATGCTCGATTTGGCGGTGCATGATCATAATATTCTGGGGAGTTTAAAATTTTTTATATATATTTCATGCCTTGTTTAGTTATAATATATTTTAAGATATAATATTGCAATTACTGTCAATATATTCTGTTATACAGGTCGCAACACGATTTCGTCAATATGCTTGAGTAAGCCAATGTCTGCCGTCTTAAGTAGCAGACTTTATTATAGTTATAGGAAAATTTCCAATTGGAGATCATGGCTGAAGTTTATGGGATGTATTTTTGGAAATCTGATTTATTTCAATGATCATCCTTGTGGTTACTTTACATTTAAGCAGTCTTTTGGTTTGCTTTGTTGGATTTATTTTTCTTAAATTCAATGAAATAATGGAAGTGTAAAATGGCAATGGGTGGTCTGTAACCAAAAAAGTTTAGACTCTTTGAATAGTGGTAGAAGATGTTTTGTTATTGCCAATATACAATGTATTTTAGGGTCAGTTCCTTCATGCTAATTGGGTTTTTACTTTCTCCATATTCATAGTATATAGAAAGTATTGTTTTCATGAAAAAATTTGACTTTGAGATTTCAACCGAAATACATGTTTTGGGGTCCCTAGAATACGTTCTGACTATTTTTGGAATGATGTCAGCATCTGTGTGTGTTTGTGTGCTTGTGGGCACTCTAACGTGAAAACTATTAGCCCTATCAGTACCAAACTTCACATATATACTGTGGGGTGCTGACAGAGTTGATAATTTTTTGGAGTAAATCTTTTAACCAGAAGTTGAGCTTTTTCATTCTTGGAAGCAAATTTCCTTTGTTGTGAAATATCTGAAAAAAAATGGTATTTAGGTTTATACTATTGTTTTAGAAAATGTAATTTTCCATAACTGCTGTATTGAACATATTTTTTATCACTGACTGGTAAGGAGTTATTGGTGAAATACTGATAAACCGGAAGTAGCTGATTATGTACTTTGTGGGCACTGAAATATGAAAACTGTTTGTTTTATCAACGCCAAATTTCATATATAGTACTTTGGTTGGTGTCGTTAGAGTTTCTGGTTTATATCGGTTAGCTGGAAGTCTAGTTCTACTTTTGAGGCTCGTTTCTGATTTTTGCAAAATATCTCCATTAATCTGATACTTAGGTGTATACAATTATTTATAAAAGTTTTAGAGAATGCAATTTAATATAACTTTTGTGTGAAAGATATTTTTGTATAACTGATTGTTTAGGAGTTATTCATGAAATACTGATCAATGGGAAGTTGCTGATTATCTACTTAAGGAAAAATGTGAGACCTAAGTTTTAAAATTTTCATCTGTTATTTATTAATATTATTCTTTATCAGGTGCGTAATTGCTGTTCTCCATTGGCAACGTATCCATTTCCAATAGAACTTCCTATGGAAATATAATAGGTTCATAGAAATTTATTGAAATATATTCATTGTGTATCCAGTTCTTCGGAGCATAGAGTATGCCTAGCTAGTTTGGTTTGAGTGCATTCAATTTTTAACACAAGCTCCGCACAGCTTTGGGCACAAGGTTATGGGTCGACTGTTTAGTAGTAAAGTCAGGTGGAAAAGAAAAATATCTATAAAAGTACAATTTTCAATAAAAGAAAATAGTCAGGAAAATCTATAAAATTATAATAGAAATAACACACATGAATATATCTATTATATATAGAAGCTTCTCCGGATTCATTCATATATAGATAGGTATATAGAGAGCTAAACCACAAGCTTGATTAAGTTGAAATTTTTAGGGTGTATTGGCCATAACGTGTAACTGCCAGAAAAATTGTGTCTACAATAAAATCTACAAAACCACAATAACTCAATATTTTATCTCACATCTTTTGAATGAATGATTCCTTCACCTAAGACAACATTCATTTGAAAAATATAAATTTAGTTATTATGTTAACATTATTTGATTGATTTTATTTTCTAGATACTATTTTATAGATTGTATTTATTTTCTCTGGCTATATTTCTTATTACAATAGTATTTTATAATACTGTAAATGTTTTTATTGTAAACAGTCAATGGGATTACATTCATAATAAACATATTACTATTTACAAGGTTGTATATGTAGTGAGGTAAGATGCAATATCAGTAACTATGAAAGAAGAGCATTGAGAAAGAAAATATGTATGTCCACATCATGAACAGGAAAACCTCTTCTCTGCCTATGCTCCAGATATAAGTTGAGGATAGAAGTGTTGTTAGATGGATGCCATTTGAAAAGCATGGAATAAAGTAAGGTGTTGATGTGTTCTTAATGTATTTTCTCATCTACTACTACGTTCTAATTAATTAAAATTTTCCATAGAAATAGAAACATTTTGTATCTTTGATGAATAATTTCCTCTCAAAACTTTGGAATTTATTGTGAGATAAATAATTATTTTCCAAAATATTTTCCAATTTGATGTCAAATTCTGATTTTTGTGTACACTTCAGGACCTTTCTCACAATATTTCCTGATGACAAAAGTTTTTTTTTAAATTTCTGTGTCTCCTCTTATGTATATTAAGGTAGTGTAATAGTAAAGTGTAATGGTAAGGTAATGGTTAATGTATATTGAGTTCCTTTTCAGAATGTCCTCATTGCAAGGCTTATTCTTATGTATCACTTGGTATTATTATTATTTGTGTGCGAAATGTATTGTTAAATACAAAAAAATCATGGATGTGTTTAGAGCTATGGTTTTTAGTCTTTTAACTACAGCAGGCTGTATTAATTTATTTATTAGTTCACCCTTGATAAATTCAATTATACAAAAGTACAAAATCATATTCAAAGTTGCAAATAAGGATTTTTATTTTAATGATTTTGAGGAAATGCTAATTCTTGTCATATATATACATTACAAACATGCATTTGCTAGTGGCATTAAATTTTTAAAGGAAAACATAAGAATTGTAGGAATTATGATTGCATGTTGAACGTATGATTGAATTATGATACGTTAAGATTAGCAAAAATCGTAATTTAATAGTGAGACGTTATAAATATTCAATAAATATATTTTGTTGATTGTAAGGTTATAGAAAATTGATATATGTTCTATAGTAGTTATAAAGTCATTAACTATATTGTAATTATCAGTGTATAATGTACTGTATCACTGTACAGAGTGGATTTTTGCTAGTGGAAAGTAGGTTTTTATAACTATGCGACTAAGAAAATAGGTAATCATTCTGCATCACAAAGTAAATGTTGAGCTGATTATCATTTTATTATTTGAAGACTTAGCTTAGTTTACAATGATATTCAAGGTACATTGTGAAGGGATTTCCCATGCATGTTTTAATTTTCCCTGAAATTATCATGTAACATAGTAAGTGTTTACATTTTAATGTTTTGAAGATATCACACCAAGTATGATGATTAATTCTCAATTTTTCGAAATTTCAACGAAAGAATGGGCAAAATTGAATAATTTCTCTCAAATTTGAAGTTTTTACGGCTTAAAATGCCCAAAATTCCAGAAAACCTAGTAAAATAGCGATTTAGTATAAATATTTTCAAGAAGTCTCTCTTTCAAAGTTATAAAAAATTTTACAAAAAAACGGGCGAAAAGTCAATATTTTTGAAAAAAAATCATTTATTTGGCTTTAAGTTGCTCTTAACTTGAGAAAATAGTCGCCGAATAACGATTATGCCTTATATTATTATTAAGATTTCAGCGAAATTGAACCAAATATGTTAAAAATTCTAAAATGTATCAAAATATTCACTGAAAATAATAGAATAACTCGCACTTTCAGTAAAAAATAAATTATATTGGCGCTAAAATGCTAAAAAACGAAACTCCTAGTCAATTACGGACTAGTTTTAAAGCTTTCGAAGATATCCACCCAAGTAGTAATACATATTCCAATATAAATGAAATATATACGAAAAATCTGATGTGGCCAGCACATGACTTTCTCCATATATAAGATGTAAATATCTATATACGACAATAATTTCGAACTCTATATTCCATTTAAACTTGGAAGATGAGGGGTTAATTTATAAATTATTATCTTTGACGTCACAAACATTATAAATAATGTTTTTTGGGACATGATCGATGAAAAACGATGAAATTGGCCTTTCGCCCATTAAGCCCAGAGCGCCCACAAAGTATAGAATCAGCAACTTCCGGTTTATCAGTATTTCATGAACAACTCTTAAACAATTAGTGATACAAAAATATATTTTATACAAAAGTTATAGTAATTTTTTTTCTAAAACATTTATACATAAACGTATCTACCTTAATATCATATTTATGGAGATATTTTGAAAACCGGAAATGAGGATTGAAGAATGAAGCTCGACTTCCGGTTAACCGATTTACTCCAAAAACTAATCAATTCTGACAGCACACACCACAATACTATATATGAAGTGTGGTATTGATACGACCAATAGTTTTTACGTTAGAGCGCCCAATATCACACACACCGACACACACACACACACACAAACATACCTGACGCCGACGAGAGCAGACGTGTTCACATCGAGCTCCCGCTAAGGATTGTGTATCTTGATCTTCCGATCGCTTTCTTTTCATCCGATCATCACCTCGTTCATCAAATCGTATCGCCGCACAATCACACATTGGGTGAGTCATTTCACAAGCCATTTAATCATCGTAAATTCAATCTAAGTGATTTTGCGTAATTTATTACTCGATATCGCGGTGTCCATCAAGAGATCTTCTTCTGCCTCCTCGGTGGCGGCAGACGGAGCCTTGAGCACTCCGCTGATGGACAGCACTCACGTTTCCCGATCATCAGGTATCATTAAGGGGCTGAGCACATCATCCCCTGATTTATTCGCAAAAATTGTTTCGCCGATAGATGCATTTGTTCTGCCATTTTTGCCATGTGCTTCGCCTTCGCCGCCACCTTTACCGGCGAAACCGGTTTCCCCGCCCCCTGCGCCCACTTCCTCGAGGAAAAATCCTTCCTCCACCCTGTCAGAAAGCCGGTTCAGTTACCGCCCCTCATGAGTCTGCCAGCGGACTACCCGCCCCTACCGTCTCTTGCCGCCCGCACCTCCACAGGCGCGCATCAAGGGAACACCGGCGCCGCCGCCGATAACTTCTCCGCGGGCAGAAGGAACCACCCTCCCTCACAGCGCGACCACCCTCTCCCCTCTCCATCCCTGTCCGTCGGAGGGCCAACCGCATCGCCCTCGAGCGCGAACGAAAAACCGCGATCTTACGCCAACAGCGTAAAAAACACGCCGCAGCCTCGACCAGTGCCCGAGAAAACGCGCCACCGGCCAACTTTATGTTTTCGAAAAAGATCATCACTCCGAATGCAAACGGGCCCAACAGGAAGAGGGGGATTATTTTTCAGGCGCTCCCGGACACCCCTCTGTTAGAATACGCGATGGCGAAGGGAAAACTCGTGGGAGGAGGCGAGAAAATTACCCACGCTAACCGTCTCGCAAATCAGAGAGTTCGCCTATGCCTGGCGAGCGAGGCCCTAGCCACGGAATTTCTCACGGCACACGGCGGCATCTCCCTAACGAACACGTGGATTCCTGCGAGACGCATGGTCACCGTCTCGCAAAAAATATATCCCAGCAACGTCTTGCCGGAAATCCCCAACGACGTAATAACGGAGCTGATGTCCGAGGCCGGAAGGGTGGTGTCGCCCGTTTATAACCTATCGATGGGTTGGCTATCGGAGGGGTACACCGGAATAACGTCTTGGAGGCGGATGGTCCACGTAGTGCTGCGGGATGGTCTCGTTCTCCCCGAGTCCTTCCTGGTGGAATTCGCCGGCGCCCCGCACCGCATATTCGTCCGCGTCGACGACAACCGTTGTTTCCACTGCGGCACGGCCGGCCACATCGCCAAGGACTGCCCGCAGAGGAAGCAACAGGAGGAAAACATCGCGACCGGTCAGCGCGCCCCTCTATAGTCACAACCAGACGATCGCCAAGGCACCTCGCCCCCGACAGCTCCAGCACCCGCATCAACGGCCGAGCCGGTGGACGAACCCGCTCCCGCCTTCCCGGACACGCCTTCAGTCATGGACGTTGACGACGCGCCGGACAGTCAACCTCCCGCCGCCACATCGAAGAACCCTCTCTCCCTCCAGGTCCGAGGAGGTAAGGCCTGAGCCCACCACACCGGGGCCGGAGAAAACCTGCCCCGAGACTTCTGCGGCGGCCGGGCCCGTCAAGCGAAAGACTGACGCCACCCTAAAGAGGGATTCTCAGTATCTGCCTGGGAAGAGCCCGAGCAATAAACAGCTGAAGACCGACGCGGTTGCGGGCGGCGACGACGAAGGCCTCAAGCATATCGATAAATATTACAGCGCCAACCCTGGGGTATCCGCAATTCCTCTCTAAACCCTGCGGAGATTCTTGCAGGAGGCAAAGGGCCACGGCGACGTGGTGGGGCTCGCGAAGGACTCCTTCGAAAACCAGGAGGACCTCACCAGGTTGCTGGCCAGACTCCTGCAAGAAAGAGCCATCAAGGACCCGGCCCTGAGGATGAGGGTCAAGAGGATCTTGGCCAAACTCCGAGACTCGGAGTCCGAGTAACCGCTGATCCATCCATCTTACACGAAAATGGCGGGCAGAGAAACAACCTGGAGGGCGTCGGGCCTCCACGCACGATCGGTGAAGAGGAAATGGAAGTGGGCCCAGCTGACCACGTTCCTGAACACCACGGAGCCGGACGTAGTACTGCTGCTGGAGACCAATACCTCCAACGTGCCCCTGAAGACGCTCTTGCAGTACGAGCTCCACTTCTGCCCACCCACGACTCCGCAATCCGGCACCACCATCGGCATAAGGAGGAACATAAGAACATCCGTGGTGACACCTACGGTCGTGTTCGAGGGGGACGCCCTCGCGGTCACCCTGGACCTCTCGCAGAGCACGGGGGGAACGCTCGCCCTCCTCCTCCTCTCCGTGTATGGGCCACATGACCAAAGGCTCGCCATCTCCCTCGCGGACGCCCTCAGAGACCAGCTGACGGTTTTCCGTCAAGCCAACCTCGGTCACGACGCCTTCGTAGTCATGGGGGGCGACTACAACGTGACCCTTTCCTCCGTCACAGACAGGACTTCGGGCTGGGAGAGGCACCCAGCGTACGCCGCCGAACTGCGATCGCTCGTGCGGGATTTCGACCTGGTAAACGCCTGGTCCGAGCTGAGGCCCGAAGTGCCGGGCTACACCCACGCCTCCCGAAGCTCGAGAGCCAGGCTGGACCGTTTTTAAGTATCTACGGACAGGATCAACGACGCGACGACCATCAAGACGTCACCATCCTTCACGGACCACAGGGCCGTCTCCCTGACGGTGCCCCTCAGATTTGAGCGGTCGAGGCGTCCCTATTGGCGCTTCGACAATGTACTGCTCGAGGACGAGGCGTACGTCGGGCACGCGAGGGAGCTCGTACGAGCCCTCTGTTGGTAAAGACGCGACCCCGAGAAGGATCCGTTCTCGGGTTGGGAACTTCTTAAATCCGAAGTAAAGGAGCACGCAATTGTTTACGCCGCCGACAGGAGAAGGGGAAGGACGGGGCCAGAGCAGACCACTCTCCTGCAGGAGCAAGCCAATGCCATCGTGCCCAGGGCCGGTTGGGAGTCGATCCTCGCCAACGACCGCCCCCCCGCCGCACACGTTGCTCGCTGGGCGACCATAACGTCGCCGAGACCGCTCGGCAAACTCCGTATCGACGGGCGTAACGTCGAAGAGCACGCGGAGGTCACCCTGCACGTTCGACACTACTACAAGGAGCTGTTCAACCCTCCAGACGACGGCGACGACGATCTCGAGGCGGAACGAGACGATTTCTTCCGGTCCCTCGACCGACTGCAAGACGCTGACAGAGAGCGGCTGGACCTTCCCATCTCCGAGGTCGAACAACACGAGGCGCTCAAAGCGCTGCAGAGAGGCAACGCCCCCGGTATCAACAGTCTCACCCCGGAGCTCTACCTCCGCTTGTGGGACGTCCTGCGGCTCCCCTTCTGCGCCATGGTCGAGGCATCTCTGCGGAGCGGAAGGCTTCCCAGGACGACGCGGACCGCGGTCGTCGGGCTCTTGCCCAAGGGTGGCGACGCCCTGGACATCGGAGGGTGGCGACCGATATCCATCGTGACGGCCGACTATAAAATCGTAGCCAAGGCGATCGCCAACCGCGTCAGAACGGTCATGCCCACCCTCACGTCGTGGGAGCAGAGTTACTGCGTCCCGGGTCGCACCATTTTCGACCCTATCGCCACCATCAGCGACGTCGTCCACCTCAAGAACCGAAGACACCAACCCCTCGCGATACTGTCCTTGGATCAGTCCAAGGCGTTCGACAGGGTGAGGTATCGTTACCTCTTCGCGGTTCTGGCGGCGATGGGATTAGGAGAAAACATACTTCATCTGCTCCGCACCCTCTACGCAGACGCGACGTGCATGGTGAGACTGGCGGGGGGACTCACCGCGCCCAATACCGTCACCAGCGGTATCAGGCAGGGTTGTCCACTGTCCGGCCTGCTCTACTTCCTAGCGATCGAGCCCCTGATAAGAAGGCTGAAGTCGAACCTCGCGGGAGCGGCACTTTCGCACGACGCGCACCTGGCCGTCTGCGCGTACGCCGATGACGTCACCGTCTTCTTCGACCGCGAGGACGATTTCCATAAGATCCTGCCAGCTTTCGACGAATATTCTAGGAGAAGCGGTGCCCGCCTCAACAGGGAAAAGTGCCAGGGGTTGTGGGGTGGCCGATGGACCGCCCGAACGGACCGACCGCTCGGAATCGAGTGGCGTCGCGACGGCGCAAAATTCCTCGGCCGCTACGTGGACAATTGTCCACGGGCCGAGAAAACAGCCGTCGAAGACGAAATAAATCAAAGGATAGACACCGCCACCACTCGTTGGAAACCCAGGATCGCGTCCATGTCCCTCCGTGGCAGGGTAAAAGCGATTAACCAGTTCGTCGCCCCCAAGATCTGGCACCTCGTACAGACGTTCACGCCGTCCGCGGTAGCCATCGAAGAGATCCAGCGTAAACTCGTCCGTTTCGTCTGGAACGGGCGTAAGCACTGGGTCTCCGCTGAAAAACTCACAGTGCCTATAGACCAGGGGGGGCTGGGACTGGTGGACGTAGAGAACAAAATCCTAGGATTCCGGTTCCTCACGGCACAGAGGTTGCTCCTCCACGGGAACACGTCCACGAGGCAACGCGTGTCCTCCGCGCTCCTCAGCGACGTGCTGGCCGGTCTGGATATCATCAGCTCCCTGTCAAACAGCAGACCGTTCCGGGAGGTGGCGCACTCGGACGGTTACCACCAGTCCGTGGCGCGAGCCTGGAGGCTGCTCCGGCCGAAGCGTCCTCCAGCACCGCGCGACAGCGAAACTACCGATGGACCGCCCGAACTCCTGTTCGCAAGTGCCTTCTCCAAGACGGAGCGCAGGCTGCCTCTGTCGAACTGAGAGGCGTACAGGGAGTTCTTGCACCTTCGAAACAGGGACGTCTAGCCGTTCAAGGGAAAGCGAGACGAAGAGCCGATCAACTGGCGGGAGATGAGGGCTTGGCCGACACTCGGACACCAGGCCGACGCGGCTTGGCGTTTCGCTCACGGTGCCTGGGCAGACGCCGTATTCCTCCACCGGGCCGGAATCAGACCGGACTGGCTATGCCCATGGTGCCCAGACGAGGTCGGAGACGTACGGCACCTGCTATTCGGCTGCCGAAAGTCCAAGCCCGTCTGGGGTGCCGTGACAGGTGCGATCAAGCGGATCACGGGGATAGCGGTGATCCTCGTTCGAGATCTTTACGCCGGCCTCAAACCCACGGGCACCTCCGACAAGCGACGTTGCGCCCTCTCGAACTTCCTCGTCAACCTCACGAAAGGCGTCGTGTACAACGAGTTGATGTTGTACATGCGAGGCAAGAGGGCGCACGTCGACTACCTCGTCGCCATAAGCAACACCCTCAGGAGCCGACTGGTGTCGGAAGGTTGCAGAGCGAATCTGAACGGAACGAAAGCGGCACACATCCGGTTCTCGGCGCAGGGGGGTCACCTACTCGATCCTGAAAGTGACAGTTTAAAAGAGTCGTGCAAGCTGCTGGCACCGTCATCGACATCATCATCATCATCCTCTTTATCATCATCACCATCATCATCGTCGGCGTCACACGCACACACGCACGACACAAACCAACCACAACAGCACACGGTTAGGTTCCAGAGTCTGGAGTAGGGTGGGGGGAACGGGAACTGGGGCAGTTGGGCAGGGGGACTGGGGCAGAGGGGCCGGGGTGGGGGAGGGGGTTTTTGGGGGAGGGTCGTGGGGAACGGGGTTGGGTGGGATAGGGCAGAGGGTGGGTGAGGGTGGGGGGGTTGGGACTTTGTTAGGGCCAGGGGGAAACCAGGCTGAGCCCTGGTTTACCCGGCAAGGGGGGTTCTGGGGATTATATAGGAAGGTAGGACGGCCGCACTGGGAGGGGGCAAGGGGCCCGCACCGCCCCATTCACGCCAGACGGCCGTCGTGGAGCATTGAGTACACTCCCTACCTGGCATAAAATAATAATAATAATAATAATTAACAGTTGATGCGGTGATTTTGAAGCAGGCACAAGTTAAACAAAGAAATTTAGAGATGGCGTACATTGACTACTCTAAAGCCTTTGATTCGGTTCCCCACTCCTGGTTAATCAAGGTTTTTGAAATTTATAAGATCTGCCCTAAAATTAGAAATACTCTAAGTAGTATCATGTCAATGTGGAAGACCAGACTGATGAGAGGTAATTATTCCATAGGTGAAATTAATATAAGAAGGGGCATTTTCCAAGGGGACTCGCTGTCACCCTTATGGTTTTGTCTTGCCATCAATCCCCTATCTACTCTTTTGAAGGACACTAACATCGGCTATAAACTGATCAGAAATGGAAAGAGAAGACTAAACCATCTGCTGTTCATGGACGTCGTAAAACTCTATGCAGAAACACCTAAAAAACTAAAATCATTAATAAAAACTGTAGCCCTGTTTAGCAGAGACATCTACATGTCCTTTGGATTGGAAAAATGTGCGACTGTCAGCATTAAAAGAGGAACTATTAAAAAACACGAAGAGGATTTCCTCGGAATAAAAAGTTTAAGACAGGATGAGTTCTATAAATATCTAGGATCTCTCCAAAACGGTAGAATAGACCACACCCAACTGAAAAGGGAGGTCAAGGAAAAATACATAAGGAGAATTGCAAAATTATGTAATACAAAGCTATCAGGGAAGAGGATAGTTGAAGGAATCAACAGCTGGGCAGTTCCAATCCTTATTTACTCCTTTGGGGTAGTAAAATGGTCTGAGAGTGACTTAGATGAAATAGACAGGAAAACAAGAACTCTCCTGACGAAGTTTAGATTCCTTCATCCAAACTCATCTGTCAAGAGGTTATATTTACCTCGCAAGGAAGGTGGAAGAGGCCTGCTGAACATCAAGAATATGTGTAATGTCCAGGTTTCTCAAATGAAAGAGAAACTAAGAACATCTTCTGACGAACTTATGAAGATGGCGGTAGAAGCTGATGAGGGATACACTCCCCTCAATCTCCAACAGGAAGGAACCAGTAAAGAACTAAACACTCAAGAGGATAAAAAAGTATGGGAAAGTATGGATATACATGAAAAGTTCCCAAGATTACTAGACCAACCTTATATCGTTAAAAAGGCCTCATTACAATGGATACACCAAGGATACTTGTATCCTGAAACCGAGGGATTCCTTTTTGCAATCCAAGACAGAGTAATGAAAACGTTTAATTACCAAAAACATATCCTGAAGCTGAATGTGGAAGATAGATGCCGAAAATGTGGAAAAACAGGGGAGTCCATCGAACACATAATGGCTGGTTGTCCAAATCTAGCAGACACAGCATACCTAGGAGGGCACAACCAGGTGGCGAAGCTCATACATCAACAACTGGGTATGAAATATGAACTCCTTGATGAGGATATCGTTCCATATTATAAATATCAGCCTGCTCCTGTTTTAGAGAGGAACAAGATCATCCTTTATTGGGATAGACCAGTTTTAACAGATAAAACGATTAAATACAACAGACAAGATATTTTGCTAATTAATAATGCGAACAAAACCGCAATAATCATTGATATAGCTGTGCCACTGGCTCATAACATACGAAGAACGGAGATGGAAAAGAGGGACAAATACGAAGAGCTTGCGTGGCAATTAAAGGATATCTGGAAATTAGTAGAGGTCCAGGTTGTCCCATTTGTAATATCTGTTGAAGGATTGATGACCAACAATTTTGGTAAAAATGTGGAGAAAATTGGTTTAGAGGAATATACCATCGATGCAGCACAGAAAGCAGTATTACTGCAAACATGTCACATTGTGCGCAAGTTCCTCAGCAATTAATAATAAGATCACATGGGTTAGGGTGAATTCCCTCTCCGTGTCGACTGAGCCTAGTCCTAACCATCTATGGTCAGGTGAATATTTTCCAGCGGAAACGCTGAGAAAGTGCAAAAACTCAAATAATAATAATAATAATATAAACACACACACACACAGACGACATTACGAAAATGGTCAAAACGTGTTCTAGGGACCCCAAAACATGTATGTCCGTTGAAATCTCGAAGTCGAATTTTTTCGTGAAAACAATACCTTCTTTATACTTCGTATATGAAGAAAGTAAAAATCTGATGTGGCCAGCACATGACTTTCTCCACAAATAAGATTTTTTTATCTACGACAGTGTTCCCGATGACTATATTAAATTTAAATTTGCCGGATAGAGGAAGATCCCGGGTTCGATTACCGGCCCTGTCAGATCTTTATCAAGTCCGTTATTCCTTGGGATGTTTAAGTGTTTTAAAATTTATGTTATATTAACTAATTGCCACAAAGATGATAAATAATGTTTTTCTGGACATATTCGATGATAACCGATAAAACTGGCGATTAATTATAAATTTCTCCAATACCATAAGTGTTAAAATTTTAGAAAATTACAAACAAAAACTATTATTAATAATAAAGACCACACATTTAAAATGTGGGAACCTAAAAGGTGACAGAGAATGTCGAAAATTAACAATATACAGAAAAGAAAACCAATAATGACAAATGGAATAAAAAACAAAGGAGAAAACTTTTAAACCTTATCAATCAGCAATAGCTCAATCTACAGCAAGAGAGTCAGCTCACAGTTACAATTTTCAGCAAAATATTATAACTGAATAATTATTTTGAAATAAATATGCGTGTTTTAAATTTAAAATCAGCCTCCAAATAAAACTTTGAAAAAATATAGCAATCATGTTGTATATACATATATGTATATGTTCCTCTAAACATTCCCCAAATACTTGGGGAATGTTTAGAGGAAGACCCTAAAGCTTTCTGGTCCTACGTTAGAGAGGTACAGGGAAAGATACAAACAGTGAGCTCGATAAGGGATATCGAAGGTAACATTACTTGCGATTCGAAGAGGAAAGCGAATATTCTAAACGAATTTTACCAAAGCGTATTCACATCAGATTGTAACATAGAGATCCTCCCTAAGGTTAATATACTGGATTCCATGCCAAATATAACTTTTACGACAGACGGTATAGTTAAAATATTACGCAAAATTAAGCCAAATAAGTCGCCAGGGCCAGAAGGCATTCCAGCAAGAGTGCTTAAAGAACTGGCAGAAAGCGTCGCCCCTTATCTCAAAATTATATTTGGTAAATCAATAAATGAAGGTAGGGTCCCATCCGATTGGAAATTAGCTAATATTACTCCTGTTTACAAAAGCGGATTAAAGGAGGACCCAGGAAATTATAGACCCATATCATTAACTTTGCTGTCCGGAAAGGTAATGGAACATATCGTCGTAAGCTCACTCATGGGATTTTTAGATAGAAATGAATTCCTCGACGTAAACCAGCATGGTTTTCGTAAGTCCCGATCATGTGAAACCCAACTTGCTCTATTTGTACACGATATCTTAAAGTCCGCCGAAAGTAAAAAGCAATTGGACGCTATTTTCCTAGATTTCAAAAAAGCATTCGATAGAGTCCCCCACTACAAACTAATTTACAAACTAAAACTAGCGGGCATTAACAAGGAAGTAGTCGACTGGGTTAAGGATTTTCTCTACGAGAGGGAACAACAAGTTGTGCTGGATGGCGTTAGCTCAAATAGAGTCAAAGTTACCTCTGGCGTACCTCAAAGCAGTGTAATTGGACCTCTTCTTTTCCTTATTTATATCAATGACTTGAGTGACGAGATAGTCAGTAATGTGAGGATATTTGCGGATGACTCGGTTATATATAGGGAAATAACAAACGAGGAAGACCGGACATCTCTCTCAAACGATTTAGTCCTCATCCAAAGGTGGTGCGAAAAATGGGAATTATATATTAACGTAAGTAAATGCTCCGTAGTTAATTTCTTCGAAAAAAAAAATGCGTCCAAATCACCCATACAAAATTAATGGAATTCGTATCAAAGTAGTAGATTCAGTTAAATATCTCGGGATCAACATTACTAATAACTTAAATTGGAGCACGCATATTCGAAAAATCTGCGGCAAAGCAAGTAAAAGGCTTGGCTTTGTAAAGCGTATTGTCGGTAAATGCGACGAAAAGGTGAGAGAGCGATGTTATTTTACCTTGGTCAGACCCCTTCTGGAATATGCGGCAAGTATATGGGATCCGGCGGATGAAACGTGTACTCGCGAACTCGAGAAAGTGCAGCGTAAAGTGGTTCGTTTTGTTAAGAAATGCTACGATAAAAAAGCAAGCGTTACAAAAATGCTCTCAGACGTAGGTTGGGAATCCTTGAAAGAAAGGAGATTGGAAGCTAGGCTGCGATTGCTTAATAAATTCAGGGAAACTACATTTTCCAAAGATACAATCGGTATCATGCAACCCCCCTGCTACGTCGGTCGATCCGATAATGACCGTAAGTTAAGAGAAATAGATGCTAGGACGAATCGTTTCAGAGATTCATTCTTTCCGCGAACAATACGTGACAATAATCGAATAAGGAAGTAATTTAGATTCAACTGCTGTTTACACCCTTGCGACACGCCGAAAGGCGGCTTGTAGGGTATTAATGTAGATGTAGATGTAGATGTAGATGTAGTATTACGAAAAGGTATAGATGAAAACGACGCTCAGTGGGCTAGAATCGAAAAAACCTGGACAAGGGGCTAAAAATGGTTTTCTTGAGTGCGGTTATTGAAACTTGGCATAGTTATTGCAAAATGATTGAATTTTATGTTCCCGCTCGTCGTATTTGAAAATATTCAGGTGTCAAAAAGATACAGGGCGTCAAACTTGAGACATTTTCACCAAAACGGGAAGTTTCGGATTTTTTGGAAAAACGTTCAAGTTTGTTTATATATAGTTTCTTTTGAGATAAGCTGTTGGAAAAAAACAACACAGCAGTAATCTAGCATTACTCTTTGTCTTTCAATTCGCTGATTGATTCATGCTCTAAGATGATTCTGTGGTTATTTAAAGCAACAAAATGGCGGACACCTTTTTCGGACAAATTTCGAGATAAAGTAAGGAAATCAACTAGGTAAACAGCGATGGACTATCAAGTCTTTTATACCACGTCAATCTGCAAGGCTTGTAGATATGGAATCTGAAGAGACTGTTTCGTTTTACCTGCTACCCTGTGATTGCGGTGGACTTTTCCTAAGCGCTGCGCGGTCCGGCTGGGCGCCGTAGAATCCCCAAATCCGGTTTCGGTGTCTTTTTGGTTAGGTTGAGTCGCAAATTTTGCTTCTTTTATGTTTAATTCTTGCAAACCATATAAAATATTTATTTTAATACACTTTAAGATATGAGTTTGAGACCATTAATTTAGATGATAAATGCGGATTTGAGAAATGTTGGCACATTAGGGAAATTGTTTGTTAGTTAGTTTAATACATATAAAAACTCTTAAAATTGTTAATATTCCTGTGAATTATACATATATTACCTTAATTGTCGGAATGGCTGCTTAAATCTCAATTATTAATTGTAATTAACGTATTTCATTACCTTATTAAGTGCCTCCCGCTCAGTCGTCAGAAGATTCTTCATCTGAATCCTCGGATACAAATAACTCACTCTCTCGGTCGTCGATGATCAGGAGATAAATAACTCTGTTGTTAGGATCCTTTTCTTCTTGGATTTCAATGTGCCTTACATAGTAAACCTGGCATCTGATGTTACCAGCAGCCTTTTTATTAAATCATCATTAGTGGCTATTCTCGAGTGTTTCCTCGCGAATCTTACCCGAAACCTCCTGATATCTTTGTTTCTAGCTTCTATGGCTTCTTCTGATAGCTCTCTAAACGGAAGAATCGCATCTTTTGATATTCCTGTTCCGTGAAAAAGTACTTTATTTTCTGTTGGAGGCAAATAGTACCAATGATACAAATTTACGTAGTGACAGGCAGTATCCCAGCAGTAGCTTGAAAAAATGGAAAATGTATTCCATCTTCGGAATGCTTTTCGTCTCCTTCTTCCATTGAAGGGGATTTGGCTGCCAAAACATGTTGAGGATGGCCGCGGATTTCACCATATTATTTTACCTCAATGTAATATAATAACCAAAATTATTGAAATGACTAGATGAAAGTTGTCTTATTTTAAGTTTAAGTTTGAGTAAAACGCTGAATTAGTGCGATTCACCTGTATTATCTTTGACTAAACGGAGAGGAACGAGAGATCTCACGAATAAGAACTCGTACGATTTTCCCTTCTGTTGCTATCCTTGCTTATACAGTACAGTGCCAGAGCTTCCATCGAAACCATATTTGCAGGTTAGAGAGCATTTGATTTTACGCTTTGAGGCTTGTACTGTTGATATTGAAGCTACAATTCTTGACGATGTATGTGCTAGCAGAGATTACAAATTCACTTCGCAAGTCTCTTCCGAAACGGAAATCCCTTCTGGATATGGAGCAAGGCAGTACCTAAGAGAATCATTCACATCAGGGTTTAATCTTTCAAGATCAAACTTGCAAATCAAAAAAATCAGCAGATGATTCTTTCGATCCAAGACTGATTTGGTTTCCTTCTCTTTTATAATTACTTGAAGAATCACCAATCAAGTAATTTCGGAAAAATGCATTTCACAAAAGACAATTCTATGTTTCAATAAACGTCAAGTAAAAGACTATTTAAAAAACGGAAATAAATAAGGATCTGTTGCTTCATTCTCCATGTTGAATGATGAAAAGTACCCAATTCACTTAGATGCGCAATTTTCGGCATAAAAACATTTAAGATTCCTATCACTCTTGGTAAAAAAATATCAGATTTTCTAAAAATCTTATTTAGACGCCATTTACCCAAATTTTTCTTATTTTAATAAATTACTCATACTTTAAGTGATGGATCAGCTAGAGATTTCCGAATAACAGCCCCAGGGCAAACGGTTCGTCGTTGTATCTCGTGGAGTCTCATGAAGCCAAAATACTGTGGCAGGATATCCGAAAACCAAAAGCACAAGAAACCAACTTTTTGCCTTCAAAGAAAGACTAAAACTGAAACTTCCAAAATATTTTCTCTTTCCTAACAACTCCGAAGGCACGTGCCCAATAGCCCTAGCAAAGGGGCGGATGCGTACGGATGTTGGCATTGCACAAGAGTGCCGTAATCCGTACTTAACTCAGGGCCCATAAAATAAGGACCGGCTAAATTGGCAGATGAGAAGATTGCTCAATTTTGTTAACAGTATTTTTAACCAGCATAGAAATTATATAGTTCGCAAGAGTTATTTTTACTGGTAAAAATATAATATAGACCAATGTTTCTAATGTGCCAAAATTTCTCAATTCCGCATTTATTATCAAAATTAATGGTCTCAAACTAATATCTTTAAGTGTATTAAAATAAGTTTTTAATATGGTTTGCCAGAATTAAACATAAAAGAAGCAAAATTTGCGACTCAACCTAACCAAAAAGACCCCGAAACATGATTTGGGGATTCTACGGCGCCCAGCCGGACCGCGCAGCGCTTAGGAAAAGTCCACCGCAATCACAGGGTAGCAGGTAAAACGAAACAGTCTCTTCAGATTCCATATCTACAAGCCTTGCAGATTGACGTGGTATAAGAGACTTGATAGTCCATCGCTGTTTACCTAGTTGATTTCCTTACTTTATCTCGAAATTTGTCCGAAAAAGGTGTCCGCCATTTTGTTGCTTGAAATAACCACAGAATCATCTTAGAGCATGAATCAATCAGCGAATTCAAAGACAAAGAGTAATGCTAGATTACTGCTGTGTTGTTTTTTTCCAACAGCTTATCTCAAAAGAAACTATATATAAACAAACTTGAACGTTTTTCCAAAAAATCCGAAACTTCCCGTTTTGGTGAACATTTCTCAAGTTTGACGCCCTGTATCTATTTGACACCTGAATATTTTCAAATACGACGAGCAGGAACATAAAATTCAATCATTTTGCAATAACTATGCCAAGTTTCAATAACCGCACTCAAGAAAACCATTTTTAGCCCCTTGTCCAGGTTTTTTCGATTCTGTGCGACGTTTTGACGTAAATATCTCGCAATAACCACAAAATTGGGTAACTATGTTAACACTGATGGTGGTTGGTAGCGAATATTTTTTATAATAAAACTTATAGAAAAATACATTTTTCGTAACTATTGTAGATAACTGCGTATGCCTAAATATAGGATTGATAGAGAAATCTTGCAACAACGAAAACGAGCTTCGAAAAATAAAGCTCAACTTCCGGTTGCCAATTTACTCCAAAAGCTAATCCACTCTAACAGCATCAACATATATGCTGATTTGTATGCTATATACCTACTGCTATATAAGAAGATTGGTATTGATACGGAAAATAGTTTTCACGTTAGAGCGCCCACAAAATGCACAATCAGCAACTTCCGGTTTATCAGTATTTCACAAATAACTCCTAAACAATATGTCATACATTTCGAATAATGTCGTATTCTCGGATTAAAGGCAGAAAAAGCCAAAAAAACTGAAAACCGATAAACCGATCCAGAAATGCCAATTTTTTGTTGATTTTTTCGAAATTTGGTGATAAATGTGAGATTTTTGTTAAAAATAAGAAAAAAATCTCGCTTTCCTCTTCAATAAGTGTCCTAATACGACCAAGTTTACTCAAAATTTAGGCAAAATACAGCCAAAAAAGTAAACGTTTTCAAAAAAAGCCCATTTTCCCTATATTTGTAGTTTAATGTAAAATATTTGTTAGAAATATGTATAAATCTCGGTAAGATCTTCAATAAGAGTCCTTATACAACTAGTGCTCTCAAAGTTAAGTCAAAATACAGCCAAAATACGGAAAGAGATTGAAAGAATTGCCATTTTTCTAAGAATTTTCAGAAATTAGCCGATAAATGTGGAATTTTTGTTCAAAATATGGAAAAATCTCGGTTAGATCTTCATAACGAGTCCAAATGCGACTAGGTATTTTTGAATTTCAGGCAAAATACAGCCAAAAACGTTAAAAATATAAAAAAATATATCAATTTTTCGCCGATTTCACCGATGTTTACGGACTAATGTGGCATTTAGATTCAAAATATGGAAGGTTTAACGCTCAGTTCTTCAATCCAAGTCCAAATACGACGATATTTTTTCGAAATCTAAGAAAATACAGCCAAAAAAGAAACACATTTCCAAAATTCATTTTTCGCTGATTTTTTAATTGATATATGCTAATTAAAATGGAATTTTTTTAATATGTAAATATCTCGCTCAGATCATCAAAAACATTCATATTTCGAACAGTTTATCTTGAATGTTTTGGCACAATAAAGCCAAAATCTGAAAAATTGAAAAAAAGTGTTC
Organism: Sympetrum striolatum; assembly: GCA_947579665.1. NCBI lineage: Eukaryota > Metazoa > Arthropoda > Insecta > Odonata > Libellulidae > Sympetrum > Sympetrum striolatum. The sequence goes on along the minus strand of OX388342.1, from coordinate 149,236 downwards.
ACTTTTCGCCAATTTTTCGGAGAATCGCTCATTAAAGTGGAATATTTTTTTGAAATATGGGATGAACATGCAAATATCTTCAAAACGATTCCAAATCGGACTAAGTTTTATAACATTAAAACAAAATACAGCCAAAAAAACTGAAAATTATAAACATGCCCATATTTCGCAGATTTTTCTGAAAGTTGCTAATAAAAAAGGAATCTAATTTCCATATATGGAATTTTTTTGCTTGATGATTAAGGAGAGTTCAAATACGGCTATATTTTTGTGAATTTCCGGAAAAATACAGCCCAAAAACTGAACAGTATCAAAAAAATTCAAATTTTTCTTTGATTTCTCCGTTCTTTGCTAATAAAGGGGATTTTTGTGCAATTCATCTAAGAAAATCGGTAAGCTCTTCAAGACAAATCCAAATTTGTGTAGCATTCTCGAATATTAGGCAAAGTACAGCCAACACTCTTAAAAATTTGTATAATCTAACGTTTCGGCCGAGATGTTGTAGAAAGGTATAACTGAAAACTGATTAATAATTTTCCATAAGGATTTTACTCAGGAACTTATAAAAAGTATAAATGTTTTTTCAGTTGTGAAGATTTTTGAAAAATGCCCAATTTTTGCCAATTTACCCGTAACTTGCTGGTAAAATTGGAATGTTTGTTCAAAATATGGAAAGATCTTGCTGAGATCATCAAAACAAGTCCAATATCGAGTAGGTTTTCTCAAAATTTAGGAAAATACATCAGAAAATAAATTTTCGAAAAAAATGAACATTATCGCCGATTTATCTGAAATGCACTTAAATATAGGAATATCTGTGCAAAATGTGGAAATTTCCAGTTTCATCTTAAACCGAGTACATATTTAGGTATGTTTTTTCGAATTTCAGGCAAAATACCGCCAAAAGCTGAAAATGGCTTAATACCATAGAATTTATGAAAATGTTGGAAAAAATAACCATTTTCTACCGATCTTTCTATAATTTTCTGATTTAATGAGGAATATTTGTTCAAAATATATTTATATATTCATTTTAATATACATACATACGTTCTTAAATACGACACCAAACACAGCTACCTTTTTCGAATTTTAGGCAAAATACAGCGAAAAATGGGAGATATTTCGAAAATAATCCCAATTTTCGCTGATTTCTCCGGTATTTCTTAATAAAAATGAATTATTTGTTGAAAATATCTAAAGGAATCGTTTTCTTCAAAAAAAGGAAAAATATAACCAAATACCTGAATATTTTCGAAAAAATACCCATTTTTCGCCAATTTTCTATTAATTTGCTGATAAAAGTGGAATTTTCTTTCAAAATATGGAAGGTATGCATAGATGTTCAAAACGAGTCCGAATTGATACTACGTTTCTCGAGTTGTAAGGAAATAAAGCAGAAAATCAGAATATGCTCGAGAAAATGCCCATTTATTTTTTATATATCCGAAATTTGCGGATAAATGTCGGATTTTTATTGAACAGATGGAAAAATCTCTCTTATATCTTCAATACGTGTCCAGATACGAATAGGTTTTCTCAAATTGTAGGAAAAATACAGCCAAAAATGTGAAAAAGTTCGAAAAAATTCCCATTTTTAGCGGATTATTTCTTAAATTGCTTACAAAGTGGAATATTTGTTCGAAATATAATATTAATGAGGGAATTTTTATGAAAATATGGAAAATTCTCTCTTAGATCGTCAATACGTGTCCACATATGACTATTATATCTCGAAATTTAGGCATAACACAACCAGAAAAATTAAAACTTTTCGAAAAAAATGCCAATTTTTTGCTAATTTTTCCGAAATTTGTGGATTAATATATAATATTTGTACAAAATATGTATAAATCTCGGTAATATCTTCAATATGAGTCTTTAAACAACTAGTGCTCTCCAATTTAAGGAAAACTGCCAAAATACTGAATAAGCTTGAAAAAATTATCATTTTTCTTCGGTTTTTCCGAAATTGGCTGATAGATGTGGACTTTTTGTTAAAAATATGGAAAAATCTCGGTTAGATCTTCAATACGAGTCCAAGTACGACTAAGAATTTTTCAATTGCAAGCAAAATACAGCGAAAAACAAAAAAATGTCGAAACAATGCCAATATTTTGTTGATGTCTCCGAAATTTGTGAATTAATGTAGAATATATTTTCAAATTAAGTGTAAATCATGGTAAGGTCTTCTTTTTGAGTACTTCTTCAACTATTTTCTTAGAATTTAAGGCGAAATACAGCCAAATTACTAAAAAGGTTGGAAAAAATGCCCATTTTTTGATGATTTTTCCGATTTTTTTTGTTTCGGAAATTTGTTAAATTTGGATTTTTGTTAAAAATATGGAAAAATTGGAATCTTTAATGCCTTTCCGATACGACTAACATATTTCGAAGTTTAGGCATAGTACAGCCAAAATACTGAAAATGATCTAAAAAATGTACAATTTTTCGCCGATTTTTTCCGAAATGTGTGGATGATTTTGGTAATTTTATCAAGATATGATCAAAAAAATCAACGAAAACGGATAATTTTATCAAAATTTAAATTTTTAACCCTTATTTTGTCTTCATTTTTCGATATTTAATCTAGATATGATCGAAAAAGCAACGAAAACAGAAAATTTAAGCGAAATTTGAAACTTTTTTTCTGTAATTTGTCTTTATTTTTCGATATTTTATCGAGATAAGATCAAAAAAAGCAATGAAAACCGAAAAATTTTGCGAAATTTTTATTTTTCTCCTCTATTTCTCCTTAATTATCACCATTTTATCGAGATATGATCGAAAAAGGCAACGACAACGGATTATTTTAACGAAATTTAAATTATTTCGTCTATTTTGTGTTTATTTTTCGTCCTTTAATGAAGATATGATCGAAAAAAGCAACGAAAACGGATAATTTTAGCGAAATTTCAATTTTTTTCTTCTATTTTTTCTTAATTTTTCGTCATTTTATCGTATTATGATCAATAAAAGCAACTTAAACGGATAATATTAGCGAAAGGTAAATTTTTCCACTATTTTCTCTTAATTTTGGTAATTTTATCAAGATATGATTAAAAAAATCAATGAAAACGGATAATCTTAGCGAAATTTCAATTTTTCTCCACAATTTTGTCTTTATAATTCGTCATTTTATGAAGTTATGATCAAAACAGCAACGAAATCGGATAATTTTAGCGAAATTTAAATTTTTTCGTCTATTTTGTGTTTATTTTTCCATTTTCTATCGAGATATAATCAAGAAAAGCAACGAAAACGAATAAATTTTGCGAAATTTTAATTGTTCTTCGATTTTTTTTCAGTAGATTTCACCATTTTCTCGAGATTTGAATGAAAAAGGTTACGAAAACGAATAATTTGAACGAAATTTGAATTTTCTCGTCTATTTTGTGTTTATTTTTTGTCCTTTAACCAAGATATGATCCAAAAAAGAAACGAAAACGGATTATTTTTATAGCGATATTTTATTTTTCTCCTGAATTATGTCTTTATTTTTCGTCATTTTATCGAGTTATGTACGAAAAAAGCCTCAAAACCGGATGATTTTAGCGAAATTTCAATTTTTCTCCTCTATTTTGCCTTAATATTAGTTATTTTATCGAGATATGATCCGAAAAGCAACGAAAACGGATAATTTTAGCGAAATTTGAATATATTTTCTGTATTCTGTCTTTATTGTTAATCATTTTATCGAGATATGATCGAAAAAAGCAACGACAACGGATCATTTTAGTGAAATCCCAACTTTTCTACACTATTTTACCTTACATTTTGTCATTTTATCGAGATTTGATCGAAAAAACGACTAAAACGGATAATTTTAATTACATTTCTATTTTTCCTCTGCATTTTTCCTTAATTTTCCTCATTTTTTCGATATATGACCGAAAAAAGCAACAAAAACGTATAATTTCAGATAAAATGAGGAAAATTCAGAAAAAAATTGGACAATAACAACTAATTTTAGCGAAATCTCAATATTTTTCCTTAATTTTCTCATTTCATCGATTTATTATCGAAAAAAGCAACAAATAAGAACAATTTTTGCGAAATTTCGAATTTTTTCCTCTTTTTTTCCCTTAATTTTCCTCATTTTATCGATTATTATCGAAAAAAGCAACAAAAACAAATAATTTTAGAGAAATCTCAATTTCTTTCCTCTTTTATTTCCTTAATTTTCCTCATATTATCGATATATGAAAGATAAAATTATCAGAAACGAATAATTTTAGAGAAATTTCAATATTTTTACTCCTTTTTTCCTTGATTTTCCTCATTCTATTGAGATATTATCGAAAAAAGCAACAAAAACGAATAATTTTAGCAAAATTTCAATTTTTTTCCTCATTTTTTTCTTACTTTTCCTCATTTTATGGATTTATTGTCGAAAAAAGCAACAAAAACGAATAATTTTAGCGAAATTTCAATTTTTTTCCTTTATTTTTCCTCATTTTATCGATTTATTATCGAAAAAAGAAACAAAAACGAATAATTTTAGAGAAATTTCAAAATTTTCATCTTTTTTTTTACTTCATTTTCCGCATTTTATCGATTTATCATCGAAAAAAGCAACAAAAACGAATAATTTTATCGAAATTGCAATTTTTTCCCTCTTATTTTCCCTTAATTTTCCTAATTTTATCGATTTATTATCGAAAAAAGCAACAAAAACAAATAATTTTGGCGAAATTTCAATTTTTTTCCTATTTTTTTTCCATAATTTTAAACATTTTATCGATTTATTATCGAAAAAAGCAACAAAAACGAATAATTTTAGGGAAATTTCAATTTTTTTTCTCTTTTTTCCCTTAATTTTCCTAATTTTATCGATTTATTATCGAAAAAAGCAACAAAATGGAATAATTTTAGCGAAATTTCAATTTTTTTCCTCTTTTTTCCCCAATTTCCCTCAATTTATTGATTTATTATCGAAAAAAGCAACAAAAACGAATAATTTGAGCGAAGTTCCGATTTTTTTCCTCTTTTTTTCCCTTAATTTTCCTCATTTTATCGATTTATTATCAAAAAAAGCAACAAAAACGAATAATATTAGCGAAATATCAATTTTTCTCCTCTTTTTTTCCCTTAATTTTCCTTATTTTATCGATTTTTCATCGAAAAGAGCAACAAAAACGAATAATTTTAGCGAAATTTCAATTTTTTTCCTCTTTTTCTTCCTTAATTTCCCTCATTTTATCGATTTATTATCGAAAAAAGCAACAAGAACGAACAATTTTAGCGATATTTCAATTTTTTTCCTCATTTTTCCCTTAATTTTCCTCATTTTATCGATTTATTATCGAAAAAAGCAACAAAAACGAATAATTTTAGCGAAATTTCAATTTTTTTTTCCTTTTTTCCCTTAATTTTCCTAATTCTATCGATTTTTTATCGAAAAAAGCAACAATAACGAATAATTTTAGCAAAATTTCAATTTTTTTCCTCTTTTTCTTCCTTAATTTTCCTCATATATTCGATTTATAATCGAAAAAAGCAACGAAAACGAAAAATTTTAGCGAAATTTCTATTTTTTCCTCTTTTTTTTCCCTTAATTTTCCTCATTATATCGATTTATTATCGAAAAAAGCAACAGAAACGAATAATTTTTGCGAAATTTTATTTTTTTCCCTTTTTTTCCATTAATTTTCTTCATTTAATCGATATATTATCGAAAAAGCAACAAACTCCAATAATTTTAGCAAAATTTCAATTTTTTTCCTCTTATTTTCCCTTAATTATCCTAATTTTATCGATTTAGTAACGTAAAAAGCAACAAAAAGGAATAATTTTAGCGAAATTTCCATTTTTTCCCCCTTTTTTCCCTTAATTTTCTTCATTTAATCGATTTATTATCGAAAAAAGCAACAAAATCCAATAATTTTAGCGAAATTTCAATGTTCTTCCTCTTTTTTCCCTTAATTTTCCTAATTTTATCGATTTATTATCGAAAAAAGCAAAAAAAAAATTAATTTTAGCGAAATTTCAATTTTTTTCCTCTTTTTTTTCCTAAATTTTCCTCATTTTATCGATTTATTATCAAAAAAAGCAACAAAACCGAATAATTTTAGCGAAATTTCAATTTTTTGCTCTTTTTTTCCCTTAATTTTCCTCATTTTATCGATTTATTATTGAAAAAAGCAACAAAAACGAATAATTTTAGCGAAATTTCAATTTCTTTACTCTTTTTTTCACTTAATTTTCCTCATTTTATCGATTTATTATCAGAAAAAGCAACAAAAACAAATAATTTGAGCGAAATTTCAATTTTTTTCCTCTTTTTTCCCTTAAATTTCCTAATTTTATCGATTTATTAAAAAAAACAACAAAATGGAATAATTTTAGCGAAATTTCAATTTTTTTCCTCTTTTTTTCCCTTTATTTTCCTTACTTTATCGAGATTTGACCGCAAAAAGCAAGAAAAGCGAATAATTTTAGCGAAATTTCAATTTTTTTCCTCTTTTTTTCCTTCATTTTCCTCATTTAACGAGATTTGACCGAAAAAAGCAAGAAAAACGAATAATTTTAGCAAAATATAATTTTTTAACCTCTTTTTTCCCTTAATTTTCCTTATTTTATCGAGATTTGACCGAAAAAGGCAAGAAAAACAAATAATTTTAGCGAAATTTCAATTTTCATCCTCTTTTCTTCCCTTAATTTTACTTATTTTATCGAGATTTGACCGAAAAAAGCAAGAAAAACGAATAATCTTAGCGAAATTTCAATTTTTTTCCTCCATTTTTCTCTTAGTTTTCCTTATTTTATCGAGATTTGACCGAAAAAAGCAAGATAAAAAAATAAGTTTAGCAAAATTTCAATTTTTATCCTCTTTTTTTCCTTTAATTTTCCTTATTTTATCGAGATTTGACCGAAAATAGCAAGAAAAACGAATAATTTAAGCGAAATTTCAATTTTTTTCCTCTTTTTTTCCCTTAATTTTCCTTATTTTATCTAGATTTGACAAAAAAAAAAGAAAAACGAATAATTTTAGCGAAATTTCAATTTTTTTCCTCTTTTTTTCCCTTAATTTTCCTTATTTTATCGAGATTTGACCGAAAAAAGAAGAAAAACGAATAATTTTAAAGAAATTTCAATTTTTTACCTCATCTTTTCCTTCATTCTCCTCATTTACCGAGATTTGACCGAAAAAAGCAAGAAAAACGAATAATTTTATCGAAATATCAATTTTTATCCTCTTTTTTTCCCTTAATTTTCCTTATTTTATCGAGATTTGACCGAAAACAGCAAGAAAATTGAATAATTTTAGCGAAATTTCAATTTTTTTCCTCTTTTTTCCCCTTAATTATCCTTATTTTATCGAGATTTGACCAAAAAAGCAAGAAAAACGAATAATTTTATCGAATTATCAATTTTTATCCTCTTTTTTTCCCTTAATTTTCCTTATTTTATCTAGATTTGACCGAAAACAGCAAGAAAATTGAATAATTTTAGCGAAAGTTCAATTTTTTTCCTCTTTCATTCCCTTAATTTTCCTTATTTTATCGAGATTTGACCAAAAAAAGCAAGAAAAACGAATAATTTTAGCGAAATTTCAATTTATTTCCTCTTTTTTTCCCTTAATTTTCGTAATTTTATCGAGATTTGACCGAAAAAAGCAAGAAAATCGAATAATTTTAGCGAAATTTCAATTTATTTCCTCTTTTTTTCCCTTAATTTTCCTTATTTTATCGAGATTTCACCGATAAAAGCAAGAAAAACAAATAATTTTAGCGAAATATCAATTTTATCATCTTTTTTCCCTTGATTTTCCTTATTTTATCGAGATTTGACCGAAAAAAGCAAGAAAAACGAATAATTTTAGCGAAATTTCAATTTTTTTCCTCTTTTTTTCCCTTAATTTTCCTTATTTTATCGAGATCTCACCGAAAAAAGCAAGAAAAACGAATAATTTTAGCGAAATTTCGATTTTTTTCTTTTTTTTTCCCTTAATTTTCCTAATTTTATCGAAATTTGACCGAAAAAAGCAAGAAAAACGAATAATTTTAGCGAAAGATCAATTTTTGTCCTCTTTTTTCCCTTAATTTTCCTTATATTATCGAGATTTGACCGAAAAAAGCAAGAAAAACGAATAATTTTAGCGAAATTTCAATTTTTTTCCTTTTTTCTTCCTTCATTCTCCTCATTTAACGAGATTTGACCGAAAAAAGATAGAAAAACGAATAATTTTAGCTAAATATCAATTTTTATCCTCTTTTTTCCCATAATTTTCCTTATTTTATCGAGATTTGACCGAAAAAAAAAGGAAAAACGAATAATTTTAGTGAAATTTCAATTTTTTTCCACTTTTCTTCCTTCAGTCTCCTCATTTAACGAGATTTGACCGAAAAAAGCAAGAAAAACGAATAATTTTAGCTAAATTTCAATTTTTATCCTCTATTTTCCCTTAATTTTCCTAATTTTATCGAGATTTGACCGAAAAAAGCAAGAAAAACGAATAATTTTAGCGAAATTTCAATTTTTTTCCTCTTTTTTTCCCTTAGTTTTCCTTATTTTATCGAGATTTGACCGAAAAAAGCAAGATAAAAAAATAATTTTAGCGAAATTTCAATTTATATCCTCTTTTTTTCCTTTAATTTTCCTTTATTTATCGAGATGTGACAGAAAAAAGCAAGAAAAACGAATAATTTAAGCGAAATTTCAATCTTTTTCCTCTTTTTTTCCCTTAATTTTCCTTATTTTATCGAGATTTGACCGAAAAAAGCAAGAAAAACGAATAATTTTAGCGAAATTTCAATATTTTTCCTCTTTTTTTCCCTTAATTTTCCTTATTTTATCGAGATTTGACCGATAAAAGCAAGAAAAACGAATAATTTTAGCGAAATTTCAATTTTTTTCCTCTTTTTTTCCCTTAATTTTCCTTATTTTATCGAGATCTGACCGAGAAAAGCAAGAAAAACGAGTAATTTTTGCGAAATTTCGATTTTTTTCCTTTTTTTTCCCTTAATTTTCCTAATTTTATCGAGATTTGACCGAAAAAAGCAAGAAAAACGAATAATTTTAGCGAAATTTCAATTTTTTCCTCTTTTTTCCCTTAATTTTCCTTATTTTATCGACATTTGACCGAAAAAAGCAAGAAAAACGAATAATTTTAGCAAAATTTCAATTTTTATCCTCTTTTTTTCCCTTAATTTTCCTTATTTTATCGACATTTGACCAAAAAAAGCAAGAAAAACGAATAATATTAGCGAAATTTCAAATTTTTTCCTCTTTTTTTCCCTTAATTTTCCTTATTTTATCGAGATTTGACCGAAAAAAGCAAGAAAAACGAATAATTTTAGCGAAATTTCAATTTTTTTCCTCTTTTTTTTCCCTTAGTTTTCCTTATTTTATCGAGATTTGACCGAAAAAAGCAAGAAAAAAAAATAATTTTAGCGAAATTTCAATTTTTATCCTCTTTTTTTCCCTTAATTTTCCTTATTTTATCGAGATTTCACCGAAAAAAGCAATAAAACGAATAATTTTAGCGAAATTTCAATCTTTTTCATCTTTTTTTCCCTTAATTTTCCTTATTTTATCGAGATTTGACCGAAAAAAGCAAAAAAAACGAATAATTTTAGCGAAATTTCAATTTTTTTCCTCTTTTTTTCTCTTAATTTTCCTTATTTTATCGAGATTTGACCGAAAAAAGCAAGAAAAACGAATAATTTTAGCGAAATTTCAATTTTTTTCCTCTTTTTTCTCTTAATTTTCCTTATTTTATCGAGATTTGACCGAAAAAAGCATGAAAAACGAATAATTTTGGCAAAGTTTCAATTTTTTTCCTATTTTTTCCCTTAATTTTCCTTACTTTATCGAGATTTGACCGAAAAAAGCAAGAAAAACGAATAATTTTAGCTAAATTTCAATTTTTATCCTCTATTTTCCCTTAATTTTCCTAATTTTATCGAGATTTGACCGAAAAAAGCAAGAAAAACGAATAATTTTAGCGAAATTTCAATTTTTTTCCTCTTTTTTTCCCTTAGTTTTCCTTATTTTATCGAGATTTGACCGAAAAAAGCAAGATAAAAAAATAATTTTAGCGAAATTTCAATTTATATCCTCTTTTTTTCCATTAATTTTCCTTTATTTATCGAGATGTGACAGAAAAAAGCAAGAAAAACGAATAATTTAAGCGAAATTTCAATCTTTTTCCTCTTTTTTTCCCTTAATTTTCCTTATTTTATCGAGATTTGACCGCAAAAAGGAAGAAAAACGAATAATTTAGCGAAATTTCAATTTTTTTCCTCTTTTTTTCTCTTAATTTTCCTTATTTTATCGAGATTTGACCGAAAAAAGCATGAAAAACGAATAATTTTAGCGAAGTTTCAATTTTTTTCCTCTTTTTTTCCCTTAATTTTCCTTACTTTATCGAGATTTGACCGCAAAAAGGAAGAAAAACGAATAATTTTAGCGAAATTTCAATTTTTTTCCTCTCCTTTTCCTTCATTCTCCTCATTTAACGAGACTTGACCGAAAAAGGCAAGAAAAACGAATAATTTTTGCAAAATATCAATTTTTATCCTCTTTTTTCACTTAATTTTCCTTATTTTATCGAGATTTGACCGAAAAAAGCAAGAAAAACGAATAATTTTAGCGAAATTTCAATTTTTATCTTCTTTTTTTCTCTTAATATTCCTTATTTTATCTAGATATGACCGAGAAAAGCAAGAAAAACGAATAATTTTAGCGAAATTTCGATTTTTTTCCTTTTTTTTCCCTTAATTTTCCTAATTTTATCGAGATTTGACCGAAAAAAGAAAGAAAAACGAATAATTTTAGCGAAATTTCAATTTTTTTCCTCTTTTTTTCTCTTAATTTTCCTTATTTTATCGAGAATTGACCGAAAAAAGCAAGAAAAACTAATAATTTTAGCGAAATTTCAATTTTTTTCCTCTTTTTTTCCTTCATTTTCCTCATTTAACGAGATTTGACCGAAAAAAGCAAGAAAAACGAATAATTTTAGCAAAATATCAATTTTTATCCTCTTTTTTCCCTTAATTTTCCTTATTTTATCGAGATTTGACCGAAAAAAGGCAAGAAAAACGAATAATATTAGCGAAATTTCAATTTTTATCCTCTTTTTTTCCCTTAATTTTACTTATTTTATCGAGATTTGACCGAAAAAAGCAAGAAAAACGAATAATCTTAGCGAAATTTCAATTTTTTTCCTCTTTTTTTCCCTTAGTTTTCCTTATTTTATCGAGATTTGACCGAAAAAAGCAAGATAAAAAAATAATTTTAGCAAAATTTCAATTTTTATCCTCTTTTTTTCCTTTAATTTACCTTATTTTATCGAGATATGACCGAAAATAGCAAGAAAAACGAATAATTTAAGCGAAATTTCAATTTTTTTCCTCTTTTTTCCCTTAATTTTCCTCATTTAACGAGATTTTACCGAAAAAAGCTAGAAAAACGAATAATTTTAGCGAAATTTCAATTTTTTTCCTCTTTTTTTCCCTTAATTTTCCTTATTTTATCGAGATTTGCCCGAAAAAGAAGAAAAACGAATAATTTTAAAGAAATTTCAATTTTTTTCCTCATCTTTTCCTTCATTCTCCTCATTTACCGAGATTTGACCGAAAAAAGCAAGAAAAACGAATAATTTTATCGAAATATCAATTTTTATCCTCTTCTTTTCCCTTAATTTTCCTTATTTTATCGAGATTTGACCGAAAACAGCAAGAAAATTGAATAATTTTAGCGAAATTTCAATTTTTTTCCTCTTTTTTCCCCTTAACTTTCCTTATTTTATCGAGATTTGACCAAAAAAGCAAGAAAAACGAAAAATTTTATCGAATTATCAATTTTTATCCTCTTTTTTTCCCTTAATTTTCCTTATTTTATCGAGATTTGACCGAAAACAGCAAGAAAATTGAATAATTTTAGCAAAATTTCAATTTTTTTCCTCTTTCTTTCCCTTAATTTTCCTTATTTTATCGAGATTTGACCAAATAAAGCAAGAAAAACGAATAATTTTAGCGAAATTTCAATTTTTATCCTCTTTTTTTCCCTTAATTTTCGTAATTTTATCGAGATTTGACCGAAAAAAGCAAGAAAAACGAATAATTTTAGCGAAATTTCAATTTATTTCCTCTTTTTTTCCCTTAATTTTCCTTATTTTATCGAGATTTGACCGATAAAAGCAAGAAAAACAAATAATTTTAGCGAAATATCAATTTTATCATCTTTTTTCCCAGAATTTTCCTTATTTTATCGAGATTTGACCGAAAAAAGCAAGAAAAACGAATAATTTTAGCGAAATTTCAATTTTTTTCCTCTTTTTTTCCCTTTATTTTCCTTATTTTATCGAGATCTGACCGAAAAAAGCAAGAAAAACGAATAATTTTAGCGAAATTTCGATTTTTTTTCCTTTTTTTTCCCTTAATTTTCCTAATTTTATCGAGATTTGACCGAAAAAAGCAAGAAAAACGAATAATTTTAGCGAAATATCAATTTTTGTCCTCTTTTTTCTCTTAATTTTCCTTATTTTATCGAGATTTGACCGAAAAACGCAAGAAAAACGAATAATTTTAGCGAAATTTCAATTTTTTTCCTTTTTTCTTCCTTTATTCTCCTCATTTAACAAGATTTGACCGAAAAAAGCTAGAAAAACGAATAATTTTAGCTAAACATCAATTTTTATCCTCTTTTTTCCCTTAATTTTCCTTATTTTATCGAGATTTGACCGAAAAAAGCAAGAAAAACCAATAATTTTAATGAAATTTCAATTTTTTTCCTCTTTTCTTCCTTCAGTCTCCTCATTTAACGAGATTTGACCGAAAAAAGCAAGAAAAACGAATAATTTTAGCTAAATTTCAATTTTTATCCTCTTTTTTCCCTTAATTTTCCTTATTTTATCGAGATTTGACCGAAAAAAGCAAGAAAAACGAATAATTTTAGCGAAATTTCAATTTTTTTCCTCTTTTTTTCCCTTAGTTTTCCTTATTTTATCGAGATTTGACAGAAAAAAGCAAGAAAAACGAATAATTTAAGCGAAATTTCAATCTTTTTCCTCTTTTTTTCCCTTAATTTTCATTATTTTATCGAGATTTGACCGAAAAAAGCAAGAAAAACGAATAATTTTAGCAAAATTTCAATATTTTTCCTCTTTTTTTCCCTTAATTTTCCTTATTTTATCGAGATTTGACAGAAAAAAGCAAGAAAAACGAATAATTTTAGCGAAATTTCAATTTTTTTCCTCTTTTTTTCCCTTAATTTTCCTTATTTTATCGAGATTTGACAGAAAAAAGAAGAAAAACGAATAATTTTAAAGAAATTTCAATTTTTTTCCTCATCTTTTCCTTCATTCTCCTCATTTACCGAGATTTGACCGAAAAAAGCAAGAAAAACGAATAATTTTATCGAATTATCAATTTTTATCCTCTTTTTTCAGTTAATTTTCTTTATTTTATCGAGATTTGAACGAAAACAGCAAGAAAAATGAATAATTTTAGCGAAATTTCAATTTTTTTCCTCTTTCTTTCCCTTAATTTTCCTTATTTTATCGAGATTTGACCAAAAAAAGCAAGAAAAACGAATATTTTTAGCGAAATTTCAATTTATTTCCTCTTTTTTCCCTTAATTTTCCTTATTTTATCGAGATTTGACCGATAAAAGCAAGAAAAACAAATAATTTTAGCGAAATATCAATTTTATCACCTTTTTTCCCTTGTTTTTCCTTATTTTATCGAGATTTGACCGAAAAAAGCAAGAAAAACGAATAATTTTAGCGAAATTTCAATTTATTTCCTCTTTTTTTCCCTTAATTTTCCTTATTTTATCGAGATTTGACCGATAAAAGCAAGAAAAACAAATAATTTTAGCGAAATATCAATTTTATCACCTTTTTTCCCTTGTTTTTCCTTATTTTATCGAGATTTGACCGAAAAAAGCAAGAAAAACGAATCATTTTAGCGAAATTTCAATATTTTTCCTCTTTTTTTCCCTTAATTTTCCTTATTATATCGAGATTTGACAGAAAAAAGCAAGAAAAACGAATAATTTTAGCGAAACTTCAATTTTTTTCCTCTTTTTTTCCCTTAATTTTCCTTATTTTATCGAGATTTGACAGAAAAAAGAAGAAAAACGAATAATTTTAAAGAAATTTCAATTTTTTTCCTCATCTTTTCCTTCATTCTCCTCATTTACCGAGATTTGACCGAAAAAAGCTAGAAAAACGAATAATTTTAGCTAAATATCAATTTTTATCCTCTTTTTTCCCTTAATTTTCCTTATTTTATCGAGATTTGACCGAAAAAAGCAAGAAAAACGAATAATTTTAGTGAAATTTCAATTTTTTTCCTCTTTTCTTCCTTCAGTCTCCTCATTTAACGAGATTTGACCGAAAAAAGCAAGAAAAACGAATAATTTTAGCTAAATTTCAATTTTTATCCTCTTTTTTCCCTTAATTTTCCTTATTTTATCGAGATTTGACCGAAAAAAGCAAGAAAAACGAATAATTTTAGCGAAATTTCAATTTTTTTCCTCTTTTTTTCCCTTAGTTTTCCTTATTTTATCGAGATTTGACCGAAAAAAGCAAGATAAAAAAATAATTTTAGCGAAATTTCAATTTTTATCCTCTTTTTTTCCTTTAATTTTCCTTTATTTATCGAGATATGACAGAAAAAAGAAAGAAAAACGAATAATTTAAGCGAAATTTCAATCTTTTTCCTCTTTTTTTCCCTTAATTTTCCTTATTTTATCGAGATTTGACCGAAAAAAGCAAGAAAAACGAATAATTTTAGCAAAATTTCAATATTTTTCCTCATCTTTTCCTTCATTCTCCTCATTTACCGAGATTTGACCGAAAAAAGCAAGAAAAACGAATAATTTTATCGAATTATCAATTTTTATCCTCTTTTTTTCAGTTAATTTTCTTTATTTTATCGAGATTTGAACGAAAACAGCAAGAAAATTGAATAATTTTAGCGAAATTTCAATTTTTTTCCTCTTTCTTTCCCTTAATTTTCCTTATTTTATCGAGATTTGACCAAAAAAAGCAAGAAAAACGAATATTTTTAGCAAAATTTCAATTTTTATCCTCTTTTTTTCCCTTAATTTTCCTTAATTTATCGAGATTTGACCGAAAAAAACAAGAAAAACGAATAATTTTAGCGAAATTTCAATTTATTTCCTCTTTTTTTCCCTTAATTTTCCTTATTTTATCGAGATTTGACCGATAAAAGCAAGAAAAACAAATAATTTTAGCGAAATATCAATTTTATCATCTTTTTTCCCTTGTTTTTCCTTATTTTATCGAGATTTGACCGAAAAAAGCAAGAAAAACGAATCATTTTAGCGAAATTTCAATATTTTTCCTCTTTTTTTCCCTTAATTTTCCTTATTTTATCGAGATTTGACAGAAAAAAGCAAGAAAAACGAATAATTTTAGCGAAACTTCAATTTTTTTCCTCTTTTTTTCCCTTAATTTTCCTTATTTTATCGAGATTTGACAGAAAAAAGAAGAAAAACGAATAATTTTAAAGAAATTTCAATTTTTATCCTCATCTTTTCCTTCATTCTCCTCATTTACCGAGATTTGACCGAAAAAAGCAAGAAAAACGAATCATTTAAGCGAAATTTCAATTTTTTTCCTCTTTTTTTCCCTTAATTTTCCTTATTTTATCGAGATCTGACCGAAAAAAGCAAGAAAAACGAATAATTTTAGCGAAATTTCGATTTTTTTCCTTTTTTTTCCCTTAATTTTCCTAATTTTATCGAGATTTGACCGAAAAAAGCAAGAAAAACGAATAATTTTAGCTAAATTTCAATTTTTATCCTCTTTTTTCCCTTAATTTTCCTAATTTTATCGAGATTTGACCGAAAAAAGCAAGAAAAACGAATAATTTTAGCAAATATTTAAATTTTTTTCCTCTTTTTTTCCCTTAGTTTTCCTTCTTTTATCGAGATTTGACCGAAAAAAGAAGAAAAACGAATAATTTTAAAGAAATTTCAATTTTTTTCCGCATCTTTTCCTTCATTCTCCTCATTTACCGAGATTTGACCGAAAAAAGCAAGAAAAACGAATAATTTTATCGAAATATCAATTTTTATCCTCTTTTTTTCCCTTAATTTTCCTTATTTAATCGAGATTTGACCGAAAACAGCAAGAAAATTGAATAATTTTAGCGAAATTTCAATTTTTTTCCTCTTTTTTCCCCTTAATTATCCTTATTTTATCGAGATTTGACCAAAAAAGTAAGAAAAACGAATAATTTTATCGAATTATCAAATTTTATCCTCTTTTTTTCCCTTAATTTACCTTATTTTATCTAGATTTGACCGAAAACAGCAAGAAAATTGAATAATTTTAGCGAAATTTCAATTTTTTTCCTCTTTCTTTCCCTTAATTTTCCTTATTTTATCGAGATTTGACCAAAAAAAGCAAGAAAAACGAATAATTTTAGCGAAATTTCAATTTATTTCCTCTTTTTTTCCCTTAATTTTCGTAATTTTATCGAGATTTGACCGAAAAAAGCAAGAAAAACGAATAATTTTAGCGAAATTTCAATTTATTTCCTCTTTTTTTCCCTAATTTTTCCTTATTTTATCGAGATTTGACCGATAAAAGCAAGAAAAACAAATAATTTTAGCGAAATATCAATTTTATGATCTTTTTTCTCTTGATTTTCCTTATTTTATCGAGATTTGACCGAAAAAGGCAAGAAAAACGAATAATTTTAGCGAAATCTCAATTTTTTTCCTCTTTTTTTCCCTTTATTTTCCTTATTTTATCGAGATTTGACCGAAAAAAGCAAGAAAAACGAATCATTTTAGCGAAATTTCAATTTTTTTCCTCTTTTTTTCCCTTAATTTTCCTTATTTTATCGAGATCTGACCGAAAAAAGCAAGAAAAACGAATAATTTTAGCGAAATTTCGATTTTTTTCCTTTTTTTTCCCTTAATTTTCCTAATTTTATCGAAATTTGACCGAAAAAAGCAAGAAAAACGAATAATTTTAGCGAAATCTCAATTTTTTTCCTCTTTTTTTCCCTTTATTTTCCTTATTTTATCGAGATTTGACCGAAAAAAGCAAGAAAAACGAATCATTTTAGCGAAATTTCAATTTTTTTCCTCTTTTTTTCCCTTAATTTTCCTTATTTTATCGAGATCTGACCGAAAAAAGCAAGAAAAACGAATAATTTTAGCGAAATTTCAATTTTTTTCCTTTTTTCTTCCTTCATTCTCCTCATTTAACGAGATTTGACCGAAAAAAGATAGAAAAATGAATAATTTTAGCTAAATATCAATTTTTATCCTCTTTTTTCCCATAATATTCCTTATTTTATCGAGATTTGACCGAAAAAAAAAGGAAAAACGAATAATTTTAGTGAAATTTCAATTTTTTTCCACTCTTCTTCCTTCAGTCTCCTCATTTAACGAGATTTGACCGAAAAAAGCAAGAAAAACGAATAATTTTAGCTAAATTTCAATTTTTATCCTCTATTTTCCCTTAATTTTCCTAATTTTATCGAGATTTGACCGAAAAAAGCAAGAAAAACGAATAATTTTAGCGAAATTTCAATTTTTTTCCTCTTTTTTTCCCTTAGTTTTCCTTATTTTATCGAGATTTGACCGAAAAAAGAAAGATAAAAAATTAATTTTAGCGAAATTTCAATTTTTATCCTCTTTTTTTCCTTTAATTTTCCTTTATTTATCGAGATGTGACAGAAAAAAGCAAGAAAAACGAATAATTTAAGCGAAATTTCAATCTTTTTCCTCTTTTTTTCCCTTAATTTTCCTTATTTTATCGAGATTTGACCGATAAAAGCAAGAAAAACCAATAATTTTAGCGAAATTTCAATTTTTTTCCTCTTTTTTTCCCTTAATTTTCCTTATTTTATATGGATCTGACCGAGAAAAGCAAGAAAAACGAGTAATTTTTGCGAAATTTCGATTTTTTTCCTTTTTTTTCCCTTAATTTTCCTAATTTTATCGAGATTTGACCGAAAAAAGCAAGAAAAACGAATAATTTTAGCGAAATTTCAATTTTTTTCTTCTTTTTTCCCTTAATTTTCCTTATTTTATCGACATTTGACCGAAAAAAGCAAGAAAAACGAATAATTTTAGCAAAATTTCAATTTTTATCCTCTTTTTTTCCCTTAATTTTCCTTATTTTATCGAGATTTGACCGAAAAAAGCAAGAAAAACGAATAATTTTAGCGAAATTTCAATTTTTTTCCTCTTTTTTTCCCTTAGTTTTCCTTATTTTATCGAGATTTGACCGAAAAAAGCAAAAAAAAACGAATAATTTTAGCGAAATTTCAATTTTTTTCCTCTTTTTTCTCTTAATTTTCCTTATTTTATCGAGATTTGACCGAAAAAAGCATGAAAAACGAATAATTTTAGCGAAATTTCAATTTTTTTCCTCTTTTTTCTCTTAATTTTCCTTATTTTATCGAGATTTGACCGAAAAAAGCATGAAAAACGAATAATTTTGGCGAAGTTTCAATTTTTTTCCTCTTTTTTTCCCTTAATTTTCCTTACTTTATCGAGATTTGACCGCAAAAAGGAAGAAAAACGAATAATTTTAGCGAAATTTCAATTTTTTTCCTCTCTTTTTCCTTCATTCTCCTCATTTAACGAGATTTGACCGAAAAAAGCAAGAAAAACGAATAATTTTTGCAAAATATCAATTTTTACCCTCTTTTTTCCCTTAATTTTCCTTATTTTATCGAGATTTGACCGAAAAAAGCAAGAAAAACGAATAATTTTAGCGAAATTTCAATTTTTATCTTCTTTTTTTCCCTTAAAATTCCTTATATTATCTAGATTTGACCGAGAAAAGCAAGAAAAACGAATAATTTTAGCGAAATTTCAATTTTTTTCCTCTTTTTTCTCTTAATTTTCCTTATTTTATCGAGATTTGACCGAAAAAAGCATGAAAAACGAATAATTTTGGCGAAGTTTCAATTTTTTTCCTCTTTTTTTCCCTTAATTTTCCTTACTTTATCGAGATTTGACCGCAAAAAGGAGGAAAAACGAATAATTTTAGCGAAATTTCAATTTTTTTCCTCTCTTTTTCCTTCATTCTCCTCATTTAACGAGATTTGACCGAAAAAAGCAAGAAAAACGGATAGTTTTTGCAAAATATCAATTTTTACCCTCTTTTTTCCCTTAATTTTCCTTATTTTATCGAGATTTGACCGAAAAAAGCAAGAAAAACGAATAATTTTAGCGAAATTTCAATTTTTATCCTCTTTTTTTCCCTTAATTTTCGTAATTTTATCGAGATTTGACCGAAAAAAGCAAGAAAAACGAATAATTTTAGCGAAATTTCAATTTTTTTCCCTTTTTTTTCTCTTAATTTTCCTTATTTTATCGAGATTTGACCGAAAAAAGCATGAAAAACGAATAATTTTTGCGAAGTTTCAATTTTTTTCCTCTTTTTTTCCCTTAATTTTCCTTACTTTTTCGAGATTTGACCGCAAAAAGGAAGAAAAACGAATAATTTTAGCGAAATTTCAATTTTTTTCCTCTTTTTTTCTCTTAATTTTCCTTATTTTATCGAGATTTGACCGAAAAAAGCAAGAAAAACTAATAATTTTAGCGAAATTTCAATTTTTTTCCTCTTTTTTTCCTTCATTTTCCTCATTTAACGAGATTTGACCGAAAAAAGCAAGAAAAACGAATAATTTTAGCAAAATATCAATTTTTATCCTCTTTTTTCCCTTAATTTTCCTTATTTTATCGAGATTTGACCGAAAAAAGGCAAGAAAAACGAATAATATTAGCGAAATTTCAATTTTTATCCTCTTTTTTTCCCTTAATTTTACTTATTTTATCGAGATTTGACCGAAAAAAGCAAGAAAAACGAATAATCGTAGCGAAATTTCAATTTTTTTCCTCTTTTTTTCCCTTAGTTTTCCTTATTTTATCGAGATTTGACCGAAAAAAGCAAGATAAAAAAATAATTTTAGCAAAATTTCAATTTTTATCCTCTTTTTTTCCTTTAATTTACCTTATTTTATCGAGATATGACCGAAAATAGCAAGAAAAACGAATAATTTAAGCGAAATTTCAATTTTTTTCCTCTTTTTTCCCTTAATTTTCCTCATTTAAGGAGATTTTACCGAAAAAAGCTAGAAAAACGAATAATTTTAGCGAAATTTCAATTTTTTTCCTATTTTTTTCCCTTAATTTTCCTTATTTTATCGAGATTTGACCGAAAAAAGAAGAAAAACGAATAATTTTAAAGAAATTTCAATTTTTTTCCTCATCTTTTCCTTCATTCTCCTCATTTACCGAGATTTGACCGAAAAAAGCAAGAAAAACGAATAATTTTATCGAAATATCAATTTTTATCCTCTTCTTTTCCCTTAATGTTCCTTATTTTATCGAGATTTGACCGAAAACAGCAAGAAAATTGAATAATTTTATCGAAATTTCAATTTTTTTCCTCTTTTTTCCCCTTAATTTTCCTTATTTTATCGAGATTTGACCAAAAAAGCATAAAAACGAAAAATTTTATCGAATTATCAATTTTTATCCTCTTTTTTTCCCTTAATTTTCCTTATTTTATCGAGATTTGACTGAAAACAGCAAGAAAATTGAATAATTTTAGCAAAATTTCAATTTTTTTCCTCTTTCTTTCCCTTAATTTTCCTTATTTTATCGAGATTTGACCAAATAAAGCAAGAAAAACGAATAATTTTAGCGAAATTTCAATTTTTCTCCTCTTTTTTTCCCTTAATTTTCCTTATTTTATCGATTTTTCATCGAAAAGAGCAACAAAAACGAATAATTTTAGCGAAATTTCAATTTTTTTCCTCTTTTTCTTCCTTAATTTCCCTCATTTTATCGATTTATTATCGAAAAAAGCAACAAGAACGAACAATTTTAGCGATATTTCAATTTTTTTCCTCATTTTTCCCTTAATTTTCCTCATTTTATCGATTTATTATCGAAAAAAGCAACAAAAACGAATAATTTTAGCGAAATTTCAATTTTTTTTTCTTTTTTTCCCTTAATTTTCCTAATTCTATCGATTTTTTATCGAAAAAAGCAACAATAACGAATAATTTTAGCAAAATTTCAATTTTTTTCCTCTTTTTCTTCCTTAATTTTCCTCATATATTCGATTTATAATCGAAAAAAGCAACGAAAACGAAAAATTTTAGCGAAATTTCTATTTTTTCCTCTTTTTTTTCCCTTAATTTTCCTCATTATATCGATTTATTATCGAAAAAAGCAACAGAAACGAATAATTTTTGCGAAATTTTATTTTTTTCCCTTTTTTTCCATTAATTTTCTTCATTTAATCGATATATTATCGAAAAAGCAACAAACTCCAATAATTTTAGCAAAATTTCAATTTTTTTCCTCTTATTTTCCCTTAATTATCCTAATTTTATCGATTTAGTAACGTAAAAAGCAACAAAAAGGAATAATTTTAGCGAAATTTCCATTTTTTCCCCCTTTTTTCCCTTAATTTTCTTCATTTAATCGATTTATTATCGAAAAAAGCAACAAAATCCAATAATTTTAGCGAAATTTCAATGTTCTTCCTCTTTTTTCCCTTAATTTTCCTAATTTTATCGATTTATTATCGAAAAAAGCAAAAAAAAAATTAATTTTAGCGAAATTTCAATTTTTTTCCTCTTTTTTTTCCTAAATTTTCCTCATTTTATCGATTTATTATCAAAAAAAGCAACAAAACCGAATAATTTTAGCGAAATTTCAATTTTTTGCTCTTTTTTTCCCTTAATTTTCCTCATTTTATCGATTTATTATTGAAAAAAGCAACAAAAACGAATAATTTTAGCGAAATTTCAATTTCTTTACTCTTTTTTTCACTTAATTTTCCTCATTTTATCGATTTATTATCAGAAAAAGCAACAAAAACAAATAATTTGAGCGAAATTTCAATTTTTTTCCTCTTTCTTCCCTTAAATTTCCTAATTTTATCGATTTATTAAAAAAAACAACAAAATGGAATAATTTTAGCGAAATTTCAATTTTTTTCCTCTTTTTTTCCCTTTATTTTCCTTACTTTATCGAGATTTGACCGCAAAAAGCAAGAAAAGCGAATAATTTTAGCGAAATTTCAATTTTTTTCCTCTTTTTTTCCTTCATTTTCCTCATTTAACGAGATTTGACCGAAAAAAGCAAGAAAAACGAATAATTTTAGCAAAATATAATTTTTTAACCTCTTTTTTCCCTTAATTTTCCTTATTTTATCGAGATTTGACCGAAAAAGGCAAGAAAAACAAATAATTTTAGCGAAATTTCAATTTTCATCCTCTTTTCTTCCCTTAATTTTACTTATTTTATCGAGATTTGACCGAAAAAAGCAAGAAAAACGAATAATCTTAGCGAAATTTCAATTTTTTTCCTCCATTTTTCTCTTAGTTTTCCTTATTTTATCGAGATTTGACCGAAAAAAGCAAGATAAAAAAATAAGTTTAGCAAAATTTCAATTTTTATCCTCTTTTTTTCCTTTAATTTTCCTTATTTTATCGAGATTTGACCGAAAATAGCAAGAAAAACGAATAATTTAAGCGAAATTTCAATTTTTTTCCTCTTTTTTTCCCTTAATTTTCCTTATTTTATCGAGATTTGACAAAAAAAAAAGAAAAACGAATAATTTTAGCGAAATTTCAATTTTTTTCCTCTTTTTTTCCCTTAATTTTCCTTATTTTATCGAGATTTGACCGAAAAAAGAAGAAAAACGAATAATTTTAAAGAAATTTCAATTTTTTACCTCATCTTTTCCTTCATTCTCCTCATTTACCGAGATTTGACCGAAAAAAGCAAGAAAAACGAATAATTTTATCGAAATATCAATTTTTATCCTCTTTTTTTCCCTTAATTTTCCTTATTTTATCGAGATTTGACCGAAAACAGCAAGAAAATTGAATAATTTTAGCGAAATTTCAATTTTTTTCCTCTTTTTTCCCCTTAATTATCCTTATTTTATCGAGATTTGACCAAAAAAGCAAGAAAAACGAATAATTTTATCGAATTATCAATTTTTATCCTCTTTTTTTCCCTTAATTTTCCTTATTTTATCTAGATTTGACCGAAAACAGCAAGAAAATTGAATAATTTTAGCGAAAGTTCAATTTTTTTCCTCTTTCATTCCCTTAATTTTCCTTATTTTATCGAGATTTGACCAAAAAAAGCAAGAAAAACGAATAATTTTAGCGAAATTTCAATTTATTTCCTCTTTTTTTCCCTTAATTTTCGTAATTTTATCGAGATTTGACCGAAAAAAGCAAGAAAATCGAATAATTTTAGCGAAATTTCAATTTATTTCCTCTTTTTTTCCCTTAATTTTCCTTATTTTATCGAGATTTCACCGATAAAAGCAAGAAAAACAAATAATTTTAGCGAAATATCAATTTTATCATCTTTTTTCCCTTGATTTTCCTTATTTTATCGAGATTTGACCGAAAAAAGCAAGAAAAACGAATAATTTTAGCGAAATTTCAATTTTTTTCCTCTTTTTTTCCCTTAATTTTCCTTATTTTATCGAGATCTGACCGAAAAAAGCAAGAAAAACGAATAATTTTAGCGAAATTTCGATTTTTTTCTTTTTTTTTCCCTTAATTTTCCTAATTTTATCGAAATTTGACCGAAAAAAGCAAGAAAAACGAATAATTTTAGCGAAAGATCAATTTTTGTCCTCTTTTTTCCCTTAATTTTCCTTATATTATCGAGATTTGACCGAAAAAAGCAAGAAAAACGAATAATTTTAGCGAAATTTCAATTTTTTTCCTTTTTTCTTCCTTCATTCTCCTCATTTAACGAGATTTGACCGAAAAAAGATAGAAAAACGAATAATTTTAGCTAAATATCAATTTTTATCCTCTTTTTTCCCATAATTTTCCTTATTTTATCGAGATTTGACCGAAAAAAAAAGGAAAAAACGAATAATTTTAGTGAAATTTCAATTTTTTTCCACTTTTCTTCCTTCAGTCTCCTCATTTAACGAGATTTGACCGAAAAAAGCAAGAAAAACGAATAATTTTAGCTAAATTTCAATTTTTATCCTCTATTTTCCCTTAATTTTCCTAATTTTATCGAGATTTGACCGAAAAAAGCAAGAAAAACGAATAATTTTAGCGAAATTTCAATTTTTTTCCTCTTTTTTTCCCTTAGTTTTCCTTATTTTATCGAGATTTGACCGAAAAAAGCAAGATAAAAAAATAATTTTAGCGAAATTTCAATTTATATCCTCTTTTTTTCCTTTAATTTTCCTTTATTTATCGAGATGTGACAGAAAAAAGCAAGAAAAACGAATAATTTAAGCGAAATTTCAATCTTTTTCCTCTTTTTTTCCCTTAATTTTCCTTATTTTATCGAGATTTGACCGAAAAAAGCAAGAAAAACGAATAATTTTAGCGAAATTTCAATATTTTTCCCCTTTTTTTCCCTTAATTTTCCTTATTTTATCGAGATCTGACCGAGAAAAGCAAGAAAAACGAGTAATTTTTGCGAAATTTCGATTTTTTTCCTTTTTTTTCCCTTAATTTTCCTAATTTTATCGAGATTTGACCGAAAAAAGCAAGAAAAACGAATAATTTTAGCGAAATTTCAATTTTTTTCCTCTTTTTTCCCTTAATTTTCCTTATTTTATCGACATTTGACCGAAAAAAGCAAGAAAAACGAATAATTTTAGCAAAATTTCAATTTTTATCCTCTTTTTTTCCCTTAATTTTCCTTATTTTATCGACATTTGACCAAAAAAAGCAAGAAAAACGAATAATATTAGCGAAATTTCAAATTTTTTCCTCTTTTTTTCCCTTAATTTTCCTTATTTTATCGAGATTTGACCGAAAAAAGCAAGAAAAACGAATAATTTTAGCGAAATTTCAATTTTTTTCCTCTTTTTTTTCCCTTAGTTTTCCTTATTTTATCGAGATTTGACCGAAAAAAGCAAGAAAAAAAAATAATTTTAGCGAAATTTCAATTTTTATCCTCTTTTTTTCCCTTAATTTTCCTTATTTTATCGAGATTTCACCGAAAAAAGCAATAAAACGAATAATTTTAGCGAAATTTCAATCTTTTTCATCTTTTTTTCCCTTAATTTTCCTTATTTTATCGAGATTTGACCGAAAAAAGCAAAAAAAAACGAATAATTTTAGCGAAATTTCAATTTTTTTCCTCTTTTTTTCTCTTAATTTTCCTTATTTATCGAGATTTGACCGAAAAAAGCAAGAAAAACGAATAATTTTAGCGAAATTTCAATTTTTTTCCTCTTTTTTCTCTTAATTTTCCTTATTTTATCGAGATTTGACCGAAAAAAGCATGAAAAACGAATAATTTTGGCAAAGTTTCAATTTTTTTCCTATTTTTTCCCTTAATTTTCCTTACTTTATCGAGATTTGACCGAAAAAAGCAAGAAAAACGAATAATTTTAGCTAAATTTCAATTTTTATCCTCTATTTTCCCTTAATTTTCCTAATTTTATCGAGATTTGACCGAAAAAAGCAAGAAAAACGAATAATTTTAGCGAAATTTCAATTTTTTTCCTCTTTTTTTCCCTTAGTTTTCCTTATTTTATCGAGATTTGACCGAAAAAAGCAAGATAAAAAAATAATTTTAGCGAAATTTCAATTTATATCCTCTTTTTTTCCTTTAATTTTCCTTTATTTATCGAGATGTGACAGAAAAAAGCAAGAAAAACGAATAATTTAAGCGAAATTTCAATCTTTTTCCTCTTTTTTTCCCTTAATTTTCCTTATTTTATCGAGATTTGACCGCAAAAAGGAAGAAAAACGAATAATTTAGCGAAATTTCAATTTTTTTCCTCTTTTTTTCTCTTAATTTTCCTTATTTTATCGAGATTTGACCGAAAAAAGCATGAAAAACGAATAATTTTAGCGAAGTTTCAATTTTTTTCCTCTTTTTTTCCCTTAATTTTCCTTACTTTATCGAGATTTGACCGCAAAAAGGAAGAAAAACGAATAATTTTAGCGAAATTTCAATTTTTTTCCTCTCCTTTTCCTTCATTCTCCTCATTTAACGAGATTTGACCGAAAAAGGCAAGAAAAACGAATAATTTTTGCAAAATATCAATTTTTATCCTCTTTTTTCACTTAATTTTCCTTATTTTATCGAGATTTGACCGAAAAAAGCAAGAAAAACGAATAATTTTAGCGAAATTTCAATTTTTATCTTCTTTTTTTCTCTTAATATTCCTTATTTTATCTAGATATGACCGAGAAAAGCAAGAAAAACGAATAATTTTAGCGAAATTTCGATTTTTATCCTTTTTTTTCCCTTAATTTTCCTAATTTTATCGAGATTTGACCGAAAAAAGAAAGAAAAACGAATAATTTTAGCGAAATATCAATTTTTATCCTCTTTTTTCCCTTAATTTTCCTTATTTTATCGAGATTTGACCGAAAAAAGCAAGAAAAACGAATAATTTTAGCGAAATTTCAATTTTTTTCCTCTTTTTTTCTCTTAATTTTCCTTATTTTATCGAGAATTGACCGAAAAAAGCAAGAAAAACTAATAATTTTAGCGAAATTTCAATTTTTTTCCTCTTTTTTTCCTTCATTTTCCTCATTTAACGAGATTTGACCGAAAAAAGCAAGAAAAACGAATAATTTTAGCAAAATATCAATTTTTATCCTCTTTTTTCCCTTAATTTTCCTTATTTTATCGAGATTTGACCGAAAAAAGGCAAGAAAAACGAATAATATTAGCGAAATTTCAATTTTTTATCCTCTTTTTTTCCCTTACTTTTACTTATTTTATCGAGATTTGACCGAAAAAAGCAAGAAAAACGAATAATCTTAGCGAAATTTCAATTTTTTTCCTCTTTTTTTCCCTTAGTTTTCCTTATTTTATCGAGATTTGACCGAAAAAAGCAAGATAAAAAAATAATTTTAGCAAAATTTCAATTTTTATCCTCTTTTTTTCCTTTAATTTACCTTATTTTATCGAGATATGACCGAAAATAGCAAGAAAAACGAATAATTTAAGCGAAATTTCAATTTTTTTCCTCTTTTTTCCCTTAATTTTCCTCATTTAACGAGATTTTACCGAAAAAAGCTAGAAAAACGAATAATTTTAGCGAAATTTCAATTTTTTTCCTCTTTTTTTCCCTTAATTTTCCTTATTTTATCGAGATTTGCCCGAAAAAGAAGAAAAACGAATAATTTTAAAGAAATTTCAATTTTTTTCCTCATCTTTTCCTTCATTCTCCTCATTTACCGAGATTTGACCGAAAAAAGCAAGAAAAACGAATAATTTTATCGAAATATCAATTTTTATCCTCTTCTTTTCCCTTAATTTTCCTTATTTTATCGAGATTTGACCGAAAACAGCAAGAAAATTGAATAATTTTAGCGAAATTTCAATTTTTTTCCTCTTTTTTCCCCTTAATTTTCCTTATTTTATCGAGCTTTGACCAAAAAAGCAAGAAAAACGAAAAATTTTATCGAATTATCAATTTTTATCCTCTTTTTTTCCCTTAATTTTCCTTATTTTATCGAGATTTGACCGGAAACAGCAAGAAAATTGAATAATTTTAGCAAAATTTCAATTTTTTTCCTCTTTCTTTCCCTTAATTTTCCTTATTTTATCGAGATTTGACCAAATAAAGCAAGAAAAACGAATAATTTTAGCGAAATTTCAATTTTTATCCTCTTTTTTTCCCTTAATTTTCGTAATTTTATCGAGATTTGACCGAAAAAAGCAAGAAAAACGAATAATTTTAGCGAAATTTCAATTTATTTCCTCTTTTTTTCCCTTAATTTTCCTTATTTTATCGAGATTTGACCGATAAAAGCAAGAAAAACAAATAATTTTAGCGAAATATCAATTTTATCATCTTTTTTCCCAGAATTTTCCTTATTTTATCGAGATTTGACCGAAAAAAGCAAGAAAAACGAATAATTTTAGCGAAATTTCAATTTTTTTCCTCTTTTTTTCCCTTTATTTTCCTTATTTTATCGAGATCTGACCGAAAAAAGCAAGAAAAACGAATAATTTTCGCGAAATTTCGATTTTTTTCCTTTTTTTTCCCTTAATTTTCCTAATTTTATCGAGATTTGACCGAAAAAAGCAAGAAAAACGAATAATTTTAGCGAAATATCAATTTTTGTCCTCTTTTTTCTCTTAATTTTCCTTATTTTATCGAGATTTGACCGAAAAACGCAAGAAAAACGAATAATTTTAGCGAAATTTCAATTTTTTTCCTTTTTTCTTCCTTTATTCTCCTCATTTAACAAGATTTGACCGAAAAAAGCTAGAAAAACGAATAATTTTAGCTAAATATCAATTTTTATCCTCTTTTTTCCCTTAATTTTCCTTATTTTATCGAGATTTGACCGAAAAAAGCAAGAAAAACCAATAATTTTAATGAAATTTCAATTTTTTTCCTCTTTTCTTCCTTCAGTCTCCTCATTTAACGAGATTTGACCGAAAAAAGCAAGAAAAACGAATAATTTTAGCTAAATTTCAATTTTTATCCTCTTTTTTCCCTTAATTTTCCTTATTTTATCGAGATTTGACCGAAAAAAGCAAGAAAAACGAATAATTTTAGCGAAATTTCAATTTTTTTCCTCTTTTTTTCCCTTAGTTTTCCTTATTTTATCGAGATTTGACAGAAAAAAGCAAGAAAAACGAATAATTTAAGCGAAATTTCAATCTTTTTCCTCTTTTTTTCCCTTAATTTTCATTATTTTATCGAGATTTGACCGAAAAAAGCAAGAAAAACGAATAATTTTAGCAAAATTTCAATATTTTTCCTCTTTTTTTCCCTTAATTTTCCTTATTTTATCGAGATTTGACAGAAAAAAGCAAGAAAAACGAATAATTTTAGCGAAATTTCAATTTTTTTCCTCTTTTTTTCCCTTAATTTTCCTTATTTTATCGAGATTTGACAGAAAAAAGAAGAAAAACGAATAATTTTAAAGAAATTTCAATTTTTTTCCTCATCTTTTCCTTCATTCTCCTCATTTACCGAGATTTGACCGAAAAAAGCAAGAAAAACGAATAATTTTATCGAATTATCAATTTTTATCCTCTTTTTTTCAGTTAATTTTCTTTATTTTATCGAGATTTGAACGAAAACAGCAAGAAAAATGAATAATTTTAGCGAAATTTCAATTTTTTTCCTCTTTCTTTCCCTTAATTTTCCTTATTTTATCGAGATTTGACCAAAAAAAGCAAGAAAAACGAATATTTTTAGCGAAATTTCAATTTATTTCCTCTTTTTTCCCTTAATTTTCCTTATTTTATCGAGATTTGACCGATAAAAGCAAGAAAAACAAATAATTTTAGCGAAATATCAATTTTATCACCTTTTTTCCCTTGTTTTTCCTTATTTTATCGAGATTTGACCGAAAAAAGCAAGAAAAACGAATAATTTTAGCGAAATTTCAATTTATTTCCTCTTTTTTTCCCTTAATTTTCCTTATTTTATCGAGATTTGACCGATAAAAGCAAGAAAAACAAATAATTTTAGCGAAATATCAATTTTATCACCTTTTTTCCCTTGTTTTTCCTTATTTTATCGAGATTTGACCGAAAAAAGCAAGAAAAACGAATCATTTTAGCGAAATTTCAATATTTTTCCTCTTTTTTTCCCTTAATTTTCCTTATTTTATCGAGATTTGACAGAAAAAAGCAAGAAAAACGAATAATTTTAGCGAAACTTCAATTTTTTTCCTCTTTTTTTCCCTTAATTTTCCTTATTTTATCGAGATTTGACAGAAAAAAGAAGAAAAACGAATAATTTTAAAGAAATTTCAATTTTTTTCCTCATCTTTTCCTTCATTCTCCTCATTTACCGAGATTTGACCGAAAAAAGCTAGAAAAACGAATAATTTTAGCTAAATATCAATTTTTATCCTCTTTTTTCCCTTAATTTTCCTTATTTTATCGAGATTTGACCGAAAAAAGCAAGAAAAACGAATAATTTTAGTGAAATTTCAATTTTTTTCCTCTTTTCTTCCTTCAGTCTCCTCATTTAACGAGATTTGACCGAAAAAAGCAAGAAAAACGAATAATTTTAGCTAAATTTCAATTTTTATCCTCTTTTTTCCCTTAATTTTCCTTATTTTATCGAGATTTGACCGAAAAAAAGCAAGAAAAACGAATAATTTTAGCGAAATTTCAATTTTTTTCCTCTTTTTTTCCCTTAGTTTTCCTTATTTTATCGAGATTTGACCGAAAAAAGCAAGATAAAAAAATAATTTTAGCGAAATTTCAATTTTTATCCTCTTTTTTTCCTTTAATTTTCCTTTATTTATCGAGATATGACAGAAAAAAGAAAGAAAAACGAATAATTTAAGCGAAATTTCAATCTTTTTCCTCTTTTTTTCCCTTAATTTTCCTTATTTTATCGAGATTTGACCGAAAAAAGCAAGAAAAACGAATAATTTTAGCAAAATTTCAATATTTTTCCTCATCTTTTCCTTCATTCTCCTCATTTACCGAGATTTGACCGAAAAAAGCAAGAAAAACGAATCATTTTAGCGAAATTTCAATATTTTTCCTCTTTTTTTCCCTTAATTTTCCTTATTTTATCGAGATTTGACAGAAAAAAGCAAGAAAAACGAATAATTTTAGCGAAACTTCAATTTTTTTCCTCTTTTTTTCCCTTAATTTTCCTTATTTTATCGAGATTTGACAGAAAAAAGAAGAAAAACGAATAATTTTAAAGAAATTTCAATTTTTATCCTAACTTTTCCTTCATTCTCCTCATTTACCGAGATTTGACCGAAAAAAGCAAGAAAAACGAATCATTTTAGCGAAATTTCAATTTTTTTCCTCTTTTTTTCCCTTAATTTTCCTTATTTTATCGAGATCTGACCGAAAAAAGCAAGAAAAACGAATAATTTTAGCGAAATTTCGATTTTTTTCCTTTTTTTTCCCTTAATTTTCCTAATTTTATCGAGATTTGACCGAAAAAAGCAAGAAAAACGAATAATTTTAGCTAAATTTCAATTTTTATCCTCTTTTTTCCCTTAATTTTCCTAATTTTATCGAGATTTGACCGAAAAAAGCAAGAAAAACGAATAATTTTAGCAAATATTTAAATTTTTTTCCTCTTTTTTTCCCTTAGTTTTCCTTCTTTTATCGAGATTTGACCGAAAAAAGAAGAAAAACGAATAATTTTAAAGAAATTTCAATTTTTTTCCGCATCTTTTCCTTCATTCTCCTCATTTACCGAGATTTGACCGAAAAAAAGCAAGAAAAACGAATAATTTTATCGAAATATCAATTTTCACCTCTTTTTTTCCCTTAATTTTCCTTATTTAATCGAGATTTGACCGAAAACAGCAAGAAAATTGAATAATTTTAGCGAAATTTCAATTTTTTTCCTCTTTTTTCCCCTTAATTATCCTTATTTTATCGAGATTTGACCAAAAAAGTAAGAAAAACGAGAAATTTTATCGAATTATCAAATTTTATCCTCTTTTTTTCCCTTAATTTTCCTTATTTTATCTAGATTTGACCGAAAACAGCAAGAAAATTGAATAATTTTAGCGAAATTTCAATTTTTTTCCTCTTTCTTTCCCTTAATTTTCCTTATTTTATCGAGATTTGACCAAAAAAAGCAAGAAAAACGAATAATTTTAGCGAAATTTCAATTTATTTCCTCTTTTTTTCCCTTAATTTTCGTAATTTTATCGAGATTTGACCGAAAAAAGCAAGAAAAACGAATAATTTTAGCGAAATTTCAATTTATTTCCTCTTTTTTTCCCTAATTTTTCCTTATTTTATCGAGATTTGACCGATAAAAGCAAGAAAAACAAATAATTTTAGCGAAATATCAATTTTATGATCTTTTTTCTCTTGATTTTCCTTATTTTATCGAGATTTGACCGAAAAAAGCAAGAAAAACGAATAATTTTAGCGAAATCTCAATTTTTTTCCTCTTTTTTTCCCTTTATTTTCCTTATTTTATCGAGATTTGACCGAAAAAAGCAAGAAAAACGAATCATTTTAGCGAAATTTCAATTTTTTTCCTCTTTTTTTCCCTTAATTTTCCTTATTTTATCGAGATCTGACCGAAAAAAGCAAGAAAAACGAATAATTTTAGCGAAATTTCGATTTTTTTCCTTTTTTTTCCCTTAATTTTCCTAATTTTATCGAAATTTGACCGAAAAAAGCAAGAAAAACGAATAATTTTAGCGAAATCTCAATTTTTTTCCTCTTTTTTTCCCTTTATTTTCCTTATTTTATCGAGATTTGACCGAAAAAAGCAAGAAAAACGAATCATTTTAGCGAAATTTTAATTTTTTTCCTCTTTTTTTCCCTTAATTTTCCTTATTTTATCGAGATCTGACCGAAAAAAGCAAGAAAAACGAATAATTTTAGCGAAATTTCAATTTTTTTCCTTTTTTCTTCCTTCATTCTCCTCATTTAACGAGATTTGACAGAAAAAAGATAGAAAAATGAATAATTTTAGCTAAATATCAATTTTTATCCTCTTTTTTCCCATAATATTCCTTATTTTATCGAGATTTGACCGAAAAAAAAAGGAAAAACGAATAATTTTAGTGAAATTTCAATTTTTTTCCACTCTTCTTCCTTCAGTCTCCTCATTTAACGAGATTTGACCGAAAAAAGCAAGAAAAACGAATAATTTTAGCTAAATTTCAATTTTTATCCTCTATTTTCCCTTAATTTTCCTAATTTTATCGAGATTTGACCGAAAAAAGCAAGAAAAACGAATAATTTTAGCGAAATTTCAATTTTTTTCCTCTTTTTTTCCCTTAGTTTTCCTTATTTTATCGAGATTTGACCGAAAAAAGAAAGATAAAAAATTAATTTTAGCGAAATTTCAATTTTTATCCTCTTTTTTTCCTTTAATTTTCCTTTATTTATCGAGATGTGACAGAAAAAAGCAAGAAAAACGAATAATTTAAGCGAAATTTCAATCTTTTTCCTCTTTTTTTCCCTTAATTTTCCTTATTTTATCGAGATTTGACCGATAAAAGCAAGAAAAACCAATAATTTTAGCGAAATTTCAATTTTTTTCCTCTTTTTTTCCCTTAATTTTCCTTATTTTATATGGATCTGACCGAGAAAAGCAAGAAAAACAAGTAATTTTTGCGAAATTTCGATTTTTTTCCTTTTTTTTCCCTTAATTTTCCTAATTTTATCGAGATTTGACCGAAAAAAGCAAGAAAAACGAATAATTTTAGCGAAATTTCAATTTTTTTCTTCTTTTTTCCCTTAATTTTCCTTATTTTATCGACATTTGACCGAAAAAAGCAAGAAAAACGAATAATTTTAGCAAAATTTCAATATTTTTCCTCATCTTTTCCTTCATTCTCCTCATTTACCGAGATTTGACCGAAAAAAGCAAGAAAAAGGAATAATTTTATCGAATTATCAATTTTTATCCTCTTTTTTTCAGTTAATTTTCTTTATTTTATCGAGATTTGAACGAAAACAGCAAGAAAATTGAATAATTTTAGCGAAATTTCAATTTTTTTCCTCTTTCTTTCCCTTAATTTTCCTTATTTTATCGAGATTTGACCAAAAAAAGCAAGAAAAACGAATATTTTTAGCAAAATTTCAATTTTTATCCTCTTTTTTTCCCTTAATTTTCCTTAATTTATCGAGATTTGACCGAAAAAACAAGAAAAACGAATAATTTTAGCGAAATTTCAATTTATTTCCTCTTTTTTTCCCTTAATTTTCCTTATTTTATCGAGATTTGACCGATAAAAGCAAGAAAAACAAATAATTTTAGCGAAATATCAATTTTATCATCTTTTTTCCCTTGTTTTTCCTTATTTTATCGAGATTTGACCGAAAAAAGCAAGAAAAACGAATCATTTTAGCGAAATTTCAATATTTTTCCTCTTTTTTTCCCTTAATTTTCCTTATTTTATCGAGATTTGACAGAAAAAAGCAAGAAAAACGAATAATTTTAGCGAAACTTCAATTTTTTTCCTCTTTTTTTCCCTTAATTTTCCTTATTTTATCGAGATTTGACAGAAAAAAGAAGAAAAACGAATAATTTTAAAGAAATTTCAATTTTTATCCTAACTTTTCCTTCATTCTCCTCATTTACCGAGATTTGACCGAAAAAAGCAAGAAAAACGAATCATTTTAGCGAAATTTCAATTTTTTTCCTCTTTTTTTCCCTTAATTTTCCTTATTTTATCGAGATCTGACCGAAAAAAGCAAGAAAAACGAATAATTTTAGCGAAATTTCGATTTTTTTCCTTTTTTTTCCCTTAATTTTCCTAATTTTATCGAGATTTGACCGAAAAAAGCAAGAAAAACGAATAATTTTAGCTAAATTTCAATTTTTATCCTCTTTTTTCCCTTAATTTTCCTAATTTTATCGAGATTTGACCGAAAAAAGCAAGAAAAACGAATAATTTTAGCAAATATTTAAATTTTTTTCCTCTTTTTTTCCCTTAGTTTTCCTTCTTTTATCGAGATTTGACCGAAAAAAGAAGAAAAACGAATAATTTTAAAGAAATTTCAATTTTTTTCCGCATCTTTTCCTTCATTCTCCTCATTTACCGAGATTTGACCGAAAAAAGCAAGAAAAACGAATAATTTTATCGAAATATCAATTTTTATCCTCTTTTTTTCCCTTAATTTTCCTTATTTAATCGAGATTTGACCGAAAACAGCAAGAAAATTGAATAATTTTAGCGAAATTTCAATTTTTTTCCTCTTTTTTCCCCTTAATTATCCTTATTTTATCGAGATTTGACCAAAAAAGTAAGAAAAACGAATAATTTTATCGAATTATCAAATTTTATCCTCTTTTTTTCCCTTAATTTTCCTTATTTTATCTAGATTTGACCGAAAACAGCAAGAAAATTGAATAATTTTAGCGAAATTTCAATTTTTTTCCTCTTTCTTTCCCTTAATTTTCCTTATTTTATCGAGATTTGACCAAAAAAAGCAAGAAAAACGAATAATTTTAGCGAAATTTCAATTTATTTCCTCTTTTTTTCCCTTAATTTTCGTAATTTTATCGAGATTTGACCGAAAAAAGCAAGAAAAACGAATAATTTTAGCGAAATTTCAATTTATTTCCTCTTTTTTTCCCTAATTTTTCCTTATTTTATCGAGATTTGACCGATAAAAGCAAGAAAAACAAATAATTTTAGCGAAATATCAATTTTATGATCTTTTTTCTCTTGATTTTCCTTATTTTATCGAGATTTGACCGAAAAAAGCAAGAAAAACGAATAATTTTAGCGAAATCTCAATTTTTTTCCTCTTTTTTTCCCTTTATTTTCCTTATTTTATCGAGATTTGACCGAAAAAAGCAAGAAAAACGAATCATTTTAGCGAAATTTCAATTTTTTTCCTCTTTTTTTCCCTTAATTTTCCTTATTTTATCGAGATCTGACCGAAAAAAGCAAGAAAAACGAATAATTTTAGCGAAATTTCGATTTTTTTCCTTTTTTTTCCCTTAATTTTCCTAATTTTATCGAAATTTGACCGAAAAAAGCAAGAAAAACGAATAATTTTAGCGAAATCTCAATTTTTTTCCTCTTTTTTTCCCTTTATTTTCCTTATTTTATCGAGATTTGACCGAAAAAAGCAAGAAAAACGAATCATTTTAGCGAAATTTCAATTTTTTTCCTCTTTTTTTCCCTTAATTTTCCTTATTTTATCGAGATCTGACCGAAAAAAGCAAGAAAAACGAATAATTTTAGCGAAATTTCAATTTTTTTCCTTTTTTCTTCCTTCATTCTCCTCATTTAACGAGATTTGACCGAAAAAAGATAGAAAAATGAATAATTTTAGCTAAATATCAATTTTTATCCTCTTTTTTCCCATAATATTCCTTATTTTATCGAGATTTGACCGAAAAAAAAAGGAAAAACGAATAATTTTAGTGAAATTTCAATTTTTTTCCACTCTTCTTCCTTCAGTCTCCTCATTTAACGAGATTTGACCGAAAAAAGCAAGAAAAACGAATAATTTTAGCTAAATTTCAATTTTTATCCTCTATTTTCCCTTAATTTTCCTAATTTTATCGAGATTTGACCGAAAAAAGCAAGAAAAACGAATAATTTTAGCGAAATTTCAATTTTTTTCCTCTTTTTTTCCCTTAGTTTTCCTTATTTTATCGAGATTTGACCGAAAAAAGAAAGATAAAAAATTAATTTTAGCGAAATTTCAATTTTTATCCTCTTTTTTTCCTTTAATTTTCCTTTATTTATCGAGATGTGACAGAAAAAAGCAAGAAAAACGAATAATTTAAGCGAAATTTCAATCTTTTTCCTCTTTTTTTCCCTTAATTTTCCTTATTTTATCGAGATTTGACCGATAAAAGCAAGAAAAACCAATAATTTTAGCGAAATTTCAATTTTTTTCCTCTTTTTTTCCCTTAATTTTCCTTATTTTATATGGATCTGACCGAGAAAAGCAAGAAAAACGAGTAATTTTTGCGAAATTTCGATTTTTTTCCTTTTTTTTCCCTTAATTTTCCTAATTTTATCGAGATTTGACCGAAAAAAGCAAGAAAAACGAATAATTTTAGCGAAATTTCAATTTTTTTCTTCTTTTTTCCCTTAATTTTCCTTATTTTATCGACATTTGACCGAAAAAAGCAAGAAAAACGAATAATTTTAGCAAAATTTCAATTTTTATCCTCTTTTTTTCCCTTAATTTTCCTTATTTTATCGAGATTTGACCGAAAAAAGCAAGAAAAACGAATAATTTTAGCGAAATTTCAATTTTTTTCCTCTTTTTTTCCCTTAGTTTTCCTTATTTTATCGAGATTTGACCGAAAAAAGCAAAAAAAACGAATAATTTTAGCGAAATTTCAATTTTTTTCCTCATTTTTCTCTTAATTTTCCTTATTTTATCGAGATTTGACCGAAAAAAGCATGAAAAACGAATAATTTTAGCGAAATTTCAATTTTTTTCCTCTTTTTTCTCTTAATTTTCCTTATTTTATCGAGATTTGACCGAAAAAAGCATGAAAAACGAATAATTTTGGCGAAGTTTCAATTTTTTTCCTCTTTTTTTCCCTTAATTTTCCTTACTTTATCGAGATTTGACCGCAAAAAGGAAGAAAAACGAATAATTTTAGCGAAATTTCAATTTTTTTCCTCTCTTTTTCCTTCATTCTCCTCATTTAACGAGATTTGACCGAAAAAAGCAAGAAAAACGAATAATTTTTGCAAAATATCAATTTTTACCCTCTTTTTTCCCTTAATTTTCCTTATTTTATCGAGATTTGACCGAAAAAAGCAAGAAAAACGAATAATTTTAGCGAAATTTCAATTTTTATCTTCTTTTTTTCCCTTAAAATTCCTTATATTATCTAGATTTGACCGAGAAAAGCAAGAAAAACGAATAATTTTAGCGAAATTTCAATTTTTTTCCTCTTTTTTCTCTTAATTTTCCTTATTTTATCGAGATTTGACCGAAAAAAGCATGAAAAACGAATAATTTTGGCGAAGTTTCAATTTTTTTCCTCTTTTTTTCCCTTAATTTTCCTTACTTTATCGAGATTTGACCGCAAAAAGGAGGAAAAACGAATAATTTTAGCGAAATTTCAATTTTTTTCCTCTCTTTTTCCTTCATTCTCCTCATTTAACGAGATTTGACCGAAAAAAGCAAGAAAAACGAATAGTTTTTGCAAAATATCAATTTTTACCCTCTTTTTTCCCTTAATTTTCCTTATTTTATCGAGATTTGACCGAAAAAAGCAAGAAAAACGAATAATTTTAGCGAAATTTCAATTTTTATCCTCTTTTTTTCCCTTAATTTTCGTAATTTTATCGAGATTTGACCGAAAAAAGCAAGAAAAACGAATAATTTTAGCGAAATTTCAATTTTTTTCCCTTTTTTTTCTCTTAATTTTCCTTATTTTATCGAGATTTGACCGAAAAAAGCATGAAAAACGAATAATTTTAGCGAAGTTTCAATTTTTTTCCTCTTTTTTTCCCTTAATTTTCCTTACTTTATCGAGATTTGACCGCAAAAAGGAAGAAAAACGAATAATTTTAGCGAAATTTCAATTTTTTTCCTCTTTTTTTCTCTTAATTTTCCTTATTTTATCGAGATTTGACCGAAAAAAGCAAGAAAAACTAATAATTTTAGCGAAATTTCAATTTTTTTCCTCTTTTTTTCCTTCATTTTCCTCATTTAACGAGATTTGACCGAAAAAAGCAAGAAAAACGAATAATTTTAGCAAAATATCAATTTTTATCCTCTTTTTTCCCTTAATTTTCCTTATTTTATCGAGATTTGACCGAAAAAAGGCAAGAAAAACGAATAATATTAGCGAAATTTCAATTTTTTTCCTCTTTTTTTCCCTTAGTTTTCCTTATTTTATCGAGATTTGACCGAAAAAAGCAAGATAAAAAAATAATTTTAGCAAAATTTCAATTTTTATCCTCTTTTTTTCCTTTAATTTACCTTATTTTATCGAGATATGACCGAAAATAGCAAGAAAAACGAATAATTTAAGCGAAATTTCAATTTTTTTCCTCTTTTTTCCCTTAATTTTCCTCATTTAAGGAGATTTTACCGAAAAAAGCTAGAAAAACGAATAATTTTAGCGAAATTTCAATTTTTTTCCTATTTTTTTCCCTTAATTTTCCTTATTTTATCGAGATTTGACCGAAAAAAGAAGAAAAACGAATAATTTTAAAGAAATTTCAATTTTTTTCCTCATCTTTTCCTTCATTCTCCTCATTTACCGAGATTTGACCGAAAAAAGCAAGAAAAACGAATAATTTTATCGAAATATCAATTTTTATCCTCTTCTTTTCCCTTAATGTTCCTTATTTTATCGAGATTTGACCGAAAACAGCAAGAAAATTGAATAATTTTATCGAAATTTCAATTTTTTTCCTCTTTTTTCCCCTTAATTTTCCTTATTTTATCGAGATTTGACCAAAAAAGCATAAAAACGAAAAATTTTATCGAATTATCAATTTTATCCTCTTTTTTTCCCTTAATTTTCCTTATTTTATCGAGATTTGACTGAAAACAGCAAGAAAATTGAATAATTTTAGCAAAATTTCAATTTTTTTCCTCTTTCTTTCCCTTAATTTTCCTTATTTTATCGAGATTTGACCAAATAAAGCAAGAAAAACGAATAATTTTAGCGAAATTTCAATTTTTATCCTCTTTTTTTCCCTTAATTTTCGTAATTTTATCGAGATTTGACCGAAAAAAGCAAGAAAAACGAATAATTTTAGCGAAATTTCAATTTATTTCCTCTTTTTTTCCCTTAATTTTCCTTATTTTATCGAGATTTGACCGATAAAAGCAAGAAAAACAAATAATTTTAGCGAAATATCAATTTTATCATCTATTTTCCCTGAATTTTCCTTATTTTACCGAGATTTGACCGAAAAAAGCAAGAAAAACGAATAATTTTAGCGAAATTTCAATTTTTTTCCTCTTTTTTTCCCTTTATTTTCCTTATTTTATCGAGATTTAACCGAAAAAAGCAAGAAAAACGAATCATTTTAGCGAAATTTCAATTTTTTTCCTCTTTTTTTCCCTTAATTTTCCTTATTTTATCGAGATCTGACCGATAAAAGCAAGAAAAACGAATAATTTTAGCGAAATTTCGATTTTTTTCCTTTTTTTTCCCTTAATTTTCCTAATTTTATCGAGATTTGACCGAAAAAAGCAAGAAAAACGAATAATTTTAGCGAAATATCAATTTTTGTCCTCTTTTTTCCCTTAATTTTCCTTATTTTATCGAGATTTGACCGAAAAAAGCAAGAAAAACGAATAATTTTAGCGAAATTTCAATTTTTTTCCTTTTTTCTTCCTTTATTTACCTCATTTAACGAGATTTGACCGAAAAAAGCTAGAAAAACGAATAATTTTAGCTAAATATCAATTTTTATCCTCTTTTTTCCCTTAATTTTCCTTATTTTATCGAGATTTGACCGAAAAAAGCAAGAAAAACGAATAATTTTAGTGAAATTTCAATTTTTTTCCTCTTTTCTTCCTTCAGTCTCCTCATTTAACGAGATTTGACCGAAAAAAGCAAGAAAAACGAATAATTTTAGCTAAATTTCAATTTTTATCCTCTTTTTTCCCTTAATTTTCCTTATTTTATCGAGATTTGACCGAAAAAAGCAAGAAAAACGAATAATTTTAGCGAAATTTCAATTTTTTTCCTCTTTTTTTCCGTTAGTTTTCCTTATTTTATCGAGATTTGACCGAAAAAAGCAAGATAAAAAAATGATTTTAGCGAAATTTCAATTTTTATCCTCTTTTTTTCCTTTAATTTTCCTTTATTTATCGAGATACGACAGAAAAAAGCAAGAAAAACGAATAATTTAAGCGAAATTTCAATCTTTTTCCTCTTTTTTTCCCTTAATTTTCCTTATTTTATCGAGATTTGACCGAAAAAAGCAAGAAAAACGAATAATTTTAGTAAAATTTCAATATTTTTCCTCTTTTTTTCCCTTAATTTTCCTTATTTTATCGAGATTTGATAGAAAAAAGCAAGAAAAACGAATAATTTTAGCGAAATTTCAATTTTTTTCCTCTTTTTTTCCCTTAATTTTCCTTATTTAATCGAGATTTGACAGAAAAAAGAAGAAAAACGAATAATTTTAAAGAAATTTCAATTTTTTTCCTCATCTTTTCCTTCATTCTCCTCATTTACCGAGATTTGACCGAAAAAAGCAAGAAAAACGAATAATTTTATCGAATTATCAATTTTTATCCTCTATTTTTCAGTTAATTTTCTTTATTTTATCGAGATTTGAACGAAAACAGCAAGAAAATTGAATAATTTTAGCGAAATTTCAATTTTTTTCCTCTTTCTTTCCCTTAATTTTCCTTATTTCATCGAGATTTGACAAAAAAAAGCAAGAAAAACGAATAATTTTAGCGAAATTTCAATTTTTATCCTCTTTTTTTCCCTTAATTTTCCTTAATTTATCGAGATTTGACCGAAAAAACAAGAAAAACGAATAATTTTAGCGAAATTTCAATTTATTTCCTCTTTTTTTCCCTTAATTTTCCTTATTTTATCGAGATTTGACCGATAAAAGCAAGAAAAACAAATAATTTTAGCGAAATATCAATTTTATCATCTTTTTTCCCTTGTTTTTCCTTATTTTATCGAGATTTGACCGAAAAAAGCAAGAAAAACGAATCATTTTAGCGAAATTTCAATATTTTTCCTCTTTTTTTCCCTTAATTTTCCTTATTTTATCGAGATTTGACAGAAAAAAGCAAGAAAAACGAATAATTTTAGCGAAACTTCAATTTTTTTCCTCTTTTTTTCCCTTAATTTTCCTTATTTTATCGAGATTTGACAGAAAAAAGAAGAAAAACGAATAATTTTAAAGAAATTTCAATTTTTTTTCTCATCTTTTCCTTCATTCTCCTCATTTACCGAGATTTGACCGAAAAAAGCAAGAAAAACGAATCATTTTAGCGAAATTTCAATTTTTTTCCTCTTTTTTTCCCTTAATTTTCCTTATTTTATCGAGATCTGACCGAAAAAAGCAAGAAAAACGAATAATTTTAGCGAAATTTCGATTTTTTTCCTCTTTTTTTCCCTTAATTTTCCTTATTTTATCGAGATCTGACCGAAAAAAGCAAGAAAAACGAATAATTTTAGCGAAATTTCGATTTTTTTCCTTTTTTTTCCCTTAATTTTCCTAATTTTATCGAGATTTGACCGAAAAAAGCAAGAAAAACGAATAATTTTAGCGAAATATCAATTTTTGTCCTCTTTTTTCCCTTAATTTTCCTTATTTTATCGAGATTTGACCGAAAAAAGCAAGAAAAACGAATAATTTTAGCGAAATTTCAATTTTTTTCCTTTTTTCTTCCTTTATTCTCCTCATTTAACGAGATTTGACCGAAAAAAGCTAGAAAAACGAATAATTTTAGCTAAATATCAATTTTTATCCTCTTTTTTCCCTTAATTTTCCTTATTTTATCGAGATTTGACCGAAAAAAGCAAGAAAAACGAATAATTTTAGTGAAATTTCAATTTTTTTCCTCTTTTCTTCCTTCAGTCTCCTCATTTAACGAGATTTGACCGAAAAAAGCAAGAAAAACGAATAATTTTAGCTAAATTTCAATTTTTATCCTCTTTTTTCCCTTAATTTTCCTTATTTTATCGAGATTTGACCGAAAAAAGCAAGAAAAACGAATAATTTTAGCGAAATTTCAATTTTTTTCCTCTTTTTTTCCGTTAGTTTTCCTTATTTTATCGAGATTTGACCGAAAAAAGCAAGATAAAAAAATAATTTTAGCGAAATTTCAATTTTTATCCTCTTTTTTTCCTTTAATTTTCCTTTATTTATCGAGATATGACAGAAAAAAGCAAGAAAAACGAATAATTTAAGCGAAATTTCAATCTTTTTCCTCTTTTTTTCCCTTAATTTTCCTTATTTTATCGAGATTTGACCGAAAAAAGCAAGAAAAACGAATAATTTTAGTAAAATTTCAATATTTTTCCTCTTTTTTTCCCTTAATTTTCCTTATTTTATCGAGATTTGATAGAAAAAAGCAAGAAAAACGAATAATTTTAGCGAAATTTCAATTTTTTTCCTCTTTTTTTCCCTTAATTTTCCTTATTTTATCGAGATTTGACAGAAAAAAGAAGAAAAACGAATAATTTTAAAGAAATTTCAATTTTTTTCCTCATCTTTTCCTTCATTCTCCTCATTTACCGAGATTTGACCGAAAAAAGCAAGAAAAACGAATAATTTTATCGAATTATCAATTTTTATCCTCTATTTTTCAGTTAATTTTCTTTATTTTATCGAGATTTGAACGAAAACAGCAAGAAAATTGAATAATTTTAGCGAAATTTCAATTTTTTTCCTCTTTCTTTCCCTTAATTTTCCTTATTTTATCGAGATTTGACAAAAAAAAGCAAGAAAAACGAATAATTTTAGCGAAATTTCAATTTTTATCCTCTTTTTTTCCCTTAATTTTCCTTAATTTATCGAGATTTGACCGAAAAAACAAGAAAAACGAATAATTTTAGCGAAATTTCAGTTTATTTCCTCTTTTTTTCCCTTAATTTTCCTTATTTTATCGAGATTTGACCGATAAAATCAAGAAAAACAAATAATTTTAGCGAAATATCAATTTTATCATCTTTTTTCCCTTGTTTTTCCTTATTTTATCGAGATTTGACCGAAAAAAGCAAGAAAAACGAATCATTTTAGCGAAATTTCAATATTTTTCCTCTTTTTTTCCCTTAATTTTCCTTATTTTATCGAGATTTGACAGAAAAAGCAAGAAAAACGAATAATTTTAGCGAAACTTCAATTTTTTTCCTCTTTTTTTCCCTTAATTTTCCTTATTTTATCGAGATTTGACAGAAAAAAGAAGAAAAACGAATAATTCTAAAGAAATTTCAATTTTTTTTCTCATCTTTTCCTTCATTCTCCTCATTTACCGAGATTTGACCGAAAAAAG
The DNA here is from genome assembly GCA_947579665.1 of Sympetrum striolatum. Lineage (NCBI taxonomy): Eukaryota > Metazoa > Arthropoda > Insecta > Odonata > Libellulidae > Sympetrum > Sympetrum striolatum. The sequence goes on along the minus strand of OX388342.1, from coordinate 105,898 downwards.
CAAGAAAAACGAATCATTTTAGCGAAATTTCAATTTTTTTCCTCTTTTTTTCCCTTAATTTTCCTTATTTTATCGAGATCTGACCGAAAAAAGCAAGAAAAACGAATAATTTTAGCGAAATTTCGATTTTTTTCCTTTTTTTTCCCTTAATTTTCCTAATTTTATCGAGATTTGACCGCAAAAAGCAAGAAAAACGAATAATTTTAGCTAAATTTCAATTTTTATCCTCTTTTTTCCCTTAATTTTCCTAATTTTATCGAGATTTGACCGAAAAAAGCAAGAAAAACGAATAATTTTAGCAAATATTTAAACTTTTTTCCTCTTTTTTTCCCTTAGTTTTCCTTCTTTTATCGAGATTTGACCGAAAAAAGCAAGATAAAAAAATAATTTTAGCGAAATTTCAATTTTTATCCTCTTTTTTTCCTTTAATTTTCCTTTATTTATCGAGATATGACAGAAAAAAGCAAGAAAAACGAATAATTTAAGCGAAATTTCAATCTTTTTCCTCTTTTTTTCCCTTAATTTTCCTTATTTTATCGAGATTTGACCGAAAAAAGCAAGAAAAACGAATAATTTTAGCAAAATTTCAATATTTTTCCTCTTTTTTTCCCTTAATTTTCCTAATTTTATCGAGATTTGACAGAAAAAAGAAGAAAAACGAATAATTTTAAAGAAATTTCAATTTTTTTCCTCAACTTTTCCTTCATTCTCCTCATTTACCGAGATTTGACCGAAAAAAGCAAGAAAAACGAATAATTTTATCGAATTATCAATTTTTATCCTCTTTTTTTCCGTTAATTTTCTTTATTTTATCGAGATTTGAACGAAAACAGCAAGAAAATTGATTAATTTTAGCGAAATTTCAATTTTTTTCCTCTTTCTTTCCCTTAATTTTCCTTATTTTATCGAGATTTGACCGAAAAAAGCAAGAAAAACGAATAATTTTAGCGAAATTTCAATTTTTATCCTCTTTTTTTCCCTTAATTTTCCTTAATTTATCGAGATTTGACCGAAAAAACAAGAAAAACGAATAATTTTAGCGAAATTTCAATTTATTTCCTCTTTTTTTCCCTTAGTTTTCCTTCTTTTATCGAGATTTGACCGAAAAAAGCAAGATAAAAAAATAATTTTAGCGAAATTTCAATTTTTATCCTCTTTTTTCCTTTAATTTTCCTTTATTTATCGAGATATGACAGAAAAAAGCAAGAAAAACGAATAATTTAAGCGAAATTTCAATCTTTTTCCTCTTTTTTTCCCTTAATTTTCCTTATTTTATCGAGCTTTGACCGAAAAAAGCAAGAAAAACGAATAATTTTAGCAAAATTTCAATATTTTTCCTCTTTTTTTCCCTTAATTTTCCTTATTTTATCGAGATTTGACAGAAAAAAGAAGAAAAATGAATAATTTTAGCGAAGTTTCAATTTTTTTCCTCAACTTTTCCTTCATTCTCCTCATTTACCGAGATTTGACCGAAAAAAGCAAGAAAAACGAATAATTTTATCGAATTATCAATTTTTATCCTCTTTTTTTCCGTTAATTTTCTTTATTTTATCGAGATTTGGACGAAAACAGCAAGAAAATTGATTAATTTTAGCGAAATTTCAATTTTTTTCCTCTTTCTTTCCCTTAATTTTCCTTATTTTATCGAGATTTGACCGAAAAAAGCAAGAAAAACGAATAATTTTAGCGAAATTTTAATTTTTATCCTCTTTTTTTCCCTTAATTTTCCTTAATTTATCGAGATTTGACTGAAAAAACAAGAAAAACGAATAATTTTAGCGAAATTTCAATTTATTTCCTCTTTTTTCCCCTTAATTTTCCTTATTTTATCGAGATTTGACCGTTAAAAGCAAGAAAAACAAATAATTTTAGCGAAATATCAATTTTATCATCTTTTTTCCCTTGATTTTCCTTATTTTATCGAGATTTGACCGAAAAAAGCAAGAAAAACGAATCATTTTAGCGAAATTTCAATATTTTTCCTCTTTTTTTTCCCTTAATTTTCCTTATTTTATCGAGATTTGACAGAAAAAAGCAAGAAAAACGAATAATTTTAGCGAAACTTCAATTTTTATCCTCTTTTTTTCCCTTAATTTTCCTTATTTTATCGAGATTTGACAGAAAAAAGAAGAAAAACGAATAATTTTAAAGAAATTTCAATTTTTTTCCTCATCTTTTCCTTCATTCTCCTCATTTATCGAGATCTGACCGAAAAAAGCAAGAAAATTGAATAATTTTAGCGAAATTTCGATTTTTTTCCTTTTTTTCCCTTAATTTTCCTAATTTTATCGAGATTTGACCGAAAAAAGCAAAATAAACGAATAATTTTAGCTAAATTTCAATTTTTATCCTCTTTTTTCCCTTAATTTTCCTAATTTTATCGAGATTTGACCGAAAAAAGCAAGAGAAACGAATAATTTTAGCAAATATTTAAATTTTTTTCCTCTTTTTTTCCCTTAGTTTTCCTTCTTTTATCGAGATTTGACCGAAAAAAGCAAGATAAAAAAATAATTTTAGCGAAATTTCAATTTTTATCCTCTTTTTTTCCTTTAATTTTCCTTTATTTATCGAGATATGACAGAAAAAAGCAAGAAAAACGAATAATTTATGCGAAATTTCAATCTTTTTCCTCTTTTTTTCCCTTAATTTTCCTTATTTTATCGAGATTTGACCGAAAAAAGCAAGAAAAACAGATAATTTTAGCAAAATTTCAATATTTTTCCTCTTTTTTTCCCTTAATTTTCCTAATTTTATCGAGATTTGACAGAAAAAAGAAGAAAAACGAATAATTTTAAGAAATTTCAATATTTTTCCTCTTTTATTCCCTTAATTTTCCTTATTTTATCGAGATTTGACAGAAAAAAGCAAGAAAAACGAATAATTTTAGCGAAGTTTCAATTTTTTTCCTCTTTTTTTCCCTTAATTTTCCTTATTTTATCGAGATTTGACAGAAAAAAGAAGAAAAACGAATAATTTTAAAGTAATTTCAATTTTTTTCCTCAACTTTTCCTTCATTCTCCTCATTTACCGAGATTTGACCGAAAAAAGCAAGAAAAACGAATAATTTTATCGAATTATCAATTTTTATCCTCTTTTTTTCCGTTAATTTTCTTTATTTTATCGAGATTTGAACGAAAACAGCAAGAAAATTGATTAATTTAGGCGAAATTTCAATTTTTTTCCTCTTTCTTTCCCTTAATTTTCCTTATTTTATCGAGATTTGACCGAAAAAAGCAAGAAAAACGAATAATTTTAGCGAAATTTCAATTTTTATCCTCTTTTTTTCCCTTAATTTTCCTTAATTTATCGAGATTTGACCGAAAAAACAAGAAAAACGAATAATTTTAGCGAAATTTCAATTTATTTCCTCTTTTTTTCCCTTAATTTTCCTTATTTTATCGAGATTTGACCGATAAAAGCAAGAAAAACACATAATTTTAGCCAAATATCAATTTTATCATCTTTTTTCCCTTGATTTTCCTTATTTTATCGAGATTTGACCGAAAAAAGCAAGAAAAACGAATAATTTTAGCGAAATTTCAATTTATTTCCACTTTTTTTCCCTTAATTTTCCTTATTTTCTCGAGATTTGACCGAAAAAAGCAAGAAAAACGAATCATTTTAGCGAAATTTCAATTTTTTTCTTCTTTTTTTCCCTTAATTTTCCTTATTTTATCGAGATCTGACCGAAAAAAGCAAGAAAAACGAATAATTTTAGCGAAATTTCGATTTTTTTCCTTTTTTTTCCCTTAATTTTCCTAATTTTATCGAGATTTGACCAAAAAAAGCAAGAAAAACGAATAATTTTAGCGAAATATCAATTTTTTCCCTCTTTTTTCCCTTAATTTTCCTTATTTTATCGAGATTTGACCGAAAAAAGCAAGAAAAACGAATAATTTTAGCGAAATTTCAATTTTTTTCCTTTTTTCTTCCTTCATTCTCCTCATTTAACGAGATTTGACCGAAAAAAGCTAGAAAAACGAATAATTTTAGCTAAATATCAATTTTTATCCTCTTTTTTCCCTTAATTTTCCTTATTTTATCGAGATTTGACCGAAAAAAGCAAGAAAAACGAATAATTTTAGTGAAATTTCAATTTTTTTCCTCTTTTCTTCCTTCAGTCTCCTCATTTAACGAGATTTGACCGAAAAAAGCAAGAAAAACGAATAATTTTAGCTAAATTTCAATTTTTATCCTCTTTTTTCCCTTAGTTTTCCTTATTTTATCGAGATTTGACCGAAAAAAGCAAGATAAAAAAATAATTTTAGCGAAATTTCAATTTTTATCCTCTTTTTTTCCTTTAATTTTCCTTTATTTATCGAGATATGACAGAAAAAAGCAAGAAAAACGAATAATTTAAGCGAAATTTCAATCTTTTTCCTCTTTTTTTCCCTTAATTTTCCTTATTTTATCGAGATTTGACCGAAAAAAGCAAGAAAAACGAATAATTTTAGCGAAATTTCAATTTATTTCCACTTTTTTTCCCTTAATTTTCCTTATTTTATCGAGATTTGACCGAAAAAAGCAAGAAAAACGAATCATTTTAGCGAAATTTCAATTTTTTTCTTCTTTTTTTCCCTTAATTTTCCTTATTTTATCGAGATCTGACCGAAAAAAGCAAGAAAAACGAATAATTTTAGCGAAATTTCGATTTTTTTCCTTTTTTTTCCCTTAATTTTCCTAATTTTATCGAGATTTGACCAAACAAAGCAAGAAAAACGAATAATTTTAGCGAAATATCAATTTTTGTCCTCTTTTTTCCCTTAATTTTCCTTATTTTATCGAGATTTGACCGAAAAAAGCCAGAAAAACGAATAATTTTAGCGAAATTTCAATTTTTTTCCTTTTTTCTTCCTTCATTCTCCTCATTTAACGAGATTTGACCGAAAAAAGCTAGAAAAACGAATAATTTTAGCTAAATATCAATTTTTATCCTCTTTTTTCCCTTAATTTTACTTATTTTATCGAGATTTGACCGAAAAAAGCAAGAAAAACGAATAATTTTAGTGAAATTTCAATTTTTTTCCTCTTTTCTTCCTTCAGTCTCCTCATTTAACGAGATTTGACCGAAAAAAGCAAGAAATACGAATAATTTTAATTAAAATTTCAATTTTTATCCTCTTTTTTCCCTTAATTTTCCTAATTTTATCGAGATTTGACCGAAAAAAGCAAGAAAAACGAATAATTTTATCGAATTATCAATTTTTATCCTCTTTTTTTCCGTTAATTTTCTTTATTTTATCGAGATTTGAACGAAAACAGCAAGAAAATTGATTAATTTTAGCGAAATTTCAATTTCTTTCCTCTTTCTTTCCCTTAATTTTCCTTATTTTATCGAGATTTGACCGAAAAAAGCAAGAAAAACGAATAATTTTAGCGAAATTTCAATTTTTATCCTCTTTTTTTCCCTTAATTTTCCTTAATTTATCGAGATTTGACCGAAAAAACAAGAAAAACGAATAATTTTAGCGAAATTTCAATTTATTTCCTCTTTTTTTCCCTTAGTTTTCCTTCTTTTATCGAGATTTGACCGAAAAAAGCAAGATAAAAAAATAATTTTAGCGAAATTTCAATTTTTATCCTCTTTTTTCCTTTAATTTTCCTTTATTTATCGAGATATGACAGAAAAAAGCAAGAAAAACGAATAATTTAAGCGAAATTTCAATCTTTTTCCTCTTTTTTTCCCTTAATTTTCCTTATTTTATCGAGCTTTGACCGAAAAAAGCAAGAAAAACGAATAATTTTAGCAAAATTTCAATATTTTTCCTCTTTTTTTCCCTTAATTTTCCTTATTTTATCGAGATTTGACAGAAAAAAGAAGAAAAATGAATAATTTTAGCGAAGTTTCAATTTTTTTCCTCAACTTTTCCTTCATTCTCCTCATTTACCGAGATTTGACCGAAAAAAGCAAGAAAAACGAATAATTTTATCGAATTATCAATTTTTATCCTCTTTTTTTCCGTTAATTTTCTTTATTTTATCGAGATTTGGACGAAAACAGCAAGAAAATTGATTAATTTTAGCGAAATTTCAATTTTTTTCCTCTTTCTTTCCCTTAATTTTCCTTATTTTATCGAGATTTGACCGAAAAAAGCAAGAAAAACGAATAATTTTAGCGAAATTTCAATTTTTATCCTCTTTTTTTCCCTTAATTTTCCTTAATTTATCGAGATTTGACTGAAAAAACAAGAAAAACGAATAATTTTAGCGAAATTTCAATTTATTTCCTCTTTTTTCCCCTTAATTTTCCTTATTTTATCGAGATTTGACCGTTAAAAGCAAGAAAAACAAATAATTTTAGCGAAATATCAATTTTATCATCTTTTTTCCCTTGATTTTCCTTATTTTATCGAGATTTGACCGAAAAAAGCAAGAAAAACGAATCATTTTAGCGAAATTTCAATATTTTTCCTCTTTTTTTTCCCTTAATTTTCCTTATTTTATCGAGATTTGACAGAAAAAAGCAAGAAAAACGAATAATTTTAGCGAAACTTCAATTTTTATCCTCTTTTTTTCCCTTAATTTTCCTTATTTTATCGAGATTTGACAGAAAAAAGAAGAAAAACGAATAATTTTAAAGAAATTTCAATTTTTTTCCTCATCTTTTCCTTCATTCTCCTCATTTATCGAGATCTGACCGAAAAAAGCAAGAAAAACGAATAATTTTAGCGAAATTTCGATTTTTTTCCTTTTTTTCCCTTAATTTTCCTAATTTTATCGAGATTTGACCGAAAAAAGCAAAATAAACGAATAATTTTAGCTAAATTTCAATTTTTATCCTCTTTTTTCCCTTAATTTTCCTAATTTTATCGAGATTTGACCGAAAAAAGCAAGAGAAACGAATAATTTTAGCAAATATTTAAATTTTTTTCCTCTTTTTTTCCCTTAGTTTTCCTTCTTTTATCGAGATTTGACCGAAAAAAGCAAGATAAAAAAATAATTTTAGCGAAATTTCAATTTTTATCCTCTTTTTTTCCTTTAATTTTCCTTTATTTATCGAGATATGACAGAAAAAAGCAAGAAAAACGAATAATTTATGCGAAATTTCAATCTTTTTCCTCTTTTTTTCCCTTAATTTTCCTTATTTTATCGAGATTTGACCGAAAAAAGCAAGAAAAACAGATAATTTTAGCAAAATTTCAATATTTTTCCTCTTTTTTTCCCTTAATTTTCCTAATTTTATCGAGATTTGACAGAAAAAAGAAGAAAAACGAATAATTTTAAGAAATTTCAATATTTTTCCTCTTTTATTCCCTTAATTTTCCTTATTTTATCGAGATTTGACAGAAAAAAGCAAGAAAAACGAATAATTTTAGCGAAGTTTCAATTTTTTTCCTCTTTTTTTCCCTTAATTTTCCTTATTTTATCGAGATTTGACAGAAAAAAGAAGAAAAACGAATAATTTTAAAGTAATTTCAATTTTTTTCCTCAACTTTTCCTTCATTCTCCTCATTTACCGAGATTTGACCGAAAAAAGCAAGAAAAACGAATAATTTTATCGAATTATCAATTTTTATCCTCTTTTTTTCCGTTAATTTTCTTTATTTTATCGAGATTTGAACGAAAACAGCAAGAAAATTGATTAATTTAGGCGAAATTTCAATTTTTTTCCTCTTTCTTTCCCTTAATTTTCCTTATTTTATCGAGATTTGACCGAAAAAAGCAAGAAAAACGAATAATTTTAGCGAAATTTCAATTTTTATCCTCTTTTTTTCCCTTAATTTTCCTTAATTTATCGAGATTTGACCGAAAAAACAAGAAAAACGAATAATTTTAGCGAAATTTCAATTTATTTCCTCTTTTTTTCCCTTAATTTTCCTTATTTTATCGAGATTTGACCGATAAAAGCAAGAAAAACACATAATTTTAGCCAAATATCAATTTTATCATCTTTTTTCCCTTGATTTTCCTTATTTTATCGAGATTTGACCGAAAAAAAGCAAGAAAAACGAATAATTTTAGCGAAATTTCAATTTATTTCCACTTTTTTTCCCTTAATTTTCCTTATTTTCTCGAGATTTGACCGAAAAAAGCAAGAAAAACGAATCATTTTAGCGAAATTTCAATTTTTTTCTTCTTTTTTTCCCTTAATTTTCCTTATTTTATCGAGATCTGACCGAAAAAAGCAAGAAAAACGAATAATTTTAGCGAAATTTCGATTTTTTTCCTTTTTTTTTCCCTTAATTTTCCTAATTTTATCGAGATTTGACCAAAAAAAGCAAGAAAAACGAATAATTTTAGCGAAATATCAATTTTTTCCCTCTTTTTTCCCTTAATTTTCCTTATTTTATCGAGATTTGACCGAAAAAAGCAAGAAAAACGAATAATTTTAGCGAAATTTCAATTTTTTTCCTTTTTTCTTCCTTCATTCTCCTCATTTAACGAGATTTGACCGAAAAAAGCTAGAAAAACGAATAATTTTAGCTAAATATCAATTTTTATCCTCTTTTTTCCCTTAATTTTCCTTATTTTATCGAGATTTGACCGAAAAAAGCAAGAAAAACGAATAATTTTAGTGAAATTTCAATTTTTTTCCTCTTTTCTTCCTTCAGTCTCCTCATTTAACGAGATTTGACCGAAAAAAGCAAGAAAAACGAATAATTTTAGCTAAATTTCAATTTTTATCCTCTTTTTTCCCTTAGTTTTCCTTATTTTATCGAGATTTGACCGAAAAAAGCAAGATAAAAAAATAATTTTAGCGAAATTTCAATTTTTATCCTCTTTTTTTCCTTTAATTTTCCTTTATTTATCGAGATATGACAGAAAAAAGCAAGAAAAACGAATAATTTAAGCGAAATTTCAATCTTTTTCCTCTTTTTTTCCCTTAATTTTCCTTATTTTATCGAGATTTGACCGAAAAAAGCAAGAAAAACGAATAATTTTAGCGAAATTTCAATTTATTTCCACTTTTTTTCCCTTAATTTTCCTTATTTTATCGAGATTTGACCGAAAAAAGCAAGAAAAACGAATCATTTTAGCGAAATTTCAATTTTTTTCTTCTTTTTTTCCCTTAATTTTCCTTATTTTATCGAGATCTGACCGAAAAAAGCAAGAAAAACGAATAATTTTAGCGAAATTTCGATTTTTTTCCTTTTTTTTCCCTTAATTTTCCTAATTTTATCGAGATTTGACCAAAAAAAGCAAGAAAAACGAATAATTTTAGCGAAATATCAATTTTTGTCCTCTTTTTTCCCTTAATTTTCCTTATTTTATCGAGATTTGACCGAAAAAAGCCAGAAAAACGAATAATTTTAGCGAAATTTCAATTTTTTTCCTTTTTTCTTCCTTCATTCTCCTCATTTAACGAGATTTGACCGAAAAAAGCTAGAAAAACGAATAATTTTAGCTAAATATCAATTTTTATCCTCTTTTTTCCCTTAATTTTACTTATTTTATCGAGATTTGACCGAAAAAAGCAAGGAAAACGAATAATTTTAGTGAAATTTCAATTTTTTTCCTCTTTTCTTCCTTCAGTCTCCTCATTTAACGAGATTTGACCGAAAAAAGCAAGAAATACGAATAATTTTAATTAAAATTTCAATTTTTATCCTCTTTTTTCCCTTAATTTTCCTAATTTTATCGAGATTTGACCGAAAAAAGCAAGAAAAACGAATAATTTTAGCGAAATTTCAATTTTTTTCCTCTTTTTTTCCCTTAGTTTTCCTTATTTTATCGAGATTTGACCGAAAAAAGCAAGATAAAAAAATAATTTTAGCGAAATTTCAATTTTTATCCTCTTTTTTTCCTTTAATTTTCCTTTATTTATCGAGATATGACAGAAAAAAGCAAGAAAAACGAATAATTTAAGCGAAATTTCAATCTTTTTCCTCTTTTTTTCCCTTAATTTTCCTTATTTTATCGAGATTTGACTGAAAAAAGCAAGAAAAACGAATAATTTTATCGAATTATCAATTTTTATCCTCTATTTTTCAGTTAATTTTCTTTATTTTATCGAGATTTGAACGAAAACAGCAAGAAAATTGAATAATTTTAGCGAAATTTCAATTTTTTTCCTCTTTCTTTCCCTTAATTTTCCTTATTTTATCGAGATTTGACAAAAAAAAGCAAGAAAAACGAATAATTTTAGCGAAATTTCAATTTTTATCCTCTTTTTTTCCCTTAATTTTCCTTAATTTATCGAGATTTGACCGAAAAAACAAGAAAAACGAATAATTTTAGCGAAATTTCAATTTATTTCCTCTTTTTTTCCCTTAATTTTCCTTATTTTATCGAGATTTGACCGATAAAAGCAAGAAAAACAAATAATTTTAGCGAAATATCAATTTTATCATCTTTTTTCCCTTGTTTTTCCTTATTTTATCGAGATTTGACCGAAAAAAGCAAGAAAAACGAATCATTTTAGCAAAATTTCAATATTTTTCCTCTTTTTTTCCCTTAATTTTCCTTATTTTATCGAGATTTGACAGAAAAAAGCAAGAAAAACGAATAATTTTAGCGAAACTTCAATTTTTTTCCTCTTTTTTTCCCTTAATTTTCCTTATTTTATCGAGATTTGACAGAAAAAAGAAGAAAAACGAATAATTTTAAAGAAATTTCAATTTTTTTCCTCATCTTTTCCTTCATTCTCCTCATTTACCGAGATTTGACCGAAAAAAGCAAGAAAAACGAATCATTTTAGCGAAATTTCAATTTTTTTCCTCTTTTTTTCCCTTAATTTTCCTTATTTTATCGAGATCTGACCGAAAAAAGCAAGAAAAACGAATAATTTTAGCGAAATTTCGATTTTTTTCCTTTTTTTCCCTTAATTTTCCTAATTTTATCGAGATTTGTCCGAAAAAAGCAAGAAAAACGAATAATTTTAGCTAAATTTCAATTTTTATCCTCTTTTTTCCCTTAATTTTCCTAATTTTATCGAGATTTGACCGAAAAAAGCAAGAAAAACGAATAATTTTAGCAAATATTTAAATTTTTTTCCTCTTTTTTTCCCTTTGTTTTCCTTCTTTTATCGAGATTTGACCGAAAAAAGCAAGATAAAAAAATAATTTTAGCGAAATTTCAATTTTTATCCTCTTTTTTTGCTTTAATTTTCCTTTATTTATCGAGATATGACAGAAAAAAGCAAGAAAAACGAATAATTTAAGCGAAATTTCAATCTTTTTCCTCTTTTTTTCCCTTAATTTTCCTTATTTTATCGAGATTTGACCGAAAAAAGCAAGAAAAACGAATAATTTTAGCAAAATTTCAATATTTTTCCTCTTTTTTTCCCTTAATTTTCCTAATTTTATCGAGATTTGACAGAAAAAAGAAGAAAAACGAATAATTTTAAAGAAATTTCAATTTTTTTCCTCAACTTTTCCTTCATTCTCCTCATTTACCGAGATTTGACCGAAAAAAGCAAGAAAAACGAATAATTTTATCGAATTATCAATTTTTATCCTCTTTTTTTCCGTTAATTTTCTTTATTTTATCGAGATTTGAACGAAAACAGCAAGAAAATTGATTAATTTTAGCGAAATTTCAATTTTTTTCCTCTTTCTTTCCCTTAATTTTCCTTATTTTATCGAGATTTGACCGAAAAAAGCAAGAAAAACGAATAATTTTAGCGAATTTTCAATTTTTATCCTCTTTTTTTCCCTTAATTTTCCTTAATTTATCGAGATTTGACCGAAAAAACAAGAAAAACGAATAATTTTAGCGAAATTTCAATTTATTTCCTCTTTTTTTCCCTTAGTTTTCCTTCTTTTATCGAGATTTGACCGAAAAAAGCAAGATAAAAAAATAATTTTAGCGAAATTTCAATTTTTATCCTCTTTTTTCCTTTAATTTTCCTTTATTTATCGAGATATGACAGAAAAAAGCAAGAAAAACGAATAATTTAAGCGAAATTTCAATCTTTTTCCTCTTTTTTTCCCTTAATTTTCCTTATTTTATCGAGCTTTGACCGAAAAAAGCAAGAAAAACGAATAATTTTAGCAAAATTTCAATATTTTTCCCCTTTTTTTCCCTTAATTTTCCTTATTTTATCGAGATTTGACAGAAAAAAGAAGAAAAACGAATAATTTTAGCGAAGTTTCAATTTTTTTCCTCAACTTTTCCTTCATTCTCCTCATTTACCGAGATTTGACCGAAAAAAGCAAGAAAAACGAATAATTTTATCGAATTATCAATTTTTATCCTCTTTTTTTCCGTTAATTTTCTTTATTTTATCGAGATTTGAACGAAAACAGCAAGAAAATTGATTAATTTTAGCGAAATTTCAATTTTTTTCCTCTTTCTTTCCCTTAATTTTCCTTATTTTATCGAGATTTGACCGAAAAAAGCAAGAAAAACGAATAATTTTAGCGAAATTTCAATTTTTATCCTCTTTTTTTCCCTTAATTTTCCTTAATTTATCGAGATTTGACCGAAAAAACAAGAAAAACGAATAATTTTAGCGAAATTTCAATTTATTTCCTCTTTTTTCCCCTTAATTTTCCTTATTTTATCGAGATTTGACCGATAAAAGCAAGAAAAACAAATAATTTTAGCGAAATATCAATTTTATCATCTTTTATCCCTTGATTTTCCTTATTTTATCGAGATTTGACCGAAAAAAGCAAGAAAAACGAATCATTTTAGCGAAATTTCAATATTTTTCCTCTTTTTTTCCCTTAATTTTCCTTATTTTATCGAGATTTGACAGAAAAAAGCAAGAAAAACGAATAATTTTAGCGAAACTTCAATTTTTATCCTCTTTTTTTCCCTTAATTTTCCTTATTTTATCGAGATTTGACAGAAAAAAGAAGAAAAACGAATAATTTTAAAGAAATTTCAATTTTTTTCCTCATCTTTTCCTTCATTCTCCTCATTTATCGAGATCTGACCGAAAAAAGCAAGAAAAACGAATAATTTTAGCGAAATTTCGATTTTTTTCCTTTTTTTTCCCTTAATTTTCCTAATTTTATCGAGATTTGACCGAAAAAAGCAAGAAAAACGAATAATTTTAGCTAAATTTCAATTTTTATCCTCTTTTTTCCCTTAATTTTCCTAATTTTATCGAGATTTGACCGAAAAAAGCAAGAAAAAAGAATAATTTTAGCAAATATTTAAATTTTTTTCCTCTTTTTTTCCCTTAGTTTTCCTTCTTTTATCGAGATTTGACCGAAAAAAGCAAGATAAAAAAATAATTTTAGCGAAATTTCAATTTTTATCCTCTTTTTTTCCTTTAATTTTCCTTTATTTATCGAGATATGACAGAAAAAAGCAAGAAAAACGAATAATTTATGCGAAATTTCAATCTTTTTCCTCTTTTTTTCCCTTAATTTTCCTTATTTTATCGAGATTTGACCGAAAAAAGCAAGAAAAACGAATAATTTTAGCAAAATTTCAATATTTTTCCTCTTTTTTTCCCTTAATATTCCTAATTTTATCGAGATTTGACAGAAAAAAGAAGAAAAACGAATAATTTTAAGAAATTTCAATATTTTTCCTCTTTTATTCCCTTAATTTTCCTTATTTTATCGAGATTTGACAGAAAAAAGAAGAAAAACGAATAATTTTAAAGAAATTTCAATTTTTTTCCTCAACTTTTCCTTCATTCTCCTCATTTACCGAGATTTGACCGAAAAAAGCAAGAAAAACGAATAATTTTATCGAATTATCAATTTTTATCCTCTTTTTTTCCGTTAATTTTCTTTATTTTATCGAGATTTGAACGAAAACAGCAAGAAAATTGATTAATTTAGGCGAAATTTCAATTTTTTTCCTCTTTCTTTCCCTTAATTTTCCTTATTTTATCGAGATTTGACCGAAAATAGCAAGAAAAACGAATAATTTTAGCGAAATTTCAATTTTTATCCTCTTTTTTTCCCTTAATTTTCCTTAATTTATCGAGATTTGACCGAAAAAACAAGAAAAACGAATAATTTTAGCGAAATTTCAATTTATTTCCTCTTTTTTTCCCTTAATTTTCCTTATTTTATCGAGATTTGACCGATAAAAGCAAGAAAAACAAATAATTTTAGCCAAATATCAATTTTATCATCTTTTTTCCCTTGATTTTCCTTATTTTATCGAGATTTGACCGAAAAAAGCAAGAAAAACGAATAATTTTAGCGAAATTTCAATTTATTTCCACTTTTTTTCACTTAATTTTCCTTATTTTCTCGAGATTTGACCGAAAAAAGCAAGAAAAACGAATCATTTTAGCGAAATTTCAATTTTTTTCTTCTTTTTTTCCCTTAATTTTCCTAATTTTATCGAGATTTGACCAAAAAAAGCAAGAAAAACGAATAATTTTAGCGAAATATCAATTTTTGTCCTCTTTTTTCCCTTAATTTTCCTTATTTTATCGAGATTTGACCGAAAAAAGCAAGAAAAACGAATAATTTTAGCGAAATTTCAATTTTTTTCCTTTTTTCTTCCTTCATTCTCCTCATTTAACGAGATTTGACCGAAAAAAGCTAGAAAAACGAATAATTTTAGCTAAATATCAATTTTTATCCTCTTTTTTCCCTTAATTTTCCTTATTTTATCGAGATTTGACCGAAAAAAGCAAGAAAAACGAATAATTTTAGTGAAATTTCAATTTTTTTCCTCTTTTCTTCCTTCAGTCTCCTCATTTAACGAGATTTGACCGAAAAAAGCAAGAAAAACGAATAATTTTAGCTAAATTTCAATTTTTATCCTCTTTTTTCCCTTAGTTTTCCTTATTTTATCGAGATTTGACCGAAAAAAGCAAGATAAAAAAATAATTTTAGCGAAATTTCAATTTTTATCCTCTTTTTTTCCTTTAATTTTCCTTTATTTATCGAGATATGACAGAAAAAAGCAAGAAAAACGAATAATTTAAGCGAAATTTCAATCTTTTTCCTCTTTTTTTCCCTTAATTTTCCTTATTTTATCGAGATTTGACCGAAAAAAGCAAGAAAAACGAATAATTTTAGCGAAATTTCAATTTATTTCCACTTTTTTTCCCTTAATTTTCCTTATTTTATCGAGATTTGACCGAAAAAAGCAAGAAAAACGAATCATTTTAGCGAAATTTCAATTTTTTTCTTCTTTTTTTCCCTTAATTTTCCTTATTTTATCGAGATCTGACCGAAAAAAGCAAGAAAAACGAATAATTTTAGCGAAATTTCGATTTTTTTCCTTTTTTTTCCCTTAATTTTCCTAATTTTATCGAGATTTGACCAAAAAAAGCAAGAAAAACGAATAATTTTAGCGAAATATCAATTTTTGTCCTCTTTTTTCCCTTAATTTTCCTTATTTTATCGAGATTTGACCGAAAAAAGCCAGAAAAACGAATAATTTTAGCGAAATTTCAATTTTTTTCCTTTTTTCTTCCTTCATTCTCCTCATTTAACGAGATTTGACCGAAAAAAGCTAGAAAAACGAATGATTTTAGCTAAATATCAATTTTTATCCTCTTTTTTCCCTTAATTTTACTTTTTTTATCGAGATTTGACCGAAAAAAGCAAGAAAAACGAATAATTTTAGTGAAATTTCAATTTTTTTCCTCTTTTCTTCCTTCAGTCTCCTCATTTAACGAGATTTGACCGAAAAAAGCAAGAAATACGAATAATTTTAATTAAAATTTCAATTTTTATCCTCTTTTTTCCCTTAATTTTCCTAATTTTATCGAGATTTGACCGAAAAAAGCAAGAAAAACGAATAATTTTAGCGAAATTTCAATTTTTTTCCTCTTTTTTTCCCTTAGTTTTCCTTATTTTATCGAGATTTGACCGAAAAAAGCAAGATAAAAAAATAATTTTAGCGAAATTTCAATTTTTATCCTCTTTTTTTCCTTTAATTTTCCTTTATTTATCGAGATATGACAGAAAAAAGCAAGAAAAACGAATAATTTAAGCGAAATTTCAATCTTTTTCCTCTTTTTTTCCCTTAATTTTCCTTATTTTATCGAGATTTGACCGAAAAAAGCAAGAAAAACGAATAATTTTAGCGAAATTTCAATATTTTTCCTCTTTTTTCCCTTAATTTTCCTTATTTTATCGAGATTTGACAGAAAAAAGCAAGAGAAACGAATAATTTTAGCGAAATTTCAATTTTTTTCCCCTTTTTTTCCCTTAATTTTTCTTATTTTATCGAGATTTGACCAAAAAAAGCAAGAAAAACGAATAATTTTAGCGAAATTTCAATTATTTTTCTCATTTTTTCCCTTAATTTTTCATTATTTTATCGAGATTTGACCGAAAAAAGCAAAAAAAATGAATAATTTAAGCGAACTATCAATTTTTATCATCTTTTTTCCCTTAATTTTCCTTATTTTATCGAGATTAGACCGAAAAAAGCAAGAAAAACGAATAATTTTCCCGAAATTTAAATTTTCTTCCTCTTTTTTCCCTTAATTCTCCTTATTTTATCGAGATTTGACCGAAAAGAGCAAGAAAAACGAATAATTTTAGCGAAATTTCAATTTTTTTCCTCTTTTTTTCCTTCATTCTCCTCATTTAACGAGATTTGGCCGAAAAAAGCAAGAAAAACGAATAATTTTATAGAAATATCAATTTTTATCCTCTTTTTTTCCCTTAATTTTCCTTATTTTATCGAGATTTGACCGAAAAAAGCAAAAAAAACGAATAATTTTAGCGAAATTTCAATTTTTTTCCTCTTTTTTTCCATTAATTTTCCTTATTTTATCGAGATTTGACCGAAAAGAGCAAGAAAAACGAATAATTTTAGCGAAATTTCAATTTTTTTCCTCTTTTTTTCCTTCATTCTCCTCATTTAACGAGATTTGACCGAAAAAAGCAAGAAAAACGAATAATTTTATAGAAATATCAATTTTTATCCTCTTTTTTTCCCTTAATTTTCCTTATTTTATCGAGATTTGACCGAAAAAAGCATGAAAAACGAATAATTTTAGCGAAATTTCAATTTTTATCCTCTTTTTTTCCCTTAATTTTCCTTATTTTATCGAGATTTGACCGAAAAAAGCAAAAAAAACGAATAATTTTATCGAAATATCAATTTTTAACCTCTTTTTTTCCTTTAATTTTCCTTATTTTATCGAGATTTGACAGAAAAAAGCAAGAAATACGAATAAGTTTAGCAAAATATCAATTTTTATCCTCTTTTTTCCCTAAATTTTCCTTATTTTATCGAGATTTGACCGAGAAAAGCTAGTAAAACGAATAATTTAAGCGAAATTTCAATTTTTTTCCTATTTTTTTCCCCTTAATTTTCCTTATTTTATCGAGAATTGACCGATAAAAGCAAGTAAAACGAATAATTTTAGCGAAATATCAATTTTTATCATCTTTTATCCCTTGATTTTCCTTATTTTATCGAGATTCGACCGAAAAAAGCAAGAAAAACGAATAATTTTAGCGAAATTTCAATTTTTTTCCTCTTTTTTTCCATTGATTTTCCTAATTTTATCGAGATTTGACCGAAAAAAGCAAGAAAAAAAAATAATTTTAGCGAAATTTCAATTTTTTTCCTCTTTTTTTCCCTTAATTTTCCTTATTTTATCGAGATTTGACCGAAAAAGCAAGAAAAACGAATAATTTTAGCGAAATTTCAATTTTTTTCCTCTTTTTTCCCTTAATTTTCCTTATTTTATCGAGATTTGACCGAAAAAAGCAAGAAAAACGAAAGATTTTAGTGAAATTTCAATTTTTTTCCTCTTTTTTTCCCTTAATTTTCCTTATTTTATCGAGATTTAACCGAAAAAGCAAGAAAAACGAATAATTACAGCGAAATTTCAATTTTTTCCTCTTTTTTTCCCTTAATTTTCCTTACTTTATCGAGATTTGACCGAAAAAAGCCAGAAAAACGAATAATTTTATTGAAATATCAATTTTTTTCCTCTTTTTTTCCCTTAACTTTCCTTATTTTATCGAGATTTAACCGAAAAAGCAAGAAAAACGAATAATTACAGCGAAATTTCAATTTTTTCCTCTTTTTTTCCCTTAATTTTCCTTACTTTATCGAGATTTGACCGAAAAAAGCCAGAAAAACGAATAATTTTATTGAAATATCAATTTTTTTCCTCTTTTTTTCCCTTAATTTTCCTTATTTTATCGATATTTGACCGAAAAAAGCAAGAAAAACGAATAATTTTAGCGAAATATCAATTTCTATCCTCTTTTTTCCCTTAATTTTACTTATTTTATCAAGATTAAAACGAAAAAAGCAAGAAAAACGAATAATTTTAGCGAAATTTCAATTTTTATCCTCTTTTTTTCCCTTAATTTTCTTTATTTTATCGAGATTTGACCGAAAAAAGCAAAAAAAACAAATAATTTTAGCGAAATTTCAATTTTTTCCTCTTTTTTTCCCTTAATTTTCCTTATTTTATCGAGATTTGACCGAAAAAAGCAAGAAAAACGAATAATTTTAGCGAAATATAAATTTTTATCCTTTTTTTCCCTTAATTTTCCTCATTTTATCGAGATTTGACCGAAAAGAGCAAGAAAAACGAATAATTTTAGCGAAATTTCAATTTTTTTCCTCTTTTTTTCCCTTTATTTTCCTTATTTTATCGAGATTTGACGGAAAAAGCAAGAAAAACGAATAATTTTGGTGAAATTTCAATTTTTTTCCTCTTTTTTTCCCTTAATTTTCCTTATTATATCGAGATTTGACCAAAAAAAAAAAGAAAAACGAATAATTTTAGCGAAATATCAATTTTTATCCTCATTTTTCCCTTAATTTTCCTTATTTTATCGAGATTAGACCGAAAAAAGCAAGAAAAACTAATAATTTTAGCGAAATTTCAATTTTTTTCCTCTTTTTTTCCCTTAATTTTCCTTATTTTATCGAGATTTGACCGAAAAAAGCAAGAAAAACGAATAATTTTAGCGAAATATCAATTTTTATCCTCTTTTATTCGCTTAATTTTCCTTATTTTATCGAGATTTGACCGAAAAAAGCAAGAAAAACGAATAATTTTAGCGAAATTTCAATTTTTTTCCTCTTTTTTTCCCTTAATTTTCCTTATTTTATCGAGATTTGACCGAAAAAAGCAAGAAAAACGAATAATTTTAGCGAAATTTCAATTTTTTTCCTCTTTTTTCCTTCATTCTCATCATTTAACGAGATTTGAACGAAAATAGCAAGAAATACGAATAATTTTATCGAAATATCAATTTTTATCCTCTTTTTTTCGCTTAATTTTCCTTATTTTATCGAGATTTGACCGAAAAAAGCAAGAAAAACGAATAATTTTAGCGAAATTTCAATTTTTTTCCTCTTTTTTCCCTTAATTTTCCTTATTTTATCGAGATTTGACCAAAAAAAGCAAGAAAAACGAATAATTTTTGTGAAATTTCAAATTATTTCCTTTTTTTTTCCATCATTATCCTCATTTAACGAGATTTGACCGCAAAAAACCAAGAAAAACGAATAATTTTAGCGAAATTTCAATTTTTTCCTCTTTTTTTCCCTTAATTTTCCTTATTTTATCGAGATTTGACCGAAAAAAGCAAGAAAAACGAAAGATTTTAGCGAAATTTCAATTTTTTTCCTCTTTTTTTTCCTTAATTTTAATTATTTTATCGAGATTTGACCGAAAAAGCAAGAAAAACGAATAATTACAGCGAAATTTCAATTTTTTCCTCTTTTTTTCCCTTAATTTTCCTTACTTTATCGAGATTTGACCGAAAAAAGCCAGAAAAACGAATAATTTTATTGAAATATCAATTTTTTTCCTCTTTTTTTCCCTTAATTTTCCTTATTTTATCGATATTTGACCGAAAAAAGCAAGAAAAACGAATAATTTTAGCGAAATATCAATTTCTATCCTCTTTTTTCCCTTAATTTTACTTATTTTATCAAGAATTAAACGAAAAAAGCAAGAAAAACGAATAATTTTCGCGAAATTTCAATTTTTATCCTCTTTTTTTCCCTTAATTTTCTTTTTTTTTATCGAGATTTGACCGAAAAAAGCAAAAAAAAAAGAATAATTTTAGCGAAATTTCAATTTTTTTCCTCTTTTTTTCCCTTAATTTTCCTTATTTTATCGAGATTTGACCGAAAAAAGCAAGAAAAACGAATAATTTTAGCGAAATTTAAATTTTTTCCTCTTTTTTTCCCTTAATTTTCCTTACTTTATCGAGATTTGACCGAAAAAAGCAAGAAAAACGAATAATTTTATCGATATATCAATTTCTATCCTCTTTTTTCCCTTAATTTTCCTTATTTTATCGAGATTTGAACAAAAAAAGCAAGAAAAACGAATAATTTAAGCGAAATATCAATTTTTATCCTCTTTTTTTCCCTTAATTTTCCTTATTTTATCGAGATTTGACCGAAAAAAGCAAGAAAAACGAATCATTTTAGCGAAATTTCATTTTTTTTACTCTTTTTTTCCCTTTATTTTCCTTAGTTTATCGAGATTTGACGGAAAAAGCAAGAAAAACGAATAATTTTAGTGAAATTTCAATTTTTTTCCTCTTTTTTCCCTTAATTTTCCTTATTATATCGAGATTTGACCAAAAAAAAAAAGAAAAACGAATAATTTTAGCGAAATATCAATTTTTATCCTCATTTTTCCCTTAATTTTCCTTATTTTATCGAGATTAGACCGAAAAAAGCAAGAAAAACTAATAATTTTAGCGAAATTTCAATTTTTTTCCTCTTTTTTTCCCTTAATTTTCCTTATTTTATCGAGATTTGACCGAAAAAAGCAAGAAAAACGAATAATTTTAGCGAAATTTCAATTTTTTTCCTCTTTTTTCCTTCATTCTCATCATTTAACGAGATTTGAACGAAAATAGCAAGAAATACGAATAATTTTATCGAAATATCAATTTTTATCCTCTTTTTTTCGCTTAATTTTCCTTATTTTATCGAGATTTGACCGAAAAAAGCAAGAAAAACGAATAATTTTAGCGAAATTTCAATTTTTTTCCTCTTTTTTCCCTTTATTTTCCTTATTTTATCGAGATTTGACCAAAAAAAGCATGAAAAACGAATAATTTTTGTGAAATTTCAAATTATTTCCTTTTTTTTTCCATCATTATCCTCATTTAACGAGATTTGACCGCAAAAAACCAAGAAAAACGAATAATTTTAGCGAAATTTCAATTTTTTCCTCTTTTTTTCCCTTAATTTTCCTTATTTTATCGAGATTTGACCGAAAAAAGCAAGAAAAACGAAAGATTTTAGCGAAATTTCAATTTTTTTCCTCTTTTTTTTCCTTAATTTTCCTTATTTTATCGAGATTTGACCGAAAAAGCAAGAAAAACGAATAATTACAGCGAAATTTCAATTTTTTCCTCTTTTTTTCCCTTAATTTTCCTTACTTTATCGAGATTTGACCGAAAAAAGCCAGAAAAACGAATAATTTTATTGAAATATCAATTTTTTTCCTCTTTTTTTCCCTTAATTTTCCTTATTTTATCGATATTTGACCGAAAAAAGCAAGAAAAACGAATAATTTTAGCGAAATATCAATTTCTATCCTCTTTTTTCCCTTAATTTTACTTATTTTATCAAGATTTAAACGAAAAAAGCAAGAAAAACGAATAATTTTAGCGAAATTTCAATTTTTATCCTCTTTTTTTCCCTTAATTTTCTTTTTTTTATCGAGATTTGACCGAAAAAAGCAAAAAAAAACGAATAATTTTAGCGAAATTTCAATTTTTTTCCTCTTTTTTTCCCTTAATTTTCCTTATTTTATCGAGATTTGACCGAAAAAAGCAAGAAAAACGAATAATTTTAGCGAAATTTAAATTTTTTCCTCTTTTTTTCCCTTAATTTTCCTTACTTTATCGAGATTTGACCGAAAAAAGCAAGAAAAACGAATAATTTTATCGATATATCAATTTCTATCCTCTTTTTTCCCTTAATTTTCCTTATTTTATCGAGATTTGAACAAAAAAAGCAAGAAAAACGAATAATTTAAGCGAAATATCAATTTTTATCCTCTTTTTTTCCCTTAATTTTCCTTATTTTATCGAGATTTGACCGAAAAAAGCAAGAAAAACGAATCATTTTAGCGAAATTTCATTTTTTTTACTCTTTTTTTTCCTTAGTTTATCGAGATTTGACGGAAAAAGCAAGAAAAACGAATAATTTTAGTGAAATTTCAATTTTTTTCCTCTTTTTTCCCTTAATTTTCCTTATTATATCGAGATTTGACCAAAAAAAAAAAGAAAAACGAATAATTTTAGCGAAATATCAATTTTTATCCTCATTTTTCCCTTAATTTTCCTTATTTTATCGAGATTAGACCGAAAAAAGCAAGAAAAACTAATAATTTTAGCGAAATTTCAATTTTTTTCCTCTTTTTTTCCCTTAATTTTCCTTATTTTATCGAGATTTGACCGAAAAAAGCAAGAAAAACGAATAATTTTAGCGAAATTTCAATTTTTTTCCTCTTTTTTCCTTCATTCTCATCATTTAACGAGATTTGAACGAAAATAGCAAGAAAAACGAATAATTTTATCGAAATATCAATTTTTATCCTCTTTTTTTCGCTTAATTTTCCTTATTTTATCGAGATTTGACCGAAAAAAGCAAGAAAATCGAATAATTTTAGCGAAATTTCAATTTTTTTCCTCTTTTTTTCCCTTAATTTTCCTTATTTTATCGAGATATGACCAAAAAAAGCAAGAAAAACGAATAATTTTATCGAAATTTCAAATTTTTTCCACTTTTTTTCTTTCATTCTCCTCATTTAACGAGATTTGACCGCAAAAAAACCAAGAAAAACGAATAATTTTATCGAAATATCAATTTTTATCCTCTTTTTTCCCCTTAATTTCATTATTTTATCGAGATTTGACCGAAAAAACAAGAAAAACGAAAAATTTTAGCGAAATATTAATTTTTAACCTCTTTTTTCCCTTAATTTTCCTTATTTTATGGAGATTTGACCGAAAAAAGCTTGAAAAATGAATAATTTTAGCGAAATTTCAATTTTTTTCCTCTTTTTTTCCCTTAATTTTCCTTACTTTATCGAGATTTGACCGAAAAAAGCAAGAAAAACGAATAATTTTATCGAAATATCAATTTTTTTCCTCTTTTTTTCCCTTAATTTTCCTTATTTTATCGAGATTTGCCCAAAAAAAGCAAGAAAAACGAATAATTTTAGCGAAATATCAATTTCTATCCTCTTTTTTCCCTTAATTTTCCTTATTTTATCGAGATTTGAACGAAAAAAGCAAGAAAAACGAATAATTTAAGCGAAATATCAATTTTTATCCTCTTTTTTTCCCTTAATTTTCCTTATTTTATCGAGATTTGACCAAAAAAAGCAAGAAAAACGAATAATTTTTGTGAAATTTATAATTTTTTCATCTTTTTTTCCTTCATTCTCCTCATTTAACGAGATTTGACCGCAAAAAACCAAGAAAAAGGAATAATTTTATCGAAATATCAATAATTATCCTCTTTTTTTCCCTTAATTTTCCTTATTTTATCGAGATTTGACCGAAAAAAGCAAGAAAAACGAATAATTTTAGCGAAATTTCAATTTTTTTCCTCTTTTTCTCCCTTAATTTTCCTTATTTTGTCGAGATTTGACCGAAAAAACAAGAAAAACGAAAAATTTTAGCGAAATATCAATTTTTAACCTCTTTTTTCCCTTAATTTTTCTTATTTTATGGAGATTTGACCGAAAAAAGCTTGAAAAATGAATAATTTTGGCGAAATTTCAATTTTTTTCCTCTTTTTTTCCCTTAATTTTCCTTACTTTATCGAGATTTGACCGAAAAAAGCAAGAAAAACGTATAATTTTATCGAAATATCAATTTTCTTCCTCTTTTTTTCCCTTAATTTTCCTTATTTTATCGAGATTTGCCCGAAAAAAGCAAGAAAAACGAATAATTTTAGCGAAATTTCAATTTTTTCCTCTTTTTTTCCTTCATTCTCATCATTTAACGAGATTTGACCGAAAAAAGCAAGAAAAACGAATAATTTTATCGAAATATATATTTTTATCCTCTTTTTTTCCCTTACTTTTCCTTATTTTATCGAGATTTGACCGAAAAAAGCAAGAAAAACGAATAATTTTAGCGAAATTTCAGTTTTTTTCCTCTTTTTTTCCCTTAATTTTCCTTATTTTATCGAGATTTGACCGAAAAAAGCAAGAAAAACGAATAATTTTAGCGAAATTTCACTTTTTTTCCTCTTTTTTTCCCTTAATTTTCCTTATTTTATCGAGATTTGACCAAAAAAAGCAAGAAAAACGAATAATTTTATCGAAATTTCAAATTTTTTCCTCTTTTTTTCTTTCATTCTCCTCATTTAACGAGATTTGACCGCAAAAAAACCAAGAAAAACGAATAATTTTATCGAAATAACAATTTTTATCCTCTTTTTTCCCTTAATTTTCATTATTTTATCGAGATTTGACCGAAAAAACAAGAAAAACGAAAAATTTTAGCGAAATATCAATTTTTAACCTCTTTTTTCCCTTAATTTTCCTTATTTTATGGAGATTTGACCGAAAAAAGCTTGAAAAATGAATAATTTTAGCGAAATTTCAATTTTTTTCCTCTTTTTTTCCCTTAATTTTCCTTACTTTATCGAGATTTGACCGAAAAAAGCAAGAAAAACGAATAATTTTATCGAAATATCAATTTTTTTCCTCTTTTTTTCCCTTAATTTTCCTTATTTTATCGAGATTTGCACGAAAAAAGCAAGAAAAACGAATAATTTTAGCGAAATATCAATTTCTATCCTCTTTTTTCCCTTAATTTTCCTTATTTTATCGAGATTTGAACGAAAAAAGCAAGAAAAACGAATAATTTAAGCGAAATATCAATTTTTATCCTCTTTTTTTCCCTTAATTTTCCTTATTTTATCGAGATTTGACCGAAAAAAGCAAGAAAAAAAAATAATTTTAGCGAAATTTCAATTTTTTTCCTCTTTTTTTCCCTTAATTTTCCTTATTTTATCGAGAGTTGACCGAAAAAAGCAAGAAAAACGAATAATTTTAGCGAAATTTCAATTTTTTTCCTCTTTTTTTCCCTTAATTTTCCTTATTTTATCGAGATTTGACCAAAAAAAGCAAGAAAAACGAATAATTTTTGTGAAATTTCCAATTATTTCCTCTTTTTTTCCTTCATTCTCCTCATTTAACGAGATTTGACCGCAAAAAACCAAAAAAACGAATAATTTTATCGAAGTATCAATTATTATCCTCTTTTTTTCCCTTAATTTTCCTTATTTTATCGAGATTTGACCGAAAAAAGCAAGAAAAACGAATAATTTTAGCGAAATTTCAATTTTTTTCCTCTTTTTCTCCCTTAATTTTCCTTATTTTATCGAGATTTGACCGAAAAAAGCAAGAAAAACGAATAATTTTAGCGAAATAACAATTTTTATCCTCTTTCTTCCCTTAATTTTCCTTACTTTATCGAGATTTGACCGAAAAAAGCAAGAAAAACGAATAATTTTAGCGAAATTTCAATTTTTTTCCTCTTTTTTTCCCTTAATTTTCCTTATTTTATCGAGATTTGACCAAAAAAAGCAAAAAAACGAATAATTTTATCGAAATTTGAAATTTTTTCCTCTTTTTTTCTTTCATTCTCCTTATTTAACGAGATTTGACCGCAAAAAAACCAAGAAAAACGAATAATTTTATCGAAATATCAATTTTTAACCTCTTTTTTTTCTTAATTTTCCTTATTTTATCGAGATTTGACCGAAAAAAGCATGAAAAATGAATAATTTTAGCGAAATTTCAATTTTTTTCCTCTTTTTTTCCCTTAATTTTCCTTACTTTATCGAGATTTGACCGAAAAAAGCAAGAAAAACGAATAATTTTATCGAAATATCAATTTTTTTCCTCTTTTTTTCCCTTAATTTTCCTTATTTTATCGAGATTTGCACGAAAAAAGCAAGAAAAACGAATAATTTTAGCGAAATATCAATTTCTATCCTCTTTTTTCCCTTAATTTTCCTTATTTTATCGAGATTTGAACGAAAAAAGCAAGAAAAACGAATAATTTAAGCGAAATATCAATTTTTATCCTCTTTTTTTCCCTTAATTTTCCTTATTTTATCGAGATTTGACCGAAAAAAGCAAGAAAAAAAAATAATTTTAGCGAAATTTCAATTTTTTTCCTCTTTTTTTCCCTTAATTTTCCTTATTTTATCGAGAGTTGACCAAAAAAAGCAAGAAAAACGAATAATTTTAGCGAAATTTCAATTTTTTTCCTCTTTTTTTCCCTTAATTTTCCTTATTTTATCGAGATTTGACCAAAAAAAGCAAGAAAAACGAATAATTTTTGTGAAATTTCCAATTATTTCCTCTTTTTTTCCTTCATTCTCCTCATTTAACGAGATTTGACCGCAAAAAACCAAAAAAACGAATAATTTTATCGAAATATCAATTATTATCCTCTTTTTTTCCCTTAATTTTCCTTATTTTATCGAGATTTGACCGAAAAAATCAAGAAAAACGAATAATTTTAGCGAAATTTCAATTTTTTTCCTCTTTTTCTCCCTTAATTTTCCTTATTTTATCGAGATTTGACCGAAAAAAGCAAGAAAAACGAATAATTTTAGCGAAATAACAATTTTTATCCTCTTTCTTCCCTTAATTTTCCTTACTTTATCGAGATTTGACCGAAAAAAGCAAGAAAAACGAATAATTTTAGCGAAATTTCAATTTTTTTCCTCTTTTTTTCCCTTAATTTTCCTTATTTTATCGAGATTTGACCAAAAAAAGCAAAAAAACGAATAATTTTATCGAAATTTGAAATTTTTTCCTCTTTTTTTCTTTCATTCTCCTCATTTAACGAGATTTGACCGCAAAAAAACCAAGAAAAACGAATAATTTTATCGAAATATCAATTTTTAACCTCTTTTTTTTCTTAATTTTCCTTATTTTATCGAGATTTGACCGAAAAAAGCATGAAAAATGAATAATTTTAGCGAAATTTCAATTTTTTTCCTCTTTTTTTCCCTTAATTTTCCTTATTTTATCGAGATTTGACCGAAAAAAGCAAGAAAAACGAATAATTTTATCGAAATATATATTTTTATCCTCTTTTTTTCCCTTAATTTTCCTTATTTTATCGAGATTTGACCGAAAAAAGCAAGAAAAACGAATAATTTTAGCGAAATTTCAATTTTTTCCTCTTTTTTTCCCTTAATTTTCCTTACTTTATCCTGATTTGACCGAAAAAAGCAAGAAAAACGAATAATTTTATCGAAATTTCAAATTTTTTCCTCTTTTTTTCTTTCATTCTCCTCATTTAACGAGATTTGACCGCAAAAAAACCAAGAAAAACGAATAATTTTATCGAAATATCAATTTTTGTCCTCTTTTTTTCCCTTAATTTTCATTATTTTATCGAGATTTGACCGAAAAAACAAGAAAAACGAAAAATTTTAGCGAAATATCAATTTTTAACCTCTTTTTTCCCTTAATTTTCCTTATTTTATGGAGATTTGACCGAAAAAAGCTTGAAAAATGAATAATTTTAGCGAAACTTCAATTTTTTTCCTCTTTTTTTCCCTTAATTTTCCTTACTTTATCGAGATTTGACCGAAAAAAGCAAGAAAAACGAATAATTTTATCGAAATATCAATTTTTTTCCTCTTTTTTTCCCTTAATTTTCCTTATTTTATCGAGATTTGCCCGAAAAAAGCAAGAAAAACGAATAATTTTAGCGAAATATCAATTTCTATCCTCTTTTTTCCCTTAATTTTCCTTATTTTATCGAGATTTGAACGAAAAAAGCAAGAAAAACGAATAATTTAAGCGAAATATCAATTTTTATCCTCTTTATTTTATCGAGATTTGACCGAAAAAAGCATGAAAAATGAATAATTTTAGCGAAATTTCAATTTTTTTCCTCTTTTTTTCCCTTAATTTTCCTTATTTTATCGAGATTTGACCGAAAAAAGCAAGAAAAACGAATAATTTTATCGAAATATATATTTTTATCCTCTTTTTTTCCCTTAATTTTCCTTATTTTATCGAGATTTGACCGAAAAAAGCAAGAAAAACGAATAATTTTAGCGAAATAACAATTTTTATCCTCTTTCTTCCCTTAATTTTCCTTATTTTATCGAGATTTGACCGAAAAAAGCAAGAAAAACGAATAATTTTAGCGAAATTTCAATTTTTTTCCTCTTTTTTTCCTTTAATTTTCCTTATTTTATCGAGATTTGACCAAAAAAAGCAAAAAAACGAATAATTTTATCGAAATTTCAAATTTTTTCCTCTTTTTTTCTTTCATTCTCCTCATTTAACGAGATTTGACCGCAAAAAAACCAAGAAAAACGAATAATTTTATCGAAATATCAATATTTATCCTCTTTTTTTCCCTTAATTTTCCTTATTTTATCGAGATTTGACCAAAAAAAGCAAAAAAACGAATAATTTTATCGAAATTTCAAATTTTTTCCTCTTTTTTTCTTTCATTCTCCTCATTTAACGAGATTTGACCGCAAAAAAACCAAGAAAAACGAATAATTTTATCGAAATATCAATATTTATCCTCTTTTTTTCCCTTAATTTTCCTTATTTTATCGAGATTTGACCGAAAAAAGCATGAAAAATGAATAATTTTAGCGAAATTTCAATTTTTTTCCTCTTTTTTTCCCTTAATTTTCCTTATTTTATCGAGATTTGACCGAAAAAAGCAAGAAAAACGAATAATTTTATCGAAATATATATTTTTATCCTCTTTTTTTCCCTTAATTTTCCTTATTTTATCGAGATTTGACCGAAAAAAGCTTGAAAAATGAATAATTTTAGCGAAACTTCAATTTTTTTCCTCTTTTTTTCCCTTAATTTTCCTTACTTTATCGAGATTTGACCGAAAAAAGCAAGAAAATCGAATAATTTTATCGAAATATCAATTTTTTTCCTCTTTTTTTCCCTTAATTTTCCTTATTTTATCGAGATTTGCCCGAAAAAAGCAAGAAAAACGAATAATTTTAGCGAAATATCAATTTCTATCCTCTTTTTTCCCTTAATTTTCCTTATTATATCGAGATTTGAACGAAAAAAGCAAGAAAAACGAATAATTTAAGCGAAATATCAATTTTTATCCTCTTTTTTTCCCTTAATTTTCCTTATTTTATCGAGATTTGACCGAAAAAAGCAAGAAAAAAAAATAATTTTAGCGAAATTTCAATTTTTTTCCTCTTTTTTTCCCTTAATTTTCCTTATTTTATCGAGATTTGACCAAAAAAAGCAAGAAAAACGAATAATTTTTGTGAAATTTCAAATTTCTTCCTCTTTTTTTCCTTCATTCTCCTCATTTAACGAGATTTGACCGCAAAAAAACCAAGAAAAACGAATAATTTTATCGAAATATCAATATTTATCCTCTTTTTTTCCCTTAATTTTCCTTATTTTATCGAGATTTGACCGAAAAAAACAAGAAAAACGAAAAATTTTAGCGAAATATCAATTTTTAACCTCTTTTTTCCCTTAATTTTCCTTATTTTATCGAGATTTGACCGAAAAAAGCATGAAAAATGAATAATTTTAGCGAAATTTCAATTTTTTTCCTCTTTTTTTCCCTTAATTTTCCTTATTTTATCGAGATTTGACCGAAAAAAGCAAGAAAAACGAATAATTTTATCGAAATATATATTTTTATCCTCTTTTTTTCCCTTAATTTTCCTTATTTTATCGAGATTTGACCGAAAAAAGCAAGAAAAACGAATAATTTTAGCGAAATTTCAATTTTTTCCTCTTTTTTTCTCTTAATTTTCCTTACTTTATCCTGATTTGACCGAAAAAAGCAAGAAAAACGAATAATTTTATCGAAATTTCAAATTTTTTCCTCTTTTTTTCTTTCAATCTCCTCATTTAACGAGATTTGACCGAAAAAACAAGAAAAACGAAAAATTTTAGCGAAATATCAATTTTTAACCTCTTTTTTCCCTTAATTTTCCTTATTTTATGGAGATTTGACCGAAAAAAGCTTGAAAAATGAATAATTTTAGCGAAACTTCAATTTTTTCCTCTTTTTTTCCCTTAAATTTCCTTACTTTATCGAGATTTGACCGAAAAAAGCAAGAAAAACGAATAATTTTATCGAAATATCAATTTTTTTCCTCTTTTTTTCCCTTAATTTTCCTTATTTTATCGAGATTTGCCCGAAAAAAGCAAGAAAAACGAATAATTTTAGCGAAATATCAATTTCTATCCTCTTTTTTCCCTTAATTTTCCTTTTTATATCGAGATTTGAACGAAAAAAGCAAGAAAAACGAATAATTTAAGCGAAATATCAATTTTAATCCTCTTTTTTTCCTTAATTTTCCTTATTTTATCGAGATTTGACCGAAAAAAGCAAGAAAAAAAAATAATTTTAGCGAAATTTCAATTTTTTTCCTCTTTTTTTCCCTTAATTTTCCTTATTTTATCGAGATTTGACCGAATAAAGCAAGAAAAACGAATAATTTTAGCGAAATTTGAATTTTTTTCCTCTTTTTTTCCCTTAATTTTCCTTATTTTATCGAGATTTGACCAAAAAAAGCAAGAAAAACGAATAATTTTTGTTGAAATTTCAAATTTCTTCCGCTTTTTTTCCTTCATTCTCCTCATTTAACGAGATTTGACCGCAAAAAAACCAAGAAAAACGAATAATTTTATCGAAATATCAATATTTATCCTCTTTTTTTCCCTTAATTTTCCTTATTTTATCAAGATTTGACCGAAAAAAACAAGAAAAACGAAAAATTTTAGCGAAATATCAATTTTTAACCTCTTTTTTCCCTTAATTTTCCTTATTTTATCGAGATTTGACCGAAAAAAGCATGAAAAATGAATAATTTTAGCGAAATTTCAATTTTTTTCCTCTTTTTTTCCCTTAATTTTCCTTATTTTATCGAGATTTGACCGAAAAAAGCAAGAAAAACGAATAATTTTATCGAAATATATATTTTTATCCTCTTTTTTTCCCTTAATTTTCCTTATTTTATCGAGATTTGACCGAAAAAAGCAAGAAAAACGAATAATTTTAGCGAAATTTCAATTTTTTCCTCTTTTTTTCTCTTAATTTTCCTTACTTTATCCTGATTTGACCGAAAAAAGCAAGAATAACGAATAATTTTATCGAAATTTCAAATTTTTTCCTCTTTTTTTCTTTCATTCTCCTCATTTAACGAGATTTGACCGAAAAAACAAGAAAAACGAAAAATTTTAGCGAAATATCAATTTTTAACCTCTTTTTCCCTTAATTTTCCTTATTTTATGGAGATTTGACCGAAAAAAGCTTGAAAAATGAATAATTTTAGCGAAACTTCAATTTTTTTCCTCTTTTTTTCCCTTAATTTTCCTTACTTTATCGAGATTTGACCGAAAAAAGCAAGAAAAACGAATAATTTTATCGAAATATCAATTTTTTTCCTCTTTTTTTCCCTTAATTTTCCTTATTTTATCGAGATTTGCCCGAAAAAAGCAAGAAAAACGAATAATTTTAGCGAAATATCAATTTCTATCCTCTTTTTTCCCTTAATTTTCCTTATTATATCGAGATTTGAACGAAAAAAGCAAGAAAAACGAATAATTTAAGCGAA
Source organism: Sympetrum striolatum (assembly GCA_947579665.1). NCBI lineage: Eukaryota > Metazoa > Arthropoda > Insecta > Odonata > Libellulidae > Sympetrum > Sympetrum striolatum. The sequence continues at coordinate 74,494 of OX388342.1, read as the reverse complement.
ATATCAATTTTTATCCTCTTTTTTTCCCTTAATTTTCCTTATTTTATCGAGATTTGACCGAAAAAAGCAAGAAAAAAAAATAATTTTAGCGAAATTTCAATTTTTTTCCTTTTTTTTTTCCCTTAATTTTCCTTATTTTATCGAGATTTGACCGAAAAAAGCAAGAAAAACGAATAATTTTAGCGAAATTTGAATTTTTTTCCTCTTTTTTTCCCTTAATTTTCCTTATTTTATCGAGATTTGACCAAAAAAAGCAAGAAAAACGAATAATTTTTGTGAAATTTCAAATTTCTTCCTCTTTTTTTCCTTCATTCTCCTCATTTAACGAGATTTGACCGCAAAAAACCAAGAAAAACGAATAATTTTATCGAAATATCAATTTTTATCCTCTTTTTTTCCCTTAATTTTCCTTATTTTATCGAGATTTGACCGAAAAAAGCAAGAAAAACGAATAATTTTAGCGAAATTTCAATTTTTTTCCTCTTTTGCTCCCTTCATTTTCCTTATTTTATCGAGATTTGACCGAAAAAAGCAAAAAAACGAATAATTTTAGCGAAATTTCAATTTTTTCCTATTTTTACCCTTAATTTTCCTTACTTTATCGAGATTTGACCGAAAAAAGCAAGAAAAACGAATAATTTTATCGAAATATCAATTTTTTTCCTCTTTTTTTCCCTTAATTTTCCTTATTTTATCGAGATTTGACCGAAAAAAGCAAGAAAAACGAATAATTTTTGCGAAATATCAATTTCTATACTCTTTTTCCCTTAATTTTACTTATTTTATCAAGATTTGACCAAAAAAAGCAAGAAAAACGAATAATTTTAGCGAAATATCAATTTTTATCCTCTTTCTTCCCTTAATTTTCCTTATTTTATCGAGATTTGACCGAAAAAAGCATGAAAAATGAATAATTTAAGCGAAATTTCAATTTTTTTCCTCTTTTTTTCCCTTAATTTTCCTTATTTTATCGAGATTTGACCGAAAAAAGCAAGAAAAACGAATAATTTTAGCGAAATTTCAATTTTTTCCTCTTTTTTTCCTTCATTCTCATCATTTAACGAGATTTGACCGAAAAAAGCAAGAAAAACGAATAATTTTATCGAAATATCAATTTTTATCCTCTTTTTTTCACTTAATTTTCCTTATTTTATCGAGATTTGACCGAAAAAAGCAAGAAAAACGAATAATTTTAGCGAAATTTCAATTTTTTTCCTCTTTTTTTCCCTTAATTTTCCTTACTTTATCGAGATTTGACCGAAAAAAGCAAGAATACGAATAATTTTAGCGAAATTTCAATTTTTTTCCTCTTTTTTTCCTTCATTCTCATCATTTAACGAGATTTGACCGAAAAAAGCAAGAAAAACGAATAATTTTATCGAAATATCAATTTTTATTCTCTTTTCTTCCCTTAATTTTCCTTATTTTATCGAGATTCGACCGAAAAAAGCAAGAAAAACGAATAATTTTAGCGAAATTTCAATTTTTTTCCTCTTTTTTTCACTTAATTTTCCTTACTTTATCGAGATTCGACCGAAAAAAGCAAGAAAAACGAATAATTTTAGCGAAATATCAATTTCTATCCTCTTTTTTCCCTTAATTTTACTTATTTTATCAAGATTTGAACGAAAAAAGCAAGAAAAACGAATAATTTAAGCGAAATATCAATTTTTATCCTCTTTTTTTCCCTTAATTTTCTTTATTTTATCGAGATTAGACCGAAAAAAGCAAGAAAAACGAATAATTTTAGCGAAATTTCAATTTTTTTCCTCTTTTTTTCCCTTAATTTTCCTTATTTTATCGAGATTTGACCGAAAAAAGCAAGAAAAACGAATAATTTTAGCGAAATTTCAATTTTTTTCCTCTTTTTCTCCCTTAATTTTCCTTATTTTGTCGAGATTTGACCGAAAAAACAAGAAAAACGAAAAATTTTAGCGAAATATCAATTTTTAACCTCTTTTTTCCCTTAATTTTCCTTATTTTATGGAGATTTGACCGAAAAAAGCTTGAAAAATGAATAATTTTAGCGAAATTTCAATTTTTTTCCTCTTTTTTTCCTTCATTCTCATCATTTAACGAGATTTGACCGAAAAAAGCAAGAAAAACGAATAATTTTATCGAAATATCAATTTTTATTCTCTTTTCTTCCCTTAATTTTCCTTATTTTATCGAGATTCGACCGAAAAAAGCAAGAAAAACGAATAATTTTAGGGAAATTTCAATTTTTTTCCTCTTTTTTTCACTTAATTTTCCTTACTTTATCGAGATTCGACCGAAAAAAGCAAGAAAAACGAATAATTTTAGCGAAATATCAATTTCTATCCTCTTTTTTCCCTTAATTTTACTTATTTTATCAAGATTTGAACGAAAAAAGCAAGAAAAACGAATAATTTAAGCGAAATATCAATTTTTATCCTCTTTTTTTCCCTTAATTTTCTTTATTTTATCGAGATTAGACCGAAAAAAGCAAGAAAAACGAATAATTTTAGCGAAATTTCAATTTTTTTCCTCTTTTTTTCCCTTAATTTTCCTTATTTTATCGAGATTTGACCAAAAAAAGCAAGAAAAACGAATAATTTTTGTGAAATTTATAATTTTTTCATCTTTTTTTCCTTCATTCTCCTCATTTAACGAGATTTGACCGCAAAAAAACAAGAAAAAGGAATAATTTTATCGAAATATCAATAATTATCCTCTTTTTTTCCCTTAATTTTCCTTATTTTATCGAGATTTGACCGAAAAAAGCAAGAAAAACGAATAATTTTAGCGAAATTTCAATTTTTTTCCTCTTTTTCTCCCTTAATTTTCCTTATTTTGTCGAGATTTGACCGAAAAAACAAGAAAAACGAAAAATTTTAGCGAAATATCAATTTTTAACCTCTTTTTTCCCTTATTTTTCCTTATTTTATGGAGATTTGACCGAAAAAAGCTTGAAAAATGAATAATTTTAGCGAAATTTCAATTTTTTTCCTCTTTTTTTCCCTTAATTTTCCTTACTTTATCGAGATTCGACCGAAAAAAGCAAGAAAAACGTATAATTTTATCGAAATATCAATTTTTTTCCTCTTTTTTTCCCTTAATTTTCCTTATTTTATCGAGATTTGCCCGAAAAAAGCAAGAAAAACGAATAATTTTATCGAAATATATATTTTTATCCTCTTTTTTTCCCTTACTTTTCCTTATTTTATCGAGATTTGACCGAAAAAAGCAAGAAAAACGAATAATTTTAGCGAAATTTCAGTTTTTTTCCTCTTTTTTTCCCTTAATTTTCCTTATTTTATCGAGATTTGACCGAAAAAAGCAAGAAAAACGAATAATTTTAGCGAAATTTCACTTTTTTTCCTCTTTTTTTCCCTTAATTTTCCTTATTTTATCGAGATTTGACCACAAAAAGCAAGAAAAACGAATAATTTTATCGAAATTTCAAATTTTTTCCTCTTTTTTTCTTTCATTCTCCTCATTTAACGAGATTTGACCGCAAAAAAACCAAGAAAAACGAATAATTTTATCGAAATAACAATTTTTATCCTCTTTTTTCCCTTAATTTTCATTATTTTATCGAGATTTGACCGAAAAAAGCAAGAAAAACGAATAATTTTAGCGAAATTTCAATTTTTTTCCTCTTTTTCTCCCTTAATTTTCCTTATTTTGTCGAGATTTGACCGAAAAAACAAGAAAAACGAAAAATTTTAGCGAAATATCAATTTTTAACCTCTTTTTTCCCTTAATTTTCCTTATTTTATGGAGATTTGACCGAAAAAAGCTTGAAAAATGAATAATTTTAGCGAAATTTCAATTTTTTTCCTCTTTTTTCCCTTAATTTTCCTTACTTTATGGAGATTTGACCGAAAAAAGCAAGAAAAACGAATAATTTTATCGAAATATCAATTTTTTTCCTCTTTTTTTCCCTTAATTTTCCTTATTTTATCGAGATTTGCCGGAAAAAAGCAAGAAAAACGAATAATTTTAGCGAAATATCAATTTCTATCCTCTTTTTTCCCTTAATTTTCCTTATTTTATCGAGATTTGAACGAAAAAAGCAAGAAAAACGAATAATTAAAGCGAAATATCAATTTTTATCCTCTTTTTTTCCCTTAATTTTCCTTATTTTATCGAGATTTGACCGAAAAAAGCAAGAAAAAAAAATAATTTTAGCGAAATTTCAATTTTTTTCCTCTTTTTTTCCCTTAATTTTCCTTATTTTATCGAGAGTTGACCGAAAAAAGCAAGAAAAACGAATAATTTTAGCGAAATTTCAATTTTTTTCCTCTTTTTTTCCCTTAATTTTCCTTATTTTATCGAGATTTGACCAAAAAAAGCAAGAAAAACGAATAATTTTTGTGAAATTTCAAATTTTTTCCTCTTTTTTTCCTTCATTCTCCTCAATTAACGAGATTTGACCGCAAAAAACCAAAAAAACGAATAATTTTATCGAAATATCAATTATTATCCTCTTTTTTTCCCTTAATTTTCCTTATTTTATCGAGATTTGACCGAAAAAAGCAAGAAAAACGAATAATTTTAGCGAAATTTCAATTTTTTTCCTCTTTTTCTCCCTTAATTTTCCTTATTTTATCGAGATTTGACCGAAAAAAGCAAGAAAAACGAATAATTTTAGCGAAATAACAATTTTTATCCTCTTTCTTCCCTTAATTTTCCTTACTTTATCGAGATTAGACCGAAAAAAGCAAGAAAAACGAATAATTTTAGCGAAATTTCAATTTTTTTCCTCTTTTTTTCCCTTAATTTTCCTTATTTTATCGAGATTTGACCAAAAAAAGAAAAAAAAACGAATAATTTTATCGAAATTTCAAATTTTATCCTCTTTTTTTCTTTCATTCTCCTCATTTAACGAGATTTGACCGCAAAAAAACCAAGAAAAACGAATAATTTTATCGAAATATCAATTTTTAACCTCTTTTTTTCCCTTAATTTTCCTTATTTTATCGAGATTTGACCGAAAAAAGCAAGAAAAACGAATAATTTTATCGAAATATATATTTTTATCCTCTTTTTTTTCCTTAATTTTCCTTATTTTATCGAGATTTGACCGAAAAAAGCAAGAAAAACGAATAATTTTAGCGAAATTTCAATTTTTTCCTCTTTTTTTCCCTTAATTTTCCTTACTTTATCCTGATTTGACCGAAAAAAGCAAGAAAAACGAATAATTTTATCGAAATTTCAAATTTTTTCCTCTTTTTTTCTTTCATTCTCCTCATTTAACGAGATTTGATCGCAAAAAAACCAAGAAAAACGAATAATTTTATCGAAATATCAATTTTTGTCCTCTTTTTTTCCCTTAATTTTCATTATTTTATCGAGATTTGACCGAAAAAACAAGAAAAACGAAAAATTTTAGCGAAATATCAATTTTTAACCTCTTTTTTCCCTTAATTTTCCTTTTTTATGGAGATTTGACCGAAAAAAGCTTGAAAAATGAATAATTTTAGCGAAACTTCAATTTTTTTCCTCTTTTTTTCCCTTAATTTTCCTTACTTTATCGAGATTTGACCGAAAAAAGCAAGAAAAACGAATAATTTTATCGAAATATCAATTTTTTTCGTCTTTTTTTCCCTTAATTTTCCTTATTTTATCGAGATTTGCCCGAAAAAAGCAAGAAAAACGAATAATTTTAGCGAAATATCAATTTCTATCCTCTTTTTTCCCTTAATTTTCCTTATTTTATCGAGATTTGAACGAAAAAAGCAAGAAAAACGAATAATTTAAGCGAAATATCAATTTTTATCCACTTTTTTTCCCTTAATTTTCCTTATTTTATCGAGATTTGACCGAAAAAAGCAAGAAAAAAAAATAATTTTAGCGAAATTTGAATTTTTTTCCTCTTTTTTTCCCTTAATTTTCCTTATTTTATCGAGATTTGACCAAAAAAAGCAAGAAAAACGAATAATTTTTGTGAAATTTCAAATTTCTTCCTCTTTTTTTCCTTCATTCTCCTCATTTATCGAGATTTGACCGAAAAAAGCAAGAAAAACGTATAATTTTATCGAAATATCAATTTTTTTCCTCTTTTTTTCCCTTAATTTTCCTTATTTTATCGAGATTTGCCCGAAAAAAGCAAGAAAAACAAATAATTTTAGCGAAATTTCAATTTTTTCCTCTTTTTTTCCTTCATTCTCATCATTTAACGAGATTTGACCGAAAAAAGCAAGAAAAACGAATAATTTTATCGAAATATATATTTTTATCCTCTTTTTTTCCCTTACTTTTCCTTATTTTATCGAGATTTGACCGAAAAAAGCAAGAAAAACGAATAATTTTAGCGAAATTTCAGTTTTTTTCCTCTTTTTTTCCCTTAATTATCCATATTTTATCGAGATTTGACCAAAAAAAGCAAGAAAAACGAATAATTTTAGCGAAATATCAATTTTTATCCTCTTTCTTCCCTTAATTATCCTTATTTTATCGAGATTTGACCGAAAAAAGCAAGAAAAACGAATAATTTTAGCGAAATTTCACTTTTTTTCCTCTTTTTTTCCCTTAATTTTCCTTATTTTATCGAGATTTGACCAAAAAAAGCAAGAAAAACGAATAATTTTATCGAACTTTCAAATTTTTTCCTCTTTTTTTCTTTCATTCTCCTCATTTAACGAGATTTGACCGCAAAAAAACCAAGAAAAACGAATAATTTTATCGAAATAACAATTTTTATCCTCTTTTTTCCCTTAATTTTCCTTATTTTATCGAGATTTGCCCGAAAAAAGCAAGAAAAACGAATAATTTTAGCGAAATATCAATTTCTATCCTCTTTTTTTCCTTAATTTTCCTTATTTTATCGAGATTTGAACGAAAAAAGCAAGAAAAACGAATAATTTAAGCGAAATATCAATTTTTATCCTCTTTTTTTCCCTTAATTTTCCTTATTTTATCGAGATTTGACCGAAAAAAGCAAGAAAAAAAAATAATTTTAGCGAAATTTCAATTTTTTTCCTCTTTTTTTCCCTTAATTTTCCTTATTTTATCGAGAGTTGACCGAAAAAAGCAAGAAAAACGTATAATTTTAGCGAAATTTCAATTTTTTTCCTCTTTTTTTCCCTTAATTTTCCTTATTTTATCGAGATTTGACCAAAAAAAGCAAGAAAAACGAATAATTTTTGTGAAATTTCAAATTTTTTCCTCTTTTTTTCCTTCATTCTCCTCATTTAACGAGATTTGACCGCAAAAAACCAAAAAAACGAATAATTTTATCGAAATATCAATTATTATATTCTTTTTTTCCCTTTATTTTCCTTATTTTATCGAGATTTGACCGAAAAAAGCAAGAAAAACGAATAATTTTAGCGAAATTTCAATTTTTTTCCTCTTTTTCTCCCTTAATTTTCCTTATTTTATCGAGATTTGACCGAAAAAAGCAAGAAAAACGAATAATTTTAGCGAAATAACAATTTTTATCCTCTTTCTTCCCTTAATTTTCCTTATTTTATCGAGATTTGACCAAAAAAAGCAAGAAAAACGAATAATTTTTGTGAAATTTCAAATTTCTTCCTCTTTTTTTCCTTCATTCTCCTCATTTATCGAGATTTGACCGAAAAAAGCAAGAAAAACGTATAATTTTATCGAAATATCAATTTTTTTCCTCTTTTTTTCCCTTAATTTTCCTTATTTTATCGAGATTTGCCCGAAAAAAGCAAGAAAAACAAATAATTTTAGCGAAATTTCAATTTTTTCCTCTTTTTTTCCTTCATTCTCATCATTTAACGAGATTTGACCGAAAAAAGCAAGAAAAACGAATAATTTTATCGAAATATATATTTTTATCCTCTTTTTTTCCCTTACTTTTCCTTATTTTATCGAGATTTGACCGAAAAAAGCAAGAAAAACGAATAATTTTAGCGAAATTTCAGTTTTTTTCCTCTTTTTTTCCCTTAATTATCCATATTTTATCGAGATTTGACCAAAAAAAGCAAGAAAAACGAATAATTTTAGCGAAATATCAATTTTTATCCTCTTTCTTCCCTTAATTATCCTTATTTTATCGAGATTTGACCGAAAAAAGCAAGAAAAACGAATAATTTTAGCGAAATTTCACTTTTTTTCCTCTTTTTTTCCCTTAATTTTCCTTATTTTATCGAGATTTGACCAAAAAAAGCAAGAAAAACGAATAATTTTATCGAACTTTCAAATTTTTTCCTCTTTTTTTCTTTCATTCTCCTCATTTAACGAGATTTGACCGCAAAAAAACCAAGAAAAACGAATAATTTTATCGAAATAACAATTTTTATCCTCTTTTTTCCCTTAATTTTCCTTATTTTATCGAGATTTGCCCGAAAAAAGCAAGAAAAACGAATAATTTTAGCGAAATATCAATTTCTATCCTCTTTTTTTCCTTAATTTTCCTTATTTTATCGAGATTTGAACGAAAAAAGCAAGAAAAACGAATAATTTAAGCGAAATATCAATTTTTATCCTCTTTTTTTCCCTTAATTTTCCTTATTTTATCGAGATTTGACCGAAAAAAGCAAGAAAAAAAAATAATTTTAGCGAAATTTCAATTTTTTTCCTCTTTTTTTCCCTTAATTTTCCTTATTTTATCGAGAGTTGACCGAAAAAAGCAAGAAAAACGTATAATTTTAGCGAAATTTCAATTTTTTTCCTCTTTTTTTCCCTTAATTTTCCTTATTTTATCGAGATTTGACCAAAAAAAGCAAGAAAAACGAATAATTTTTGTGAAATTTCAAATTTTTTCCTCTTTTTTTCCTTCATTCTCCTCATTTAACGAGATTTGACCGCAAAAAACCAAAAAAAACGAATAATTTTATCGAAATATCAATTATTATATTCTTTTTTTCCCTTTATTTTCCTTATTTTATCGAGATTTGACCGAAAAAAGCAAGAAAAACGAATAATTTTAGCGAAATTTCAATTTTTTTCCTCTTTTTCTCCCTTAATTTTCCTTATTTTATCGAGATTTGACCGAAAAAAGCAAGAAAAACGAATAATTTTAGCGAAATAACAATTTTTATCCTCTTTCTTCCCTTAATTTTCCTTATTTTATCGAGATTTGACCAAAAAAAGCAAGAAAAACGAATAATTTTAGCGAAATTTCAATTTTTTTCCTCTTTTTTTCCCTTAATTTTCCTTATTTTATCGAGATTTGACCAAAAAAAGCAAAAAAAACGAATAATTTTATCGAAATTTCAAATTTTTTCCTCTTTTTTTCTTTCATTCTCCTCATTTAACGAGATTTGACCGCAAAAAAACCAAGAAAAACGAATAATTTTATCGAAATATCAATATTTATCCTCTTTTTTTCCCTTAATTTTCCTTATTTTATCGAGATTTGACCGAAAAAAACAAGAAAAACGAAAAATTTTAGCGAAATATCAATTTTTAACCTCTTTTTTCCCTTAATTTTCCTTATTTTATCGAGATTTGACCGAAAAAAGCATGAAAAATGAATAATTTTAGCGAAATTTCAATTTTTTTCCTCTTTTTTTCCCTTAATTTTTCTTATTTTATCGAGATTTGACCGAAAAAAGCAAGAAAAACGAATAATTTTATCGAAATATATATTTTTTTCCCTTAATTTTCCTTATTTTATCGAGATTTGACCGAAAATAGCAAGAAAAACGAATAATTTTAGCGAAATTTCAATTTTTTCCTCTTTTTTTCCCTTAATTTTCCTTACTTTATCCTGATTTGACCGAAAAAAGCAAGAAAAACGAATAATTTTATCGAAATTTCAAATTTTTTCCTCTTTTTTTCTTTCATTCTCCTCATTTAACGAGATTTGACCGCAAAAAAACCAAGAAAAACGAATAATTTTATCGAAATATCAATTTTTGTCCTCTTTTTTTCCCTTAATTTTCATTATTTTATCGAGATTTGACCGAAAAAACAAGAAAAACGGTAAATTTGAGCGAAATATCAATTTTTAACCTCTTTTTTCCCTTAATTTTCCTTATTTTATGGAGATTTGACCGAAAAAAGCTTGAAAAATGAATAATTTTAGCGAAACTTCAATTTTTTTCCTCTTTTTTTCCCTTAATTTTCCTTACTTTATCGAGATTTGACCGAAAAAAGCAAGAAAAACGAATAATTTTATCGAAATATCAATTTTTTTCCTCTTTTTTTCCCTTAATTTTCCTTATTTTATCGAAATTTGCCCGAAAAAAGCAAGAAAAACGAATAATTTTAGCGAAATATCAATTTCTATCCTCTTTTTTCCCTTAATTTTCCTTATTTTATCGAGATTTGAACGAAAAAAGCAAGAAAAACGAATAATTTAAGCGAAATATCAATTTTTATCCTCTTTTTTTCCCTTAATTTTCCTTATTTTATCGAGATTTGACCGAAAAAAGCAAGAAAAAAAAATAATTTTAGCGAAATTTCAATTTTTTTCCTCTTTTTTTCCCTTAATTTTCCTTATTTTATCGAGATTTGACCGAAAAAAGCAAGAAAAACGAATAATTTTTGCGAAATTTGAATTTTTTTCCTCTTTTTTTCCCTTAATTTTCCTTATTTTATCGAGATTTGACCAAAAAAAGCAAGAAAAACGAATAATTTTTGTGAAATTTCAAATTTCTTCCTCTTTTTTTCCTTCATTCTCCTCATTTAACGAGATTTGACCGCAAAAAACCAAGAAAAACGAATAATTTTATCGAAATATCAATTTTTATCCTCTTTTTTTCCCTTAATTTTCCTTATTTTATCGAGATTTGACCGAAAAAAGCAAGAAAAACGAATAATTTTAGCGAAATTTCAATTTTTTCCTCTTTTTCTCCCTTCATTTTCCTTATTTTATCGAGATTTGACCGAAAAAAGCAAAAAAACGAATAATTTTAGCGAAATTTCAATTTTTTCCTATTTTTACCCTTAATTTTCCTTACTTTATCGAGATTTGACCGAAAAAAGCAAGAAAAACGAATAATTTTATCGAAATATCAATTTTTTTCCTCTTTTTTTCCCTTAATTTTCCTTATTTTATCGAGATTTGACCGAAAAAAGCAAGAAAAACGAATAATTTTTGCGAAATATCAATTTCTATCCTCTTTTTCCCTTAATTTTACTTATTTTATCAAGATTTGACCAAAAAAAGCAAGAAAAACGAATAATTTTAGCGAAATATCAATTTTTATCCTCTTTCTTCTCTTAATTTTCCTTATTTTATCGGGATTTGACCGAAAAAAGCATGAAAAATGAATAATTTTAGCGAAATTTCAATTTTTTTTCCTCTTTTTTTCCCTTAATTTTCCTTATTTTATCGAGATTTGACCGAAAAAAAGCAAGAAAAACGAATAATTTTAGCGAAATTTCAATTTTTTCCTCCTTTTTTCCTTCATTCTCATCATTTAACGAGATTTGACCGAAAAAAGCAAGAAAAACGAATAATTTTATCGAAATATCAATTTTTATCCTCTTTTTTTCACTTAATTTTCCTTATTTTTTCGAGATTTGACCGAAAAAAGCAAGAAAAACGAATAATTTTAGCGAAATTTCAATTTTTTTCCTCTTTTTTTCCCTTAATTTTCCTTACTTTATCGAGATTTGACCGAAAAAAGCAAGAATACGAATAATTTTAGCGAAATTTCAATTTTTTTCCTCTTTTTTTCCTTCATTCTCATCATTTAACGAGATTTGAACGAAAAAAGCAAGAAAAACGAATAATTTTATCGAAATATCAATTTTTATTCTCTTTTCTTCCCTTAATTTTCCTTATTTTATCGATATTCGACCGAAAAAAGCAAGAAAAACGAATAATTTTAGCAAAATTTCAATTTTTTTCCTCTTTTTTTCACTTAATTTTCCTTACTTTATCGAGATTCGACCGAAAAAAGCAAGAAAAACGAATAATTTTAGCGAAATATCAATTTCTATCCTCTTTTTTCCCTTAATTTTACTTATTTTATCAAGATTTGAACGAAAAAAGCAAGAAAAACGAATAATTTAAGCGAAATATCAATTTTTATCCTCTTTTTTTCCCTTAATTTTCTTTATTTTATCGAGATTTGACCGAAAAAAGCAAGAAAAACGAATAATTTTAGCGAAATTTCAATTTTTTTCCTCTTTTTTTCCCTTAATTTTCCTTATTTTATCGAGATTTGACCGAAAAAAGCAAGAAAAACGAATAATTTTAGCGAAATTTCAGTTTTTTTCCTCTTTTTTTCCCTTAATTATCCATATTTTATCGATATTTGACCAAAAAAAGCAAGAAAAACGAATAATTTTAGCGAAATATCAATTTTTATCCTCTTTCTTCCCTTAATTTTCCTTATTTTATCGAGATTTGACCGAAAAAAGCAAGAAAAACGAATAATTTTAGCGAAATTTCAATTTTTTTCCTCTTTTTTTCCCTTAATTTTCCTTATTTTATCGAGATTTGACCGAAAAAAGCAAGAAAAACGAATAATTTTATCGAAATTTCAAATTTTTTCCACTTTTTTTCTTTCATTCTCCTCATTTAACGAGATTTGACCGCAAAAAAACCAAGAAAAACGAATAATTTTATCGAAATATCAATTTTTATCCTCTTTTTTTCCCTTAATTTTCATTATTTTATCGAGATTTGACCGAAAAAACAAGAAAAACGAAAAATTTTAGCGAAATATTAATTTTTAACCTCTTTTTTCCCTTAATTTTCCTTATTTTATGGAGATTTGACCGAAAAAAGCTTGAAAAATGAATAATTTTAGCGAAATTTCAATTTTTTTCCTCTTTTTTTCCCTTAATTTTCCTTACTTTATCGAGATTTGACCGAAAAAAGCAAGAAAAACGAATAATTTTATCGAAATATCAATTTTTTTCCTCTTTTTTTCCCTTAATTTTCCTTATTTTATCGAGATTTGCCCAAAAAAAGCAAGAAAAACGAATAATTTTAGCGAAATATCAATTTCTATCCTCTTTTTTCCCTTAATTCTCCTTATTTTATCGAGATTTGAACGAAAAAAGCAAGAAAAACGAATAATTTAAGCGAAATATCAATTTTTATCCTCTTTTTTTCCCTTAATTTTCCTTATTTTATCGATACTTGACCGAAAAAAGCAAGAAAAAAAAATAATTTTAGCGAAATTTCAATTTTTTTCCTCTTTTTTTCCCTTAATTTTCCTTATTTTATCGAGATTTGACCAAAAAAAGCAAGAAAAACGAATAATTTTTGTGAAATTTATAATTTTTTCATCTTTTTTTCCTTCATTCTCCTCATTTAACGAGATTTGACCGCAAAAAACCAAGAAAAAGGAATAATTTTATCGAAATATCAATTATTATCCTCTTTTTTTCCCTTAATTTTCCTTATTTTATCGAGATTTGACCGAAAAAAGCAAGAAAAACAAATAATTTTAGCGAAATTTCAATTTTTTTCCTCTTTTTTTCCCTTAATTTTCCTTATTTTATCGAGATTTGACCAAAAAAAGCAAGAAAAACGAATAATTTTTGTGAAATTTATAATTTTTTCATCTTTTTTTCCTTCATTCTCCTCATTTAACGAGATTTGACCGCAAAAAACCAAGAAAAAGGAATAATTTTATCGAAATATCAATTATTATCCTCTTTTTTTCCCTTAATTTTCCTTATTTTATCGAGATTTGACCGAAAAAAGCAAGAAAAACGAATAATTTTAGCGAAATTTCAATTTTTTTCCTCTTTTTCTCCCTTAATTTTCCTTATTTTGTCGAGATTTGACCGAAAAAACAAGAAAAACGAAAAATTTTAGCGAAATATCAATTTTTAACCTCTTTTTTCCCTTAATTTTCCTTATTTTATGGAGATTTGACCGAAAAAAGCTTGAAAAATGAATAATTTTAGCGAAATTTCAATTTTTTTCCTCTTTTTTTCCCTTAATTTTCCTTACTTTATCAGAGATCTGACCGAAAAAAGCAAGAAAAACGCTAATTTTATCGAAATATCAATTTTTTTCCTCTTTTTTTCCCTTAATTTTCCTTATTTTATCGAGATTTGCCCGAAAAAAGCAAGAAAAACGAATAATTTTAGCGAAATTTCAATTTTTTCCTCTTTTTTTCCTTCATTCTCATCATTTAACGAGATTTGACCGAAAAAAGCAAGAAAAACGAATAATTTTATCGAAATATATATTTTTATCCTCTTTTTTCCCTTAATTTTCCTTATTTTATCGAGATTTGACCGAAAAAAGCAAGAAAAACGAATAATTTTAGCGAAATTTCAGTTTTTTTCCTCTTTTTTTCCCTTAATTATCCATATTTTATCGATATTTGACCAAAAAAAGCAAGAAAAACGAATAATTTTAGCGAAATATCAATTTTTATCCTCTTTCTTCCCTTAATTTTCCTTACTTTATCGAGATTTGACCGAAAAAAGCAAGAATACGAATAATTTTAGCGAAATTTCAATTTTTTTCCTCTTTTTTTCCTTCATTCTCATCATTTAACGAGATTTGAACGAAAAAAGCAAGAAAAACGAATAATTTTAGCAAAATTTCAATTTTTTTCCTCTTTTTTTCACTTAATTTTCCTTACTTTATCGAGATTCGACCGAAAAAAGCAAGAAAAACGAATAATTTTAGCGAAATATCAATTTCTATCCTCTTTTTTCCCTTAATTTTACTTATTTTATCAAGATTTGAACGAAAAAAGCAAGAAAAACGAATAATTTAAGCGAAATATCAATTTTTATCCTCTTTTTTTCCCTTAATTTTCTTTATTTTATCGAGATTTGACCGAAAAAAGCAAGAAAAACGAATAATTTTAGCGAAATTTCAATTTTTTTCCTCTTTTTCTCCCTTAATTTTCCTTATTTTGTCGAGATTTGACCGAAAAAACAAGAAAAACGAAAAATTTTAGCGAAATATCAATTTTTAACCTCTTTTTTCCCTTAATTTTCCTTATTTTATGGAGATTTGACCGAAAAAAGCTTGAAAAATGAATAATTTTAGCGAAATTTCAATTTTTTTCCTCTTTTTTTCCCTTAATTTTCCTTACTTTATCAGAGATCTGACCGAAAAAAGCAAGAAAAACGCTAATTTTATCGAAATATCAATTTTTTTCCTCTTTTTTTCCCTTAATTTTCCTTATTTTATCGAGATTTGCCCGAAAAAAGCAAGAAAAACGAATAATTTTAGCGAAATTTCAATTTTTTCCTCTTTTTTTCCTTCATTCTCATCATTTAACGAGATTTGACCGAAAAAAGCAAGAAAAACGAATAATTTTAGCGAAATTTCAATTTTTTTCCTTTTTTCTTCCTTCATTCTCCTCATTTAACGAGATTTGACCGAAAAAAGATAGAAAAACGAATAATTTTAGCTAAATATCAATTTTTATCCTCTTTTTTTCCCTTAATTTTCTTTATTTTATCGAGATTTGACCGAAAAAAGCAAGAAAAACGAATAATTTTAGCGAAATTTCAATTTTTTTCCTCTTTTTTTCCCTTAATTTTCCTTATTTTATCGAGATTTGACCGAAAAAAGCAAGAAAAACGAATAATTTTAGCGAAATTTCAGTTTTTTTCCTCTTTTTTTCCCTTAATTATCCATATTTTATCGATATTTGACCAAAAAAAGCAAGAAAAACGAATAATTTTAGCGAAATATCAATTTTTATCCTCTTTCTTCCCTTAATTTTCCTTATTTTATCGAGATTTGACCGAAAAAAGCAAGAAAAACGAATAATTTTAGCGAAATTTCAATTTTTTTCCTCTTTTTTTCCCTTAATTTTCCTTATTTTATCGAGATTTGACCGAAAAAAGCAAGAAAAACGAATAATTTTATCGAAATTTCAAATTTTTTCCACTTTTTTTCTTTCATTCTCCTCATTTAACGAGATTTGACCGCAAAAAAACCAAGAAAAACGAATAATTTTATCGAAATATCAATTTTTATCCTCTTTTTTTCCCTTAATTTTCATTATTTTATCGAGATTTGACCGAAAAAACAAGAAAAACGAAAAATTTTAGCGAAATATTAATTTTTAACCTCTTTTTTCCCTTAATTTTCCTTATTTTATGGAGATTTGACCGAAAAAAGCTTGAAAAATGAATAATTTTAGCGAAATTTCAATTTTTTTCCTCTTTTTTTCCCTTAATTTTCCTTACTTTATCGAGATTTGACCGAAAAAAGCAAGAAAAACGAATAATTTTATCGAAATATCAATTTTTTTCCTCTTTTTTTCCCTTAATTTTCCTTATTTTATCGAGATTTGCCCAAAAAAAGCAAGAAAAACGAATAATTTTAGCGAAATATCAATTTCTATCCTCTTTTTTTCCCTTAATTCTCCTTATTTTATCGAGATTTGAACGAAAAAAGCAAGAAAAACGAATAATTTAAGCGAAATATCAATTTTTATCCTCTTTTTTTCCCTTAATTTTCCTTATTTTATCGATACTTGACCGAAAAAAGCAAGAAAAAAAAATAATTTTAGCGAAATTTCAATTTTTTTCCTCTTTTTTTCCCTTAATTTTCCTTATTTTATCGAGATTTGACCAAAAAAAGCAAGAAAAACGAATAATTTTTGTGAAATTTATAATTTTTTCATCTTTTTTTCCTTCATTCTCCTCATTTAACGAGATTTGACCGCAAAAAACCAAGAAAAAGGAATAATTTTATCGAAATATCAATTATTATCCTCTTTTTTTCCCTTAATTTTCCTTATTTTATCGAGATTTGACCGAAAAAAGCAAGAAAAACGAATAATTTTAGCGAAATTTCAATTTTTTTCCTCTTTTTCTCCCTTAATTTTCCTTATTTTGTCGAGATTTGACCGAAAAAACAAGAAAAACGAAAAATTTTAGCGAAATATCAATTTTTAACCTCTTTTTTCCCTTAATTTTCCTTATTTTATGGAGATTTGACCGAAAAAAGCTTGAAAAATGAATAATTTTAGCGAAATTTCAATTTTTTTCCTCTTTTTTTCCCTTAATTTTCCTTACTTTATCAGAGATCTGACCGAAAAAAGCAAGAAAAACGCTAATTTTATCGAAATATCAATTTTTTTCCTCTTTTTTTTCCCTTAATTTTCCTTATTTTATCGAGATTTGCCCGAAAAAAGCAAGAAAAACGAATAATTTTAGCGAAATTTCAATTTTTTCCTCTTTTTTTCCTTCATTCTCATCATTTAACGAGATTTGACCGAAAAAAGCAAGAAAAACGAATAATTTTATCGAAATATATATTTTTATCCTCTTTTTTCCCTTAATTTTCCTTATTTTATCGAGATTTGACCGAAAAAAGCAAGAAAAACGAATAATTTTAGCGAAATTTCAATTTTTTCCTCTTTTTTTCCCTTAATTTTCCTTACTTTATCCTGATTTGACCGAAAAAATCAAGAAAAACGAATAATTTTAGCGAAATTTCAATTTTTTTCCTCTTTTTTTCCCTTAAATTTCCTTATTTTATCGAGATTTGACCAAAAAAAGCAAGAAAAACGAATAATTTAAGCGAAATATCAATTTTTATCCTCTTTTTTTCCCTTAATTTTCTTTATTTTATCGAGATTTGACTGAAAAAAGCAAGAAAAACGAATAATTTTAGCGAAATTTCAATTTTTTTCCTCTTTTTTTCCCTTAATTTTCCTTATTTTATCGAGATTTGACCGAAAAAAGCAAGAAAAACGAATAATTTTAGCGAAATTTCAGTTTTTTTCCTCTTTTCTTCCCTTAATTATCCATATTTTATCGAGATTTGACCAAAAAAAGCAAGAAAAACGAATAATTTTAGAGAAATATCAATTTTTATCCTCTTTCTTCCCTTAATTTTTCTTATTTTATCGAGATTTGACCGAAAAAAGCAAGAAAAACGAATAATTTTAGCGATATTTCACTTTTTTTCCTCTTTTTTTCCCTTAATTTTCCTTATTTTATCGAGATTTGACCGAAAAAAGCAAGAAAAACGAATAATTTTAGCGAAATTTCAATTTTTTTCCTCTTTTTTTCCCTTAATTTTCCTTATTTTATCGAGATTTGACCAAAAAAAGCAAGAAAAACGAATAATTTTTGTGAAATTTATAATTTTTTCATCTTTTTTTCCTTCATTCTCCACATTTAACGAGATTTGACCGCAAAAAACCAAGAAAAAGGAATAATTTTATCGAAATATCAATTATTATCCTCTTTTTTTCCCTTAATTTTCCTTATTTTATCGAGATTTGACCGAAAAAAAGCAAGAAAAACGAATAATTTTAGCGAAATTTCAATTTTTTTCCTCTTTTTCTCCCTTAATTTTCCTTATTTTGTCGAGATTTGACCGAAAAAACAAGAAAAACGAAAAATTTTAGCGAAATATCAATTTTTAACCTCTTTTTTCCCTTAATTTTCCTTATTTTATGGAGATTTGACCGAAAAAAGCTTGAAAAATGAATAATTTTAGCGAAATTTCAATTTTTTTCCTCTTTTTTTCCCTTAATTTTCCTTACTTTATCGAGATTTGACCGAAAAAAGCAAGAAAAACGTATAATTTTATCGAAATATCAATTTTTTTCCTCTTTTTTTCCCTTAATTTTCCTTATTTTATCGAGATTTGCCCGAAAAAAAGCAAGAAAAACGAATAATTTTGGCGAAATTTCAATTTTTTCCTCTTTTTTTTCTTCATTCTCATCATTTAACGAGATTTGACCGAAAAAAGCAAGAAAAACGAATAATTTTATCGAAATATATATTTTTATCCTCTTTATTTCCCTTAATTTTCTTTATTTTATCGAGATTTGACTGAAAAAAGCAAGAAAAACGAATAATTTTAGCGAAATTTCAATTTTTTTCCTCTTTTTTTCCCTTAATTTTCCTTATTTTATCGAGATTTGACCGAAAAAAGCAAGAAAAACGAATAATTTTAGCGAAATTTCAGTTTTTTTCCTCTTTTTTTCCCTTAATTATCCATATTTTATCGAGATTTGACCAAAAAAAGCAAGAAAAACGAATAATTTTAGCGAAATATCAATTTTTATCCTCTTTCTTCCCTTAATTTTCCTTATTTTATCGAGATTTGACCGAAAAAAGCAAGAAAAACGAATAATTTTAGCGAAATTTCACTTTCTTTCCTCTTCTTTTCCCTTAATTTTCCTTACTTTATCCTGATTTGACCGAAAAAATCATGAAAAACGAATAATTTTAGCGAAATTTCAATTTTTTTCCTCTTTTTTTCCCTTAAATTTCCTTATTTTATCGAGATTTGACCAAAAAAAGCAAGAAAAACGAATAATTTAAGCGAAATATCAATTTTTATCCTCTTTTTTTCCCTTAATTTTCTTTATTTTATCGAGATTTGACTGAAAAAAGCAAGAAAAACGAATAATTTTAGCGAAATTTCAATTTTTTTCCTCTTTTTTTCCCTTAATTTTCCTTATTTTATCGAGATTTGACCGAAAAAAGCCAGAAAAACGAATAATTTTAGCGAAATTTCAGTTTTTTTCCTCTTTTTTTCCCTTAATTATCCATATTTTATCGAGATTTGACCAAAAAAAGCAAGAAAAACGAATAATTTTAGCGAAATATCAATTTTTATCCTCTTTCTTCCCTTAATTTTCCTTATTTTATCGAGATTTGACCGAAAAAAGCAAGAAAAAACGAATAATTTTAGCGAAATTTCACTTTCTTTCCTCTTTTTTTCCCTTAATTTTCCTTATTTTATCGAGATTTGACCGAAAAAAGCAAGAAAAACGAATAATTTTAGCGAAATTTCAATTTTTTTCCTCTTTTTTTCCCTTAATTTTCCTTATTTTATCGAGATTTGACCAAAAAAAGCAAGAAAAACGAATAATTTTTGTGAAATTTATAATTTTTTCATCTTTTTTTCCTTCATTCTCCACATTTAACGAGATTTGACCGCAAAAAACCAAGAAAAAGGAATAATTTTATCGAAATATCAATTATTATCCTCTTTTTTTCCCTTAATTTTCCTTATTTTATCGAGATTTGACCGAAAAAAGCAAGAAAAACGAATAATTTTAGCGAAATTTCAATTTTTTTCCTCTTTTTCTCCCTTAATTTTCCTTATTTTGTCGAGATTTGACCGAAAAAACAAGAAAAACGAAAAATTTTAGCGAAATATCAATTTTTAACCTCTTTTTTCCCTTAATTTTCCTTATTTTATGGAGATTTGACCGAAAAAAGCTTGAAAAATGAATAATTTTAGCGAAATTTCAATTTTTTTCCTCTTTTTTTCCCTTAATTTTCCTTACTTTATCGAGATTTGACCGAAAAAAGCAAGAAAAACGTATAATTTTATCGAAATATCAATTTTTTTCCTCTTTTTTTCCCTTAATTTTCCTTATTTTATCGAGATTTGCCCGAAAAAAAGCAAGAAAAACGAATAATTTTGGCGAAATTTCAATTTTTTCCTCTTTTTTTTCTTCATTCTCATCATTTAACGAGATTTGACCGAAAAAAGCAAGAAAAACGAATAATTTTATCGAAATATATATTTTTATCCTCTTTATTTCCCTTAATTTTCCTTATTTTATCGAGATTTGACCGAAAAAAGCAAGAAAAACGAATACTATTAGCGAAATTTCAATTTTTTCCTCTTCTTTTCCCTTAATTTTCCTTACTTTATCCTGATTTGACCGAAAAAATCATGAAAAACGAATAATTTTAGCGAAATTTCAATTTTTTTCCTCTTTTTTTCCCTTAAATTTCCTTATTTTATCGAGATTTGACCAAAAAAAGCAAGAAAAACGAATAATTTAAGCGAAATATCAATTTTTATCCTCTTTTTTTCCCTTAATTTTCTTTATTTTATCGAGATTTGACTGAAAAAAGCAAGAAAAACGAATAATTTTAGCGAAATTTCAATTTTTTTCCTCTTTTTTTCCCTTAATTTTCCTTATTTTATCGAGATTTGACCGAAAAAAGCAAGAAAAACGAATAATTTTAGCGAAATTTCAGTTTTTTTCCTCTTTTTTTCCCTTAATTATCCATATTTTATCGAGATTTGACCAAAAAAAGCAAGAAAAACGAATAATTTTAGCGAAATATCAATTTTTATCCTCTTTCTTCCCTTAATTTTCCTTATTTTATCGAGATTTGACCGAAAAAAGCAAGAAAAACGAATAATTTTAGCGAAATTTCACTTTCTTTCCTCTTTTTTTCCCATAATTTTCCTTATTTTATCGAGATTTGACCAAAAAAAGCAAGAAAAACGAATAATTTTATCGAAATTTCAAATTTTTTTCCTCTTTTTTTCTTTCATTCTCCTCATTTAACGAGATTTGACCGCAAAAAAACCAAGAAAAACGAATAATTTTATCGAAATAACAATTTTTATCCTCTTTTTTCCCCTAATTTTCATTATTTTATCGAGATTTGACCGAAAAAAAGCAAGAAAAACGAATAATTTTAGCGAAATTTCAATTTTTTTCCTCTTTTTCTCCCTTAATTTTCCTTATTTTGTCGAGATTTGACCGAAAAAACAAGAAAAACGAAAAATTTTAGCGAAATATCAATTTTTAACCTCTTTTTTCCCTTAATTTTCCTTATTTTATGGAGATTTGACCGAAAAAAGCTTGAAAAATGAATAATTTTAGCGAAATTTCAATTTTTTTCCTCTTTTTTTCCCTTAATTTTCCTTACTTTATCAGAGATCTGACCGAAAAAAGCAAGAAAAACGCTAATTTTATCGAAATATCAATTTTTTTCCTCTTTTTTTCCCTTAATTTTCCTTATTTTATCGAGATTTGCCCGAAAAAAGCAAGAAAAACGAATAATTTTAGCGAAATTTCAATTTTTTCCTCTTTTTTTCCTTCATTCTCATCATTTAACGAGATTTGACCGAAAAAAGCAAGAAAAACGAATAATTTAAGCGAAATTTCAATTTTTTCCTCTTTTTTTCCCTTAATTTTCCTTACTTTATCCTGATTTGACCGAAAAAATCAAGAAAAACGATTAATTTTAGCAAAATTTCAATTTTTTTCCTCTTTTTTTCCCTTAAATTTCCTTATTTTATCGAGATTTGACCAAAAAAAGCAAGAAAAACGAATAATTTAAGCGAAATATCAATTTTTATCCTCTTTTTTTTTCCCTTAATTTTCTTTATTTTATCGAGATTTGACTGAAAAAAGCAAGAAAAACGAATAATTTTAGCGAAATTTCAATTTTTTTCCTCTTTTTTTCCCTTAATTTTCCTTATTTTATCGAGATTTGACCGAAAAAAGCAAGAAAAACGAATAATTTTAGCGAAATTTCAGTTTTTTTCCTCTTTTCTTCCCTTAATTATCCATATTTTATCGAGATTTGACCAAAAAAAGCAAGAAAAACGAATAATTTTAGAGAAATATCAATTTTTATCCTCTTTCTTCCCTTAATTTTTCTTATTTTATCGAGATTTGACCGAAAAAAGCAAGAAAAACGAATAATTTTAGCGAAATTTCACTTTTTTTCCTCTTTTTTTCCCTTAATTTTCCTTATTTTATCGAGATTTGACCGAAAAAGGCAAGAAAAACGAATAATTTTAGCGAAATTTCAATTTTTTTCCTCTTTTTTTCCCTTAATTTTCCTTATTTTATCGAGATTTGACCAAAAAAAGCAAGAAAAACGAATAATTTTTGTGAAATTTATAATTTTTTCATCTTTTTTTCCTTCATTCTCCTCATTTAACGAGATTTGACCGCAAAAAACCAAGAAAAAGGAATAATTTTATCAAAATATCAATTATTATCCTCTTTTTTTCCCTTAATTTTCCTTATTTTATCGAGATTTGACCGAAAAAAGCAAGAAAAACGAATAATTTTAGCGAAATTTCAATTTTTTTCCTCTTTTTCTCCCTTAATTTTCCTTATTTTGTCGAGATTTGACCGAAAAAACAAGAAAAACGAAAAATTTTAGCGAAATATCAATTTTTAACCTCTCTTTTCCCTTAATTTTCCTTATTTTATGGAGATTTGACCGAAAAAAGCTTGAAAAATGAATAATTTTAGCGAAATTTCAATTTTTTTCCTATTTTTTTCCCTTAATTTTCCTTACTTTATCGAGATTTGACCGAAAAAAGCAAGAAAAACGTATAATTTTATCGAAATATCAATTTTTTTCCTCTTTTTTTCCCTTAATTTTCCTTATTTTATCGAGATTTGCCCGAAAAAAGCAAGAAAAACGAATAATTTTGGCGAAATTTCAATTTTTTCCTCTTTTTTTTCTTCATTCTCATCATTTAACGAGATTTGACCGAAAAAAGCAAGAAAAACGAATAATTTTATCGAAATATATATTTTTATCCTCTTTATTTCCCTTAATTTTCCTTATTTTATCGAGATTTGACCGAAAAAAGCAAGAAAAACGAATACTTTTAGCGAAATTTCAATTTTTTCCTCTTTTTTTCCTTCATTCTCATCATTTAACGAGATTTGACCGAAAAAAGCAAGAAAAACGAATAATTTTATCGAAATATATATTTTTATCCTCTTTTTTTCCCTTAATTTTCCTTATTTTATCGAGATTTGACCGAAAAAAGCAAGAAAAACGAATAATTTAAGCGAAATTTCAATTTTTTCCTCTTTTTTTCCCTTAATTTTCCTTACTTTATCCTGATTTGACCGAAAAAATCAAGAAAAACGATTAATTTTAGCAAAATTTCAATTTTTTTCCTCTTTTTTTCCCTTAAATTTCCTTATTTTATCGAGATTTGACCAAAAAAAGCAAGAAAAACGAATAATTTAAGCGAAATATCAATTTTTATCCTCTTTTTTTCCCTTAATTTTCCTTATTTTATCGAGATTTGACCGAAAAAAGCAAGAAAAACGAATAATTTTAGCGAAATTTCAATTTTTTTCCTCTTTTTCTTCCTTAATTTTCCTTATTTTATCGAGATTTGACCGAAAAAAGCAAGAAAAACGAATAATTTTATCGAAATATCAATTTTTTCCTATTTTTTTCCCTTAATTTTCCTTACTTTATCGAGATTTGACCGAAAAAAGCAAGAAAAACGAATAATTTTATCGAAATATCAATTTTTTTCCTCTTTTTTTCCCTTAATTTTCCTTATTTTATCGAGATTTGACCGAAAAAAGCAAGAAAAACGAATAATTTTAGCGAAATATCAGTTTCTATCCTCTTTTTCCCTTAATTTTCCTTATTTTATCGAGATTTGACCGAAAAAAGCAAGAAAAACGAATAATTTTAGCGAAATTTCAATTTTTTTCCTCTTTTTCTCCCTTAATTTTCCTTATTTTGTCGAGATTTGACCGAAAAAACAAGAAAAACGAAAAATTTTAGCGAAATATCAATTTTTAACCTCTTTTTTCCCTTAATTTTCCTTATTTTATGGAGATTTGACCGAAAAAAGCTTGAAAAATGAATAATTTTAGCGAAATTTCAATTTTTTTCCTCTTTTTTTCCCTTAATTTTCCTTACTTTATCAGAGATCTGACCGAAAAAAGCAAGAAAAACGCTAATTTTATCGAAATATCAATTTTTTTCCTCTTTTTTTCCCTTAATTTTCCTTATTTTATCGAGATTTGCCCGAAAAAAGCAAGAAAAACGAATAATTTTAGCGAAATTTCAATTTTTTCCTCTTTTTTTCCTTCATTCTCATCATTTAACGAGATTTGACCGAAAAAAGCAAGAAAAACGAATAATTTTATCGAAATATATATTTTTATCCTCTTTTTTCCCTTAATTTTCCTTATTTTATCGAGATTTGACCGAAAAAAGCAAGAAAAACGAATAATTTTAGCGAAATTTCAATTTTTTCCTCTTTTTTTCCCTTAATTTTCCTTACTTTATCCTGATTTGACCGAAAAAATCAAGAAAAACGAATAATTTTAGCGAAATTTCAATTTTTTTCCTCTTTTTTTCCCTTAAATTTCCTTATTTTATCGAGATTTGACCAAAAAAAGCAAGAAAAACGAATAATTTAAGCGAAATATCAATTTTTATCCTCTTTTTTTCCCTTAATTTTCTTTATTTTATCGAGATTTGACTGAAAAAAGCAAGAAAAACGAATAATTTTAGCGAAATTTCAATTTTTTTCCTCTTTTTTTCCCTTAATTTTCCTTATTTTATCGAGATTTGACCGAAAAAAGCAAGAAAAACGAATAATTTTAGCGAAATTTCAGTTTTTTTCCTCTTTTCTTCCCTTAATTATCCATATTTTATCGAGATTTGACCAAAAAAAGCAAGAAAAACGAATAATTTTAGAGAAATATCAATTTTTATCCTCTTTCTTCCCTTAATTTTTCTTATTTTATCGAGATTTGACCGAAAAAAGCAAGAAAAACGAATAATTTTAGCGATATTTCACTTTTTTTCCTCTTTTTTTCCCTTAATTTTCCTTATTTTATCGAGATTTGACCGAAAAAAGCAAGAAAAACGAATAATTTTAGCGAAATTTCAATTTTTTTCCTCTTTTTTTCCCTTAATTTTCCTTATTTTATCGAGATTTGACCAAAAAAAGCAAGAAAAACGAATAATTTTTGTGAAATTTATAATTTTTTCATCTTTTTTTCCTTCATTCTCCACATTTAACGAGATTTGACCGCAAAAAACCAAGAAAAAGGAATAATTTTATCGAAATATCAATTATTATCCTCTTTTTTTCCCTTAATTTTCCTTATTTTATCGAGATTTGACCGAAAAAAGCAAGAAAAACGAATAATTTTAGCGAAATTTCAATTTTTTTCCTCTTTTTCTCCCTTAATTTTCCTTATTTTGTCGAGATTTGACCGAAAAAACAAGAAAAACGAAAAATTTTAGCGAAATATCAATTTTTAACCTCTTTTTTCCCTTAATTTTCCTTATTTAATGGAGATTTGACCGAAAAAAGCTTGAAAAATGAATAATTTTAGCGAAATTTCAATTTTTTTCCTCTTTTTTTCCCTTAATTTTCCTTACTTTATCGAGATTTGACCGAAAAAAGCAAGAAAAACGTATAATTTTATCGAAATATCAATTTTTTTCCTCTTTTTTTCCCTTAATTTTCCTTATTTTATCGAGATTTGCCCGAAAAAAAGCAAGAAAAACGAATAATTTTGGCGAAATTTCAATTTTTTCCTCTTTTTTTTCTTCATTCTCATCATTTAACGAGATTTGACCGAAAAAAGCAAGAAAAACGAATAATTTTATCGAAATATATATTTTTATCCTCTTTATTTCCCTTAATTTTCCTTATTTTATCGAGATTTGACCGAAAAAAGCAAGAAAAACGAATACTTTTAGCGAAATTTCAATTTTTTCCTCTTCTTTTCCCTTAATTTTCCTTACTTTATCCTGATTTGACCGAAAAAATCATGAAAAACGAATAATTTTAGCGAAATTTCAATTTTTTTCCTCTTTTTTTCCCTTAAATTTCCTTATTTTATCGAGATTTGACCAAAAAAAGCAAGAAAAACGAATAATTTAAGCGAAATATCAATTTTTATCCTCTTTTTTTCCCTTAATTTTCTTTATTTTATCGAGATTTGACTGAAAAAATCAAGAAAAACGAATAATTTTAGCGAAATTTCAATTTTTTTCCTCTTTTTTTCCCTTAATTTTCCTTATTTTATCGAGATTTGACCGAAAAAAGCAAGAAAAACGAATAATTTTAGCGAAATTTCAGTTTTTTTCCTCTTTTTTTCCCTTAATTATCCATATTTTATCGAGATTTGACCAAAAAAAGCAAGAAAAACGAATAATTTTAGCGAAATATCAATTTTTATCCTCTTTCTTCCCTTAATTTTCCTTATTTTATCGAGATTTGACCGAAAAAAGCAAGAAAAACGAATAATTTTAGCGAAATTTCACTTTCTTTCCTCTTTTTTTCCCTTAATTTTCCTTATTTTATCGAGATTTGACCAAAAAAAGCAAGAAAAACGAATAATTTTATCGAAATTTCAAATTTTTTCCTCTTTTTTTCTTTCATTCTCCTCAATTAACGAGATTTGACCGCAAAAAAACCAAGAAAAACGAATAATTTTATCGAAATAACAATTTTTATCCTCTTTTTTCCCCTAATTTTCATTATTTTATCGAGATTTGACCGAAAAAAGCAAGAAAAACGAATAATTTTAGCGAAATTTCAATTTTTTTCCTCTTTTTCTCCCTTAATTTTCCTTATTTTGTCGAGATTTGACCGAAAAAACAAGAAAAACGAAAAATTTTAGCGAAATATCAATTTTTAACCTCTTTTTTCCCTAAATTTTCCTTATTTTATGGAGATTTGACCGAAAAAAGCTTGAAAAATGAATAATTTTAGCGAAATTTCAATTTTTTTCCTCTTTTTTTCCCTTAATTTTCCTTACTTTATCAGAGATCTGACCGAAAAAAGCAAGAAAAACGCTAATTTTATCGAAATATCAATTTTTTTCCTCTTTTTTTCCCTTAATTTTCCTTATTTTATCGAGATTTGCCCGAAAAAAGCAAGAAAAACGAATAATTTTAGCGAAATTTCAATTTTTTCCTCTTTTTTTCCTTCATTCTCATCATTTAACGAGATTTGACCGAAAAAAGCAAGAAAAACGAATAATTTTATCGAAATATATATTTTTATCCTCTTTTTTTCCCTTAATTTTCCTTATTTTATCGAGATTTGACCGAAAAAAGCAAGAAAAACGAATAATTTTAGCGAAATTTCAATTTTTTCCTCTTTTTTTCCCTTAATTTTCCTTACTTTATCCTGATTTGACCGAAAAAATCAAGAAAAACGAATAATTTTAGCGAAATTTCAATTTTTTTCCTCTTTTTTTCCCTTAAATTTCCTTATTTTATCGAGATTTGACCAAAAAAAGCAAGAAAAACGAATAATTTAAGCGAAATATCAATTTTTATCCTCTTTTTTTTTCCCTTAATTTTCTTTATTTTATCGAGATTTGACTGAAAAAAGCAAGAAAAACGAATAATTTTAGCGAAATTTCAATTTTTTTCCTCTTTTTTTCCCTTAATTTTCCTTATTTTATCGAGATTTGACCGAAAAAAGCAAGAAAAACGAATAATTTAAGCGAAATATCAATTTTTATCCTCTTTTTTTCCCTTAATTTTCTTTATTTTATCGAGATTTGACTGAAAAAAGCAAGAAAAACGAATAATTTTAGCGAAATTTCAATTTTTTTCCTCTTTTTTTCCCTTAATTTTCCTTATTTTATCGAGATTTGACCGAAAAAAGCAAGAAAAACGAATAATTTTAGCGAAATTTCAGTTTTTTTCCTCTTTTCTTCCCTTAATTATCCATATTTTATCGAGATTTGACCAAAAAAAGCAAGAAAAACGAATAATTTTAGAGAAATATCAATTTTTATCCTCTTTCTTCCCTTAATTTTTCTTATTTTATCGAGATTTGACCGAAAAAAGCAAGAAAAACGAATAATTTTAGCGATATTTCACTTTTTTTCCTCTTTTTTTCCCTTAATTTTCCTTATTTTATCGAGATTTGACCGAAAAAAGCAAGAAAAACGAATAATTTTAGCGAAATTTCAATTTTTTTCCTCTTTTTTTCCCTTAATTTTCCTTATTTTATCGAGATTTGACCAAAAAAAGCAAGAAAAACGAATAATTTTTGTGAAATTTATAATTTTTTCATCTTTTTTTCCTTCATTCTCCACATTTAACGAGATTTGACCGCAAAAAACCAAGAAAAAGGAATAATTTTATCGAAATATCAATTATTATCCTCTTTTTTTCCCTTAATTTTCCTTATTTTATCGAGATTTGACCGAAAAAAGCAAGAAAAACGAATAATTTTAGCGAAATTTCAATTTTTTTCCTCTTTTTCTCCCTTAATTTTCCTTATTTTGTCGAGATTTGACCGAAAAAACAAGAAAAACGAAAAATTTTAGCGAAATATCAATTTTTAACCTCTTTTTTCCCTTAATTTTCCTTATTTAATGGAGATTTGACCGAAAAAAGCTTGAAAAATGAATAATTTTAGCGAAATTTCAATTTTTTTCCTCTTTTTTTCCCTTAATTTTCCTTACTTTATCGAGATTTGACCGAAAAAAGCAAGAAAAACGTATAATTTTATCGAAATATCAATTTTTTTCCTCTTTTTTTCCCTTAATTTTCCTTATTTTATCGAGATTTGCCCGAAAAAAAGCAAGAAAAACGAATAATTTTGGCGAAATTTCAATTTTTTCCTCTTTTTTTTCTTCATTCTCATCATTTAACGAGATTTGACCGAAAAAAGCAAGAAAAACGAATAATTTTATCGAAATATATATTTTTATCCTCTTTATTTCCCTTAATTTTCCTTATTTTATCGAGATTTGACCGAAAAAAGCAAGAAAAACGAATACTTTTAGCGAAATTTCAATTTTTTCCTCTTCTTTTCCCTTAATTTTCCTTACTTTATCCTGATTTGACCGAAAAAATCATGAAAAACGAATAATTTTAGCGAAATTTCAATTTTTTTCCTCTTTTTTTCCCTTAAATTTCCTTATTTTATCGAGATTTGACCAAAAAAAGCAAGAAAAACGAATAATTTAAGCGAAATATCAATTTTTATCCTCTTTTTTTCCCTTAATTTTCTTTATTTTATCGAGATTTGACTGAAAAAATCAAGAAAAACGAATAATTTTAGCGAAATTTCAATTTTTTTCCTCTTTTTTTCCCTTAATTTTCCTTATTTTATCGAGATTTGACCGAAAAAAGCAAGAAAAACGAATAATTTTAGCGAAATTTCAGTTTTTTTCCTCTTTTTTTCCCTTAATTATCCATATTTTATCGAGATTTGACCAAAAAAAGCAAGAAAAACGAATAATTTTAGCGAAATATCAATTTTTATCCTCTTTCTTCCCTTAATTTTCCTTATTTTATCGAGATTTGACCGAAAAAAGCAAGAAAAACGAATAATTTTAGCGAAATTTCACTTTCTTTCCTCTTTTTTTCCCTTAATTTTCCTTATTTTATCGAGATTTGACCAAAAAAAGCAAGAAAAACGAATAATTTTATCGAAATTTCAAATTTTTTCCTCTTTTTTTCTTTCATTCTCCTCAATTAACGAGATTTGACCGCAAAAAAACCAAGAAAAACGAATAATTTTATCGAAATAACAATTTTTATCCTCTTTTTTCCCCTAATTTTCATTATTTTATCGAGATTTGACCGAAAAAAGCAAGAAAAACGAATAATTTTAGCGAAATTTCAATTTTTTTCCTCTTTTTCTCCCTTAATTTTCCTTATTTTGTCGAGATTTGACCGAAAAAACAAGAAAAACGAAAAATTTTAGCGAAATATCAATTTTTAACCTCTTTTTTCCCTAAATTTTCCTTATTTTATGGAGATTTGACCGAAAAAAGCTTGAAAAATGAATAATTTTAGCGAAATTTCAATTTTTTTCCTCTTTTTTTCCCTTAATTTTCCTTACTTTATCAGAGATCTGACCGAAAAAAGCAAGAAAAACGCTAATTTTATCGAAATATCAATTTTTTTCCTCTTTTTTTCCCTTAATTTTCCTTATTTTATCGAGATTTGCCCGAAAAAAGCAAGAAAAACGAATAATTTTAGCGAAATTTCAATTTTTTCCTCTTTTTTTCCTTCATTCTCATCATTTAACGAGATTTGACCGAAAAAAGCAAGAAAAACGAATAATTTTATCGAAATATATATTTTTATCCTCTTTTTTTCCCTTAATTTTCCTTATTTTATCGAGATTTGACCGAAAAAAGCAAGAAAAACGAATAATTTTAGCGAAATTTAAATTTTTTTTCCTCTTTTTTTCCCTTAATTTTCCTTACTTTATCCTGATTTGACCGAAAAAATCAAGAAAAACGAATAATTTTAGCGAAATTTCAATTTTTTTCCTCTTTTTTTCCCTTAAATTTCCTTATTTTATCGAGATTTGACCAAAAAAAGCAAGAAAAACGAATAATTTAAGCGAAATATCAATTTTTATCCTCTTTTTTTTTCCCTTAATTTTCTTTATTTTATCGAGATTTGACTGAAAAAAGCAAGAAAAACGAATAATTTTAGCGAAATTTCAATTTTTTTCCTCTTTTTTTCCCTTAATTTTCCTTATTTTATCGAGATTTGACCGAAAAAAGCAAGAAAAACGAATAATTTTAGCGAAATTTCAGTTTTTTTCCTCTTTTCTTCCCTTAATTATCCATATTTTATCGAGATTTGACCAAAAAAAGCAAGAAAAACGAATAATTTTAGAGAAATATCAATTTTTATCCTCTTTCTTCCCTTAATTTTTCTTATTTTATCGAGATTTGACCGAAAAAAGCAAGAAAAACGAATAATTTTAGCGAAATTTCACTTTTTTTCCTCTTTTTTTCCCTTAATTTTCCTTATTTTATCGAGATTTGACCGAAAAAGGCAAGAAAAACGAATAATTTTAGCGAAATTTCAATTTTTTTCCTCTTTTTTTCCCTTAATTTTCCTTATTTTATCGAGATTTGACCAAAAAAAGCAAGAAAAACGAATAATTTTTGTGAAATTTATAATTTTTTCATCTTTTTTTCCTTCATTCTCCTCATTTAACGAGATTTGACCGCAAAAAACCAAGAAAAAGGAATAATTTTATCAAAATATCAATTATTATCCTCTTTTTTTCCCTTAATTTTCCTTATTTTATCGAGATTTGACCGAAAAAAGCAAGAAAAACGAATAATTTTAGCGAAATTTCAATTTTTTTCCTCTTTTTCTCCCTTAATTTTCCTTATTTTGTCGAGATTTGACCGAAAAAACAAGAAAAACGAAAAATTTTAGCGAAATATCAATTTTTAACCTCTTTTTTCCCTTAATTTTCCTTATTTTATGGAGATTTGACCGAAAAAAGCTTGAAAAATGAATAATTTTAGCGAAATTTCAATTTTTTTCCTCTTTTTTTCCCTTAATTTTCCTTACTTTATCGAGATTTGACCGAAAAAAGCAAGAAAAACGTATAATTTTATCGAAATATCAATTTTTTTCCTCTTTTTTTCCCTTAATTTTCCTTATTTTATCGAGATTTGCCCGAAAAAAGCAAGAAAAACGAATAATTTTGGCGAAATTTCAATTTTTTCCTCTTTTTTTTCTTCATTCTCATCATTTAACGAGATTTGACCGAAAAAAGCAAGAAAAACGAATAATTTTATCGAAATATATATTTTTATCCTCTTTATTTCCCTTAATTTTCCTTATTTTATCGAGATTTGACCGAAAAAAGCAAGAAAAACGAATACTTTTAGCGAAATTTCAATTTTTTCCTCTTCTTTTCCCTTAATTTTCCTTACTTTATCCTGATTTGACCGAAAAAATCAAGAAAAACGAATAATTTTAGCGAAATTTCAATTTTTTTCCTCTTTTTTTCCCTTAATTTTCTTTATTTTATCGAGATTTGACTGAAAAAAGCAAGAAAAACGAATAATTTTAGCGAAATTTCAATTTTTTTCCTCTTTTTTTCCCTTAATTTTCCTTATTTTATCGAGATTTGACCGAAAAAAGCAAGAAAAACGAATAATTTTAGCGAAATTTCAATTTTTTTCCTCTTTTTCTTCCTTAATTTTCCTTATTTTATCGAGATTTGACCGAAAAAAGCAAGAAAAACGAATAATTTTATCGAAATATCAATTTTTTCCTATTTTTTTCCCTTAATTTTCCTTACTTTATCGAGATTTGACCGAAAAAAGCAAGAAAAACGAATAATTTTAGCGAAATATCAATTTTTAACCTCTTTTTTCCCTTAATTTTCCTTATTTTATCGAGATTTGACCGAAAAAAGCATGAAAAATGAATAATTTTAGCGAAATTTCAATTTTTTTCCTCTTTTTTTCACTTAATTTTCCTTATTTTATCGAGATTTGACCGAAAAAAGCAAGAAAAACGAATAATTTTATCGAAATATCAATTTTTATCCTCTTTTTTTCATTCATTCTCATCATTTAACGAGATTTGAGCGAAAAAGGCAAGAAAAACGAATAATTTTATCGAAGTATATATTTTTATCCTCTTTTTTTCCCTTAATTTTCCTTATTTTATCGAGATTTGACCGAAAAAAGCAAGAAAAACGAATAATTTTAGCGAAATTTCAATTTTTTCCTCTTTTTTTCCCTTAATTTTCCTTACTTTATCCTGATTTGACTGAAAAAAGCAAGAAAAACGAATAATTTTATCGATATTTCAAATTATTTCCTCTTTTTTTCTTTCATTCTCCTCATTTAACGAGATTTGACCGCAAAAAAACCAAGAAAAACGAATAATTTTATCGAAATATCAATTTTTGTCCTCCTTTTTTCCCTTAATTTTCATTATTTTATCGAGATTTGACCGAAAAAACAAGAAAAACGAAACATTTTAGCGAAATATCAATTTTTAACCTCTTTTTTTCCTTAATTTTCCTTATTTTATGGAGATTTGACCGAAAAAAGCTTGAAAAATGAATAATTTTAGCGAAACTTCAATTTTTTTCCTCTTTTTTTCCCTTAATTTTCCTTACTTTATCGAGATTTGACCGAAAAAAGCAAGAAAAACGAATAATTTTATCGAAATATCAATTTTTTTCCTCTTTTTTTCCCTTAATTTTCCTTATTTTATCGAGATTTGCCCGAAAAAAGCAAGAAAAACGAATAATTTTAGCGAAATATCAATTTCTATCCTCTTTTTTCCCTTAATTTTCCTTATTTTATCGAGATTTGAACGAAAAAAGCAAGAAAAACGAATAATTTAAGCGAAATATCAATTTTTATCCTCTTTTTTTCCCTTAATTTTCC
The DNA here is from genome assembly GCA_947579665.1 of Sympetrum striolatum. NCBI lineage: Eukaryota > Metazoa > Arthropoda > Insecta > Odonata > Libellulidae > Sympetrum > Sympetrum striolatum. The sequence goes on along the minus strand of OX388342.1, from coordinate 40,985 downwards.
TTATTTTATCGAGATTTGACCGAAAAAAGCAAGAAAAAAAAATAATTTTAGCGAAATTTCAATTTTTTTCCTCTTTTTTTCCCTTAATTTTCCTTATTTTATCGAGATTTGACCGAAAAAAGCAAGAAAAACGAATAATTTTAGCGAAATTTGAATTTTTTTCCTCTTTTTTTCCCTTAATTTTCCTTATTTTATCGAGATTTGACCAAAAAAAGCAAGAAAAACGAATAATTTTTGTGAAATTTCAAATTTCTTCCTCTTTTATTCCTTCATTCTCCTCATTTAACGAGATTTGACCGCAAAAAACCAAGAAAAACGAATAATTTTATCGAAATATCAATTTTTATCCTCTTTTTTTCCCTTAATTTTCCTTATTTTATCGAGATTTGACCGAAAAAAGCAAGAAAAACGAATAATTTTAGCGAAATTTCAATTTTTTTCCTCTTTTTCTCCCTTAATTTTCCTTATTTTATCGAGATTTGACCGAAAAAAGCAAAAAAACGAATAATTTTAGCGAAATTTCAATTTTTTCCTATTTTTACCCTTAATTTTCCTTATTTTATCGAGATTTGCCCGAAAAAAGCAAGAAAAACGAATAATTTTAGCGAAATATCAATTTCTATCCTCTTTTTTCCCTTAATTTTCCTTATTTTATCGAGATTTGAAGGAAAAAAGCAAGAAAAACGAATAATTTAAGCGAAATATCAATTTTTATCCTCTTTTTTTCCCTTAATTTTCCTTATTTTATCGAGATTTGACCGAAAAAAGCAAGAAGAAAAAATAATTTTAGCGAAATTTCAATTTTTTTCCTCTTTTTTTCCCTTAATTTTCCTTTTTTTATCGAGATTTGACCGAAAAAAGCAAGAAAAACGAATAATTTTAGCGAAATTTGAATTTTTTTCCTCTTTTTTTCCCTTAATTTTCCTTATTTTATCGAGATTTGACCAAAAAAAGCAAGAAAAACGAATAATTTTTGTGAAATTTCAAATTTCTTCCTCTTTTTTCCTTCATTCTCCTCATTTGACGAGATTTGACCGCAAAAAACCAAGAAAAACGAATAATTTTATCGAAATATCAATTTTTATCCTCTTTTTTTCCCTTAATTTTCCTTATTTTATCGAGATTTGACCGAAAAAAGCAAGAAAAACGAATAATTATAGCGAAATTTCAATTTTTTTCCTCTTTTTCTCCCTTAATTTTCCTTATTTTATCGAGATTTGACCGAAAAAAGCAAAAAAACGAATAATTTTATCGAAACTTCAATTTTTTTCCTCTTTTTTTCCCTTAATTTTCCTTACTTTATCGAGATTTGACCGAAAAAAGCAAGAAAAACGAATAATTTTATCGAAATATCAATTTTTTTCCTCTTTTTTTCCCTTAATTTTCCTTATTTTATCGAGATTTGCCCGAAAAAAGCAAGAAAAACGAATAATTTTAGCGAAATATCAATTTCTATCCTCTTTTTTCCCTTAATTTTCCTTATTTTATCGAGATTTGAACGAAAAAAGCAAGAAAAACGAATAATTTAAGCGAAATATCAATTTTTATCCACTTTTTTTCCCTTAATTTTCCTTATTTTATCGAGATTTGACCGAAAAAAGCAAGAAAAAAAAATAATTTTAGCGAAATTTGAATTTTTTTCCTCTTTTTTTCCCTTAATTTTCCTTATTTTATCGAGATTTGACCAAAAAAAGCAAGAAAAACGAATAATTTTTGTGAAATTTCAAATTTCTTCCTCTTTTTTTCCTTCATTCTCCTCATTTATCGAGATTTGACCGAAAAAAGCAAGAAAAACGTATAATTTTATCGAAATATCAATTTTTTTCCTCTTTTTTTCCCTTAATTTTCCTTATTTTATCGAGATTTGCCCGAAAAAAGCAAGAAAAACGAATAATTTTAGCGAAATTTCAATTTTTTCCTCTTTTTTTCCTTCATTCTCATCATTTAACGAGATTTGACCGAAAAAAGCAAGAAAAACGAATAATTTTATCGAAATATATATTTTTATCCTCTTTTTTTCCCTTACTTTTCCTTATTTTATCGAGATTTGACCGAAAAAAGCAAGAAAAACGAATAATTTTAGCGAAATTTCAGTTTTTTTCCTCTTTTTTTCCCTTAATTATCCATATTTTATCGAGATTTGACCAAAAAAAGAGGGAAAAAAGAATAATTTTAGCGAAATATCAATTTTTATCCTCTTTCTTCCCTTAATTTTCCTTATTTTATCGAGATTTGACCGAAAAAAGCAAGAAAAACGAATAATTTTATCGAAATAACAATTTTTATCCTCTTTTTTCCCTTAATTTTCCTTATTTTATCGAGATTTGCCCGAAAAAAGCAAGAAAAACGAATAATTTTAGCGAAATATCAATTTCTATCCTCTTTTTTCCCTTAATTTTCCTTATTTTATCGAGATTTGAACGAAAAAAGCAAGAAAAACGAATAATTTAAGCGAAATATCAATTTTTATCCTCTTTTTTTCCCTTAATTTTCCTTATTTTATCGAGATTTGACCGAAAAAAGCAAGAAAAAAAAATAATTTTAGCGAAATTTCAATTTTTTTCCTCTTTTTTTCCCTTAATTTTCCTTATTTTATCGAGAGTTGACCGAAAAAAGCAAGAAAAACGTATAATTTTAGGGAAATTTCAATTTTTTTCCCCTTTTTTTCCCTTAATTTTCCTTATTTTATCGAGATTTGACCAAAAAAAGCAAGAAAAACGAATAATTTTTGTGAAATTTCAAATTTTTTCCTCTTTTTTTCCTTCATTCTCCTCATTTAACGAGATTTGACCGCAAAAAACCAAAAAAACGAATAATTTTATCGAAATATCAATTATTATATTCTTTTTTTCCCTTAATTTTCCTTATTTTATCGAGATTTGACCGAAAAAAGCAAGAAAAACGAATAATTTTTGCGAAATTTCAATTTTTTTCCTCTTTTTCTCCCTTAATTTTCCTTATTATATCGAGATTTGACCGAAAAAAGCAAGAAAAACGAATAATTTTAGCGAAATAACAATTTTTATCCTCTTTCTTCCCTTAATTTTCCTTATTTTATCGAGATTTGACCAAAAAAAGCAAGAAAAACGAATAATTTTAGCGAAATTTCAATTTTTTTCCTCTTTTTTTCCCTTAATTTTCCTTATTTTATCGAGATTTGACCAAAAAAAGCAAAAAAACGAATAATTTTATCGAAATTTCAAATTTTTTCCTCTTTATTTCTTTCATTCTCCTCATTTAACGAGATTTGACCGCAAAAAAACCAAGAAAAACGAATAATTTTATCGAAATATCAATATTTATCCTCTTTTTTTCCCTTAATTTTCCTTATTTTATCGAGATTTGACCGAAAAAAACAAGAAAAACGAAAAATTTTAGCGAAATATCAATTTTTAACCTCTTTTTTCCCTTAATATTCCTTATTTTATCGAGATTTGACCGAAAAAAGCATGAAAAATGAATAATTTTAGCGAAATTTCAATTTTTTTCCTCTTTTTTTCCCTTAATTTTTCTTATTTTATCGAGATTTGACCGAAAAAAGCAAGAAAAACGAATAATTTTATCGAAATATATATTTTTATCCTCTTTTTTTCCCTTAATTTTCCTTATTTTATCGAGATTTGACCGAAAAAAGCAAGAAAAACGAATAATTTTAGCGAAATTTCAATTTTTTCCTCTTTTTTTCCCTTAATTTTCCTTACTTTATCCTGATTTGACCGAAAAAAGCAAGAAAAACGAATAATTTTATCGAAATTTCAAATTTTTTCCTCTTTTTTTCTTTCATTCTCCTCATTTAACGAGATTTGACCGCAAAAAAACCAAGAAAAACGAATAATTTTATCGAAATATCAATTTTTGTCCTCTTTTTTTCCCTTAATTTTCATTATTTTATCGAGATTTGACCGAAAAAACAAGAAAAACGGTAAATTTTAGCGAAATATCAATTTTTAACCTCTTTTTTCCCTTAATTTTCCTTATTTTATGGAGATTTGACCGAAAAAAGCTTGAAAAATGAATAATTTTAGCGAAATATCAATTTTTTTCCTCTTTTTTTCCCTTAATTTTCATTATTTTATCGAGATTTGACCGAAAAAACAAGAAAAACGGTAAATTTTAGCGAAATATCAATTTTTTTCCTCTTTTTTTCCCTTAATTTTCCTTACTTTATCGAGATTTGACCGAAAAAAGCAAGAAAAACGAATAATTTTATCGAAATATCAATTTTTTTCCTCTTTTTTTCCCTTAATTTTCCTTATTTTATCGAGATTTGCCCGAAAAAAGCAAGAAAAACGAATAATATTAGCGAAATATCAATTTCTATCCTCTTTTTTCCCTTAATTTTCCTTATTTTATCGAGATTTGAACAAAAAAAGCAAGAAAAACGAATAATTTAAGCGAAATATCAATTTTTATCCTCTTTTTTTCCCTTAATTTTCCTTATTTTATCGAGATTTGACCGAAAAAAGCAAGAAAAAAAAATAATTTTAGCGAAATTTCAATTTTTTTCCTCTTTTTTTCCCTTAATTTTCCTTATTTTATCGAGATTTGACCGAAAAAAGCAAGAAAAACGAATAATTTTAGCGAAATTTGAATTTTTTTCCTCTTTTTTTCCCTTAATTTTCCTTATTTTATCGAGATTTGACCAAAAAAAGCAAGAAAAACGAATAATTTTTGTGAAATTTCAAATTTCTTCCTCTTTTTTTCCTTCATTCTCCTCATTTAACGAGATTTGACCGCAAAAAACCAAGAAAAACGAATAATTTTATCGAAATATCAATTTTTATCCTCTTTTTTTCCCTTAATTTTCCTTATTTTATCGAGATTTGACCGAAAAAAGCAAGAAAAACGAATAATTTTAGCGAAATTTCAATTTTTTTCCTCTTTTTCTCCCTTCATTTTCCTTATTTTATCGAGATTTGACCGAAAAAAGCAAAAAAACGAATAATTTTAGCGAAATTTCAATTTTTTCCTATTTTTACCCTTAATTTTCCTTACTTTATCGAGATTTGACCGAAAAAAGCAAGAAAAACGAATAATTTTATCGAAATATCAATTTTTTTCCTCTTTTTTTCCCTTAATTTTCCTTATTTTATCGAGATTTAACCGAAAAAAGCAAGAAAAACGAATAATTTTTGCGAAATATCAATTTCTATCCTCTTTTTCCCTTAATTTTACTTATTTTATCAAGATTTGACCAAAAAAAGCAAGAAAAACGAATAATTTTTATCCTCTTTCTTCCCTTAATTTTCCTTATTTTATCGAGATTTGACCGAAAAAAGCATGAAAAATGAATAATTTTAGCGAAATTTCAATTTATTTTCCTCTTTTTTTCCCTTAATTTTCCTTATTTTATCGACATTTGACCGAAAAAAGCAAGAAAAACGAATAATTTTAGCGAAATTTCAATTTTTTCCTCCTTTTTTCCTTCATTCTCATCATTTAACGAGATTTGACCGAAAAAAGCAAGAAAAACGAATAATTTTATCGAAATATCAATTTTTATCCTCTTTTTTTCCCTTAATTTTCCTTACTTTATCGAGATTTGACCGAAAAAAGCAAGAAAAACGAATAATTTTATCGAAATATCAATTTTTTTCCTCTTTTTTTCCCTTAATTTTCCTTATTTTATCGAGATTTGCCCGAAAAAAGCAAGAAAAACGAATAATTTTAGCGAAATATCAATTTCTATCCTCTTTTTTCCCTTAATTTTCCTTATTTTATCGAGATTTGAACGAAAAAAGCAAGAAAAACGAATAATTTAAGCGAAATATCAATTTTTATCCTCTTTTTTTCCCTTAATTTTCCTTATTTTATCGAGATTTGACCGAAAAAAGCAAGAAAAAAAAATAATTTTAGCGAAATTTCAATTTTTTTCCTCTTTTTTTCCCTTAATTTTCCTTATTTTATCGAGATTTGACCGAAAAAAGCAAGAAAAACGAATAATTTTAGCGAAATTTGAATTTTTTTCCTCTTTTTTTCCCTTAATTTTCCTTATTTTATCGAGATTTGACCAAAAAAAGCAAGAAAAACGAATAATTTTTTTGAAATTTCAAATTTCTTCCTCTTTTTTTCCTTCATTCTCCTCATTTAACGAGATTTGACCGCAAAAAACCAAGAAAAACGAATAATTTTATCGAAATATCAATTTTTATCCTCTTTTTTTCCCTTAATTTTCCTTATTTTATCGAGATTTGACCGAAAAAAGCAAGAAAAACGAATAATTTTAGCGAAATTTCAATTTTTTTCCTCTTTTTCTCCCTTCATTTTCCTTATTTTATCGAGATTTGACCGAAAAAAGCAAAAAAAACGAATAATTTTAGCGAAATTTCAATTTTTTCCTATTTTTACCCTTAATTTTCCTTACTTTATCGAGATTTGACCGAAAAAAGCAAGAAAAACGAATAATTTTATCGAAATATCAATTTTTTTCCTCTTTTTTTCCCTTAATTTTCCTTATTTTATCGAGATTTGACCGAAAAAAGCAAGAAAAACGAATAATTTTTGCGAAATATCAATTTCTATCCTCTTTTTCCCTTAATTTTACTTATTTTATCAAGATTTGACCAAAAAAAGCAAGAAAAACGAATAATTTTAGCGAAATATCAATTTTTATCCTCTTTCTTCTCTTAATTTTCCTTATTTTATCGGGATTTGACCGAAAAAAGCATGAAAAATGAATAATTTTAGCGAAATTTCAATTTTTTTTCCTCTTTTTTTCCCTTAATTTTCCTTATTTTATCGAGATTTGACCGAAAAAAGCAAGAAAAACGAATAATTTTAGCGAAATTTCAATTTTTTCCTCCTTTTTTCCTTCATTCTCATCATTTAACGAGATTTGACCGAAAAAAGCAAGAAAAACGAATAATTTTATCGAAATATCAATTTTTATCCTCTTTTTTTCACTAAATTTTCCTTATTTTATCGAGATTTGACCGAAAAAAGCAAGAAAAACGAATAATTTTAGCGAAATTTCAATTTTTTTCCTCTTTTTTTCCCTTAATTTTCCTTACTTTATCGAGATTTGACCGAAAAAAGCAAGAATACGAATAATTTTAGCGAAATTTCAATTTTTTTCCTCTTTTTTTCCTTCATTCTCATCATTTAACGAGATTTGACCGAAAAAAGCAAGAAAAACGAATAATTTTATCGAAATATCAATTTTTATTCTCTTTTCTTCCCTTAATTTTCCTTATTTTATCGAGATTCGACCGAAAAAAGCAAGAAAAACGAATAATTTTAGCGAAATTTCAATTTTTTTCCTCTTTTTTTCACTTAATTTTCCTTACTTTATCGAGATTCGACCGAAAAAAGCAAGAAAAACGAATAATTTTAGCGAAATATCAATTTCTATCCTCTTTTTTCCCTTAATTTTACTTATTTTATCAAGATTTGAACGAAAAAAGCAAGAAAAACGAATAATTTAAGCGAAATATCAATTTTTATCCTCTTTTTTTCCCTTAATTTTCTTTATTTTATCGAGATTTGACCGAAAAAAGCAAGAAAAACGAATAATTTTAGCGAAATATCAATTTTTATCCTCTTTCTTCCCTTAATTTTCCTTATTTTATCGAGATTTGACCGAAAAAAAGCAAGAAAAACGAATAATTTTAGCGAAATTTCAATTTTTTTCCTCTTTTTTTCCCTTAATTTTCCTTATTTTATCGAGATTTGACCGAAAAAAGCAAGAAAAACGAATAATTTTATCGAAATTTCAAATTTTTTCCACTTTTTTTCTTTCATTCTCCTCATTTAACGAGATTTGACCGCAAAAAAACCAAGAAAAACGAATAATTTTATCGAAATATCAACTTTTATCCTCTTTTTTTCCCTTAATTTTCATTATTTTATCGAGATTTGACCGAAAAAACAAGAAAAACGAAAAATTTTAGCGAAATATTAATTTTTAACCTCTTTTTTCCCTTAATTTTCCTTATTTTATGGAGATTTGACCGAAAAAAGCTTGAAAAATGAATAATTTTAGCGAAATTTCAATTTTTTTCCTCTTTTTTTCCCTTAATTTTCCTTACTTTATCGAGATTTGACCGAAAAAAGCAAGAAAAACGAATAATTTTATCGAAATATCAATTTTTTTCCTCTTTTTTTCCCTTAATTTTCCTTATTTTATCGAGATTTGCCAAAAAAAAGCAAGAAAAACGAATAATTTTAGCGAAATATCAATTTCTATCCTCTTTTTTCCCTTAATTCTCCTTATTTTATCGAGATTTGAACGAAAAAAGCAAGAAAAACGAATAATTTAAGCGAAATATCAATTTTTATCCTCTTTTTTCCCTTAATTTTCCTTATTTTATCGATACTTGACCGAAAAAAGCAAGAAAAAAAAATAATTTTAGCGAAATTTCAATTTTTTTCCTCTTTTTTTCCCTTAATTTTCCTTATTTTATCGAGATTTGACCGAAAAAAAGCAAGAAAAACGAATAATTTTAGCGAAATTTCAATTTTTTTCCTCTTTTTTTCCCTTAATTTTCCTTATTTTATCGAGATTTGACCAAAAAAAGCAAGAAAAACGAATAATTTTTGTGAAATTTATAATTTTTTCATCTTTTTTTCCTTCATTCTCCTCATTTAACGAGATTTGACCGCAAAAAACCAAGAAAAAGGAATAATTTTATCGAAATATCAATTATTATCCTCTTTTTTTCCCTTAATTTTCCTTATTTTATCGAGATTTGACCGAAAAAAGCAAGAAAAACGAATAATTTTAGCGAAATTTCAATTTTTTTCCTCTTTTTCTCCCTTAATTTTCCTTATTTTGTCGAGATTTGACCGAAAAAAACAAGAAAAACGAAAAATTTTAGCGAAATATCAATTTTTAACCTCTTTTTTCCCTTAATTTTCCTTATTTTATGGAGATTTGACCGAAAAAAGCTTGAAAAATGAATAATTTTAGCGAAATTTCAAATTTTTTCCTCTTTTTTTCCCTTAATTTTCCTTACTTTATCAGAGATCTGACCGAAAAAAGCAAGAAAAACGCTAATTTTATCGAAATATCAATTTTTTTCCTCTTTTTTTCCCTTAATTTTCCTTATTTTATCGAGATTTGCCCGAAAAAAGCAAGAAAAACGAATAATTTTAGCGAAATTTCAATTTTTTCCTCTTTTTTTCCTTCATTCTCATCATTTAACGAGATTTGACCGAAAAAAGCAAGAAAAACGAATAATTTTATCGAAATATATATTTTTATCCTCTTTTTTTCCCTTAATTTTCCTTATTTTATCGAGATTTGACCGAAAAAAGCAAGAAAAACGAATAATTTTAGCGAAATTTCAATTTTTTCCTCTTTTTTTCCCTTAATTTTCCTTACTTTATCCTGATTTGACCGAAAAAATCAAGAAAAGCGAATAATTTTAGCGAAATTTCAATTTTTTTCCTCTTTTTTTCCCTTAAATTTCCTTATTTTATCGAGATTTGACCAAAAAAAGCAAGAAAAACGAATAATTTAAGCGAAATATCAATTTTTATCCTCTTTTTTTCCCTTAATTTTCTTTATTTTATCGAGATTTGACTGAAAAAAGCAAGAAAAACGAATAATTTTAGCGAAATTTCAATTTTTTTCCTCTTTTTTTTTCTTAATTTTCCTTATTTTATCGAGATTTGACCGAAAAAAGCAAGGAAACGAATAATTTTAGCGAAATTTCAGTTTTTTTCCTCTTTTCTTCCCTTAATTATCCATATTTTATCGAGATTTGACCAAAAAAAGCAAGAAAAACGAATAATTTTAGAGAAATATCAATTTTTATCCTCTTTCTTCCCTTAATTTTTCTTATTTTATCGAGATTTGACCGAAAAAAGCAAGAAAAACGAATAATTTTAGCGAAATTTCAATTTTTTTCCTCTTTTTTTCCCTTAATTTTCCTTATTTTATCGAGATTTGACCAAAAAAAGCAAGAAAAACGAATAATTTTTGTGAAATTTATAATTTTTTCATCTTTTTTTCCTTCATTCTCCTCATTTAACGAGATTTGACCGCAAAAAACCAAGAAAAAGGAATAATTTTATCGAAATATCAATTATTATCCTCTTTTTTTCCCTTAATTTTCCTTATTTTATCGAGATTTGACCGAAAAAAGCAAGAAAAACGAATAATTTTAGCGAAATTTCAATTTTTTTCCTCTTTTTCTCCCTTAATTTTCCTTATTTTGTCGAGATTTGACCGAAAAAACAAGAAAAACGAAAAATTTTAGCGAAATATCAATTTTTAACCTCTTTTTTCCCTTAATTTTCCTTATTTTATGGAGATTTGACCGAAAAAAGCTTGAAAAATGAATAATTTTAGCGAAATTTCAATTTTTTTCCTCTTTTTTTCCCTTAATTTTCCTTACTTTATCGAGATTTGACCGAAAAAAGCAAGAAAAACGTATAATTTTATCGAAATATCAATTTTTTTCCTCTTTTTTTCCCTTAATTTTCCTTATTTTATCGAGATTTGCCCGAAAAAAGCAAGAAAAACGAATAATTTTGGCGAAATTTCAATTTTTTCCTCTTTTTTTTCTTCATTCTCATCATTTAACGAGATTTGACCGAAAAAAGCAAGAAAAACGAATAATTTTATCGAAATATATATTTTTATCCTCTTTATTTCCCTTAATTTTCCTTATTTTATCGAGATTTGACCGAAAAAAGCAAGAAAAACGAATACTTTTAGCGAAATTTCAATTTTTTCCTCTTCTTTTCCCTTAATTTTCCTTACTTTATCCTGATTTGACCGAAAAAATCAAGAAAAACGAATAATTTTAGCGAAATTTCAATTTTTTTCCTCTTTTTTTCCCTTAAATTTCCTTATTTTATCGAGATTTGACCAATAAAAGCAAGAAAAACGAATAATTTAAGCGAAATATCAATTTTCATCCTCTTTTTTTCCCTTAATTTTCTTTATTTTATCGAGATTTGACTGAAAAAAGCAAGAAAAACGAATAATTTTAGCGAAATTTCAATTTTTTTCCTCTTTTTTTCCCTTAATTTTCCTTATTTTATCGAGATTTGACCGAAAAAAGCAAGAAAAACGAATAATTTTAGCGAAATTTCAGTTTTTTTCCTCTTTTTTTCCCTTAATTATCCATATTTTATCGAGATTTGACAAAAAAAGCAAGAAAAACGAATAATTTTAGCGAAATATCAATTTTTATCCTCTTTCTTCCCTTAATTTTCCTTATTTTATCGAGATTTGACCGAAAAAAGCAAGAAAAACGAATAATTTTAGCGAAATTTCACTTTCTTTCCTCTTTTTTTCCCTTAATTTTCCTTATTTTATCGAGATTTGACCAAAAAAAGCAAGAAAAACGAATAATTTTATCGAAATTTCAAATTTTTTCCTCTTTTTTTCTTTCATTCTCCTCATTTAACGAGATTTGACCGCAAAAAAACCAAGAAAAACGAATAATTTTATCGAAATAACAATTTTTATCCTCTTTTTTCCCCTAATTTTCATTATTTTATCGAGATTTGACCGAAAAAAGCAAGAAAAACGAATAATTTTATCGAAATAACAATTTTTATCCTCTTTTTCTCCCTTAATTTTCCTTATTTTATGGAGATTTGACCGAAAAAAGCTTGAAAAATGAATAATTTTAGCGAAATTTCAATTTTTTTCCTCTTTTTTTCCCTTAATTTTCCTTACTTTATCAGAGATCTGACCGAAAAAAGCAAGAAAAACGCTAATTTTATCGAAATATCAATTTTTTTCCTCTTTTTTTCCCTTAATTTTCCTTATTTTATCGAGATTTGCCCGAAAAAAGCAAGAAAAACGAATAATTTTAGCGAAATTTCAATTTTTTCCTCTTTTTTTCCTTCATTCTCATCATTTAACGAGATTTGACCGAAAAAAAGCAAGAAAAACGAATAATTTTATCGAAATATATATTTTTATCCTCTTTTTTTCCCTTAATTTTCCTTATTTTATCGAGATTTGACCGAAAAAAGCAAGAAAAACGAATAATTTTAGCGAAATTTCAATTTTTTCCTCTTTTTTTCCCTTAATTTTCCTTACTTTATCCTGACTTGACCGAAAAAATCAAGAAAAACGAATAATTTTAGCGAAATTTCAATTTTTTTCCTCTTTTTTTCCCTTAAATTTCCTTATTTTATCGAGATTTGACCAAAAAAAGCAAGAAAAACGAATAATTTAAGCGAAATATCAATTTTTATCCTCTTTTTTTCCCTTAATTTTCTTTATTTTATCGAGATTTGACTGAAAAAAGCAAGAAAAACGAATAATTTTAGCGAAATTTCAATTTTTTTCCTCTTTTTTTCCCTTAATTTTCCTTATTTTATCGAGATTTGACCGAAAAAAAGCAAGAAAAACGAATAATTTTAGCGAAATTTCAGTTTTTTTCCTCTTTTCTTCCCTTAATTATCCATATTTTATCGAGATTTGACCAAAAAAAGCAAGAAAAACGAATAATTTTAGAGAAATATCAATTTTTATCCTCTTTCTTCCCTTAATTTTTCTTATTTTATCGAGATTTGACCGAAAAAAGCAAGAAAAACGAATAATTTTAGCGAAATTTCACTTTTTTTCCTCTTTTTTTCCCTTAATTTTCCTTATTTTATCGAGATTTGACCGAAAAAAGCAAGAAAAACGAATAATTTTAGCGAAATTTCAATTTTTTTCCTCTTTTTTTCCCTTAATTTTCCTTATTTTATCGAGATTTGACCAAAAAAAGCAAGAAAAACGAATAATTTTTGTGAAATTTATAATTTTTTCATCTTTTTTTCCTTCATTCTCCTCATTTAACGAGATTTGACCGCAAAAAACCAAGAAAAAGGAATAATTTTATCGAAATATCAATTATTATCCTCTTTTTTTCCCTTAATTTTCCTTATTTTATCGAGATTTGACCGAAAAAAGCAAGAAAAACGAATAATTTTAGCGAAATTTCAATTTTTTTCCTCTTTTTCTCCCTTAATTTTCCTTATTTTGTCGAGATTTGACCGAAAAAACAAGAAAAACGAAAAATTTTAGCGAAATATCAATTTTTAACCTCTTTTTTCCCTTAATTTTCCTTATTTTATGGAGATTTGACCGAAAAAAGCTTGAAAAATGAATAATTTTAGCGAAATTTCAATTTTTTTCCTCTTTTTTTCCCTTAATTTTCCTTACTTTATCGAGATTTGACCGAAAAAAGCAAGAAAAACGTATAATTTTATCGAAATATCAATTTTTTTCCTCTTTTTTTCCCTTAATTTTCCTTATTTTATCGAGATTTGCCCGAAAAAAGCAAGAAAAACGAATAATTTTGGCGAAATTTCAATTTTTTCCTCTTTTTTTTCTTCATTCTCATCATTTAACGAGATTTGACCGAAAAAAGCAAGAAAAACGAATAATTTTATCGAAATATATATTTTTATCCTCTTTATTTCCCTTAATTTTCCTTATTTTATCGAGATTTGACCGAAAAAAGCAAGAAAAACGAATACTTTTAGCGAAATTTCAATTTTTTCCTCTTCTTTTCCCTTAATTTTCCTTACTTTATCCTGATTTGACCGAAAAAATCAAGAAAAACGAATAATTTTAGCGAAATTTCAATTTTTTTCCTCTTTTTTTCCCTTAAATTTCCTTATTTTATCGAGATTTGACCAAAAAAAGCAAGAAAAACGAATAATTTAAGCGAAATATCAATTTTTATCCTCTTTTTTTCCCTTAATTTTCTTTATTTTATCGAGATTTGACTGAAAAAAGCAAGAAAAACGAATAATTTTAGCGAAATTTCAATTTTTTTCCTCTTTTTTTCCCTTAATTTTCCTTATTTTATCGAGATTTGACCGAAAAAAAGCAAGAAAAACGAATAATTTTAGCGAAATTTCAGTTTTTTTCCTCTTTTTTTCCCTTAATTATCCATATTTTATCGAGATTTGACCAAAAAAAGCAAGAAAAACGAATAATTTTAGCGAAATATCAATTTTTATCCTCTTTCTTCCCTTAATTTTCCTTATTTTATCGAGATTTGACCGAAAAAAGCAAGAAAAACGAATAATTTTAGCGAAATTTCAATTTTTTCCTCTTTTTTTCCCTTAATTTTCCTTACTTTATCCTGATTTGACCGAAAAAATCAAGAAAAACGAATAATTTTAGCGAAATTTCAATTTTTTTCCTCTTTTTTTCCCTTAAATTTCCTTATTTTATCGAGATTTGACCAAAAAAAGCAAGAAAAACGAATAATTTAAGCGAAATATCAATTTTTATCCTCTTTTTTTCCCTTAATTTTCTTTATTTTATCGAGATTTGACTGAAAAAAGCAAGAAAAACGAATAATTTTAGCGAAATTTCAGTTTTTTTCCTCTTTTCTTCCCTTAATTATCCATATTTTATCGAGATTTGACCAAAAAAAGCAAGAAAAACGAATAATTTTAGAGAAATATCAATTTTTATCCTCTTTCTTCCCTTAATTTTTCTTATTTTATCGAGATTTGACCGAAAAAAGCAAGAAAAACGAATAATTTTAGCGAAATTTCAATTTTTTTCCTCTTTTTTTCCCTTAATTTTCCTTATTTTATCGAGATTTGACCAAAAAAAGCAAGAAAAACGAATAATTTTTGTGAAATTTATAATTTTTTCATCTTTTTTTCCTTCATTCTCCTCATTTAACGAGATTTGACCGCAAAAAACCAAGAAAAAGGAATAATTTTATCGAAATATCAATTATTATCCTCTTTTTTTCCCTTAATTTTCCTTATTTTATCGAGATTTGACCGAAAAAAAGCAAGAAAAACGAATAATTTTAGCGAAATTTCAATTTTTTTCCTCTTTTTCTCCCTTAATTTTCCTTATTTTGTCGAGATTTGACCGAAAAAACAAGAAAAACGAAAAATTTTAGCGAAATATCAATTTTTAACCTCTTTTTTCCCTTAATTTTCCTTATTTTATGGAGATTTGACCGAAAAAAGCTTGAAAAATGAATAATTTTAGCGAAATTTCAATTTTTTTCCTCTTTTTTTCCCTTAATTTTCCTTACTTTATCGAGATTTGACCGAAAAAAGCAAGAAAAACGTATAATTTTATCGAAATATCAATTTTTTTCCTCTTTTTTTCCCTTAATTTTCCTTATTTTATCGAGATTTGCCCGAAAAAAGCAAGAAAAACGAATAATTTTGGCGAAATTTAAATTTTTTCCTCTTTTTTTTCTTCATTCTCATCATTTAACGAGATTTGACCGAAAAAAGCAAGAAAAACGAATAATTTTATCGAAATATATATTTTTATCCTCTTTATTTCCCTTAATTTTCCTTATTTTATCGAGATTTGACCGAAAAAAGCAAGAAAAACGAATACTTTTAGCGAAATTTCAATTTTTTCCTCTTGTTTTCCCTTAATTTTCCTTACTTTATCCTGATTTGACCGAAAAAATCAAGAAAAACGAATAATTTTAGCGAAATTTCAATTTTTTTCCTCTTTTTTTCCCTTAAATTTCCTTATTTTATCGAGATTTGACCAAAAGAAGCAAGAAAAACGAATAATTTAAGCGAAATATCAATTTTTATCCTCTTTTTTTCCCTTAATTTTCTTTATTTTATCGAGATTTGACTGAAAAAAGCAAGAAAAACGAATAATTTTAGCGAAATTTCAATTTTTTTCCTCTTTTTTTCCCTTAATTTTCCTTATTTTATCGAGATTTGACCGAAAAAAGCAAGAAAAACGAATAATTTTAGCGAAATTTCAGTTTTTTTCCTCTTTTCTTCCCTTAATTATCCATATTTTATCGAGATTTGACCAAAAAAAGCAAGAAAAACGAATAATTTTAGAGAAATATCAATTTTTATCCTCTTTCTTCCCTTAATTTTTCATATTTTATCGAGATTTGACCGAAAAAAGCAAGAAAAACGTATAATTTTATCGAAATATCAATTTTTTTCCTCTTTTTTTCCCTTAATTTTCCTTATTTTATCGAGATTTGCCCGAAAAAAGTAAGAAAAACGAATAATTTTGGCGAAATTTCAATTTTTTCCTCTTTTTTTTCTTCATTCTCATCATTTAACGAGATTTGACCGAAAAAAAGCAAGAAAAACGAATAATTTTATCGAAATATATATTTTTATCCTCTTTATTTCCCTTAATTTTCCTTATTTTATCGAGATTTGACCGAAAAAAGCAAGAAAAACGAATACTTTTAGCGAAATTTCAATTTTTTCCTCTTGTTTTCCCTTAATTTTCCTTACTTTATCCTGATTTGACCGAAAAAATCAAGAAAAACGAATAATTTTAGCGAAATTTCAATTTTTTTCCTCTTTTTTTCCCTTAAATTTCCTTATTTTATCGAGATTTGACCAAAAGAAGCAAGAAAAACGAATAATTTAAGCGAAATATCAATTTTTATCCTCTTTTTTTCCCTTAATTTTCTTTATTTTATCGAGATTTGACCGAAAAAAGCAAGAAAAACGTATAATTTTATCGAAATATCAATTTTTTTCCTCTTTTTTTCCCTTAATTTTCCTTATTTTATCGAGATTTGCCCGAAAAAAGCAAGAAAAACGAATAATTTTGGCGAAATTTCAATTTTTTCCTCTTTTTTTTCTTCATTCTCATCATTTAACGAGATTTGACCGAAAAAAGCAAGAAAAACGAATAATTTTATCGAAATATATATTTTTATCCTCTTTATTTCCCTTAATTTTCCTTATTTTATCGAGATTTGACCGAAAAAAGCAAGAAAAACGAATACTTTTAGCGAAATTTCAATTTTTTCCTCTTGTTTTCCCTTAATTTTCCTTACTTTATCCTGATTTGACCGAAAAAATCAAGAAAAACGAATAATTTTAGCGAAATTTCAATTTTTTTCCTCTTTTTTTCCCTTAAATTTCCTTATTTTATCGAGATTTGACCAAAAGAAGCAAGAAAAACGAATAATTTAAGCGAAATATCAATTTTTATCCTCTTTTTTTCCCTTAATTTTCTTTATTTTATCGAGATTTGACTGAAAAAAGCAAGAAAAACGAATAATTTTAGCGAAATTTCAATTTTTTTCCTCTTTTTTTCCCTTAATTTTCCTTATTTTATCGAGATTTGACCGAAAGAAGCAAGAAAAACGAATAATTTTAGCGAAATTTCAGTTTTTTTCCTCTTTTCTTCCCTTAATTATCCATATTTTATCGAGATTTGACCAAAAAAAGCAAGAAAAACGAA
Organism: Sympetrum striolatum; assembly: GCA_947579665.1. Lineage (NCBI taxonomy): Eukaryota > Metazoa > Arthropoda > Insecta > Odonata > Libellulidae > Sympetrum > Sympetrum striolatum. The sequence continues at coordinate 23,851 of OX388342.1, read as the reverse complement.
TAATTTTAGAGAAAAATCAATTTTTATCCTCTTTCTTCCCTTAATTTTTCATATTTTATCGAGATTTGACCGAAAAAAGCAAGAAAAACGTATAATTTTATCGAAATATCAATTTTTTTCCTCTTTTTTTCCCTTAATTTTCCTTATTTTATCGAGATTTGCCCGAAAAAAGTAAGAAAAACGAATAATTTTGGCGAAATTTCAATTTTTTCCTCTTTTTTTTCTTCATTCTCATCATTTAACGAGATTTGACCGAAAAAAGCAAGAAAAACGAATAATTTTATCGAAATATATATTTTTATCCTCTTTATTTCCCTTAATTTTCCTTATTTTATCGAGATTTGACCGAAAAAAGCAAGAAAAACGAATACTTTTAGCGAAATTTCAATTTTTTCCTCTTGTTTTCCCTTAATTTTCCTTACTTTATCCTGATTTGACCGAAAAAATCAAGAAAAACGAATAATTTTAGCGAAATTTCAATTTTTTTCCTCTTTTTTTCCCTTAAATTTCCTTATTTTATCGAGATTTGACCAAAAGAAGCAAGAAAAACGAATAATTTAAGCGAAATATCAATTTTTATCCTCTTTTTTTCCCTTAATTTTCTTTATTTTATCGAGATTTGACTGAAAAAAGCAAGAAAAACGACTAATTTTAGCGAAATTTCAATTTTTTTCCTCTTTTTTTCCCTTAATTTTCCTTATTTTATCGAGATTTGACCGAAAAAAGCAAGAAAAACGAATAATTTTAGCGAAATTTCAGTTTTTTTCCTCTTTTCTTCCCTTAATTATCCATATTTTATCGAGATTTGACCAAAAAAAGCAAGAAAAACGAATAATTTTAGAGAAATATCAATTTTTATCCTCTTTCTTCCCTTAATTTTTCATATTTTATCGAGATTTGACCGAAAAAAGCAAGAAAAACGAATAATTTTAGCGAAATTTCACTTTTTTTCCTCTTTTTTTCCCTTAATTTTCCTTATTTTATCGAGATTTGACCGAAAAAAGCAAGAAAAACGAATAATTTTAGCGAAATTTCAATTTTTTTCCTCTTTTTTTCCCTTAATTTTCCTTATTTTATCGAGATTTGACCAAAAAAAGCAAGAAAAACGAATAATTTTTGTGAAATTTATAATTTTTTCATCTTTTTTTCCTTCATTCTCCTCATTTAACGAGATTTGACCGCAAAAAACCAAGAAAAAGGAATAATTTTATCGAAATATCAATTATTATCCTCTTTTTTTCCCTTAATTTTCCTTATTTTATCGAGATTTGACCGAAAAAAGCAAGAAAAACGAATAATTTTAGCGAAATTTCAATTTTTTTCCTCTTTTTCTCCCTTAATTTTCCTTATTTTGTCGAGATTTGACCGAAAAAAAAAGAAAAACGAAAAATTTTAGCGAAATATCAATTTTTAACCTCTTTTTTTCCTTAATTTTCCTTATTTAAGGAGATTTGACCGAAAAAAGCTTGAAAAATGAATAATTTTAGCGAAATTTCAATTTTTTTCCTCTTTTTTTCCCTTAATTTTCCTTACTTTATCGAGATTTGACCGAAAAAAGCAAGAAAAACGTATAATTTTATCGAAATATCAATTTTTTTCCTCTTTTTTTCCCTTAATTTTCCTTATTTTATCGAGATTTGCCCGAAAAAAGCAAGAAAAACGAATAATTTTGGCGAAATTTCAATTTTTTTCCTCTTTTTTTTCTTCATTCTCATCATTTAACGAGATTTGACCGAAAAAAGCAAGAAAAACGAATAATTTTATCGAAATATATATTTTTATCCTCTTTATTTCCCTTCATTTTCCTTATTTTATCGAGATTTGACCGAAAAAAGCAAGAAAAACGAATACTTTTAGCGAAATTTCAATTTTTTCCTCTTCTTTTCCCTTAATTTTCCTTACTTTATCCTGATTTGACCGAAAAAATCAAGAAAAACGAATAATTTTAGCGAAATTTCAATTTTTTTCCTCTTTTTTTCCCTTAAATTTCCTTATTTTATCGAGATTTGACCAAAAAAAGCAAGAAAAACGAATAATTTAAGCGAAATATCAATTTTCATCCTCTTTTTTTCCCTTAATTTTCTTTATTTTATCGAGATTTGACTGAAAAAAGCAAGAAAAACGAATAATTTTAGCGAAATTTCAATTTTTTTCCTCTTTTTTTCCCTTAATTTTCCTTATTTTATCGAGATTTGACCGAAAAAAGCAAGAAAAACGAATAATTTTAGCGAAATTTCAGTTTTTTTCCTCTTTTTTTCCCTTAATTATCCATATTTTATCGAGATTTGACAAAAAAAGCAAGAAAAACGAATAATTTTAGCGAAATATCAATTTTTATCCTCTTTCTTCCCTTAATTTTCCTTATTTTATCGAGATTTGACCGAAAAAAGCAAGAAAAACGAATAATTTTAGCGAAATTTCACTTTCTTTCCTCTTTTTTCCCTTAATTTTCCTTATTTTATCGAGATTTGACCAAAAAAAGCAAGAAAAACGAATAATTTTATCGAAATTTCAAATTTTTTCCTCTTTTTTTTCTTTCATTCTCCTCATTTAACGAGATTTGACCGCAAAAAAACCAAGAAAAACGAATAATTTTATCGAAATAACAATTTTTATCCTCTTTTTTCCCCTAATTTTCATTATTTTATCGAGATTTGACCGAAAAAAGCAAGAAAAACGAATAATTTTAGCGAAATTTCAATTTTTTTCCTCTTTTTCTCCCTTAATTTTCCTTATTTTGTCGAGATTTGACCGAAAAAACAAGAAAAACGAAAAATTTTAGCGAAATATCAATTTTTAACCTCTTTTTTCCCTTAATTTTCCTTATTTTATGGAGATTTGACCGAAAAAAGCTTGAAAAATGAATAATTTTAGCGAAATTTCAATTTTTTTCCTCTTTTTTTCCCTTAATTTTCCTTACTTTATCAGAGATCTGACCGAAAAAAGCAAGAAAAACGCTAATTTTATCGAAATATCAATTTTTTTCCTCTTTTTTTCCCTTAATTTTCCTTATTTTATCGAGATTTGCCCGAAAAAAGCAAGAAAAACGAATAATTTTAGCGAAATTTCAATTTTTTCCTCTTTTTTTCCTTCATTCTCATCATTTAACGAGATTTGACCGAAAAAAGCAAGAAAAACGAATAATTTTATCGAAATATATATTTTTATCCTCTTTTTTTCCCTTAATTTTCCTTATTTTATCGAGATTTGACCGAAAAAAGCAAGAAAAACGAATAATTTTAGCGAAATTTCAATTTTTTCCTCTTTTTTTCCCTTAATTTTCCTTACTTTATCCTGATTTGACCGAAAAAATCAAGAAAAACGAATAATTTTAGCGAAATTTCAATTTTTTTCCTCTTTTTTTCCCTTAAATTTCCTTATTTTATCGAGATTTGACCAAAAAAAGCAAGAAAAACGAATAATTTAAGCGAAATATCAATTTTAATCCTCTTTTTTTCCCTTAATTTTCTTTATTTTATCGAGATTTGACTGAAAAAAGCAAGAAAAACGAATAATTTTAGCGAAATTTCAATTTTTTTCCTCTTTTTTTCCCTTAATTTTCCTTATTTTATCGAGATTTGACCGAAAAAAGCAAGAAAAACGAATAATTTTAGCGAAATTTCAGTTTTTTCCTCTTTTCTTCCCTTAATTATCCATATTTTATCGAGATTTGACCAAAAAAAGCAAGAAAAACGAATAATTTTAGAGAAATATCAATTTTTATCCTCTTTCTTCCCTTAATTTTTCTTATTTTATCGAGATTTGACCGAAAAAAGCAAGAAAAACGAATAATTTTAGCGAAATTTCACTTTTTTTCCTCTTTTTTTCCCTTAATTTTCCTTATTTTATCGAGATTTGACCGAAAAAAGCAAGAAAAACGAATAATTTTAGCGAAATTTCAATTTTTTTCCTCTTTTTTTCCCTTAATTTTCCTTATTTTATCGAGATTTGACCAAAAAAAGCAAGAAAAACGAATAATTTTTGTGAAATTTATAATTTTTTCATCTTTTTTTCCTTCATTCTCCTCATTTAACGAGATTTGACCGCAAAAAACCAAGAAAAAGGAATAATTTTATCAAAATATCAATTATTATCCTCTTTTTTTCCCTTAATTTTCCTTATTTTATCGAGATTTGACCGAAAAAAGCAAGAAAAACGAATAATTTTAGCGAAATTTCAATTTTTTTCCTCTTTTTCTCCCTTAATTTTCCTTATTTTGTCGAGATTTGACCGAAAAAACAAGAAAAACGAAAAATTTTAGTGAAATATCAATTTTTAACCTCTTTTTTCCCTTAATTTTCCTTATTTTATGGAGATTTGACCGAAAAAAGCTTGAAAAATGAATAATTTTAGCGAAATTTCAATTTTTTTCCTCTTTTTTTCCCTTAATTTTCCTTACTTTATCGAGATTTGACCGAAAAAAGCAAGAAAAACGTATAATTTTATCGAAATATCAATTTTTTTCCTCTTTTTTCCCTTAAATTTCCTTATTTTATCGAGATTTGACCAAAAAAATCAAGAAAAATGAATAATTTTGGCGAAATTTCAATTTTTTCCTCTTTTTTTTCTTCATTCTCATCATTTAACGAGATTTGACCGAAAAAAGCAAGAAAAACGAATAATTTTATCGAAATATATATTTTTATCCTCTTTATTTCCCTTAATTTTCCTTATTTTATCGAGATTTGACCGAAAAAAGCAAGAAAAACGAATACTTTTAGCGAAATTTCAATTTTTTCCTCTTCTTTTCCCTTAATTTTCCTTACTTTATCCTGATTTGACCGAAAAAATCAAGAAAAACGAATAATTTTAGCGAAATTTCAATTTTTTTCCTATTTTTTCCCTTAAATTTCCTTATTTTATCGAGATTTGACCAAAAAAAGCAAGAAAAACGAATAATTTAAGCGAAATATCAATTTTTATCCTCTTTTTTTCCCTTAATTTTCTTTATTTTATCGAGATTTGACTGAAAAAAGCAAGAAAAACGAATAATTTTAGCGAAATTTCAATTTTTTTCCTCTTTTTTTCCCTTAATTTTCCTTATTTTATCGAGATTTGACCGAAAAAAGCAAGAAAAACGAATAATTTTAGCGAAATTTCAGTTTTTTTCCTCTTTTTTTCCCTTAATTATCCATATTTTATCGAGATTTGACCAAAAAAAGCAAGAAAAACGAATAATTTTAGCGAAATATCAATTTTTATCCTCTTTCTTCCCTTAATTTTCCTTATTTTATCGAGATTTGACCGAAAAAAGCAAGAAAAACGAATAATTTTAGCGAAATTTCACTTTCTTTCCTCTTTTTTTCCCTTAATCTTCCTTATTTTATCGAGATTTGACCAAAAAAAGCAAGAAAAACGAATAATTTTATCGAAATATATATTTTTATCCTCTTTTTTTCCCTTAATTTTCCTTATTTTATCGAGATTTGACCGAAAAAAGCAAGAAAAACGAATAATTTTAGCGAAATTTCAATTTTTTCCTCTTTTTTTCCCTTAATTTTCCTTACTTTATCCTGATTTGACCGAAAAAATCAAGAAAAACGAATAATTTTAGCGAAATTTCAATTTTTTTCCTCTTTTTTTCCCTTAAATTTCCTTATTTTATCGAGATTTGACCAAAAAAAGCAAGAAAAACGAATAATTTAAGCGAAATATCAATTTTTATCCTCTTTTTTTCCCTTAATTTTCTTTATTTTATCGAGATTTGACTGAAAAAAGCAAGAAAAACGAATAATTTTAGCGAAATTTCAATTTTTTTCCTCTTTTTTTCCCTTAATTTTCCTTATTTTGTCGAGATTTGACCGAAAAAAGCAAGAAAAACGAATAATTTTAGCGAAATTTCAGTTTTTTCCTCTTTTCTTCCCTTAATTATCCATATTTTATCGAGATTTGACCAAAAAAAGCAAGAAAAACGAATAATTTTAGAGAAATATCAATTTTTATCCTCTTTCTTCCCTTAATTTTTCTTATTTTATCGAGATTTGACCGAAAAAAGCAAGAAAAACGAATAATTTTAGCGAAATTTCAATTTTTTTCCCCTTTTTTTCCCTTAATTTTCCTTATTTTATCGAGATTTGACCAAAAAAAGCAAGAAAAACGAATAATTTTTGTGAAATTTATAATTTTTTCATCTTTTTTTCCTTCATTCTCCTCATTTAACGAGATTTGACCGCAAAAAACCAAGAAAAAGGAATAATTTTATCGAAATATCAATTATTATCCTCTTTTTTTCCCTTAATTTTCCTTATTTTATCGAGATTTGACCGAAAAAAGCAAGAAAAACGAATAATTTTAGCGAAATTTCAATTTTTTTCCTCTTTTTCTCCCTTAATTTTCCTTATTTTGTCGAGATTTGACCGAAAAAACAAGAAAAACGAAAAATTTTAGCGAAATATCAATTTTTAACCTCTTTTTTCCCTTAATTTTCCTTATTTTATGGAGATTTGACCGAAAAAAGCTTGAAAAATGAATAATTTTAGCGAAATTTCAATTTTTTTCCTCTTTTTTTCCCTTAATTTTCCTTACTTTATCGAAATTTGACCGAAAAAAGCAAGAAAAACGTATAATTTTATCGAAATATCAATTTTTTTCCTCTTTTTTTCCCTTAATTTTCCTTATTTTATCGAGATTTGCCCGAAAAAAGCAAGAAAAACGAATAATTTTGGCGAAATTTCAATTTTTTCCTCTTTTTTTTCTTCATTCTCATCATTTAACGAGATTTGACCGAAAAAAGCAAGAAAAACGAATAATTTTATCGAAATATATATTTTTATCCTCTTTATTTCCCTTAATTTTCCTTATTTTATCGAGATTTGACCGAAAAAAGCAAGAAAAACGAATACTTTTAGCGAAATTTCAATTTTTTCCTCTTGTTTTCCCTTAATTTTCCTTACTTTATCCTGATTTGACCGAAAAAATCAAGAAAAACGAATAATTTTAGCGAAATTTCAATTTTTTTCCTCTTTTTTTCCCTTAAATTTCCTTATTTTATCGAGATTTGACCAAAAAAAGCAAGAAAAACGAATAATTTAAGCGAAATATCAATTTTTATCCTCTTTTTTTCCCTTAATTTTCTTTATTTTATCGAGATTTGACTGAAAAAAGCAAGAAAAACGAATAATTTTAGCGAAATTTCAATTTTTTTCCTCTTTTTTTCCCTTAATTTTCCTTATTTTATCGAGATTTGACCGAAAAAAGCAAGAAAAACGAATAATTTTAGCGAAATTTCAGTTTTTTTCCTCTTTTCTTCCCTTAATTATCCATATTTTATCGAGATTTGACCAAAAAAAGCAAGAAAAACGAATAATTTTAGAGAAATATCAATTTTTATCCTCTTTCTTCCCTTAATTTTTCATATTTTATCGAGATTTGACCGAAAAAAGCAAGAAAAACGAATAATTTTAGCGAAATTTCACTTTTTTTCCTCTTTTTTTCCCTTAATTTTCCTTATTTTATCGAGATTTGACCGAAAAAAGCAAGAAAAACGAATAATTTTAGCGAAATTTCAATTTTTTTCCTCTTTTTTTCCCTTAATTTTCCTTATTTTATCGAGATTTGACCAAAAAAAGCAAGAAAAACGTATAATTTTATCGAAATATCAATTTTTTTCCTTTTTTTTTTCCCTTAATTTTCCTTATTTTATCGAGATTTGCCCGAAAAAAGCAAGAAAAACGAATAATTTTGGCGAAATTTCAATTTTTTCCTCTTTTTTTTCTTCATTCTCATCATTTAACGAGATTTGACCGAAAAAAGCAAGAAAAACGAATAATTTTATCGAAATATATATTTTTATCCTCTTTATTTCCCTTAATTTTCCTTATTTTATCGAGATTTGACCGAAAAAAGCAAGAAAAACGAATACTTTTAGCGAAATTTCAATTTTTTCCTCTTCTTTTCCCTTAATTTTCCTTACTTTATCCTGATTTGACCGAAAAAATCAAGAAAAACGAATAATTTTAGCGAAATTTCAATTTTTTTCCTCTTTTTTTCCCTTAAATTTCCTTATTTTATCGAGATTTGACCAAAAAAAGCAAGAAAAACGAATAATTTAAGCGAAATATCAATTTTTATCCTCTTTTTTTCCCTTAATTTTCTTTATTTTATCGAGATTTGACTGAAAAAAGCAAGAAAAACGAATAATTTTAGCGAAATTTCAATTTTTTTCCTCTTTTTTTCCCTTAATTTTCCTTATTTTATCGAGATTTGACCGAAAAAAGCAAGAAAAACGAATAATTTTAGCGAAATTTCAGTTTTTTTCCTCTTTTTTTCCCTTAATTATCCATATTTTATCGAGATTTGACCAAAAAAAGCAAGAAAAACGAATAATTTTAGCGAAATATCAATTTTTATCCTCTTTCTTCCCTTAATTTTCCTTATTTTATCGAGATTTGACCGAAAAAAGCAAGAAAAACGAATAATTTTAGCGAAATTTCACTTTCTTTCCTCTTTTTTTCCCTTAATTTTCCTTATTTTATCGAGATTTGACCAAAAAAAGCAAGAAAAACGAATAATTTTATCGAAATTTCAAATTTTTTCCTCTTTTTTTCTTTCATTCTCCTCATTTAACGAGATTTGACCGCAAAAAAACCAAGAAAAACGAATAATTTTATCGAAATAACAATTTTTATCCTCTTTTTTCCCCTAATTTTCATTATTTTATCGAGATTTGACCGAAAAAACAAGAAAAACGAAAAATTTTAGCGAAATATCAATTTTTAACCTCTTTTTTCCCTTAATTTTCCTTATTTTATGGAGATTTGACCGAAAAAAGCTTGAAAAATGAATAATTTTAGCGAAATTTCAATTTTTTTCCTCTTTTTTTCCCTTAATTTTCCTTACTTTATCAGAGATCTGACCGAAAAAAGCAAGAAAAACGCTAATTTTATCGAAATATCAATTTTTTTCCTCTTTTTTTCCCTTAATTTTCCTTATTTTATCGAGATTTGCCCGAAAAAAGCAAGAAAAACGAATAATTTTAGCGAAATTTCAATTTTTTCCTCTTTTTTTCCTTCATTCTCATCATTTAACGAGATTTGACCGAAAAAAGCAAGAAAAACGAATAATTTTATCGAAATATATATTTTTATCCTCTTTTTTTCCCTTAATTTTCCTTATTTTATCGAGATTTGACCGAAAAAAGCAAGAAAAACGAATAATTTTAGCGAAATTTCAATTTTTTCCTCTTTTTTTCCCTTAATTTTCCTTACTTTATCCTGATTTGACCGAAAAAATCAAGAAAAACGAATAATTTTAGCGAAATTTCAATTTTTTTCCTCTTTTTTTCCCTTAAATTTCCTTATTTTATCGAGATTTGACCAAAAAAAGCAAGAAAAACGAATAATTTAAGCGAAATATCAATTTTAATCCTCTTTTTTTCCCTTAATTTTCTTTATTTTATCGAGATTTGACTGAAAAAAGCAAGAAAAACGAATAATTTTAGCGAAATTTCAATTTTTTTCCTCTTTTTTTCCCTTAATTTTCCTTATTTTATCGAGATTTGACCGAAAAAAGCAAGAAAAACGAATAATTTTAGCGAAATTTCAGTTTTTTCCTCTTTTCTTCCCTTAATTATCCATATTTTATCGAGATTTGACCAAAAAAAGCAAGAAAAACGAATAATTTTAGAGAAATATCAATTTTTATCCTCCTTCTTCCCTTAATTTTTCTTATTTTATCGAGATTTGACCGAAAAAAGCAAGAAAAACGAATAATTTTAGCGAAATTTCACTTTTTTTCCTCTTTTTTTCCCTTAATTTTCCTTATTTTATCGAGATTTGACCGAAAAAAGCAAGAAAAACGAATAATTTTAGCGAAATTTCAATTTTTTTCCTCTTTTTTTCCCTTAATTTTCCTTATTTTATCGAGATTTGACCAAAAAAAGCAAGAAAAACGAATAATTTTTGTGAAATTTATAATTTTTTCATCTTTTTTTCCTTCATTCTCCTCATTTAACGAGATTTGACCGCAAAAAACCAAGAAAAAGGAATAATTTTATCAAAATATCAATTATTATCCTCTTTTTTTCCCTTAATTTTCCTTATTTTATCGAGATTTGACCGAAAAAAGCAAGAAAAACGAATAATTTTAGCGAAATTTCAATTTTTTTCCTCTTTTTCTCCCTTAATTTTCCTTATTTTGTCGAGATTTGACCGAAAAAACAAGAAAAACGAAAAATTTTAGTGAAATATCAATTTTTAACCTCTTTTTTCCCTTAATTTTCCTTATTTTATGGAGATTTGACCGAAAAAAGCTTGAAAAATGAATAATTTTAGCGAAATTTCAATTTTTTTCCTCTTTTTTTCCCTTAATTTTCCTTACTTTATCGAGATTTGACCGAAAAAAGCAAGAAAAACGTATAATTTTATCGAAATATCAATTTTTTTCCTCTTTTTTCCCTTAAATTTCCTTATTTTATCGAGATTTGACCAAAAAAATCAAGAAAAATGAATAATTTTGGCGAAATTTCAATTTTTTCCTCTTTTTTTTCTTCATTCTCATCATTTAACGAGATTTGACCGAAAAAAGCAAGAAAAACGAATAATTTTATCGAAATATATATTTTTATCCTCTTTATTTCCCTTAATTTTCCTTATTTTATCGAGATTTGACCGAAAAAAGCAAGAAAAACGAATACTTTTAGCGAAATTTCAATTTTTTCCTCTTCTTTTCCCTTAATTTTCCTTACTTTATCCTGATTTGACCGAAAAAATCAAGAAAAACGAATAATTTTAGCGAAATTTCAATTTTTTTCCTATTTTTTCCCTTAAATTTCCTTATTTTATCGAGATTTGACCAAAAAAAGCAAGAAAAACGAATAATTTAAGCGAAATATCAATTTTTATCCTCTTTTTTTCCCTTAATTTTCTTTATTTTATCGAGATTTGACTGAAAAAAGCAAGAAAAACGAATAATTTTAGCGAAATTTCAATTTTTTTCCTCTTTTTTTCCCTTAATTTTCCTTATTTTATCGAGATTTGACCGAAAAAAGCAAGAAAAACGAATAATTTTAGCGAAATTTCAGTTTTTTTCCTCTTTTTTTCCCTTAATTATCCATATTTTATCGAGATTTGACCAAAAAAAGCAAGAAAAACGAATAATTTTAGCGAAATATCAATTTTTATCCTCTTTCTTCCCTTAATTTTCCTTATTTTATCGAGATTTGACCGAAAAAAGCAAGAAAAACGAATAATTTTAGCGAAATTTCACTTTCTTTCCTCTTTTTTTCCCTTAATCTTCCTTATTTTATCGAGATTTGACCAAAAAAAGCAAGAAAAACGAATAATTTTATCGAAATATATATTTTTATCCTCTTTTTTTCCCTTAATTTTCCTTATTTTATCGAGATTTGACCGAAAAAAGCAAGAAAAACGAATAATTTTAGCGAAATTTCAATTTTTTCCTCTTTTTTTCCCTTAATTTTCCTTACTTTATCCTGATTTGACCGAAAAAATCAAGAAAAACGAATAATTTTAGCGAAATTTCAATTTTTTTCCTCTTTTTTTCCCTTAAATTTCCTTATTTTATCGAGATTTGACCAAAAAAAGCAAGAAAAACGAATAATTTAAGCGAAATATCAATTTTTATCCTCTTTTTTTCCCTTAATTTTCTTTATTTTATCGAGATTTGACTGAAAAAAGCAAGAAAAACGAATAATTTTAGCGAAATTTCAATTTTTTTCCTCTTTTTTTCCCTTAATTTTCCTTATTTTGTCGAGATTTGACCGAAAAAAGCAAGAAAAACGAATAATTTTAGCGAAATTTCAGTTTTTTCCTCTTTTCTTCCCTTAATTATCCATATTTTATCGAGATTTGACCAAAAAAAGCAAGAAAAACGAATAATTTTAGAGAAATATCAATTTTTATCCTCTTTCTTCCCTTAATTTTTCTTATTTTATCGAGATTTGACCGAAAAAAGCAAGAAAAACGAATAATTTTAGCGAAATTTCAATTTTTTTCCCCTTTTTTTCCCTTAATTTTCCTTATTTTATCGAGATTTGACCAAAAAAAGCAAGAAAAACGAATAATTTTTGTGAAATTTATAATTTTTTCATCTTTTTTTCCTTCATTCTCCTCATTTAACGAGATTTGACCGCAAAAAACCAAGAAAAAGGAATAATTTTATCGAAATATCAATTATTATCCTCTTTTTTTCCCTTAATTTTCCTTATTTTATCGAGATTTGACCGAAAAAAGCAAGAAAAACGAATAATTTTAGCGAAATTTCAATTTTTTTCCTCTTTTTCTCCCTTAATTTTCCTTATTTTGTCGAGATTTGACCGAAAAAACAAGAAAAACGAAAAATTTTAGCGAAATATCAATTTTTAACCTCTTTTTTCCCTTAATTTTCCTTATTTTATGGAGATTTGACCGAAAAAAGCTTGAAAAATGAATAATTTTAGCGAAATTTCAATTTTTTTCCTCTTTTTTTCCCTTAATTTTCCTTACTTTATCGAGATTTGACCGAAAAAAGCAAGAAAAACGTATAATTTTATCGAAATATCAATTTTTTTCCTCTTTTTTTCCCTTAATTTTCCTTATTTTATCGAGATTTGCCCGAAAAAAGCAAGAAAAACGAATAATTTTGGCGAAATTTCAATTTTTTCCTCTTTTTTTTCTTCATTCTCATCATTTAACGAGATTTGACCGAAAAAAGCAAGAAAAACGAATAATTTTATCGAAATATATATTTTTATCCTCTTTATTTCCCTTAATTTTCCTTATTTTATCGAGATTTGACCGAAAAAAGCAAGAAAAACGAATACTTTTAGCGAAATTTCAATTTTTTCCTCTTGTTTTCCCTTAATTTTCCTTACTTTATCCTGATTTGACCGAAAAAATCAAGAAAAACGAATAATTTTAGCGAAATTTCAATTTTTTTCCTCTTTTTTTCCCTTAAATTTCCTTATTTTATCGAGATTTGACCAAAAAAAGCAAGAAAAACGAATAATTTAAGCGAAATATCAATTTTTATCCTCTTTTTTTCCCTTAATTTTCTTTATTTTATCGAGATTTGACTGAAAAAAGCAAGAAAAACGAATAATTTTAGCGAAATTTCAATTTTTTTCCTCTTTTTTTCCCTTAATTTTCCTTATTTTATCGAGATTTGACCGAAAAAAGCAAGAAAAACGAATAATTTTAGCGAAATTTCAGTTTTTTTCCTCTTTTCTTCCCTTAATTATCCATATTTTATCGAGATTTGACCAAAAAAAGCAAGAAAAACGAATAATTTTAGAGAAATATCAATTTTTATCCTCTTTCTTCCCTTAATTTTTCATATTTTATCGAGATTTGACCGAAAAAAGCAAGAAAAACGAATAATTTTAGCGAAATTTCACTTTTTTTCCTCTTTTTTTCCCTTAATTTTCCTTATTTTATCGAGATTTGACCGAAAAAAGCAAGAAAAACGAATAATTTTAGCGAAATTTCAATTTTTTTCCTCTTTTTTTCCCTTAATTTTCCTTATTTTATCGAGATTTGACCAAAAAAAGCAAGAAAAACGTATAATTTTATCGAAATATCAATTTTTTTCCTTTTTTTTTTCCCTTAATTTTCCTTATTTTATCGAGATTTGCCCGAAAAAAGCAAGAAAAACGAATAATTTTGGCGAAATTTCAATTTTTTCCTCTTTTTTTTCTTCATTCTCATCATTTAACGAGATTTGACCGAAAAAAGCAAGAAAAACGAATAATTTTATCGAAATATATATTTTTATCCTCTTTATTTCCCTTAATTTTCCTTATTTTATCGAGATTTGACCGAAAAAAGCAAGAAAAACGAATACTTTTAGCGAAATTTCAATTTTTTCCTCTTCTTTTCCCTTAATTTTCCTTACTTTATCCTGATTTGACCGAAAAAATCAAGAAAAACGAATAATTTTAGCGAAATTTCAATTTTTTTCCTCTTTTTTTCCCTTAAATTTCCTTATTTTATCGAGATTTGACCAAAAAAAGCAAGAAAAACGAATAATTTAAGCGAAATATCAATTTTTATCCTCTTTTTTTCCCTTAATTTTCTTTATTTTATCGAGATTTGACTGAAAAAAGCAAGAAAAACGAATAATTTTAGCGAAATTTCAATTTTTTTCCTCTTTTTTTCCCTTAATTTTCCTTATTTTATCGAGATTTGACCGAAAAAAGCAAGAAAAACGAATAATTTTAGCGAAATTTCAGTTTTTTTCCTCTTTTTTTCCCTTAATTATCCATATTTTATCGAGATTTGACCAAAAAAAGCAAGAAAAACGAATAATTTTAGCGAAATATCAATTTTTATCCTCTTTCTTCCCTTAATTTTCCTTATTTTATCGAGATTTGACCGAAAAAAGCAAGAAAAACGAATAATTTTAGCGAAATTTCACTTTCTTTCCTCTTTTTTTCCCTTAATTTTCCTTATTTTATCGAGATTTGACCAAAAAAAGCAAGAAAAACGAATAATTTTATCGAAATTTCAAATTTTTTCCTCTTTTTTTCTTTCATTCTCCTCATTTAACGAGATTTGACCGCAAAAAAACCAAGAAAAACGAATAATTTTATCGAAATAACAATTTTTATCCTCTTTTTTCCCCTAATTTTCATTATTTTATCGAGATTTGACCGAAAAAACAAGAAAAACGAAAAATTTTAGCGAAATATCAATTTTTAACCTCTTTTTTCCCTTAATTTTCCTTATTTTATGTAGATTTGACCGAAAAAAGCTTGAAAAATGAATAATTTAAGCGAAATTTCAATTTTTTTCCTCTTTTTTTCCCTTAATTTTCCTTACTTTATCGAGATTTGACCGAAAAAAGCAAGAAATACGAATAATTTTATCGAAATATCAATTTTTTTCCTCTTTTTTTCCCTTAATTTTCCTTATTTTATCGAGATTTGCCCGAAAAAAGCAAGAAAAACGAATAATTTTAGCGAAATATCAATTTCTATCCTCTTTTTTCCCTTAATTTTCCTTATGTTATCGAGATTTTAACGAAAAAAGCAAGAAAAACGAATAATTTAAGCGAAATATCAATTTTTATCCCCTTTTTTTCCCTTAATTTTCCTTATTTTATCGAGATTTGACCGAAAAAAGCAAGAAAAAAAAATAATTTTAGCGAAATTTCAATTTTTTTCCTCTTTTTTTCCCTTAATTTTCCCTATTTTATCGAGATTTGACCAAAAAAAGCAAGAAAAACGAATAATTTTTGTGAAATTTCAAATTTTTTCCTCTTTTTTTCCTTCATTCTCCTCATTTAACGAGATTTGACCGCAAAAAACCAAAAAAACGAATAATTTTATCGAAATATCAATTATTATCCTCTTTGTTTCCCTTAATTTTCCTTATTTTATCGAGATTTGACCGAAAAAAGCAAGAAAAACGAATAATTTTAGCGAAATTTCAATTTTTTTCCTCTTTTTCTCCCTTAATTTTCCTTATTTTATCGAGATTTGACCGAAAAAAGCAAGAAAAACGAATAATTTTATCGAAATATCAATTTTTTCCTATTTTTTTCCCTTAATTTTCCTTACTTTATCGAGATTTGACCGAAAAAAGCAAGAAAAACGAATAATTTTATCGAAATATCAATTTTTTTCCTCTTTTTTTCCCTTAATTTTCCTTATTTTATCGAGATTTGACCGAAAAAAGCAAGAAAAACGAATAATTTTAGCGAAATATCAGTTTCTATCCTCTTTTACCCTTAATTTTACTTATTTTTTCAAGATTTGACCAAAAAAAGCAAGAAAAACGAATAATTTTAGCGAAATAACAATTTTTATCCTCTTTCTTCCCTTAATTTTCCTTATTTTATCGAGATTTGACCGAAAAAAGCAAGAAAAACGAATAATTTTAGCGAAATTTCAATTTTTTTCCTCTTTTTTTCCCTTAATTTTCCTTATTTTATCGAGATTTGACCAAAAAAAGCAAAAAAACGAATAATTTTATCGAAATTTCAAATTTTTTCCTCTTTTTTTCTTTCATTCTCCTCATTTAACGAGATTTGACCGCAAAAAAACCAAGAAAAACGAATAATTTTATCGAAATATCAATTTTTATCCTCTTTTTTTCCCTTAATTTTCCTTATTTTATCGAGATTTGACCGAAAAAAACAAGAAAAACGAAAAATTTTAGCGAAATATCAATTTTTAACCTGTTTTTCACTTAATTTTCCTTATTTTATCGAGATTTTACAGAAAAAAGCATGAAAAATGAATAATTTTAGCGAAATTTCAATTTTTTTCCTCTTTTTTTCCCTTAATTTTCCTTATTTTATCGAGATTTGACCGAAAAAAGCAAGAAAAACGAATAATTTTATCGAAATATCAATTTTTATCCTCTTTTTTTCATTCATTCTCATCATTTAACGAGATTTGACCGAAAAAAGCAAGAAAAACGAATAATTTTATCGAAATATATATTTTTATCCTCTTTTTTTCCCTTAATTTTCCTTATTTTATCGAGATTTGACCGAAAAAAGCAAGAAAAACGAATAATTTTAGCGAAATTTCAATTTTTTCCTCTTTTTTTCCCTTAATTTTCCTTACTTTATCCTGATTTGACCGAAAAAAGCAAGAAAAACGAATAATTTTATCGATATTTCAAATTTTTTCCTCTTTCTTTCTTTCATTCTCCTCATTTAACGAGATTTGACCGCAAAAAAACCAAGAAAAACGAATAATTTTATCGAAATATCAATTTTTGTCCTCCTTTTTTCCCTTAATTTTCATTATTTTATCGAGATTTGACCAAAAAAACAAGAAAAACGAAAAATTTTAGCGAAATATCAATTTTTAACCTCTTTTTTTCCTTAATTTTCCTTATTTTATGGAGATTTGACCGAAAAAAGCTTGAAAAATGAATAATTTTAGCGAAACTTCAATTTTTTTCCTCTTTTTTTTCCCTTAATTTTCCTTACTTTATCGAGATTTGACCGAAAAAAGCAAGAAAAACGAATAATTTTATCTAAATATCAATTTTTTTCCTCTTTTTTTCCCTTAATTTTCCTTATTTTATCGAGATTTGCCCGAAAAAAGCAAGAAAAACGAATAATTTTAGCGAAATATCAATTTCTATCCTCTTTTTTCCCTTAATTTTCCTTATTTTATCGAGATTTGAACGAAAAAAGCAAGAAAAACGAATAATTTAAGCGAAATATCAATTTTTATCCTCTTTTTTTCCCTTAATTTTCCTTATTTTATCGAGATTTGACCGAAAGAAGCAAGAAAAAAAAATAATTTTAGCGAAATTTCAATTTTTTTCCTCTTTTTTTCCCTTAATTTTCCTTATTTTATCGAGATTTGATCAAAAAAAGCAAGAAAAACGAATAATTTTTGTGAAATTTCAAATTTCTTCCTCTTTTATTCCTTCATTCTCCTCATTTAACGAGATTTGACCGCAAAAAAACCAAGAAAAACGAATAATTTTATCGAAATATCAATTTTTATCCTCTTTTTTTCCCTTAATTTTCCTTATTTTATCGAGATTTGACCGAAAAAAGCAAGAAAAACGAATAATTTTAGCGAAATTTCAATTTTTTTCCTCTTTTTCTCCCTTAATTTTCCTTATTTTATCGAGATTTGACCGAAAAAAGCAAAAAAACGAATAATTTTAGCGAAATTTCAATTTTTTCCTATTTTTACCCTTAATTTTCCTTATTTTATCGAGATTTGCCCGAAAAAAGCAAGAAAAACGAATAATTTTAGCGAAATATCAATTTCTATCCTCTTTTTTCCCTTAATTTTCCTTATTTTATCGAGATTTGAACGAAAAAAGCAAGAAAAACGAATAATTTAAGCGAAATATCAATTTTTATCCTCTTTTTTTCCCTTAATTTTCCTTATTTTATCGAGATTTGACCGAAAAAAAGCAAGAACAAAAAATAATTTTAGCGAAATTTCAATTTTTTTCCTCTTTTTTTCCCTTAATTTTCCTTTTTTTATCGAGATTTGACCGAAAAAAGCAAGAAAAACGAATAAGTTTGGCGAAATTTGAATTTTTTTCCTCTTTTTTTCCCTTAATTTTCCTTATTTTATCGAGATTTGACCAAAAAAAGCAAGAAAAACGAATAATTTTAGCGAAATATCAATTTCTATCCTCTTTTTTCCTTCATTCTCCTCATTTAACAAAATTTGACCGCAAAAAACCAAGAAAAACGAATAATTTTATCGAAATATCAATTTTTATCCTCTTTTTTTCCCTTAATTTTCCTTATTTTATCGAGATTTGACCGAAAAAAGCAAGAAAAACGAATAATTTTAGCGAAATTTCAATTTTTTTCCTCTTTTTCTCCCTTAATTTTCCTTATTTTATCGAGATTTGACCGAAAAAAGCAAAAAAACGAATAATTTTAGCGAAATTTCAATTTTTTCCTATTTTTACCCTTAATTTTCCTTACTTTATCGAGATTTGACCGAAAAAAGCAAGAAAAACGAATAATTTTATCGAAATATCAATTTTTTTCCTCTTTTTTTCCCTTAATTTTCCTTATTTTATCGAGATTTGACCGAAAAAAGCAAGAAAAACGAATAATTTTTGCGAAATATCAATTTCTATCCTCTTTTTCCCTTAATTTTACTTATTTTATCAAGATTTGACCAAAAAAAGCAAGAAAAACGAATAATTTTAGCGAAATATCAATTTTTATCCTCTTTCTTCCCTTAATTTTCCTTATTTTATCGAGATTTGACCGAAAAAAGCAAGAAAAACGAATAATTTTAGCGAAATTTCAATTTTTTTCCTCTTTTTTTCCCTTAATTTTCCTTATTTTATCGAGATTTGACCAAAAAAAGTAAGAGAAACGAATAATTTTATCGAAATTTCAAATTTTTTCCCCTTTTTTTCTTTCATTCTCCTCATTTAACGAGATTTGACCGAAAAAAGCAAGAAAAACGAATAATTTTATCGAAATATCAATTTTTATCCTCTTTTTTTCACTTAATTTTCCTTATTTTATCGAGATTTGACCGAAAAAAGCAAGAAAAACGAATAATTTTAGCGAAATTTCAATTTTTTTCCTCTTTTTTTCCCTTAATTTTCCTTACTTTATCGAGATTTGACCGAAAAAAGCAAGAATACGAATAATTTTAGCGAAATTTCAATTTTTTTCCTCTTTTTTTCCTTCATTCTCATCATTTAACGAGATTTGACCGAAAAAAGCAAGAAAAACGAAAAATTTTATCGAAATATCAATTTTTATTCTCTTTTCTTCCCTTAATTTTCCTTATTTTATCGAGATTTGACCGAAAAAAGCAAGAAAAACGAATAATTTTTGCGAAATATCAATTTCTATCCTCTTTTTCCCTTAATTTTACTTATTTTATCAAGATTTGACCAAAAAAAGCAAGAAAAACGAATAATTTTAGCGAAATATCAATTTTTATCCTCTTTCTTCCCTTAATTTTCCTTATTTTATCGAGATTTGACCGAAAAAAGCAAGAAAAACGAATAATTTTAGCGAAATTTCAATTTTTTTCCTCTTTTTTTCCCTTAATTTTATCGAGATTTGACCAAAAAAAGCAAGAAAAACGAATAATTTTATCGAAATTTCAAATTTTTTCCCCTTTTTTTCTTTCATTCTCCTCATTTAACGAGATTTGACCGAAAAAAGCAAGAAAAACGAATAATTTTATCGAAATATCAATTTTTATCCTCTTTTTTCTCTTAATTTTCCTTATTTTATCGAGATTTGACCGAAAAAAGGAAGAAAAACGAATAATTTTAGCGAAATTTCAATTTTTTTCCTCTTTTTTTCCCTTAATTTTCCTTACTTTATCGAGATTTGACCGAAAAAAGCAAGAATACGAATAATTTTAGCGAAATTTCAATTTTTTTCCTCTTTTTTTCCTTCATTCTCATTATTTAACGAGATTTGACCGAAAAAAGCAAGAAAAACGAATAATTTTATCGAAATATCAATTTTTATTCTCTTTTCTTCCCTTAATTTTCCTTATTTTATCGAGATTCGACCGAAAAAAGCAAGAAAAACGAATAATTTTAGCGAAATTTCAATTTTTTTCCTCTTTTTTTCACTTAATTTTCCTTACTTTATCGAGATTCGACCGAAAAAAGCAAGAAAAACGAATAATTTTAGCGAAATATCAATTTCTATCCTCTTTTTACCCTTAATTTTTCTTATTTTATCGAGATTTGACCGAAAAAAGCAAGAAAAACGAATAATTTAAGCGAAATATCAATTTTTATCCTCTTTTTTTCCCTTAATTTTCTTTATTTTATCGAGATTTGACCGAAAAAAGCAAGAAAAACGAATAATTTTAGCGAAATTTCAATTTTTTTCCTCTTTTTTTCCCTTAATTTCCCTTATTTTATCGAGATTTGACCGAAAAAAGCAAGAAAAACGAATAATTTTAGCGAAATTTCAGTTTTTTTCCTCTTTTTTTCCCTTAATTATCCATATTTTATCGAGATTTGACCAAAAAAAGCAAGAAAAACGAATAATTTTAGCGAAATATCAATTTTTATCCTCTTTCTTCCCTTAATTTTCCTTATTTTATCGAGATTTGACCGAAAAAAGCAAGAAAAACGAATAATTTTAGCGAAATTTCAATTTTTTTCCTCTTTTTTTCCCTTAATTTTCCTTATTTTATCGAGATTTGACCAAAAAAAGCAAGAAAAACGAATAATTTTATCGAAATTTCAAATTTTTTCCACTTTTATTCTTTCATTCTCCTCATTTAACGAGATTTGACCGCAAAAAAAACCAAGAAAAACGAATAATTTTATCGAAATATCAATTTTTATCCTCTTTTTTTCCCTTAATTTTCATTATTTTATCGAGATTTGACCGAAAAAACAAGAAAAACGAAAAATTTTAGCGAAATATTAATTTTTAACCTCTTTTTTCCCTTAATTTTCCTTATTTTATGGAGATTTGACCGAAAAAAGCTTGAAAAATGAATAATTTTAGCGAAATTTCAATTTTTTTCCTCTTTTTTTCCCTTAATTTTCCTTACTTTATCGAGATTTGACCGAAAAAAGCAAGAAAAACGAATAATTTTATCGAAATATCAACTTTTTTCCTCTTTTTTTCCCTTAATTTTCCTTATTTTATCGAGATTTGCCCAAAAAAAGCAAGAAAAACGAATAATTTTAGCGAAATATCAATTTCTATCCTCTTTTTTCCCTTAATTCTCCTTATTTTATCGAGATTTGAACGAAAAAAGCAAGAAAAACGAATAATTTAAGCGAAATATCAATTTTTATCCTCTTTTTTTCCCTTAATTTTCCTTATTTTATCGATATTTGACCGAAAAAAGCAAGAAAAAAAAATAATTTTAGCGAAATTTCAATTTTTTTCCTCTTTTTTTCCCTTAATTTTCCTTATTTTATCGAGATTTGACCGAAAAAAGCAAGAAAAACGAATAATTTTAGCGAAATTTCAATTTTTTTCCTCTTTTTTTCCCTTAATTTTCCTTATTTTATCGAGATTTGACCAAAAAAAGCAAGAAAAACGAATAATTTTTGTGAAATTTATAATTTTTTCATCTTTTTTTCCTTCATTCTCCTCATTTAACGAGATTTGACCGCAAAAAACCAAGAAAAAGGAATAATTTTATCGAAATATCAATTATTATCCTCTTTTTTTCCCTTAATTTTCCTTATTTTATCGAGATTTGACCGAAAAAAGCAAGAAAAACGAATAATTTTAGCGAAATTTCAATTTTTTTCCTCTTTTTCTCCCTTAATTTTCCTTATTTTGTCGAGATTTGACCGAAAAAACAAGAAAAACGAAAAATTTTAGCGAAATATCAATTTTTAACCTCTTTTTTCCCTTAATTTTCCTTATTTTATGGAGATTTGACCGAAAAAAGCTTGAAAAATGAATAATTTTAGCGAAATTTCAATTTTTTTCCTATTTTTTTCCCTTAATTTTCCTTACTTTATCGAGATTTGACCGAAAAAAGCAAGAAAAACGTATAATTTTATCGAAATATCAATTTTTTTCCTCTTTTTTTCCCTTAAATTTCCTTATTTTATCGAGATTTGACCATAAAAAGCAAGAAAAACGAATAATTTAAGCGAAATATCAATTTTTATCCTCTTTTTTTCCCTTAATTTTCTTTATTTTATCGAGATTTGACTGAAAAAAGCAAGAAAAACGAATAATTTAAGCGAAATATCAATTTTTATCCTCTTTTTTTCCCTTAATTTTTCTTTATTTTATCGATATTTGACGGAAAAAAGCAAGAAAAAAAAATAATTTAAGCGAAATTTCAATTTTTTTCCTCTTTTTTTCCCTTAATTTTCCTTATTTTATCGAGATTTGACCGAAAAAAGCAAGAAAAACGAATAATTTTAGCGAAATTTCAATTTTTTTCCTCTTTTTTTCCCTTTATTTTCCATATTTTATCGAGATTTGACCAAAAAAAGCAAGAAAAACGAATAATTTTTGTGAAATTTATAATTTTTTCATCTTTTTTTCCTTCATTCTCCTCATTTAACGAGATTTGACCGCAAAAAACCAAGAAAAAGGAATAATTTTATCGAAATATCAATTATTATCCTCTTTTTTTCCCTTAATTTTCCTTATTTTATCGAGATTTGCCCGAAAAAAGCAAGAAAAACGAATAATTTTAGCGAAATTTCAATTTTTTCCTCTTTTTTTCCTTTATTCTCATCATTTAACGAGATTTGACCGAAAAAAGCAAGAAAAACGAATAATTTTATCGAAATATATATTTTTATCCTCTTTTTTTCCCTTAATTTTCCTTATTTTATCGAGATTTGACCGAAAAAAGCAAGAAAAACGAATAATTTTAGCGAAATTTCAATTTTTTCCCTTAATTTTCCTTACTTTATCCTGATTTGACCGAAAAAATCAAGAAAAACGAATAATTTTAGCGAAATTTCAATTTTTTTCCTCTTTTTTTCCCTTAAATTTCCTTATTTTATCGAGCTTTGACCAAAAAAAGCAAAAAAAACGAATAATTTAAGCGAAATATCAATTTTTATCCTCTTTTTTTCCCTTAATTTTCTTTATTTTATCGAGATTTGACTGAAAAAAGCAAGAAAAACGAATAATTTTAGCGAAATTTCAATTTTTTTCCTCTTTTTTTCCCTTAATTTTCCTAATTTTATCGAGATTTGACCGAAAAAAGCAAGAAAAACGAATAATTTTAGCGAAATTTCAGTTTTTTTCCTCTTTTTTTCCCTTAATTATCCATATTTTATCGAGATTTGACCAAAAAAAGCAAGAAAAACGAATAATTTTAGCGAAATATCAATTTTTATCCTCTTTCTTCCCTTAATTTTCCTTATTTTATCGAGATTTGACCGAAAAAAGCAAGAAAAACGAATAATTTTAGCGAAATTTCACTTTTTTTCCTCTTTTTTTCCCTTAATTTTCCTTATTTTATCGAGATTTGACCAAAAAAAGCAAGAAAAACGAATAATTTTAGCGAAATTTCAATTTTTTTCCTCTTTTTCTCCCTTAATTTTCCTTATTTTGTCGAGATTTGACCGAAAAAACAAGAAAAACGAAAAATTTTAGCGAAATATCAATTTTTAACCTCTTTTTTCCCTTAATTTTCCTTATTTTATGGAGATTTGACCGAAAAAAGCTTGAAAAATGAATAATTTTAGCGAAATTTCAATTTTTTTCCTATTTTTTTCCCTTAATTTTCCTTACTTTATCGAGATTTGACCGAAAAAAAGCAAGAAAAACGTATAATTTTATCGAAATATCAATTTTTTTCCTCTTTTTTTCCCTTAAATTTCCTTATTTTATCGAGATTTGACCATAAAAAGCAAGAAAAACGAATAATTTAAGCGAAATATCAATTTTTATCCTCTTTTTTTCCCTTAATTTTCTTTATTTTATCGAGATTTGACTGAAAAAAGCAAGAAAAACGAATCAAGAAAAAACGAAT